>OY856412.1:270136693-271465443 GCA_963693085.1 Alisma plantago-aquatica
GAGATACTCTAGAGGGTATACATAACATGTTGGACCCTAAGTTTTGGGTAATTTGTACATTACACCAAAACTAGGTTTTAAAGCACAAGGATTTCTATACAAGCTATATCTTGGTGCCCAAGCTTATGAAAACTTTACCACCATATCATATTCATTCTTATGATGTATCATCATCAGAGGAACATCTTAACATGTGTAATTTGCAAGTTAACCCCTCTACTTAGGTAATTTTCACTTTGGTCCAAAATTAACAAAACAATGTTTCAACATTATGCAAAAAGGACTGAAATTGAAATATAGGTTCCTCAAAAGCCTTAATTATATTTCAAAGGATAAACACAAGCATCTAATCACTTATTTAAGCAAAACACCTAGGGTTATTTCATAACCCAGGTCAAAGATTTTACAAATTATCCACCCCTTACAAGGATTTCGTCCCCGAAATCATTACAAAAACATATTAAGAGAAAATAGTAGGGTATTTCCTCCTCGTCTCTTCCTCTAGTTCCCGTGTGGCTTCTTAAACACCACGATGATTCTAGAGAACTTTCAAAAGACTTATGTCTTTTTTTTACAACTTTTTAATTCTTCTATCAAGGATCGATACGGGTCCTTCTTCATAAGATACATTATCATTGAATTCTACTTCCATGGGTTGTAGAACTGATTCAGTATCAGGATGACATTTCCTAAGCATGGAAATGTGGAACACAGGGTGTAACGTTTTTAGCTTTGTTGCTAACTCTAGCTTATAAGCTACCTTTCCAATTCATTCAATGATTGGATAAGGCCCCATAAACCTAGGAGCTAACTTTCCTTTTCTTCCAAATCTAAGAACTCCTTTCCAAGGTGAGACCTTGAGGTACACTCTGTCTCCAACCTGGAACTCTAAAGGTCTATGACGCTTATTAGCATAAGATTTCTGCCTATCCTGTGCAGTCTTTAACTATTATTGTATTATTTAATCTTCTTGGTGGTCTGCTGCACAAGATTAGGACCTAAAAGTTGATATTCACCAGTTTCATACCAACATAGGGGTGATCTACAACATCCACCATACAAAGCTTCATAAGGTGCCATGTCAATGCTATGTTGATAGCTATTATTGTAGGAAAACTCTATCAAGCTTAGATGTAGATACCAACTTCCTGTAAACTGGAGAACACATGCTCTAAGCAAGTCCTCCAAAGTATGTATAGTCCTTTCTGATTGTCCCTTAGTCTGAGGATGAAAGGTTGTACTAAACCTTAACTGTCTTCCTAAAGCCTTATGAAGTCGCTCTCAAAAATGACTCGTAAAATGGGGACCTCTATCAGAAACAATGGTAACTGGGACTCCATGCAGTCGTACTATCTCATCTACATACAACTGTGCCAGCTTCTTTGTAGAATAGGTTGTTTTGACAGGTAAGAAATGTGATGTCTTTGTCAACCTATCAACTATTACCCAGATGGAATCATTGCCCTTGGCTGTTCTAGGTAAACCAACCAAAAAATCCATGGTCACATGATCCCACTTCCATTATGGTATGGGTAAATGTTGCATTGTTCCTGCAGGCTTCTGGTGTTCAGCTTTAACTTGCTGACACACATGACACCGCATAACATATTCAGCAACGTCTTTCTTCAAACCAGGCCACCAATACATATCTTTCAAGTTTCGATACATCTTGGTGCTTCCTAGATGCATAGCATACATTGAAGAATGAGCTTCTTCCAGGACTAACTTCCTCAAGTCATCCACATCCGGTACTATCATCCTACCATGATAATAGGCTACTTGATCATCTTAATCATGGAAACCTTCTCATTTCTCACTATCATACTCTGATCTAATATGTGGAACTACAGCATCAACTTGATGTGCTTCCTTAATCTGATGTCCCAGAGTAGGTTGTATGTGCATCTCAGCTAACAACCCTGATATCAATGATACTCTCAACTGTACATTGTCTTGTCTAAAAGAGATAAGCATGTCCCTTCTAGAGAATACCAAAGAATTCAGTTGTGCTCTATCCAAGGTTGGTGTTGCTGATTTTGTACTTAAAGCATCAGTAACTACATTGGATTTCCTCGGATGGTAATCAATCGTACAATCATAGTCCTTGATTAACTCCATCCAGCGGCATTGTCTCATGTTAAGCTCATGCTGAGAAAAGATATACTTAAGGTTTTTATGGTCTGTGAAAATCTGGAATGTTTCTCCATAAAGATAAAGTCTCCATATTTTCAAGGCATGCACTACAGCAGCCAGCTCTAGATCGTGTGTCAGATAATTCTCCTCGTGTTTCTTAAGCTATTGAGAAGAAAAAGAAAACACTTGTTTATCCTGCATCAACACACATCCTAGTCCATTTTTAGAGGCATCACGGAAAACTATATACCCCTTTCCTTATTCAGGTAACACAAGCACAGGTGCACATGTCAACCTTTCCTTCAATAACTAAAAAGATTGCTGACACTTGTCACTCCAAGAAAAAGGAACATCCTTCCTGGTCAACTTAGTCAGGGGTAAAGCTATAGAACTAAAGTTCTTAATGAACCTCCGATAATGCCCTTCCAACCCTAAGAAACTACGGATCTCCATCGGTGTCTTCGGTTGTTCCCATTGCAGGACATATTCTACCTTTTTAGGGTCAACATGTATACTTGAAGCAGACATTACGTGTCCAAGAAAAGAAACTTCTGGTAACCAGAACTCACACTTGCTCAACTTAGCATATAACTTATGCTCTCTTAGCAAATTTAAAGCCTGACGAAGATGTTGCTCATGTTGCTGAGCATCTCTACTATAGATCCGGATGTCATCTATAAAGACAACTACACACTGATCGAGAAAAGGTCGAACGATTCTATTCATGAGTTCCATAAATGCAGCTGGTGCATTAGTTAGTCCAAATGACATAACTGTGAACTCATAGTGACCATACCTTGTCCTAAAGGTAGACTTTGGTATGTCACCATCCTTAATACGCAGTTGGTGATATCCTGACCTCAAATCTATCTTTGAGAAGATGGTTGCACCACGCAGCTGGTCAAAGAGATCATCAATCCTCGGCAGAGGATACTTATTCTTTATTGTTAGTTTATTTAACTGTCTGTAATCAATGCACAACCGCATCGACCCATCTTTCTTTTTAACAAAAAGGACCAGAGAACCCCAAGGCGGAGTACTCGATCGGATGAAACCCTTTTCAAGCAACTCTTGCAGTTGTTTCTTGAGTTCTGCCATCTCAGCAGGCGCCATCCTATATGGTGTTTGTGCTATAGGTTGCGTGCCTGGAACTAGATTAATCTCAAAATCTATTTCTCGAGGTGGAGGTACACCTGTAAGTTCTTCAAGAAATACATCCTCAAATTCCCTGACTATAGGAACTTCAGTAGAATTAAGAATCTCCATGGTGGTATCTACCACATGGGCCAAGAATGCATAACATCCTTGCCTCATCAGCTTCTCAGCAACCATACCTGACACAAGACAGGTGGGTAGAATCTTTCTATCTCCTTAAAAGATCCATGTGTCACTATCATCAGTGAACACAACTTGGTTGGACTCACAATCCAACAACCTTATACCTTTCTAAGGTATCCATCCCAAGGATTACATCGAATCCATGCATCTCAAGTGGTATAAGATCCACTTGAATGTGATGATCAGAAAAGAAGAGGATGAAGGGAGAACATACCTCCTGCAACACAGCAGATCTCATCAACGGAGTTTCTAGAAACAAACTATATGTTCTATTTCTTATAGTAAAGTAGCAATCATGAATCACTCTTCGAGTGATAAAGGAGTGTGTAGCACCCGGATCAATCAAAACGGATACAACGCAAGATGTAGACATATCAGAATAAAACAACTCCATCTAACCTGCCACAACCTGAGGGTTGATCACTGCCTCAGGTGGATTCATCACGTAAAATCTTGTCGTTTCCTGTGGTTGATTCGATGCTCGATGACTAGGTGTCGATGATCCAGCTTGGGACGCTTGTCCACATCCTCCAGCTCCTCCTAGAAATTGTCTCCTTCGAGATCGTTGCTGACTCTACCTTTGAGGTTGAGTTACACTCACTTCTCTGGCTCTGCAATCTTTCATCAGATGTCCCATCTTTCTACATATATAACAGCTTCTGTTCAGTTGTTGTGGTCTCGGTGGTCCTATAACTGGCATAGATGTTGAACTGTGAGCTCCTTCTAGTCGTAGGCTTTGTCCTCTACCCCTATTTGACGTCCACTGTGTCTGGGTACTGAATCTAGGTGGTGGTGTAGGCATAGAGAACCTCTATTTCTTGAAATCTTTAGATGAGGATCCTTGGAACTGGGGATATATTCTCTTGTTCTTGGTCTGTCTCTTTTCTGACATAGACCTTTGTACCCTTCTGATAGACTCCACAAAGGTAGCAAACCTTTCCCTATTCTCTAGAGCAGACACATGGGTGGTCAACTCAACGTTTAACCCCTTCTCAAAATGCCTAATCCTTTCTTCATCTATAGCTACCATATGTGGATAGAACCGTAATAGCTCCATGAACTTAGCCTCATATTTGCTAATGTTCATCAGTCCTTGTCTTAACCTCTCAAACTGAGAGATTTTCTCATCCAAGAACGTCTTAGGGAAGTATCTGTTGACAAATTCTCGTCGGAAAACTTCCCATGCAATCTCCACACATGGCCTTTTCTATTCCTCCATGGTCCACCAATGACCAACACTTACCTTGAGAAGATACACCGCATGCCTAACCTTCTTAGCTTCTGGGATGTTCAGGATTCTAAAGGCCTTCTCTAGTTCAGTTAACCACAAGTCAGCATCTGCTGGGTCAGCTATTCCAGCATACTCTATGGCTCCAACTCAGCGAAGTCGTTCAAACGTCTTGTCGGCTTCTTGTCCTTCAGGATGGATAGGTGCCCTAGGTACAGGTATAGGCATCCTATCAGTCATATGTGTCATGGAAGTCATGAACTGCCCAAACATGGCTTGGACAGTTGGGTTCCCCATGTCATTTGGATTGAACTGGGGTGGTTCAGGTACAGGTTCTTCTCTTTCTTGGTTTCTTGCACCTTCTCTAGGTGCAACAACACTACTTTCTGCAATGTGTTCCTCGTGTGATCCAGACATCTTTAGTTTTGTCTTCTCCTCCAATATGTGTAGAAGACACTATTAGATATACTGCAAGACACTAGAACAAACTATATAACCTAAGTCCTATGTCTCTATAGACTCAGCGAACCTAGAGCTCTGATACCACTAAACTGTGATGACTGTCTCGTGAAAATAAGATCCACCACTACTACAGAAACAGCCTTTGGCGTCAGTTGTTTAACCCCCTTTGGCGTCGGTTTCTGAGCGACGCATATGTGGGCGCCGCTAAAGGTCGAACACTTCGGCGTCAGGTTTTTAACCGACGCCTATTTAACATATAGACGTTGGTCTTTTAGTAGATAACCGACGCCAAAAGGGTTCGCGCCACAGAAAACGGCGTCATCTAGGACATATTCTGTGTCGGTTATCTACTAAAAGACCGACGCCATACTTCAAGACGACACGGACGTGCTTCCCTGCACGGTCGTGTTTAGTACTATAGGCGTCGGTTTTATATGAATAAGCGACGCCTTTTCCACCACGGCCTTGCTTTCCTGCACGGTCGGGTTGTTTGTAATATTAGGCGTCGGTTTTTATCCAATAACCGACGTTGTAGGTCTTTTCTGATGGTTTTCTGTAAATAACCGACGCCTATATCTATTTTTTTTTCATATCAGTTTGCAGGCCTGCTGTGGCTGGTCAGCAAGATGAGAACCTGTAGTTCAGTTTTCTGAACTGCAGGTTTACGACATCCATTGATATCAGCCTACAAACAGGCCACAAACCTGCAAAAGTCCCAAGGAAAATTTCACACAAGTAGATACATTCAGACATCAATTCAATTCTCACATTCACACATATAGAAACATTCAAATACATGTATTAACATTCAGAAATATTCATTTACAAAGTATCATTCATTATCGCTATCAACATCCCAATTATATCTTACAGTTGCCACTGCTTGTATGGCTTTTGCCCATTCTTCTCTTATTTCATTTAATTCTTCCATCGTATATGGAGCATGTATATTTTTTAAGCGTTTACCTATAGTGTGGTCAGTTTTAAACACCTGCAAAGAGAATGATGTATATATATAAGTAATAATATAAAAATAAGATTGATATATTTCATACTAACTAATGAGACTATATATAATACCTCATGTATGGTATCGATGTCCAATGCGGCATGTTTGATAATCATCTGCATAAATCGCATCACATAGTATGTGCATGCCCAGCCATTGTCTTGTGTAGTGCACTATAAATTGAAACATACAAAATAATACAACTAAGCACAATTCACATCAATAATATATACATTGGAGTCGGGAACTTACTTGTACGTTCTGCCAATTTATTGGCTGGTTCTTTTTCCTTGGGATCGTTCCTCCATCCTTTTTGAATGCATCTAAACCCCTACATGTTAATATAATATATTAAATTACATAAGTAAATAGTAATGTAATAACAGATGTTAACAGATACAAAAATGAAATATTTCTCACCAGAATAATGGCATTCTCATTACGTGTCCAATTTTAGTGTTTAATGTACTTCCCGCGGGATCTAGATAATAAACAGTGAACGTCCCGGGGACAATAACTAGTAACTCCCAATGTTTACCGCTAGAGGTAAAAAGTTAACAATTAATAACTCAAAATGCACAATAAAAATGGAATTTTCTTAAGTCCAAATTATAAATAAAGTAAACTTACTTGACATTGAATGGAGCTATTATTATCGTCTTCTTTTGCTGACCAAAAATTGTAAAAGCATCTATACAGTATTGTTGAACATTATCATGGTCTTTAGCTACCATACTAATCAATGATGGAATCAAAAATCCCACATGATCAAATGCAAATTGTTTGCAATGATCTTCGACTAAGTAGCTGCAAAACATGTATTACGTATGCATTAATATATAAGAAACCAGATCACCAGATCTTACACAAGGTATATGGATGTATAAACAAGATCTCACCTTATCCATGTCTCTATCATTGATGTATTCAGCCAATCATACATAAACAGCTCAATAATATCTTGTATAAATAAAGAGCTATCGTATGATTGACCTGCATAATCTGCATCTAAAGAAACAATTATCGGGCAATGTATATTATGTGCCCGTTGAAAAACACTAGAGGGAGGGTGAATAGAGTTTTAAAGATATTTTAACAATTATTTAACTTAAACAACCAATCACAAAAATATTGGAAAAGGAGACAAGGGTTTAGAGTGGTTCCTACCTTAGCAAATACTAAGGTAGTCAGTCCACTACCCGGTTGCTTACCCAACCGGGATTTGGAAAGAATTTAATTTTATTACCTCGCAAGGACTTTACACAAAATTACAATTCTTTCCCTAAACCCTTCAAGCAGCCTTCACCTTGAAGTAATTGCACCAACCTTGAAGCAGCCTTCACCTAGAAGTAATTGCACCAACCTTGAAGCAGCCTTCCTCCTGAAGTAGCTTCCCGTTGCAATAGCCTTCTTGAAGTAGCTTCCCGTTGCAATAGCCTTCTTGAAGTAGCTTGAAGTCAACCTTCTCCTCTGAGAAGAACCTTCTCCAATCCGCAGCCTCCAACCCTAGGAGTAGCAAGGAGAATACAAAGAATAAAAGGAACAAGAAGGAAAATGGAAATTACAACTTAACCTTTGAAGCACAAGGCTTGATTTGCCTATATCAAGCGTGTAGATCTCCTAACCAATGTATATGCACGTGTGATTGTAGTGGATAGGAGATACTAGCCTATAGGACACGAAATTAGAGCAAGTAGAGGAATCGCCAATGCAAGTGTTGCTCAATTTCTCAAAACAGATTGCCAATTGTAAGTGTATGCTCAAGTGTATCACAAGTGTAGCTTGGGTATCTTTAGGTGTCCTAAGGCATGTCCTATTTATAGGAATGACCTAAAAGTGCTTAAGGACGTTCTAGACACTTTCTAGGGGGTTCTAAGTGCTTAACTAGCCATTAGGTACAAGTTAGTTGATTTAGCAATGGCTAGTTAATTAATTCTGTAGTTGCTGTCAGAGTCCATCTCGGTCGAGGAATTGTCGACCGAGACACCTACTCGGTCGAAGTTTTGTCGACCGACAGGTTCTCTGGATCAAGTGTTAGCAACGTTCATCCCCAACTGCCAACTACTTTCTCAGCTGTGTCTAACGGCTACTTGGGTCATTCTCGGTCGAGAAGTTTGTCGACCGAGATTGACCCTGTTTCAATGTTTCACTTTAAGGCATTAAGTATGTGTATGAGTGTGCATAGGTGACACTATTGAAGGGGATGACCTATCTAAGTGTAGTGATTGTCTAGGGAAGATCTAACGCTTGATTTACATGATGTCTAAGTACTTGTACATTATATACTTGTACAAGTTTACAACTGATTACATTTCATGAAATTTACAAGCATTCAAGCATATAGATTCCCTAGTACTTTTTCATCCACCTTATTCCTACAACACTCAAGTAGCTCGTTAGATCGATAAGAATGAAATGTTTGTCATCATCGAAACAAAGGGATTTATCATAATGTCAATTTAGCCAACAATCTCCCCCTTTTTGAAGATGACAAACATTTCCTAAATATGAAATAAGGAAATATAAAGCATGTGAGTTTCATACCTGAGGATTACCTTTTGTAGCCATTGTTGTTTTGCAAGTGAGTGCTGGCTAAGATGTTATGAAACTCATTGACTCATTTATATTTTTGATTTTATATTCTTTCTCCCCCTTTGTCATTTCAAAAAGATATCCAAGTTGAATATTTTATATTTCTTCTCCCCCTTAATTTTATACTATGCTCCCCCTTAGATAGATATTCTATTAGGAACATGGATTTAATATCATTTTTGTCTAATTTAGCCACAATTTGTTTCTTAATCATTTGCAAAGGATGTTAAGCCTTGAAATGATATGAGATCCTGTTAGGTTCATGGCATATGTATTGATTTCTCACCCATTTTACAAGGGATGTTAAACCCTGAAAATGAAATGAGAAACCTTTAATCTTTCAGTACATAAAGATGTCTCTAACCAAATGCACGGGATGTTAAGCCCTGATTTGTTTAGAGAATTCCTTTAAGAATAGGATATATCATTTTTATGAAATTTGTAGATTTCTTCATAACCAAGAGTCAAAATACTAAGGTCATAACTAACTTCAAATGATGTTTACAATGTTTTTTTAAGCTTCTTAATCAAATAATCAAATTTGTTTTATGAGCTCCCCCTTAATCTTACAATTAAAGCAATTTAAAGCTTCTAAGGTCACATATGATTTTAAATTTTGATTTTGACTTTTATCAAAAGTATACTAAGATTAAGTACAATAAAAAGATGTTCAAATAAGCATTTTGTCAAAGCTTATTTTAGGTCGACCTTGACTTCGACCATAGCGCCCCTTGGTCAAATTTCATTTCAACCAAGAGGCAATTTTGCAGATTTCCAAATTGGACACTCATATATGAAGTATAATATCTGCATGTAATTTGATTAGATATCAATTTGAAGCATTTTGAATGATACTCAATATGAAAACATTTGTCCTTGATTTTCCTAGAATATTTATATAAACTTTGCTGTAGGTACATGAATATCAAATTCCATTTCTTCTTGTACTCTCATAAGATTCTTAAAAATGAAAACACGATTAATATCTCAAGTCTTTAAAGATGCCAATTGAGAAATTTTTATCTTAGGTGTTGCAAGCATTAAAACAACATATCACCAACAAGTCATTTTGCTTGCCTATGTATCATCAAGGATCATTCATGCAATAATATTTTCATTATCTATTTGTGCTAACACAGCATCATCATGATGAAAATGATAATTCTATGATTATAATCACATGATTTCTATATGGGTAGACCAGAATATACTTTAGGAAAAATCATGTGAATAATGATAAAGCAAAAATTTCCTTTTTATTAAGCTAAGCATAATTTCAGTTTTAACTTAAATCATTTAGAGAATAAACCAAATAATCTCATATAAGTTTTCAGGGATGATTTCCAAAATATATACAGTCATTAATCACAAATAGATAGCAATTTGATCAATTACAAAAGAATTCAGAAATTTTACAACAGACTGGAAATCAGTGACATGCTCGGTCGACAATTTCTCGACCGAGGTTCACTCGGTTGACAGATTCTCGACCGACAAAGTTTCTGGAATATTTTCAGAACTGTTAATTTATTCCAAGAAAAATAAGATTATGCAAGTTAGAGCTCGATTGTGTTGAGATATGACATTTGTATATCAAGAATCAGTTTAGGTCAAATCTCAACTAGTTAATTTTAAGCTACTAAGTTTTAGGAATCCAAGCTAAATCATCATTCTTTTTCTTATATGGGCATGAAAATGAATAATGTCCAAGACGCATGCAATAATGACAACTAATAGAGTCAACTTCATTTCTCTTTCTAGGAATTGTGTTCCTAGGTACAAACATAATCTTAGTCTTGGATGCTTTAATTCTTTTGGGTTTATTTCTCCTTGGATCATATCCTAATCCTTTTCTTCCAATATAAATAGAGGAAATTTTCAGAATATTTTCAAGCATGTCATTTCCTCTTAACTCATTTACATTTCTTTGTAACTTAGCAATATCATCCATCTTCTTGTTTATATCTTTCTTTGCTTGATCTAAATCAGATACTAGAGAGTTTCTTTCTTTGACAACCTCATCATAATCTAAATGTGAACATAGAACAGGTTGTTTCTGAAGATCATTCACTTGAGTTTGCAAATTTAACTTTTCTAAGGAAAGAAGATTGCAATTAGCTTCTACCGATTTTAACTTAAGATCATAATCTTCATTTTCCTTTTTGAGATTTTCATTTTCGGATACAAGAGCAAGAAGTTTAACATTTAAATCATCATTTACTTTATTTGATTTCTTAAGTTTCTTCTTGCACTCAATATATTTCTCATGAGTATCTTGAAGACTAGCAATTAGATCTTCTTTTGGTAGATCATAAAGACTTACCTCTTTTTCGTCTTCATTTGTTGTAGCAATGAGGCATTCTACTTCTTCTTTTCCAACATCACGATCATCACTTGAATCATCCCATGCAGCTTTATATGCTCGTTCTTTCTTTTTGTGAGATGATTTCTTCCCTTTCTTGAGTTTTGGACAATCACCTTTCATGTGTCCCTTTTTGCCACATTCAAAGCACCTAGAAGAAGAAACACTAGAAGTTTTATTAGTTTTAAAACTTTTATATTGCTTACCATTTACAATGAGAGTTTCTTCTTCACTATCATCTTCACTTGTGTCATGAGTGTCCTTGGTTGATGCTTTGAATGCAATGTCCTTCTTTTTGCCTTGTTGACGTTCACGTTCTCTTCTTTCTTCCTCTTCTAAAGTTGCCTCATGAGCTTCTAGATTGCCAATGAGTTGCTCCATTTTCAGTTTAGTGAGATCATTAGCTTCTTCAATGGCTGTCACCTTGGGCTTGTATTTGGGAGGAAGTGATTGAAGTACCTTTGATACCTGTTCTTCTTCAAGAACAGTTTTTCCTAAGGCATTTAAACCATTAACAATAGAAGAGAATTTTGCAAACATTTCACTAATGGATTCATTTGGATCCATACGAAAGTGTTCAAACTTCTGTTTAAGCATACTAATCTTAGAATTCTTAACTTGAACGGTACCCTCATAAGTTATGGACAGTCTATGCCAAATGTCATAGGCTGTGTCACAGTTTGATATTCTATTAAATTCTCCTACTGAAATTGAACAATATAAAATGCTTACAGCTTTGGCATTCATTTGAGCCAACTTTATCGTATTTGCATCCCATTCTGCATATTGTGTTTGAGGAAGCTCGTATGGAGTTGACACCATCCTCCATAAGTCCCAACTGATGCCTTGGAAGTAGAATTGCATCCTTCTCTTCCAATATGTGTAGTTTGTTCCATCAAACGCTGGAGGCCTAGCAACAAATGTCCCTTCAAGGTTAAGGTTGTTGAGCACCCCGTCACCCATTCTTCAAGACCTTGTTAGGGTTCCTTGAAGCTTGCTCTGATACCAATTGATAAACACTAGAGGGGGGGTGAATAGAGTTTTAAAGATATTTTAACAATTATTTAACTCAAACAACCAATCACAAAAATATTGGACAAGGAGACAAGGGTTTAGAGTGGTTCCTACCTTAGCAAATACTAAGGTAGTCAGTCCACTACCCGGTTGCTTACCCAACTGGGATTTGGAAAGAATTTAATTTTATTACCTCGCAAGGACTTTACACAAAATTACAATTCTTTCCCTAAACCCTTCAAGCAGCCTTCACCTTGAAGTAATTGCACCAACCTTGAAGCAGCCTTCACCTAGAAGTAATTGCACCAACCTTGAAGCAGCCTTCCTCTTGAAGTAGCTTCCCGTTGCAATAGCCTTCTTGAAGTAGCTTCCCGTTGCAATAGCCTTCTTGAAGTATCTTGAAGTCAACCTTCTCCTCCGAGAAGAACCTTCTCCAATCCGCAGCCTCCAACCCTAGGAGTAGCAAGGAGAATACAAAGAATAAAAGGAACAAGAAGGAAAATGGAAATTACAACTTAACCTTTGAAGCACAAGGCTTGATTTTCCTATATCAAGCGTGTAGATCTCCTAACCAATGTATATGCACGTGTGATTGTAGTGGATAGGAGATACTAGCCTATAGGACACGAAATTAGAGCAAGTAGAGGAATCGCCAATGCAAGTGTTGCTCAATTTCTCAAAGCAGATTGCCAATTGTAAGTGTATGCTCAAGTGTATTACAAGTGTAGATTGGGTATCTTTAGGTGTCCTAAGGCATGTCCTATTTATAGGAATGACCTAAAAGTGCTTAAGGACGTTCTAGACACTTTCTAGGGGGTTCTAAGTGCTTAACTAGCCGTTAGGTACAAGTTAGTTGCTTTAGCAACGGCTAGTTAATTAATTCTGCAGTTGCTGTCAGAGTCCATCTCGGTCGAGGAATTGTCGACCGAGACACCTACTCGGTCGAAGTTTTGTCGACCGACAAGTTCTATGGATCAAGTGTTATCAACGTTCATCTCCAACTGCCAACTACTTTCTCAGCTGTGTCTAATGGCTACTTGGGTCATTCTCGGTCGAGAAGTTTGTCGACCGAGATTGACCCTGTTTCAATGTTTCACTTTAAGGCATTAAGTATGTGTATGAGTGTTCATAGGTGACACTGTTGAAGGGGATGACCTATCTAAGTGTATTGATTGGCTAGGGAAGATCTAACGCTTGATTTACATGATGTCTAAGTACTTGTACATTATATACTTGTACAAGTTTACAACTGATTACATTTCATGAAATTTACAAGCATTCAAGCATATAGATTCCCTAGTACTTTGTCATCCACCTTATTCCTGCAACACTCAAGTAGCTCGTTAGATCGACAAGAATGAAATGTTTGTCATCATCAAAACAAAGGGATTTATCATAATGTCAATTTAGCCAACACCCGTAGCCAACATGCAATTCCCCTACAAGCAGGACCTAACGGGTATGTTAGGTCAGTTGGAACCCAAGTTGGTAATGCGGGAAGTGGTGGTGGAGGCCTAGGTGCTCCTGGTGTCTTCTTTTTAACATGTATATATAATTTCAGATCAGTTGACATCATATATACACATTAACAGTCTAAATCAATGTAAATTTATCTTACAATTTCAGTAGTGTAGACGACATCTGCTTTGGGCCACAATATGACCCTGCCTTCTGCCTCAGCAAGTGTATCAATATCCGGGTGGGGATATGGCAATGTAGCTTCCCTCCAATCGGGTAACACACGTAATGGGCCCACACAAACGTAGCCCTGTGGCATTGGAGTCCCGTGAAACCTTTCCCCAGGAAGGGACGGGTAAGCCTGCGCCTCTGCAACAACATAGTCTTGTATTCTTAAGCGGCATGGCTTCAATGCCTACAAATTTACGTAAAGAATGTTATACATATATACATATCATCTTGAAAACATATCATCTTGAAAAGACTAGCTACAATGTCATAAACAATACTTACAGCAGACGTGTTAGGCGATGGGTCTCCAGGATTACTCGCAGTCTGTGCATCAGGAGAAGAGTGGGTCACCATAGGCTGATTGGAAGCCTGAGATGCCTGTCACCGCAGCAATTCTTCCTTGACCTTCTCAGCAACTACATCGTTGACCTTCTTAGCAACTATATCCTAGACTCTCTTATTCTCCTATACATGGATAAAAGAAACATTAGCTTCTTATTATTGAATTTCCTTTTGCAGTAACATTCTAAAAAAAGAATAGGTTACCTCTTCTTGAGAAAGTCCCTCTCTGGGTTTGCGCTGGGATGGCCCAAAGAATGCTTTGATGCCCACACCAGCGCCTGCACCCCTAACACGTCCAGGATGCTCTGGGTTACCCAGAGCAACTGTCAATTCATCCCTTGTGCCCTGAGGGATGAACGTGCCTTGTTTCCTCTGCTCGTGCAGCTCCCGCTAATCACCATCAACAGAAATTGGTAAATTAACACCACAAATATTCAATATTCAAACGATTGCTCTAAGAGTTGTATTTTACCATTTTCGCAGCCGCCTCAGCAGTTACGGGCTTCTTTATTTCACCCTTCTTGTTTTTCCTCCCAGCTATCCAGATATCATGGCGAGGCATGGGTGTGGAAGACTCCTGAGTAGGAGCAGACTCCTGAGTAGGAGCAGACTCCTGAGTAGCCGCAGACTCCGCATGTAGTCTTTGGCGAATGCTTGCATAGCCTTTTGGACCTATAGTGTGGTCATGCACATTCAGTGCACGCCTTGCTTTTTGTGCGTCACTGAGGGCCTAGTTAGTATGCACATTAATGATTTGGTTAGTATCACTAAATGTTAATCTTGAATAGGTGAATACAATGTATATTAATTAAATTGGGAGTGACACCTAATACCTTGAATTCTTCAGATTTTCTTGAACCAACAAAATTGTCCCAATCTTCTTTGTCCAAGAAGTTCCATTGTTCAAGGGCTGACTTCTTTTTCTTATCACCCTCTTTTATGTATTCTCTGTTCAGATTTGTCCTATAATTCCTAAGCATCTTTCCAATGTGTTGCATCACACTTTTACGATGCAACTTCTCATCCAATGCAAACAGATTCTGTAAAATAGAAATGTTATTAACTAGTATCCAAAATAGAATTGCAAATAATAGAATTTGTAATCTACAAAATAGAATTGCAAATAATAATAACTCACGCATAAATCCTTCCATATCAAGTCTTTTTTCCCCTGAGGAACTTTATGCCAATTATCATACTTAACACCACAATGGCTCTGAGTGGTACACCCAAGATAGTTTACAAAATTATTGCGGTTCACTCCAATTGCATTTCCTCCATTATCAAACTCCACAACCAATTTGGATCCACTGCCACTAAGCAGTATTAACTTCTTCAACAGAGTGATGCCCCTTTTCTTATTAAGTGTTTGGTGTTGTGCATCAAGTTGCTCCAGTGCTTCAGTGGGTACATGTGCATCATCAACCTAAATTTTGACAAAAATAAACACACTGAATTAGCCCAATATAGAAATATAAGATATATGACATAACTAGAAGATAATGAATTTTAAATAAATACAAGATATGTTTTTAGAACTTACATTGGTATCCTCGTCATGCTCGTCATGGACAGCATGCTCATCATGGACTTCATGCTCATCATGGACATCATGCTCATCATGGTCAGCCATATGAAAATGTCATTAAAAAGGCAAACATTTAGCATTTGTATTAACTAGAAAAAGGCAAACATTTAGCATTTGTATTAACTAGAAAAAGGCAAACATTTAGCATTTGTATAAACATACATGTCTCTAAAATTGTGATCTTTTATCAATTAACAATCCTTCATTGTGATCTCCGCGCACATATAAGTCATCATTAGCTTCAATATTTTGTGGAGTTGGCAACCCAACTGAGAATGGACTGGAGTCATCGTACTTATCATAGTACTCTTCTTCATCTATAGGATCTTCAATGAACTTTCTTTTACCATGAAGAACAACCGACCATTTATCATTTGCAGGATCATCGATATAGAATATTTGTTTCACCTGTGATGCCAATATGAATGGTTCACCCTTCTCGCCAATCTTTTCAAAGTTCACCAAAGTGAAACCCAATTCATCCACTATAACTCCTTTGGTGTTATCAACCCAATTACATTTAAAGAGTGGAATTTTGAAATCTATGTAGTCAAACTCCCAAATTTCTTCAATGACACCGTAATATGACATTTTAGCTTCACGTGGACTCTTAACCTTTGCACTTGCAAAGTACATAGTCGACGCTTGAAGAGTGACCCCACTATTTTGGACGACACTCTTATCATCTTGGCGCTTTGTGTAATACGTGAATCCATTAATGTCAAACCCTTCATAAGACATAACATTCGGTTTTGGTTTAAAGGCGAGGCATTTGATAGTTTCTGTAATATCATTTGGTGTTTGAGATAGTTGATGTAAGACTTTATCTTCAAACCACTTAGTAAAAGTCGTATTATGCTCTCTAGCAAGACACATTGAACTTGCTCGAGGATGTTGTCTCTTTATGAAATTGGTATGTTCCTCGATATAAACACTCACTTCGTCCATATTGTGTAAAATATACAAGTGAGCTTGTTCCAACTGCTCATGGCTGATTACTTTCACCCGTGATCCCAAAATTCCTTTGCCCTCCTCAATATTCTTGTCATTATCAGGAGTGTCATTACCACTGAGAAAGTCATTGCAAAAATCCATAACCTCTCTCGCCACATAACCTTCAATAATACTCCCTTCAGGCCGATAACGGTTTCGAACATCACCTTTAAAAATGCTCATGTATCGTTCAAAGGGATACATCCAATGCAAGAAAACTGGTCCCAACATTTTCACTTCCCTAGTCAAGTGGACAACAAGATGTACCATGATATCAAAGAATGAAGGAGGGAAATACATCTCAAGCTGACATAGGGTAACAACCACTTCTCTTTGCAAATTATCGAGAGTATCAGGGTCAATAACTTTGCTGCATAGACTGTTGAAAAAGAAATAAAGTCTGGTAATTGCAAACCTTACATGCTTCGGCAATATAGATCGAATTGCCACGGGCAATATTTGTTGCATTAGAGTGTGACAATCATGAGATTTAAGACCTATCAACTTTAGATCTTTCATTGATACCAATCTACGGATGTTGGATGAGTAACCATGTGGCACCTTAACATTTACCAAGCATTCACAAAAAGTTTTCTTCTCCTTTCTAGACAATGTGTAACAAGCGGGAGGTAAGTATGTTCTTTTATTACCCATTTCACGTAATTCTGTTAATTCTGATTTTATTCCCATGTCACGTAGGTCCAGTCTAGATTTTATCCCATCTTTAGTCTTACCTGGTATATTTAACAGAGTACCAATGATGCTATCACAGACATTTTTCTCAACGTGCATTACATCGATACAATGCCTGACTGTCAAAGAACTCCAATAAGGAAGATCCCAAAATATTGACTTCTTCTTGAATGAAGAATTGTCACTCTGTGTGGCCATACTACATTGTGATTTCTTACCAAATTCATTGACAATGTCTTTTACTCTTGCATAAACAACATCCCCTGGTATAGGTTTAGGTGCACTCCATTCATCATTCCATCCATTGAATGCTTTGCGCTTCCTACGATACGGATGGAATTTTGAAAGAAACCTTCGATGACCAAGATATACAGTCTTGCCGCCATGTTTTAGTCTTATTGAATCAGTGTTTTCTTCACATATAGGACACGCTTTAGCTCCTTTGACACTATATCCAGACAAATTCCCATATGCTGGAAAGTCATTAACAGTGCAAAACAACATAGCGTGCAAACAAAATGTCTCTCTTGCTGAAGCATCATAGGTCATCACACCTTCAGCCCAAAGTTTCTTTAAGTCATCAATCAAAGGTTCAAGATAAACATCGATATCATTTTCGGGTTGTTTAGGGCCCGATATCAACAACGACAACATAACGTACTTATTTTTCATACACATCCAGGGAGGAAGATTGTATATAACAAGCATGACTGGCCAAGTGCTATGTTGGCTGCTCAATGTCCCGTATGGATTCATCCCATCTGTACAAAGCCCAACTCTTAGATTCCTATCTTCTTCACCAAATTTGGGGTACAATAGATCAATCTTCTTCCACTGTGGGGAATCAGACGCATGTCGTAGGATCCCATCATTATTTTTCTTAACATATGCATGCCACCTCAAATTCTTCGCATCTTTCGGATTTGCAAACAAGCGTTGAAACCGTGATATTATAGGTAGATACCACAACACCTTGGCAGGAGAACCAGTTTTGGACTCCCCCGAAGTCGTCAATTTATACCTTGACGCACCACATTTTGGACAATCTTTCAAATCTACATAGTCCTTTTGAAATAATACACAATCATTCGGGCATGCATGTATCTTCTTGACCTCCATTCCCATTGGGCACAACATTTTCTTTACCTGGTATGTTGAGATTGACAGCTCGTTTCCTTCAGGAAGCATTTCTTTCAACAAAGTCAACAATGAAGTGAAGCTTTTGTCGCTCCATCTATTGTTAGCTTTCAACTTATACAATCTCAACACAGCGCTAAGCTTCGTAAACTTAGCACAGCCTGTGTATAACGGTATCTCAGCATCATGCACAATGTTTCTAAAGATAGGAGGTGGATCGGTGTGCTCTACCCTACAACTATCCAGCATCGCATCAACGATGTCTGCTGGAACTGGTTCGTTCACATTTACGTCATCGGAGGAAATTTTTTCTTCCACCCAAGCACTGCTATCGACATCTACTGGTTTCGATTTTGAAATCTCTCCATGCCAGTGTCATTTTGTATAGCCTTGTACAATCCCATTGCACATGACATGACTTTTGATTTCCTCACTAGTGTTGACTTTCAAGTTGTTACCGGAATGCCTACATGGACAGTAGAACCTATCTGTAGGTTTTTTCCTATGTTCCTTGGCAAATCTAATAAACTGATCAAGACCAGATATAAACTCTGGGGTGCAACGATTACGAATGGACATCCATGATCTATCCATTCTATGATTAGGAAACAAGTATATATTAGGAAAAGATTAGGGTATACACTTACATCCTAAGTGTACAATGGGATGTCATTCTTATATATAATAAATGTGTACCACCTATCCCATCCTTGAACACCTAATCTCACTAGTAAGTGTATAATGTGTATTGGGTTTTCAAGAAAATTTCGACAGTATTTCCCCGCTGTTCTCTAAGTACATATGTACTTAGAGAACAAACGGGGAAATGCTATCGAAATTTTCTCAAAAACCCAATACACATTATACACTTACATCCTAAGTGAGATTAGGTGTTCAAGAACAGTCCCAAACCGGGGACTATCCAAGATTTACTCCTAATGAGTCAATCTTGGACGGGTTTCTAGGCCAACAAACACAATAATAGATATCTACAATGAAGCCGGACTCGATACAAACAGTATATAATTTATTGATTGTTCATTCTAATTTATACCAATGTACAAGTAATATAAAGAACAATGATTATTCACTTTCTAGGCCAACAAACACATGTGATGTCATTCTTATATATAATAAATGTGTACCACCTATCCCATCCTTGAACACCTAATCTCACTAGTAAGTGTATAATGTGTATTGGGTTTTCAAGAAAATTTCGACAGCATTTCCCCGCTGTTCTCTAAGTACATATGTACTTAGAGAACAAACGGGGAAATGCTACCGAAATTTTCTCGAAAACCCAATACACATTATACACTTACATCCTAAGTGAGATTAGGTGTTCAAGAACAGTCCCAAACCGGGGACTATCCAAGATTTACTCCTAATGAGTCAATCTTGGACGGGTTTCTAGGCCAACAAACACAATAATAGATATCTACAATGAATCCGGACTCCATACAAACAGTATATAATTTAGTGATTGTTCATTCTAATTTATACCAATGTACAAGTAATATAGAGAACAATGATTGTTCACTTTCTAGGCCAACAAACACATGTGATGTCATTCTTATATATAATAAATGTGTACCACCTATCCCATCCTTGAACACCTAATCTCACTAGTAAGTGTATAATGTGTATTGGGTTTTCGAGAAAATTTCGGCAGCATTTTCCCGCTATTCTCTAAGTACATATGTACTTAGAGAACAAATGGGGAAATGCTACCGAAATTTTCTCGAAAACCCAATACACATTATACACTTACATCCTAAGTGAGATTAGGTGTTCAAGAACAGTCCCAAACCGGGGACTATCCAAGATTTACTCCTAATGAGTCAATCTTGGACGGGTTTCTAGGCCAACAAACACAATAATAGATATGTAGATGTTAGGCTTTCATCACAATTGATGTTAGGGTTTCATCAATGTTAGTGTTTAATCAAATCAAATTAGGATGCTAGAATGGACAAGTTTAAATCAAATTAGGGTTTAAATCAAATCAAACACGATCGTGGTTGTGTTCGCCTACCACGGCCGTGCTGCCCAGAATGGCCGTGGTAGGCCATTCTTCTCAGTTCTCAGTGAAAGAAGTACAACACTAACTAGTCTTAGGTTTTGAAGTCAGAGAAGCAAGCAGAGCAGAGCAGCGGGCGGCAAGGAAGAAGACAAGGAAGAAGGTGCTACGGCTAATACCTTATGAGCAGCGGAGGCAAGCAAGAAGACAACGCCGTAGTAGGGCGTGAGCAGGGAGGAAGGAGCAGGCGGGGGCGGCGCAAGGAGGAAGGCGGCGGGCAGCGGAGGCGATGCAGAGCTGCAGCAGGGATCGTCGGTGGTGAGCGAGAAGCAGCAGGCACCAGGCACCAGGTGGCGATTTTGGGAGAGCGCACAGGAGAATCGATGAAACAGGAAGAAAGGGGGAAGAGTCGGGTGATCGGGCCTCTATTAAGTTGGTCAATGGCGTCAGTTATCTAGGACAACCGACGCCTATTATCTTCAGCGTCGGTTTCTCGTAATAACCGACGTCCAATTAGACAATCTTTACCCCCAAATTAATTGGCGGGAACTATTATCAGCGTCGGTTATCCAAGGATAACCGACACCGAAAGTGGAACTTTTCGTGCAAAATTTCATTTCACATAGGCATCAGTGAATTGTTAAACAACCGATGCTGTATGTGACCCAGAATTTTTTCGCTCGAAAATTGGATTTTGCTGGCGCCTTTAGGCGTCGGTTGGTTACACTCAGTCGACGCTGAATACAAAGCGGTACCCGTGTCTGGATGGTCTTCGAATATAGATGTCGATTTGTATAAATAACCGACGCCGAATATTATAGGCGTCGGTTGTCCGAAATAACCGACGCCCAGAAAAGCGACACTTAACGCTATTTCTGTAGTAGTGAACGAATTTAAACTAATGCGGAAGCATTTTGTTAACATCGGAATTACTGAAAATCACTAAAAATTAAAACTTTTTGTAAAGAGATCCACAAACGATAAAACTCTTTCATAAAGAAACAAGTTAAGTTATTTACAAACTGATCCTTCATTACATCTCTCTAGTATCACATCTCGAGAGTCATAACACTGACTGCCCTATTGAACTATACATGAGCAGTATACAAAAATCTCGAGGCATTACGCCAAAATCTCATATCTACATAAAACTATCTACTGACTCCTAGGACCTGAGAGTACAGAGACGACACATAGAACACTTATATCTATAAGACCTGATAGACAGTGTCTCCACCTGAGGATCACTGTTGTCCCTGATGTTGCTATTGTTGTTGTTGTTGTTGTTGTTCACCCACTGAAGGGTTCCTTCGTCCTCGACGTCTACCTAAAAAGTTGAATCCCACGGGGGTGAGACAATTGAATAATTGTCCCAGCGAGAGTTATAACTCTCCGCCAGAAGCTTTTTTATTGCAATAATGGAATAACATTGAGCAGTAGAACTATAAATATTCAACAACAGGTAAAACATTGAATAAGCTAAGTAGAACAATATTTTATAAGCAATCATTTCAATTATAACTTGATTGAATGACAAGACATATATCAATAAGGAATATGAAGAACATGTATATTATTTGTCCAACTACAATATTATAAACAATGTGTCATCAATCAATATTTCTCATAGTTCAACCTAAGAAAATATGCTACATGGTTGATTACATTTTACAAACATAATTATTCCCTGAGGAGATGAGATATACCGCTCATACTCCAACCGACCATTGTGAAATCGCAATCGGTACCATACGTTGGTCATCATAAGAGCTGGATTTCTATGACCTCGTCTTCCTTAGTCAGAATCAGGATCAACATGCAGGACATATTGTGTCTCTACCAAAATAGCTTTCCAGGGTATTCTGGCAACTTCGCTATTAGAGTTACAGTGGCATGATGTACAGCATCATCTGGAGATTAGTGATACATCATCCCAGCATAAACATATAATGAAGGATCGAGAGATTGGATGTTTATCTCACATCAATTCCTCCATTAGGATGTAAGGATATTTGCATCCATAACCCCCACATACTCAAAAGTATGCTCTCCAGGAGTTCCCTTAGGAAAACCTATTTCACCATCATTTAATTTCTAACAATGATGGATCTATGGTCAGGGATCTACATGATATCATTAAACTTGATTATTTAAGTACATTATGGCATTCTTTTAGCATCAGGCATGTTTCCAAACATAGACCAATAAGACAATTGCTATAAAGAAAGAGTAATACTAGTATCAAGTTTATTTCACATCTTGTTAGTAGTGAGATATCAATCCCTAACCATCTTATCATAATGATTCAGGATTATGGGTGTTCAACCCTTAGATCATCAAAACACTTGTTATTAAGTAACATATTGCCATCAAGTCATTTAACAGTATGAATGTGATTGTAGCAATGCAGGTATTTCTCATGGCTCATACAGCCTATCAATCTCATATTTTACCTCTCACTAGGCAACATAGCAAATCATTATTTTCAAATTTTATAAAGTGCTTTCAATGAATATAGCATCATAACCCTTACCTGGCTATGTTCACTTCTTCATAAAAACCTGTATGACTAACACAACTGATAACATGCACATTATATCTGTATCAGTACAATACAAATTATTTTCAAGTCAAGTATAGAACACCACGGCCGTGCTATCTTACACGGTCATGCTACAGAAGGTTACCACGACCGTGTTACATCACCATGGTTGGTTTTTAGGTTTAGGATTTCCTAATCAATTCAATTAGGGTTATCAAACCCCTTTAACCTAAAAAGTTATAGTGATTTCTCATTTCATAATTCGAGCATAAAGTTTCATGCTTAAAAGCATAACCCAGAATTAGGGTTTACTGGTCACATCATCACATTTCCCTAGATTAGGGTTTACTATTCACAATACATCATATTACCCTAGATTAGGGTTTACTATTCACATTATAATGAATTAAGATCATACCATGATCATGTATGAGGATTACTTCCATTAATGCCCCCAATAGGGTTATAATTCATTACCTATCATAACTAGGGTTTCATGATCTCAGTATCATGGATCATAACCTAATTAGGTATCCATCCATATTGGGAGTTCATTACTTGATTAATCATTCATATAAGAAATCTTCTCTCTCCTATTTCTATAAGTTGATGTTTGCATCACCTTTGATTAGGCTAAGTTAATTCAACATTAACATCATGGGTTATCTCATTTCTATTGTGGTCATTAAGACTTACTTATTCAAAGAGTACTAATCACTCCATCCCATCAAGGTACTTTATTATAATCACCATTGATCACATCATGTCTCAATCAACTACTTTCTTAGTTCTTTAATCACTTTAAGTATCTATAAGGTTTAGGTTAATCAACTGCTAAACCATCATGACCACTAAAGTATCAAACGATCTTAACCATTTTAGACCTCAAACGGTCTTGTACTCTAAACCCCCAAACGGTCTTGGATAGACCTTGAAACCATTTGGTGTTGAAGACCATTTGGTCTTGTTGACTTTTGAAACTGTTTGGTAAAGTGTACATTCAAAACTATTTTCCAAAGATGGGGTGAAGACCGTTTGGTCAAGTTTGACTTTTAAACTGCATGGACATAACCGAATTTGAAACCGCATGAGCACAAACGGTTTGGGATTGTTTGGTCCCAAACGGTCTTGAGACCGTTTGGTCCCAAATGGTCTTGAGACTCTTTGGACTCAAATGGTCTTGAGACCATTTGGACCCAAACGGTCTTGAGACTGTTTGGTCCAAACCACCTCAAAACCACAAGGACCAAAAAGTGTCTCAACCTCTTCAATTGAGTTAGGGTTTCCAATGTTCAACCCCTCAATCGATCATATACTTGTTAGCCACTCATCAATTGAGTCTATTAGGTCAACCCTCAACTGATTTGACACTCAATTGACCCTCAATTGATCATCAATTAGGGCTTGGATCAATTGGATAAGAGCTTGGAATCGATTACTCTTCAACATGTTTCAACATGAGTCTAACTGATTTGAAGCCATTGAACCATCCTTCAATTTGGTCATGACCTGGACCCAAACGGTCTTGGGATCATTTGGATGACCTCCAAATGGTCTTGAGACCGTTTTCTCAAGTCCACATCAAAACAAACTCATCTAATTAAGGTTTGGCTCATTGGATTTATCACTAGGTCAACAATTAATTGCACTTCAACGTATTACCTTCAAATCTTCAACCACTTAACCATAGTCAACCCTAGACCTCCAAATGGTCTTGGGTAACCCCCAAACGGTCTTGGGATTGTTTGGATATCCTCCAAACGGTCTTGAGACCATTTTCCCATTAACTCATCAAAAACCAAGTCATTAAATTAAGGTTTGAACCCTAGGTTTGGTCACCAAATCAGCAATCAATTATTCATCAACTTGATATCATTGGGTCCTCAATTGGTCAACCCTACTTAACCCTAGACCTCCAAACGGTCTTCGGTGATCACCAAACCGTCTTTAGACCATTTGGGTGATCCCCAAATGGTTTTGAAACCGTTTGGGCCACTCAACCCAAACTTCAACATAATTCAATTATTTAAATCAGCAATTAACCCGATTAGGGTTTAGATGGTTAATGAGCCTTCAGTTGGTGATTCACTTGGAATTAATGGATGATTCTTGATAGGTAATTAATATTAATTATTCTCAACAGTCCTTTAAATGGTCAACGTCTGGTCAATGCCTCCAAACAGTCTTGGACCGTTTGCATGCGTTCTTGTGAAACCGTTTGCATTCAAACGGTTTGAAACCGTTTTCTCCAAACACTTTGGCAAACCGTTTGGGCAACGTTGGAGACCGTTTGCTAAAGTAGGTTTTTGGATAAACATAAGAATTAACGTCATCATCTTCTACCTCAAGAACAAGGGCTCTTCTTCACGGAATTTCTAGCAAGAACACAAAAGTAGTAAAGGAAGAAGAATAACTAATGATTTTTCTTGGAGATGAAGATGCATAAACAAAGCTCAAGGTTTAGAGTTATAAAACCCACCTTTAGGTCTGATCCAGAGCTCCTAGCTCCATATCTATAATGGTGGATGAAGCTCCAGGTGTTGTCCAAGGCTCCTTCTTCATGTTTTGGATGAAGGAGATGGCTAGGAAGAAGAATCGTGTAAAGAAAACCATAAATCCTACCTTGCTTTAGGGTTTTTCCCCCAAGAATCCGAGATAGAAGATGACCAAGACTTACCTACAGGTTGATCGTACTCCCTCTGCTCTAGAGCTCCTTCTAGGTCGGCCAAAGCAAGAAGATAAGAAAAGGAACTAAGGGAAACGATCCCTTGCATTGTTGCAAAAGGGTCCCTTATATATTTATGGATATTTTCAAGGAAAAGAAAAAGATTATTATCCCCTTTATTTCCTAAACATATCCACCAAGGATTCCTCCATCCTTAGACACGTTTCCTCCTCCTAACATCAAACAAAATTCCTTCATTATCCAAGGTGAAAAAGGAAAAGAAACAAAACACCTTAAAGAGTTGTTTATTAATATCCATCTTTATTGGATATTACTTAATATATTATTAGTGTAGGTAGTTTCCACTTCTACCATGATCATTCAAATGAGGCTCCCTTCTCATTTTCTTTGCTCCACTTGATGCCAAGAACATAAGAGATACTCTAGAGGGTATACATAACATGTTGGACCCTAAGTTTTGGGTAATTTGCACATTATACCAAAACTAGGTTTTAAAGCACAAGGATTGCTCTACAAGCTATATCTTGGTGCCCAAGCTTGTGAAAACTGTACCACCATATCATATTCATTGTTATGATGTCTCGTAATCAAAAGAACATCTTAACATGTTTAATTTGCAACTTAACCCCTCTACTTGGGTAATTTTCACTTTGGTCCAAAATTAACAAAATAATGTTTCAACATTATGCAAAAAGGACTAAAATTGAAATATAGGTTCCTCAAAAGACTTAATTATATTTCAAAGGATAAACACAAGCATATAATAACTTATTTAAGCAAAGCATCTAGGGTTAGTTCATAACCTAGGTCAGGGATGTTACAGTAAGGTGGTATAATGTACATTGAGGAATGATCTTCCTCTACAACCATCTTCCTCAAGTTATCACCATCTGGAACCAGTGTCTTGTCGTGAAAACATATTGTCCCATCATCTATCTCATGGAATCCATCATGCTTCCCGCTTCCAAACTCTAACCTCATCTTCTATATCACAATATCATTCCGTTATGCATCTCTGGTATGTTGCATTAACATTGGCTTAAACTATAATTGTGTCAATGGTTCTACCAACAAGGAAACCTCTAGTTGTATATTGATCTGGAAAGGAAACACTATCATGCTTCTCTTGTAGTACACCAATGCATGTAACTATACCTTATTTGTAGACGATGATGAAGAAGACTTCCAGCTCAAAGCATCATCCATCACATTGGCCTTTCCGACATGAGAGTTTATCATGTAGTCGTATTCTTAGATCAGCTCCATCCATCATCTTTGTCTCATGTTCAGCACTTGTGTAAGGAGGTGGGATCACACCCTTACTAAAAATTTGAAGAATAAAACATCCATTCTAAACACACTCAAATGTATGCTAGAATAGGTGCAAAATTTTCAAACTTCAATAAATGATATTCAAAACAACCAAAGTATAGCAGCGGAATAAAAATAATGACTATATTCAATTTATCACAAAAGATTAAAAAATCACATAATAATATCCCATAAGGGTTTACATGTATGATACAACATAAGGATCTAAGTAGAGGGAAACCCTATCTCGAGCAAGAAGCACCTTCTCCTCTTTAGAGGTGAAAAACTCTAACAAAAGAACATGGAGATGAGGTGTTTATGGGTTCTAGGTAGGGTTTCACCATGGAAGGTCATGGTTCCAACCTGGAGGAAGGTGGAAGGAAGACTAACAATGTGAAAATAGGGAAGGAAAGGAGGATACTTACTAGTTTGGGTCAAAATCACCAAGGAGGAGCTTAAGAAATCCTAAATAGAGAAATTTGGAACTCTAGGAGACTTCTTCACCAAGGTAGGCACCTCCTTTTACCTTGGGACAACACCTTCATGGAAAAATAGAGTAGGAATGATGCTCTAAGCTAGAAGAAATAAAGGAGAGCAAGTGTTTTTGAATTGGGAGTTGGGAAGGGGTAGATATGTCTATATAAAGAAAGAGGTCAAGTATGAGGTGTCTATGAGACTTTACATGTGTCATGTATAAGGGTGTCCATGGACGTGCAAGCCTTTATGGATAAGGAAGAAGTCAAGCATGATGTGTCAAGTTACTTTCCATGTGTCCAATGCTAAGGATGCTTATGGACATGCAAACCTTTATGGATAAAGAAGAAGTCAAGCATGAAGTGTCTATAGCGTAGGGATTTCATGGCCATGCAAGAGGACAACTCATAGAAGCTTCTTGAATGTCAAATGTTGGTTTATGGACACTTATAGTCCATCCCAACTGACTTCCAATCAAAGATATAACCCCATTGGTAGAAAGATTCTAAAGATAAGTTCATTTATAAAGAGGGTAATCCCTAAAATACCCTTAGAAAGAAACACCTTCAAACCAAGGTGCAACTAGGTCCCCATGGTTCAAAAACTCGAGACTGGTAAGGGAATATCTAAACATCATAATGCATGTGACAATTTGCAAATGAAAACCTCCCAATTGAGTAAATTACAAAAAAAAGTCTAGAATGTACCTAAAATTGCATAACTTGCACAAACAACATCCAAATTGGACCAAACTTCATCCACAAGTTATCTTTGATGTGTTGAATATGAATTTGTCATTATTGCCATATTTTTAAGTTATATAATCACATTATTCATTACTTATTCCTTTTACTCATTTTCTCTCTCCTAAACTTATCCTAATATTTCAAGGTTGTCCAAATTAGATGAAATTTGACATGTAGGCTAATTTTGATATGTAGATTTCGAATTTGAAGTTTGTTTCCACTTTTGAGACTAATTTTTAGGAGACATGTCATATGGCCCATTAACAGTCCATTATCTAAATTATTCATCCAATTAAATTTCTTATCTTCATATTACCACCAAAATGAGTTATGTGGTATATTTTATGTATCCATTATAAACCTAAGATTAATGTTAGAACATTAGGTTACATTAAGGTGATCTATACATGCATTAGCTCATTGGGGTTATACTAAACATCTATTTAGGTATAACCTTCAACCTTGTTTGGCTAAGTCCCAAATGTCAACTTCTAGGGTAGGGTCTGAGATCTAGTATGTCACAACACACCACCCTTTAAAGGGATTTCGTCCTAAAAATCAAAACATCCACATATTAGAAAACAATTTATTCACTACCACTTAAAGTATTCATCTTATTAGGTCAAAATCTATTCTTTAGGTACAAAAGGTTCAACTACACTTCCTTACATCCAACTACATAAGAATCATGCAAAAAACAACATAACTTGTACAGACAAACTATGAACTATGGGTTAACTTGCTCTTGTCCATACTCAAACAAGTATTTACTCCTGGGAGACTAGTTAAAAGTATTAGGGTCCCTAAAGATAAATCATATATACGTATAAGGTTACTATTGCCTAAACGCATGCTATTTCAGACAATTCATATCAGCACAGACCCGGTCGGTATCATATGGATTCGGGAGTCCTCATAAACCAAGCTAGTAGTGAAAAGGAAAATCTTGCTAGTCCCTAAACCATGATCCTTTCTAGACACCTTTGCTTTCAACTTCATGTCCTACTAGCTGCCTCAAGGCCAAGCTAAACTACCTCAAGTTACTATGGTTACTTATGCATCTTTTAGTTGTAAGTATTTTAGGGATCTATTCATCATTATTCTAATGTGAAACTATAGGATCCTAAATAAACCCTTCATCATCTATTGATCAACTCTAGGGCAAACATGTCACTTAAAGGTAAGGCATGGATTCTAACTAAGGAGACAAAATTGAAATAGTCAAATTTTGACTACTATGGACTCTGATACGATGTTGTAAGGAGGCGGGATCACCCCCTTACTAAAAAAAAATTTGAAGAATTAACATCCATTCCAAATATACTCAAAGGTATGCTAGAATAGGTGCAAAACATTCAAACTTCAATAATTGGTATTGAAAACAACCAAAGTATAACAGTGGAATAAAAATACTGACTATATTCGATTTATCACAAAAGATTACAAAAGCACATCATAATATCCCATAAGGGTTTACATGTATGATACAACACAAGGATCTAAGTAGAGGGAAATGTAAACCATAACAACTTTGTCTCCAAGCTTTAACTTCTTAAGCTATATCCACATCATCATGCCATGTCCTCATTGTCCTCCACCTAGGGCTGGAAGCATACCCCAACAAGAAGAGAAAATAGATGACATCAGCAAAGGCTGGTATGTGCATACTAAATAGGAAATTGAGCAATATATGGAATAAAGGACATCAAATATAAAAGGATTCCCGTAGAAAGGATAAGGATGGGTATCTGACCGGCCTAAATCGTGCGTCCAAAAGGAGCGGATTTGAAGTAGTCATACTTTTAAATTACCTGACTCTTAGGCCCCCGCAACGATGACGGGGTCCGAAGTAGTGATCGGGTCAAACCACAGGGACAAGGGTGGTGGTGTTAAGAACTCGGAATCTACACATTACACTCCGGTAAAATCAAAACAAGGATAAAGTTCCCAAAGGGAACAACAGGCAAAGATCGGTGAAATAAAAGGAAACTATCTCCAACTGGAGCTACAAGGAAAAATTTAGGTTTTAAGCATTTATCGGTTTTTAAGGGTTTTGTGCAAAAGAACCATAGAGAATAACACCATTGCCTTAGTAAGGAATGAAGGAGGAAACTTCGGTAAAACAAGCGACAGCAGGAACATCCAGTACCCCTCCTCTCAAAGAGGGTACCTCTAGCTAAGCACCAACACCTCTCTCAAGGTTGCTGGACCTGGGTTAGAGTGGAAAGATCACTAAAGCCACTCTGATATTGGGTACTCTCGTACTCCCGTATCGGACCACACACTAGAGCCACAACACCTCTCTCAAGGTTGTTGCAATGGGAAACACGGTTTGATAGCTAGTCAAAACATGATCCAAGCATACAACCTAGAGTTTGATGCTAAACAAAGCCATCGTCCAACAAAAAGGAACCACACATAAAGCAACAGATATTTAAAGCTCCTCTGATTCCACTAGCATAATCATTTATATAAAAGGGTTTGGTTACATTGCGTAAGTAAAGAAAGTAAATAACTGAAAAAGAAAGATAAGTATCGCCCTCCTTGATTTAGAAGGGCGACATGCAGCAGTAGATCCCTAAGATTCCTCCAGCCCGATACCGGTGTGGAGCTCTTCCCGATACGCCTGTGTCGGGCAGCACTCCCTGTCGGGCAATAGGCCACGATGGGAAAACGTACCGACCAAAGCGCCCTTGCCTGATATGGTTGTGACGGAATGCCACCCTCTCGGGTGACTCACCATGATGGGTGATTCGTATCGGGCTCGGTATCATGTCGAGCTAGAGACTACTTAGGGTATCGGGTTACTCATATCGGGTGTCCTCGTTGGTTGATATTGGGCTATTGCGGTGACCGGGACAAATTCTAAGTGAACCATTCCTGCCCTCTCGGGTTGGGGAAGTGCTCACCTAGTATCGCCCGACGCACCTCTGGGACACGTCACGCTAGCTCCAGGTGATTTCCAAAGTTAGCTTTCACGAAATTCTGACCCGTCCCATCAGAGTCATGTAGCTGCTATTTATAGGCAGCGGTTGGGAGAAGTTGTGGTTCTCCGTGCACCATGTATCTTCCATCAGCTCCATCATTGTGGCTTTAGGGATGCTCGATATGTGTGTCGCCTGACATAGAGGGTGTCGGGTTGTAAGCGTGTCAGGTGTCGTGACGAGTGGGTGCCTCCCGGTGGGTGGCTTGTATCACGTGACACGCTTTAGTAGTCATGGCGAGTACAACTCCCTGTCGAGTAAGTGGTGTATCACCTGTCAGATCCTCCTTGCGCGGCACCCCGGTGTCGCATGGTAGTGTATCGTGCTGCCATATGTCGGGCAACGAGTGTGTCGGTCGGCTGGTAGGAGGGTCGATGCAGGTAGAACACGTTCATGGGCCGAGATGGGCCTTTTTGCTGATAAATGAGTCGAAAGATGAGGAAAACTCTGCAAAAGATGCTAAAATTGAGTTAAGAGCGCAGCGTGGCCTGTTTATTCAAAAACATGATAAAAAATGAGAGGAAAACAGTTTAAAAGGGGAGATTTGACAGCAAAATAAGGGCCAAAAACATCAAAAAATTTGGTGTTATCAACTCCCCCAAACTTAGCATTTTGATTGTCCTTAGTCAATCTTTAAAACTTTGTTTTGTGATTCTTCTTCTTAATCGGTATGGTTTTCAGACCATGAGTTTGAGCGGGTATTTGAGATGTCTTAAAGAGAACACTGCCCGACCACGAACAACAGACTTTACTTTTCCTGCTTTATTTAAGCAAAATTTTCTCCACAGCTTCGGCGAGACTTGGTGCATGATTTCGAAGTTAGCTTTCACACCAAACAGCTTTTGGGAACAGAAAGTTGTGTGTTTGGGTAGGTTTAAGGCTTTTTGGGTTTTTCTTGTTTCCCATCATTCCATCCAGGTACAGGTCCGTTAGTGGGCGAGTGGTCCCTACAGTCCAAGCCAGTTGGCTTTAGAGCAGTGATTTCACATCCTATGTACCACTATCCAGGATCTACCATGCCTAAAGATGGGTACTTTTAGAGCATAAGTGTGTAATTTTTTTTTGGCACAACACTCATGCTTTTATTCACTCTCATAAGGCTATTCTCTCTTTTTGGGATTTTTGTTGGGTAAAGGAGAACAAGAGAAAAATTTTCCTATTTGGGCAGCTTTTTCCTTCTGCATATACGTCTCTTAGTTGTTGCGAGATTATTTTTTGAAAAAAATTTGGCGTGGAAAGTCGTAGTCTTTTGTTGTTTGAAGCTGCATTTTCTAAAAGATATAACAAAACCTATACCTATTTGGACATATTGAAAACAAACTGGCAAGAAGTTGTATCATGTTTTTACTATACATTGTTTTTGTACAAAATAAGCAAAAATTTTAGAAAAATTTTTGTATGAGGCATGTACATGTATGTGTACACAAGTTGTAGAAAAAGAGCAGAAAGAACAAAAGGGGTAAAGTTTGAAGAAAAAAAAATTATACCTCCCTCACTGGTACATCGTACCCCCCAAAACTTGCTCCACACTCTGTCCCAGAGTTGTGACGTAGATAAGGTAGGGTAATGTTAACTCAATGAGGGTTAGCTGGTGAGCACGCCTTTTCCAGATAGAAGCTCCCACACATATTCTCCGTGTTTTTTGTGGTAGTCGATGTGGTGGAGCTGGTCAGGCGTCTCTTCATTCGATATCCATTCCAGCATGAAGATTTTGCAGTCGTTTGATAAAGGAATTTGTTGTGGACTACGGTGACAGCACTAGAGCTCGTGCCATTTTCTCGCTGCCGTCTCCAGGAATGGTTGTATCAGTGTAGCCACCTCGTCGTAGTATTTTCATACTAAGTGCTCGAGGGAGGTGAACGTCGTCGATGTACACTGCACTGGATGATCTTTGTTGTTGTCTGAGCTGTTGTAGAAGATTCCTGCTCATTGGTGAGTGTACATCGTCAGGATCGTCTAGTGGTTGTAGTGCAGGATGGCTAGGAAGATTATGCGTGGAACCCTGTGCTGCAACTCTGCCAGAAATGATTGCTTCGCTCCTGATTCGTCGGCAAGGCAGATGTCGTTGAACAACATTGGATGAGCTATTTATGCGTGTTACAACTTCTTCTGTAGTGTTTGGATGTAGGCGGCTGCCACAGATATTGCCAGACATCCTCCTTCTTTTACCATGTCCCTCAAGTCATCAACCGAGACTATGACACTGCCGGCCTCATAGATAACATCTGCCAGGGTAGAGTCAGCTAACTTCAGAAGAACTTCATTGACATACTCATGCGTGAGTGTAGAGCACGAGAAGCGGTCGAAGTTGTTGATCATTTCTTCTGATGTTTCAGGCGAAGCGGGGTCTTCGATTCCATGTACTTCCCACAGGATTTCTAACCACTTGCCTGCCCCACAGATGTATGCTTCTATCTCAGCTTCTTTCTCTAGAGTGTTGCTGGGTTGCGAAGATTCGTCTACCTGATCATTGTCCAGCAGCCTCTCTGGTACCCCTACGTCTTGGAAATAGTGCCTGTCTTTGATCAGTAGCAGTGCATATATGCTTCTGAGCTGGTAGAAGTTTTGGCCTTGGAGATGCCTTATGTATTCGAATATGTTGAGCAGCTCCATGGTGCGCAAGACGATAAAGGCGTTGTTTCTGCTTCCTTCTTCTGCTTCGACAGGGAAGTCTCTGATAGAGAATAAGTTCCAAACGCCACTATGATGTTGGACTCCTTGCTTGATGGCTCGTAGAAGGCACAGTGGTAGAAGCCTAAGATGTTTGTCCTCTGGGTGACTGAAAGTAAGACCTAAGTGTGGCACCTCCTTGCTTGATGGCTCGTAGAAGACACAGCGGTAGAAGCCTGAGATGCTTGTCCTCCAGGCGACTGAAAGTAAGACCTGAGTGTGGCACCTCCTTGTTGCAGCAGTTGAGGAGTTGGACGTCGTGGTTCCAGAGGTCTGCCACACATAGGAACCACATGTTGTGGTGCTTGTATGGGGCCAACTAGATGTTCGCGTTGTGCTCTTCGATGTGTCACATCATTTTGGCCACCATGATGGGGTCTGGTACTCCCATCATCAATCTTCTTGCCAAGGTCGGGGTGGCATTGTATATTGTTTTCGGACCTATCCCGGTGCTGATATTCTCTATTATAGCACCTTCTAGGACCCTAAACAACTTCTTTCTTACGACGGCTGGTGAGCGGAATATGCTTCTTAGTGCTCCCCGTCGTACGAAGAAGTAGTTGTCACTCCAAACGGCATCTTTTTCATCAGCCTGTGACCTCAGAACCTTGTTCAACAACTTCTGGTCCCTGATCGATAGGTATTCGATGACCCTTCTGTCGAAGTCGACCATCTCAAACGAAGGTATCTCTGATGGCGCAGAGAATTCATCTTCTGTTGAGTGTCTTCCTCTGGGGGGGTGTCTTTCATTTGCGGCACATATGCCCCCCCCTTCTCCCTCAGATTCATCAGAAGAGTCCTCCCCGACGCTGATTTCTTTGTTGTCATCCTCAGCTTCGTCTAGGGGGACTGAGGGAGCTGCTTCCTCCTGACCACGGGAGCTTGCTTGTCCTACTGGAGCTCTGTTGGCTGAATTTTGTGGCGTCCCTTCCTCAGGTGTTGGGGATGGCCCGCTGGAGGAGGAAGTGGATGATGATCTTGATGAGGATGCTGACGAGGAGGTTGAGAGCCTGAGCCAGGAGGCGACGGAGACCTTCTCGGCTGCCTTGGGCACGAATGGTCGTCCCCCCTGTTCAGCCTATCCTCGATCACATCAAGGCGCTAAAGGGCCTACTGAACTATGGCATTGAGTGCCTCTAGTTGGCCAGGAAGACCAACTAGAGTCAGTAGTTGCCGCTCCTGGATGTTCAACCTCTGCTGGAAAATAAAAAACTTGCGGGTGAGTGAAGAAAAAGTAGCAGAGTGGCTTTCTGTTACCTCCCGCAAGTTATCGAGTTTGTTTCCCAGCATCTGTCTGAGCAATAGAGGGGCTCCTGTAGATCTCCCTCGCGTCCTCGTGACACTCCTCCCATGTGAAGATCTACCCGATGAGTGTGTTGCCTCACTCGGGGCAATGTCGATCTACACTGTTCGTGAGGTGGATGCTTCGGGGTGAGGCGTCAGTACTTTTGTGGCTGTCTCTGCCTCGCCTTCTTGTTGTGGTGGAGAAGGCCACGGTGTGGGTGGATGCTGCTCCACATCTCTATAGTCAGCGGCCTCCTCTATAGCTGCTGCGGAGGACACCGGCGGCAGTGTTGGTGTAAGTTGTGCAGCTCGGAGCTCCATCTTGAGGATCTCGGCAAACACCCCATTACTGGTGCCCGGCTGTGCTCCTTCTTCTACCTCTAAGGGCACCATAGAAGATTCTGGAGTTGTGGCTGTCTCTTCCACGGCAGCTTCCCTCAGGGCTTGTACGGTTGTTTCTATCCCAGTTGTCTTGGCGACCTCGATGATCGTCGGTTCTTCTTCAGCCACGGTAGATATTGTCGTGATCGTGGCTGGGATGGTAGGAGCGACGACAGCTCTATCAATTGTTGTCGTCGGTGGCTCTGGAGCAGTGGGCGGCTCGGTAGGAATTGTGGAAGATTTGTCCTGCCATGCATCGAGAGGAATTGGTTCTCCTCTCGCAACTGCCCTCTCTTGTATACTTTGTGGCAGCGTAAGCGGCTTCGACTGCCACCGCTTCAATCTCGGCGTTGGTGAAGACTAGCTTTTTTGCGTCGTAGTTGGTGCTGCTAAGAAGTGGAAGGAGGGTGCTTGTTCTTGCGAATTTGTAGAAGTAGCTTCACCCCTCCTTCTTGATGATGTTGGCTCTCATGAGGAACTTCAGGTCGATCTTCTCGTCACCCCTTGTCCTTGAGAGACTGTGTGTCTCCTGTGGGTACCCTAACCCAACCGTGATCAGATTGATGATGCCACCCATATAGTATTCTTTGGTGGCATCCTTTATTGGGTGCAGCCTATTCAGCAAGAAGCACTCCAGATTGATCACCCTACCCTCCATCATGTGCCATATGAGATGGAGTTCTTTGGTGTAGATGTTGCTTGATTCATTTTTGCTGAATAGCAGGCATGCCACCAGCTTGTGCATTATTCTCCAGAAGCAGGAGTGCACTACCGCCACCTTGCTTCCCGGCTTGAATGATGACTCGTCAGTCAGCTTGCTCCAGAGCTCCACGGAGTTGAACCCGTCTCCTTCGGTGATCCTCGCACCATTATTAAGTTGTTCCTTCTCCTCCCCACCAGAAGAGAAGATCTCATTTAGCATCTTTTCGGAAATGATGTGCTCACAATTGTATAATCGCCCCTATAGTCTGTCTGCTCCGCCGTATTCTTCGATTTCTTCGGGTCTATTCTGCACCTGGAGGAGAGATGACATAAACTCCCTGGTGAGTTCAGTGTAGGAGGTGGAGTGGCTGAAGTAGATCTTCCGCAGCCCTACTGCAGCTAGGACATTTTCGAGTTTGTCAAATATGCCTAGTTGAAGGAAGGACGACTGATTGCAGAACCTGCTCGGCCTATAGAGTTTTGTTGCCAATTCTGAGTACCGGCGCCCATGCTCATTATCTTTAGGCACGAACCTGCCTGGCGTGTGATCCAGGGGTTCTCCCTCCGTGGTTGAAACTGTAGTTGGGGTCGTTACTTCTTCCGTACTTGCTCTCTTCTCAACCGTGGATGACCCAGTTGCCTCAGGATTTGGGCGTTTCTGCCCGACTGCCGCAGCTTCAGCTGTGGCCTCGGTGTCGATCCTCTGACCGTGTTTGTCAACTTGAACGACGATTTTCTTTGTACGGGCCATTTATGTTATCATAAGACAAATTCATTAAGCATTTGAATGTTCTGATATTAGGTAGGTAAAAACCTAAAGTCGATATCGGTGTTAAAAGAAAACGGATTGAATGATAAGAAAAGTTTAGCCAGATACAAGAGCTACCCGACACACCCGCATCGGCCTTCAAAACTTAGCGGTATCATGCACGGCCGATACGCCTATGTCAGGCGATACAAAGATCTCAAAAATCGTCGTAGGCTCATGCCCGATACGATCGTCCTTAAGAAGGTGTCACCCTTCGTTGGGCAATACAAAACTGGGCGATACGGGAAAAATCTGAACGACATAGCCAGTGCCCGAAACACTTCACGTTCAAAGCGTGTCGGGCGACTCAGCCACGTGATGAAAAAGAGCCCGATAGGGTCGTCCTGACGGAAATTGTGTCGCCCGGTATAAGGTATCGGGAAAACATGCGTCAAAGATGTGTCGCGCGACACATGTGTCGGGTGATACAAGGAAATTCAACTAAAGTCGTAAGTCCGATACGATGGTGCACGACATTAGGGTCGTGTCGAGAAAACAGAACGATATGGTTGTCGGGCTATACCTTTGCTATCTTAAGTTTATCTTACGCGACACGAGAGCAGATGCTAGGTTGCGCAACACGAGAGCAACGAAAGAAATTACAGCACGATACGAGAGTAGATGAAAAGTAAATGCAGTAGCCCGACACAGTTAAACCTCTGTACTATATACAGCAATCCCAGCCGAGGGTAAAACGGGTAAAATAGGGGCGTGTGTCAGCCATTGAGACAAATCATTCCCGAGATGAGCAGTCACATCCGTCTAATCAAGGGTAATTACTCATGGTGCCCGACATAGGTGCTCCCCACTCGGGCGTATCATCCGACATGGCTCATGGCTAAAGTGTGATGCCCGATACGACATCGCCTGATACAGTCATGTCTTGTGCGCTGCCTTAGTCTTTCTGCCCAATACGGTCAGGGAACACGGTATCCTTGCCCGATACAAATCTTCATAACAAGGTTCTTGATGAAAAAACCAAAAATAAAGCGAAGGGAAAAGAGATTGATGGGTAAAACATCATTGGCCTAAACAGAAGCTCCCGGCCTCAGATAGTATTACCCATCAATGCTCATAAAATAGAGTGGTGGCCCATAAAACAGAAGAGTCAGGGCATGTGACGCATGCACTGACTCAGGCCTTATTACAATAATAATGTTCATAATGTTTTTCTTGCAGGAAAGGAAATAACGTCCTATTCTAAGAAAAGTAAAACTTGGGCTGCCTCCCGAGGAGCACTTTAGTTAGTGTCGTCAGCTCGACAGCTCCAGATCCTTCACTTTTCACCTTCAGCTGTTTCCACATCTTGCAAATTGATCTCTGTCCTTTTCACGAACGCTTCGTCTTCATAGAACCTTTTTACCCTGTTCTTGTTTACTTGAAAAACCTTGGATGGATCTACGGTGCATCATTCTGGACGGGTATATCTTTGCTACGGTGAAGGGTTTGGACCACCTTGTTTGTAGTTTACCTGGAAAAAGACGAATGGAAGATTTGAATAATAAAATTTTGTCACCTTCACTTGCATCCTTCTTCCTCAGATGGGCATCATGCCACACCTTTGCCCTCTACTTATAGACCTTTGCATTCTCGTAGGCATGCATTCTCAACTCTTCGAGTTCCTGTAACTGTAGATAACTTTTCTCTCCTGCCTTCTCCAGATCCATATTCAAGAACTAAATTGCCCAAAGGGCCTTATGTCCAAGCTCAAAGGGTAGATGACAAGATTTCCCATAAATCAATTTGTAAAGGGTAGTTCCAATGGGTGCTTTATATGCAATTCTGTAGGCCCAAAGTGCGTCATCAAGCTTTGTTGACCAATCTTTCCTCGTGCGGTTGACAGTCTTCTCTAAAATCTACTAGATCTGTCTATTTGAAACCTCTACCTGCCCAGAAGTTTGTGGGTGGTAGGGCGTAGCAACTTTGTGTTTAACTCCATACTTTTGCAGGAGCGCTTCAAACTATTTTTCTCCGAAATGCGACCCACCGTCACTGATTACAGTATGAGGTATTCCAAAACAAGGGAAGATAGTCTTCTCGAACAACTTGATCATTGATTTAGAGTCACACGTTTGGGTGGAAACAACTTCCACCCATTTAGACACATAATCCACTGCCACTAGAATGTACTGATATCCTTTTGATGGGGGGAACGGACCCATGTAGTCAATTCCCCATACATTAAAGAACTCGACTTTGACCCAAGTTGCCATAGGCATCTCATTTCTTCTTCCAATGTTTCCTATTGATTGGCATTCTTTACAAACATTTACATAATTTGCAGTGTCCTTGAACAAGGAGGGCCAGTAAAAACCCGATTGTAGCACCTTCGCGACGGTCCTTTCGCTCCCCAGGTGTCCTCCATATGAAGAGGTGTGACATTCTTTTAGGATGTTTGGTACTTCTTCTTCGGGGATACATCTTCTGTATAGGTTATATGCGCATCTTCTGAAGAGGAGAGGATCGTCCCAGTAGTAGTTCTTTACATTCGCAAAGAGCTTCTTCTTTTGATTATAGGTTACATCAGGGGGCAACTCTCCGCAGGCAAGATAATTACAAATATCTGCAAACCAAGGTAAATTCTCATCTTTGGTTTCAACCATTAGTAAGGCTTCATCAGCATAGTTGTCATTAATAGGTGGTTCCTTCTGCATTTCCACTACGATCCTGTTGGTATGTATGCCCTGAGAGCCAATCATGAGATGATTGGTGGGATACATTATGATTGATTTGATAAACATCAAAGGCAAGCTTCCAATTCTTTCTGGTTCAGTCATATGAGATAGTGATAGAACAAATTGAATGTCTAGAGAATGACAGTACTCAATGGTGTATGCTTTCAGGTTAAGGACATGAACGATGAGATCATATAGATGCTAAGAGTTTGTACATTCTTGTTATGTCCCTAGTCGGATGTCATTGTGGAAGGTAGATAGACAGCAATGACACACAAGACTAGATTGTGGTGTTGGTTGATGACAGGATCTCATTAGTCATGATATAAAGATATCAAACCAAACACATAGGTACTTGTTAGAGAACAAGTGTACCGGATAGACCCACCGTGAGTTTTACACATGGAACCATGACATGGTAGTCACAGTCAGTACTCACAGTGATGGTGGTGAGTGTAATTCTTTGACCTGAAATCACTACACTCAACACATGTCGTTGGGAACACTTTGACATCATCAAACGCAGTCCTGAAACATGGGTTGTTATAAAGGTGATGATTGGGTGGCTTTCACACATGGGGCTTTTGAGGGGTGAGTGATAGATATGGGATTTTTCCCTCCTGAGGGAGTTTGATATCCAAGGCCACTTGATGAGTAGGGTTGAAATAGGCGTGCGCATGCATGTGTGAATGAGTATGTGATATTGATGTCATACGTATCTCTTCCAATCTACTCTGAGATCAAGAAAGTAAATGAATGTTGACAGGATGATTGTTCCATGCCTCGAGTTCATTCAGGATATCAGTGACAAAGGAATTATGCATTCATTGTAACACCATTCACAGATTGTAGGATTGAAAGTTGTTCTCCAACTTTGTACTTTCACTTTGGTAGCACTGATGTGTGACTAGGCACCACTCTTTGCTTGTGAAGTCATAAGTGTTACAGACCTTCACTGCCAACGTGAAATGGACCTGCAGGGTCACACACATAGGATTTAACCTGGAAGAGGAGTTTTGTTCACAAAAAATGTTTAGATTGATTACTAAAGGAGTTCAGTTGTTCAATTAAACACTCAATTGATTGATAGCTCAAAATAATAGTGTTCAAGGTGTTGGACAGATTGATTAGAGTATCAGATTGATTGAAATCGCAATTGACTGATTCTGCACAATCTGCACTCCCAACCGATCGGCTCATGTGATGAACCGATCGGCTGAGCTTGGTGAACCGGTCGGCTCAATTGTTGAGTCAATCGGCTCATGGATAGGGTGAAACGATTGCTTCAAGTGTTGAAACGATCGGTTCAACTGATGCAACCGAGCAAGTTGGGAAAGTAGGATTGGTGAGAAATTTCCTTTCGTTTCACCTGCCCAATTTGATTGGGAAATAGGATTGGTATTCGATACCAATTAGAAACAAAAGAAGGAAAGTCAATCGGGAACTGATCAGGACCACGAACCAACTGGATCACAAATGAACCGACCGGTTGAGGTGTCCCAACCGATCGGTTGAGGTGTCAACCGATCGGCTCAGGTCCCCAACTGACTGTTTCAGTTGTGAAACGATCGGTTCAGGTTGCGAGTTGGTTGTTTTTTGGAAAATCTCAAACCCTTCTACTCCTGCTTTAGTCCCATATTGCCCGGGATAGAGAACCATGTCCCATAACCCTCCTATATATATAGGGGTATTGGGGGCTTCTCAAAGTACAACTCAATGCAAACCAGTTGCTCTGCAAAGTTGTCGTTCTCTCTAGTTTTGGTAACTGAGAGAGAGCCTGAGCAAGTGCTACCCGATAAGGGAGGCACAATAAGGGAAAGACAACTACAGTTGTGACTGGTAACAGGAGAGTGTGTTGGTGACTAGTACGCCAACAGTAGGGTGCGACTCCTTCCAATTCCTTATGGGACAAGGAGATTGGAGTTCCAGGTGGTCCATGTGGACTACTTCAGAGGCGGGAGGTTTCTGCCGCTAGGAGGACAACTTTCAATCCCTTTAGTCTCGGTGCGACCAGGAGCTGCACAGACACCGTCTAAGACAGGAGGTGAAGACCATGCAAGGCGCGAGGTATTGTCTCCGAGCAAGCCTCGGGACAAGGTATGATTCCACAAACCATCCTTTCCTATTGTATAGATGTTGACGCGTTTCCTTGTTCCGGGTTTGGGGGAGAAAATTTTTGTTTCCGCTGCCTTATCTACCTCCCCTAAAACCCAACAGTGGTATCAGAGCCACATCAACTGCTCTATACTTTAGGATTATCGATATGATCGATTTTGGTTTGTCGCTTTTATTTATTGCATACGATGCAAATAAAATTGGCTTTATTCATGTCCAATCATCCACAAATCCCAATTTACATATATGATATGTTTTATTAATGCACTCGATACGCGTCTCCCTTAAACGAGTTTTGTGGTGGATGTATTGCGTGGTTATGGCCAATAAACCCTATCTGTGTATGGTTGTATGTGGTTGCTTGCATCTCAGTCTGCGCACCGATCTTCCTTCTTCTTTTCCTGATGTAACTCGAAATAATTCGAGATTTTCTTTCCTACCTTTGCTCCCCTCAAATGTAACTCGAGGTTTCTCTTTTTACAATGTAAAATAGAATAGAATTTTATTTCCTGCTATGTCAAAGAACGGAGGACATCCTGACGACAGCTGAAACGATCGGTTCAAGGTGTGAACCGATCGGTTGTCGTTCCAGACTATTGGTTCAAGGAGTGAGTCGATCAGTTGATGACCGGTTCGAGGAGCGAGACGAGTGGGTGGCGGCCATGATGAGATGCACGATGACCAAGCGAACTGATCGGTTGGAGGAGCCAACCGATCGGCTGGTGGCACCCAGACGACCGGGCCAGAATGAGCAAGTCATTCATGAGATGAGTTGATCTACTCAGAAGGCAAAGCACAGAGTTCATCTTGTACATGTTGCATGTGATGTAGACCTAGATGACTGTGATTCCTCTTGTCTTGAAGAATCACATTAGGATGGCCATAATCATCACTTTTATCGTTTTGCATATTTTCTGTGGGATATAGCATGTATATGATACGTACTATGTATTGTGGTGATTGGATATGTATATGTATATAAAAACCAAATCCCTCATTAAATATTAAGTTTTAGATGCCTTCCAAATGCAACACACATGAAAAGCTTGATCGACCAAGTGTGGGCACGCCCTAGCGTGGTGCACCGTCTATCTCATGGAAGCGTGAAGGATGAATGTGTGGGTCTGCCCTAGCAGGGTGCATATTCATCGTGTTTGCTTTGGGTCAGACTTAACAAGGTGATCTAGATGGGATCTAGTACCTTGAGGCATGGAGATGATCATGTCAAGGAGTTTCATATGACATCTTATCCAGAGTTGCATATGATGCAATTGGCAAAAGTTGCCTACCTGAGAGATCTATGTTGTGGGTGACAGCCCTAGCTGGTCCATGACGTAGAGGATTTCAGGATCTTGCCCACTAGAAGGTTGTACGATGCAATCTTCTGAATTGATGGTGAGGGCTATCAATTTGAACTAAAATAGTGGGAGCGATAATTAATTAAAGGCCTAATTTTTATCGTCAACTTTTCAAATCAATCAAATAAGTCTAAAGAGTTTTGGACTAAAATTGCATATATTTCCTTTTGTTAAAACAAATGGTTAATCAACAATAGTCACTTTATTTGTGATCGGTCTTTGAGACCAACAAATTAAATTGGAATAATTCCACGACTGGTTAGGATGATGAGAAGTGTTCTCAATCAAAGGGCGAAAGCTCTAAGTCCTAGTTATACCAAGACCAGATGAACTCAATCCCACCACATCAATGGCTAAAAGTATGCTTATGGAAGCATACCGAGGATGACATTGATGAGGAGTGCTTGATGTTGTGTTCTCTGAACTATGAGTTGCAGAGACAACATGAGACATATGATGTTTCCAAGACACTGTCCTAGTATGTCATGAAAGAAGGAGATCCAGTAAGGTATTCACACACTCAATGTGATTGGGTATGTGGAAAACCTCACTAAGAAGGATTCTCTCTGAGCCAAGAGTTGGCTATTGGTATGATACTACAAATGTTGCGAGAATCATACAATTCATGATAAGCTACAACATGAGCAACTTTGACAAGCGTTGATAGAGTTGTTGGACATGTTGAGGATAGTAGAGGCAAAGATGAAGAAAGACAAACCATAATCTTTGATGTGATCAAAGAAAAGGTGATTCTTAAGGGAAAGGACAAGGGCAAAGCAAGGAAGTGTTCTGATGCTAGCCAGCAATCCAAGCCGTCTTCAGCCTCAAGGCACATGGGGAAAGGGTGTATGAGGGAATTTCCCTCTATATCTGGAAGAACAAAAGAAGATGAAGGAGGGGATGGAGATCTCCACCTAAGGTATCATGAAATGAACCTCTTCTTTATCTGAGGTATATGATATCAAGATATGGATCTATCATATATGATATGCAAGATCCGCAAAGAAGTGATGGCCTTTGTGAAAGGACCAAGAAAGGAGTACCCATCATTGGAGCAAGTGTTGTTGCCATAGATAGGAGTATCTTTTAGTTTATTTCAGCCGAAAGGGAACGAAATAGAGTTGAGAACTGCTATTAATTCATATATTGCCAAAAGATAGAAACACTTTATTTTTGCATATTGTATGACAATGATGGCAATTAATAAAGTTGATGTTTCAATCTTAAAGATATGATCTTTGTGGCAATGCCTTATTTATCTTGTGATACATGGTATGCATAAGATAAAATGATACCTAAAGTTATTAATAACTCAAACAATCAAATTAGCATAAATCATAAGAAATTCATTTCTAGTTTCCATGTGATGGATAAATCTAGACTCTTTTGGTTAGAGAACCAGTAAGAGACATGAATATCTTGTACATGATTAATCAAGCTTCACTAATGGTAGTGGGAGAATGATTATCCAATTAGGTATAATACATGTGATGTATTTGCATACCTATTGGAGTAAATGCTAATACTTCAGATGGTGCTTGAAAAATACCAATATGAATATCTTGAAGTGTTCAAGAATATCATAGATGAAGTATGAATTTGGTAAAGTGTTAATTCTTGCTGAGATCAATGAATGAAATACTTAAACCAAAATGTTTGAGATCCTTATGAGTGATTATGATAGTGTATCATAGTGAGCTCATGATTAAGGCATAGTGATGTATAAATCAAAAGGGAGTCATACTCTAAGGAGTTAGAGAATGATTATCAAATAACTAAATTCTTCTTAAATAAAAGAATACCCCTCACTAATAAAGGACATTAAGAATCACAAGGAGTTGTGAGTTCTTATATCCTTGACGGATACACCTCATTTATCTATGTGATGAGTCAACTATCTAGATGAATATGAGGAACCGAATTTTAAGTTATGGTTTATGACCATTACAACCTAAATGACATCCATTTGAACCATAAGGTATGACCTTTATGGTAGCACTCATTGGATGAAATCCATTAGTGCGAATAAGTCTTAAGTGTTAAGACACATGGATAACATTTTGAGAAGGATGATGCTTTTTTATTGCAACTTAATGACTAAGACATTTGGCATATGGATACTAAAACAGCATTCCTATGAGGAATAAAACAAGGATGTGTACGTGACACAACCTATAAGGTTTATGAATCCACTAATGCAAATGAAGTCTATAAGTTGCAATGGACTAATCAATGTGATCGATTGAGTACAAGAAACTCAGAATTGGATCTTTACTTTGATGATATAGTCAAAGGGTTTGACTGATATGTCAAAGATAAAGAAGGGATCTGTGATTTAGTGGGAGCGTATTCACATTCCACATGTTGATGTGAAATGGAAATGTTCTAGAATGGAAATCCAAAAGTGGAAATTATCTTTAAGGAAGATAGAGATGTTTCCTATGTGGTAGGAATAGAGATCTATAGAGATAGTTCTCGAAAACCTCTTGACCTGAAAAGAGAAAGCAAACATTGGCAAACTGTACTGAAGGGTTTAGTATGCACAGATTCAGTGGGAGAAAACTTGTCCATGATACATGGAGTTAGTATCCCAAGGCCAAGTGTCCAATTCTTATGAAGAATGGGAACACTAAGAATAGATATGGATCTATCATGTATGTAATCATCCTGTTATCTTGCATGTATCGACATGGCAAGAACAAAATGCATTCATCATCTTGTATGTAGGACATGATAATATAATGTGCTCATCCTGATAACTCGTATGTGGGACATGATGAGTGGATGTCTGTCTACTTCCAGTAAGGGTTACTGGAAACCATAAGAACTTGATAATTACTTGAGAAGTACTAGTTCTATGGAGATAAGGAAGAGTTCAATGTAAAGAGTTACATTGATGTGAACTTCCAAAAAGGACAGAAAATTAATCACAAAATATATATAGGATATATAAAAGTGAAAGTTTGTTGATAATTGGAAATGTTCCAATAAAATCATTTAAAAGGGAATGTCGAGTATCTATGTGTTAGAGAATAGCAGTGGATACTATATGGATCTGGAAGTTCATGAGATGAACTTATAGATATTCCGGTCATTGGTGACAAGTATGTAATCCTTGATCATGCAATGTGGCTAAAGGTTAGCAAAGGAATACTGGATCGCATATTACGGAAACTCCATCTCATATGTGATACGTACAGTGAAGAGATGTGAGACATGCAATTTATAATGACTTTGGCAAGGTGTTTCCATAACTCACTATGTTGGCACAAGAGCACAGTAACATGTGGGACATGTTTGAAGATCACTATGAATATGATTCAAGGGTGATTGGCTCACAGTGCAAGTGGGATTCTATTGGTATGTATGCCCTGAGAGCCAATCATGAGATGATTGGTGGGATACATTAAGATTGATTTGATAAACATCAAAGGCAAGCTTCCCATTCTTTTTGGTTCAGTAATATGAGATAGTGATAGAACAGATTGAATGTCTAGAGAATGACAATACTCAATGATGTATGCTTTCAGGTTAAGGACCTGAACGATGAGATCATACGGATGCTAAGAGTTTGTACATTCTTGTTATGTCCCTAGTCGGATGTCATTGTGGAAGGTAGATAGATAGCAATGACATACAAGACTAGATTGTGGTGTTGGTTGATCACAGAATCTCATTAGTCATGATATAGAGATATCAAACCAAACACATAGGTACTTGTTAGAGAACAAGTGTACCAGACAGACCCACCGTGAGTTTGACACATGGAACCATGACATGGTAGTCACAGTTAGTACTCACAGTGATGGTGGTGAGTGTGATTCTTTGACCTGAAATCACTACACTCAACACATGTCGTTGGGCACACTTTGACATCATCAAACGCAGTCCTGAAACATGGGTTGTTATAAAGGTGATGATTGGGTGGCTTTGACACATGGGGCTTTTGAGGGGTGAGTGATAGATATGGGATTTGTCCCTCCTGAGGGAGTTTGATATCCAAGGCCACTTGATGAGTAGGATTGAAATAGGCATGTGCACACATGTGTGAATCAGTATGTGATATTGATGTCATACATATCTCATCTAATCTACTCTGAGATCAAGAAAGTGAATGAATGTTGACAGGATGAATGTTCCATGCCTCGAGTTCATTCGGGATATCAGTGACAAAGGAATTATACATTCACTGTAACACCATTCATAGATTGTAGGATTGAAAGTTGTTCTCCAAATTTCTACTTTCACTTGGGTAGAACTAATGTGTGACTAGGCACCGCTCTTTCCTTGTGAAGTCATAAGTGTTATGGACCTTCACTGCCAACGTGAAATGGACCTGCAGGGTCACACACATAGGATTTAACCTGGAAGAGGAGTTTTGTCCACAAACAATGTTTAGATTGATTACTAAAGGAGATTAGTAGTTCAATTAAACACTCAATTGATTGATAGCTCAAAATCATAGTGTTCAAGGTGTTGGACAGATTGATTAGAGTATCGGATTGATTGAAATCGCAATTGACTGATTCTGCACAATCTGCACTCCCAACCGATCGGCTCATGTGATGAATCGATCGGCTGAGCTTGGTGAACCGGTCGGCTCAAGTGTTGAGTCGATCGGCTCATGGACACGGTGAAATGATTGCTTTAAGTGTTGAAACGATTGGTTCAACTGATGCAACCGAGCAAGTTGGGAAAGTAGGATTGGTGAGAAATTTCCTTTCGTTTCACTTGCCCAATTTGATTGGGAAATAGGATTGGCATTCGATACCAATTAGAAACAAAAGAAGGAAAGCCAATCGGGAATTGATCAGGACCACGAACCGACCAGTTCAGAAATGAACCGACTGGTTGAGGTGTCCCAACCGAACGGTTGAGGTCTCAACCGACCGGCTCAGGTCCCCAACCGACCGTTTCAGTTGTGAAATGATCGGTTCAGGTTGCGAGTTGGTTGTTTTGTGGAAAATCTCGAACCCTTCTACTCCTGCTTTAGTCCCATATTACCCGGGATAGAGAACCATGTCCCATGACCCTCCTATATATAGGGGTATTGGGGGCTTCTCAAAGTACAACTCAGTGCAAACCAGTTGCTCTACAAAGTTGTCGTTCTCTCTGGTTTTGGTAATCGAGAGAGAGCCCGAGCAAGTGCTACCCGATAAGGGAGGCACAGCAAGGGAAAGACAATTGCAGTTGCGACTGGTAGCAGGAGAGTGTGTTGGCGACTAGTACGCCAACAGGAGGGTGTGACTCCTTCCAATTCCTTGTGGGACAAGGAGATTGGAGTTCCAGGTGGTCCATGTGGACTACTTCAAAGGCGGGAGGTTTCTGCTGCTAGGAGGACAACCTTCAATCCCTTCAGTCCCAGTGTGACTAGGAGTTGCACAGACACCGTCCAAGACAGGAGGTGAAGACCACGCAAGGCACGAGGTATTTTCGCCGAGCAAGCCTCGGGACAAGGTATGATTCCACAAACCATCCTTTCCTATTGTATAGACGTTGATGCATTTCCTTGTTCCGAGTTTGGGGGAGAAATTTTTGTTTCCACTGCCTTATCTGCCTCCCTTAAAACCCAACAGATCCTTGATAAGTGGTCGGCCACCACATTCTCTGCACCCTTCTTATCAATGATCTCGTGGTCGAACTCTAGCAGTAAATAAGCCCACCTTAACAGCATGGGCTTGGTATCCTTCTTCTGCATGAGATATCTTATTACCCCATGGTCTGTGTAGACCTTCACCTTTGCTTCGATAAGATAGGATCTGAATTTGTCGAAAGCAAAGACTATCACAAGCATCTCCTTTTCTGTAGTCGTATAATTCACCTGAGCTTCATCCAGAGTACGACTTGCGTAGCAAATGACGTGGTGCTTTTTGTCCTTTTTCTGTCCTAGGACAGCTCCTACAGCATAGTCACTGGCGTCACACATAAGCTTGAAAGGTATCTCCCAGTCTAGATCTTGAAGGATAGGCGGTGAGACAAGGGCATCCTTTAAGGCCTGAAAAGCGATTAAACAATTGTCATAGAAATTGAATTCAATATCCTTTACCAGAAGGTTGGACAACGGTTTCGAGATCCTTGAGAAGTCTTTTATAAATCTTCGGTAGTAGCCGGCGTGCCCGAGGAAACTCATCACTCCCGTTACAGACTTCGGTGGAGGAAGTTTAGATATGGCTTCAACTTTGCTAACGTCTACCTCGATGCCTTGAAACTTTATGCCCTAGCACGATGCCTTCTCGTACCATTAAATGGCACTTCTCCCAGTTCAAGACCAAACTCTTTTCCTCACAGCGTTGCAAGACCATAGAGAGGTTTTTCAGGCAGGCATCGAAGTTGTTTCCATAGACAGAAAAGTCATCCATGAAAACTTCCATGATATCTTCCAGAAAATCCGAGAACATCGATATCATGCAATGCTGAAACGTTGTGGGAGCATTGCACATACCGAAATGCATTCTTCTGAAGGCATAGGTGTCACAGAGACAGGTAAAAGTAGTTTTCTCCTGGTCATCTGGTAAGATGGGGACTTGATAAAATCCTGAAAAACCATCCAGAAAATAGAAATAGTCATGATGTGCTAATCTTTCAAGAACTTGATCAATGAAAGGAAGCGGATAATGATCCTTTTTCGTGGTTTGGTTTAGTTTTCTGTAGTCAATACACATCCTCCATCCCGTGACGGTATGAGTTGCCACTTCATCTCCTTTATCTCCTTTAACTACTATAATACCTCCTTTCTTCGATACTATGTGGATCAGGCTCACCTAGTTACTATCACTGATCGGATAAATGATCCCAGCATCCCTCAGTTTGATTACTTCTTTCTTCACAACTTCTTTTAGCATCTGGTTTAATTTTCTCTGGGGTTGAGCCAGAGGTTTAACAGATTCTACCAAATTAATGTGATGCATACAAAGCGCAGGGCTAAGGCCTTTGATATCCTCTACTGAGTATCCTATAGCCTGCCTGTGGAGTCTCAACTCCTCAAGAAGTTTGTTTTATTGATCTTTCGTAAGATGGGCATTGACGATGACAAGATTTCTCTCCTCTTGATCTAGAAATTCATACTTAAACCTTCACGTAGTTGCTTCAACTCAGGTTTAGTCTTGGGTACCTTTTCTTTTGGCGCCTCCTCTAGAGAAGCAAACTTAATTGTTTCTATTACCTCTTCCTCGTCGCTCAGATCTTCATCAGACTGATTAAGATAGTTGAGAAACTTGACAACTTCTGGATCTTTAGACTCAGATTCTTGATTGCTTATTGCTCTTATAAGAGGGTCTATCGTTAGGATATCTTCTTCCACCCTTCACAAACCTAGTTGTAGCTTTCTGCAAAGCAAGCGGACTCTAACAGGGATGGCCCTTTTATCGCATCCTTTACTTTGAAGTCTAAGTGATCGTTTCTGACCCTTAGAGTGAGTATTCCCTCAACAACATCAATCAACGCTCTTCCTATAGCCAAGAAAGGGCGTCCAAAGATGATAGGACAGCTAGGGTCCTCCACAATATCAATGACCATGATGTCACAAGGAATGAAGAAACTTCCCACTCAGATTGGTACATTGTAACGACCCGCACTTTTGAGTGTCTAAAAGACCTTAAAGTTGCGAATCGTCACTCATAATTTCCAGGATCAGATTCAAGAAATAATACAAAATAGTAAATAATTTCCACTAATGATCAAATATTTACATGTTTAGATAAAAAGCTCCTCTAAGGAGTTACATAACTTTTAAACAGAATTAACTTTTACAGGTGTGAAGATAAACCATTAATACTAAACCTTCATGATTAAACCGTAGTATCTTCAACATCTCTATCTGTACCCTCATGTCCACGAATCAAGTATATCTGATACCTAAAACGCCGACAAACAAATACGCGATCAGTATATTTCTATACTGGTACATGGGTTCCAACAATAATCACAAGTACAGATATAAGCAAACATCTTTATCTTGAATATAGGAAAATAAACTTGTTTTCATATTCTAACCCATATCTGGTCAACTACCCCATGTGTAATCACTATCCCTCCGAGGCTCGTGTGCATTACCCTTAAGATCAGTCTAACCCAGGGTTCAGAATACTATTATTTACTTTACATGATACTCATATGCACTTTATAGTTTGCAAGAACTAAATAAACAAGCAAGCAATTTATTTGTCGTTCAATCTCATCGAGAAACATCGGCAATCTCGGAATTCGATACATGTATTCATAAGCGTAACCACGTACCTTATGCCATCGCAGAAACCATGCAGAACATCTTATGTACTTTAGGAATGCAATCCAAACATCCAATCAACCAAGCACGTACTCAACAAGTATCTGAAATAAAGCATACTACGCGTGTGTCACCATGTATTCACATTACATTATTTACATCTAGATTCGCTCCTAAACTAGGGTTTAGGGCTATCTCGTGTTTGGACTAAGGATTAGGATTACAAATCCTAACTCCTCACATTATGGTTTCTAGGATTGCAAATCTAATTATGCATATTAGGTGAAACCCTAATTATCAACATAAGCACATTAGATTACCCGTGACACCTAAATCATATTTCTAGCATTAAGATTATAGCAAGATGTCTATATTGGTTTTAAACCCTAAAACAGCATGAATACGATTATTAACCTGGAAACATCCATTATTCAATGTTATCAAGGTTTTAATCATTATACATGGTAAGATCAGGTGTTAGCCTAACATGAATGAAAGTATTCAATTAATCATCAGATTAAGGCAGATCTAGGTTTCCATTACATTAAATAGATCTAATTATGTATTACACATACTTTTAGAACAAAAAGCATAATTAGACTCTAAATCTATTTTATTTAGATTCCTCTCGTTCTCCTGATCAATTTTGATATAAGACTTGTCTCAATCCGAGTTTCTATGATTATTTCAAGATTTCTCTTATTTGAGCTAATCAAAGGCCGCTCCGTCATCTTTATATCCTTTTATTAACTTACTGGAAAAAAGCATAGGATTTAGGTAAAAAGACTTACTTATCCCTAAGCTCAACGCCTACCCATCAGGGTTCTTTGGTCCTTTTACCCTGGATCACCCTCTACCTCACGGGTGTCTGACTTCTCGCTCCGCGCGGGGTAGCCGCTGCGTCGGCCCCTGCACCCCGGGGTTTGGAGGCTTGGAGGAGATGGGGAACGATCCCCCAGCCGCTATTAGACCTGCTATGGTCCCGTCTCTTCTCGGTGATGATCGGAGCTAGGGTCCACAGCCCCTGGTCGCACGGCGTCAGGTTGACCCATAAACACAGAAACTGTTGCTGGTCCTCCCACGGTGCCTCTGATGCTACGTTCGCACCAGTCGGACAACCAAGATCTAAATACATCTTCACCATGCTTCAAGGGTCACCCTAGCTTCCTCTCTGTACCGCACACTTAGCCTTCAACTCCAGTGATGATGTGCGGTAAGGCCGAGCTGACGGCTGCTAGGAACACTAGTCGTGTCTCCTTCTAGATGATGACTCTAGGGAGGCAGAGTCCCTCTATCTTGGCGCTCCTCACGGAAGGGGATATCATCCTCATCTATGAGTTCATACCCAATGCTAGCCTCGACACGCACCTATTCTTCCGACTGGGTGGCAGCGACCAACATATGGTGTTCTCCCACCTCGCGCTTCCTGACCGCCTATGCGGTGCTCCTAATGGCGTCGACCGTTGGGTTTGGTCCTCTCTCCGCTGCCACCTTGATTTTACAGCAGTGCAGCGCTACTGCGGCGGCCTCCTTGGCTGTTGCTGATCGCGACCAGATGCTTCGGCACCAAGAACACTGTCGTCTCATAGCAAAGACGACCTCCTCCTCTCCGACAAAGTCTCCTGGCTCGCCATCACCACCTGCACCCAGCATGTCCCTCCTCTTTTCTCAACACTCCACCAGGATGCAAGCTTGCATGCAGTTGCCGCCTCTCCGGCAAGCGCCTGACTGCTGGGGAAACACCTCCCATGGGTTGGCGGGCATTGCTCCGTTAAGCTCTAGCTGTCGTGCGACTTCCTAGAACAAGATGGAGTTCAGTGATGCAAGTCAAGGGGTAGAGGTCTAATTGATCCAGGAACGAAGGTGTCCCTCCTCCTCATTAGGTTGGGCACCTAGGTTCCTTATATAGATCCTACGGGGAAGCCCTAATACTTGGGTGGTGAAAGGCCACGGATAAAGAGGTGTCGGGGGTAGTCCATCCCAAAGCAACTAGGTTTTCTCTCACATTACGCCAAGGATAAACACCTCTCTTTAGTTTCCTTAGTCTTGGGGCTCAAGTAATCCAAAAGTGGAAAGGAGTATTATGACTATCGAGAATATCAATTTTCCAAGACTATTTAATCTCAACACCAACTAGGAAAGAAAGTACTCTTTTTTATATGAACTTTTGCTTTTATTCCAAAAAGCCATGAGAGACACCACCATATGATTTAGATTTGGATTTTGGAAACAAAAGCTTTAAGGAATACACACAGCCATGGTGTTGTCAAATCGTTAAGATAATTATCATCTAATTATCAAAAACACCATAAGTCATATTTCTTTTGGCAACTTTACAATTATTTCATTTATCGTAACAAAAGGCCATTAGTATTAATTAATGTACAAATCCCCTTTCTCTTACTTATGTTGCAAGGACGCATGCAACCAAAGGTTATCCATATTGTTATTCCACCAATAAATCTATTGATTCATTTACAAATTGATTCATTGATATAATCCAATTTGTTTTTACCAAAATTGAGGATATAACATACATCCTCAACAACACCTACATGTCTTTTAAAGGTATGGTCCGCCAATTCAATCCTCGTGTTGGTCTTCACCATATCAGTCAAACCTAATTGGTGCACGAGCCTTAGGGGCATAAGGGTGATGCTAGCCCCTAAATCAGTAAGACCTTTTCGTTCGACATTATCTCTAATGGCGAAAGGAATGGTGAAAGCCCTTGGATCTTTCTTCTTGTTGGGTAAATCTACTTTGACAAAAGCGGAAGACATACTAGCTAGATGCACGGTCTCGATTCTTCCTCCTCTTTTCTTCTTGGTGATCAGATCTTTGAAAAACTTAGCGTAGGTTGGCATTTCCTCTAAAGCATCCAGAAAAGATACTTCGAGGTGAAGTTTCTTTATTGATTCCATAAACTTCTCGTAACGCCTTTTAAGATGTGCCTTTATCAGTTTGTAAGGGAAAGGCAACTTGGGAGAGTAAGGACTTCTCTTACCAAATAGTTCCTCAAAGGATCTTGGTTCAGGTTCTCTGATACGAGCTTTTTGATTGTCTTCTTCTGTGGGATTATCAGCTACAGTCCTTGATTCAGGTTCCTCAGGTCTGGCTTCTTCGGGATGTTCTACTATCTTCCCTGATCTCAGTACTTCCATTTTAGTAGATTCGGTGTTGGAGGGTATCTTACCCGAGGGATTCTTTATTAACTCGGCTATCTGGTCTAACTACCGATCGATTTGGCATTGGTGTGTCTGCATGTCCGCCATCTGAACCTACATTGTGTTCAGAACTCCTAAATTTGGCAGCGTGCTTTGTGCCAGCTGGTTGTTGATGGTATCTTGTCTTTGGACAAAATCAAACAATTGACCCACCAAATCTGGTTGGTTTGGGCTCTTGTCCTGACTTTGCTCCTTAGCTTGACCTTGGATGTGACTAGGGTTAGCTGCTTGCTGACTTTGGTACTTTCCTTGTCCTGGGAAGTTTGCCTTGTTCGATTGGAAAGTGGTAGTTCTGGTGAACTGGCCTTGTCCCCCTCTTTTCTCAAAACCTTGCGGTTTCTTGGTGGGCTTATTCAGGTGATGCGATTTTTCGGCCACATCCTTGTTGCCATAGTTAAATCCAGGGTGATCCGGTCTCCTGAAGTTGACAAAAGAGACGTTCTCGGCTTCCTTTGCCTCAGATTCACTTTCAGTTGACTCGTCAGGTCAGGTGTAAATATAGTTATCAACCCCGTGTCCACCTTCTCCACAGGTGACACATTTCATGACTTTCTCAACTTGTTTCTTCCCTTTTCCACCTGATTCTTTCAATTGTCTAACGTCAGTGGCTATCTTCTGGATTTGAGTGGTGATAGCCTACAGAGCCTTGGATTCCACGAAGGGCCCTTCACTAGCTACCTTCTTAGCATATCCTCTATCAGATATGTCATAGTCGGTGTCAGATTGTAACTCAGCCATGTTCTCGATGATCTTTTTGGATCTGCTAGGCTTCTTCCCCAGAAAGTCACTGCATGCAGCTGCATTCAGCGAAACCATTTCCTCAGGGGTTAGACCATTGTAGAATGTGGTTATCAAGAAACCCTTTTTGTAGTTGTGATGAGGGCAGTCCCTCTGATACTCTTGATATCTTTCCCAGGCTTCGTGTAGATTCTCATTCGGCTTTTGCATAAAAGACGTGATCCTATGTCTATTCCTAACCGTTTTCTCTGTAGGATAAAACTTGTTTACAAAAGTGTCTGCCAACACATTCCATCCATTGAGAGCTTGATGTGTTAGCCCGAGGTACCAGGATAGGGCCTTGTCCTCTAAGGAAAAGATAAAGCCTTTGCAATAGATCACCTCCTATGGAACTCCACGCATTTTAATGGTATCACAGATATTCTTAAAAGCATCTAAATGATGGTAAGGGTTATCATTCTTCGAACTTCCGCGGAAGCTCCTGTTCTGGATCATAGATATTACAGACAGTTTTAGCTCAAAGTTAGTTGCGTTGAACCTCGGCCAGGACATCTTGAGTTATTCACCTTTGTGGCGGCCAACTCCCTGAGGGTCTTTTCTTCTTCGTTAGAATCTTCACTGTAACTGTCTCCCTGGTTCTGCTCCTGATTATGTTAATTTCTTTTGTGTCTTCGGTGATGATGGTGTCTCTCATGGCGATGATCATCCTCGAATTGTTTTGTTTCAGTTGCTTCACGTTGAGGGTTGTCGTCATAACGGTCATTGTCTTCAGGTGGAGGTGAGTGAGGTCTAACTCTCGTGTGCCGCTCACCTTTTGAAAGTGGTGGTTCGACATGAGGTGGCATGTCTAGTGATTTCAGTGCTCAAATGAGAAAAATGCTTCCTTCCTGAGTATCTGAATAGCATGTATAATCAAGTTAGAAGACTTGTATTAATAAGATGAACTATTCTATACTCATTTCAGGTTAGAAGATCAAAAGGTAGTGTTGTCAAGCTCATTACTAAGCTTGAGGCACGGGAGTGTAATTAGCGGACTCGGGTTCGTCAACTGTACTATTTTACCTTGTCCCCGGCAATGGCGCCAAAAAGTTGACCGGCCTAAATCGTGCGTCTAAAAGGAACGGATTTGAAGTAGTCAGACTTTTAAATTACCCGACTCTTAGGCCCCCACAACGATGACGGGGTCCGAAGTAGCGATCGGGGTCGAACCATAGGGACAAGGGTGGTGGTGTTAAGAACTCGGAATCTACACATTACACTCCGGTAAAATCAAAATGAGTATAAAGTTCCCAAAGGGAACAACAGGCAAAGATCGGTGAAATAAAAGGAAACTATCTCCAAATGGAGCTACAAAGAAAAATTTAGGTTTTAAGCGTTTATCAGTTTTTAAGGGTTTTTTGCAATAGAACCAGTGAGAATAACGCCATTGCCTTAGTAAGGAACGAAGGAGGAAACTTTGGTAAAACAAGCGATAGCAGGAACATCGAGTACCCCACCTCTCGAAGAGGGTACCTCTAATTAAGCACCAACACCTCTCTCAAGGTTGCTGGACCTGGGTTAGAGTGGAAAGATCACTAAAGCCACTCCGATCCTGGGTACTCTCATACTCCTGTATCGGACCACACACTAGAGCCACAACACCTCTCTCGAGGTTGTTGCAACAGGAAACACGGTTCGATAGCTAGTCAAAACATGATCCAAGCATACAAGCTAGAGTTCAGATGCTAAACAAAGCAATCATCCAACAAAAAGGAACCAAACGTAAAGCAACAGATATTTCAAGCTCCTCTTATTCCACTAGCATAATCATTTATATAAAAGGGTTTGGTTACATTGTGTAACTAAAGAAAGTAAATAACTGAAAAAGAAAGATAAGTATCGCCCTCCTTGATTTAGAAGGGTGACATGCAACAGCAGATCCCTAAGATTCCTTTAGCCCGATATCGGTGTGGAACTCTACCCGATACGCTTGTGTCGGGCGACACTCCCTGTCAGGTGATAGGCCACGATGGGCATACGTACTGACCAAAGCACCCTTGCCCGATATGGTCGTGACGGAATGCCACCCTCTCGGGTGACACACCATGACGGGTGATTTGTATCGGGATCGGTATGTTGTCGGGCTAGAGACTGCTTAGGGTATCGAGTTACTCATATCGGGTGTCTGCGTTGGTTGATATCATGTTGTTGTGATGACCGGGACGGATTCTAAGTGAACCATTCCCGCCCTCTCGGGTCGGGGAAGTGCTCACCTAGTATCGCCCAGCACACCTCCGGGACGTGTCACGCTAGCTCCAGGTGCTTTCCAAAGTTAGCTTTCATGAAATTCCGACCTGTCCCATCGGAGTCTTGTATGTACTACTTATAGGCAGCGGTTGGGAGAAGTTGTGGTTCTCCGGACGCCACGTGTCTTCCATCAGCTCCATCATTACGGCTTTAGGGATGCCCGATATGCGTGTCGCCCGACACAGAGGGTGTCGGGCTGTACGTGTGTCGAGTGTCGTGATGAGTGGGCGCCTGCCGATGGGTGGCTTGTATCGAATGACACACTTCAGTAGTCGTGGCGAGTACAGCTCCCTGTCGAGTAAGTGGTGTATCGCCCGTCAGATCCTCCTTGTGTGGCACCCCCGTGTCACGCGGTAGTGTATCATGCTGCCATATGTCGGGCAGTGAGTGTGTCAGCCGGCTGGTAGGAGGGTCGATGCAGGTAGAACACATTCATGGGTCGGGACGGGCCTTTTTGCTGATAAATGAGTCGAAAGATGAGGAAAACTCTACAAAAGATGATAAAGTTCAGTTAAGAGCGTAGCGTGTCCTGTTTATTCAAAAACATGACAAAAAGGAGAGGAAAATAGTTTAAAAGGGGAGATTTGACAGTGAAATAAGGGCCAAAAACATCACAAAATTTGGTGTTATCAGTATCAAGAGAAAAGGAATTGAAATCATATGATAACAAAAGAATACTTGCCATTAATAAAACATAGAGATTGTGCCATACAAGTGTTATGTAAAGAATTAGGTCACACACCCCATATCATCAACATGCATGTATGTGAGATAAACATATCCCTAGAGAAATATAAACACAAAGGAGGCCAAGTCTCATAAGCTTGAAACCTGATAGAGAAAGGATACTGCCAATCTCCCAAATATATATAACATGGGCCAAGAATCACACATCTTGTCTTGGGTATGAGGTTCCTTTTCATCCCAAAAGAGTAGGAAATATCACATCTGCTCGACAGGAAATAACACATCTACCATAAAAACCAATGCAATTACACTACTCTAGTGCTATTGAATCACATAGCATGTTAAATGTAGAGGCAAATAGAAAGTATAGTTAGAATATATAAACTAGTCACCACATAAGTGACCAACATATACATCCACCTCATAAGTGGGCAAAAGACATCACATGTCGATTTTTAGAGTTTCATCATGAACAAAGCATATGATAAGAGTTCAAAAGAATATCCATGATCACATGATCAATATCAAATAAGTTAGTTTACATGAACCATGATTTTCTAAAGAAAAGACATTGTGTAAAGGCTAATGTCCATAGGACAAAGAGAATGAATAAGCATAGGTCAATTGCTCAACATAGAAGAATAGGGGATACATCATACCTCAACTTCAGAGTCTAATTAGTCGAATTCAGTCCTAGATCCAAGCCCAGGCCTCCAAATAACCTCTAGGGAAGGTTGACAAGTCCAATAAGTAAGGTTCCCAAGCTTAGAGAGTCTGGTTTCACCAACAAAGCTCCTATCTCGAGCAAGAAGCACCTTCTCCCCTTTAGTGGTGAAAAACCCTAATAAAAGAACATGGAGATGAGGTGTTTATGGGTTGTAGGTAGGGTTTTACCATGGAAGGCCATGGTTCTGACCTGGAGGAAGGTGGAAGGAAGACTAACAACATGAAAATAGGGAAGGAAAGGAGGATACTTACTAGTTTTGGACAAAATCACCAAGGAGGAGCTTAAGAAATCCTAAATAGAGAAATCTGGAACCCTAGGAGACTTCTTCCAAGATAGGCACCTCCTTTTACCTTGGGACAACACCTTCATGGAGAAAAAGAGTAGGAATGATGCTCTAATCTAGAGTAAATGAAGGAGAGCAAGTATTTTTGAATAGGGAGTTTGGAAGGGGTAGATATGGCTATATAAAGAAAGAGGTCAAGTATAACGTGTCTATGAGACTTTCCATGTGTCATGTATAAGGGTGTCCATGAACATGCAAGCCTTTATGGATAAGGAAGAAGTCAATCACGAGGTGTCAAGTTACTTTCCATGTGTCCAATGCTAAGGGTGCCTATCGACATGCAAACCTTTATGGATAAGGAAGAAGTCAAGCATGAGGTGACAATAGCCTAGGGATTTCATGGCCATGTAAGAGGGCAGCTCATAGAGGCTTCTTGAATATCAAATGTCAATTTATGGACACTTATAGGCCATCCCAACGGACCTCCAATCAAAGAAATAACCCCATTAGTTGATAGCTTCTAAAGATAAGCTCATTTATAAAGAGGGTAATCCCTAAAATACCCTTGGAAAGAAACACCTTCAAACCAAGGTGCAACTAGGTGCCCCATGGTTCAAAAACTCGAGACTAGTAATGGAATATCTAAATATAATAATGCATGTGACAATTTGCAAAGAAAAACCTCCCAATTGGGTAAATTACAAAAAAGTCCAGAATGTACCTAAAATTGCACAACTTGCACAAACAACATCCAAATTGGACCAAACTTCATCCACCAGTTATCTTTGATATGTTGAATATGAATTTGCCATTATTTCCATATTTGGAAGTTATGTAATCACATTATTCATTACTTATGCCTTTTACTCATTTTCTCTCTCCTAAACTTATCCTAATATTTCAAGGTTGTCCAAATTAGATGAAATTTGACATGTAGATGTCGAATTTGAAGTTTGTGTCCACTTTTTAGACTTAATTTTATGAGATATGTCATATGGCCCATTATTTAAATTATTCATCCAATTAAGTTTCTTATCTCATATTACCACCAAAATGAGTTTATGTGGCATATTTTATGTATCCATTATAAACCTAAGATTAATGTTAGAACATTAGGTTACATTAAGGTGATCTATACATGCATTAGCTCATTGGGGTTATACTAAACATCTATTTAGCTCTTCAACCTTGTTTGGCTAAGTCCAAAATGTCAACTTCCAGGGTAGGGTCTGAGATCTAGTATGTTACAACACACCACCCCTTAAAGGGATTTCACCCTCAAAATCAAAACATCCACATATAAGAAAACAACTTATTCACCACCCCTTAAAGGATTCATCTTATTAAGTGAAAACTATTCTTTAGGTACAAAAGGTTCAACTACACTTCCTTACATCCAACTACATGAGTGTCATGCAAAAAGAACATAACTTGTAAAGGCTAACTATGTACTATGGGTTAACTTTCTCTTGTACATCCTCAAACAATTCTTTACAGCTGGGAGACTAGTTCAACATATTAGGGTTCCTAAAGATAAATCATATAGATGTCTAAGGCTACTATTTCATAAAAGCATGCTATTTTGAACAATTCATATCAGCTCAGGCCAGGCCGGTATCATAAGGATTCGGGAGTCCTCGTAAACCAAGCTAGTGGTGCGGAGGAAAATCATGCCAGCCCCTGAACCTTGATCCTTTCTAGACACCTTTGCTTTCAACTTCATATCCTACTAGCTGCCTAAAGGCCAAGCTAAACAACCTCAAGTTACTATGGTTACTTATGCATCTTTTAGTTGTAAGTATTTTAGGGATCTATTCATCATTATTCTAATGTGAAACTATAGGATCATAAATCAACCCTTCATTATCTATTGATCAACTCTAGGGAAAACATGTCACTTAAAGGTAAGGCATGGATTCTAACAAGGGAGACAACATTGAAATAGTTAGATTCTGACTACTACGGGCTCTGATACCATGTTGTAAGGAGGTGGGATCACCCCCTTACTAAAAAAAATTGAAGAATTAACATCCATTCCAAACACTCAAAGGTATGCTAGAATAAGTGAAAATTTTTCAAACTTCAATAAATTCTATTCAAAATAGCCAAAGTATAGCATCGGAATAAAAATAATGACTATATTCAATTTATCACAAAAGATTACAAAAGCACTTCATAATATCCCATAAGGGTTTACATGTATGATACAACATAAGGATCTAAGTAGAGGGAAATGTAAACCATAACAACTTTGTCTCCAAGATTTAACTTCTTAAGCTATATCCACATCATCATGTCATGTCCTCATTGTCCTCCACCTAGGATTGGAAGCATACCCCAGTAAGAAGAGAAAATATATGACATCAAAAAAGGTTGGTATGTCATAGGTATATGATCATACATATGCCTGAAAGTTGTCTTAGGTATGTCATCTACCTTAATCCTCAATTGGTGGTAAACTAACCTCTAATCTATCTTTGGGAACACTGTAGCACCCCTAAACCAGTCAAATATATCGTCAATCCTAGGCAACATATACTTGTTCTATATGGTGGCCTTCTTCAACTATCTGTAGTCTATACACAACCTCATGGAACCATCCGTGTTCTTTAATAAAAAAATAGGATCACCCCAAGGGTAAGTGCTCAATCTGATGAAGCCCTTCTCTAACATCTCTTGCAACTACTTCTTTAACTCATGCATCTCTGCTTGTGCCATCTTGTATGGTGCTTGATCTATGGGTTGTGTTCTAGGAACAATATTGATCTCAAAATCAATCTCTCTAGGAGGGGGAACACCTAAAAACTCCTCGGGAAATAAATCATCAAACTCACACACTACTACCACTTCCTAGATACTAGGATGTCTCACCTTGGTATCCACAACATACTCTAGGAAAGCCTCACATACCTATCTCATCAACATCTCTGCCATCATGGATGACACCAAACATGTAGGAAGAATCTTCCTATCACCTTGGGAGACTCAAGAAACATCTCCCTCACATAACATTACCACCTTATAACTAAAATCCAAAACAATCTTGTACTTCTCTGAGCTATCCATCCCAAGGATTAAATCAAACCCATGCATATCAAGTGACATAAGATCCACTTGAATGCTTCATCCCAAGAAAGCAAGAATGCAAGATGGACACACATCCAAAAACTTAGTGGAACCAACAAGAGGGGTTTCTAACTGAAGACTGCTAGATCTACTACAAACATGCATATTACAACTATCTATCACACTCTGGTGACAATAGAGTGCATCTCACTGTGGTCAACCAAAGTAGTTATGAATGAAGATGTCGACAAATCACAATGGAAAAACCATCTAACCTCTCACAAATTGTGTATTGACTATTCCCTCTGACTGACTCATAGTATAGAATCTAGTCATCACCTATTTCTGTCTACGTACTCATCCTACTAGTCTAGAAAATCCCAACTATGACACCTTATTGCATCCAATACCTCCACTAATGTTGAACTGTCATTGTTGCAAATCCCATTGAATCTGTCTCGGCTGTTGTGTCACTTCCTCATTCCTCATAGGACATGCCCACATCTCATGCCTGATTTTCCCACACTTATAGCAGGTCCTCAAGGCATATTTTAGCCTAGATGGATTTGTCACATATACTGATGTTGTACTCTATGCTCATGTTGGTGAAAACTACAACCTCTACCCTTGATCGGGCACCACTGTGACTGTACATGCGATCTTAGCTCAGAAAAGACTGGCCTCCACTATGATTGTGGTGATGAAAGCCTTTGTTTTTTAAATCCTATAGAAGATTGCCCCAAAACTGAGATGGCCTCTTCTTAGCATTGGCTTCAAACTTCTCTATATCAGACCACTCGATCCCCGATACTGACACTATTATCCAAATTAGACATTGTCTTTGTCAATTCAGTGATCAAAACCTTCTTGAACTTGTGGATCCTCTCCTTATCTGTTTCCACCATGTGAGGATAAAACCTCAGAAGTTCCATAAAATTAGATTCATACTCGTTGACGGTCATGGATCCCTAGTACAACTTCTCAAACTACACTATCTTGAAATCCAAATATGTCTCCGGGAAATATCGACTGAAAAACTCTTACCAAAACGCATCCCAACCTATCACCACTACTGGTCTTTTCTCTTCTTCTATGGCCCACCAATGACTAGCACAAATCTTCAATAGGTAGATAGCTACTTCACCTTGTCCTCATCATAGATGCTTAAGATCTTGAATGCCTACTCAATATCTATAAACCATGAGTCAGCATTTGACGGGTCTTTTGTACCTACATACTAGATTGCCCCCATACATCTCAACTGCTCAAATGTCTTGCCTAAAGCCTGATATCCTGCATTTGGAATAGCTGACCTAGGATGAGATACGGGTGCTCGACATGATAAATGCATAATAGTATGCATTAGTTTTCCAAACATGGATTGAAAAGTGGGATTGGACTTGGTTTTTGGGTCAAATTGAGCCATCTTAGGCTGCTCCTTCCCCGTCTCAAGCACCCTACCATTTTGTGTTGGCCTCCTACCATCACCTCCTAGTGCGACAAATCTACTCTCAGCATGTTCTTCACATCCTCCGGTCAACCCCTAACACCGTCCAGCCCAAAGTAGGATTGATAAAGTCAGTAAGTAGGCTAGTCAAGTATGAAGGTAAGCACCCCTATTATTCTTTTGATTATTCTGTCTAGACTGACTCTTCCCTACCAGGAATTGAGTATATCTACATAAGAAGAATCTATGATTAGATATGTTGGGTAACATAAGAATAGACAGAACCTAAGTCCTATGTCCTTGTATATTCAATGAAACTAGAGCACTGACACCAACCTCTAAAGTGTGACACCCCACCACACTAAATTACAAGACTCAAAAACAAAACATGTGATCAACTACTAAACATCCATATTACAAGAAAATTGGGTATATTAAAACTAATTGAAACATTATTAACAAGAGTGGAAACATTTACATAAAGGTCCATGTACTTGTATAACCTTATACAACATACTAGTTATATACATATCTATCCACTGGTTGATGCTACAACCTGTATACAAAATATGTGCTCCATAATTACATGCCATATACAACATCAACGTATGCCAAAAACATGAGTCGTTATACATATCATCTACAAAACATCCCCTGCATAGATCTGAGAGTACATGGATGACTCTATGACTCTATTGTTGGTATATATGGCTAGAGAGACAATCATATGATGACTGGAGTGTGGCATTGGATAACTGATTTGATAATCAAAGAGGTAATTGTGTATATTATGTTTGTCTCAGTCATGAGATGATGACACATACAAAGTATATGTCTAAATAATGATGTTGCTCTATTACATATGTCTTCATGTTAAGGACATGAACGATGAGATCATATGTATGATAAGAGTACATTCATTCTTGTTATGTCCCTAGTCAGATATTATTGTGGAAGAAAAATAGATGAAAATAATACATAATACTAGAGAGTTTGTTGACTAATGATAGAATCTCATTAGTCATGGTATGTGATATCAAGTCAAGCACATAGGTACATATTTGAGAATAGTGTATCTATAGACCCACCATGAGAGTGATACATGGAGACCATATAATGGTAGTTAGAATCATCTCTCATAGTGACAGTGGTGATTGTGATTCTTAGACCTAAAGTCACTACATTCATCACATGTTGTTCATGTAATTTGACATTATCCAACGTAATTATGAATAAGGATTGCCATAACAGTGATGATTGGGTGCTTTGTGACACATGGTGATAGAGTGTGAGTGATGTAGATCAGATTTGTACCTCATATAGGAGATTGATATCCATGCCTCTTGATAAGTTAGTCTAAGAAAAGTATGTCCATACTCATGTGACTCAATAAGTGATATGTGAGCCCACATGCATCTTAGACAGTCTGCACTAGTTCAAGGAACATGGATTGAACGTTGAGAGGATGATGATTCCATGCCTCTATTTCAATCTAGATATCAATGAAAAAGGAACTATATGATCATGGTAAAAACAATCACAGATTGTAGGTTGAAGATGTTCTCCAACTTTTTGTATTACTTGGGTAGCAATGATGTGTTTCTAGATGCCACTCTTTGCTTGTGATGTCATAAGTTTGTTATGGAGATTCCCTGTTGGACCTATAGGGTCACATGTGTAGGAATGTAACATATAAAGGTAAACATATGAAAGGAATGATATCAAGAGAGAAATATGCCATGTAGACCTATATTCATTAATGATTTTTAATTTCATTACTAAAGGTGTTTAGGTGTTCAACTAAACAATGGAGGTACAAAGTTGGATGACTGGACTCTGAGTTGTCCTATTCATGTGTTGAACCGATCTATTAGAGTATCATGTCAATTAGAATCAACATTGGTTGATCAATGGATGAGCCAGGGAGTGAGACGACCGATTCACATATCCCAACCAACTGATTCATGGGATGAACCACCCAGTTCAGTTGCCAATTTAGTTGGATCAAGTATTGGTGCTGATGTCAGGTTGTGCATTAATCATTTACCAATTTGATTAAGAACATGAAACTACATGAACCAACTGGTTTGCTTAGTGAACCGATCAGATTGTACACCAACTGACCGATTGGGTGTGAAAATTGATTGGCTCATCATGTGTAGGTTCTAGAAAATTTGTGAATTTGACCTTTTCGAATCCCATAGTAATTGGGAACCTTGACCCAACCTCTCCCATAAATTGACAGGTACTTGAGGCTTCTAAGACATGACACGTGCCTTTAACAATTTGTTGTCCTATCTGGTTGTGGTAACCAATAGAGGCCATGTGTAAGTCCTACCGGATAAAGGGAGGGATAGAAAGGGATAGACAATTGTGGAGAGTGTATCAACTCTAGAAGGTTGATGGTCTAGAGGGACAACTCCTTCCTGTTGGCTCTCATAGAGCAACATGGATTTTTTAGTGGTCCAGGTGGACTACTCTAGAGATGGGAGGTCGTTGTCCCTTATTAGGAGGATATCACCAATCATTGTCTGTGGTGTTGCATGAGGATGCTAGTGGAGAGGACTGGTAAAGTGTTTCTACTTCCTGAAGAAGAACAAGAAGCACAATATTGCTACAAGGGTAATGTCGTTGGCTTATTCTAGGTTTAGGCATAACCTTGCAAACCTGCCTTCCTAGATACATTGTTGTTGACGTGATCTTGCTTTTTTGGGAAACATGCATTTAATTTATTTATTTTTCATTGCCTATATATGTGTCTGATTTCCCTACAGTGGTATCAGAGCCCCGTCAATTTATGGTATATTTGGGATTTGAATCAATATGATAAGATTTAATTTTCATTCTATTATGGCATATGATGTGAAAACTAAAATTATTAATGTGCATGTCCGATTAAATACCACATATGGTGCACAAACTAATATGTATATACAATTTACACATGTCGCCCTAAAATCGATTTTGATGGTGGGTGTTTAGCATGGTTAGGGCCATTAATCCTAGATCTATGTGTTCATGGTTGTGATTATTTATCTTGTTTTTAATTGGTCTCCAAACAGAGCATCTGTCTTCTTTCCAAATGTAAATTAATTCTCTTCTTCATATTTCCCCTTGAATGTAAGTTGAGGTTTCCCTTTTATAATGTAATAAGAAATAAGATAGTTTTAATATATGTGTTGATGTGATAATATGTTCTTCAAAAAGGTGTATCGATCCACTTGTACGAGGAACAGATCGACTGGCTAACTGAGGAGACCAAATGATAGGAGGATGAACTGATCGACTAGTAGCCCACCTAATTGGCTAGAGGTGTCCACACGCAGGTTGGACCTGAGAACCAGATGATCGTTTCAAGAGCCCAACTGAGTGATCAAGGCAAGCTAACCGGTTCAAGAGTTGAACCGATCAACTCAGATTGGTTCGAGCACAGATCTTCATCAAACATATGTTGCATATGATGTGAACCTGAAGTGGTAGTAGTTCCTTGAGGCTCCAAGGAACTATAATAGTATGGCCATAAACATTGCTTGTGTGTTTTAATTATTGCACATTCTTGTTTATGGTTATATCATGTATATGTTACACACTTAGTATGTGGTGATTGGATATTTATGTATTTATAAATAAAATCAATCAATACAATATTAAATCTTAGATGCTTTGCATAATCATCACACATGAAAAGCTTGATCGACCAAGTGTGGGCATGCCTTAGCACGGTGTGCCATCTATCTCAGGAAGTGTGATGGTAGATATGTGGGTCTGCCCTAGTAGGGTGCATATTCTATTGTGTTGGCTTTTGGGTTAGGCTTAGCTAGGTGACCTTAATTAGATTAAGTACCTAGAAGCATACGGATGATCAATGACAGGGATTTATGCATATCTATCAAGAGTTGCATATGATGCAATTGGAAAAAGTTGCCTACCAGATAGAATCAAGTTGTGAGTGACAACCCTAGCTAAGACATGATTTTGATGAAATTTGGATCTTGGCTCACTAGAAGATTGTATGTAGTAATCTTCCAAATTGATACACGAGGATTATCAATTTTAACAAAATAGTGGGAGTGATAATTAATTAAAGGTCTAATTAATATCATTTTCTTATCAAATCAAACAAATCAAAAATGTTTTGAGAAGTTCCAAAAAAACATGTTTGTAGAATCTACTGGAAAACACAAATACGTTATTATTGTGATAAGTCCTTAAGAAGGACAAAACTAAATGGGATACTCTTCCATGTCTGGTTAAGGATTTTGAGAAGTGTTCTCAATCATGATGAAATCTCAATGTCCTTGAAAAACTAAAGCCAAAACAGCCCTATCAAATGAGCCTAAGGTAGAAATGGGTGCTTACTTAAAGCTTTCCAATGATGCCATAGACATTGAGTACCTTATCCTATGTTGTATGAACTATGAGTTGTATGAACTATGAGTTGCATGAACAATATGATAACATTGAAATTCTCAAAATGGTAACACATCTTAAAGAATCATGTAAAGCATGAAAGGTATAATGTCTCCAAATCATTGTTTGAGTGCAAACTGACAAAGTGAGATCCAATAAAGCCCCATGTTCTCAATATGATTGGGCATGTAGAGTGAATAGGATTTCTCTTAGGTCAAGTATTGACCATGGATATGATTCTACAAATTGGTGCATGAATCATATAGTCATTTTATCAAATGCTTGGCATGTTTATGCCGAAGCATGGAAGAAGAAGGACCAACCTGTGATGGTGATTAGCGGAAGTGAGTCCAAGGTCAAATGCAAGGCCAAGAAGAGTTCTAAGGCTAAGCTGAAGTCCAAGTTTTCTGCACTCAATATATGGAGAAGGGTAAGTGTAAAAGGAGTCTATCATTTTCACTTAATGGAATAAGAAAAGAAAGTTCCAACATTTTCACATGTCTGGACATTTGAAGGAACTATCCTCTTTATAGAGGATCTTAGGAAGAAGATGGAGATAGAGATCTTTACTCAGGACCTGAGAAGAAATAAGATAGAACTGTGTGGATCAAGGGTTGATGCCTCTATAGTTGGAAGTTGTCATTCATGGGCACATAATAGAATTAGTGAATCTCTATTATGTACCTTCCATTGATGAAAAAACCATATGTCTTGTATGACGAGAACATTATGTTTCATTTTAAAAGATAAGCTATTTTATGGTGATTCCCTATGTCTCACAAACTATACTTGATAGTTGTAAAATGTGTATGTTACATATATTAAATAGACTTTATGACTCATACAAAGAATACCTATAGCATTTTGATCTAGATCACATAAATGGGAAATGCATTTCTAGAATCCATGTGATGGTTATCTAGACTCCTTTTATTAATGAACCAATAGAGACATGCAAGTCTTATTTATTGGGAAAAATTACATAAGAAACTTCACTAGATGTAGTGGGAGAGTGCTATTCTATTAGGGCTCATATGTACTGATGTATGTAGACCTTTTAGAATAAATGCTAAAGGTAGTTACCATTACCTTATTATATTTACTGATATTATTGGTAGATATTGGAATTTGTATTTAATGAAATAGAAGTATGGATCTCTTTAAGTATTCAAGGAGATTATGAATGAAATATGTTACTAACTTAGTAAAAGTTTTAAGATACTTCGATATGATCGATGTTGAAATATTTTAAATCAAGAGTTTAAGAACCTTCTGGGAGATCATGATAATGTATCATGATGAGCTCCACTTGAAATATAATCATAGTGTATCATGAAAGTGTACCAGAAAGAAGGAACCACACTTTGTTAAGTCATGGTGAAATTATCAATAAAATCTAGCTAATCTTCTAATTTCTTTTGGCACATGATATACACCAATACAATGTACCATCTAAATTGGTTCAAAAGACACAAAATGAGATATGGCATGGGATGCGTCCCGACGTGTTACACCCCGATCTCACAATTTCCTCAAATCATGAGATTAGGGCATAAGATGGGATTTGTATGCAACACAAAGAACACCCTTAACTTTTTCTTTTCTTTACTTTACTTTAAAACTCTTGTTTCCCCGCATTGAACCACATATCATCTTAACAAAGGAATCTGAACATTTCTTTTACTAATCAGACTTTAATAGTAAAGATACATGTATAAGTATTCACGATGTCTTTCACACATTATGCACATGAAACTTGCTAATTAGCATACATATCAAAGAGGAACAATATTACACATTGTAATTACAACTCTCTCTCTAAACTCTTACTGAGGACCTAGAGTGACAAGGACCGATTGACTCAACTAATCTCATACTTGACTCTTATGGCAGGTCTACACTGAAGCTCTGACTATCTCTAAGTCCACGCGGTTAACCCTAAAAATGTTTGAGTAGAGGGGTGAGCCTACTCGCTCAGTGAATGAGTACTTCATGGAAACAGACTAATGCAATAATGTGATTGCAGATATAATTTGAGTAAACGATATGAAATTTAACAACAATAAATACTACACTGAGCAGTTCTAAAACAATATAATTGAAATAACAAAGAATGTAAATATTGCATCCAAAGAATAACTACTAGAAGACTATGCTCTAGTCTTCCTTAACTCTTTCATTTATAAGGGACTCTGTGAACCTATATAATCATATTTTAGCTTATGCCCCAAACATATGCAGCGCACTCTACATATGAGACTCGCAGTACACTACGAATCCACCGTACAAGACTTAGCGACACACCCGGGAAATGCTAAGTCTGACTGTCCGTCCTGGTCTGCACAGGACTCTCGGGCGCACAAGGGCCCCAGGCGCACAAGGGCATGTCTGCACTAACTCTGAGTGCTCTGGACTCCTCCCACCCTGTAGTGCACAGTCGGAGGGTCTGGGTTACCACCGTGACACAAGCACGGATTAATGTTGAATAACCCCCATTTTTCTCCAGTGCCACCGTGACACAAGCACGCGTTATTGTTGGACATTGTCTGTCTGCCCTCGTGCCACCGTGACACACGCACGGATTATTGTTGAACACGAGCCCGACCATCTAGGCACAAGGCTAGATCGATCGTTTCACCCCAAAGGTACAGACCGCGCAATGGGGTTCTACGGTGTTGGGGCACCTAAGTCTATTAACTTTACAGATACATTTAAAATAGAAATCATAACTCATTTTACATTTATCACAAGGCTCACATGTCCTGCTATATCATATCATATAAAACATCATAGCTCATGTATTCAACATATATCATGTCTCATTAACATCCCTTTCTAGGGCATATCATATCTCATCACCTGCAATTTACGAGATATATATTGAAATATAAGAAGCCCTGCAGTATGTAGATATCAACTCAGAGAGAACAAGCATATAAAGTTAAATGCACTAGAAACATACAATTCAACAATTAAGCATCACCATATCTCATATCGAGATCTTTCATATTACCATAGCATGATTCATTGAACACCCTATTCTTAGGGTTTCATTTGCCTTAATCATTTATCACATGCCAACACCCTACTCTTAGGGTTGCATTTGCCTCATTCACCTTTTCATATGGCTCTCATAAGGATTTCATAGGATATAAGCATTCACGAAATAAAGATTGTTTCAACAAATCATATACAATCGATATATGTATGAAACCATGGAAATTCAACTAAATTTAGATTTTCATACCATTAACTGAGATATCAGGTATCAATAATAAAATTCAATTAAGATAACCCATGTGGTACATCCTAACCACTTATAGGATTACTAGTCCTTTTCAATAAGGTTGAAACTCTAGCGATATCTCAATTAGGTCAAACCCTAATTACATCATTTGATATAAATCTAAAAGCATCCTCACTACGAAGTGTTGTATACGTATCTGATATGAATCTACCATCAAAGAGTCGTTCAAACAGAGAAGGAATTAGTATCATATCAATTTACAATAACTTAAATCAAACGGACATTTCAGGATTTAGAATTCACATGCTAAGCATTTAGGGATTTGGATGTTATAATCAAATTCGTGCATTAGAATGTTTGAAGGAAGAACCCACTCACCCTAAGGTGTGAAAACACCTCAAAACCGCAGCTCAACTCAGGGAATCTCGAATTCCTATCAAATCCCTAGCAAATCTCCCAATTCTTCTTCCATTCAACTCGGAAACCTTGAAAATGAGGGATTATGAAGAAAGGGTGAGAAAAGAGGGAATTTCGACATCATCTTGGATCAAATCAGAGCATGGAAGGAATCTAGACATGAGAGAGAAGATTCACCATAAAAGTCTATGCAAAGGATCCAAACTTACTTGATTTCACCATTCTTGGGACCGCAGAACCCTAATTCAGCAATTCCTCCTCTTTCTCCACTCAAGCCCTAACTCTCCCTCTCTCTCTAGATTTTCATTTCTCTGGAGTGAATGACGAAGAATGAGAGCTGTGTGTGTGTGTGGTTGCTCATATAAGTCAATTGAGCTGCTTGGGTCAATTGCATATTGACCCAACACTTAACTTTAATTATATTGGCTGAATATTCAGTTATACAAAAGTTACTGTAATTCGTTTATTTCAGAGATCAAACATTCTCCAACAATTATGGGAATTTAGAACGTTGTTTATAATTGATCTATAAAGCTTCAGTTAAAATTTGAGATCATTTGGAGTTACCAATAAATAATTAAAAATAGAACAGTGCACTGTTATATTGCAGTCTGCAGAATATTCGGCCGAGTTTGTCCTGCACAAAACTCGACCGACACCCTTACTGTAGGGATTCAAAAGTCATCCAAAAATTATGCCAATTTAACAGAGTGTCTAAAACTGTCTTTTTCAAGCACAGTTAAAATTTGAGATCAATTGGATATAGCAATAAAAAGATAAAATTCAATTACCACACTGCTGTAAAATTCTGAAATTGTGATCGGCCGAGTTTGAAACTCGACCGATAAACAGGTCAGAACCTTCTTCAAAAATTCTGATATTTGCCAATATTGTTCACATTTTATATATCCAAATAATATCCAAATTTGATTAAATCAGAGTTACACATAAAATACTAAAAATCATTTAGTGAGACATTCTACTTATTAAATTCTGTATTCATGTATCATCAAAACCCTATTTGGGCCGATTAGGGTTTATGCTTCTCAAACCCTAATTCTCAAGACCAAAGAACATTTAGACTTCTTATCATAGTTAAAACATCCTAATTGTGTTATTGTCATTCATTAGATTTCAAGAATGATTATTCCAATTAATCTTTGCAATTGTCTAGGTAAACCCTAGTTTACCAGTTAAGCTAAGATGGGGTCGTAACAACTCTTCCCCCCTTAGAATGTTTCGTCCTCGAAACATAAACCTACAAGAAAGATACATTCAAGGTTATTCTAAGCTTCTAAAGCCTTCCATGTCATTATATTCTTGTATTACATACCTGAATGTAGTTTTCAACATTAAATCTTTTAATTCTTTACTAAATCACAACATATCTCAAATAGTTCTCAATGATATCAAGCAAATTATTTATGCCACAGTCCAACATTGAATGCAAAGATAAACCACCATGCTTTCACTGCGCAACTCTGATACTCTGATACAACTATCTCAACTTATGCTGCTCAGAGAGTTCTATTGTTCTGTATCACCTTTAAGTGACAAAAGCAAGTTCACCATGCTGTTTTAAACTTTAGTAACATGCTACTCAAATAGCAAAACAGTCTTGAATTAAAAGACTAAATTCAACAATCAATTGCACAATACTACTCTTGGCATCCCCATTGGGTCATGGATGCATGAGGTGAAGCATTACCACCTCATTCCATACTACCCTGTTTCGATCCTGGGATCTGTGGGTTATGGGCCCACACACAATTCAAAGTGTAACCATCGCATTATATCATTTTAGGGTTTCAACAACAGTAATAAGGTAATCCACAATTGTATCAGTCATTCAAGCATTAATCATACTCAATTACCATCACTCAGTTATATTAGAGCTAGGTATAACAAGCTACACCTCATTAGGGTTACTTGTTCAAACAATCTAATTATCATCCCTTTCTATTAATATGAGTGAATAGATATAACTACCTTATTCAGGATATCCCTCCATGTGTTCTGACATCATCCAAACCGTATCACCATATCACAAATACACAATAGTAAGATGCATATCAGGTATGAATTACTACAACTATCATACGCCTTTAATTTAACATATAGCTTACACAAATACCCTGAAATCATATGTAGAACCAACTTTCATACCTTAATATGCCTTCAACAAATCATACATGTAAAAACAAATTCACATATTACACAAAGCTAGTGTTTTCCCATATCTCACTGCTCATTCATTACTTCTTTACTTTTTGCTACCTATCCTTTTCATATGATTATATATAATAAACATTATTAACATTGAAGGATTTAAGATAGGAATAAATTATTCATCATTCTTGCTATCACGCAAGAACTTATTTCTTATCACACTTCATCATATTGTATGTCACTATTACATTCACTAGATGACCCCACCAAGGTAGTTATGCACCATATATGATTCATTTTCTCTTATCATTTCATTCCCGCCTTGCTCTTATTAAGGAATATATGAAAGGGAAGATGATTTTAAGACTTGAAATACTTGTATTCAAACATTCCCTTAATACATTCTCGTATGTAGATTTACTTAGTTATCAACAGAGATATTTGATTAATTAGCACTTGCTTGAATCTCACAACCTCTTTATTTTATAACTTCTCCATCATATTTCAAACCCTTTCTTACGTTTCATAGTCCTCTTACTATATACTACTCTTTAACTCGTCATCTTTAATTCTAAATTTTTCTCTTATGACCATGTTGCTTATTCATATGTATGGTCATGTATACCATGTTGCACATATTTCCACCTTTATCTTTATACTATTGTGAAGTTAACATTCTAAATTAATAGTCCTTCTATTAGTTTTTACTCATGTTGAATACATTACATATTCTTCATTTTTACATCAAGTGGATCATGCATGGGTCAAACATAGTTTCTCTTTCAATCAAGTTTTTCCTTCCTGAATACAGTCTACCTTTGTATGATTTATTCATTCGTTAAACTACACCTATGTTCTTTGCTTAGAAACTAGTTTGTTGTTCTAGTCTTATGAATTACATGTTCATACGATTCTCTTTACTTTTACTCTTTTGAAGACTCTTTACTTCTATGGACCTATTGAAAGCTCAACTCTATTCTTCTACTTAGCCTTTTCTTTAGAGTTCATAAAAGCATTATACTCTATTATATGATTCATTCTTCATGATTGATTCTTGCTATCTTGAACCATACATACATTTCACATATCTTTTCTATATTTCATATGTATAGTTCATGTAATATTAATCAATAAACTGATTATGAACTTCTTATCATGTTCTATTATTCCCAATTAAGGGTTTCACATTTGAGACCCCAAAGTTGAACCTCAGATATCAGTTTCGACTAATTCTTAGTTATTCTTATCTTTCCCATCTGTTTCAACATCTTACTGTATATACATTCTTACTCTGATGTGGGTCTAATTATTCCAATTCTATTCTTATTATGCTATTGATAGGAGTCATTAGATCCTAGTAACGCATCCTGCCAACTGGACCAGGCCAAACCTGAAGTCCTGAAGCCAAGGACTACTGAGGATCACATTCTTCCTGAACTGCCACTCACAGCTCAGAAACTCGGCCGATTGGTCAGAAACTTGGTCGATTGCTTCACAACTCGGACGATCTGCTTGAAACTCGGCCGATCAACTTGCCGTTTGATTTCCTGAAAAAGGAAACTCGGCCGAATTACATACAACTCGGCCGATCAGTTTGCTGTTCGATTGCCTATTAAGGAAACTCGGCTGAATCACATACAACTCGGCCGAATCGCGTACAGACTGAAAACCTAAACAGACCTGCTGATGTCAATTTCACTCGAATCAGCGGGCAAAACTATAGAAACAAAAGCTCATTCAAAGGTCAATTCTAGTCTACTTGTTACAAAGAGTGAAATCAATAAATGCTACAATTGCATAGTGTACAACAGATATTAAAGACCCATATTTCAAAGTATTGAATATTTCAATTCAAACATATAAGAGCATTTCTATACATTTCCAACAAAAACAACATTATGAAATGTAAGTTCTATCTCCTTTTACATTTATGCTCTTAATTCTTGTTTCTTTTCTCGTTTTCTAACCCTAACATTTCTAGGGTTCCTCTCTAGCCCATTCTTCCACTGTATACCTGGCCAGGGTATACGTGAGAGAATAGACATAGTAGCTTGTACTGGCTGATCCAAGTACTTAGATATCGGGCCAGGATATCCAAATACTCAAATCCCCAAAGCTAACATCAAACATCTCCTATCTGCCACACTTAGGACTCTAACTTACTAACTTAATGGTCCTTGACAACTCACCCTAAGCTCTGATACCAAGCTGTTACACCCCGATCTCACAATTTCCTCAAATCATGAGATTAGGGCATAAGATGGGATTTGTATGCAACACAAAGAACACCCTTAACTTTTTCTTTTCTTTTCTTTACTTTAAAACTCTTGTTTCCCCGCATTGAACCACATATCATCTTAACAAAGGAATCTGAACATTTCTTTTACTAATCAGACTTTAATAGTAAAGATACATGTATAAGCATTCACGATGTCTTTCACACATTATGCACATGAAACTTGCTAATTAGCATACATATCAAAGAGGAACAATATTACACATTGTAATTACAACTCTCTCTCTAAACTCTTACTGAGGACCTAGAGTGACAAGGACCGACTGACTCAACTAATCTCATACTTGACTCTTGTGGCAGGTCTACACTGAAGCTCTGACTATCTCCAAGTCCACGCGGTTAACCCTAAAAATGTTTGAGTAGAGGGGTGAGCCTACTCGCTTAGTGAATGAGTACTTCATGGAAACATACTAATGCACTAATGTGATTGCAGATATAATTTGAGTAAACGATATGAAATTTAACAACAATAAATACTACACTGAGCAGTTCTAAAACAATATAATTGAAATAACAAAGAATGTAAATATTGCATCCAAAGAATAACTACTAGAAGACTATGCTCTAGTCTTCCTTAACTCTTTCATTTATAAGGGACTCTGTGAACCTATATAATCATATTTTAGCTAATGCCCCAAACATATGCAGCGCACTCTACATATGAGACTCGCAGTGCACTACGAATCCACCGTACAAGACTTAGCGACACACCCGGGAAATGCTAAGTCTGACTGTCCGTCCTGGTCTGCACAGGACTCTTGGGCGCACAAGGGACCCAGGCGCACAAGGGCCTGTCTGCACTAACTCTGAGTTCTCTGGACTCCTCCCACCCTGTAGTGCACAGTCGGAGGGTCTGGGCTACCACCGTGACACAAGCACGGATTAATGTTGAATAACCCCCATTTTTCTCCAGTGCCACCGTGACACAAGCACGCGTTATTGTTGGACACTGTCTGTCTGCCCTCGTGCCACCGTGACACACGCACAAATTATTGTTGAACACGAGCCCGACCATCTAGGCACAAGGCTAGATCGATCGTTTCACCCCAAAGGTACAGACCGCGCAATGGGGTTCTACGGTGTTGGGGCACCTAAGTCTATTAACTTTACAGATACATTTAAAATAGAAATCATAACTCATTTTACATTTATCACAAGGCTCACACGTCCTGCTATATCATATCATATAAAACATCATAGCTCATGTATTCAACATATATCATGTCTCATTAACATCCCTTTCTAGGGCATATCATATCTCATCACCTGCAATTTACGAGATATATATTGAAATATAAGAAGCCCTGCAGTATGTAGATATCAACTCAGAGAGAACAAGCATATAAAGTTAAATGCACTAGAAACATACAATTCAACAATTAAGCATCACCATATCTCATATCGAGATCTTTCATATTACCATAGCATGATTCATTGAACACCCTATTCTTAGGGTTTCATTTGCCTTAATCATTTATCACATGCCAACACCCTACTCTTAGGGTTGCATTTGCCTCATTCACCTTTTCATATGGCTCTCATAAGGATTTCATAGGATATAAGCATTCATGAAATAAAGATTGTTTCAACAAATCATATACAATCGATATATGTATGAAACCATGGAAATTCAACTAAATTTAGATTTTCATACCATTCACTGAGATATCAGGTATCAAGAATAAAATTCAATTAAGATAACCCATGTGGTACATCCTAACCACTTATAGGATTACTAGTCCTTTTCAATAAGGTTGAAACTCTAGTGATATCTCAATTAGGTCAAACCCTAATTACATCATTTGATATAAATCTAAAAGCATCCTCACTAGGAAGTGTTGTATACGTATCTGATATGAATCTACCATCAAAGAGTCATTCAAACAGAGAAGGAATCCGTATCATATCAATTTACAATAACTTAAATCAAACGGACATTTCAGGATTTAGAATTCACATGCTAAGCATTTAGGGATTTGGATGTTATAATCAAATTCGTGCATTAGAATGTTTGAAGGAAGAACCCACTCACCCTAAGGTGTGAAAACAACTCAAAACCGCAGCTCAACTCAGGGAATCTCGAATTCCTATCAAATCCCTAGCAAATCTCCCAATTCTTCTTCCATTCAACTCGGAAACCTTGAAAATGAGGGATTATGAAGAAAGGGTGAGAAAAGAGGGAATTTCGACATCATCTTGGATCAAATCAGAGCATGGACGGAATCTAGAAATGAGAGAGAAGATTCACCATAAAAGTCTATGCAAAGGATCCAAACTTACTTGATTTCACCATTCTTGGGACCGCAGAACCCTAATTCAGCAATTCCTCCTCTTTCTCCACTCAAGCCCTAACTCTCCCTCTCTCTCTAGATTTTCGTTTCTCTGGAGTGAATGATGAAGAATGAGAGCTGTGTGTGTGTGTGGTTTCTCATATAAGTCAATTGAGCTGCTTGGGTCAATTGCATATTGACCCAACACTTAACTTTAATTATATTGGCTGAATATTCAGTTATACAAAAGTTACTGTAATTCGTTTATTTCAGAGATCAAACATTCTCCAACAATTATGGTAATTTAGAAAGTTGTTAATAATTGATCTATAAAGCTTCAGTTAAAATTTGAGATCATTTGGAGTTACCAATAAATAATTAAAAATAAAACAGTGCACTGCTATATTGCAGTCTGCAGAATATTCGGCCGAGTTTGTCCTGCACAAAACTCGACCGACACCCTTACTGTAGGGATTCAAAAGTCATCCAAAAATTATGAAAATTTAACAGAGTGTCTAAAACTGTGTTTTTCAAACACAGTTAAAATTTGAGATAAATTGGATATACCAATAAAAAGATAAAATTCAATTACCACACTGCTGTAAAATTCTGAAATTGTGATCGGCCGAGTTTGAAACTCGACCGATAAACAGGTCACAACCTTCTTCAAAAATTCTGATATTTGCCAATATTGTTCACCTTTTATATATCCAAATCATATCCAAATTTGAAGTAAATCAGAGTTACACATAAAATACTAAAAATCATTTAGTGAGACATTCTACTTATTAAATTCTGTATTCATGTATCATCAAAACCCTATTTGGGCCGATTAGGGTTTATGCTTCTCAAACCCTAATTCTCAAGACCAAAGAACATTTAGACTTCTTATCATAATTAAAACATCCTAATTATGTTATTGTCATTCATTAGATTTCAAGAATGATTATTCCAATTAATCTTTGCAATTGTCTAGGTAAACCCTAGTTTACCAGTTAAGCTCAGATGGGGTCGTAACACGACGTGTCTTTTACAATGATTGGGATTCAAGGCTTATTTAAGAAAAAAGTTTCTTAAAAGCTTTGTCCACAAAATCACATAAATGTTCTTTTATTGAAATACTACTCCTATCGCTATCCAGAAACAAAGTAGTTTGTTAATTTAGATGGTTGTATTCCTGACGAGGAACTTAGTTCCAAAGGAATCAGTGGAAATAAATGTAGAACTCAAAATGTTTGATACAAATAAGAAAACATTGGACCAATAAGAAGTACAATAGGAAAAAGGAGAATCACAAGTTGTTTTGGAATCTCAAGTTCCTTATGTAACACACAAACCTCATAACTTCTTGTAGAATACGCCTACAGTTGAAATATTATGATATGTTATAACTCATAAAGGTGATGGGTTGTATTAAATGTGAGTTAGCAACCTACCTAAAAGCTAATGAGGGACCACAGTCTAATAAATGGCTTGAGGCCATAAGATCCAAGATGGACTCCATGTCAACCAATAAGGTATGACCTTTGTGGATCCACTTTAAGGGTTAAAAACAATTGGGTGCATTTGGTTCTTTAGGAAGAGACCAACATGGATGGGTAGATTAGTTGTAATGAGCTTCAATCAAGTTCAAGGTGTTGCACATGATGAAGTCATTCATCAGTTACCATGGATAAATCCATCATAATCATGTTTGCAATTGCATCTTAGTATGACGGTGAGATTTGGCATATGGATGTTAAAACCACATTCCTTAACTAGAATAACTAAAATGATGTGTATATGACACAACATAAAGGTTTTATAAATCCAATAATGCAAATAAAGTCTATAAGATAAAAAGATCAATTTGTTGATCGAAGCAAGCATATCTGTGCTAGAATCTTCTATTTGACAAGACAGTCAAAGGGTTTGACTTGAGTCTTAATGAAGATGAAATTTGTGGTTATAAAAGACTTAATGGGAGCATATTTATTCCACATACGGATGTGGAATACCGTCCTTATCCTGCATATATTAAAATCTTGGCAAGGAAAGTACCTTCTACATGAAAGGTTTAGGCAAAGCATCCTATATGATAGGGATCGAGATCTATAGAGATAGATTTGAAAAGCTTCTTAACCTAAATAAGAGAACATACATTGAAAAGATGATGAAAGAGTTCAACATGCAAGACTCAATGAGATAAAACTTGTCCATGTTCCATGGTGTTAGTCTCTTAGGAGCCTAGTGTCCCAATTCTTGTGAAGGATAGGAACACATGAATAGATGACATATGCATTCACAATTGGATCTATATGCATATGTATATACTTAACCAAGAATCACGCATGTAAGAGACATGACAAGAGGATATCTAGTTATCCCATATGTATTGGACATGATGAGAGGATATATATATATATATATATTGAAATCACATATGTGCAGGACATGACAAGAGGGTATATGTCAGAGGTCGGTGAGAGTCACTAGATTACCATAAATAACATCCTTAAGTGCTTGAGAAGCACTAAAAGGATCGATTCCTTGGTTATGATAATAAGAAGAGTTGAGTGTAAAGGGTTACACTGATGCAAGCTTTCAAACTAACAAAATGATTGCAATATATACTTATGTTTAACCTTAAATAAGAACTATACACTGGAAACAGTTTTGAGATAATGACAGTTGTTTAAATCTACAATAGAAGTTGAGTATCTATATATTATGAGAACAACATAATATATTGTATGAATCTAGAAGTTCATATGGGTGAACTTGTGTGAGTTTCCAACCATTGATGACATAGTAGAAATACTGATGACAACAATGGAGTTATTGGTTAGGCAAGTAATCTTAGATATCATATTGTGGCACTTCCATCTCATATGAGATGTCATACATCAATGAGATATGAAATTTGCAAACACCAACTTGAAGCAAATGTTGTTAAACCTGCTATAAAAGAACATGTGTAGCAGAAACATGATGGACATATTAAAGATCACTTGGAATAAGATTTGTGGGTTATTGGCTCTAAGTGCAACTAGAAGTTTGTTGGTATGTATGCCCAGAGAGAGAATCATGTGATGATTGGAGTGTGGCATTGGATACCTGACCTGACAATCATAAAGGTAATTCTATCTATTATGTTTGTCCCAGTCATGGGATGATGACACACACATAGTAGATGTCTAAAGAATGATGTTGATCGATGACATATGTCTTCACATTAAGGACATGAATGATGAGACTGTATGTATGATAAGAGTTCATACATTCTTGTTATGTCCCTAGTCGGATATTATTGTGGAAGCAAAATATACTATAATAATACATAAGATTAGAGTGTGTGTTGATTTATGACAAAGTCTCATTAGTCATGATATGTGATATCAAGTCAAGCACACAAGTACATGTTAGAAAATAGTGTATCAGATAGACCGACCATGAGAGTGATGCATGAAGACCATGGAATGGTGGTCAGAATCATCTCTCATAGTGATAGTGGTAATTGTGGTTCTTAGATCTGAAGTCACTACACTCATCACATGTTGTTCATGTACTTTGACATCATCCAACGTGATCCTAAATAAGGGTTTCCATAACGGTGATGATTGGGTGCATTGTGACACATGGGGATAGAGTGTGAGTGATGTATATGGAATTTGTCCCTCCTATAGGAGATTGATATCCAGGCCTCTTTATAAGTGAGACATAGAAAAGTATGGCCATGCCCATGTGTCTCAATATGTGATATGCCAGCTCACATGCCTCTCAGACATTCTGCTCTAGTTCAAGGAACATGGATTGAATGTTGAGAGGATGACGATTCCATGCCTCGAGTTCATTCTGGATATTAGTGAAAAAGGAACTATACAATCACAGTAACACTAATCACGGATTTTAAGTTGAAGTTATTCTCCAACTTTCCAAATTACTTGAGTAGCAATGATGCATTGCTAGATGCCACTCCTTGCTTGTGATGTCATAAATTTGTTATGGACATTCACTGCCAACATAATTCTAGACCTATAAGGTTACACACATAGGAATGCACTTGGATTAAAGGAGTATACACATGAATGATGTTTAATTGTATTGCTAAAGTTGTTTAGGTATTCAATTAAAAATTGAGGTTCAAACTTTATTGACTGGATTCTTAACTGACCAGTTTAAATGTTGTACTGATCAGTTAGAGTATCAGATCAATTGGAATCAACATTGGTTGATCAATGATTGAACAAAAGAGTGAGAAGATTGGTTCACATATCCCAACCAACCGGTTCATGAGACGAACCACCCAGTTTGGTTGCCAATTCGATTGGATCAAGGATTTGTGTTGATGTCATGTTGTGCATCAATCTTACATTGATTACCAATTTGATTCAGAAAAGGCAACTGCACAAATCAACAAGTTTACACACCAACTGTTGGGTGTGCGAACTGACCGATATTCCCTGTGTAGGTTCTATAAATTTCATGAATTATACCTTTTCGACTCCCACAACAATTGGGAATCCTAACCCAACCTCTCCTATAAATAGAGGGGTATTGGGGGCTTCCTAGACATGACAATTGCCTCTGACAATTTGTTGTCGTTTCTGATTGTGGTAGACAATAGAGAGCTCGTGCAAATCCTACCTAATAAGGAAGGAATAGCAAGGGAGAGACAATTGTGGGAGAGCATATCAACTCTAGCATGTTGACGTTTGAGAGGGATAACTCCTTCCCGTTGGCTCTATTAGTACAATGTGGAGTTCCCAGTTGTCTGCCTGGACTACTCTAGAGGAAGGAGGTTGTTGTCTTCTGCTAGGAGGATATCATCAACCGTTGTCTGTGTTGATGAACTAGGAGGCCAGTGGATATGACTATTTGAGTGTTGTTGCTTCCGAAGGAGTGTGCTGCTGCTTGAAGAAGAAGAAGCACGATACTATTGCAAGGGTAATGTCAGTGGACTTACTCCAAAACTAGATATAACCTTCCTTCCTAGATATATTATTGTTGATGTGGTCTTGCTATTTTGAGAAATGGGCATTTAATTTTTTTTTGTTTCTACTTCCTATATCTGCACCTGATTTCCCTACATCAACAACTACAAGAACTACTAGCCAACCCTTAATGAGTACTACTCTCCAAGCTGCTCCTCTTCAACACCTCGAACCTAGATACATCACTAACGACCACCTAAAAAGATGTGATGACCCATGAGAGTGAGACCCATGTCCCATCGAGAGATATAACTCTCAATAATGGTTATTGAATACAACAACTACATTATTTAAACAAGATAAATAGGTTTAAGAAGACTAAGCAAATAATTTATCGGCAGGCTTTATTAACAAGATATCAATAGAACAGGTAAGTCTATTATCATATTAGCAGTTACACAATATACAAACTAAGTAGTATAAGAGACAAGGCAAAGGTAAACAACCAATATGAGGTGTGTTTAGCCCTGTAATCCATATGTATAATATATATATATATATGTTTATCCCTAAATAGATATATATTATAAAGATGGATTACATCTTTTATTAAAACCTAGGGAGAGTAAGGTATACCACTCAAACTCCAACTAAACACTGCAAAGTTCTATTCAGTTTCGTATAAGATCTAAGAGTACGGGCATCCTGAGATCTCCCACCCTCGATCTATATAAGTGAAAAAGGCAGTGACATAACAGTCATTCTATCTATAGTGACATATAGTCAAGCTACTAAATACCGACCCATTCTTTGTATAATGGTCATGGCACCTAAAACTAGGGTATATACCACCCTATCATCTGAGATACAATTGTAGTTGTCCTCAATACCATATGTACAAGTATTAATTGCTCTCACACCAAGCCATGACTGCATACATCCTCTAAAACCTTGAGATTTTGTTGTCAAGGATGTACACTCCTTGCACCCCACATACTCAAAAGTATGTGCTCTGAGTTTCCCGTAGAAATACTCATTTCCCCATTGAGCAAGTTCTGAGTTTCATGTAGAAATACTCATTTCCCCATTCAACAAGTCCTAACACTGAATGGTTCTACAGCTTAGGGCACTACATGATCAAGGTTTCACTTGATTAGTTTTTTTAGTTGGGTGAATTAAGGTTGCATCAAACAAGTGGACATACAGAACCCTAATTCATTTCTAGCAAGCATTGATATATAGCAACTCTGGAAGATATAAAACATATGAGGTATAACTCTTGTGACATATTCACATGATACCAATTCTTGTAACATAATCAAGAGGATCACATCTCCCTTAGGGATGAAACATGACTAAGGGTCATTAAGACCATCACACCATATTCACCTGCAAGAATATCATTATCTTTACATGCCTTACTAGAGTCTCAACAAACCACCACCATACTTATGATATACATGGTTAGCATGACATAGTATTAAGGTGTTCCCATAATAGAACATTAGGGTTACAATAACATTGCGAGACTAATCGATCATCACACTAGTCATACAAGAGAGTTGAGAATGATCAATAACCATTATTGGTTACAAAAGGGTTAGGTTCAACAAGTTAGATTCAGTATGGTCAACTATCATGTAAAGAGTGGGACCCAAAGGGGATCCACTCCTACTAAAAATTTGAAGAATAAAATGTCCAGTCCAAACACACACAAAAGATATGTTGGGGTGTATGTAAAATTTTCAAATCTTATGAATGGTATTCAAAACAACCAAAGTATAGAAACAGAAACAAAATATTGACTATATTCAATTTCTCACAAGGTTACAAAGAACATCATAATCTCCCACATAGGGTTTACATGTAAGATACAACATAAGCATCTAACTAGAGGGAAATTTAAATCATAACCACTTTATCTCCAAGCTTTAACTCCTTAAGATAAGTCCAAGACTTCATGTGATATCATTCAAGTCCATCACCTAGGGTTGGAAGCATAACCCAATAAGAAGAGAAAAATAGATAACATCAACAAAGGCTGGTATGTGCATAGTAAAAAGGAAATTGAGCAATATATGGAATAAAGGACAACAAATATAAATGCTTCCCGTGAAAGAGAAAAGTATTACCCAATCATAAAAGAGAAAAATAAGTGCAAAGTTTAATAACAAAGCATCCATGTGTTTCACCTGTGACACAACTAGATAATATAAACATGTAGGTAGGAAATAACACATCTATCGTAAATGTGGTGTGAGCGAGAATTGTATACATCCACTCTATATATGGGGTGGTAGGGTCTGTCAACATCCGCCCGAGTAGGAATTTAACATCTGCCCAAATATATAATTATGCAGGAATTTAACATTTGCATTCATATGTGGGAATTTAACATCCACATAAAAGCACATGCAACATTATACTAGTAGTCACGACATGATGCATAATAAAATAATAATCAATTATAAAAGATAATAAGAAAGATGAGAACATTCAACAATTACAATAAGTGGGATCTCATGATCGTATTCAACATCTATGATATAAGTGGGAAAAAGAACATATAATAGTGTACAATGTACCACCATGAGCATTGTATAATAAAGAGTCCAAGAGAATGTCAAATATGATCATAAGGTCACTAGCAATATAGGATACTTCACATGAAGCATATTTTCTAAAAGAAGAAGATATTTTAAAGGCTAATGTCCATAGGACCAAGAGAATGATAAATATAGGTTATTGCTCAATATAGAAGAATAGGAGATGCAAACATACCTTAATATAGAGTCTAATAAACACTCTTCACCGTTCTAGTTGTTTCTAAGATCAAGTTTGCCTAGTTACAAATTATTCACATGTATTAGGGTTTCAGATTCATATAAATGTAACGAAACCCTAATTCTAGACCCTTTTATGAAAACTCAGATTTTGGACTCAAAACCTAGACCAAAAGATCCCTTATGTGTTTCTATTCAAGAAAACATATTTATTTGTTATATTTGGAGTTAAGATGAATTAGTAACCAATTTTAGGACTATTTATATTAATTAATTAGATCCTCAAAAATTCATCATTGAAAACACGTAAATTAGGCTTTGAAACTATTTTGGTTAGAAGTATTACATTTTTCTAATTTCAAAGCATATTTTTACTTAATTTTTGGACAAGCGAATCAAAAGATATTATTTTTAGAAAATTGACCAATCAAAAATCTCAAAAAATCCACATAGGCATAGAAAGCTTGTGTGAAAGAGAGAGAGGGGACCGACTAGATGACTTGGTCCAATCATAGGCACCCAAGTCACATGGTCAACGGTCTATTTAGCTCACCCCTAAACAAAGAATACATGGGTGAAATTACCATAATGCCCCTTGTGAGAAAAAGCAAAGAAAGAAGATGAAATGAGGATAAAAGAGTAAAAACATAGGGGGAAATCTTCCCCTTCCCTTGGCTCATACCATGGCTGCCTGAGCAATTGGCTGGAGCTTGATCGAAAATTGGGGGATTTTGCAAGTCACGATAATGCGCTGGAGTGAAAGCAAAGAAAGAAGGAAGAGAGTCTCGCGAACTCACTGGTCAAGTCAATTTGATTGTTGGCTCCAACCGAGGACCACATAGATGCCCCATGAACATGAAACTAAAACCTAATGATCGAGAGGCAATGGAAGAATGTGCAAGGAAATTGAGAGACAAGGGGAGTTCCTCTGGAGTTGAGGATGGCTCGGGTAGAGTTTTTATAGGTGGGGGTGCGAGACTCGAAGAATAGGCAAGAGCTTCATAAGGATTGGAGATGTGAAATTGGGCAAATTGTGAACACAGCATGAAAGATCACAAGTTATAGATTGTTGGATGCAGAATCCAAAAAGGAACATGTGGGTGAAGAAATCTCAAATAATCATGGAGAGACATCAAAAAATATGAGAAACAAGATTTAACATGGCGGTGCCTGTTTCCCAATTTGGCTAGAGAAAGGGGATGAGTCAGTGGCCGTCTTATCAGAAAATAAACGACCAAGATCCACACATGCCAAAATTAAATAAAACCAACCACATGATAGATATATGAAATCCTAAATTGAATTGGAATAAAGTGTGAATGCATTTATTTCTCTTTTTATCTTTTTGCTTTTGAGTGTGAAAATGAATCCCAAATTTAATGAAACCGGATATGAAATTAGATTTCCCTTTTGAGAACTTTTGATGTGTTAAATAAATCAAATACTATTTTCTCTTTCCTCATGCATTAATAACATTAGGATTATCCAAATTTGATGAAACTTCACCCTCAAGTCAAATTAAGTATGTTGGACATGAAGTTGCCATTAATTTTACATGTTGGAGTTGTTTGTACATTTATATAATATTTTGAAGGTTCTACACACTATCTCTCATGATTTCATCTTTTAATCAAACATTCTCCAAATTGAGTAAAAAATCACCAAAAGGCATATATTAATGTGTATATTAATAATCTAAGATTATTTTCCACTTTTGGAGTCATTACCTATTTTATTTCATATTTTGAAGGACAACTCGTATTTTCTTTCCTAAAAGAAAGTAGGGTAGTTATTATAGTGTAAATAATATGAAACTTGACTCTCAAGTTAATTGGGATCCAAGGAACATGAATTTCACATTAGGTTTCTCTTTTGAAATTCCCTTTTATGAATTATAACATTTTTGGATTGTTAACATTATATTTATTATAAAATTACTTCATCATCATTATTATTCATCCAATTATGTTCATTATTTTCATATTAGCACTAAAGGAATTATTATGACATATTTTATGAGTCCATTATTGGCCTAAGACTAGTTTTAAGACATTAAGTTACATTAGGGTGATCTAAACTTGCATTAGCTCATTAGTTAATATTAAACATCTTTTAGGTCTAAAACCTTAACCTTGTTTAGCCAAGTCCAAAAGGTCAAAGTTCTAGAGTAGGGTCCAAAATCTAGTATGTTATAGCACTCCACTCCTTAAAAGGATTTTGTCCACAAAATATAATGATCTAAACATCAACAACCAACCACTCTCCACCCCTTTAAAGGTTTATCCTAACAAGTCAAACTAAACAACATTTGGGGTTACCCACATATCTTTTCGTTGTGAATGTTTTTGAGGTTTATGTTGATCATGCATCCAACTAAAAAGTCATACCATCTAGGGTTGAGTTTTAGGTCCTCGAATCTCTAACCTAACAACCCTAAGATCGAAAACGTCATAGGGTACAAATGGTAGGTACACTATACCCTTACATAATCCATATATTTCTAGTCATTTCTTCATAGACAAAATTAGGGTTAAGATCCTATTCCAACTAATTCTAGGGTTTCATTATGCATACATCTAGAGAATATTCATTGTGACTTAGTACAAGAAATCAATGAGAAATTTGGAAAAAAAATTATACATATAGTAGTATAATGAAAATATTTTTTTAAAAGATAAGCAACATTGCGATGTAAAACAAATAAGTTGGCCAAAATTCAATGCAATAACCAAGTCACAATATATCCATAACCATACCTCTTTATCCTACCACTACCTCATTATCATAACCTAATTTCATCCTCTATTCAAACCCCATTACATAAAAAGATTCATGTCAACAAAGACCTATATGGTAAGGTATGATCATCTAACTTCATCACATATTTAGGGTTTACTCATCATGATTCTAATGGATACTTTGCATAAACCTTTCATCATCAAAACAAATTAGGTAAGGTATAGGGAAAATATCTCACCTAGAGGTAACTATCTAAGTTAAGGGTTCTAATAAGGGAGACAAATTTGAAATAGTCAGATTTCGACTACCATGGGATCTGATACCATGTTATAAACAGTGAGACCTAGAGGGGATCCACTCCTTACTATAAATTTGAAGAATAAAACCTCCAGTCCAAAAACACCCAAAAGATATGTTAAAGTGGGTGTAAATTTTGAGGGATGGCTCGTGGGAGAGGCGGACGAGGGAGAGGGTGACACCCTAGCGTGAGAGGGGGAAGGGGGCAACCTTCTGCTGAGCAATCATCGGCTCCTCCACGCCGCCAACCAGAGGCAGATGGAGAAGGAAGCAGATCTAACCCGGATCCCCCAGAATTATCTAGGACTCACGCTGCCATCGTCAATCTCACAAAGCCAACCCCGAGCAGTGTCAATGAAGCTTCTATCCCTAGTCGGCTTGCAGAATGGCTTGCCGTCAGTAGGCAAGACAGGGGTGAGCTCGAAGCGGCACCAATGGAGCATATTGAGCCTATTCTTAAGGACGGGGTGAAATGCGCATCAATCTCGAACGAGAGTGCCATTCCGAATTGGGATTCTTTCCTCTCAGTTCAATTTGTGGGCAGAAAACCGTTCAGCGGCCAACTAAGCGGATGGATACAAAGACTCTGGTGTCCCAGTAGCCAAGTCGAAGTCATCGCTGAGGAGCGCGAAGGATTCATCATCAAAATGCCAATTGAAAGTGAGAAGGAACGTGTGTTGGATGAAGCTCCGTGGTTCATGGATGGATCTCTGATCGTTGTCCATTCTTGGAAGCCAGGAACTCCTCTTCATCCCCTCTCCTTCCCGCGGGTTCCAGTTTGGTTCAAGATTGAGAACCCTGGATTACCGTGGACTAGGCGTCACATTGCTTGTGTTGCTAGCACCATTGGAATCCCAGTTGACATAGATGATCATTCTGTCGCCGCTGGATTCTTGGGAGAAGCTCTGGTTTGTATCGAGGTTAGTAGTGAAGTCAAGCTCCCAAGAGCCATGATGGTGGAGGTCGATTCTTCTTTAAAGACCTTAAAGGTGGAAACGGTTGCACGACCTATGATCTGCCCTAGCTGCAAGTTCTTTGGACATAGGGGGATGTCATTTCCCCAGAAGACGAGGAAGCCTTCGCCTGAAAAGGATGTACAGGTCAAGCTAGGCAAATCAATTGTTCGTCAGAATGCCAAGGAGTCTACTAAGCCTGCAAAGGTGGTCTGCAAGGAGTTGCCTTTGAGCATTTCTTGTGAAACCACTTGGATGTGGATGTTAACTTGCGAGACATTATCTTCCAATAGGTAAAAGACACTATTCTTGACAGTGAATGTGAGATTCATCAATCCCTTTTCTTTGCTACTGACGTTCAAATGGAGGATCCTGATATGTTTGGTAGTACTCCTGTCTGCAATGTGAGTAGCTTAAATCTAGGTTGGGAATTGGAGATTGCAAGAAGCGGAAAGGAAGCTTTAGTCTCTGAATCTTGGAAGCCAAATAGGATTTGGAGCAGCTGTGGTTTTTTAGCCCAATGCTAGGACAAGAAAGAGAACCTATTTCAAGAAGATGAGGCCTCCAATGACTCCGGTTTCGAATATGATCATTGGGACTCAAGTTCTATGGACTATGAACAATCCTAGTCAAAAAGGAAGAATAAGTCAGGTAGGAAGAAGCTGGATAGATGATCTATGTCTGCCCAATCAGCTTCTTGACTCGTTCGCTTTTGGGAGGTATTTGACTGATCCTAAAGGTCCCTGGAGAGGTTTTGATTCATTTTATGGAAATGGAAATGAAGATTTCCTATAATCCATTCTTTCAGTTGGTGAACATAATGCATATGGAGGACAGGGAGGCTTTCTTTTCCATGGACATGAATTGTTGATCTTTACCTTTTTTGGTTCCTTTCAGACCTGATTTTGCAGCTTGGGAGTTTGCTTGGTTTGGTAGAGAAGAGTCCTGATGGCTGTTGCTTCTTGATGGTACTACCGACCCTGGCAGTCTAAGTCTATTTCAGAAGGCAGGATATCACAATTTGAAGGTGACCATATTGCTAGTTGTTTATCATGTCTTTTGTGAGCAGCACAGAAGCTGCAAGGTAGTTGTTAGTATAGGATATTCGAATTTCCATCTTTTCTTTTCTTTTCTTCTCGGGAGGTTCTTTTGCAGGACCTTTTTTTGTAAACTCTGGATATTCTTCCTGGTTGTGGGGGGGCAAGGCATGTACCCAAAGTTTTGGATTCTTTCTTATAGTAGCACATTTTTTTACCGACCAAAAAAAAATTCAAATCTTATAAATGGTATTTATAAGAACCAAAGTATAGCAACGGAAATAAAATATTGATTATATTCAATTTCTCATAAGGTTACAAAGAACATCATAATCTCCCACATAGGGTTTACATGTAAGATACAACAATCTAAGGAGAGGGAAATCTAAACCATTACAACTTTGTCTCCAAGCTTTAACTCCTTAAGCTAAGTCCAAGAGTTTATGAAAAATCATCCAAGCCCATCACCTAGGGTTGCAAGAATACCCCAACAAGAAGAGAAAAATAGATAACATCAACAAAGGCTGGTATGTGCATACTAAAAAGGAAATTGAGTAATATATGGAATAAAGGATAAAAATATAAAGGCTTCCCATGAAAGAGAAAAGTACTACCCAATCGGGCATAAAAGAAAATAATCTCAATAAAATAGACAAATAAGAGAAAAGTTTAACAATAAAGCATCCATGTGTTTCCCATGTGATACAACTAGATAATATAAACATGAAGGTAGGAAATAATACATCCACCATAAATGTGGGGTGAGCGGGAACTGTATACATCCACTCTAAATATGGGGTGGCAGGGTTTGTCAACATCTATCTGAATAGGAATTTAACATCTGCCCAAATATATAATTATGTAGGAATGTAGCATATGCATTCATATTTGGGAATTTAACATCACATAAAAACACATGAAACATTATAATAGTAGTCACCACATGATGCATAACAAAAGAATAATCAATTATAAAAGAGAATAAGAAAGATGAGAACATTCAACAATTACAATAAGTGGGATCTCATGATCCTAATCAACATCCACAATATAAGGGGGAAAAAGAACATATAACACCATAGAATGTCCCATCATGAGCATTGTATAATAAAGAGTCCAAGAAAATGTCAAATGTGATCATAAGATCACCAAAAATAAAAGATACTTTACATGAAGCATATTTTTCAAGAGGAAAAGATATTATAAAGGCTAATGTCCATAGGACCAAGAGAATGATAAAGATAGGTTATTGCTCAATATAGAAGGATAGGAGATGCAAGCATACCTTAAAGTAGAGTCCTAAAAACACTCTTCACCAATCTAGTTGTTTCTAAGATCAACTTTGCCTAGTTACAAATTATTCACATCTATTAGGGTTTGACATTCATATAAATGTAACAGAACCCTAATTATAGACTTTTTAGAAAAATTGGGATTTTGAACTCAAAACATAGACCAAAAGATTCCTTATGTTTTCTTGATCAAGAAAACATATTTATTTGTTATATTTGGAGTTAAGATGAACTAGTTACCAATTTTAGGACTTTTAATATTAACTAATTAGATCCTCAAAAAATTATCATAAAAAACATGGAAATTAGGCTTTAAAACTATTTTTATTAGAAAGATTACATTTTCTATTCGAAAACATATTTTTACTTAATTTTTGGACAAGTGAATCAAAAGATATGATTTTTAGAAAATCGACCAATCAGAAATCTCCAAAAATCCACATAGGCATAAAACATTTATGAGAGAGAGAAAGGGAGATAGGGGGCCGACTAGCTGACTTGGCCCAATCAGAGGTGGCCAAGTCACATGGTCAATGGTCTATTTGGCTCGCCCCCAAAAAAAGAAATCACGGGAGAACTTACCACTATGCCCCTTGCGAGAAAAACCAAAGAAAGAAGATGAAACGAGGACAAAAGAGTAAAAACATAGGGGGAAATCTTCCCCTTCCCCTGGCTCATGCCATGGCTTCCCAAGGAGTTGGCAGGGGCTCGACTGAAAATTGGGGGATTTAGTAAGTCACGATAATGTGCTGGAGTGCAAGAAAAGTAAGAAGGAAGAGAGTCTCGCAAACTCACCGGTCGAGACAATTTGATTGTTGGCTCCGTCGAGGTCCATAGAGATGTTCCGCAAATATGAAACCAAAACTTAATCATCGAGAGGCAAGGGAAGAACATGCAAGGAAATTGAGAGACAAGCAGAGTTCCTATGGAGCTGAGGATGGCTCGGGTAGTGTTTTATAGGTGGGGGTGCGAGACTCAAAGAATAGGCAAGAGCTTCACAAGGCTTGGACATACAAAATTGGGGAAATCAAGAACATGCCACAAAAGATCACAAGTTATAGATCATTGGATGCAGAATCTAAAAAGGAATGTGTGGTTGAAGAAATCTCAAATCATCGTGGAGAGACGACCAAGAAATCTGAGAAACAATATTCAACAGGTTGGCACATGTTTCCCAATTTGGCAAGAGGAAGAGGATGAACCAGCGGTTGTCACTACAACAAACATTCACATTAGTGGCCTTTTAGAAATACCACTGAAAAAAAATAAATGCCACTAAACATGTTTAGTGGCATTTGTTGACACTTAAAAAAATGTCTCTAGTACCAATGCCACTAGAAAGATAGTGGCGTAAGTTGTAAATGCCACTAAACGTTTGGCTTTAGTGGCTTCTAATAAATTCCAAATAAAGGCCACTAAAACATCATTTGGCATTTATAAAAATGCCACTATCCATCAATTGGCTTTTATACAAATGCCACTATTTTGTATTATGTTGGTGTATGAAACAATTCTTTCTAAGTGTAATGGCGTATAAAAAAAAGTCACTAATGACATACTAGTTCTGTATTACTACATTTCTATGGCTTTTAGTCATTTAATTTTCAGTTCATTATCAGGTTTTCTAATTGAATGTCAATTGCAACCGAACTCAATTTTCCAAAAGTATGAATATTTTTTATTTATAATCAAATGACAATTACATGGGGAGGACATTTTACCTTGCCCCTTATATTGAATACAACACCATTGATATACTTTCATACAACAATTTTCTATTTAGTACAATAACTTCTACATCATTAGATTTGTCTCTTCCCTGGTATGACTATCTACTTTTTAGCATGCCGATTTTAGAGCTCCTTCAGGAAATAGCTTTACATTATGGTGAAATCCTTGAACCACCTCTCAGAACCACTGGATAACAGGTGATGCATTGATGTAGCCAGAGTATTCTATATTTGCCCTCAAATCTTCCACTACAATAAACCATAAGACAATTAGAAATTAATATAACCACGTATACAGAAAGTAGAAATGGGTATATGATCAGTGAGGCTTAACATCATCATTTATGTGATAATAAAAGGCTAGGCCTGTCCTCTCTTAGACAAACAACAGTTTATATCTATCACGATGGATCAACTTCAGGAACAGATATTGAAAAGAAACATGCATCATAAATATATCAACAACCACATGGACCTGAGCATACAACATTTCCCCATAATCAGCAAACTCTACCTGAAGAAGTCCAAACTCTTTATGGAAAACATAATCAAGTGAGAACTCAAACCTAGAAGTTGTAATATGCCAATTAATTGGTATGAGTGTAAGAGAATCAACATTTTCATAAGATCTGAAATATACCAGGAATATAGTGATTAATATAGACCAATAGAACTTTTTGATAGCATAATTTAGATTAAGACTTAGTTCCTAGTAATCCAATAAAAAATAGTTTGGTCCCAAGTAGTCCTAAACGCAACAGTCTGGTCCCAAGCAGTCCAATCAGGTTGTGTAAGGAGTCAACATACAAATTGAAAAGTCTCCCAACTGTAAAAAAAACATATCAAAACTGAGGTCCATAAGATGAAAGATTAGAACTGAAATATGGAAATAAAATAACATGGAAACCACGTGATTAGTAATATGAATGAGTGAGATTTTATGTCCACAGCAAAAAGAATTTATATATTTGGTATGTTATAAACAAAAAAATGAGATCGCACAAGTTCATATACAATATTCAAAGTTGCTTTTTATTAGAAACACGCCAAAAATAACACCAAGCGTGACCATCAGTTGAGTTCCAACAAAGCTAAATGGTGTTGATTTTAAGGTGTTAATACTACCTATGGAGTAGAGTCGATAAAGCCTACTATTGTGGCACTGCTAGGCTGTTATGTTGGGCTAAAAAATACAAATATATTAAAGGACAATTATAGACGAGAGAAGACGAATGTTGCGCACTCAATGTGGATTTAGAAATTTTAATTTATTGTAACATCTAGAAATGCAAGTGTAAAATCCTTATAAAATAAATGCATATTTGCAGCAGAAATTGTCTAAAACAATCATCTGTGCTAACAGCCATAAGGATAATCAGCTAGTTTGATCAAAAGACAAATGCAAAATCCTTACAAAGCAAAGGACTATTTTCAATGACAGTTGTGTGAAAAAAATGGCAGTTGCTTGAAACATGTGCACTATCAGCCGTAAGGACAATCATCAAGTTACAAGAATAGTGACAGACAGATTGAGTGCATAGAACTCAGTCTAGATTTCCAAGCATTTTTTATGACTCCCATTTTTTGTGTGAAAAAGAGTTAGTATTGCTCTTTCAAATGTAATTTAAAATATTTTCCTAGTTTATATACAACCTAAGTATGGTGGAATGAAGTTCCTACTATAGGAAAAAATTTAAGAAACAATGGTGTGGCTTCCCTTAAGAAAATGGTTTTCAATCCATCTACGAGCAAGCCTACACACTTCTAATGATGTAATTACTGGACAATGTAACTGGTCGATAATGTAGAAAAAAAATTCACCTGCCCAATTATGAAGTATATAATGTCTGGCAATTAAGAAATATAAAAAAACATGCTCTAAATATAGTATTTGCAAATAATAAGTCACCTATATTTCATATATATTCTAGAAAAAATAGCAAATCAACAATTTATGGTTTGGGGTCATACAGAAGTATTTTTGTACAATTGAAGGATAACAATCCTTAACATTATCACAACTCAAGCGGCGTCTTCATGGTCACGATGTACTGATTGTTCGGGACCTGTAAAGGGTGCAAACCATCCATCAGTTGTGTTCGGGTAGAAACTCCCAGTCAGCAAGGAGTGGTGAGGCCTAGATTGGTGGTTGTCAACTTCCTGTGTTGAACAGAATTGGTGAACAGAAGGAGAGAGACGAAGAGAGGTAAAGGGAAAAGAAAGGCGAAGAGGGAAATAGTAAGACATTCCTATTTGAATGTAAACACTGACTTTATACAAATCCATATATAAATACAGAATGTAATAAAAAATCCATATATAAAGGTATAATAATTAATAATCACTGACTTTATACAAATGATAAGATAGGAAACATATCTTGACTATCTCTCACAATAACAAATGTAAAAGACAACTATTTTCCTCCCTACATAATCCATGATGAGGAATATTTGAGGATCTTGATTTTGGCCTATCATCACCCCCATTTGAGGCCCATGGAGAATGAGGAAATATCTAGACCTACACCTACCATCTAAGAGGATGAATGGTAGTAGAGTGGACTTAGTTTCTCAATAGGGAACCTCAGTCGCTAATTAAGTCATCAACATATAACAACTGAACAAATCAAACCACATAGATATTGAGCCATGACAAGATGGACCCACACTTCCTAGGATGCCAACCATGTGGTTTCTAGAGATAAAATTAGGGTAAAATGTCAACATAAACAAGGTTGGCTAGAAGTAGAGATGGCTTTGGTGTGGAGGTTGTTAGTGATAACTATCAAAGTACATGAGCAATCTAGGTCGACTCTGAAGCTTTCTTTTTTACCACTAATTTTTGCCTCCTAGGACAGGCAGCTAGTTTTGCCATGCTCATTCTCTTCATCTTTGGTTGCATTCATGGCGTGAATTGGTAGGATCACACAATGATGGAACTTTGTTCGGTTTCGAGAGGGGGGGTGAACAAGAGCAGAGTAGCATAAATGGTGAATGGAGTTCACAAGAAGGTGGACATGACATTGAATGGTGTTTAAGTATGTCATTGGTCCTCTCATATAAAATACTTTGCTAAGTGAGCTAGGTAAATAAAAAATTTATGCACTCATCTAGGAGTTTGAGATAACATGGACATAACTGAACACAACAATGAACTATGCTTAAAATACCAACATCCAACGGTGAACACCATGGTTACTTGCTTTTCATTAAAGAGTCAGTATCCATAGTTACACCAATTCTATGGTCTTGGGTTAGAATCTCAATAGCTAAGTCAATCAATGTAGGATATTTAATCCATGTAGGGGTCTTGTACATATCCCTCATCCTATGTGAACCAGTGTTAGTATTTCACCTTAACTGTTGTTGCAGTTGGCCATTATCATCCGTGTTCATCAAGCCCATATGGAAGGGGGGGCCTCACCATGGTTGGAAAAAAAGAGATACAAGAAGAAAGTTAACTATCATTGGTTATGAAAAGAGAGAAATAAGAAGAAAGCCACATGTCCCTGGTTGGGAAAAGAGAGAACTAAGAAATAGGATACTAATGGCTGCCTTCCACACCTTTTTCTTCCTCAGACTAGTATTGTTGTTTAATGCAAGTTAGGCATGTACGAGGTGAGAGTCAGGGAGATGGCAGTCATGTGGTTGTCCCATGGTATCTCCAAGTCTAATACAAAGTGGAGTTTTCTATTATGAAGTCTTGGAATCAAGTCATGACTAGTCACTGACAGAGTATAAGGGGAGGACAGCTTCTTGCTACCCTCTTTAGTGCTATCTGTTCTATGGCCATACATGACTAGGCTGGCATATGGCTGCAGTCCACGATAGAGAAGGCCAATGTGAGGAGCAAACCAGGCCATGTAACTATAACAATCCACCCCCACCCAAAAGGAAATTCACACGGTAACTTATAAGGTCAGTAAAAGCAGATGGAATCAGTGACCACAGCAAAAACTTAACCCCACACCCTCAACCCCTCTTCCCCACAAAAGCATATGTCTTGAATATCTTTCTGCAAACACTTTACCATATTGGCGCCTATACAACTTTCAGCATGAACCTAGAAGTCAGACCATATTCACTCTGTTTAGAGAAGCATTTCAGCCACGAGCCACGGTCCGACTTGCCTTGAAAGACATGTCAATCAAACCTTAATAAAAAAATTATTAGAGGACTAACCAATTTAATCCTAGAGTTGTCCATCACGTCTATAATTGAAGAGGTGTTGATGAGGCGCCAATAAGTACAGGCAAACACACTCTTATAACAAGAACAATTTGAACCACTGTAAAGTAATGTTCCACAAGGACAAGAACTTTCGTAATTGTTTTCACCTAAGTGTCCACGCAATCGATAGGTATTGCATTGTAGGCTACACAAATAGAGAGCACAAAAACCCTATTAGAAGGGGAACTATAGGAAAGTCTCTCTTCATAGATAAGCATGCTATTGAAGAGCTACCACTAAATGGACAAGATCTTTGCATGAGCATAATACCCCTGGGTTGTAAGGAGATGGTGTTGGAAATTGCATGGCAGCAGATATTTTGACTAGTCACTAATGTCTATAAGAAGAAGATACGCATCGAGGAAGGTGGGAATATTTTGTGGATTCAATCTAATGACTGCCAGAAGAAGAGATATATTAAGGAGGATGGGATAATTATGTGGTTTCAATGTCTGCCCCTTGGAGGATTACAAGAAGTCGGCATGGACCATCAATCTCTAGAAGGTAATCATTATGGTGTGGCCATGATGTGGCATGACCCTCGCATGGAAGAGATTGGGGATTTGGCATACAAGGAAATTCAACTGACAATACAAGGATTGGGGGAGGAGCGCAAGGCTGTCATGAATGGACCAAAGCAGCTGCCTTGTACAGAATATGTAGTTCACTATATACAACTAAATGGACATCACTATACAACAAAAATAAGGATGGATGCAGTTGCAAAAGAGGACGTGAGGCTTCATGAAATTCCCAGGGTAAGGAATGTGTTTTTTGGCAGTCAGTTCTGGGAAGATATGGTTTATCTAAGAGGAACTAATTGTTGCATGAGTTTAAGGGATCATGCACAATCTCTTGGAGAAACAGAAGTTCGAAATTATTTTCCAGGAACCTACTGGCATTGCTTATGTAGTGACCAGCACCATGACATGCTACAAGGGTTGCCTTTGACCGGGTTGTGGTATGACACTATGAAGCACCCTTCTCATGGGTTTACTTTCTTTGAGTTGTGGTATGGTTGGAAGCCACTGATGATGCACCCATATGCAATGGAATCAGGGGTGTCTGAACATGGAGCAGAAATGTTGGTAGTCCGTGATGATTTCCTGTGGGAGTTGAAGATCAATTTGCTCGGTGCCAAGATAGGATGAAACCTAAGCTCAAATTACAGTTGTTCATGGAAGTAGGCGGTGGCATAGCTAGACCAGCAGAAGCGAGCACCATACTCTAGTTGGACCATGCCAGGTGGAGCACAAGCTGAAGCCGTTCTTTGGCGAAGTTTCTTCTCCATGAAAGCTCAGTTTTTCGAGCTCATCATGGTTTGTCGCATAGTCCTCAAACGACAGCAGAGCTGCTGCAATAGTGTTGCTGAAAACCTGGGGCAAACTGATCATGCAAACTAATCTTAGTTTGGCGAATTGTCCATGGAAACAATCAAGCTGCTGCAAATATGCTACTGAGATTGTTGGACAAGCACAAAGGTCCAGTGAGGAGCATGACTTAATCATCGCTAAGGAGCACCGACGAGGACGTCGTCAGTTCTTAAGGAGGAGGGAATTGTTACGGACCTAATACTAATGAGTTGTTCAAGTGCTAGCTGGCAGGGAAGTTGTGAGCCATTGGCCTAAACGATGTAATCAGCCACTGCTATAAATAAGAGTGTTTGTGTGACAGCTCGGGCATCGTCTTTGATCCCGTAGCTTCTGATATCCTCTCATCTCTTTTCTACAAATATGTCTGTTCTTCTCTTATCCTTGATTTTACCATCGTTCAACAAGATTTACAGGTCTTAGCTACATCTCTCCGGTGGCCGGCGAGCTCGGAAGCTAACAATCTTATATTAAAGGCGTAATGAAAAATTGGAAAGTAACTCACAGATCTCCATAAGCACCAGACGCTAGGGGTTTCTCAAATATTAGATTCTTGTAATCAATTTGCCACGAGCCACGGTAGATGCTGGCGATGGCCGCCAGGGACGCAAAAGACTGGGACTTGCCTTGAAAGTGCTGGGACAGGTCTCTCCTGAACGACGATGATAGGGAAACGTCAGACACGGGAACATAATAAATCGAAAAAACAGAAAATTAAGTTGAATGTTGAAAATAAATCCTGGTGTGCTTACTTGATGGGCAAATCGGCCATCAGTGCGGCCATCTCGTACAGAGGGCTTGGCCGACTAGACGGTGATGTGGCATCATCCATCAAGTCCGACGACGAAGACGAGTAGGAGGAGGCGGACGCGGTCTCACAGAAGGTGTTGTTTGATCCCAGAGAAGAAGACGAAGTAGGAGTAACCGAAGAACAAGGTCCATTGCAGGTGGTGTCGTAGCCGCTCCAAATCCTGAAGCTGCCGCCGCCGTCATGACCTATCCTGTCGTCCACTACCGCAGCCTGCATCTCAAGTAGGCCAGCATAACCACCGGCGAGCTGGGCATGCTGGTCGCTGCCGTCCCCCCAGGAAGAGAAGATGAGCCCTAGGTCGGCCGCCCGATCAGTGGAAAAAAAATCAGAATGGACAAGTTTGAGCAAATTAAATACGGACATAAGCAACTTTTAAAAAAAATTACGACAATAGACGACTTTGGGAGCCGGCTGTCCGACGAGTCACTCCCAGAGTGAAGACGCCATGGGCCACGGCGTCTTCATTCTGGAGCTGCCATTTGGCAGCACCAGAATGAAGACGCCGTGGCCCATGGCGTCTTCACTCTGAGAGTGACACGTGGCAGAGGATCGGTGACCCGCGCGCGGCTGAAAGAGCCGTTGAAATTTTTTACCGTTGTCCAACGGCTATTTTCCAACAGCTACAATTTTTCCTTATAAATTTGACCCCCCTCTACTTCTTCAAATCACTCCACTTATTCTTCAAGTTGTTCTTGCTCCATCTCTTCACAAGTGTGTGTTGTTCTTTACAAGTGTGCATATATTAATTTGAAGGCTCAAAGATGTTCTTTTCTTGATATTTTGAAGCAACGAGGAGCATTTTCTTCTATCTAATCCGTATTTGGGAGCTTCGATCTTCTTATTATTATTCATATTTCTTTCATCTTGTGTTGGGTACAGCTTGCTACAAACAAGTAAGTCTTTTATCACTTATTAGTTTATATGATATTACTATTTAATGAAATTGAATACAAATTTGTGATTTTGTTAGACTTAAATTAATAGTTAATATAAATAAATAATTTTAAAACTTGAATCCTGACATACTACTTGCTAAATTAGGAAAATGGCCACACTCCCGCTTATTATAATGCTACATTATGATGGTCAATTTCTTGCGGATGGTTCTTATTCTGGACAATCCTATAGGCCTGTCCAACTGCCAAATTTCAATACACTACCGGACTTAAAATCTTACATTCACAACCTACTAGCAATTGATCCGAGAATGTTTTCAATCAAATTCACATATCTATTTCCTGGTGTGAAAATCGTATATGTTCAATTGTTGGATGATGAAGCCTTTAGGGTCATGTTAACTCTCTGTTCTAGCTATCCCATTGATGTCTATTGAAAAAATACCTTATCATGGCTATGATATGACTCAAAGTGTTGATCCTTCTGGCTCCATGTTTACCCCTTCTAATATACCATATCCTGGTTGGGGAGACAATATGAACATGTTGAGCCAAGTTCACTCCACTAATCTAAATATCATTTCAAATGTGGATGACGTCGGGCCTTCACGAAATGTCCCTTCATCAGATTCAAATAATGACGATGACAATTCTGACAATGAGGGAGATAGCGATGAAACTTCAAATGATGAACATGATGATAATATCTTGAATGATCCACAAGTAGAAGAATTAGTTTTTAGTGACACTGGAGCTGTCCTTAGCACCACACCAGGACTATTTGCAGATGACTGGGTTGATCAAAATATTAATGGTAACTATCAACATTTTCAAGAGGATGATTGGGTCAATGACTTTATGAAACCTATTTCTCTGGAATTTGCATCTGCATCGACACATGAGTTTCAGAAAGGTTCAATTTTTCAATCAAAATCAGAGTTAATTGAAAAAATTCAAAAGTGGTCAATCAATACCAATGTGCAATATCGTACCGAGCGTTCTACTAAATCAGTCCTCACCCTCATATGTATACTTAGCAATGAGTGCTCTTGGAGGTTAAATGCTTGTGTTTCTAAACGGGCAGGTGGCTTGTGGAAGATCACCAAATATAATGGTGAACACACATGTTGCAACCCAATCTTGAATGAGGACCATCACCAATGCACCTCAAGTTTTATTGCCCGTATGATTATGCCAACCTTAGCTGCGAGGTTGGATATGAGCACTAGACAAATACGTGATAAAGTAAGCGCTGAATTGAAATTGAATATCTCATACAGGAAGGCATATCGTGCACGAAGGAAGGCTATCTCTAGGATTTTTGGAGATTGGGAAGAATCTTATCTAAATGTCCTTCGTTTTTTATGTTGCATGAAAGAGTATATACCTGGGTCACAATATTCTTACCAGCATAGTGACTATGCAGCACGTGTTCATGGTACAATTACATTTTATCGTCTCTTTTGGGCTTTCGGACCTTCTATTACTGGATGGGCTCATTGTCGTCCAGTTCTTTGTGTTGATGGAACATTTCTTATAGGAAAATATAAGGGCACTCTTCTAGTTGTAACTGGCATTGATGCAGCAAATGGTATATTTCCTCTTGCTTTTGCTATAGTTGAAGGGGAAAATAATGATTCATGGGAGTGGTTCCTTGGGACCCTAACTTCGTTGATCCTGGAATTGGCCAGACGTGATAATTTGTGCATTATTTCTGACAGGATGTGCAGCATAGGAAATGCAATCAGACATCGATTGCCAAACGCCTTTCAACGAAACTGTTTTCGCCACGTTCGCGACAACTTCCATAGAAAATTCAAATCTAAGGAATTGTTTGACATCATGATAAAAGTGGCTTATGCAACTGAGCAAATTGTATTTGATCAACATATGGATGAAATCAAATCATTGAATCCAGGTGCACATAAGTGGCTAGTAGACGCTGATCCAACAGTTTGGGCACTTTCCTGCGATCAAGGTTATAGATATGGGATTCTTACAACCAATCACGTAGAGTGCATCAATGGAGTCTTGAAAAGTTCGAGAAATCTTCCTATACAGGCTCTGATCTTAAGCACATACTATCGTGTGGTCTCCATGTTCTTGAAGAGACGTAACAATGCTGAAGCTTGGGATAAGAATAACCCTTTCCCAGAGCGGTGGATGAATGAATACAATGATGCAAAAAGTAAAACAAACTGTTTACATGTCTCACTGCAAGTGAACAACTATGAGTTTATTGTTGATGATACGTATGGCCATAGATATCATTGCAATTTACAACGCAACGGTGCATCTTTTTGCAGTTGTGGTGTACCCCAACTAAAATACATCCCATGTCCTCATGTAATTGCCGCTGGGGGTATCATCCGATTTAAGTGGGAAATGTTCTTTAGCAAATGGATTACAGTCACCAAATATAAGGCGGCATATAATGCAACATTTAGTGGAATTCCAGACAAGAGATATTGGCCACAGTTTGATCCGAGCAAAGGAATTGTTCCACTTCTACCACCAATTTGCAAACCAAGAAAAAGAGGGAGACCAAAGACTGGAAGACGCAAAACAAATATGGACCTAGATCCTTCTCGTGCATCTTACAACTGCACAAAGTGTGGACATTTTGGCCACAACATTAGAACTTGTACTAGGGCTTCTATGTAGTAATGAAAATTACATCCATGTAATAGTTTATTTGGCATTTATGTAAGGATTGATATTTATGTAGTGAAAATTGCATCCATGTAATAGTTTATTTGGCATTTATGTAATTGGCTTGATATTTATGTAGTGCAAATTGCATCCATGTAATAGTTTATTTGACATTTATGTAATTGGCTTGATATTTATGTAGTGATTAATTTGACATCTATTTAATTATGTAGACATGTCACAACGAAGAATACATCCTTTGCGACTTTCTCAACATTCTAAGGAGTTGCACAAGTGGCCTATTCAGGACGACAGAGGTAGACAATACATCACTATAGCTGGGTTTGGTGCAGTCACTACACTTACACATCTACTTCTAGATCCCTCTTTGATAACTGCACTTGTGCACCGATGGCATCCGTCTACAAACACATTTCATTTTCCGATAGGAGAAATGACAATTACACTAAAAGATGTAGCAGTTCTTCTGGGTTTACGTGTAGACGGGGAAGCAGTTATATGTCAGCATCCTATAGGAAGTGGAGAAGGTCAATTTCATTCTTGGAGTGACATGTGTGATCACTATTTAGGTACACATCCAGAAGGAAGGTTAACTGGACAGATATCCTTGGGTTGGTTATGATCTTCATTTTCTACCTTGAACTTAGTTAATGCCAGTGAGCAACAAGTGAGACGATATACTACAGCCTACCTACTATACTTTGTGGGGTCATTCCTTCTTCCAAACGGCACAGGAAATGATGTCCACTTACGATATCTACCGCTTGTTGCTGATTTTGAGCGATGCGGGTTGTTGTCTTGGGGTAGTGCCGTTTTAGCTGGGTTGTACAGGGAGCTATACAAGGCAACTATCCGTATATTAGAACCAGATTCTCGTATAGCTGGTTGTCTAGTTTTATTACAGTTGTGGTCTTGGGAGCACCTTCATGTAGGTCGTCCTGGACATGATACAATATCTGAGGGTTATGTTTGGCCACAAGGAATACCATTAGGCTACAGGTTAGTATTAAGTAATTTATTTTTCAATATCTTGCAACAACTATAATTATACCTTGAATCAAACTGGTTTTATAATAAAATAGGTGGAAGCACTTGATGACACGCATGTCGACTCCTACATCTGATGTCAAGCTTTATGATAATGAAATTGATGTGCAACAACCCAATCAGGTAGCATATTTTTCTTTACAAATCATATGTCAATGATGAAATGAGTATATAAAACTATATGTATCAACAAATCAATTTATTTGTATAGGTGACATGGACTCCATACTCGCAACATATATTAGACATATTACCTACAATTTGTTGTGAAGGTCAAAATATTTGTCTTGCACGAGTTCCAATGATATGCGGAAATTTAATAGAGTGGCATGTACCTGATAGAGTGCTTCGTCAATTTGGAGCTCAAGCTCAACCACAACCACAACCATTTCCAGAATATGCTAGAGTTGATGGGAGAGGACGACCTACTATAGATTGGTTGAGCATTTATCATACGGAAGTAACAGTTTGGAACAATAGACATGCACTTTTAGTTCAATTACCTATCATGACTGATATACCACAACAATATTCTTGGTATGAATCTGAGTATGTCTGCAGTCATCCGATAGTGCCTCCATCACAATATTATCCTAGAGGTTATGTGGAGCGAGAAAATGTAAGTAAATTGATATTCATTATCATTTTCTTTATAGATTTTTATTATATTTTGTTTTATGATTGTGGTATTTCATTTTTTATCACAGCTACAAACACACATAAAGATTAGAGACTTGTTAGAAAAATCAACAAATGAAGAAGGATGGGTAGAGGCACGTGATAAAATCATCAACATACAAAATGCTTATTTCGAGCAACTTCCTCCTTATCAACAACCACAATTTCCAGCAGTCCCAACTTCATGTGATGCCACCACAACTCAACCATCATATGAGGCACCTGGTGATATAGGTCCATCTTCCATACACCTTTCAACTTCTTTGACACATACTAGACCCACATGTACACAACCTTCTTCAAGTTTTGACATTCCTGTGACATCACTTAGCCAGCCTGTATTTACCCAGTCAGATATTAGCCATCCTGAGGCCATGCCTATGTCATCACTTAATCAATCTGCTTTTGTCCAACCGAGGATCAGTCAGCCTGAGCTCATGCCTTTTCCATCATTCAGTTCACATGGGGTGCCATCTACATTCTCATGGTCTCAAGAAGGCTTCAACCAGACAGGGATTTTTCCGCCAGTTTCTACTCAATTGGGGACCAGTACGCTTGGGATTAGTCAAACAGGTTTCAGCCAGCCAGTATTTACTCAACATGGATTCAATCAGCCAGAGGTTGATCAGCCAGGGGTTAGGCAACCATACTATATTCAACAATATGCAGATTTACTCAATAGTTCAGCTCCGGGTGATGATTTTATTGAAAGTCTATTTTCCTATCCACCATCGGGCTCGCAAAGAGAGCAATGATTTAGATTTAGCATTTCAGTTATGTATTTCTATGTACTCTTTGTATTTTTTTCTGTAATGATTTAGTCGTTAATCTATTGTAATCATAATTTATATTTTCTACAATGGGAGGGGGATGAGTTATATGGTCTTCTAATTTCTTAAAGTAAACACATGTACAAGTTATATAAATGCATAAATAAATCACACAAGTGTAGGTGTGTAATGTGTTTTAAAAATAAAAAGTGGATGGTGATACAAACTTAAAGTTGACAAGAAAAACAAAAGGGTAGGGATCTAAAATTTCCAAAAGGGGGGTAATGGAGGCCACATGTGGCAGCCCCAAAGGGAAGACGCCATGGGGGATGGCGTTTCCCTTGGGTGCCGCAGCCCCCACCCTCTCAAACTTGTCTACTTTGGTAAAAAAATTCCAAAGTTGTCTACATCCGAAATTATTTTAGCCAAAGTTGTTTACGTTGATTTTTTTTCCCCGATCAGTAGAGCAGGGACTTACGCGGTTCATTGAATTCTTCCCTTGGCTAACTATTTTATTTTAAATTAACAAGTGTTCCGCTTTTAATTTGGTAATTTTAGATTTCCGCTAATTAGATATATAAATACTTTTAATATTTAATCTTTTTTAGAAACTCTATAATAGGTGGTTTACCGGCATTTTAATTAAAAATGTTTCTAAATTGGATAGATAGTGGTTTTTTTTATAAAAGCCACTAGAATAATGTCACTAATGGGTATTTTTGTTGTAGTGTGTCTGATCAGATAATGAACAACTAAGATCCACACACACCAAAATTAAATAAAACCAACTGCATGACAGATAAATGAAATCCTAAATAGAATTGGAATAAAGTGTCAATTTATTTATTTCTCTTTTTCTCTTTCTTCTTTGAGGGTGAAAATGAGTCCCAAATTTAATGTAATTTGATACCCAATATATTTTTGATATTTGGAAACTGAATATGCAATTATATTTGTCTTTTGAGAAATTTTGATATGTTAAATAAATAAAATACTATTTTCTCTTTCCCCATCCATTAATGACATTAAGATTACAAACATTTGATAAAACTCCACCCACAAGTCAAATTAAGTATGTTGGATACGAATTTTCCATTAATGTTACATGTTGGAGTTGTTTATACATTTATTTAATAATACGAAAGTGTTACACATCTTCTCTCTCTTAATTTCATCTTTTAATCAAACATTCTCCAAATTGAGTAAAAATTCACCCAAAGGTATATTTTAATGTGTATATTTCAAATCTAAGATTATTTCCCACTTTTGGAGTCATTATATATTTTATTTCATATTTTGAAGGAAAGCTCATATTTTGTTTCCTAAAAGAAATTAGGGTAGTTATTATAGTGCAATTATGTGAAACTCGACTCCCAAGTTAATTGGGATCCAAGAAAAACGAATTTCACATTAGGTTTATCTTTTGAAATCCCTTTTTTATGAATTATAACATTTTTGGATTGTTACCATTATATTTATTATAATATTACTTCATCATCATTATTATTCATCCAATTACGTTCCTTATTTTCATATTAGCACTAAAGGAATCATTATGACTTATTTTATGTGTCCATTACTAGCCTAAGACTAATTTGAAGACATTAGGCTACATTAGGGTGATTTATACATGCATTAGCTCATTAGTTAATATCAAACATCTTTTAGGTCTAAAACCTTAACCTTATTTGGCTGTCCAAAAGGTCAAAGTTTTAGGGTAGGGTCCAAGATCTGGTATGTTACATATCACCACTTTGTTGTATTACTATTAGGGTTTGGTGTATCAAGGTATGCTAGATAGTATTGACATCATCTCATTATGGTTATCACAAGTTTACATTCATTCGAGGGCAAAGGTAAGACTGCCTGATTAAGCACATATCAACCTTGATTCTGCAACAACAAAACCAAACCAACATACCAAGAGCGTCACCCTCATAGATCAGATGTTGAGTAGACAAAACCATCAGTTGTACACCTAAGGGAGACCATTGGATGTCATCCATCAAGGGGTTACCATTGGTTGATGGCCTCCAAGGTAGATCAACCATGAGAGCAAGAATATTACAAGAAATCTCAATCATCAAAAACTAATCTTTAATATTTATCCAAAGATATGTGTAAACATCAAAGATAATAATATAAACAGAACTTTAAGTTTGATACAAGATTTTCAAAGAACGCAATTCATGAAAAAAGGATTCATTCCTTATTCAATAACATATATAATAAGATATGCTCTTAGAAACGCACATCACTCTAAAAATTTTGAAGACAAAGATATTATAATACTTCCTAACATATTCAAAGATATAGGAAAAATTACAAAACCAGACATAATCTCGGAAACATAGATACCAGAAAATATAAATATAGTTGTCTCTGAAAAACCCTAGTAACAGATAATAAAATCCTAAGAAAATTACCTTATGAGGGAAATCAGTGAAAATTGACAAATGGAGACAGAATAGAAGAAGCTAGAGCAAGCACAGATAGATATAATGGTAGACTACGACCAATACTAAGAAATTTACAAAGAACATCAAGTTTAAGAATTCTAGCAAATAATAGAAATGCTAGAAATTATAAACTATATGGAAAATATTTTAATGGACAAGAATGGAGTATGACTACAATATTAATAGATTCAGGAGCATGAGCTTCATTTATCCAATAAGGAATGATACCTTATATAGAAAAAATACCCATAGGATCACCCTAGGCATATACAAATTTCAATGGACAAGAATATGAAATCACACAACAAGCTATTGTTCCAACTGAAATACAGAATATAAGAATTGACATTACACTTTATGTGCAATCGGATAGTCCACTACTACAGAAACGGCCTTTGGCGTCGGTCTTTTAACCCCATTTGGCGTCAGTTTTCGACCGACGCCTATGTGGGCGCCGCTAAAGGTCGAACACTTCGGCGTCGGTTTTTTAACCGACGCCTATTTAACCTATAGGCGTCGGTCTTTTAGTAGATAACCGACGCCAAAAGGGTTCGCGCCACAGAAAACGGCGTCATCTAGGGCACTTTCTGCGTCGGTGATTTACTAAAACACTGACGCCTATATTCCATGTAGTGTCAGTCTTTTAGTAGATAACCGACGAATAAAGTGTCCTAGATGACGCCGTTTTCTGTGGCGCGAACCCTTTTGGCGTCGGTTATATACCAAAAGACCGACGCCTGGTTGTTTAAATAGGCGTCGGTTCGATACGAATATCCGACGCCATTTCCAGGACTGCTTTGGCCACATCAGGCGTCGGTTATCTATACATAACCGACGCTGTAGGTCTTTGCTGACGGTTTTCTATAAATAACCGACGCCTATTTATATTTTTTTTTTCATATCAGTTTGCAGGCCTGCTGTGGCTGGTCAGCAGGATGAGAACCTGCAGTTCAGTTTTCTGAACTGCAGGTTTACGACATCCATTGATATCAGCCTACAAACAGGCCGCAAACCTGCAAAAGTCACAAGGAAAATTTCACACAAGTACATACATTCAGACATCAATTCAATTCTCACATTCACACATATAGAAACATTCAAATAAATGTATTAACATTCAGAAATATTCATTTACAAAGTATCATTCATTATCGCTATCAACATCCCAATTATATCTTACAGTTGCCACTGCTTGTATGGCTTTTGCCCATTCTTCTCTTACTTCATTTAATGCTTCCATCGTATATGGAGCATGTATATTTTTTAAGCGTTTACCTATAGTGTGGTCAGTTTTAAACACCTGCAAAGAGAATGATGTATATATATAAGTAATAATATAAAAATAAGATTGATATATTTCATACTAACTAATGAGACTATATATAATACCTCATGTATGCTATCGATGTCCAATGCGGCATGTTTGATAATCATCTGCATAAATCGCATGACATAGTATGCGCATGCCCAGCCATTGTCTTGTGTAGCACACTATAAATTGAAACATACAAAATAATACAACTAAGCACAATTAACATCAATGATATATACATTGGAGTCGGGGAGTCGGGAACTTACTTGTACGTTCTCCCAATTTATTGGCTGGTTCTTTTTCCTTGGGACCTTTCCTCCAGCCTTTTTGAATGCATCTAAACCCCTACATGTTAATATAACATAGTAAATTGCATAAGTAAATAGTAATGTAATAAAAGATGTTAACAGATATAAAAATGAAATATTTCTCACCAGAATAATGTCATTCTCATTACGTGTCCAATTTTAGGGTTCAATGTACTCCCCGCAGGATCTAGATAATAAACAGTGAATGTCCCGGGGACAATAACTAGTAACTCCCAATGTCTACCGCTAGAGGTAAGAAGTTAACAATTAATAACTCAAAATGCAAAATAAAAATGGAATTTTCTTAAGTCCAAATTATAAATAAAGTAAACTTACTTGACATTGAATGGAGCTATTATTATCATCTTCTTTTGCTGACCAAAAATTGTGAAAGCATCTATACAGTATTGTTGAACATTATCAGGGTCTTTAGCTACCAAACTAATCAATGATGGAATCAAAAATCCCAAATGATCAAATGCAAATTGTTTGCAATGATCTTCGACTAAGTAGCTGCAAAACATATAGGCGTATGCATTAATATATAAGAAACCAGATCACCGGATCTTACACAAGGTATATGGATGTATAAACAAGATCTCACCTTATCCATGTCTCTATCATTGATGTATTCAGCCAATCATACATAAACAACTCAATAATATCTTGTATAAATAAAGAGCTATTGTATGATTGACCTGCATAATCTGCATCTAAAGAAATAATTATAGGGCAATGTACATTATGTGCCCGTAGCCAACATGCCATTCCCCTACAAGCAGGACCTAACGGGTATGTTAGGTCAGTTGGAACCCAATCGGGTAATGCGGGAAGTGGAAGTGGAGGCCTAGGTGCTCCTGGTGTCTTCTTTTTAACCTGTACATATAATTTCAGATCAGTTGACATCATATATACACATTAACAGTCTAAATCAATGTAAATTTATCTTACAATTTCAGTCGTGTAGACGACATCTGCTTTGGGCCACAATATCACCCCGCCTTCTGCATCAGCAAGTCTATCAATATCCGGGTGGGGATATGGAAATGTAGCTTCTCTCCAATCGGGTAACACACGTATCGGGCTCACACGAACGTAGCCCTATGGCATTGGAGTCCCGTGAAACATTGCCCCAGGAAGGGACGGGTAAGCCTGCGCCTCTACAACAACGTAGTCTTGCATTCTTAAGCGGCATGGCTTCAATGCCTACAAATTTACGTAAAGAATATTATACATATATACATATCATCTTGAAAACATAACAACTTGAAAAGACTAACTACAATGTCATAAACAATACTTACAGTAGACGTGCTAGGCGATGGGTCTCTAGGATTACTCGCAGTCTGTGCATCAGGAGAAGAGTGGGTCGCCATAGGCGTATTGGAAGCCTGAGATGCCTGCCACCGCAGCAATTCTTCCTTGACCTTCTCAGCAACTACATCGTTGACCTTCTTAGCAACTAAATCCTCAACTCTCTTATTCTCATATACATGGATAAAAGAAACATTAGCTTCTTATTAATGAATTTCCTTTTGCAGTAACATTCTAAAAAAAGAATAGGTTACCTCTTCTTGAGAAAGTCCCGCTCTGGGTTTGCGCTGGGATGGCCCAAAGAATGCTTTGATGCCAACACCAGCGCCGGCACCTCTAACACATCTAGGATGCTCTGGGTTACCCAGAGCAACTGTCAATTCATCCCTTGTGCCCTGTGGGATGAACGTGCTTTGTTTCCTCTACTCGTGCAGCTCCCGCTAATCACCATAAACAGAAATTGGTAAGTTAACACCACAAATAATCAATATTCAAACGATTTCTCTAAGAATTGTATTTTACCATTTTTGTAGCCGCCTCAGCAGTTACAGGCTTCTTTATTTCACCCTTCTTGTTTTTCCTGCCAGCTATCCAGATATCATGGCGAGTCATGGGTGTGGCAGACTCCTGAGTAGGAGCAGACGCCTGAGTAGCCGCAGACTCCACCTGTAGTCTTTGGCGAACGCTTGCATAGCCTTTTGGACCCATAGTGTGGTCATGCACATTCAGTGCACGCCTTGCTTTTTGTGCGTCACTGAAGGCCTAGTTAGTATGCACATTAATGATTTGGTTAGTAGCACTAAATGTTAATCTTGAATAGGTGAATACAATGTATATTAATTAAATTGGGAGTGACGCCTAATACCTTGAATTCTTCAGATTTTCTTGAAGCAACAAAATTGTCCCAATCTTCTTTGTCCAAGAAGTTCCATTGTTCAAGGGCTGACTTCTTCTTCTTATCACCCTCTTTTTTGTATTCTCTGTTCAGATTTGTCCTATAATTCCTAAGCATCTTTTTAGCGCGTGGCATCACATTTTTACGATGCAACTTCTCATCCAATGCAAACAGATTCTATAAAATAGAAATGTTATTAACTAGTATCCAAAATAGAATTGCAAATAATAGAATTTGTAATCTACAAAATAGAATTGCAAATAATAATAACTCACGCATAAATCCTTCCATATCAAGTCTTTTTTCCCTTAAGGAACTTTATGCCAATTATCATACTTAACACCACAATGGCTCCGAGTGGTACACCCAAGATAGTTTACAAAATTATTGCGGTTCACTCCAATTGGATTTCCTCCATTATCAAACTCCACCACCAATTTGGATCCACTACCACTTAGCTCTAATAACTTCTTTAACAGAGTGATGCCCCTTTTCTTGTTAAGTGTTTGGTGTTGCGCATCAAGTTGCTCCAGTGCTTCAGTGGGTACAGGTGCATCAACCTAAAATTTGACAAAAATAAACACACTAAATTAGCCCAATATAGAAATATAGGATATATGACATAACTAGAAGATAATGAATTTTATAGAAATACAGGATATGTTTTTAGAACTTACATTAGTATCCTCGCCATGCTCGTCATGGACAGCATGCTCATCATGGACTTCATGCTCATCATGGACATCATGCTCATCATGGTCATCCATCTGAAAATGTCATTTAAAAGGCAAACATTTAGCATTTGTATTAACTAGAAAAAGGCAGACATTTAGCATTTGTATTAACTAGAAAAAGGCAAACATTTAGCATTTGTATTAACTAGAAAAAGGCAAACATTTAGCATTTGTATTAACATACATGTCTCTAAAATTGTGATCTTTTATCAATTAACAATCCTTCATTGTGATCTCCGCGCACATATAAGTCATCATTAGCTTCAATATTTTGTGGAGTGGGCAACCCAACTGAGAATGGACTGGAGTCATCATACTTATCATAGTACTCTTCTTCATCTATAGGATCTTCAATGAACTGTCTTTTACCATGAAGAACAATTGACCATTTATCATTCGCAGGATCATCGATATAGAATATTTGTTTCGCCTGTGATGCCAATATGAATGGTTCACCCTTCTCGCCAATCTTTTCAAAGTTCACCAAAGTGAAACCCAATTCATCCACTATAACTCCTTTGGTGTTATCAACCCAATTACATTTAAAGAGCGGAATTTTGAAATCTATGTAGTCAAACTCCCAAATGTCCTCAATGACACCGTAATATGACATTTTAGCTTCACGTGGACTCTTATCCTTTGCACTTGCAAAGTACATAGTCGACGCTTGAAGAGTGACCCCACTATTTTGGACGACACTCTTATCATCTTGGCACTTTGTGTAATATGTGAATCCATTAATGTCAAACCCTTCATAAGACATAACATTCGGTTTTGGTTTAAAGGTGAGGCATTTGATAGTTTCTGTAATATCATTTGGTGTTTGAGATAGTTGATGTAAGACTTTATCTTCAAACCACTTAGTAAAAGTCTTATTATGCTCTCTAGCAAGCCACATTGAACTTGCCTGAGGATGTTGTCTCTTTATGAAATTGGTATGTTCCTCGATATAAACACTCACTTCATCCATATTGTGTAAAATATACAAGTGAGCTTGTTCCAACTGCTCACGGCTGATTACTATCACCCGTGATCCCAAAATTCCTTTGCCCTCCTCAATATTCTTGTCATTAGCAGGAGTGTCATTACCACTGAGAAAGTCATTGCAAAAATCCATAACCTCTCTCGCCACATAACCTTCAATAATACTCCCTTCAGGCCGATAACGGTTTCGAACATCACCTTTAAAAATGCTCATGTATCGTTCAAGTGGACAACAAGATGTACCATGATATCAAAGAACGAAGGAGGGAAATACATCTCAAGCTGACATAGGGTAACAACCACTTCTCTTTGCAAATTATCGAGAGTATCAGGGTCAATAACTTTGCTGCATAGACTGTTGAAAAAGAAACAAAGTCTGGTAATTGCAAACCTTACATGCTTCGGCAATATAGATCGAATTGCCACGGGCAATATTTGTTGCATTAGAGTGTGACAATCATGAGATTTAAGACCTATCAACTTCAGATCTTTCATTGATACCAATCTACGGATGTTGGATGAGTAACCATGTGGCACCTTAACATTTACCAAGCATTCACAAAAAGTTTTCTTCTCCTTTCTAGACAACGTGTAACAAGCGGGAGGTAAGTATGTTCTTTTATTACCCATTTCACGTAATTTTGTTAATTCTGACCTTATTCCCATTTCACGTAGGTCCAGTCTGGATTTTATCCCATCTTTAGTCTTACCTGGTATATTTAATAGAGTACCAATGATGCTATCACAGACATTTTTCTCAACGTGCATTACATCGATACAATGCCTGACTGTCAAAGAACTCCAATAAGGAAGATCCCAAAATATTGACTTCTTCTTGAATGAAGAATTGTCACTCCGTGTGGCCATACTACATTGTGATTTCTTACCAAATTCATTGACAATGTCTTTTACTCTTTCATAAACAACATCCCCTGGTATAGGTTTAGGTGCACTCCGTTCATCATTCCATCCATTGAATGCTTTGCGCTTCCTACGATACGGATGGAATTTTGAAAGAAACCTTCGATGACCAAGATATACAGTCTTGCCGCCATGTTTTAGTCTTATTGAATCAGTGTTTTCTTCACATATAGGACACGCTTTAGCTCCTTTGACACTATATCCAGACAAATTCCCATATGTTGGAAAGTCATTAATAGTGCAAAACAACATAGCGTGCAAACGAAATGTCTCTCTTGCTGAAGCATCATAGGTCATCACACCTTCAGCCCAAAGTTTCTTTAAGTCATCAATCAAAGGTTCAAGATAAACATCGATATCATTTCCGGGTTGTTTAGGGCCCGATATCAACAATGACAACATAACGTACTTATTTTTCATACACATCCAGGGAGGAAGATTGTATATAACAAGCATGACTGGCCAAGTGCTATGTTGGCTGCTCAATGTCCCGTACGGATTCATCCCAGCTGTATAAAGCCCAAGTCTTAGATTCCTATCTTCTTCACCAAATTTAGGGTACAATAGATCAATCTTCTTCCACTGTGGGGAATCAGACGCATGTCGTAGGATCCCATCATTATTTTTCTTAACATCTGCATGCCACCTCAAATTCTTCGCATCTTTCGGATTTGCAAACAAGTGTTGAAACCGTGATATTATAGGTAGATACCACAACACCTTGGCAGGAGAACCAGTTTTGGACTCCCCCGAAGTCGTCAATTTATACCGTGACGCACCACATTTTGGACAATCTTTCAAATCTACATAGTCCTTTTGAAATAATACACAATCATTCAGGCATGCGTGTATCTTCTTGGCCTCCATTCCTATTGGGAACAACATTTTCTTTACCTGGTATGTTGAGATTGGAAGCTCGTTTCCTTCAGGAAGCATTTCTTTCAACAAAGTCAACAATGAAGTGAAGCTTTTGTCGCTCCATCTATTGTTAGCTTTCAACTTATACAATCTCAACACAGTGCTAAGCTTCGTAAACTTAGCACAGCCTGTGTATAACGGTATCTCAGCATCATGCACAATGTTTGTAAAGATAGGAGGTGGATCAGTGTGCTCTACCCTACAACTATCCAGCATCGCATCAACGATGTCTGCTGGAACTGGTTCGTTCACATTTACGTCATCGGAGGCAATTTCTTCTTCCACCCAAGCACTGCTATCGACATCTACTGGTTTTGATTTTGAAATCTCTCCATGCCAGTGCCATTCTGTATAGCCTTGTACAATCCCGTTGCACATGACATGACTTTTGATTTCCTCACCAGTGTTGACTTTCAAGTTGTTACCGCAATGCCTACATGGACAGTAGAACCTATCTGTAGGTTTTTTCCTATGTTCCTCGGCAAATCTAATAAACTGATCAAGACCAGATATAAACTCTGGGGTGCAACGATTACGAATGGACATCCATGATCTATCCATTCTATGATCAGAGAAAACAAGTATATATTAGGAAACAAGTATATATTAGGAAAAGATTAGGCAGCATTTCCCCGCTGTTCTCTAAGTACATATGTACATAGAGAACAAACAGGGAAATGCCAACAAACACATTTGATGTCATTCTTATATATAATAAATGTGTACCACCTATCCCATCCTTGAACACCTAATCTCACTAGTAAGTGTATAATGTGTATTGGGTTTTCAAGAAAATTTCGGCAGCATTTCCCCGCTGTTCTCTAAGTACATATGTACTTAGAGAACAAACGGGGAAATGCTACCAAAATTTTCTCGAAAACCCAATACACATTATACACTTACACCCTAAGTGAGATTAGGTGTTCAAGAACAGTCCCAAACCGGGGACTATCCAAGATTTACTCCTAATGAGTCAATCTTGGACGGGTTTCTAGGCCAACAAACACAATAATAGATATCTACAATGAAGCCGGACTCCATACAAACAATATATAATTTAGTGATTGTTCATTCTAATTTATACCAATGTACAAGTAATATAAAAAACAATGATTGTTCACATTCTAGGCCAACAAACACATGTGATGTCATTCTTATATATAATAAATGTGTACCACCTATCCCATCCTTGAACACCTAATCTCACTAGTAAGTGTATAATGTGTATTGGGTTTTCAAGAAAATTTCGGCAGCATTTCCCCGCTGTTCTCTAAGTACATATGTACTTAGAGAACAAACGGGGAAATGCTACCAAAATTTTCTCAAAAACCCAATACACATTATACACTTACATCCTAAGTGAGATTCGGTGTTCAAGAACAGTCCCAAACCGGGGACTATCCAAGATTTACTCCTAATGAGTCAATCTTGGACGGGTTTCTAGGCCAACAAACACAATAATAGATATCTACAATGAAGCCGGACTCCATACAAACAGTATATAATTTAGTGATTGTTCATTCTAATTTATACCAATGTACAAGTAATATAAAAAACAATGATTGTTCACATTCTAGGCCAACAAACACATGTGATGTCATTCTTATATATAATAAATGTGTACCACCTATCCCATCCTTGAACACCTAATCTCACTAGTAAGTGTATAATGTGTATTGGGTTTTCAAGAAAATTTCGGCAGCATTTCCCCGCTGTTCTCTAAGTACATATGTACTTAGAGAACAAACGGGGAAATGCTACCAAAATTTTCTCGAAAACCCAATACACATTATACACTTACATCCTAAGTGAGATTAGGTGTTCAAGAACAGTCCCAAACCGGGGACTATCCAAGATTTACTCCTAATGAGTCAATCTTGGACGGGTTTCTAGGCCAACAAACACAATAATAGATATCTACAATGAAGCCGGACTCCATACAAACAGTATATAATTTAGTGATTGTTCATTCTAATTTATACCAATGTACAAGTAATATAAAGAACAATGATTGTTGACTTTCTAGGCCAACAAACACATGTGATGTCATTCTTATATAATAAATGTGTTCCACCTATAACAAACACATTGTCCAACATTAGGTTCAACACTTGAAACATACATTCGTTTTCAACATAAAAAATTTGTATCATTAGGGTCCAACATGTGGATTATATGGGACATACACATCAAGGTGGTCATAAGGGAGGATATTTCCTTATTTATGAGTAAGCGATATAAGATTAAGATCCATATAAAACTTAGGGCAGAAGGAAGAAATAAATCTTCTTTAGGATACAATAGACCCTTATGGATGTATTTAGGGTCATAGGTACCATCATAGAACAAAAGGGGTACACTCTAGGATTTAAGATCACACTACATCATGTATTTTATACAAAATTACATGTATGTGTATATAAAAAATATATTTATAAGGAACTTCTATACATATCTAATCAACAAATCAGTAATTAACTAAGTATTCATCAATACTTACTATTAATCAGTATCTCTAATCATTAAAATCGGCAAGCAGATCAGTAATTGTAAATAACAAACTATGAATTGTTGAATTAAAGTAATCACTAAAGTAATACTAACCAGTAGTACCAATCATTAATCAGTGAAAGCAGCAAGGAAATCAGTAAAACTAATCATGCATTACTAGTATATAAGAGCAATAGGATATTTACTTCGATGCATTACAGCAGTACCCAATTATTTCAGCTTACATACCTTTCGTTAGCGGCGGCGGACAAATAGGCGAGCTCCCAGCAGTGGTGTTCGAAGCAGGAAGAAGGGGGTGGCGCCGGGCGTGAGCAGGAAGAAAGGAGCTAGGGCGGCGGGTGACGCTGGATGAAGCTGGCAGGTGGGCAGGCAGGTGGGCAGGCAGCGGCACACTGGGCAGGCATGCGGAGCGACGGCACCAGGCGTGGCGGCGCCGCCGGTTCTTAGGCGTGGCGGCGGCGCAGGGCGATTGGAGCAGCAGGGCGGGCAGCAGGGGCGGCGGAGAAGAAACTAGCCGGAGAGGGGCGCCGGAGAGGGGGCGCCGGAGATGGGGCGCCGGAGAGGGGGCGCCGGAGAAGAAACTAGCCGGAGAAATGGCGCTGGAGAAGAAATCGCCGGAGAGAAATCGCCGCAGCAGAGAAATCGCTCGCAATGAAACAGAAGAAAGGGGAAGAGTCGGGCGATCGAAGGTTATGAAGTTCCCAAATAGCGTCGGTTGTTTACAACAACCGACGCCTAAACATCTTTAGCGTCGGTTGTTTGCAACAACCGACGTCCAATTGGACGATATTTTCATGAAAATATTTGGAGGGAACCACCTTCAGCGTCGGTTATACAAGGATAACTGACGCTGAAAGTGATATTTTCGGTGCAAATTTTCATCGCACATAGGCGTCGGTTTTCTAGGTATATAACCGACGCTGACAATGACACTATTTTTGTATCGAAAAATGGATTTCGCGGGCGACTTTAAGCATCGGTTTTTTATAAACAACCGACGCTTAATACAAAGAGGTACCCGTGTCTGGCTGGTCTTCGAATATAGACGTCGGTTTGCTTAAACAACCGACGCCTTATATGATAGGCGTCGGTTTTCCTTAATAACCGACGCCCCGAAAAGCGACACTGAATGCTATTTCTGTAGTAGTGGTCACAACGATGATATAGAAATTATATTAGGAATGAGTACATTACAACAAATGGAACTATTTTCTTTACAAAGTGAAGGACTATATTTTACACATAATAATCAAGAGTATTTTTGGAAAAAAGAAAATGACTAGTATACATAGTGTCTACATTGTTACAGGAATTATATATGAAGAATATAAAATGGAATACTTTCATGAATTCCTAGATACTGGTGCAGGAACTTGTATTGCTCGAAGACAATGCTTTCCTGAAAATTACATGAGAAAATTACCTACCTTATATGGAATGAATTTTATAGAAAAAAAATGCATTAACTCATGGAGTCAAAAAAACCTAAAATTGTCTTAGGAAATTACATGGTTACATGTCCACCATTCTATACCTCTGAATATGCACAACAAGACATATTACTAGGAAATAATTTTACACAAAAATTAAAACTATATATACAACACCAATAATATGTTCAATTATTAACACCTTGTGATCACTGGATTACAGTAAAAAGGTCCAAAAAGCTTATAAAAGAGACAAATTTATTTTCTGCAGCTAACGTGGTGATTATAATTATAATACAAACAAAAAACAACCAATAAAAGGAAAAATCATTGCACAACTAAATATGCAAAACATTGAAGCATTATTTGAAAAGAACTACAGTGAAATCCATTAGCTCTCTGGGTTATTGGCCAAGAATGGGCTACAATAGAATTAATAGACTCCATTAAAATAATCAGAGTAAAACCTATGAGATATAATCATGTTGATATTGAAGAATTTAGAGTCTAATTACAAGAATTAGAAAAATCACAATTAATACAAAAATAAAAAAGCCTTCATTCTAGTCCAACATTTATTGTTAGAAACCATGCAGAAATTAAAAGGGGAAAAGCAAGAATGGTAGTTAATTATAAACAACTAAATCAATATACTAAATTCGATGGATACTTTCTACCGCACAAAGAAACCTTAATAAATATGACAAGCGGAAAAAACATTTATTCAAAATTTGATTGTAAATCAAGATTTTATCAAATAAGATTAGATGAAAAAAGTATACCTTTAGCGGCATTCAGTACCCCACAGGGACATTATGAATGAAAAGTAATGCCTTTCGGATTAGAAAATGCTCCACAAATATACCAAAGGAGAATGGATAAGGTATTCGAGCCTTACAATTCCTTTTATCTAGTATATGTCGATGATATTCTTATAGCTAGCAAAAATGAAGAAGAACAATATAAACATCTGCAAATATTTTCCCTTCTTTGTCAAAAATTAGGAATAGTACTCTCTAAAAAGAAAATAGAAACCTATAAATCTAAAATAGAATTCTTAGGACTAAAATTAGACTCAAGAGGAATAAAATTGGAAGAATATATTGTAGAAAAAAAATATTATGTTCCCAGATAAAATAGAAGACAAAAAACAACTTCAAAGATATTTAGGATGCCTAAATTATGCAGAATAATTTATAGAAAACTTAGCAACACTAAGAAACCCGCTACAAAAACTACTAAAGAAAAATACGATCTTCCTCATGACAGAAGAACATATAAATCATGTTAGATTTATAAAAGAAAAATGTAAAAATCTACCATGATTAGACCTCCCTTTAGAATGAGATGACTTAATAATAGAAATGGATGCCTCTGAAGAATTTCAGAGAGTAGTCCTAAAGAAAAAAGATAAACAAAAAGAAAAAATATGCAGATATACCTTTGGAACATTTACAGAAACGGAAAAAAATACCACTCAAATGAAAAAGAATTATAAGCACTTAAAAAGGGAATTAAAAAAATTTCATACTTTTTATTACCCAAAAAATTCCTAGAACAAGTAGATAATACTCAAGTTAAAGCATTTATTAAAAATAACTTAACGTCTACTCCAGAATACAAAAGGCTATGTAGGAGGCAAACATTTTTTTTGCAGAATATGTTTTTGATATAGAAGTTATTAAAGGCGAGACTAACTTTCTTGTAGATTTTCCTATCTAGAGAATATAATGGAGCAAGTTGAAAAAAAACTTGTAGAACTAGAAGCTCGATTACAACGTAATTGTAATCTACTACAAGACAATTACGTAGAATTGATTGAAATGATTCAAAAATAAGATAAAATTATTGACAATATAGAAGAAAGTAAGCAAGATATTGTAGGAATTATTGCAGATCTAAATTGCTTCAGAAAAGAAATACAGCAAAAAGGATCAGAAATAGTATAAAGCAACAAGTAAACGACCAATTGACATATCCCTCCAAATATCTGATTCAATCAGTAGTAAAGAAACTACTGACAGTTCTAGCCTAACGGCAAGAGAAAGCAGTTTTAAAACTGCAAAAACCAGTCTCAAGTATTATCTCTTCGGAGAAAAATGATAGACAAACGGACAGAAGCTATTTTCAAACTGCAAGAATAAGCTTAAGTGCTAAAGATGAGAACAGTTCCCGCCTAACAATGGAAAATACTATCTCTTCGGAGAAAGATCTCCGCAATATAGCAGACAATGTAAAATTGATGTTTGAAAAAATATTTAAATTCAGGGTATCTCAGATTGAGCAGGATTATGAACTGCAATTGAGCCTCAAAGAATTTTCAACAAAATGTGAAAATATATACATATCTCTACTAGAGATTGTTTACAATCTCAAAACAATAGAGACTTGTATTCCAGATCACACATGGATTTACCCCAGAATTAACTTTGATAAAGGAGCAGATCCAAGAATTATCAGAGATTGCTTCAGAATTGGAGCAGCAAATTTAATATATCTAAGTCCTGATCTAGGAGAAGTTCAAGGACCTCCCCAAGAAATTATTAAAGCAATCAAGGAGTTCAAAAATAACAGTCCACTGGTGAAACCTACTAGTGATATCTACGTCAAAGTATTCTCTTCATGAGAAGACTGGGAAAAGTTAAAAAAAAGTTGTATCCAATCCATTGCATTCAAATAGGAGTATCATCTCCAGATTACATCAAAGAAATTGAAGGAAACTACCGAAAAGAATTTGAAGGAAACAAAATTGACAAAGAATTTATCGAAGTTAGAAGAGCTCTATGATTGAGAGTTCTCTGCCAAGTAATGGAAAAATTAATAAATGATAATCGAAGCTAGTTACGTAAAGCTTCTGATAACATAATTATTCTTTCTACCACAAGAAGAGCCAATATATCAACAAAAATTAATCTAGAAATATTTATAAGGAAAATAGAAACTGGACAAATAAGATCGAGTTGCATATTCTAGCAAGTATTATGCTAGCTCAGAAAGTACAAAGGAAGAATATGTCTGGCGTGTCAAGACAAAATGGATAAAGACAACAACATCAGTAGTAGTCATTGAAGACGGCAATCAAAAAACACCAAGACGTCAGCAATGACAAACAAAGAGCAATTATATACCAGATACGTCATCAATGATGAAAGAAAGTATTGAGAAAGAAGTGCAACTTCAACCGGACAAGTGTTCATTGGAGGAAAGCATTAAAAAAGTAACGTATTCTCAACCAGACAAATATGCGATTACAATGTAAAGAGAAATAATCATCCTTATAAACGAGAGTGTCTATATAAACTCTCGAGGAGTTGTAAGGGGACTCAATCAAAATCAGACTGAGCCCTGATAGAGTATGTAAGTGTTCTAAGTGTTCTAATTCAATAAAGAGAGAGAGCATCATCTCTATTCCATTGGGAATCTACTGAACACTTAGAACTAGAACACTTACATACTCTATCAGGGCTCTCTCCAATTTCAAGTGAGTCCCCTTACAACTCCTCGAGAGTTTATATAGACACTCTCGTATACAAGGATGCTTATTTCTCTTTACATTGTAATCGCACACTTGTCTGGTTGAGAATGCTTTACTTTTTTAATGCTTTCCTCCAACAAATGCTTGTCCGGTTGAAGTTTCTCTTCTTTTTCAATGCTTTCTTTCATCATTGATGACGTATCTGGTATATAATTTCTCTTTGTTCATCATTGCTGATGTCTTGGTGTTTTCTGGCAGCCATCTTCAGTGACTACTATTATTGTTGTTGTCTCTATCCATTTTCTCTTGGCACGCCGGGCATATTCTTCCTTCGTTCTTTCTGAGCTGGCAAAATACTTGCTGGCATCTACAACTAGATCTTATTTGTCTAGTTTCTATTTCCTTTAGAAATCTTTCTAGATTAATTTTTGTCAATATATTGGTTCTTCTTGTAGTAGAAAGAATAATTATGTTGTCAGAAGCTTTATGTGACCAACTTCGATTATCATTTATTAATTTTTTTCATTACTTGGTAGAGAACTCTCACTCCTAGAACTCTTCTGACTTCGATAAATTCTTTGTCAATTATGTTTCCTTTGAATTCTTTCCAGTAGTTTCCTTCAATTTCCTTGATGTAATCTAGAGATGATACTCCTATTTGAATGCAGTAGACTGGATAAAACTTTTTTAACTTTTCCCAGTCTTCTGATGTAGAGAATATTTTGACGTAGATATCACTAGTAGGTTTCACCAGTGGACTGTTATTTTTGAAATTATTTTGAGATTGTAAACAATCTCTAGTAGAGATCTATATTCATTTTCACATTTTGTTGAAAATTCTGTGAGGCTCAATTGCAGGTCATAATCCTACTCAATCAGAGATACCATGAATTTAAATATTTTTTCGAGCATCAATTTTACATTGTCTGTTGTATTACGGAGATCTTTCTCTGAAGAGATAGTATTTTCCATTGTTATGATGGAATTGTTCTCCGAAGAGATATCATCTTTAGAACTTAAGCTTTTTCTTGCAGTTTGAAAACTGCTTTTGGCCATTTGTCTATCATTTTTCTTTGAAGAGATAATACTTTCAGTCGTGAGGTTGGTTTTTGCAGTTTTAAAATTGCTTTCTCTTGCCATTAGGCTAGTACTCTCAGGTGATTCTTGACTACTGATTGAATCAAATATTTAGAGGGATATGTCAATTGGTCATTTACCTGTCGCTTTATCCATTCATATTGCACTACAGGAAAAATTAACAATAACGACGGAAAAAGTTGGTCGTAAATGTGAATAAGGTTGTCGTTAAAACTATTAACGATGAAAAAAAAGGTTATCGCGTCTTGTCGTTATTGGTCTTGCCGTTAATAAAGATAACGACGAATAATTTCAGTTCGTCGCTATTACAAATCACGAAGACTTATATACGACTATATAAAATGTCTGACATTGATACTAGTTGCGACCACCCAATCTTGTCGCTGATACTAGTAACAACGACTAGAAGGCTTGATCACAAAGGTCAACAACGACGTTCTTTTTCCGTCGTAAATAGCTATAATGACAAAAAAAATACCAAATTGCTAAATTTGTCTTTCATGTTTGCAACACACTTGGATCCTAGCCTAGGAAACACAAACATGTACACGACCATGGATTTAGTGACAGACTAAGAGGCACCACAATTTTCAACAATGCAGGACATGAAACGACAATGGGAACAATTAACTTATTATTATACAAGTATGTATATTTATATATGAATATTTTGGCATACAATAAGCTTTATGTATAAACACACAAATTGATCTAAATCAATCATCTATGATGGAAATCTCCATGAAATCCAACCAACAATCAACATATAATAATATATCCACAAGTCAAAGTATGAATTAACTCACAACATATATCAAGATCCTTAATTATATAATTATCGTAGTAAGAATATATGGAATGATAAAATCAAAGTTAGTAAAATTTTGGAGACATTAGTTTTTGTTATTTGTGTAAGTCATACTTGTCAAGGTGTGAAGGCAACATGACATTCCAGCTGAACGCCTTGTGACTAGGCACGACTAGGCATCGCTTAGGTGACCTTTAAAAATAATAGTTTATGTATATATACATGTGTCATAGTTTTCCCCCACTCATATACACACATTGTATAGTTATACATGTAGTTATCTACATATTTATGGTCGATCTCCTCATATATATATATATATATATATATATATATATATATATATATATATTATGACAAAATAACTGATTACATTTCTAATATATTACCATTGACAATAATGTCAAGGACACAAAAAAGAATTATTGTAAAGAATTTAAGAGAGTGATCAAAAAATAAATATATATTTATTGTCATACATAACTACAAGTATTGAGCAATGTAATCACTAACATTCATACCATAGCTACTTAATACAATCCGAATTGAAGGTGCAAACTAAGAAAAATCAAATCCGTACTAAGAGTATTAGATCCAGTTAAACCCAAAAAGAGTATTAGGTCCAATTAAAAGTGATATTTGGCACATAACATAGGCAACAATGCTGATTTTGAACATTAGGATAGCCATATTAAACATTAAATACGTCAATATACAACCAAACCCCAAAAACTAAGTCAGCTTGGCATTATAGAAAAAGTTGTTTCGACTAGGCACAACCTTGGGATGTCTTACCGCTTAGGCGGCCGCCTAGGCACACACCTTGATAAGTATGGTGTAAGTAATGGTTAACAGGTACCATTAGGAGGAAAAATGAGAGGGTGTAAGGAAATATATTGGTGGTGATGGAGAAGATGAAAAATAAGGTGCCTTGGAGATTGAGAGGGAAGAAAGATAAGAGGCATACATTTAAGTGTTACTTAAGATGCAAAGGCAAGAGACGAGGAGGGGAGATGGAGATGGAGGCATACATTATATAGTGTAGACAATTCATACGTGCAGCTAAGTGTATTCAACATAGATTATTATAATGTTAAAATACGAAATTTATATCAATTCTGATAGGAAAAAAGAATGAGTACTCACAGTTGTATATTTTAAGGAGTAATAAAAGAGTACTTACCTTTTGATTGCACATATTTGGTTTATCTTGATCCAAAGATAATGAGACACTCGTAGTGAAGAATAAGTGGAAGAATAAAAACATTTATTGCTAAATCCCATAATAGAGTGTAATATATAATCTGAATACCAATCACGATCACCATAAATGAAACCTACAAAAGAGATTTTAAGTATTAGAAACACAAATCATGGAATGCACATATATCTGGATGTGCGTCAGACACATAAAGTCGAATGTGCAACAGACACATATCTTCGGATGTGTAAACGGACACATTTTCCGCATGTGCAACGGACACATATCTCTGGATGTGCAACAGACACATTTTCCGCATGTGCAACGGGGCATATTTTCCATATGCTCACTCGAAAACCAAAACAACATATACATTGTGCATTGAAAAACAAAATGGCATGCATTTATAAGTTTAGGGGATAGGGAAGGGTTTCCAAGAAGTGTTTCAGTACAAGACTCCACTCAGTCTTTTAATGGATGTGACATTCTTTTCTTGCATCAAAGAATTTACTGTGTGTTAACCGAAGAATGAATCGAGAAGAAAATAATATATAGCTCTTTCCATAATGAGTATGCACGTATCATATGAATATAAATCATCATCACATATATAAAACTATGTACCTGCAAAAAATGATATATTAGGGGCACATATCACTGAATGTGAAACAAACATATAACTTCAGATGTGCAACGAATACATTTTCCGCATGTGCAACAGATATGAAAGACTTACCTTTTGATTGCACATATTTGGTTTATCTTGGTCCAAAGACAATGAGACACTCATAGTGAAGAATAAGTGGAAGAAGAAAACCATTTATAGCTAAATCCCATAACAGAGTGTAACATATAATCTGAATACCAATCACCATCATAACAAAGTGGGAATGTACATATCTCCCAAGATATCAATATTGTGCAAATCGAACTCATCAATTTGAATAACCTGATTTAGAGAAAAATATATGAAGATGAGGACAATAAAAGAGCATAACCTACATAAAGAAATATTGATATCAAAATAAAGTGAAAGAACGAACCTTATGAAATTTCATCCACGAGTATGTTGTAACAAAGAATGTTCATTAGTTTCTTCCAATAATAATTGCATATTTCATTAGAGAATCCTCACATTCAACAACATTAATAAATGTTGCATGAATGAATTTCAAACCCGGGGATGCATTTTATCCACGAGTATATTCTAAAAAAGAAGGCTCAATAGTTGACCATATCCCTAGGAAATCTTGCTGTAACATATCATCATTCCGCTAGTGTAAGATCCTTTAATACATCTCGAGCATAGATCTAAGAGTACTGCTTGGCTTTGGACTAAGAAAAATCTGAAAAAAGAGAGAACAATATAATCCGAATTTTTTTGGACAAATATGCTAGAAAAATATGAAAATATGGTGGAAACAAACCTGAAAAAAGCATAAGAAACTTGATAACTCTTTCATCTTCTTATTCACTTGGAACAATTAGCATAACCCAAGCTGTAAAAGAAAACAAGTATGGTATGTAAGATGCCTTTTGATAAACTCTTTAAAAAACACTATATTATTAATGGAGCATTGTAAAATGTCATGTTCAAGTAATAAAACACTCCCAATTATAAGTCAAGTTCAAATCAAAATGGCATGGGATGTAATGCAACATTCATGCTCAACATGAAGAAGAAAGGCTATTCCAAAATAAAAATACATATTAGATTTATATACATGATTGGAAAAATAGATGGAACCTATCACAATTACCTCATATGGATGTGATATGAAAATGATGTTGAATATATGGATATGTCACTTCTGAACATCTTGTATACATTAAAATGTAGCATACTCAATTAAAATCAGAATCAACTGAATTACCTATTAAAGATTTGTATGTTAATACATCTCATTTTTCCCGTGTTTTGGTAGTTCACCAAAAATAATCAAGTATAATTACAAAATTTCTATAGGAATAATGATGTTGGATGGGTAACATTAAAATGTGTGTACTCCACTATCAGGTGAAAGTTACTACAAAAAAGGTTTTAATTTTTCTTCCATCCAAACAAAACCATTGGACTCATTCTCTAGTTGACTTGTCATTGGATCACTTGCATCATCACCTACAATTGTGAATTAGAAAATTTATATCAATGCCACCTCAAATATATATATATATATATATATATATATATATATGTATACCAATGCTACCCAAAATCTTCTCCTTCCATTTCTGAGGAACAAATTATTATAAGAAAAAGATAAAATTATAGCATAAACTACATAACAATTTCTAATATTCATCTCATAAATGAAATTAACCTCGTACCTAATTTAAACTAGTCTTCGGATATAGATGGAGAACCAACTGAACCATCAACATCCGCTTCAAATTGCACAAGTTGCTGAAATTTTGGATTTTTGACTATCATCTCTAGTAGATTTTCCACTTTGCTCAAACGACTTTGTGTTGCACGCTTTTCAACTTCACTTTCTTTTAAGGCTTTCTCTTGCACATTAAAAGCTTCCTCTTTATCTTTCAATGCTTTCCCCTTTGATTTTAGCTCATCCAATAGGGCATTCTTTGTTTTGTATGGTCCTCTTACACCTCTAGGCTTCACTCCTCCACCATAACCTGATATGTATTTTCTTGTTCGTGGTTCTCCATATACTTTTTCTACAACCTCTACATGATGAAGGGATGGCTCAGCTTGTTGGATGCTAACAATTTTTTCCTATAAGAGAAAGTAATTAATGTAGTATAAATATACAAATAGTGACATGACCATGCATGTTAGTATACTTACATGAACTTGGGATACCTCCATGTTAGCTAATGTATCACCTCTCTTGTGGCTCTCAAAATATATTGTTCCAAAGTCAGGTGCATTCCCATCTTTCCCCCCTATAACATTACCAAAATAAGTTGTGTAAATAAGAAGAATGAAGGTTGTACTGAAGATATATTTAAACAACCTTCTGCCATGAAATTTATCTAAGAGGCATGCTGCCTGTGCGATGAAGTAGTTTCTTGTTCAATCCTTCTCTATTCTTAGAGTTTCTCTTACTCAAGGCATGAATTTTTATTAATAAAACAAATATGATTAATAAATCACAATCATAAGTTCAAGTAACTTGTACCAGTGTGAAAATGATTACTCATGAGATTACCATAAACTTTTCACTATGAAAAACTTCCTTTACGAGTCATTCCCAATCACCATCAACTTGAATTGCCATAGGCTTCTTTAATAATTGGTGCTTCATGTCTAGCCCTTTCACGGTATGATGCATTGCTGCCCTCCATTTCACCCATAACTCTTTCATATGCTTTATTGTATGGATTTTAAAATCATCCATGTTGTTGTCAGAAAATTTATCCTATACAACAAAATATGCATTAAGGATGTTATTATCTTGTGAACGTTTAAGAATTTAGATAAATATAAAATGAATTGATCCCACTCACCACAACTGCTGCACACATGTGATCCTTTTGTCTTTCAGTGATATCATTCCATGAATGAACCTTCAATGGGCAAATGTTGCGATCACGAATAATTTTTCCCAAGTGTCTACTCCATACCTTATGGTTTTTCCCAACTGGACGACCTTGATAAAATGTGATATCTATCTTGCTTCCTTCTTTAAGTCTAGCAACCTTTTTACATTTGTTACTTCCTCGACGTCTCACTATATTTTCAAAGACATTACCTATCATCAAGTAGAAAAAGAAACAAGATACTAAATAACACAATATATTGGGAAATCAGTTGTGTATACACTAGGAGAACATGCAACTTAATTGCTGCATGTTAATATTTCAAACTAATGCAAATCAGCAACAACTAGAAGGGGTCTTACATGTTGATATCTCACCAATAGAATGTGTGAAAATCGGTTCAGCAGCCATGCCATGTTGATTGGGAGATTCTTCAAGAGGTACATGACCTGATTCAATTGGTGGAGGATCATGTTGAATTGGTGGAGCATGTTAATATTTCAAGCTAATGCAAATCAGCAACAACTAGAAGGGGTCTTACATGTTGATATCTCACCAATAGAATGTGTGGAAATCGGTTCAGCAGTCATGCCATGTTGATTGGGAGATTCGTCAAGAGGTACATGACCTGATTCAATTGGTGGAGGATCATGTTGAATTGGCGGAGCAACATTTCTAATTGGGGGAGGACTTTCAATTGGTGGAGGAGTACTCTTCATTGGTGGATATGGAACATTTTTGGAGGTAGAATCATTCCATGTTTGTGGAAGAGAAGAACTTTTTTTGGAAGAGAAAGACTTTTTCCCACTATTTAAATCCAATAAATTACTATCACAATACCTATCCATACCATGGATATTATCTCCTTTGAGATTTGGTAAAGTACTTTTAAGTACCAATCCATGAACATGTCTTTCTCCAATTACACTTAACTGTTGTGGCAAGAGATAATTCTTAGACCTAGACTTATTAGGATCCTTCTCATTTTTTGATCCTCTTGTAGACATTGTCTTGTACCACCAAGGACAATAATTAGAAGATCAACTATCAATAAATGTAGTTGATTAAACCAATAAAAATGACAATTATTACACATGTTTACATAACAACACTTGATTGCATAAAGTAAAAGACCAAATGTCATAGTCAATAACTTTATAGAAAATTAGGCTGAAAATGCCATGACAAGATATAAATCATATAATCTTTTCTAGTAGCATCACTACAACAAATTAAATGAAAAATAAATCTTCTAAACATCATCACAAATATCAATAGGAACTTCTGCTGCTTCATATGCATCAACTAGCTCAAATTTATCACGTGACTCAACCTTTATCACCACATGCCATCCCTTATTATTGTGATCATTGACATAAAACACTTGAGATGCTTGAGTGGCTAATACATATGGCTCAGTAGTTTTCCAAATGCGTTTGCAATCAATACTTGTAAAATCATACTCATCAATCTTTAATCCTTTCACTTTGTCACCAACATCAAACCAATCACACCGAAGTAATGTTACCCGGTTATCACCCACGTATTGCATTTCTATAATCTCGGTCAATTTTCCAAAATAATCCATAACTTCACCACTATCATCACCACCTCCCATAACCACTCCACTACACGGTGACCTCAATTTTTCCTCATGAGACCTAGTATGAAATCGATATCCATTCACCACATATCCATAAAAACATGTCACAGATTTAGATGGACCCCTTGATAATGAAAGCAACTCTTCTATTTTTTTGCTTTTCTCATTCTCAAATTTATCTGCAACCTATGTAAATTAGAAACATATAAACAATTGCGTATATATATTTCCTTGAGAGAATAGACAACTTACCTTTATCTTAAACCACTCAATGAAATTGTCATTTAATTCCTTATAATATATTTGTTCTGCATTTACCCCCTGAATTTGATAGTATTCCCTATGTTAAATCATTTAAATATTAGATCAATTATATATAGTCTTACTAAAAGTTATAAATAAATGACATATAATAATTTGTAGGAAATCACTTACTCAATGAAAGGTTCAACTTCTTCACAATTATTAAGAATGTATATATGAGTTTGCTCCAATTCAAGTGCATCAAGGTCTCTGGTTTTTCCACAACCTAATCCTCCTCCCTTGTATGAAAAAGTAGATAAAATTGAATTTTCCTTGACATTATATTCATAATTTTGATCTGGGCGATTGAACTTTGTCTCCACTTTATGCAAATATCTTGAACAAAGATTCATACATTCTTCTGCTATGTATCCTTCTGCTATGGAACCCTCTGGAAGGGACCTGTTGCGGATATATGATTTTAAGGTATACAAATTTCTCTCTATAGGATACATCCAGTGCCCATGAACCGGTCCACATAGCATAGCCTCATGTGCCAAATGAATAGGAAGATGCAACATCACATCAAAAAATGATGGTGAAAATATCTGCTCTAACTTAAGAAGAGTAACTGGAATTTGAGCTTCAATTTTCTTCAACTCCCGCATATTTAAGAACTTAGATCCCAATACCTTAAAAAATCGAGACAACTAAAGAATTGGCTCATAAACAACCTCAGGAAGAAGACCACATAGTGCAAGTGGAAGTATGTGATGCAATAGAACATGATGGTCATGACTTTTTAATCCGGAAAGTTTAGTCTCTTTCATGTTAACACATTGGGAAATGTTTGAGGAATAGCCATCTGGGACCTTTAAATCTTTCAAAAATCTACAAAACTTATTCTTTCCATCTCGAGATAGTACAAATGATTCATCTGGCAAAACTATTTTCCCCTCCCTTGTTACGGGGTGCAATTCTTGTCTAATTTTCATAGCTTGCAAATCAAGACGAGATTCGCAATTGTCCTTTGTCTTATTCTTAACATTCAGAATAGTTGCAAGAATACTATCACATATGTTTTTCTCTATATGCATCACATCTAAAGTATGTCGTATCAAAAGATTTTTCCAGTATGGAAGTTTGAAGAAAATGCTTTTCTTATTCCAATTGTCCCCCCTACTCTTATGAGATGTCTTTTTAGAATCTTTACTTAAAGGATTTCCCTCAAGATTGTCGACTTGGTTAAGTATCATCACCAGTTAGTGGTAGCATTGGTGTGCCATTCTCAATAGTGCCATCAAATTTAGATTTATTTTTTCTCCACTTGTGATTCATAGGCAAATATCGTCTATGACCCATGAAACATTGTTTTCCACCATTAGCTAAACGAGTGGAATGGGTACCCTTATGGCAACATGGGCAAGCAAGTTTTCCCTTAGTGCTCCATCCAGATAAAATCCCATATGCAAGAAAATCATTGATCGTCCACATAAGAGTTCCATGAAGATTAAAATTTTGGCGCATAGTTGCATCAAATGTCTGTATTCCATTATTCCACAACTCTAACAATTCATCTATTAGAGGTTGCAAATAAACATCAATAGCATCACTGGGACCACTAGGACCAGGAATGAGCATAGAAAAAATCAAATTGGGTTGCTTCATGATCATCTAAGGAGGCAAATTATATGGAATAAGAATAACTGGCCAAATGCTATATGATGGTCTAGAATTGTTGAATGGTTGAAAACCATCACTAGCTAGTCCCAATCTAACATTTTTGCTCTCGGTAGTAAAATTTTCATTTAATTCATTAAATCTCTTCCATGCCAATGAATCAGTCGGATGTCGCATATCACCATTATCACCATTATCATGATGCCACCTCATAAGTGCAGATGTTTTTGTAGACATAAATAACATTTGAAGCCGAGGAATTAGTGGAAAGTAACGCAATATTTTTATTGGTGTTTTTTTCCCATTTTCTTTTACTTTCTCCACCCCACTACACTTGTCATGTTTCCATCTAGAAGTATTGCAAATTTTACAATTATCAAGATCGTGGTCTTCCTTCCAAAACAACATACAATTGTTTGCACATGCATCAATCTTGTTATATGAGCAACCAAGATCTTTGATTGTCTTCTTTGCTTCATAATAAAAGGTACGAAAAGTTGAGTCTTGTGGAAATAGCTCATCTTTCATTAGTTCAAGTAACATTGTAAAAGACTGATTACTCCATCTCCCAAGACTCTTGATGTGAAGCAACTTGACTAGAGCAGACAACTTTGAACTCTTTGAGCCCTTATAAAGAGGTTGTTTGAGGTCATTTAGCAACCTAAAAAACTTTTGGGCCTCACAATTAGATTCCTCTTCAAAATTATTGTGGTCAAAATATCCCATATCCCCAACATTTCCCTCAATATTATGATGGATTGGATGCATATCTTCCAGAATCTCTAGCATTTCATCATCTGTCTCACTATCTTGTTCATTGTCATTATTTTTAGCATCTAAATCAGAATCGGTTTCATGTCCCGTCTCACCATGATGATACCAAAAGGTATAACTCCTCATGAAACCATAAATCATTGGGTGTGTTTTGACTAAATCATGATGCATAGATACAACATTAACACAACGAACACATGGGCATCTAATTTCAGTTAAGCCAATTCTTTGACATGCATAAATCAAAAACTCTTCGACACCAAATTTATATGATGGATCATCAAGTCAGTCATCAACAAGTCTAATCCATTGCTTACATGGTGTCATTTTCTACATAGAAACATAGAATTTTATTATAAATAGGGATATAAATTTAGCATTATTGTTGTCGACTATTGTTAAATAAAAATGAATCACAAGAAACTTCTTCAAATAATACATCGTTGTTGTATGTATCATTTATTGTATGGGAAATTCCAAGAGAAACACATCATTGTATATCCACTTATGTTATAATAGAAATTAGAATATGTTTCTTGTTTGAAGTAATATCTCTTGGCATGAGTTTAAATGAGTAAATATCTAAACCTATTTCTTCAAAAGTTTTCCATAACCTAAATTATCAGTAAATATGTAATATTGTCCAACAATTAACTACTAAATCAGCAATCTAATTAATATATGCAATTTAAGATCTAACAGTGAACATTCCAAGCACAAACAAGCACCTAACAATAATTATAAGTGTAATGTGACCAACCAAATCAGTAAGACAGTAACACACGAGAAGGAAATATGGAGAAAATGAAACATGAGAATGATGAAGGACTGAAGGAAATAATGAAGAGAAGAATAGGAAGTAGGAATAAGAAAGGGGATACCTATGAGTAGAGGAGAATTGAGGGTGGAGGACAGTGAGTGGGAGTGAGTGTCTCAATGGAGAATATGGGAAACAAGAGGCAAAAAAATACCTGTGAAAATGCAAGAAGAGGGGAGGGGAATCGACCAAACAAAGAGTTGCTAATAAAGCAGTGGTGGAGCCAAAATATTTTAGTAGGTGAGGCACAAGTTTGAGTTGGTTATCAAATTTTAAGTTAGTGTCCAACATATTAGAGAGGCATGGCATTGTTTCCTCACTTTGAATGCGTACATATAATCTCGATATACAACTTATAATTTCTAGTTTAATTAGCACCAAAACCACCATAACTCACAGGGCCCAATCTATCCCAACAACGCCAGTGACATGCTTATACTTTTTATGTCATTTCAGTCTAACAGTCTAGTGCCTACAATCTTTGATAATTAATCTTACTCAGTGCAACAGCCTTTTTATAAGACATGACACGACTTTAATCTTGGAAACTTTTGAAAATCTAGAACGTCCTTAATGTAAAAAACGAGGTTGATTCCATAGTGATTTTATTACATTCATCAAGAATCCATATACAATGACCATCTCTAATGTTACAACCCAATCCAAGCTAATATGGTAATCAAAGAGTTAATAGATAACCCGAGTACTAACTATTGTTTTTATAATTTTAGTTACCTTGTGAACTATTTTAGTATTAATATTTTAAATGAGTTTGTGGCACAAAAATGTAAAAAGATTAATTACACATTCATAGAAATAAGAATGAACCAAATTAGAATTAAATGGAAAATTCATAGCCTTTTTACTCTTTAAAAGAATTTCCATTAGTTGATAGATAAAGGATTTAGATCGAAGGTTTTACATATCCATAGATCAAAGGCTCTACAATTACCTAGATGATTTGAAATGAAGGTTGTGCTGAATATATAGATCAATGGTTTACAAAGTCGTTGAAAATAATGGTTCTATATTTTAATAGATCAATGGAAGAGGTAGCCACAAATTGAAGGTTTACTAGTGGAAATAAGAAAAGGTCAGGTAGACCATTGTCTTAGTGGGAAGTGTCTTCTGAACATTTTGCTAGGTGCCACAACCCAAAGGTTGGATGGGTGAGCGTTAGCCGAAGGATGGATTGGTGTATATCTACTGATGGTTTGAGTGAGGAATATCAACTGAAGGCGGAGCAGACCAATGGTTTTGATAATCGACATTTGTGCTAATATCCATCAACCAAAGGCTCAGTGGTCGAAGGTAGAAACTGAAGGTTGCATAGACCATCGATAGAACGAATCAATGACTCATTTGTCTAAGATATCGATCAAAGGAGTATAAATCAAAGGTTTTTCCTTTTATTGATTTTATTATGATGCCACCTAGATTATTTGAAATATAGGAAGCTTAGATATATTAATACTCAATAGAATTTGATGGAAATAGGTTTGTTAGCTTTGTCTTGGATCCTCTTCAATCTTAAAAACCTAGAGTGAAAAACATGGAAATTGTGGAGGCGATTCTTATGACGAGGTTGAGGAGGTACAGGAAAAGGTAGTGAAAATTGATTTTTTTGCCTTAGATCAGACTTGTTTAGTAACTTTTAAGCTTAGACTATCATACTTGTTTAGTAACTTTTAAGCTCAGACTTCTTCTTCTATTCTTGTTCTTTTGCGTCAAACCCTCTATTTCAGCATCTAAAGGATTTTCTTAACCTCCATCTATCATCTTCTACCTCCAACTGACTTCTTTAGAGTCTGAATACTTCTTGGGGAATGTTTATGGATGAGATCTTAAAGTTTGAAGCTTGAATCATATTTGAGCAGGCTAGGAGCTGATATTAGTAAGCCAGGACTTGTACAAGTGAGTAGAAAATAACCTTCTGACCTTGATTTAAAGTATACAAGTCTGAGGAGGAAGATGGGATGACGACGAAAATGCAAGAAAGAAAACAGAGATGTGAAAGGGGGGCAATTGACAAAAAGAAAAAAAACACCGAGGATGCATAAAAGGTGGAAGAGCAGAAAGATAACCCCAAGCCAGAGTAGGGTGGATACGACTAAGAGGAGGAGGCAACCATGCTATACACACAACAACAGGTTATCAATCGATCACAAAGACATGGAACATCAAGATCCGTTGGTCCATCACCTGATCAGTAGGAAAACACTAAGGAAGGGGAGGAAGATGCGAGGAAGAGGAAGATGCGAGGAAGAGGAGAAAGATGCGAGGAGGAGAGTGTACCTGCGGGCTTTGGTGGAGCTTTTTGCCAGTCATGAGGAGAGGAGAGTTTCCGCCTTAGGGAGAATGGCCACCGCCTTCTTCGGAGAGCAATGTTGCTGCCACCGGAGTGAGATGGAGCGTCGGCCACAGGGGAAGTGTCGGCCACCGGGGGATCGTCGGCTACCAGGGGGATCGTCGGAGAATTGGATTGGAGGGAGTTGCCTGCCGCCTTGCCCTAGTCTCCACTCCGCTGGTCCGCTGTTGGGAGAAAGAGGCGCAACGCAGGGTCGGGGGCGGGGTGAGTGTGAGGGATCGGGGAGTGGGGTTTATGGGCCATCGTTTTAGTTATAAAAAAAAGCAACTTAATAAAAAATGATGTCTAAATGCCCACATAACCTGGATCGGACAACTTTGAGCAAGTAAGCTTTAGGAAAGAATTTTAACGGTAGAAAATTTATTTATTTACGATAGATAAAAAGTTGTCGTTGTTACCTACACCAACAACGGCGGAAAATTTGTTTATTTATGACAGACAAAAATAGTTGTCATTGTTGCCTACACCAACAATGGCAGAAAATGTTTTTTGTCATTTTTATTGTATTTATTGTGACAAGATAATAAAGTGGTTGTAAACTTTGACGTTAATACACCAGTTTCCTGTAGTGATTGTTTCTTATCCTTTTTGTTATATTTTTTTCTGAAGCAATTCAGATCTGCAATAATACCTACAATATCTTGTTTGCTTTCTTCTATATTGTCAATAATTTTATCTTATTTTTGAATCATTTCAATTGATTCTACGTAATTGTCTTGTAGTAGGTTACAATTATGATGTAATTGAGCTTCTAGTTCTGCAAGTTTCTTTTCACCTTGCTCTATTATATTCTCTTTATAGGAAATATGCAAGAAAGTTAGTCTCTCCTTTAATAACTTCTATATCAAAAACATATTCTGTAAAAAATATATGCCACCTACTTAGCCTTTTGTATTCTAGAGTAGATGGTAAGTTGTTTTTAATAAAAGCTTTAACTTGAGTATTATCTACTCGTGCTAGGAATTTTTTGGGTAACAAAAATTATGAAATTTTTTTAATTCCCTTTTTAAGTGCTAATATTTTTTTTTCATTTGAGTGGTATCTTTTTTCTATTTCTGTAAATATGCTAGAGGTATATATGCATATTTTTTCTTTAGGACTGCTCCCCAACATTCTTCAGAGGCATTCATATATATATATATATATATATATATATATATATATATATATATATATATATATATATATATATATATATATATATATATATATAGAGAGAGAGAGAGAGAGAGAGAGAGAGAGTCATTCTAGAATACACTCGAGTGTACGGATCATACGAATACACTCAAGTGTGTTTGCATATAAAAACTATTTTTTGCCAAATGTAAACCGTTGATCTTCACCGTCATACTATAACTAGGCTACATACAAATTTTGAGCCCGTTTGGATGAGCGTAAGTCACTCATCCAAGGGCAATAAAATCGATGCGTGAAACTAATTTGAAATGTATAATTTTTACGGTCTTCATAACATGAGCTATACATATCCAAATGTGCTCAAATTTTGTGTATGAGTTGTTCACGAGATGTTTAAGAAGATCAACGGATTCGGTTTTAAAAAAAAAAATATTGCATCATGAAAAACTACTTGAGTGTATTCCGCTCCAGATACACTCGAGTGTATTCTAGCCTAACTCTCTCTCTCTCTCTCTCTCTCTCTCTCTATATATATATATATATATATATATATGTATATATATATATATGTATATATATATGTATATATATATATGTATATATATAGGGTAACGATCCAGTGAGAAACATATTTGGTGAGAGCATGAGAGGCATTTGAATAACTTTCCACATAGATCAACTTTTCATAATCCAACTGTAGAGATTACAAGTATACCTTAATATCTACCTTGCTATAAAATTTTATCACCATCTAATTTGTAGATCATTCACAACAACCAAATATTTTTTGACGCTCTATATTGAATTTTAGGCTGACCGTTGGATGAAAAAGTGTATATTGTACATATGAACATGTAAACAATGTCTGATTGTAGTGGTTTTTTGCAAGAAGGTAAATGAAATGATGTTTTTTCCATCTATACGGTTGGGTTTTAAAAAATAGTTACAAATTTGTAGTTATTCAAATGCCTCTCATGCTCTCACCGTAGGATGTTTCTCACTGGATCGCTACCAGATATATATATATATATATATATATATATATATATATATATATATATATATATATATATATATATGTATATGTGTATATATATATATATATATATATGTATATATATGTATATGTATATGTATATGTATATGTATATGTATATGTATATATATATATGTATATATATATATAATGTATGTATCTTTGTGTGTACAAAAAGATAACTATTTTTATAGGTATACATCAGGTTCTATTGCCACCATTATGAGCAGTTTCTGTTAACACTACAATCACCAAAATAGTTTTATATCACTCAAAGTTGTCAAATATACATAGTTGTGGAAATTTTGTCATCATTGAGGAACCATTGTCGCTGTTCGAGACATTTTTATGGTCATTGGAGTTTTATTGTTATAATTTGCTCAATTTTTGCAATTGTTTTCAATATATCTGTTGTTGTTTCAAATATCATCTAAACCGTTGCAATTATTGTTATACTATTACTGGTAGTACTATTGCTAATGCCATGGTTCTGTGAAACTGTACCATTTTTATTTTTCCATGGACGACATTGTATAGACGACCAAGATAGACGTAGGAAGGTTGGAGATATGAGAAAATAAAAGAAAATGTTTAGACAAAGCATTAGATTTGAAAATCAAAAATTTAATTTGTGAAGTCGCTTTATCCCTCTATGTATTTTTGAAGAAAATTGGAATTGTCAATAGGGAAATGTGGAGAGCACAATCTTGTTACTGACAACGCCCATCTCAGGAGTAATGGGAAATGGTAGAAGTAGGGTGATTATCCTTTTTGTGATTTTGTCTAAAAGTACCATTGCCCTTACCCATTTCCCCACCAGGTAAAAAGGGAGGGCAAAGGTGTGACGTGTAATGTGCTAAGCCAGCGATCTCTCGTTGGAATCTATAACTTCAATGGCCGTGCTACATCCCTTATGACTTATTTTTGTGTTCTCCTAATTTGTTTACGACCATGAGGAACTGCCTTTCTGAATGGCGGTTTAGAGTCGAAATTACTCCTGTACACCTTTATCGCCAACATACTGACCTACAATGCTCTATAAGCTGATCCTGTAGCTCTAAGGACGATTGTTGTATATGTGGGGTTCAATGAGAGACTATACTCAATAACCAAACTAATGAATCAAATCACTGTGTCGTGCTTGCCATTCCATTATTTATGTGATTATTTAATTGGCATATATATTTATGTTAGATAGAAATGATAAAAGCGATGCGTAGTGATATTCGGTTTTTCATCCAGCGCAAATGATATTTAAATCGACCAAACCAAAACATCCTTATGCTTTCCTTATGATTTCTTAGTCGACGTCACTAACTCGCGGCTACAGTGTCTAGTTGGGCTGGGACGACACAAATAAATATTAACTATGTATATCATTTATTACATTTTGTATATCTCTTTGTGTATAGACAAGTAATGAGTTAGCAGGTATAGACGATAGTTATTCTTTACTCGTACCTTTATAGTTCAAGATAAAGATCGATAAAAGGTAAACGAATGATATCCATTCATTAATAGTACTACCGAAAACCACTTCGTCTCCTGCGCCACACTGACATTGCAGCATTCAGTGTCCCAAGCGACTCCTGAGGCCCGGGTAAAACTCGGTGAATATCATACTATGTCATATTTGATTATCGGAATTTAACTATATCAGGTTATATTTTACAATATACTTATTTAAATTTTATATTTTTATGAGATTGTGAAAATAGAGCTAACACTGAAATTTTTAGGCATAACGATGTCTAATATTTTGGTCTGTTAAAATTTCCCCATGCGCTAAAATCAAGTTTGGGCCAACAGGAGACAAAAAAATCACACACTATAAAATCGATCAAATGGTGCATAAAATTTTATTTTGCTAAATTATAGAGTGTAACATGTCACTAGTATAGAACGGACAAAATACACATATTTTTGAAATTTCTCATCCGAATATTGTGGAGAGATACCTTTTGTGGAAGAGTAATGCTATTAGTATCAAAATTACATTATCCCATTTGTCTTTCCCAAAAATAAGCTAAATAAAAAACAAATAAATGGAAGGAAGTAACAAATACTTTTCTATTTTGTTTGCTTTATACGGATAAAAACAAACAAGTTTTAACTTTAGGTGTAGTTTTGACTACATAGCATTTTCCTTTGGGAAACATTAGCAATATCGTGGGCTTATCCTCCCTAGGTTGCATACTTTACTTCATTGACAGCTTCACACTATTCAGTTTGGCTTCAATCATGATGGTTCCTCTTCTCATAATGTGTTTAATGAAATTCCATCTATTTTAGAGCAAAAGTTGGCCCTAGAGATATATGCACATGGAATTCCTTGTGATTCACTACATATAGAAACCTCTACGATGAATTTTTTTGTAACTTCTTCATTTTCGATGGCTGAGATGAGGTTTATAATATCTTGAGAAGAATAGTTTACTGGAAAATATGGCTACATAGTAGGCAGCAGAAATAAAAATTATATATACTATATTCTCCATGACCCAGCAGATCGCGTCAATAACTATAAGATAAGAAGGATGCTTTTGAGGATATACCTGGTCCTGGACCAAGTCCAGCGACATCTCCTCGTCGTCGTAGATGCACAACTATCTTCTAGTTGCACCGGGACTCGTGTGACTGTTGCGCCTCCTGGTCTGCACCACAGACTATAGCCTCGAATGTCATCGTCTGCAGTATCTCCTCTCTCAATAGACTGATGGTTGGCATTGTTCTCTTAGAGGTAGACAACGGCCTCCCACCTCTATAGAAGTCCACACACACCTCCTAGAACTCTTGTCTTCATGCTACAACGGAGAAGAAGGAGTCGTCCCTTCTATTGGCGACTAGTTGACCGACCTAAATCACACGTCTAAAAAATGAAGTCGATCTAGATTAGTCAGACTCTTAGATTTATAACCCGACACTCAAGCTCTCGCAACTATTATACGGGGTCCGACGTAGTAGGTCAAGGTCGAACCACAGGGACAAGGTTGGTAAATACTAAGGACATAGAGCCTTGGACTCAAATACATCAAATGAAAAGTAGATTAAGATGGTGTTCCCTAAGGAATGATGTCACTCCAAACAAAATAATAAAAGAAAAAGAAAAGAAACAAAACAAGAGAAAAAAAATTAAAGCAAGGAATATGTGACCAAAGTATGGATGGGAATTTGGACTAGGTTTCACCTACTATGATCTCTCACCAATATGTAATATTCATACCTCATTTGTATACCCTTGGTAAGATTACAAGAGATCATCATATATGTCTATTCCCTCCTCTCTCTCAAGCTTAGGATAGATCTGGATTATAAGGTTGTCTCTCTCTCGAGATGGCAAACAATCACAAAGCAAACCATATGTTCATTGTCTTTAGAACTCTAAAATTTTCATACATTCATGCAACTTCATTACACTTAGATAACATTAATACCACTCTTTTGAGGCATTAACAATCATACATCACAAGATGGTAGCTAATCATGTAAGTGAAGCATTAAGAATAAAAGTATGGAAATGATCTTTACTAGGGGTATATATATTCAAAAGGATGTGTGTATATACATGTTGAGAGAGCCTTAGTGACTACTCCCAACCCAAGCTAGATGTTTAGCCACACATGTTAACCAGCATCATAACGGTGTTACAAAAGTATAGATACATCAAGAATAATGAAGAGGTCGAAGGTACAACGTGAAGGAGATAATTGATCTATAGAAGGGAGAAGGTGATACACCAATTATACTTCTTCAGATCTACATCTAGTATGGGCTTGGAAGATGGAAACTCCTTCTCTCAAAGAAGAGTATGGTAGATCTTCTCTCTCTTCCAACTTTTGGCTTCGGAGATCCATGACCAATGAATGAGGGTCGCTCTAGAGTAGGACAACACTTCATCACTCTTGAGGATCTGACCTCCCCCCCCCCCTTTGTATGTGGAGCCGAGAGCCTATTTATAGGTTCTCCCACCAACTTAATCTAGGCTTCGCGGTCGAGATGGGTCTCATGGATGTGTGACCCATGTCATGACCGAGACTATCATCTTAGTTGATACTTTTGTCTCATGTGCGTCTTGTCTGGGTCATAATGATCTTTCTCGTGAATGTGTCTAGATCTTCATGTCTATATCTGGCTGAAATCATGCATCGCGGTTGCAACTATTATGTTGTTGGCTTACCATGGTCGCGACCTACATTGGATCATCACGCTCGTGACCAGTGCACCGCTGGACGGCTTGCCCGAGACGAGTGTTGGAGATGTCTCAGTCAAGACAGTTGTCTGTTATGGTCGTGATAAAGATGTATCTGCATGAGTTAAGCAAATGAAACCCAAATTTTGTTCAAGGTCATCAAAAATAGACAAAAAATCATGTAAAGGGATATCCTTATAGAAATAAACTATGTGCAAAAAATTTACAAAATGAGATTTTATCAACTCTCCTAAATTTAGAGTCTAGCATGTCCTTAGGCTAGTATATAGAATCAAGACATGGCTTAATGAGCTATAGATAATTTGTTTTCGATAAAACACACCATTACCAAATTATTCCATCCTTACATTAAAATCTTTATGATAGGCTTGGTTCACTTCCTAAAGTTCTTTCTCCCTTCTTTTACTTCCAGAGTTGTGTGACTTTATGCATTTGCTACTGTCTTTTGTACTAAAGGACTCTCCATCGCTATGACCTTCCTATCCTTTGTTTCTGGCGATACTTGTAAACAGTTCCAACAAGGGGTAGCTTTCACACCCTACCTTTATTTTGGTTGTGCCTAAGCTATTATGCATGGGTAGCTTAGGCTTTTAACATTTTCCTAAACTCCTCAGTTTCCCTCAACCATGGTGTTGTCATAAAGACAGTGTTATCAAAGTCGTCCCTGATGTAGTGTCAGGTGGTTGTACGAGGGTGCTTTAGAATGCAGGTGAGTATGACTTGGCTTCAAGATTCTACTTCTGGGCATGACATATCTACATTTATGAGTGCAGCAATACACTACCTGTGTGGAATCCTTCGGCATCTTTTTAGGCACAACTCTCATATTTTTTTCTTGTTGGCTTTTCCTTCTACTCTCAGGATTGGGAAAGGGATTAGTAGAATTTCTGGGCGGGCAAGCCTCTTTTCATCCCGAAGTAGGGATAACTAAAATTAGAAGGGGTAGTTGTTTCCTTCTTGTGGGAGATGTAGACTTTCTAGCTAGTACTTTTGGGCTAGGAAGATTGGTCAGGAGTGTGGCTGGTAAATTCCTCTTTATTTCTAGGGGTTCCATGGATTCAGGTGTGTTCTTCTGCCTTTACACAACATTTTACTATAAGAATGGATTAAAACCATATTGTTGTGTCTATTTCTTTTATGTAGATTGGTAGCTCATTTGCATCACTGTACATATGATTACACTAAAATGTAGGAGGATAAAATAAGTCTAAGAATGAAGTTATTGAATAAAATTTGAAGATGCCAAAACTATGAAATAAAGTTCAAAAATTTTCAAAATTTTTAGAGTTAAAAAGTAAGAGTGAAGTAAGGTAAGAGTTTTTACAAGATTTTTTTGAAATTACAAATTAAAATTTTAAATTTAGCAAGAAGAAATATACCTTTCATGCCTGTTTATAACTCCTTCCCCAAACTTATCATTCACTTTGTCTCAGAGTGTCAAAGATGTCAGTTTATAAATAAAAAAGCCATATTTATTGTTGTTGGTGTTCAAAGATGGCCCATTTTGATTCTAGGAGCATGCTGGCATATACTCCTCAGAGTACGTGATAGTTTTCATGTTGCATGCTTTTGACTTTTGTATTTTGCAGGGCCAATGTTGTCATCCAATCCAGGTAGTAGAATCCTCAGTCATTGGACAATTGTATCACTTTGGGACTTCTATGGCAGAATCACATCTTTCTGAAGTCTTTACCCTTTGCATCAGTGTATCTCTTTCCATGAATGTGTATCATCTCTATGATCACTTCTGCGTGCGTAGATGTTTTTTCTTCCATAGGTGTCTTCACAGTAGTCATATTGGTGTGCTTCATCAACATGGAGGCTAAATTTGAGTTGTTATATAAAACTACAGTCCTTACTATGATGTTGACTACCAAAAGAGTCCAATGATTATCATGTAAGATGGGAAGGAATATATAATACGGATGAGAGTTTGTCAAGCACATCTGCATGTGCTCTTTTTTGCCTAATTCCTTGTCCTTGAGTATGTCGTCAATAAGAAAGAAGTATGTCATGTGCACATTAGTCATGTTATCCCCCAACAATGATTGATAAGTAGACATAGTGTTCACTGAAAGGTATCCTCCTATTTTTAAGGTTTCATGGAGGTCATCTTTTAGTAGACATATGTCGTCTCTTTCAAAAATTAATTCTCCCATAGTATCACCCTCCTTCAGGCCGTTCACTATCAGTAGTAGAGTTTTGTGTGAAATTTTTTCTTAATCCCATCTATTGAAGTCCTAGAAAGTAGGCTCTATTGCCCCTGCCATCCCATCTGGGCATATCTCAGGTAGCTCTTCTTCATTGATCACGCCTTCCTCAGGGTGATCTTCAGTCAGTGCTAATTATTCTTTTTTTGCAACTGTCGTAGTTATCACCTTTCCAGCTACCTTTAGATCTTAATTTTCTTTTCATTCTACTTCTTCAAGGTGTTCATCTATTTTCCACCCTTCTTTCTAGGAAAATTCTCTAGTTGGTTCAGTAGGAGCAATCCACAAGGTCCACAACTGCTCCCACCATAGTTTCTTTTCTTGCAAGGGTATGCATGTGTACAACCTGTGTAGTATGGCATCGGGGGGCATTGTGAGGTCTTTTAAGAATCACCTATAGTGTAGGACTTCCATAGTGTAGGTAACCCATAATCTATGTAGATCTTCTAGAAAGATGTCTTTCATTAGAATGCCCTTATTATGGCCTCCATCATCTGAAGTACAATGAATACGCAATCCCCCGATCTTGGCTCCTCTTGAGGGACATTGGCTGAGATTGAGAAGTTCTTCCATGTAGACTGGTGGCAATTTCTGACCAACTAGATGGCATGTTGGAGACGAATGGGTACTTTTAGAATGTCAAGCACATCCTTGTCTTTGTAAATAAGTGAATTGCTATGTAGCTCAACACTGTAGCAATTGTAGACAGTTGAACGTCATTCATATAAGTTTTCTACAATCAATCCTCACTGCTTTGCAACTCTTAATGGCAACATGACAAAATGAGTTTCAGTCCTCTCCACCGCTTCTTGAGGTTCCATAATAGCTTCAGATTTAAATTTGTTTTCATATAATATCTTTGCAAGATGTGTTGTTCCGTTGAAAAACAGTTGTACTTTTTTGGGATGAAGGAATTCTTCTAGAAAAGTTGTGCATAGTACTTTGAATAGGCTTTTGTGTACTCATGCTCACTTTTAGAATACCCCCCAAATCTTCTCTCTAGTCAGCATCCATCCCTTGTTGTTGTATAGAACATTCATGCCTAGAAGATTTTCATCTAAAACTTGGTTAGTAAATGGACATCCTGATAGTTTATTCTAGAAAGTGATGCCATGTCCAAGCCTACCAACTTGCACAAAAGAGGGGTGTTGCAACAACCTCTCTTTCTTCAGTAGGTGGGTCTCGCTCACTGGCCGGTTCATTGGTGAAGAATGAGGCAAGGTCCCCTTCATTGTCTTCTTATGTTCCCTCACCAGTCACTTGTACAGGAGAAGATGGGACAACAAGAGTTGGGGGAGGTTTCTTCAGTAGTCTTTTTCTGACTTGGCTTTACTTGCACCTTGTTGTTGGAGGTAATTGTTTTAATGGAATCTTCTAGGAGATGGTTTGCCTCTGGTGGTGACTCAAGCTCTTATTTATTTAGTGTTGCTAAAGTTGTCACCATCTTGTCATCATATATGACATCACATCATTCATTGTGCTACCCAAAATCTAGATCGAGGTTGCAGACATCTAAAGAAATACCTAGTTCATTGATGCAGCGCTGGAGATTTGAGTCATCAGTGTAATTGGCTAACTTTTCACTCCTTTCTTATATTGGGTGAGACTGGTGGGCATCATCGGGGATAGTCTCTGGTTGGTTATTAGTTATGGGAGTAGAGTTCAAATTGAACTTAACTACTAAGGTGTTTGTCTAGTTCCCATTAGCACCTTTTGGTTCTTCAGGTTGGAGTGGCACCTCCTTTGCCACTGGCTCCTCCCATTGGGTATTTTTACATTCGTACTTTCATCTTTGGGTGTTGAGGGTGTACCCACTCTTCCTATGTTATCATCATCGTGATCAGGGCTTGAAGGTCTTGCGGAAGCATGAGATGGGGAGGGGATGGTCATCCTCCATGACCTCTTTCTATTTCTCCAATCTTCTAGCTCCTGACGTTTTGCTTCCATCTCCTTTCTCTATTCCTCTAAGTGTTGGCGTTCATTTTTTAGATATTGTAATGCTTTTTTGTATCCCTTGTGCATCATTTCTTTTTCATATCATATTATATCCCTCTCTTTTAGAAGATTTGTCATCTTTGTTGTCATTGATTTGATGGCTTCTATGACTTCATGCATGATATTAGGGAGAGGTGCCACTCTTACATCTAAGCTTTATACCTATGTGGTTAGCACATGTAGGCTAGAACTTATATGCAAATTGGAATCAAAATATTTTTGTACTTGTGCCCACATGACATCAAATCAATGTGCAAAAACATCACCAAATGTCGACGATTGTTTTCATTTGTTTGTCGACGTTGTTGTTGTTGGTTCGGGGATGCTTGTTGTTTGCCTTTATGGCGTCTACCTTACATGTTCTTCTTGTGCATCATTTCTTTCTTGTTCAGCTTCTGATGTTTTACGATTACCAAGTACCTCGGGTACTGCTTCGACTTTAGGAGGGGTTGGGGTCAGCTTGGAGGCCTCAGGGTCCTTGGTTAGTTCCCACACAAACTCTGGAGTTTGTTCTTTATGGCGATTGGGGCACTTGGCTTGTTGACCATCTCAGTGTTTAACACGTCTCGCACTTTGTTTCTAACAGGAGTGGAAGGGGGTGCATTATCGAACTCTTTATCATGGTGAGTTGGTTTGACATCCAGAGATGGTTGTTTTGCCACTTCTATCTTTCTAGAAATGGTGTCTGATGCCTTGTTCTTGTGTTTCCTGATTGCCAGTTTCTTCTTTTCTGTTGGCTTGTGCTTATCTATTTTCATCTCTGGCTCTGGTCCATGTTTGATTTTGTTAGGTGATTGCGGATCTTCAACCCTTCTAATTGCACTCAAGTGTATTTTGTTCACCTCTTCTTCGGTGGGTCGCACATTGTGGGCATCATAATGCGCCATTTCTGGGGGGGATTTGCAGGTTTGAGTAGGAATGCGTGTAGAAGAGCTTCTCCTTCTATACAATAATACCAGTAGTTATCAGGTACTTGATGTCTATCTTCATGTACCCTTCTGTTTCCTCGTGTCTTCTCAACTTCTCGACTATAAGGAAGTAGGAGGCAATTTGGGTTATTTTCCCTACCATGTAGAGATCTTTTATCTTCTTGGCATCCTGTCCCGCAACAGTTCATAGTTTCTGTCAGATAGACTATCTTAGCTGAGTCGATATGGTGTAGGTTCACTCCCCTGAGGAAATCCATTACTATCATGGATCCCTAGATATTTGAAATCTTTGGCGTCAATGTACCTTGTAGGCTTAAACACCTTGGTTGTCCTGATCAGATTGTTGCTGGACTTCTATACCAGGTCCCATGGTATGATAGTTACAAATGGCCCTACCGTTGTAGCCTATACACTTGGTTCTTCTTTCTCTTCTATTCTAGAGTCAGATTTCCTTCTCAGGGCTCTTGAGTCCACCCTTACAGCCTTCTTTAGTTTCTTGGTTTTGGCTCCTGTTGGCATAGTTGCCTTTCACTTCCCCTTCATCTAAATTTTTGTCCTTTGGGCTTGTAATTAGAAGTCTCAGTCTCTAAAATCCTTTGAGACTCTTCAGACTGGTGTCTTGTGGTTCAAGATGTTTTTGTATTTTTCCTTGATCAGCTCAAGGAAAGCTCTATTATCCTTTGTCAAGTTTTCATCATTGTGAAGCCTCTTCTCGATTTTTTTGACCATCTCTTGGACTCCTTCAAGGGATGTTAGCTGCTTGTCCAATGGGTCAGAGGTGGAGGAAGACATTTCACAATGTGTTAAACCATAAATTATAAGGCATTTCTTAAGAAGATAATAGCAAGTTGGTTATTATGTCAAAGGTTTTTCATTTATCTTAGAGTGTCGCTGTGACATCCCACTATCACACAGACAACAAAATGCCATGCGAAAATGTGTGGAACCATCATAAGCATCGTATTACCAAAAACACGGGTTAATTAAAACTGATTGCAGAAAGCAGATAAGGAAGGAACTATTACAATTAGATCCACATCCTACAAGCACTACAAAAAATTTGGCCTTTGTTGAAGAACATTTGTGAGGAACCATAGATTGTGAATAATGATGGCTATTTGTGAGGGCTCATCCTTCAAATATGGGACCAAATCCCTCAACCGTTTTTTTAACATCTTTACAAATACTAATCCCTCACAAATACATTAGTCACTAATCATTCCTTGAAAAATACCATGACAAATGATTCCCTCCATCTCATATCCCTTCCCTCCATCTCATTTCCCTTCCCTCCATTCTAAAATACAACATTTGGATATCAAAATTAAAAAGGAAAAGAAAAACCCTCCCCACTCGTCCCTCTGCACAATGACGAACTAGGGAAGCACTGATCACCTGCCCTCGTCCTCGACGCCTCCTTGATTCCATCGACCACGCTTTCAATCCATCGACCAGGCCTCGCTCACTCCACGGCCAGGGTTTGCTCCAGCTTAATTCCGCCCAGCCTCAGCAACCCCACGACCCCAGCCGCTTAGCATTTCCCAAATCCCACCGGTCGCACCTAGCTGCAACCGTGCCTACCTCCCGGACGGCACCCCAACTGCTCCTGCCACCCCAACTGCAGCATGTTGTAACTCCAATCGTCGGCCGGCTTCCAATTCCACGGCCAGGAGTAGCCATATCGTGCCGGATCCCAGCAAAACCAGCGGCACCCGACTCAGGCAGTGCCCAGCAGGAGCTCTGAAGAATACTTCAACCTTGGATCAAGCTACTGGTCTCTTTTCCTTGATCTGACGCCCATAAGCTGCCCAACCGCCTCTGCTCCAGTTCTTCTCTTGCAACGTCCTTTGTTCTTCTTCTTCAGTTTTAATCTCGTTGCTTCTGTCCATTGACCGGAAGCGTGGGAAAAGGTACTGCTACTAAAACTGCATCTTTTTTCTGTGCTACTTATTTTATTATTCTCTTGCAACTGTTGTTCTTGCTTGTTGTTATGTTGTTTGATTCAATCATGTGTCGGTCATTTAGTTTTAGGTAACGATTCCAATGTGCATCCTTCTTCATGTGTATCCCAGATTTGAGTTCACTGTAATGTACTATTCACTGCCAATGCTTGCTTATTTCTTCATATGTGTATCCCAATAGTTTACTGTAATCTGTTAATTACTGCCAGTGTTTGCTTCTTTCTTCATTTGCGTATCCAAATTTTGAGTTTCCTATAACGTATCTCCTCTTTACATAAAATAGCCATATAAATTAAATCTCAAACCTTATAGCCTTCATTCGGAACTCACATTGTGATGTTTGATAAATGGGTAATATTACTATGGACTGAGAATGGGTTGATGTTTAAAAATAGACATGTAGTAAGCTAAGTGTAATGATTTATTAAAATTATATGGGTCAAATGGAATATGTAAGAGTCTAGTCACCACTTAATTTTGTTTTTGGTTGTAAGTATAATATAGCCTGGTGTTTTTGCATTTTACAGAGGCACACTAAGTCATTATCAACATCTCATATCTGGTTGAGAAGTCTAGGCAGAAGCCTCAAGAATGAATGAGTGTTCTTAGTAATGTGGGTTCCTCCTAAAACAACAATTGGATATATTATATGTCTTTTTTCCTTTACCCCCTCCATCTAAAATAATACCCTTTCTGTAACATGTAGTTGTGATGTATGACCTAAAAGCCAATAATTATGGTAATGATCCTCTGGTAAGTGCAGCTCTGCCCAGGGCTCCCATGGGACACATCCATTCCTAATATAATAGTTGGCACTTTGGAGATCTTTGGCATGGATGGAGGATGCTCAGCTGTGGTGAACTTCTCTGCATCTTCCATCCATGCCAAAGATCTCCTAAGAGCCAACTATTATATTAGGAATGGATGTGTGCCATGGGAGCCCTGGGCCGTCGGCCTTTAATTAATATCCAGGTACAGAGCTGCACTTAGCAGAGGATCATTATCATAGTTATTGGCTTTTAGGGCCTGCATCACAACCACATGTTAAAGAAAGGGAATTATTTTAGATGGAGGGGGAAAACGAAAAAAGACAAATATACAAATGTTGTTTTAACAACAAAGGAATCAAGGAGGAACCCACATTACTAAGAACACCCATTCGTTCTTGAGGCTTCTGACTAGACTTCTCAACCAGAGCAGACCTTTTGTTGAATGCATGTCTAAAGCTTTCCATGGTCATGACAGACATTCTATTGATGCTAAGCGTGCACAAAGATGGTATGCTACTAACTTATAATGATACATATCATACAAGTGAACCAGAAGTTACATTCATTTTACGCCCATGCTTTAGTGCTTCTATGCCCATCATTTGATTTTTAAAGATACCAAACTTATTTACATATCATTTCAGTTTCCATTGGATACTAGAACTTTGTAATTCTACTATGTCCGCCAATCAAAAATTCTGGTCCTCTTCCTTTTCACTTCCTACTTCTATCTATGATGAAGTGGAAATAATTATTATAAATTTCTTGTGGGGATAGTGTGAAGGCAAGAATGATATCCATCTTCTTAAGTGGGATGATGTAACCATCTTTTAGCTAGTCTATGGATCAAATTGATCCATGACAAATACCTTCTTAAGGATTCTATCTAAAATATTGATATCTATGGTCAACTTTCTTGGTATTTAATTCAGATGATCATACATCTGAATTTAAAATCCTATTACGAAGGATTGCTAGAAACAACATCTCAGTGATGAACAACCTAAAAAAAGAGGGTTTTTCTATACTTCTATATGTTTTCTGTGTAGAAGTTCTAATGAATTTATCATTCATTTATTCTTTAATTGCCATGTAGCTGATTTCATTGGGGTAAGGTTGTTGAGTGTAAACTCATTGATAGGATTCCCCTGTATATTTACAAAGTTAATCAAAAGTATATACATTTTTAAATGTGTTTATTGTACTCCCAGGTTGGAGGCTATTACTACTCATCTCTGTATCCAAATTGCCATTTTTCGGAAGTGGGTATTTTCCGCTTTTGATATCTAGCAGCTATCAATGAAAGTAATCTTTTTAGATGGGATAGACACTTCTACAATGTTTCTCTTGGGAGGAAACTTCTTTTCTTCTGTAGTGGTTGGTATATATGAACTGTTTTCTTCTGCTAGTCTATTGTTCTGCTGGTTTACAGTCTCCTACTATCATAATTTGAGTGTTGTGTTATGAACAAGATACCAAACAATGAAATTGTCCCTGTTGTCCTGGTCTGCATGTCATATGTTCTATCTTGGTTGGTGTTAAGTCTTATGCAGCTGACTTATTTTAAGTATTTCAGTTCTTAATTTTATGAGATGTTATACATGATATCATATACTTATATGTTTAAGTATTTCAGCTGACTTATAGGGACAGTTAGGTATTTGTCTCATAATGCTTGTTATAAGTAATAACAATATGTTGATATCAGATCTAAGAAGAAATAGATTGTCAGTGCCTTTATGCATAGAGATCTGCTACAATATTGAGATTCTATGGGATATGTTGGACATAACCCATAGCATCAGGACCACACACAGCTTTGAATCTCCTTTGGTAGAGTCTAAATAGCCATACGTCAAAATACTCCTTTGTAGTAGAGAGATCGCCTAGTTTGAGAAGAGAAGCAGTGTAGCTAGTCTGACAGTATAAGTAGCCCCTGTAATCGAGTATATGTTGAGACATGTGAGCAAAAGTTAATGGATGGATCTGTGAACTATTATTGATTAGGTGAATACCTATGCTATTGCAGTTCTTGAAGGATTTTTCTTGAAGGATGTTTCTTCGGCCTCTTTTTTTGCTTCTTGTATATTGATAGACTTCATGTATGTCTTCTCCCTTCCCTCCCCTTTTCTCTTTTTCCTTTTTCATGTTGTATATTCGACCCCCTTTTGCTGCAATTGTTGCAAAAAAATCAGTCCTTTTATACTACTGTTTCTTTGATTTTTTTCTATTTCCTCTTGTGTCTCCTATTCTAGCTTCTTTTCTTTTCTTTTTTTGCAATTTCTCCTTCATTTCCTGTTCCTGCTATTGCATCTAAATTTTTGTTACTTCTATGTCCCCTCTTATTGCTACTTTTTCTTACTTATTCTTGCTCCTACATGACTACATCTCCTACATGACTACATCTCAAACAGTTGTTCCTCTACTTATTATATATTTTCCTTCATGTAGATGGATTTTCTAATAGATCGGAGTTGGATGTATATTGGGAACAGAGTACGAAGTGATGTATTTAAGGCAGGGTTACGAAAGTTCATTGAGTTTTCTCTTATCTATCAGAGACCAACTAGACATGGGAAATTAATATGTCCTTGCAAGGTATGTTTGAACAGATACCTTAAAACAGAGGAGGAGGTATTCTCACATGTATTACAAAAAGGATTTGTGCATAGCTATGATGTTTGGACGTTTCATGGGGAGGTGATTGGTAGGAGCAATCCTGTTGTGGCACCAAACATGCCTAGCACCGACAATATGCATCAGATGTTGGAGGATTTGTTTGGTATGGGTGACACAACAAATGACCACTCTACTGATGCTACAGAGGAACCTGCAAATGTAGATGCACAAAGATTTTACAAGCTACTAAAAGAGGCAGATCAACCACTCTATAGAGGTTGCACAAGTCATTCTAAGCTATCGTATTTGGTTGCCTTGCTATTTCTGAAGGAGGAATCTGGATGGTCCAACGATTCTTTCACAAAGTTGTTACATTTGATTGTTTCAGGATTTCCGGAAGAAAATTGTCTATTCCCGGAGACGTACTATGAAGCAAATGCGATCGTGAAGGATTTACGACTTGATCATTCTACTATAGACGTATGTACAAATAATTGCATGCTTTTTCGCAAAGATGCAGCTTCAAAAGAAAATTGTGATACTTGTGGTGCTTCAAGATGGAATGAAAAGCAATACAAAACAAAGGGAAAGAAGGTAGCTGCTAAGTTCATGTATCACTTCCCTTTGATACCTCGGTTAGAGAGGCTCTATATGTCTTCATCTATTGCTAAAGACATGATTTGGCCATCAGAAGTAAAAGGCAAGGATGGTCGTATTCATCATCCTTCAGACACACCAGAATGGTTGTCTATTGATGCCAGGTATCCAGACTTTGCTGCTGAACCACGCAATGTTAGATTGGCATTAGCAACAGATGGATTTAATGCATTTGGCAATATGAGTGCATCACATAGCATCTGGCCTGTGTTGGTGACACCTCTCAATCTTCCGCCTTGGCTTCTTATGAAAGAACAATTTATTATGATGTCCCTATTAATCCCAGGTCCACATATGGTTGGCAATGACCTTGATGTATACTTGGAGCCATTAATTGAGGAGTTGCAACTACTTTGGGAGCTTGGAGTCAAAGTTTATGATGCATATAGAAAAAGGAACTTCACTACGCGGGCAATGATTTTATGGACCATTAACGATTTCCCAGCATATGGTGACTTATCTGGTTGGAGCACTAAGGTAAGAAAGATTTGGGATGTCCTTGTTGTAATGTGGAGACTGTATCAAAATGGTTACAGTATGGGAAAAAGCAATGCTATGGTTTCCATCGACGTTTTCTTCCAATGAATCATCCGTATAGACGTGATAGGAAAAATTTTGATGGTGAAAAAGATTTTCGACTTCCACCTAAGCCACTATCTGGAGAAGATATACTGAGGCAATTTGATGGGTATGAAAATATCACATTTGGAAAAATGAATAAGCGCAAGAGGCTTGGAGATCAAATTCAACCATTACCTCCTGGTTGGAATAAGATAAGCATCTTTTTTCAGCTACCTTATTGGAAGTATTTATCTGTTAGACACAATCTGGATGTGATGCACATAGAAAAGAATGTGTGCGAGAATATTTTAAACACATTATTGGGTGATTCTAAGAAAAGTAAAGACAACTTACAAGCTCGTCAAGATTTGAAGAAAATGTGCATTCGAAGAGATTTATGGCCAGTAGATGCAGGTGACCGCTATTACTTGCCTCCAGCATCTTACACCATGACTAATGCGCAGAAAGATAAGTTCCTATCTGTGTTAGAAAAGTTGAAAGTTCCTGATGGCTATTCTTCTAACATATCTAGGTGTGTTAGCAAATCTGATAGAAAACTTGTTGGGCTGAAAAGTCATGATTGTCATGTTCTTATGCATCAACTTCTACCTGTTGCCTTGAGACATTGCATAAGCTTAGATGTGTACAAGCCTATTGCTAATTTGTGCTCATTTTTCAACAAGCTTTGCTCTAACATTATTGATGTGGAGGAATTCAAAGAATTGGAACAAGAAATTGTTGTCACTCTTTGCCAGTTGGAGAGAATCTTCCCTCCTCCTTTCTTCACCATCATGATGCATTTGCCCATTCATTTATCTTATGAAGCCAGGCAAGCCGGATCTGTCCGAACTAGGTGGATGTACCCAATAGAGAGATACTTGAAGAAATTGAAGAAGTATGTAAGAAACAAAGCTAAACCGGCTGGTTGTATTGCTAGTTGCTATTTAGCTGAAGAAAGTTTGACATTTTGTGGTAGGTACTTGCATAATTTTGAGACAAAACTGATCCGCACTCCTCATAATGTTGATGGATCTCCAATTAGAGTTGGAGTGTCAAGAAATTTTGACATCCACACTTTGGAACAAGCCCATCGTTATGTCCTTTTCAATAAAGAGGAATTGGATGTTTACAGAAGGTAAGATTTAATTACGTCCTAAAATTCTTGTTGATATTTGTATATATGTTGTACATTAATTTAGACACTTCTTATAAAGCAGTGAACACATGTGTATTCTTCAAGATATGGAACCCAACATTGCCCCACGGACCCTAGAAACAAAACATGCAAAGGAGTTCTCTAAGTGGTTGAAAGAGCATGTAAGTCTCAAACATAAATATTGTTGTCACTCTTAATGTTCAAGTTAGTGTAGATTACATTAATGTTTTACTTTTTTATGAAGGTAATGCAAATGCGAGAGATTAGGCCGAACAGTATTAGCGATGATTTGAGATGGTTATCCCAAGGCCCTTGTGTTGAGGGAATGTCTTATGAAGGATTTTTGGTCAATGGATATCGTTTCCGTTCAAAGCCCATTGAAAGTACATGTACTACACAAAATAGTGGAGTGTATTTGTGTGCTGACACTTCAAGTTATTCAAGTGGTAGAGATCGAAATCCTATAAATGCTGAAGTCACGTACTATGGCTACTTAGAGGAGGTTATTGAGCTAACTTATGGTCCAGGAATCAAAGTTCCGTTATTCAGATGTTCTTGGTATGATGAAAGCACTTCTAATGGGTTGCGAATTGATGAGTATGGGTTCACACAAATCAACACTTCAAGGATAAAAAAAAGGAGGAACCGTTTATCCTGGCTTCTCAAGCATTGCAATGCTTTTATGTGAAGGATCCTAATGATGATGATTGGTGCACAGTGCTAAAGCATCCTCCTAAAGATTATTCTGAAGTACCTCTTATTGAGAATTGTTTGACTGGTTTACAATCTGATGGTGGTGTAACTAGTGATGTGTCTTGGACGAGGAGTGACACCGGGGGATCTTTTGTTGATAGAACTAAAAAAAAGAATGATGGGGCTAATGTTTAGTTCATTAATCTGTCTGTTTTGTTTGCAAGTCTAGAATAATTTACTTGGGGAATATGTTGTATTGCATTTTTTTGGCAAACTGTTACTATATGGCATATTCTTTGCAATTTATTTAGTCTTGTTTCATATACCAGCAAGTAGGACATCATTATTCTTTTTTGGGATATGAAACCAAGGTACTCTACAAGTTATATATTTTTCAAATGTTGAATATTCATATGTTGGTGTCTCATATTCTCCGCAATTTATTTGTTTTTCAAATGTAGCTACTACTTTTGTTACTGACATTTCTGCACTAATAATCTAATTTTTTTTCCTTGTCAATTGAAGGATGGAAGGAAGAAGATTCACTAGATCTACTTGTAACAACACACCCAGTCAACCTATTGCTGTCCCTCCATCCACAATTGAAGAAAATTGTGAGGATGAACCTACTCTACTGTCCAACAATATTGAAAATGATGTAATAGTTGAAGAAAATGTTGAGGATGAACATGAGAATAGGAAGTATGGACGTGGGCCTGCAAGTGAGCAAAGCCTACTTCCTAAGCAAGGGCAGCCACGTCACAAGGTCCAATGGGATGATGAAGGAAATGCTATTGGGGAGAATGGTGCCAAATTGAATCGTTATTGTCATATGCTAGCAAGGAAACCACACATATGGCATCTAGACTTGAAGTGGAATGAACAACCAGAACAAGCTTTTGCAGATAGAAAATCATTTATTGAGGTAATCTTTTTCATAAAAAGACCAGCAAATTGTATGATTGTTATATCTAAAGTAATATTTTCTATGTTTTTGTAGAAATACTTTGATTTAGGCAGTCACCCTAATGCATGGAATCACATTGATGAACACATTAGCAAAGGGATATCAGTGTGGAGGGCACGTGTAAAGAAAGATTACTATGAAAAGTACAAGATTGAACCAGAATTGATGATGAAGAAAGTTGAGAAAAATGCTTCCATAGATATGGACCAGTTTAAAAATCTTGTTAAAGAATGGGGAACCGAGAAGTCTAAGGTACAATGGTTTCATATAACTTTTTTTTATCAATAAGCGCGTTTCTCTTTCATTACTCACAAAATTTACAAAGGGGAGCAAAGCTCAATACATCTATAAAGATAGATATCAAAAGTCAAAAAGAAGGATGCAATTTATCTATGCAAACTTCTATAATCAGTATTTATGCAATGCCACACACTGTTTGGTTTGCTCCTACTGTCTTCAAAAACACATCTGTTTCTATGTATCCATATGTGATAAATGATAAGAGTAGAAAGAAGAGCTTCATTTTTGTTCTTTAGCAGGTGTACTTCATTTCTGTTCCAGCAGCAGGTGTACTTCAACGCTGCTGTAGATTTTTTGATTCTGCTCAATTCCTCTGATCTCAGGGAGCTTCCACACTCCACACTTCACATCAGTCCCCTTTCCAATGTGGAATTGGACATTAGAGAGATATCTATCTCTTATATTGAGGATGTTCTTCCACATCCAGCTATTGGCTTGCTTATATTGAGGATGGTTTCATATAACTTGCATGTATACCTATCTACTTTTTCTAATTATATGTTTCTTATGGTTTAGAAAATTTCCGAGATCAACAAGGCAAACAGAGCAAAAAAAGTGATGGATCATACCACAGGATCAAAGCCATGGAGTTGTTATCGGGCAGAAATGGTATTAATAATGGACACTTGTCTTTCTTAGTAGGAGTTGAACATATAACATGGACAATTATTATGTTATCTATCATGTGTAGGTCAGTGAAGATCAACCCGTTGTGCCTCTTAACAAATTTTTGGAAAAAGTTTACGACAAAAGCCCACAAGTGGTTAGAAAATGGATATTTGTTTTCCTATGATGTCTACAAAGCTACATATGCTTAGATATCTCAATTTAAGCTTTCCTTTTATGATGCTTTCTAATTACAGCTTGAAATCTCTGATATCGTGGAAAACCAAGTAGCAAACCAAGAAGAAATAGATCCTAGAAGTGTTGATAATCTAACACGTGCTGCTTATTTGCAAGTTTTAAATCCTTCCAAAAAGGCTAGGATCCGAGGTGTTGGAATTGGGCACAAAGAGATAGGACATAGGGGAAAAGCTGCCCGTATAAGATATGAAATGCTTCTTGAGGAAAGCAATGCAAAGGATGTATGTTGGAGAGAATCTAAACTTGAACTATTAGTTACAACTAGTCTATTAGATTGATGTTTGTAATTTTTTTTCTATTTCAGGATAAACTTAAGGAACTTGAAGAAATAGTAAATGGATTGAAGAACTCCGTCTCCCAATTAATGACTTGGTATAATCAATCACAGGTAACTCAGATTCAGTTGTCTATGTCAATGTAATATATAATTTTTTTTTGACATTGTTGATGTATTTGTTATAGGATGGCGGTATTAATGTTGATTGTGCAGCTGAATACCCCAATCAGAATACTACAGGTGTCTTACACATGCAAAGTGGCACAAATAGGTCGGATGTGGGTTCTTTTCACATACAAGACAACACAAGTAATGGTGCAGATGTAGGCATGTTTCCCAGCCAAAATAATTCAAGCGGGGATGGCTTAGGAAGACTTTCTAGACCAAGCAATTCGAGGGAGACTGGAGTAGGCAGACTTTCCATACAAGCCAATTCAAGGGAGAATGGAGTAGGCAGGCTTTCCATACAAGGCAATGGACATCCACGGATCTTTGCGCCACAGGTAACTCATTACAGCTATAGATTATTTTCAATATTCATACACATAAGAATATTAACATGTACACTTTATTAAAGGCTGCAGTTGAAAGTTGGTCCCCTTCTTCTGGTAATAATCGACAAAGTTATCCTCAAATGCAGAACACACCAACCACATCTTCATCGGTGTCTTTCACACCAAGAAATCAGCGTTTAAATCCTGTAAGTAATTCATTTCAGCTTATCTACATGAAGTGGGCGTTTAAGGCGTTTTAGGCCCAAATTATGCAATTTAAAGGCTAAACTAGCATGAATTGAGTCTAGATTTGGTCAAATTAGATCACCTTCAGTCATTGCATGGTTGATATAGGTCTGATTTAGAGTAAATCAGGTCAAATTGTGGCAAATTAGCTCTGCTCTGAGGAAAATCAGGTCTGATTTGGGGAAATGAGGATTGATTTGGGCCAAATTGGTATGTCCTCATAGCGATGTTTGTTAAGTTTTTTCTACTTTTTCATATTTTTATTGTTCTAGCTTCTTTCTCTTTTCTTTTTTTATCCATTCTCCTGCATCTTATTCCTGCGTCCTGCTGCTATGTTTTTTCTGAGTTATTCATCCTATATTCCCTCCTACTACTATGCAAGCATGTGCATATTTTCTTTTTCAAATTTGTCCTATACATCCTGCTACGAAATCTACTACTACTATTTACATATCTAATTTTCTTTTTCTGATTTCTTCCTCCTAAATCTCCTCTCTTAGCCACTGTTGTTTGCATGTTTCCATTTATTTTCACTGACCTATTCCTTCCTCTATATTTTCTAATTCAGCACCTGCTACTGCTATTTTTTATTTTCTTTTGTTGATTCTTCCTCTTTCAATCTCCTTTTACTGCCCTTGGTTTGTCTTATTCTGACTTCTTCCTACAGAACTTCTACCATTTGCATGCTCTTTTTATCCCATTTTCTCTCACCAATTCGTACTTGTCTTCCTCTTACTGTTGTTTCATTTTCTTCATGTTAATTTTGTTGTCCCTGATTCTCCTATAGTTATCAATTCAAATTAAAGATGTTAGTTTCTTCATATACTTCATGCTGCTAATATCTCTAATATATGTAAGCACACTGATGATACAAGTTCGTTAGGTCCCAACTCTTCTAGGTATGTTATGTTGTCCTCGTGGTTGTGCAATTCCTACTACATATTATTAATCTTCATATCTTATCCTCATAGCTCGTGGTTGTGAAATTCCTTTAACTTCTCAATTAACATCTCAATTGAGGATAAAGCTGCAGCCTCCCTTTGGTTTCCAAAAACCCTTAGGATTGATGGTGGTGGATGTTGGATGGTGGTGGTGGTGGATGTTGGATGGTGGTGGTGGTGTTGGCTAGTGGGTGGGAGTGCTGATGTGTAGGTGTTGGTGGTGGCTGATGGTGCGGGCTGTTGGTGGTGGCTGATGGTGTGGGCTGGTGGTGGCGTGCAGTAGCATGCTGCTAGGAGATGATGATGTTATGATGGAAGATTGGGTGGTCTGTAGATTTGTAGGTGGTTTCTAGGAGATGGGAGGAAGTAGTAGCATGTTGCTGATGTGGAGGTGGTTTCTTGGGGTGGTTGTTGGCTGATGTGGAAGCATCATCTTGCTGCTATGCTAAAGATGGTTCAAGAGTAGAATGTGTAGGTGTTAAGAGGTTGTGGAGGGAGAGAGGGGGTGGTTGCTAGAGTGGAAGCAGCAACTTGCTGCAGTAATTGAGGTTCTAATGTTAAATTGTCTACTGGAGTCTGTTCTAATGTTTAAACTCTACGATCCAACTGCATGGAAGTTGGAATGAGATATAGGCTTGTGTATAGATAGAGTTTTATTCATGCTCATCAATAATGTGAAGTTTTTCTGCAAAATAATGTTCATGTGGTTAATCATGAGAGGATCGTCCTCTTTTTGTATGTGTAGATGCATCTCACTTATGAAAGAAACTAAGTGCAGTCAACAGAGATATAGGCATGTACTATTTAACTAACCCACTGAGTTTTTTTAATTATGTATTAGTTACTGAGCTCAACCATAATTTTAGTTTACGGGTGCATGTTGCTGCTATGTTGGTTCACTTACATTTTTCTCTACTTCGCACTCGCTCTGATTCCTTTTTGTATTTATATTGATAGGGTAGAATTTCTTTTAATGATGCATTTCGACCGACAATGCGCCTTGGAGTAGACCAAAACCGAAATATAAGGGTAAGTTATTTGTTGTACTATGATTTATGTATTAACTTTAAATTCTATGAGTATAATGATTTGTCATTTTTAGGAGAAGAATATTCAAGTACCTAACCGTATGAGGCATGGCATTGACGAAGAGCACCACACCATTTGAAGGAATATGGAGACATTATAGATCTTAAGAGTTTCTAGCATGATATGTTCATTGTCATCAATCTCAAATTTTAAAACCATATGTACTCTTTATTTATATCAACGTTGAGCACGCAATGTATGGATAATATTTTGCTTCAATATCAAAAATTGGTTTGAGGTGATTTAACATTTTTATGTGTCATTTTGGTGTTGAATATTCTTATGATGTCATGTGAATTAGTATAAAAATATTGCTTGAGGTTATGTATACAAAGTTTTCATTTAAAATTTGATATTCACTATAGTAACAATTAATTAACATTTAATAAATCATTCAATAATCAATAATCAATAACCAAATCATTTACAGTAGTCCCTCATAAATATATTGATGAAGGTCCAGATTGACCATCAAAATGGCATTCATGACTACCACATAGCCCCTCAAAAATATATTCTCCAGGACCATCAAGTCCCTCAAAAATGTATTCATGAAGGCTAAATAGTCCCTCAAAAATGTATTCATGAAGGCTAAATAGTCCCTCAAAAATGTATTTATGAAGGCTAAATAGTCCCTCAAAAATGTATTTCTGAAGGCTAAATAGTCCCTCAAAAATGTATTTATGAAGGCTAAATAGTCCCTCACAATTGTATTTGTGAGGGCCACTGGTATTTGTCACGTGAGTTCTCTTCACGGACCATTTGTGAGGGCCAGACCCTCAACCGTCCCTATTTCTGAGGGCCTGTAGAGAGGGGTTTGTGACAGGACTCTCCCGTGAATAATGGCCCAATTTTTTGTAGTGAAGGAAACATGATATATAAATATACATAAACTTGAAATATGTCCACAGCTCATAGGATCCAGCTGTCCCATAAGCACAAAGAGTTCACCACATGTATAAATACAGAACACGCCACATCAGGCTAATAGTAGGATAAACAAGCTACATCAACTATACATCATGAAACCTCATCAAGACACCTCCAAGGACCTGAGAGTACAGGGATGACTCTAGGACTTGACTATAAAACATCCAACAATAGTAGCAGCATATCCAACCTTACTTTCTACTATTCTTCTTACTGCTCAGCCGCAACCTCACGACCACCACCATGTCTAGCTCGATCCCTAAAAAGGTTTTAAACCAACAGGGTGAGACACACAGTCCCAGTGAGAAACATAACCCCCGCCGAAACTATAAAACCTCAAAAGGGAGCTATAACATATAAAATAGGTAAGTGATATAAGAAGATCGTATATGAGCATCATACTGAGTAAAAGTAACTGGTTATAACATCTTACCAAGATATCTGGGAGGTATATAACTAGAAATTTCTTATGGAACATGATTGACAATATAAGTTATATAAGAACTTACCATAAGATATGAGGAACACATAATTAACTTCAAGATATAACTAGGGCAACTATACAAGCAAGGAATCACCAAATTTTTCATCTTTTTCCCTAAGAGAATATACTATACGGCGGGATTACGATTTATTATGCCTTGAGGAAGTGATTCATACCACTCAGATCCAAACCGACCACCGCTTGGTCACAATCGATTGCCATACAAGGTCAATGGGAGAGCCAGATTCCACAACCTCTTTCCCTTGTGGTCAGTGCACAAGAACCAACAAGCAGGACCACAGTCTCATGCTTAAGTGGCCTCAGCCACACAGGGTCATGCTACCCTATTCGTATCCCACCTTGGTACAGGTATCGATGCTAGAAAACCGAGCCACGAGCCTGTTCACCATGCTCCATCATCACTGAGCCATGGGCCTATTCACCATGTTCTATCACATATCCTGAGCCATGGGCCTGTTCACCATGCTCCAACCACACTGAGCCACGGGACTGAAACCGTGCTCTAAACATGCACTACTACTTAGGGCATAGGCGCACCCCACATATTCAACAATAAGCGTTCCAGGTTAACCCTTAGGAGAACCTGTTTCACCATCACCAAACTCCTGACGATGATGGATCTATGGCCAGGGAAAACTACATGAAGGATTCATATGTAATTAATTAACATATTTTAAGTGGATTGCAAGATTCAACCAAGTTATGTAACATGCAACTATATCAAGAATGAATAAACATAGAACTCATTATCTTGTGTAACATTGTCACTAAGGCCTTCAGTGCCATCGACATCATCTTGATCCATCACAAGGATCCAACGTCACATGTTACCACTTGGCCTCTTGCCAATCGTCAATATCCATCTCAAGGATCAACATCGTAGGGACTCAATCCCATCATCAAGGCACATATTTCCATTCCATGGGTAACACCCATCATATATCAATGGGTTTGTCATAACCCTTGATGTTCCACATCATATTACTATCATGCCATTACCATGGCCTCATCTTACAATTGTTACCTGCATGGTTAGCATAAGCATAGAGGTACAAATAGTACAAATATACTCATACAAGGAACATTTACCACTCCTTACTTTATTATGAGAGTCAACCATGCAACATACATGAGTGTATCAAGCATTGCATTCTTATATATCAAGCGTAACAACCTATTATACCAGAGCACAACGAGCATTAGGGTTACCAACCAAATACAAGTTACAACCCTCACTAAAGGTATATCGGGTAAGGAACAACCCTCACCAAAGGTGCAGCAACCCTCACCAAGGATACCACAACCTCCACCCGGGCAACACCTATACCGGGAACACCTAGAAACTGGTAACGGGTAGCGCTCAACCTATGACGCTCAAGCTTGCAACGTAGCATTACGTCGGGCAAGAACCTGACGTACAACACCCATGATGAGCAACACTATATCAGGAAACACCAAACAAGAAGATATCGGCCAAGGAAGAGGGTAAGCTTCATAATGCCTAAGGCAGCAAACCCTATCATCCACTTCATATCACCCAAGACACTAAGGCACCATGCCAGGAAGCGCCACAAGAAACCACCTATGTCTCCCAAACAGCACACCCATGTCGCCCATGAAGCATCGTATCGGGCAACACCCCATAACGCCCAAGAGAATCACCTCACAAGGGGCAGAACGGCCAAGGGATACAACCCTACTAACAAGGTCATCACAACATAAGCACCCATATTGGCCAAGGCATCATCCAGCAAGGTATCGGGAAGCACCATCCAAAAGGGTGTCGTGCAGGGAACCAACATGCCATGATGCCCAAAGTCTCTAGGGTATCAGGAAGCACTCTCAAGGATCAAAATAGTCAACAGACCTCAAGGCACTATCTTCCCTATTGGGTAAACACTATATCCCCCAAAAGCATAATGCCCAACAACACATCTTGGGTTGTCAAAGATATCGAGTTACACCACCTATCGGGTTGGTCATCTCCAACCTCAAGGCAACCACCAAAAACCCTAAAAGATCAAGAGTGTTGTCTCACCACTCAACATCTAAGTGAGAGGTGTCTTGCACAATCTCTATCACATATTGGGAAACAAGGTGGGTCATCACCATATCGGCCAACCTTCCAACCTCAACTAGGTCAAGACCAACCAAAGTCTCACCTCTCAAGTCCATGGTAAGAGAGGAGTATTGCCCAAGCAACTAGAGCATAGACTCACCTATCAACGACTAAGGAAGAGAGGGGTTTGCCTATACCACTAGAGCTCAAGCTCACCTCTCAAAACCAAAGGGAGAGAAAGGGATTTTGCCCCAAGAACACACCACACACGCCATGGAGTTAGGAAACCCTAGGCTCACCTCTCAACAACTAAGAGAGAGGGGTTTTGCCCAAAGACCCTAATCTAAGGTTCAGCCAATAAGGTCCAAGAACACCTCTAAACCACATAACCATATCATCATATCCCACAACGTCAAGGCACATACTAGAGCAAAGATATTACTAACAAGATGAGCATGGCCGATCAAGATAGCATATTAACAAGCAACATAAAAAGGAAGGTAATATAGCTAGGGTAGGAGTTATGTAACCCGCCTTAAGAACAAACTCCAAGATCCGAGCTCCACCTTTGGCCACCACTAGAGGAAGAAGAAGACTCTACCAAGGATATCGGCCACCCTCCCTCTTCTCCTCTCCTAGCTCGGCCACTAAAGGAAAACGGGAGAAACTAAGGTTACCAAAGAAGACTAGCAAGCAAGAAGGGTTGCTTATATACTAAAGGGTGAAGGAGGAGAGCAAGGCAAGGTGGCAGCCGACTATAGTACACTTGTCTAAGGGTTATGCCACATGCTAGTACCCCAAACCACTTGTTCCATGACTTGCCACCCACTAGAAAAGAAACGGCCACTTTTCTAAAGATGGTGACACAAACGAGGCTAGGTCAAGAGGGTGTTTGTCACCCAACATGGCAATCGACACACCATGGTTGATACACCACTTGGCTGATACACAGTTTGCTAGATAAAAGCAAGCACTCCTGGATGATACACCAAGGCCCAGCCCGATACAACCCCAAAAAGGTTCAACACAACTCAAACAAGGCTCAACAAAGCCCAAAGATACTCAAGCAAAGAGCCCAACCCATCCTCTCAACCCTAGAGGATACAAGGAGAGAGAAAGGTATCTCTCAAGGTGACAAACTTGCACACCCACCCTAGAACTTGGGTAATTTGCAAGTTGCACCTCAACCTCTCAACAAAGCACAAACAAACCCTAATCACAACTTAGGTGATTAGGAAAGCCTCTAAACACAGTGTTTAGGCAAAGCAAATAGGGTAAGCCCAAAATGGAGGTCAAGGTCTTTACAAGCCATAAACCCCTACAAAAGGATTTCACCCCCGAAATCTGAAGAGAAAAGTGAGAGATACTTCCTCATCTCTTCCTCAAGATCTCACGTGGCTTCCTCAATGCCACGATTGTTGGGTTTTAGAGGAGGCAGAGAAGCAGCGGAAACAAAAAATTTCTCCCCAAAAACCCAGCACGAAAGGAATCGCGTCAACGTCTATATAATAGGAAAGATGGTTTGTGAATCATACCTTGTCCCGAGGCTTGCTCGGAGACAGTACCTCGCGCCTTGCGCGGTCTTCACCTCCGGTCTTGGACGGTGTTTGTCCAGCTCCTGGTCGCACTGGGACTCACGACTCCTCCTCCTACCGGACTGTCGGATGACAGTTGTCCTCCTAAGCGGCAGTGACCTCTCGCCTCTGAAGTAGTCCACACGGACCACCTGGAACTCCACTCTCCTTGTCCCATAAGGAAGTGGAAGGAGTCGCACCCTCCTGTTGACGTACTAGTCGCCAACACACTCTCCTGCTGTCAATTGCAACTGCAGTTGTCCTTCCCTTGTTGCACCTCCCTTTGCGGGAAGCACTTGCTCGGGCTCTCTCTTAGTTACCAAAACCAGAGAGAATGAAAACTTTGCAGAGCAATCAACTTTCACTGAGTTGTACTCTGAGAAGCCCCCAATACCCCTATATATATAGGCGGGTCATGGGATAGGGTTCTCTATGCCCGGCAATATGGGACTAAAAGCAGGAGTAGAAGGGTTCGAGATTTTCCACAAAAGCAACCAACTCGCAACCTGAACCGATCGGTTCACAAGTGAACCGGTCGGTTGGGGACCTGAACCGATCGGTTGGGGACCTGAACCGGTCGGTTGGAACACCAACCGATCGGTTGGGACCCCTCAACCGGTCGGTTCACAAGTGAACCGGTCGATTGGTGGTCATGGTCGATCCCAGATTGACTTTCTTTCTTTTGTTTCTAATTGGTATCGAATATCAATCCTTGTTCCAATCAAATTGGGAAAGTGAAACGCAAGGAAAATTCTCACCAATCCTACTTTCCCAAGTTGCTCGGTTTCACCAGTTGAACCGATTGGTTCAACACTTGAACCGCTCGTTTCACTCTGTGCATGAGCCGAACGGTTCAACAATTGAGCCGACCGGTTCAGCAACCTCAGCCGACCGGTTCATCACATGAGCCGATCGGTTGGGAGTGCGGGTTGTGCAGAATCAGTCAAATGCGATTTCAATCAATCTGATACTCCAATCAATGCGTCCAACACCTTAAACATTATGATATTGAGCTATCGATTGAGTGAGTATTTAATTGAAATACTAAACTCCTTTAGTAATCAATCTAAACATTGATTGTGGATAAAACTCCTCTTCCAGGTTAAATCCTATGTGTGTGACCCTGCAGGTCCATTTCACGTTGGCAGTGAAAGTCCATAACACTTATGACTTCACAAGCAAAGAGCAGTGCCTAGTCACACATCATTACTACCCAAGTGAAATAGAAAGTTGGAGAACAACTTTCATCCCTACAATCCGTGAATGGTGTTACAGTGAATGTATAATTCCTTTGTCACTGATATCCAGAATGAACTCGAGGCATGGAACAGTCATCCTGTCAACGTTCATTCATTTCCTTGATCTCAGAGTAGACTGAGTGAGATGTGTATGACATCAATATCGCATATTGACTCACACGTGCATGCACATTCCTTTCTCAATCCTACTCATCAAGTGGCCAAGGATATCAAGCTCCCTTAGGAGGGACAAATCCCATATCTATCACTCACCCCTAAAAAGCCCCATGTGTCAAAGCCACCCAATCATCACCTTTATAACAACCCATGTTTCAAGACTGCGTTTGATGATGTCAAAGTGTACCCAACGACATGTGTTGAGTGTAGTGATTTCAGGTCTAAGAATCACACTCACCACCATCACTGTGAGAGCTGACTGTGACTACCAAGTCATGGTTCCATGTGTCACTCTCACGGTGGGTCTATCCGATACCTTGTTCTCTAACAAGTACCTATGTGCTTGGTTTGATATCACTATATCATGACTAATGAGATTCTATCATCAACCAACACACAATCTAGTCTTCAGTGTTATTGATGTCTATGGTTATTTCCACAATAACAATCGACTAGGGACTAAACAAGAATGTATACTCTTAACATTCGTATGATCTCATCGTTTAAGTCCTTAACCTAAAAGCATACGTCATTGAGTCAAAACATTCTTTAGACATCTATCATGTTACACCATCATCTCGGAAACAGTTTAAACATATAGATTGGAAATTGCCTTTATTATTTATTCAAATCATTTATAAGGTATCCCATTACAATCATCACATGACTTGCTCTATGGGCATACATACCAACAAACTCCCACTTGCACTTAGAGCCAGTCACCAAGGAAATGCAGTCCTTTTGACCTAGCATGACCATCATGCTTCTGCTAAAAAAGGGCCTTAGTCAGTGGATCAGCTATGTTGTCTTCAGTTGGTACTTTGCAAATCTTCACATCTCCTCATTGTACGATCTCTCGTATGAGATGGAAGCGCCGCAGTATGTGCTTGGACCGCTGATGTGATCTGGGCTCCTTAGCTTGTGCAATAGCTCCATTATTGTCACAATAAATCTCAATTGCATCACAGCTACTGGGAACTACACCAAGTTCAGAAATGAACTTCCTGATCCACACAGCCTCCTTTGCTGCATGCGAAGCAGCAATATACTCAGCCTCTGTAGTAGAATCGGCAACTGTTTCTTGCTTGGAACTCTTCCAACTCACAACTCCATTATTAAGGCAAAACACAAATCCTGACTGCGATCTGTAATCATCTTTATCGGTTTGGAAGCTTGCATCAGTGTAACCCTTTACAACCAGCTCTTCCTCGCCGCCGTACACAAGAAATTGATCCTTAGTCCTTCGCAAGTACTTGAGGATGTTTTTTACGGCTGTCCAGTGAGCATCCCCAGGATCTGACTGGTACCTGCTCATCATGCTTAGAGCATACGAGACATCTGGGTGTGTGCACAACATAGCGTACATGATGGATCTCATGGCTGATGCATATGGGATCCCATTCATCCGCTCCCTCTCTTCACAAGATTGGGGACATTGAGCTCTAGAGACAGTGACTCCATGTAGCATGGGGATGTTGCCTCTCTTTGAGTTCTCCATGTTGAACCACTTCAGCACTTTGTCAATGTACGTGCTCTGACTTAGTCTGAGAAGCCTTCTAGATCTATCTCTATAGATCTTAACTCCTAGGATGTAGGATGCTTCTCCTAAGTCCTTCATTGAGAAAGTATTCCCTAGCCAATTCTTTACCTTCTCTAAGGCTAAGACATCATTCCCCATCAAAAGTATGTCATCCACATACAATATGAGGAATGTGGTCGAGCTCCCACTAACCTTCTTGTACACACAAGGTTCATCTTCATTTTGAATAAAGCCAAACACTTTGACTTCCTCATCAAATCGAAGATTCCAACTCCGAGATTCTTGCGTCAATCCATAGATTGACCTTTGCAGTTTACAGATTTTATTGGCATTCTTTGGATCTACAAAACCTTCAGGTTGTGTCATGTACACATCCTCATGTATATTCCCGTTAAGGAATGCAGTTTTAACATCCATCTGCCAAATCTCATAGTCATAATAAGCTGCAATAGCAAGCATGATCCTGATGGACTTAATCATGGCAACTGGAGAAAAGGTTTCGTCATAGTCAACACCTTGAACTTGTCGAAATCCCTTCGCAACCAATCTGCCTTTATAAGTTTGCACATTGCCATCCATGTCGGTCTTTTTCTTAAAGACCCAACCCTATGGGTTTTACCCCTTCAGGTGGTTCCACCAAAGTCCATACTTTGTTGGAGTACATGGATTCCATCTCGGATCTCATGGCTTCAAGCCATTTCTCAGAATCTGGTCCCTCCATAGCCTCTACGTAGGTAGTTGGATCATCATCTATGATCAACTCTCCACCTTCCTGAGTTACAAGGTATCCAAACCTCTCAGGTTCAAGGCGAGTCCTACTAGATCTATGAGGTCCTTGTGCTACATGAGGAGATTGAGATTCCACAACACCTTGTGAATCTACATTTTCCTCTGGTACATCTACCGGTTCAATGTTTTCTTGTTGGGATTGAACCTCTTCAAGCTCTATATTCCTCCCACTGCTTCCTTTGGAAATAAATTCCTTCTCTAGGAACACAGCTATCCTGGCAACAAACACTTTGTTGTCAATAGGGTGGTATAAATAGTATCCCCTCGTTTCCTTGGGGTATCCAACAAAATAACATTTATCGGATTTGGGTCCAAGCTTATCAGGAAACGTTTTCTTGACGTAAGCCTCACAACCCCAAATCTTCAGAAAAGACAAATCGGGACGCTTCCCTGTCCATATCTCATATGGTGTCTTTTGAACCGATTTAGATGGCACACGGTTAAGTGTAAACGCGGCGGTTTCAAGAGCATGACCCCAGAAGGAAATCGAAAGATCAGCAAAACTCATCATTGATCGCACCATATCCAACAATGTGTGATTCCTTCTTTCAGACACACCATTATGTTGTGGTGTTCCAGGCGGAGTCCATTGTGATACAATACCACGGGCTCGTAGAAGGTCCTCAAACTCTTGGCTCATATATTCTCCACCTCGATCGGAACGAAGTGCCTTAATACTTTTACCAAGCTGGTTCTGTACTTCATTCATGAAATCCTTGAACTTTTCAAGGGTCTATGACTTATGCTTCATCAGGTACACATAGACATACCTACTGAAATCATCAGTGAAGGTAATGAAGTACTGATACCCATTTCTGGCATTAGTTCTAAAAGGCCCACATACATCAGTATGTATGAGTCCTAATAGATCACTAGCTCTCTCACCTTTACCTGAAAAGGGAGTATTGGTCATCTTACCCAACAAACAAGATTCACATGTCTCTATTGATTCATAATCAAAAGAGTCTAGATAACCATCTTTATGGAGTCTAGAAATGCGCTTCTCATTTATGTGCCCTAGACGACAATGCCAGAGATATGTTTTATTTGAGTCGTTGAGTTTTTGCTTGTTGGTGTTTACGTTGTATAAACTTGTCTCCAAGTCTATCAAGTATAGACCATAGGACATAGGGGCACTTCCATAACAGATCCCATCTTTAGAAATGGAACACTTTCCATTCTTAATAAGAAATTCAAATCCATCTTTGTCCAAACAAGAGACGGAAATGATATTCCTATTTATGGCAGGTACATAATAGCAGTTCTTCAACTCTATAATTAGCCCACTAGGTAGAGTTAACTCATAGGTTCCTACGGCGCTGGCGGCAACTCTTGCCCCATTGGCAACACGTAGTTCCACCTCGCCTTTCCCCAAAGGCCTACTTCTCTAAAGATCCTTAACATTTGAACAAATGTGAGATCCGCATCCGGTATCAAGTACCCATGACGAAGAAGTAGTAAAGTTAATCTCTATCACGTATACACCAGAAGTAGAGATCTCTATCTCCAACTTCTTCTTCCATTGTTCCTTCCATCCTCTCCATGTAGAAGAAATTGGTTTGGCGAGAGAACACTTCTCTCCCTTACCTACTTTCTTCTTCACCAACGCATTAAGCGTACATAGAGTGGATTCTAAGGCTCCTGGTATATCTGGATTGTGCAGAACACTTCTCACAATCCTCAACCAGTTATAGAATTTATTCTCAATTAATTTTCCCATTTTAAAAGATGATTCTTTTGCCATTCTACAAGAGAAAATTTGCATTTGTCAAAACCTTTTGATTTGATTTGAATAAAATTTGATGATAGTTAATTAGGCCTTTAATTAATTACCGCTCCCACTATTTTGACTCAAATTGATAGCCCTCACCATCAATTCGGAAGATTGCAGCGTACAATCTTCTAGTGGGTCAAGATCCTGAAATCCTCTGAGCCATGGACCAGCTTGGGTTGTCACCCACAACTCAGATCTTCCAGGTAGGCAACTCTTGCCAATTGCATCATATGCAACTCTTGAAAGATGTCACATGCAACTCCTTGCAATGATCATCTCCATGCCTCAAGGCACTAGATCCTATCTAGGTCACCTTGTTAAGTCCGACCCAAAGCCAACATGATGAACATGCACCCTGCTTGGGCAGACCCACACATTCATCCTTCACACTTCCACGAGATAGACAGTGCACCACGCTTGGGCATGCCCACACTTGGTCGATCAAGCTTTTCACGTGTGTCGCATTTGGAAGGCATCTAAAACTTAATATTTAATGAGGGATTTGGTTTTTATATACATATACATATCCAATCACCACAATATATAGTATATATCATATACATGTTATATCCCACAGAAAACATGCAAAACGATAAAAAGCAATGATTATGGCCATCCTATTTGTGATTCCTCGAGCCAAGAGGAATCACGGTCATCTAGGTCTACATCACATGCAACCTGTACAAGATGAAATCTGTGCCTACCTTTCTGGGTTTGATCAGCTCATCTCCATGACTGATCGGCTCGCCATCAGGTAGGTTGTTCGGGTGCCACTAGCCGATCCACTGGAGCCTCCAGCCTATTGGTTCACCGGTCGTCGTGCATCTCCTCAGGTCGCCACCCGCTCGTCTCATTCCTCGAACCGGTCATCTGAATCACCAACCGATCGGTTCACTCCTTGAACCGATCGTCTTCAATTTGCCCTCCGTTCTTTGACATAACAGGAAATAAAATCTATCCTATTTACAATTGAATTGAGAAACCCCGAGTTACATTCGGGGGGAGCAAAGGTAGGAAAAGAATTCTCGAATTATTTCGAGTTACATCAGGAATAAGAGAAGGGAATCGGTGCGCAGACCGAGATGCAAGAAACCACACAAACAACCACACACAAATATAGGGGTTTATAGGCCATAATCATGCTACACATCCACCACAAAACTCGTTTAAGGGCGACGCATATCGAGTGCATTAATATTACATATCATATATGTATATTAGGGATTTGTGGATTGGACATGTATAAAGCCGATATTATTCACATCGCATGCAATAAATAAAGGCGACAAACCAAAATCGATCATATCGATAATCCTAAAATATAGAGTGGTTGACGTGGGTCTGATACCACTGTTGGGTTTTAGAGGAAACAAAAATTTTCTCCCAAAAAACCCAGCACGAAAGGAATCGCGTCAATGTCTATATAATAGGAAAGATGGTTTGTGAATCATACCTTGTCCCGAGGCTTTCTCAGAGACAGTACCTCGCGCCTTGCGCGGTCTTCACCTCCGGTCTTGGACGGTGTCTGTGCAACTCCTGGTCGCACTGGGACTCATGACTCCTCCTCCTACCGGACTGTCAGATGACAGTTGTCCTCCTAAGCGGTAGTGACCTCCCGCCTCTGAAGTAGTCCACACGGACCACATGGAACTCCACTCTCCTTGTCCCACAAGGAAGTGGAAGGAGTCACACCCTCCTGTTGACGTACTAGTCGCCAACACACTCTCCTGCTGTCAATTGCAACTGTAGTTGTCCTTCCCTTGCTGCACCTCCCTTTGCGGGAAGCACTTGCTCGGGCTCTCTCTCGGTTACCAAAACCAGAGAGAACGACAACTTTGCAGAGCAATCAACTTGCACGGAGTTGTACTCTGAGAAGCCCCCAATACCCCTATATATAGGCGGGTCATGGGACAGGGTTCTCTGTGCCCGGCAATATGGGACTAAAAGCAGGAGTAGAAGGGTTCGAGATTTTCCACAAAAGCAACCAACTCGCAACCTGAACGGATCGGTTCACAAGTGAACCGGTCGGTTGGGGACCTGAACCGGTCGTTTGGAACACCAACCGATCGGTTGGGACCCCTCAACCGGTTGGTTCACAAGTGAACCGGTCAGTTGGTGGTCCTGGCCGATCCCGGATTGACTTTCTTTCTTTTGTTTCTAATTGGTATCGAATACCAATCCTTGTTCCAATCAAATTGGACAAGTGAAACGCAAGGAAAATTCTCACCAATCCTACTTTCCCAAGTTGCTCGGTTGCACCAGTTGAACCGATTGGTTCAACACTTGAATCGCTCGTTTCACTCTGCGCACGAGCCGACCGATTCAGCAACCTCAGCTGACGGGTTCATCACATGAGCCGATCGGTTGGGAGTGCAGGTTGTGCAGAATCAGTCAAATGCGATTTCAATCAATCTGATACTCCAATCAATGCGTCCAACACCTGGACAATTATGATATTGAGCTATCGATTGAGTGAGTGTTTAATTGAACTACTAAACTCCTTTAGTAATCAATCTAAACATTGCTTGTGGATAAAAGTCCTCTTCCAGGTTAAATCCTATGTGTGTGACCCTGCAGGTCCATTTCACGTTGGCAGTGAAAGTCCATAACACTTATGACTTCACATGCAAAGAGCGGTGCCTAGTCACACATCATTGCTACCCAAGTGAAATAGAAAGTTGGAGAACAACTTTCATCCCTACAATCCGTGAATGGTGTTACAGTGAATGTATAATTCCTTTGTCACTGATATCTAGAATGAACTCGAGGCATGGAACAGTCATCCTATCAACGTTCATTCATTTCCTTGATCTCAGAGTAGACCAAGTGAGATGTGTATGACATCAATATCACATATTGACTCACACGTGCATGCGCATGCCTTTCTCAATCCTACTCATCAAGTGGCCAAGGATATCAAGCTCCCTTAGGAGGGACAAATCCCATATCTATCACTCACCCCTCAAAAGCCCCATGTGTCAAAGCCACCCAATCATCACCTTTATAACAACCCATGTTTCAGGACTGCGTTTGATGATGTCAAAGTGTACCCAACGACATGTGTTGAGTGTAGTGATTTCAGGTCTAAGAATCACACTCACCACCATCATTGTGAGAGATGACTATGACTACCAAGTCTTGGTTCCATGTGTCACTCTCACGGTGGGTCTGTCCGGTACCTTGTTCTCTGAAAAGTACCTATGTGCTTGGTTTGATATCACTATATCATGACTAATGAGATTCTGTCATCAACCAACACACAATCTAGTCTTCAGTGTTATTGATGTCTATGGTTATTTCCACAATAACAACCGACTAGGGACTAAACAAGAATGTATACTCTTAACATTCGTATGATCTCATCGTTTAGGTCCTTAACCAAAAAGCATACGTCATTGAGTCAAAACATTCTTTAGACATCTATCATGTTACACCATCATCTCAGAAATAGTTTAAACATATAGATTGGAAATTGCCTTTATTATTTATTCAAATCATTTATAAGGTATCCCATTACAATCATCACATGACTTGCTCTATGGACATACGTACCAACAACGATGATGCCAAAGAACCTTCACAAGAACCAGGTCCTTCCTCTTCATATTCTTCACTCTTCGGTCTAGGATCAACACTGGACCTTCCTCATAGGTCACATCTTCATCAAGCTCAACTTCAACTGGCTGAATCACTATCTCTATGCCTGGATGACTTTTCTTTAGCATACTAACATGGAACACTGGATGCAACCTGTGCAACTCTGGCGATAGCTCTAACTTGTAAGCCACTTTGCCAACATGTGCTATCACCGGATATGGTCCCATATTCCTGGGAGCCAACTTGCCTTTACAGCCAAAGCTCAACATGCCTTTCTATGGAGAGACCTTGAGATACACCTTGTCTCCCACCAGGAACTCTAGAGGTCTTCAACGATTATCCACATACGACTTTTGTCTATCTTGTGCCACTTTCAACTGTTGTTGTATCACCTTGATCTTCTCTGTCATCTGTTGTACTAACTCAGGACCCAAAAGCTGGTATTTGCCAGACTCATACCAACAAAAAGGAGATCTGCACTTTTTACCATAGAAAGCCTCATAAGGTGCCATGTCGATACTCTGTTGGTAACTGTTGTTGTAGGCGAACTCTATCAAAGTGAGGTGTACGTCCCAACTTTCTAGGAACTGCTAAACACAAGTGCTCATAGAAGATCCTCCAAAGTTTGAATAGTCCTTTCAGACTGTCCATATGTCTGTGGGTGGAAAGCGGTACTGAATCTCAACTGTGTTCCCAATGCTTTTTGCAACTGTTCCAAAAAGCGACTCATGAACTGGGGGCTTCTATTGGAAACTATCGTTGTGGGCACACCATGCAAACACACTATCTCATCCACATATACCTGAGCAAGATTTTATGTTGTATACGTTGTCTTCACATGTATGAAATGGGAAGACTTCATCAATTTATCCACTACCACCCAAATGGAATCATGGTTTCTAGCTTTCCTCAGAAGACTAACTATGAAATCCATGATTGACCAACTAGTCAGCTTCTCCTTCAAGCTCTGAAAATCTCACTGACAATAATCATCCCAAACGAAAGGTACATCTTTCCTGGTCAACTTTGTCAACAGCAACATGATCACACTAAAATCCTTTATAAACCTCCAGTAGTATCCTGCTAAACCCAGAAAACTACGAACTTCATTCGGTGTCTTCGGTTGCTCCCACTCTGCAACCGACTCCACCTTCTTGGGATCCATTATGACTCCTTCTACTGATATCACATGACCCAAGAAAGTCACTGCCTTCAACCAGAACTCGCACTTACTAAACTTGGCATACAACTGATGTTGGCGAAGGAGAGTTAACGCATGTCGAAGATGTTGTTCATGCTATTGACTGTCCTGACTATAGATCAAGATGTCATCTATGAAAACCACAACAAATTGATCTAAAAATTGATGGAACACCCTATTCATCAGATCCATGAAAGAAGCAGGTGCATTGGTTAGCACAAACGACATAACCACGAACTCAAAGTGACCATACCTCGTCCTGAAAGCTGACTTTGGTATGTCATCCTCCTTGATCCTCAACTGATGATATCTAGATCATAGATCGATCTTTGAGAACAATGTAGAGCCACACAACTGATCAAACAGATCGTCTACCCTTGGCAAAGGATACTTATTTTTTATCGTGACTTTGTTCAACTGCCGATAATCTATGCATAAACACATCAATCCATCCTTCATCTTCATGAAAAGAACTAGAGCACCCCATGGCGATGTGCTCAGTCTAATGAAACCTTTATCCAATAGCTCCTATAACTGCTTCTTCAGTTTTGCCATCTTAGCTGGAGCCATCCTATATAGTGTCTGAGTAACTAGTTGTGTCCCTGGCACTAGATTGATCTCAAAGTCAATCTCTCGAGGTGGGGGAACACCGGGAAACTCCTCAGGAAATACATCCACAAACTTTCTAACAACAAGCACGTCTTGAAGACTTGGACCTTTTGCCTCAGTATCCACAACATGAGCCAAGAATGCTATGCAACCTTGCCGCAACAACTTCTCTGCCACCATTGTTGACACCAAACATGTCAGAAGAATTTTCCTATCTCTGTGGAAGATCCACTTCTCCCCACCGTCGATAAACACCGCTTGCTTGGAACCACATTCCAACACAACCATATACTTTTCTAAGGTATCCATCCTAAGGATCACATTGAATCCATGCATATCAAGTGGTATAAGATCTACTTGTATGTTGTGTCCCGAAAAGGATAGAACACAATATGGACACACTTTTTGAAGCAACGCGGGCCCAACAAGAGGGGTTTCTAACAACAAGCTATCTTTCTCACAGCTAACATGTTAAAGATAGCTATCAAGCATACTACAAGTGATAAAAGAGTGTGTAGCACCTGGTTCAACCAGAACAGATAAAAAGTAAGAAGAAGACAAATCAAAATGAAATAACTCCACCTGACCTGCAACTACTCATGGGTTGACTATCGCCTCCGACTGACTCATAGCATAGAATCGAGTCGTTGCTTGTTGTTGTCCATGCCCTCTACTTCATTGAGCAGATGATCCTACTTGCCACGCTTGACCGCACCCTCGCCCTCTGTTACCACTGGACTGTTGTCTATCTGATCCCTGTTGATTCTGCCTCGGCTTCTCTGTTACTTCGACATCTCTCCTTGGGAAATTCCACCTGATATGCCCGACCTATCCACAGAGAAAGCACGATGGGTCTCTCAGCTATAGCCTAGATGGCCCTGTCACTGCCACTGAAGCTGTGATGTATGTCTTTGATGGTGAAAAACCATGTCCTCTTCCTTACTCAGAGACCATTGTGACGGTGTACTTGAACCCTATATCATAGAAGGTGTAGAAAACCTCGGCTTCTTGAAGCCATCAAACCTCTACTTCTGGAACTGAGTGGGCCTTTTCTTGGACATAGCCTCTCTCTTCTTTGTGACTGAACATTCAATCCTTCAGACAGACTCCACAAATGTGGCAAACCGCTCCCAATTTTCTAAAGCAGCAGCAGGTGTCGTCAGCTCAGCACTAAGACCTTTCTCAAGCCATTTGATTCTCTCATCATCGGTCACTTCCATGTGAGGATAAAACCTTAGCAGGTCCATAAATGTGGCTTCATACTCGGTGATGCTCATAGATTCTTGGCGCAAATGCTCAAACTAACTGATCTTCTTGTCCAGGTAGGTCTTTGGGAAGTATCGACTCACGAACTCCCACCGGAAGATGTCCCAACAGATCACCTCACCAGGTCACTTCTCCTCCTCGATGGCCCACCAGTGGCCAACACTACCCTTTAAAAGGTAGATAGTGTGCTTGACTTTGTCTGCTTCGGGGATGTTGAGAATCTGGAAGGCCTTCTCAAGACCTGTCAGCCACAGATTAACATTCGCTGGATCATTCGTACTAGCATAATCTGAAGCTCTGACTCGGCGAAGCCACTCGAAGGTCTTCCCAATACCCGAAGATTCACCATGGGGAGCCTATGCTCTTGGCGGAGGCACTAGCAATCTTTCCACCATGAGATTCATTATAGCCATTACCTGTCCCATAAGGTGTTGGTAGACAGGATTCTCAAGAATGGTTGGCTTGATTTGGGGGACCTCAGGCACCCGATCTTCATGTGCCTGCATACTCGCTCCATCAACTGATACAGCGGCATTGCTCTCGACAGCATATTCTTCATGATTTCTAGACATCTTTTAGCTTTATCTTCTGCTGGGGGAAGAAGTCATCATGAGAAAATCTAGAGAAAATAAAAAGAACAGACACAAACCTAGTCCTAGATCCATGTAGACTCAGTGAACCTAGAGCTCTCATACCAACCTAATATGTGACATCCCGCTATCACACATACAACAAAATGCCACGCGAAAATGTACAGAACTGTCATAAACATCGTATTACCAAAAATACGGGTTAATTAAAACCGATTGCAGAAAGCAGATAAGGAAGGAACTATTACAACCAGATCCACATCTTGCAAGGAAACATATTATATAAATATACATAAACTTGATACATATCCATAGCTTATAGGATCCAGTTGTCTCATAAGCACAAAGAGTTCACCACATGTTTAAATACAAACAGACCACATCAGGCTAACAGCAGGATAAAGCTACATCAACTATACATCGTGAAACCTCGTCAAGACACCTCCAAGGACCTAAGAGTATAGGGATGACTCTAGGAGTGTACTACAAAACATCCAACAACAGCAGTAGCAACATATCCAACATTGCTTTCTACTGTTCTTCTTATTGCTCAGCCGCAACCTCACGACCACCATCACGTCTAGCTCGATCACCTAAAATTTTTTTAAACAAATGGGTTGAGACACATAGTCCCAGCAAGAAACATAACCCCCGCTGAAACTATAAAACCTCAAAAGGGAGCTATAACAGATAAAATAGGTAACCGATATAAGTAGATCGTATATGAGCATCATACTGAGCAAAACTAACTTGTTATAACATCTTACCAAGATATCTAGGAGGAATATAACCAAATATTTCTTATAGAACATGATTGACAAGATAAGTTATATAAGAACTTACCATAATATATGAGGCACACATAATTAATTTCAAGATATAACTAGGGAAACTATACAAGCAAGGCCTCACCAAAATTTTCATGTTTTGCCCTAAGAGAATATACTATATGGCTGGATTATGATTTATTATGCCCTGAGGAAGTGAGTCGTACCACTCAAATCCAAACCGACCACCGCTTGGTCGCAATTGATTGCCATACAAGGTCAATGGGAGAGCTGGATTCCATGACCTCTTTCCCTTGTGGTCAGTGCACAAGAACCAACAAGTAGGACCGTAGTCTCATGCTTAAGTGGCCTCAGCCACACAAGGTCAGGATACCCTCTGCCTAGCCCACCTTGGTACAGGTATCAGCGCTAGAAAACCGAGCCACAGGCCTATTCACCATGCTCCATCATCACTAAGCCATGGGCCAGTTCACCATGCTCTATCACATATCCTGAGCCATGGACATGTTCACCATGCTCCAACCACAATGAGCACGGGCCTGAAACCATGCTCTAAACATGCACTACTACTTAGGGCGTAGGCAGACCCCACATATTCAATAATATGTGTTCCGGGCTAACCCTTAGGAGAACCTATTTCACCATCACCAAACTCTTGATGATGATGGATCTATGACCAGGGCAAACTACATGAAAGATTCATCTGTAATTAATTAACATATTTTAAGTGGATTGCAAGATTCAACCAAGTTATGTAACATGCAACTATATCAATAATGAATAAACATAGAACTCATTATCTTGTGTTACATTGTCACTAAGGCCTTCAGTGCCATCAACATCATCTTGATCCATCACATAGTACAAATGTGTACACAATAGTACACATTGCAGTACAAAATTATACACAATATATGCATGTCAACACACATGTGTACATCAATACACATGGCAGTACAAATGTGTACACAATAGTGTACATTAAAGTACACATGTATATAAGACTATACACAACAATACACATGAAAACACATGTGTTCAATAACATAAGTGGCAGTATGAATGTGTACACGCTACAGTACACATTGCAATATACATGTGTACAAGACTATACACAACAGTAAGCATAACAAGACATGTGTACAACAATACATATGGTAGTACATATGTGTACAAAACAGTACACATGGCAGTACACATGTATACAAGAATTATACTTCACAATTATAATAGTACACATAGATGTACTCATGTGTATCAAACTGTATACAGCAGTACACACAAAAAAAACACATGCTTATTAAATAGTAAACGTAGCGGATTGCATGTGTACACAATAGTACATATGTGTACACAACAATACACATAGAAGTACACATGTGTACACAGTAGTACACATATCGATCTGCATATGTACACAACAATACATATAGAAGTACGCAACAGTACACAACAGTACACTTGTATATAAAATAGTACGCATGTGTACACAATAGTACACATGTGTACGCTACAATACACATAGGCATGTGTACACAATAGTACACATAGAAGTACACATGTACAAATCAGTACACATTGCAATACAGATGTTTAAGAAAGTTATACATTACCTTACAACTGGCAAAGATAAGTTTACAAAATTATAGATATAACAGTGCACATGACAATACACATGAGTACAAAATAATAAACATGATAATACACTTGTGTGCATAATAGTACTGATGGCAGTATACGTGTACAAAATTGTATACAACTGTACACATGGAAGTACACACGTGTACAAAACTTCACACATGGTAAGACACAAAAGTACACATTGTAGTACACATGTGTACAAAAATATACACAACAATACGCATATATAGACAACATTACACATGACAATACACATATGTAGACAATAGTACACATATGTAAACAGCAGTACACCTTCCAATACACGTATGTACAAAACTATACACAATAGTAGACATGACAATACATGGGTGCAAAAGTTATACACAACAATACATATAGCAATATGCATGTTTACTCAACATAACACATATATAAACAATAATACACATGGCAGTACAAATATGAAGACAACAATACATATGTAAACAACAGTACACATGGCAGTACATAGATGTACAAAATTATACACAATAGTAGACACGACAATACACATTTGTAAAAAATTATACACAACAATACATATAGCGGTACATATATGTATACTTAGAAGTACATGTGTGTACAAATAATTACATATTGCAATATAGATGTTTAAAAAATTATATACATTACCTTACACATGAGAGATACAAGTGTAAAATTTTTACACATAATAGTACATGCAACAATACACATGAGTACAAAATAATGCACATGACAATACACTTGTGTACACAACAGTACAAATGACACTACATATGTGTATAAAAAAGTACACAACAATACACATGACAATTATAATAGTACACATAGAAGTACACATGTGCCTAAAACTATACATAACAATACACATAACAGTACACATGTGTATTAAACAGTAAATGTAGCAGATTGCATGTGTACCCAATAGTACATATGTGTACACAAAAGTACACATAACAGTACACATATGAGTTGACATATGTACACAACAATACATATAGTAATATGCAACAGTACACAACAATATGCTTGTGTATACAATAGTATGCATGTGTAAACAACAATCCGCATATGTACGCAACAATACACATATAAATACACAACATCGGACAACAATACACATGTGTACATAATAGTACACATACATGTACGTATATGTGTACAACAGTCGCATGTGTACACAACAATACACATAAAATTCAATTATTTACACAATGGTACACATAGAAATAGCCTTCAAATCTGCTGTGACAGATTGTTGTGACGGATGTTGTTCCAGACAATCTCAACTACACATCTATTGCAAAAACCAACCCCTAAAAAATTAATAGAGTATTTTAACCGCTGAGATTAATTGCAACACACCTGGAACAACATGTGACAACAACGAATTTGGACCCATAGAAATACACAACAACAAGCAACAATACACATGCGTACATAATAGTACGACCCGTACATATATGTCTATTGCGTATTAAACAGTAAACATAGTAGATTGCATGTGTTCACAACACTACATATGTGTACATAACAATACAGATAGCAGTACACATGTGTACACAGTTGTACACATATAGATCAGCATATGTACACAACAATACATATAGAAGTACGCAACAACAATACACAATTGCAGTATGCATGTGTACACAACAGGAAACATAGACTGTGTAAACATAGCAGTACGCATGTGTACACAACAATAACAATACTTATAGAAGTAACATTGTCTACACAACCATAGACACGTGTACACAACAATAACCACCATGTGTACACAATAGTATGTATGCATGTTTACGCAACAATACACATATGTACATAATACTGCACGTAGAAGATTGCATGTGTATCATTTTGACGTTAACTTTGGTTGGAGCCTGGCTTCCGAAGTCTTCACTTGAGCTTGTATGAACTGCAAGATATATAGGCAGCAAAAAGCACGATTCTGGATTCCAACAAATTTACCACAATTGAAATCAGATAACAGTAGTGGCAAGGAACCTAAGAGAATGCTATGTCTAACTTATGGACGTATGCGGGACGGCGATCATGTGGCTCTCCTTAATGCAGTAGATTGGGTGGCCGCATATCGCACCTGACGAGGATAAGGTAGTAACTTGATGCACCCTGCAAAGGAAAGGGTGGAAATCAAGCAGAGACGGAAGAGACAATGTGTTAGATAATTTAGGTGTAAATGTCGTTACATGCAATAACAAACAGTTGCAAAAAAATTAACAATTGCAGATAGATCAAGATAAGATATACAAGAATAAAATATTGTAGGAGAACATAAATAAAAGAGTAAGAAACTCCTGACCGGATTGTCTCGTTGAGAAACAAGACATGTATATTGGTATATACATATGTATACTTAAAGAAATCATTGCCTTGCAATTCTTCGGATAAGCGATGTTCTTCCAGTCCATCCAGTCATTAAGAATACAACAAGTCTATATTCTTGGCTCGTCTCGCTAACGCTTGACGCCAAGTCACTCCGCATGTCTGCTTGCATTTAACGTCGCTCTTCCGGCACGTCAAATTGACGCCGAAATATTTACACCACCAGTGCAGCCCAGCGATCGCAGGTACCACCACCCGGACAGATCGTGTCAAAGGAATAGAAGGACGACATTGTTCGTCTCATTCAGGAGAAAGATCTCCATGAGACAACTTTTCTGAATACTCACTTTGTTCCGAAGACAAGTCTCCACAAAGTAGCAATTCAGATGGGCGAAGAGAAAGAAGAGAAAAACTCTGTCAAAGGGACACATCTCTCGTCTCTTGCAAACGGCGGCTGACGGTTGTGCGTTATGCAGAGAGAGACTAAATTCGTTGTGTGCTCAACCCTATTGACATGTTTCCCTATTTATAACCCTTTCACGCCCACGTCCTAATCCTAGACGGACACGATCACTCGATCATTCTTGTACACGAAACGTACATGCCTTTACCGTTAAGGAAAGGAGACCATTAATTATATATATAAATAATTAACTTCATCTCTTATTCACATAATGGAAAGTTGCTGAACCGTTTCAGAATTGTACACGAAACGTACATATCTTAATCGTTAAAGAAAGGAGACCATTAATTATATAAATAATTAACTTCATCTCTTATTCACATAACCAAAAGATGCTAAAACGTTTCGGAAAGATACAATTAATTAAATCAATAATTAATAACGTGATTATCCTTTTATACAAAAGGGGTAACTTACGTTCCTTTCCATTATGTACTGGCTGCGCAACATTGGGCTTAACCCATGCTAAATAATAGCTGTAAAAGCTATATATAACAATCCCCCACAAAGTCCAATGTGTAGTGCTCTGCCAAACAGTCCTCCATACTATGCTTTCAGTAGATACCTTTCGGTTTGAATCTACCTGAGTTATCCAACGTAGACTCCCACAGGAACTAAGTGAACTAAAGTCTTGAACTTGAACCTTGGTTGTAAGAGTATCGGTTGGTAACAACATAATAAAGACATGGCAGTAAAGAAGTAAAACGATGCATTAAAGGCCATGCATCCTAATCAGGGAATCATGATTGACATATGAAACAACCATTTTCCTTGTTGCGGCCCACACAACATCAATCACTTAGTTGAAGTCTCCAAGGATGTACTGCTAGCATCCTGTCCTAGGACTTGACTCCATTCAGAGACTAATCTCTTACTAACTTGCAACTTATGACACTAAACAGGTTTTCAGGGGAGAGACACACAAATGCATGAAGCATCAAAGATAAATTTACATAGTGTCATCAATTCACCCGACAGCTTGTTATTACCACATTGAACCCAATTCGTGGGATCTCCACTCTTTTGGGTTGGGTTGCTACTGCCTATGAATAAGAAGGGGTTTCAGTCCCATCCCCAACCTGAATTTCTCAACTAATGCCATATTAAGACATATAGTCAAAGGATTGGCTTTATAAGAAACAAGGTACCTTCGTAGTCAAGCCTTGACCCCACAAGACACTAACTCCCTTACAGACATAAGTCTGACTTGGATGTGTCAAAGTTGTTTTAATTATACTTGTCAATCTTTATATCTTTTATAGTTGTATTGTTATTAATATGAAATGAAATTGCAGGAATCATATTTATTTTCAATAGCTAACTTAGATTAAAAATCTATGCAGCCATTCAACTTCCAATTCAATTTCATATATAAAACACCCAACTAAGATTCAGAAGAAGACCAAGACAATCCATAAAACAACACATTTTCTTATTAGGAAAATATATCACAAGACACCATTACTCCTAGAGTTCATGACAAACTGGCATGCATTATTATATCCTTTTACTACCAAAGGATATTTTTCATAATGAAGTCAAGGTAACGCGTTCCCTTTACAGACCTCAATACTCTATCAAGAGATTTCTAAATGTGTCTTAGCAGGATCATTGGTGTATCTACTCAACTTGCACATAACAAACATAATGTATGTACATGTGTGGTTCTTAAGATACATCAAACTTCAAATATCAAAAAAGTATCATAATTAATTCATTAGAAATTTAGTCACATTCTTATACAAGACATTTTGATGAGTTCATATAGAGTCTTAACATGGTTGCATGATATGTACTCAAACTTCTCTAGTATTCTCTCAACATAATGAGACTTTTAGAGAGTTATATCATCAGTAAATCTCATGATTAAAATCATGTAAATGACTCTCATCTATATTTCATCTAAAACTTGTTACATAAGAATGATAGTCTAATTTATTACTTTTATATTGGAAACAAAACATCATCTATGTATAACAACATGAATCAAGCATTGATGATTTTTACAGTAGATACATATATCAAAATTATTAGAAATGAAGCATTTCATTGATATTACTCTATCAAACATCTCATATCATTTCTTAGGAGCTTGTTTCAAGCCATGCAATAGCTTTAATAAATTTACACACTTTTATGCTCATTCCTACAATGCACAAATCCATCAGGTTGTTCCACACATATATATCTTCTCGTGAATATTACCGTGTAAGAATACGGAATTCTCATTCATTTATTGAATATGAGATTATATGTGACAACCAATGCCTTAAGCATTTAGATTGTGTTCATGTAGAAAACATAGAATATGTATCAAAATACATTATTCCTTCAGGGTGTAAAATCCTTAGCAACTAGCCTAGCAAAGTACATGATTGATTATCCATTCTGAATTTATTTTCATTTTAAGGATCCATTTACTAACAACTTTAGAACAACTAGAAGACAAATCTATAAATTCCTACAATAAATTTGAGAGAATTCATAAGATTTCTTTGTTAACAAATTCTTTCAAAACTAAGCTTCTAGAGAATCCATAGCATGTTTTGAAAGGAACAAGATCATCTTTGATATTATAAGTGAGAAACTCACTTCTATCATCCTTGAAAATCTTAGTATGTTAACTTCTCCTTTGTTCAGCCATTTCATCAGAATCAATAAATTCAGAAATAGCAAATTATAAGTTGCCCGCACATTTCTCATCCTTTCTTCGTTCTCGAGAAAAGACCATGTGTATAATGAATCATTATGAGACATTTATTTAGATACACCCGTTTTTTCATAAGAAACACATTATCATAGAATGTCGTACGTAATATCACAATTGTATAAACCTGATAGCCTAAGATTTCAGATTTTACAATCATAAATCTAAAGGCGTAACTTGTTTTTACATGACCCAAAAAAATGGCGTCAACCGTTTTTCTAATTTCTTTTCTTTTGTGTTCAGAGACATATACCTTAGTAAAAATGCCCCCACATTTGAAGATATTAGATAAACAATTCTTTCTCAATCAATAACTCAATCAGTTTACTCTTATTATGTCTACGGAAAACTTTATTCAAAAAATGGCAAGTCATAGTCAAAGTTTCTTCCACATATGTATGAGTAAACTTGAGTTCTGGAGAAAGTTATTAGCCATTTAAATAAGGAATTAGATTTTACGTTCTACAATCCCAATAAACCATGGTGTATAAGGAGAAACAACCTTCATGAACTACACAGTGGAGTTGTTAAAAATTCCAACAAATAAGTTCAAGGTATGTTCTTCTCCCCATCAGACCTTAATCATTTAAGTACCTTACTAGCTTGAGTTTTAGCTTCCATCTAAAAAATTTTGAATTTTCTAATGTCTCAATTTTACTTTTAAGTAAAATGACATAACAATATCTACACAAATCATCTAGATATATTATTAAATAACAATTTCCAGTAACTTCATTAAATTCACAGATGTAATGGTGAACTAAAACTAGAATTTCAGAATTCTTATTATAAAAAGAAATTCTTCTAGACAATTTAGTTTACATATATATATTTTACATCTTTCAGAATTAATGTCGGATTTTGGAACCAATTCATGATTCAACATTTGTTTCATTGAGACAACAAAATATGTCTCAAATAATAATGTTATATATTAGATGAAATAAGATTCATGCATACGGAACTATATTCATTCAAATATTGCAATTTGAAATATGTTCAGCAAGAATATTAAACTTGTTCTCCACGTTACACAAATATCACTTGCTAAAGAACATAGTATCACAAAGGTATGTAATAATAACTTATTACATTTTACAGTCTATTACAAAACCATCTCATTTACTAATCGAGATTTCAGGTTTTAAAGACACATACCCATCATTAAGGTTCAAGAAAATAATTATCTAATTATAATCTCCTTAATTTCAGATGTGGCTACCTTCTATCCTTTGTATATAAAGGACATACTTTATTCTTAGCCATAGATATATGTACTATCTTTAATTTCTTATATTTGGTCTTAGCACTAAAATTAACTGTCGGGTAAGAACTAACATGTAACTTGACATTTGTATCTTTCAGGTGTACGTCTTGTTTATTAATGTCTAACATGAGACCGCTCATTGACATTCTCCTTTATATTTGAGATATATGTCAAACGACTTCCTAAAATATTAGGAATATCTCAACTATAGACATAACAATAAAATTATCAAGTGTACATCTTATTTATTAATGTCTAACATGAGACCGCTCATTGACATTCTCCTTTATATTTGAGATATATGTCAAACGACTTCCTAAAATATTAGGAATATCTCCACTATAGACATAACAATAAAATTATCAAGTGTACATCTTGTTTATTAATGTCTAACATGAGACCGCTCATTGACATTCTCCTTTATATTTGAGATATATGTCAAACGACTTCTTAAAATATTAGGAATATCTCAACTATAGACATAACAACAAAATTTTCAAGCATTTAATGCATGCATCCAAAATTTTGTACACCAAGAATTAAATCAGTAATTACTTGTTCAAGAATAGATTTACCTCTACTAAATAAAAAATTTAGAAATATTATAAACTTTGAAACGCAGTACTAATTAGTACCTTTATTCTCAGTTTTATATTTTATTTCTACCATCCCTATACAATGTCATGGAAATAAGCAATACTTGCTAAGAGTATAAATTATACAGTTTGTATTTTTAACACAAACAAAATTAACTCTTGCATCTCGTATCAGCCTTTTTCCAACTAGAAATAATATTCACATTGTTGGGATCAATTTTATTTAATTCTGGTTGTTCCTATTTTTCATACCCATATATTATGCCAATTATATATTCAACATTGCTAATATACAACGTTCAAAATAATAAATTTCAGGCATATATTAATTGTTAATTCTAGCGCACGCACCATGATCTACATTGTTAATTAACGACAAAAAAATGATTTCTTTAAGATTGTTAGATAATTTAGGTGTAAATGTCGTTACATGCAACAACAAACAGTTGCAAAAAAATTAACAATTGCAGATAGATCAAGATAAGATATATAAGAATAAAACATTGTAGGAGAACATAAATAAAAGAGTAAGAAACTCCTGACCGGATTGTCTCGTTGAGAAACAAGACATGTATATTGGTATATACATATGTATACTTAAAGAAATCATTGCCTTGCAATTCTTCGGATAAGCGATGTTCTTCCAGTCCATCCAGTCATTAAGAATACAACAAGTCTATATCCTTGGCTCGTCTCGCTAACGCTTGACGCCAAGTCACTCCGCATGTCTGCTTGCATTTAACGTCGCTCTTCCGGCACGTCAAATTGACGCCGAAATATTTACACCACCAGTGCAGCCCAGCGATCGCAGGTACCACCACCCGGACAGATCGTGTCAAAGGAATAGAAGGACGACATTGTTCGTCTCATTCAGGAGAAAGATCTCCATGAGACAACTTTTCTGAATACTCACTTTGTTCCGAAGACAAGTCTCCACAAAGTAGCAATTCAGATGGGCGAAGAGAAAGAAGAGAAAAACTCTGTCAAAGGGACACATCTCTCGTCTCTTGCAAACGGCGGCTGACGGTTGTGCGTTATGCAGAGAGAGACTAAATTCGTTGTGTGCTCAACCCTATTGACATGTTTCCCTATTTATAACCCTTTCACGCCCCACGTCCTAATCCTAGACGGACACGATCACTCGATCATTCTTGTACACGAAACGTACATGCCTTTACCGTTAAGGAAAGGAGACCATTAATTATATATATAAATAATTAACTTCATCTCTTATTCACATAATGGAAAGTTGCTGAACCGTTTCAGAATTGTACACGAAACGTACATATCTTAATCGTTAAAGAAAGGAGACCATTAATTATATAAATAATTAACTTCATCTCTTATTCACATAACCAAAAGATGCTAAAACGTTTCGGAAAGATACAATTAATTAAATCAATAATTAATAACGTGATTATCCTTTTATACAAAAGGGGTAACTTACGTTCCTTTCCATTATGTACTGGTTGCGCAACATTGGGCTTAACCCATGCTAAATAATAGCTGTAAAAGCTATATATCTAACACAATGTAGTGAGATAATAATTCAAACAGAGATAGTGCAAGAGATAGTGGAAGTAAAGGTAACAATTGCAGAAGCAAGAGCTGTAAAGAGTTAACTAACCTGCTATTCCGTAGACTTTTCCAACGGGTTGAACCCTCTCATTGCGCGGTTCCCTTCGCTGATCCGTTGGAGCAGGTTCTCCTCCTGGGAGGAGTAGACCATGGGTTCCTCGCTTAAGTTGAGATCCGACGGCTCAGACCGGTCAATCTTCATCAAGCGGTGGAACCGCTTGTTCCGGTCGCTCCCTATCGATGAGTTAGCACGCAGAGAGAGAGAGAGAAAAACAAATACGGGGAACAGTTAACTCATGCCCTGAGTCAAACTGATGGCTAGATATGGGGAACTGAGGAGCAGGAAGCAGGTTGAGGGAAGTGAGAAGATGAAGGAATTTGAGGGGGGAGTACCGTTCGGGTCTCGTAGAAGAGGAACTTGTCGAGAGGGCATGCCTTTGGGTCGTAGTCGCAGTCTCCAAGAGGCGGGTGTAGGGATGGCGGAGTGAGCGGGCGCTGAAACGCCGACAGTGGCGTAGGCGGCAGGGCGGCGTTCTCCGGGGCGGGAGGGAGGAGAAGATGAGGAACAGGAGGGGAGGATCGGGCTGGACAGATAGGAGCCGACGGGTCGGACCGCAGGGAAGTAGCCGAGTGGAGTCACGCACGCTGGGCCGGGCTCGATTTCGGGGGTAGGGCGGTGCGGCGAGGAGTCCGATAGTGGGCGCCGGGATGGGTGCGGCAGGTGGTCGTACGTCCGCGGCGCGGCAAAGCAGGTGGCGTCGAGGGTGAGGGAAGGGTAGAGGGTGCATATGTAGATTGGGGCCGGGACAAGGCTTCTCGCAGCGGGAGAAGATTGGGAGAGGGTAACCGACAGGGAGGACCGTGCGTGCAGCAGAGCGAGTGCGGGGAGTTGTGATTTGCAGCTGCAGCATCCGGGAGTTCACGGGAGAGGAAACAAATTGACTAATTAAATAAGTTGCCGTTGTCAACCCATTACTAATTAAGCCGTTTAAGGGTGTGAAAAAGGGGCTCAAATCCGCTGTGACGGATGCTGTTCCAATTGCTGTAGCGGACACATCTCATCCGTACACACATCAGCGATGGGAGAAGTCATATACGGTTGTTAGATGAATGTATGGTTAGGATATTTTTGTCACAGCAGCTGTAACAGTGGCTGTCACAGCAAATCTCGTCGCGTGAAAAAGGGGCTCAAATCTTCTGTATCCGTCACATGTATGTCCATTGAATCTAAACCGTCCACTCTCTTATGGCCCCACAATCCAACGGATTACATCTCCCGTGAAAAAGGATGCAGATGAGCATAGAAGTTTTGGACCCGTGAAAAAGGATGTGAAGCCGGTTACGGGAATCACGACCCTAAAAAAAAATTTCTACCACCTAGATTAATTGCAACAGGCTCCTCGGAACAGAAAATTTGATCCCTATATGTGCATCGCCCTCACGAGTCACGACATACCAGGAGCGAGACAGCAAGCGAACTGTCTATGCTTTCATCCTTCCTTTGGAAGTTCCAACGCAAGATGGATTCACTAGCATTTGTCCTCGTAAGCCTGTGCGTTTCCTTCTTCGCCGCCATACTCATCCCAACAGTTTTAGCCTCTCGATATCGTCTTCGTAATGGCTTCCCACCGGGACCCCTCGCCTTCCCTATCATTGGGAACCTCCACTGGCTCTACGTCCCAGTCAGCCAGATGGAATCTCTCATCCGCCGCCTCCGCCGGCAATACGGCCCTGTTGTCATGCTACAACTCGGTTCCCGCCCCATCATTCTCGTCTCTGATCGGGAAATAGCCCATGAGGCCCTGGTGCGCAACGGAACTGCCTTTGTCGGCCGCCCCGCGCTCTTTGAATCCGATAGCATCATCAGCAACAATGGTTTTGCCGTCAAGACCGTCACCTACGGATCCCTTTGGCGGTGCCTGAGGCGTAACCTCAAGTCAGAGGTCCTCCACCCGTCCAGGATACGGCTTTTCTCTGAGGGCCGGGACTGGGTCCTCGGATTACTGCTCGACGACATCCGGGCTCTGGCGGCTGAGCAAGAAGGTATCGTCACTGTTCTGGACCCCTTCCGGTACGCTATGGTCAGACTCCTCGTGCTCATGTGCTTTGGGGAGAGGCCAGGGAAGGACACCATCAGGGAAATAGAGAGGATCCAGAGAGAGATACTGCTCCTTTTCGCGAAGCTCCAGTTCTTGGACTTTTTCCCCGGCATCTCAAAGTATCTTTTCCCCGAACGGTGGAGGGCAGTAACAGAGCTCCACCGCCAGCAGATGGACATGTTCTGCCCACTCATTCAAGCCCGAAGGGATCTGCGGAATGAAACCCGATTGGATTCCGAAAAAAGCTGCAGCGAATCCTTCGTCTACTCGTACGTTGACTCGCTCCTCGAACTGGAGCTGCCAGAGGAAAATGGCCGGAAATTGACGGACAAAGAGATCGTCGGGCTCTGCTCCGAGTTCCTCGCCGTCGCTGCTGACACTACCTCCACGGCGTTGCAGTGGATCATGGCCAGGTTGGTCAAGGACCCCTTGGTTCAATCAAAGCTCTACGATGAGATCAATTCCGTCGTCACCAAGAACCAGAGAAAGAGCAACACTATCCCGATAATTTCAGAAGACGATCTGCCCAACATGCCGTACCTAAAGGCAGTCGTACTAGAGGGCTTACGAAGGCACCCGCCGTCCCACTTTATCCTCCCCCACTTCACGACGCAGGAGATCTCCGTAGGTGGATACCTGTTCCCGAAAGGCGTTACGGTGAACTTCACCTCGGCAGACATGGGATGGGATGAGGGGTTGTGGAAGGACCCCATGGAGTTCCGGCCGGAGAGGTTTCTCGCCGGTGGGGAAGGGCACGGTGTCGACATTACCGGAAGCAGGGGGATCAAGATGATGCCTTTTGGTGCTGGACGCAGAATATGCCCTGGCCTCGGCGTCTCCATGCTTCACCTGGAGTACTTTCTGGCCAACCTGCTCGGTGCATTCGACTGGCGTCGGGTGGATGGGGATGAGGTCAACCTCGAGGAGAAGCTCGAGCTCACCATCACCATGAAGCATCCCATACGGGCGCGGGTGATCGAACGACCCCAATGACGCCACATGGAACGCCACGTCACTGATGCCAAAATTCATCTCGTTTTCCATGGCACAATCTTTTTTTTTTAAATGGCACAATCTTTTCTCTGTTTGTACCTTTCCGTGTGTGTTATTTAAACAAGGCTAAAATTCAAAATAACACTTGTTTGCTATTTTGATTACCCGCAGATTAATTATTATGATGTCATGTTTTAGAGGCAACTAATCCCATCTCCTAGTGGGGTCTTTGTCCGGGTCGCTTTGTCTCTCTCCGACAGCAATACATATCGGCTTGCAACGCATTGGCTCAGCGGGGAAGAATGCATTTGCACCACACATCTATTCTATTCGTCATAGAAAAAAGTAAGGAAGAAAAACTAATTTAGCACACTTTTACAAAATTGTAAAATATTTTCCAAAGTATGCTAAATTAGTTTTTTTTCCAAAAAGTAATGTGTCTTTGGCGGATACGAACTACGTCATATGCACACATGTGACTTTAAGTGTCGATGTATTGCCTTCAGAGAGGACAATACATCTCCCAGTGGGACGCATTGGTCCCACCTGAGACAATGTGTCACATTTAGGGATACATTATTTTTATTTTGTATAAAACTATTTTTTAAATTATCTATATATACACATATATATGGATCTTTATACTTACAATAATGTAACGTATTTAGTATTATTCATTGCACATGCTATTTGACTCTTTTATAAGACAATAATTATAATAATTAGTTAATTTTGTAAAACAAATAGCATAAAAACACATATAGACAATCATGTTACAAATATATACATTAATGATGTAAATATACATAAACCCAAGTACAAAGTAGATACACACACACACACACACACACACACACATATATATATATATATATATGTGTGTGTGTGTGTGTGTGTGTGTGTGTGTGTGTCTATATATATATATATATATATATATATATATATATATATATATATATATATATATATATATATATATATATATATATATATATATATATATATACATATACATATATATAGAGAGAGGGAGAGAGAGAGTCAGGCTAGAATACACTCGAGTGTATTCGGAGCAGAATACACTCAAGTAATTTTTCATGATGTAATATTTTTTTCAAAAATCTAATCCGTTGATCTTCTTAAACATGTTGCGAATAGCTCATACGCAAAATTTGAGCACATTTGGACATTTATAGGTCATGTTATAAAGACCGCAAAAATATGCATTTCCAATTAATTTCGCACGTCGATTTTGTTGCTCTTGGATGAGTGACTTACACTCATCCAAACGGGCTCAAAATTTATATGTAGCCTAGTTATAGTATGACGGTGAAGATCAATGGTTTATATTTTGCAAAAAATAGTCTTGATATACAAACACACTTGAGTGTATTCTAGTCTAACTATATATATATATATATATATATATATATATATATATATAGAGAGAGAGAGAGAGAGAGAGAGAGTCATGTTGGAATACACTCAAGTGTATTCGAAGCAGAATACACTCAAGTAGTTTTCCATGATGCAATATTTTTTTTCTAAAATCTAATCCGTTGATCTTGTTAAACATCTTGTATAGCTTATATATAAAATTTGAGCCCATTTGGACATTTATAGGTCATGTTATGAAGACAATAAAAATAATACATTTCAAATTAGTTTCATGCGTCGATTATGTTGTCCTCGGATGAGTGACTTACACTCATCCAAATGAGTTTAAAATTATATATATATATATATATATATGTGTGTGTGTGTGTGTGTGTGTGTATATATATATATATATGTATATATATGTGTGTATATATATGTATATGTGTGTGTGTATATATGTGTGTGTAAATCTAGGCAGTGGATGATCTACATGATAGTACAAAAAAAAGTTAAAATGAACTAAGGACGTTTCCCCCGTGACCCTATACTAGAAACTGTTTTGTAGGGATCTCATATGGAAAATCCTTAGTGTCAATTGTGTAGCAATAGGCCGATGATGAATGTCAGAACTAAGCTAAAATAGCAGAGGTGGGGTAAGTGGTCTCTGTAGGTTAGGTCTGAACTCAAGTGGGATGTCGCATAACTCAAGAGGATCAATAAGTAGCGTGAAGTGATACTGATGATGGCACATATGTTGCATCTCCAAAGCATTTGAAGGTGGGTGTATGAAATAGAAAAAGATCATGCTTCAAAGTAGTGTGTGTATGGAAGTGGAGGTTGGGTGTTGTATGGACTAGATGTAGAGCCTACTCCACTATACTGTCATGACTAACGCCAACCTACTAGCTATAGAGAGAAAGGAAAAATTGATTGTGGTTTAGGATTAAGAGTAGAAGTGGGATTAGGAGCAAGAGCAACAATAGGAGAAGTAATAGGGGCAAGAGTAGGTATGGGGCGAGGAGTAGGAGTGAATTGCGTGGATGATTGCAAGTGATATAGACTACCATACTTAGAAAGAATGTTAAAGTAGGCCCTAGATGTTATATATTTCATCCTTAATATGTGTGTGTATATGGTCCACACATGTTCAGATGTGTACTTATTTCCAGATCCATTAATAAGATTATATATTCAATACAAATAATAAAATACAAAATTGACTGTATTAGGTAAATAGATGCATTAATTTAATAGTTATACATATGAAGTAATGTTTCCTATAACAGGTTGGATAATACGTCATCTACAACTGAGTTGGGTATCCCACTAAGTAGACTAGACGATACCATCAGTGTTGAACCTATGAAATAAAGATTGTCTCTAACGGTAGCTGACAAACTCGATGATCAAGTTTGTTGTTACATAGTTGCACCTCTTACCTATGGCAATGCACCCGATCCTCAATAGCATTGACCCCTCCCATCTAACCATTGCAATAGCATGTTGTATTTGAAGAAACTTGAATTGTGTAAGCACTCTATTCAAGAGGTCCAACTTTACAATTATGTAGCAAAGAAGAGGCACTAGGGTCAATCAAATCTTTTGATCCTCTTGAGAGTGATGTGGATGCCTCAGTAGATGCTCATTCTTGTATGGAGTCAATTCTATCTATTAATTTTAATATCTCAAATATCATATAATATACAATGTGACCAATAAAAATCATGTAAATTAAATCATTCAAATTAAATGTCACTTGATAGGACAACGTCTTGTCAAAGGCATCATCATGAAATTGGATTGGTCCTCTTACTGTCTTGGATTTTTGAACAAACATTGAGCACCTATTGACAAGTACATTCAAGTCATATAAAGCTATATTGTATTAAATTTATAACACAATTATGTTGAATTTTTTTACCTATACCCCAATGGACTACCATGTGGCCACTACTCTTAGTTCATAACCAATGATATAGGGAATCTAGTTCCTATCCTCTCCCATCACTACATATGAAGTAGACATAAACAACCACACAAATGGGCCTTTGTCTCTGATAAGGTATTTGTCTTGTACAAAAACTCTCTAAATAAGTATGCTAGAGTTACAACATCACAAGATAAGGTGATACAACACTGGAAGTTAGCCACAAGGGGAAGGTATTGCATATAATCATGGCCTCCAGTATTATTAGGAATCAATTAACTACCCAAGAAATAAAGGAGATAGCCTATAGCATACAAAACGTTCCACTTTTCCTGATGCTCTAGAGACCCTAGGGTGAAATTCATACTCAATAGTGTGTCAGACAACCATCTCAGACTAACGTGGCCCGTGGACATCCCGTCTGGATGACTAGCTAAGTAGTGTTCACAAATGTGAGCCCATGACTAAAATTCTCCCTCATTTGGGCCTATAAGAGATGTAGCTATGAGTGGATCCTGTCAACTCTAAGATCTAGAAGAATTGCCACATCTTGAAGTGTGACAGTCATCTCAATATATGGGAACCTCAATGTGTTTCTAATGATGTCGTAATGGTTCACTAGAGCAGTGATGAGTTTGGTAACTAAGTGGACAGGTTGTAGCTTATGACTTGCACCAAAATTTGCTAAAGATATGTTTTCTAATACATCCTAGTCAGTAACTAGCCACTCTAACAAATAGAAGTGGTGTTAAGAGAGTTGGAATAGTTCTTATCTAGGATCCATGTTTATTTAAAAAAACTGATAACATTACTTCACCTCATCAAATTACAAACACTATATAAACAAATCGAAGACATTAGTACATTACAAAATTCAAAACATTACATAAACAAACCACTTTGAGAACATTGTGTTACGTTGCATGACCAAATTGAACATATTACATTACACGACATGCTCAAATTCAAATTATACATAATACATTGCATGACATGACTAAATTCTAATTTGAAAACATTAAATTACTTTACATGGCTCAATTTAAAATATTAAATTACATAACAAAAGTGTATGTGCGTCTATTATGACCCTTCATCTCACACTTATGACAATTTTATGCAGTATTATTTGGATCAATATACATGGATGTAAGCCTTCTTTTTATTATTTGGTCTTCCTGTACTTCTTTTGTTAGTTAGAGGTAATACATGATAAACTTGTTTGCTTTTTTTCAAAAGGTGGCCAATATCTCTTCTTAGTAACCCCATGAAATTCAGCTCTATATGAGTTATAATGTACTTTATGTCAAATATATGCTCACAAGTTCATTACATCCTAAGTTGACATATGCACTAGCTTCCCAAACATGAGAGCGCGGTATGTGCCATTGTTGAGCATGACCACAACTACAATGAATAGCTCCATTTGGTCATAACTGGTGTGAAATTTGTGGCAATACTCATCATCCACAAGAAACTCAAGATTGTTAACTCAAAGTCTAAATCTCAAATTGCCTGCTTGCATCCTGACTGACTTTATGAAGTGCATTTTGAAGGTGGAAAGGAAACTGAAATCCATCTGTTGTTCATTTCATCGCTTCATTATGCCTCTTCAGCCATGTCAAAATTGAAAGATAGTATGTGAACCAGTAAGGTCATGTGTTGATAAATTTCTAGAACCTTTTAAGACACCATTTGCAATTTCTACATGATTTCTAGTCTTTGACCCATAGTTGTAACCTCCGTCGAATGTCGAGACCATTTGGTGGGGTTTGTTGTTATACAAAACTTCTTAGTAGTTGGATAGATGGTATCTATATTAGACATGAGGCAATCAAATTCAAGTGCATATGTTATAGATCCTAGACTCCACATGGGCTCCTTAACTCCAATGATTTGAGCTTTTTGTGAAAATTCTTAGGAAGATGTTAAAGATAGTATCAATGTTGGGCCCAATCAAACCTTGTTCTAATAAATTTTAGAATTCCACTCATTTTATCAGAAATAAGACACAGATCCACCCGACATTCAACAGATTCAATCAACTTGTGTAGATAAGCAAAGGACCACTCCCATGATTTAACATTTTTTGCCTCCAGGAAAAGCAAGCGTTAATATGGCATTATTAACATGTATACCACGTGCAATAAGAAGAGTGCCCTTGTATTTTCTAGTAAAGATTGTTCCATAAAAAGTAATAACATACATGCAAATATGCCCATATTGTAATTGCTAGACTGAATGTCCAAAACACCAGCTTTGATTTATGAGTGCATGTGATTGTGTGGTATAATCATCCACAAGGTGGTTATATATTGTCCCTAGAATATATTGTGATAGATAGTTTATGAATGGAAAGATTTTATGATATGAATCTTTCCAATCAAAAAATATTTTACATATGGCCTTCCTTCAAGCTATAGACACCTTTTTATATGAGATGTTCAACTTTAGTTCATCATTCACCATATCACCAATTTTTTGTGTGGATATATCTAGTTATGCCACTATAATTAACATGATAATATGAGAATTATAAGATGAAGTGCATTGGTCATGATCCTCATTCTGAATAGTTAGTTGAAAAGTGTGGTTTTTGATACAATGCTTGATCTTTCACATGCAACCTGATCTTTTTTAATGACAAACATGCAACTTCTAAGGACATTATTGACCTTGGACACATGCAAGGGTGAGAAATTGACACATGCAAGGGTGAGAAATTGACTTCTTGAGTGTTGAATCTAATTTTGGACTTCTTTTGTAGGGATTGTATCTGAATCTTCTCAATTATGAGTTTGTTAGATGAAAGCAAAGAACCCTTACAAATTTCATTACTAGATTGGGTATAATTGATATGAATTTGATGGCTGTTAGAATTATTGTTATCTAATTTTATATGTGCCTAATTTTCTTGTCCCAATAGGGTCAAGTTTTTCTTCCTTATATTTACCTTCTTTATATATATAAGAGAGGGATTCCATCTATCAATAAAAAAATCTCATTAACCTCTCATATTATTTTCCACAATGGAAAAATTCATCAACCCATTCATAATTTTATAGAGCTGCATACTTATCAACTATATTTTAGTCTAACCATTCATCTTCAACTAAACCAGGTATGTATCTCAAGGTAGCTATAATGTTACATATTATATAACCATCTAAATCAGGATAATTCATGATGGGCTCATCATCAATTTCAATTACTAGGTCACCTTTTTGTTCAATGTTTCCTTTTTCATCCTCCTCCTCCTCCTCTTGATCACTCTCTTCATTATCAGTAATAAGGTTTTGAAAAGGTACAGGTTGTTCATCTGATATGGAAGTTACTTTGTAGCTGATTGTTTGAACTAAGTCAATGAATTCATGTAATTATAGTCATGGAAAATAGGTACTTTATGAAGGAAGGAAACAATATCGGCATCAGATGAAATTGGGGGTAAAGTTCCATGCATCACCATCATATGTTTGTATGAGCATCTGGTGTCATTCAGGTAAAAGACATGATATATTGGTAGATAAGTGATTGAGATTGATGTCAAGAATATATATATATATATATATATATATATATATATATATATATATATATATATATATATATATATATATATATATATATATATATATATATATATATCCTACACTCATCTAGAGTATCCATGTGTGTAATATTTATGAATCTAACTGATCAATTAGAGTAAGTTTCACTAGAGAGAAATTGGCCATCATAGTCTAACTTCACAATTTGTCTATGTGAACTAGATGACATATTCTTATTATTATGAAACACATGAATATTTTAACAAATTGTTTTTAAAACTAATTCATTTAATCTTGATTATATATTCTTAATTATAAAATTTGTTTAATCACAAAGATAGTTAAATTTAGGCATACTAAATATGTTCAATTTCATTTCTAATAATATAAATTTAATTTTAAAGCAATAGTAGAATGCATTTTTATGTTTTTTTCTCTTTATAATTATGATTTTTTGTTACCATGGTAGTTCAATGTAAGCACAGTGGCTTAATTTCATTATTTTTAATAACAAATAGTAATATCAATTTCAAATTCCAAAATAAGAGTAGAATACATTTTTCTATGTGGTTTATATTCTTAATTGCATATAATTGATAATTTCCTCATGTTTTTATGTAATTATGTTGAAGTCTTAGTCGATATTGTCTTATACTCAATTTATTAAATTGGATGATAATATTAAAATGTTGAAAAGAACATAGCTGAATTGGAGAGAAATATTTAGTACATGAGAAACCTGAAGAAAAGAGGATAAGAATCACACTTTCTTGGAGGAATTGAAGAGAAACGCAGTAGCTCGAGTGGAAGCAATGTGTCCTCCCTGGGGAAGAATTTCCTCCACATGATAGCCAACGACCGTTGTAGAATAATCCAGTGTCCAGTGCAACCATTGCGTCTTCTGGGGAGATTCCTTGCTCCCATGTGGCAGCAGTTTGTCCCGCTAGTGGGGACTATGTGTCCCTCTTGAGACACATTTTTCCTATGGAGAAGCAATACATCAAAAAATGGGACACATTAGTCCCATAGGGGAGTAATGCATACCGACTGAGACGTTTACATGTTTCTCCTTTGTAAGAGCACTGTGTGTCCCATTAGGATGCATTTCCCCTGTGGATAATTGCATCTAGAATAGGATGTGTCCTCAGAGAGAGAAACATGTCTCGTGGTTTGATGCATTGGTCCCACTAGGAACAATGCATCCTCCCTGAGGACGCTTTGATCCACAAATTTTATATAGAGATAATTAAGTTGCAATTCCTAACAAATTGGTAACAAATGTAACAAAAATGTTATTTTATTTTTTAGCCTTCAACATGTACTTGGTATTGTATAGTTCACAATTCACACCACACCAAGTCTATACCTAGTCAATTATGAGATAGTCCTTCCAGTGCATCCTTAGGCGCCCATGTAAACCTTCTGCGATGTCCCTCATTACATTTCTTCCATCCCACAATGATTAACTTGTCTGCATGATTAATCATTGCCCCCATAATTCTACAATCGTCCCCATACCTCATCAAATAAAATACACATTTATTTGATGTTAGAGATCGTGGTTGTGTATTTATAAGTACTAGTAGAATTAAAGTGATATTCTTATGAATGTAGTTGAGTTAGCGCATTAGATACCATACATGTGAAATTAAGGTAGATCATAAATACATAAGGGAACTATTTTATTATTTATATAAAATAGCATACTTTTGACAGTAGAAATATAGCTTATTGGTGACAAATATTAACTACTTTTGAAGTGAAATATGAATGCATAATAGTTTAAATAAGTATTCTTTTGAGATGAAATTTAATGGAAACTTTCATGGTATCACTTAATTTTACATTCATAATTGTATCTTGACAAAAATCTTCAAAAAAAATATGTTCTACTATTAAAAACATCAATCTCACTTTTGCATGACATTATATGAATATAAATGTTGTAAGCTATGACTTCATAAAATGAAAGCCCATCTGAAACACTTAGCATGATCTTTGTTAGTATATAGGATTTTTCTGGTATCTCAATAATCTATACACATAAAACATCTGAAGTAGGCATAGTTGATATGTTCCTAAGTAATTACAAAAGATATAGAAGTTATATTGTGATATCATAGGGTTGGATTTCACTTATATAGTATACTATAATTTGATATATTTTTTTATCTACCATGTTAAATAAAAATATAAAATCTTTGGTTACTTCTAGGCAAGAAACTTTAGATTCGTCTCAGTTGAAAATGATAATAGATATATGATTTACTACATATTCTTGATAGCTTGTTTCATGTTTAATTTCATCACTACATAACCCTAACCTAATCATTACTTTGGATAAATATACAAAGAAAAACTTTCTCATTTCCATAATACACAACTTTTTGATTCATACCATGGTGGAAATAAGAAAAGATAGTTGGCATGTTCATAATGAGCTATCCTAAAGGCATGCATGTGTTTTCCTGGTTCTTGAAGAACCATTAATGTGTAGGTCTCGTAGATAAGTAGGAGATAATGAATGGGGTCTTTCAATGTATTACATCATGGAGTTCATTCCATTGTATGTAATTGGGTGTGAGTGATAAGTTCAAATTTTATTTTCTTGATTGATAACTTAGTGTTAAAGATGACCATAATATTCCTTCAACTAGGAATCTCATAATTTAACAACTTCACCTAGCTATGAACATGATTGTGTTACTACAAATTCCAACTCACCCTGACATAACTTGGCAATTATAAAGTCCAAGTGAGTGGATTGTGTGAGTGTTGATTTTCCAAAATAGCATGTAACACAATATGATAAAAATGTAAGAAAGTATCCCAATTGAATGAAGGACTTCAACATGTCAAACTACAATGAGATGGTCACTACCCATACATTATTCTCCCATACAATTATATGCTTATTCTTTATAGGCGTATGATGTAACATATGCATGTTTATCATTGCATAATGGGTCAAAGTGAGAATCTTTATTATTAAAAAACAAATTGAGCAACATGTTGCTATCCTAAGTCACAATTTTTGAAAAAATGATTTCTGAATATAAACATCATTTTTTTCAATGCATTCATGTGAAAGTCATGTGTTTATGTCATTACATTAGGCAGCTATTTTTCACTTATGTTCTCTTTTACTATAATTTTTGACTTCTTTTGATAAACTACACATAACCTCTTTCTTTTAATTGAATAAATTGATAATACATTTGAACTTGAGGATGTGATATTCATCTATAAATCTAATTGGCATAATTGAATCCTTGGAAAGACACGACTCCATGTTCAACTAAATTATGACTTTAATGCAAAGACTTATAAAAGATAGTATGGAAGCATTGGTTGACTTCTGATTATGATGATATTAAGGATACTAATGTTATGGTGACAAACACCTCATCCTTGTAAATCATCCTTAATGTCTAGTGTAAGGATGAGTTGGTCTGCTCCTAGATAGAAACTCATGTCTCACTATATATCCCTCTCAATGCATCTCACAAGCTCAAAAAGAGAAGGGATATCTACCTCACCTCTATTGTGGTGGTCAAGTATTAAAGATCAAATATTCACCCTTCGTTTCAAACCTTTTTATCCTCTCACAATATTTCAGTATGGTAGAATCTCAAAAGATCTATAACATGTACCTCATAATCCTTCACTAACATGATACTCTACCATAGGCTCTCAAAATAATGCATCTTCTCATGTAGGTATGACTCAAGAAGAGCCTACTTAAGCTACTTGAAACAGTAAGCCTAATTGATTAGCTTTCCCAAACTCTTGTCTTCCTCTATAGCCCACCAGTGACTAGTGTTCCATTTGAGAATATAGATAAAATCTTGATGATCTCCTATTCTTATAATCATAAGCCTTCTCCAACTTCATCATACAATGATCCATGTTAGTCAGATCTACCAGACTAGTACAATGCATCACACCAACTCTTCTCAACCTCTCAAAGGTCTTCCTTACCTCACATGAGGACTCAATATATGGTCGTGGTGCATGGGATGATGTAATAGGCATCCTATCCATAAAAATGCATAATGTCTAACATTAGATGCCGGAGCATGTCCTGGATTGTCAGGTTAAACCAGTGCAATCTAGTTTAATGGGGGAGATGGAGGCTATAGAGGTACTCCCTCAAGAACTCTCAACCCATGTTCCCTCTGCTTGTCTATCACACATGCTTCTCTACTTTTTGTGACACTATGCTACTCTCCACTTGATCTCCCCATCATCCTTCCACATATATCATAATAAATGATGATTACATACAAAACACATGTAAGAAAATACATGTCATCTTAGGTTCATGTAATTGTATTCAAACCTCAACTCTTATACAAAAACTTTTGCCACTTGACCTTAGGAATGACACATAAAAGCACATCCAAATCTGATGTCATTGGATAAAATCGGTCCAATCTGATCTTGTTAACCATGAAAATCAAAGTACGCTAAGTAGAATCTAAATCACATATTCCCTACAAAATGTATATCATTCGTAATAGTAATGAATTAGAATATTAATTAGTTATGAAGGTACCATAAATTATTCTATTGAGGCCTAAGCCACTGTCTATATTATCCAAAGGATGATCATATTTTATGCTTAAAAAAGTTTCATTATATACGCCATCATATAATACAATCTGGTCTTGAATATAATGATATATAAAACACCATGTCCACAACACAAGCATACAAGTGTGACTGAAGGACTCCATAAAGGTGAAAGGTCGACATACCACACTAAAAGCTTTCTAAGTGAAGGGGACTCCTTTCCAACGTACCCCTGGTTGTGGTGCTAAGTCCTCTAAATCGATTAAATGATAAGAGATAGATTGATGTCCCCACTAGAGGTAATTTCATCGTATTAGATATAAGAGTATGCAATATGTACATATTTTAAACTTGGAAATTCACTAGTAAGAGATAACACCTATAAGTCATTGAAAAAGAAGAAGAAAAGAATTATAAAATAAACAAAATATATATGTAGGGCTGTAAAGCTTGATTAGGTAAATTTTTTATTATTATGATCTTATTACACTTCCATCAATAATATAAAATGCATTATATAGATTACCAGCTAAAGGATAGTAAACCCCTTAGTCACCTTAAAGAATCATAGGACTTAAAGTATAACCAAGACTCTACTTCTAGCGGCCCCTTCATCCCATTCTGATCCCCAATAAAGTTGGACGAAAGGAGTACAATCATTATCCAATAGTTTTTATATCCATACTTATATAAACAACCAATATTCATTGATAATTCCAAGCCAAGGTATTGCTTACAGAAGTAGGGAAAAATATATCCTCTAAGGAATTACATAAGTTTTATAAATGGGAAACTAAATATTCTAGGAATGAACTAGTTAAATTTACCTTAGTGTCTCATCAAATTTATTATTTTGTAGATTATCCCTCTTAGAATCCATATCTTTGTCTTCAGATGCACAACTAGCCTAAAATGCTAACAAACAAAATGTGGGTAGGCATAAATCCAAGTTGTGTATGTGGGTGCAAGCAAAAATGTAGGCATGTATTATTAACAACATATATAGTAGTATAAGATCAAATAATGTCAAGTAATGAACCCCTCAATTCCATCTTATATTTTTGACCTACCAGTATTCCAACTTGCTTGGTGTTCGACTCCTTGTTCCACACATACTCTTATGGAGTTTTGTTTTCCAACAATGAGTTCCATGATGATTGTCCCAGCAATGTGCTCTATTGTGACTATCCTGGAATGGGATTTCTTCACATTATTAGATTACTTTGATCCATTCTCTTAGTCACCATCTCTTAGGTTTTAAGAATGATTATCTCTCTACATCAATCTATTTGTTAATGGGTTCAAGTATCACTATGACTAAATATTCAATATACAAATGTCTTTATGAATTGCAAGTATTAAATAAACTAAGGAAACTTTGCATAAAGAGTAAACTTTCAAGGAACATAAAAAGATCTTCAAAAACCAACAATGATTAAGAGCATTTACTCATAGTTAACCCACATACCATATTCAAAAGGAAGGTGATGTCCACTTAACAATTGACTTATTTCCAAACATGATTCAATTTTTGAATTAATATTCAATACCAAAGGTTTCAATAACTTCTCAAGAGTCATTGTCTAGGGATAATATAATAATATAGGATCTTAAGTTTTAAGGTCGGTTTGATCGAGGGTCAGGATTGGAAATTAAGATTTCATGAAACCTAATTACCATATAGAACAAAAAATACAATCATTAGCCTTGCTATGCTAATTCCTCTTATTTACATTAGGGAAAGGCATATTATCATCAAGGATGTCATTGTTTGTCTATTGGGCTTATAATCAATTTTCTTGTTAGATCCTAAGTTCAGGGGCACTATAGTCTGATTAATTTATAAAAATTAGGTTTGATCATATATGTACAATATTAGGTACTTAATCGGAGTTACATGCTTCATCATATTTCAACCGATGATACATGACATTACAGTTAAAGATGCTATGATGTGAATATAATCATAACAATCAAAGATTATTAACAATAAGATATACATCAAGAGATGAAATTATATCAATTTAGGGATGTAGTATTTGAATTATCTCTTGCGAGTATTTGATTGAATTCGTCATTTTTTTATCAATATGGAGAATTCATATGTAATATTGGGAACTAGGGTTTATTTTCTAATTAATTTAACAAATTTAAGGGTAATCTCTTGGAATTTTTGTGAGAGGATGAAATACATTTTGTTTGAAAAAAGGTAGGGTTGTGAGATCTAGGATCAAGGCGATCCTAAAGAGATTTGGTGGCTATTTTTTGATATTTTCAACATGATCTCAACTTTTGATTGTGATCTATGCTTGACTAGATGAATAGATGTTGAAGGTCTACTTCTTGCACTTACATGAGAAGGGAAGAGAGAAGATACATGGTGGAGCATCAACTCTTGATCTTGGGTCAAAGGTTGAGAGCAAGGAGATCATATCCTTGTCTTCTCTTTTTCTCAACTACCACATGAGGAGGAGTAGTGTCCCACAACAAAAATGCTTATCAGAGAAAAAGTGTTTTGAGGGATGGAACCTTGGCGGGCCCACAAATGGGCTTCTTGGTCTCGATAAGACATCCTTGATTTGACCAAGATCCGAGATCATGTCGAGGAGGTCTGAGATGAGGAAGAAGAGGTGGCGAAGGTTGACGCCCATAGGGGGAAAGGATGAAGAAGTTGAGGATATTTGTGTTTCAATTGGTAGTTGAAGATAGATAGTGAGTGTTCCTTGTGTCATGCAATAGCCTTATAAAGGCTAGAGATTTCCCATAATGATGGCTGCAACTCTAGGTGGAGGAGTTGTGAGTCAGTTAGGCATTTCCAAATTCTTCTTGGGACATTCTAAACTAGGACTTGAAGGATTCAATGGGTAGATAGGAATTGATTCGTGACATTTCTACAATGTGATGAGGAGATTGAAAAAAGATTAAGATCAAGAGAGAGATAGAGGGAGAAATAGAGTGAGGCTTCATGGCTCTTTCTTTCCCTAGAGGAAGGTAGAAGACAAACATGAAACATTGATCCCTAATCCAACAACTCGTATGTCCTACAACATATTCAAAAGGGGGCCATGTTTTAACCCTCATAGTTTGTATGACATATTAAATGTGAAAATCATATCCGAAACTTACCATCCTAGATCCTTTATTTAAAAAAAATCCTAAAAATTATTCTAGATCACTAGCATGATCCAATTGACTTGAAATTACAGAGGAAGCTCCCTAATATCTTTATCTTGCTATGATAAAAAGATGGAATTTAATCAGAAAACAATTATATCCATAACTAGCTCCTCATATTACACTCAAAACCATAAATGGGATACTTATACATCCGCCAACTTCAAACTTGGTCAAATATTGTATATGAATTTACGATGCAATGATTAGACCTATAAAATTGTTACCAACCAAAATTTATCTTAAATTGCCACTTAGTTTACAAATAAATGGTAGTTATACCATTATACTACGTCATATTGGATTAGTGTACCTAAACTAATTACAAGGATGTATCCATCATTAATTCTCTAAAATATTATATTTAATTCTATTTTTAATTACAAATTCTACAAAAAGGAAGAATCAAATCCTCACTAATACACTTCGATAAGTATGAGTGTAAAAGGCAGGGCACGTCAGCTTTAAGAACTACATATATCAGTTCTTTAAATGTACTCAACACATGACACCTCTTCATATCATATTCAAAATATCAATATCCATGTTAATTGTATCACATTAGTGTAATGCTACATCACAGTTGAGAAAATTCTCAATTGCTCACATATATGCTAGGTGAACACATGAGACAAGTGGACCATGTCTCAAATATTTACTCATTTATTTGGATATAGACATAAATAATTATTACATGTAATTTTTCAAGATTGCTACAGGATATATAATTTACTTCTTTGTATTTCAAACACTAACAATGTTCCACAGTGTGTAGGCTAAACTATGATGATTAGGGATCTTATTATTGGTTAGTCCAATTATTAACCTTTAATATAAATGAAATAATTTAATATTTTCCTATGATGAGTTAACAAATAAAATCATTAAAGATCACAGAAACACAATATTTATATCACTAAGTGCATAAAAATTGTGAAATTTTGTTATCTAGTCCATAATGAAGCAATCACATATCATATGTTGAAATCCATAACATGTCATCAAACCTCATCATTCACCAATAAGAAACTATCACAGAGCTGTTTATTACCCTAAGTACACACTCCTAATGGATACATAGACAAAGGCGAGTGGACCTGGGCATTCGTACTTAGAATGGATCACATAGCATATGCATGAATAAAATCATAAGCAAGAACAAGGTAAGAGATAACATGGCATAAAAGGAAAGTAAGCTAGTACCTGTCAGGATCTTAGTCCCATATATCAACCCATATGAATTCCATTTGCATGACATTAGATGATCCTAAGAGTAAGATCAACAGATTATCATAATATAGTAGAAGCATCATAGAGAGTGAGAGTCGTAGTGTACTTGTTACCTAAAATCATAAAAAGGGTACACATCAACACAACTGTGCTGAGTACACTATAAAATGCATTAAACTCGAAGGTTTAATAGAACATATATGCTTGAAAAACTTGATTTTATATCAAGAAAGAAATAAACATCATGAAAGACTTTCATATTAACATGCAAGCATGTTGTAAGTGCATTTCCATTATACTTAACAACAATATATGGCAATTGACCAACTTCCTCAAAGGAAGGGTCAGAAAGGGTGCTCAAGATTAGCTAACCCTTTTATATACGTGAGGGACCTCAAGACCTAAGTCAAAGAGAAAACCCTATTTTCAAAATGCCTTTTGCCCTTACCCTGAGAATTCAAGTAGGTACACAAGGTTCATATAATGGACAAGTTCATTTATATTAAAGGTTTGTTCAACATATTTCAAGAAAAAACTAACATACTAATCATAGGGAAAAAGTAGCCCAAACAAGTATATAAAGCCAAGCAGTTTAAGGATACAAGCATACAAGCAAGTTCAATACCACTATTCTGGCCAACAAGAGAATAAAGTGTACCTTGAGTAGAGCACAAGATTAACTACTTGATTTAGAAAACTCTTAAATAGAAAGCTTGACTAGATCATGGCAATTGAGTCATCATAGATATTTTTACATTACAAGTGAGTACAATTGGATTAACATTGGCAAGAGTAGGTCATCCTAATCATATCTTACTTGGACTTGCCACCTAGATTTGGATGTCATTCACCATTGATTTCAAAATCTCAACTAGGTCGTGCATAGGCATTATCAGGAAACATAGTACAACATGGTTTCATTATCATTTAGAGTGACACATTGCAATTAGATCAAGGATATATGATTAGAGTTTCAAGATCATAGATAGAACATTCATAAGATTTGAGCAAGCTTAGTCAACATAAGCATCAACATTGGTATAACTAGTCATATTGAGTTATGATCATGCAAGATTGTCACCATTAGAGTATAGGTGGGGTCTACTTGAGTGAGGTATCATAAACATATCCAAGCTACCGATTTGAGGCCATTAAATAAAATGAACGATAATTAGGGAAAAATTACATAAGATTAGAGTAGTTAGTAACATGCATGCTAGATTACATTTCAAGTCAACTTTAGGGAGTTTGATCACATTAGGGTACAATAATGATCCAAAAAGTATATAAGTGCACAAAGCATGTTAAGTTACTGATTTTCAGGTTACATATTGTTACAACCTACATTGAGGTTAGTCAGTAAGTACCTCAATTAGTGTGAAGTACCTTGTTAAACATCATGGTTAATCAAGATAAGCTAAGATGTGAATCATTAGTCGAGATTGATTCATTTGATGTAATTAATGTTAATTGCAGTGTTAATCGTTAAGTTAATTACCTAATATGATGAACCTGGCTAAGACGGTTTAGTTATTGTGTTTTTATGCCTTGAGAAGGTAGAGGATCTCGTGTTTGAAAGTTTGCAAAAAGAATCGCTTGAATCAGACCTCTGAGGCAAAAGATATGATGTTTTAAAATTTCTTGGACCTATACAGCAATTAACCCATAACTATTAGCCCCTTTTCCCTTATCCCCTTCCTTATGATTGGGCAAACCACTGCTTGAGCAGCGTATAGCAGCGCTGCTGCCTGACCAACAGAGGAGAAAGGCAGGGCAATTCTAGGGCTTTCTAGCTCCATTTCAGTTGGCGTCGTCCTCCCTTCTTCTTCTTCTTCCTTTCTCCTTCCTCTGCGTCACCCCTACCACCTACAACTCGATCATCTAGCGCAACGCCCAACCTGTAGCAGGTGCAGTACTGCCACCAGCATGGCCAAGAGCCATTGGGTGCAGCAATCAACTAGGGAACACCGACCTTGAGCTCGACTTGAGGTCCAGACCAGAAAATGAGGCGCCCCAACCTGCTAGGGCGGTGCGCCTAGCAGCTTCCGTAGCACAACAGCCGTAGCAGCGGCCAGGGGCCTTTTTGGCACGGCCAGCACCACCAAAAACCACCTTCGAGTTTTGCCAAGGGTCCAGATCAGGAATCTGTAGCCACCTCACCACGAGTAGCGACGATTAGCTGAGCCCCCTCCCACCTATGCGTGTGTGTGAAGCTGATGTGTGCAACAGGTCCAAACCAAGGTTGAACCAAGGTTGAAGACAACCCCATGGATACATTTTCAGTTGAATTCGGTCATCTTGGACCACTGTGAGTAGAATCTCACTCACCGAGCATGATTTAACTCCAATAAATGGGTTTTTTCAGTTAGAACTGTATTATTCGCGGGTAATAGTGGTTACCCAAGTGCCATGCGGTATTGGCATCACCTGACTTTTATTTCACATTTCGCCTCTTCACGTGTTGTACGATTTAGTTTATTAATTGATTTGTATGATTTGTATTATTGAAACTATATGATTGATCAAATCCTAAACTACTCAATTTAGAGGTTAAAGACATTAGCATACAACCTAGATTTACAGTAGCAGTACGATTTGGGTATAAACCCAGGCTGCACAATTTTTAGTAATTAATTAATTGCACGATTTAAAGGAATTAGACGATGACCTGCAATGTTTTAGAAATCTATTTGCACGCTCCCGATTATAGTTAATAATGATTACTCATATGTTAAGCAATTAACTTTTATCAGTGTATTAGAAGCTCAATTGCATGATTTCACTGTATATGTGCCAAGTTGACATGTATTCAGTTTATTTAAGAACTTTAGTCTGCCTGCATTTACATTATGTTGATTTCTCAGTAAATTACAATGTTTTAAATATACTGCTCTGCCAAGTTTAGAATGATGTACATGTTGTATTATAAACTTCAATTAAATAGACGTGGTACCATAGAGATATCAGAGTCAAGTATAAGTAAGAGAAAGGTACAATGTAGAAAGAACTTTCCAAGAATAATAAAATAATACACATAGGTGCCCTAAACACCGTAGATTCCCTACAGATGTCTACATTGTAGGGAGGAAATGATCCACCATGACAGCGACCAGTATACGGGGATCAGATCACACCCACAGAGTGTGCAGGGAGACGAAGCCCTTGAGGAAGTCTCCTAAGAGAAGATAGGTTACCCAACATGAACCGGAGATCTCGGTGGTAACCCAGAGGTACCCACAGAGCGGACCAAGATGAGGCCCACAGAGCATCTCAGACCCTCCACCTGTGTACTCAGCCTAGAAGGAGAGGTCCAGTTAAAGGCCAGCTATTTAGACACCTTAGTCAAACGTGACGGTTTGAGTCAAGAAGACCCAGATTCAGTTCTAGGCTTAGCTTTCCTGGTTTTAAGCTAAATCTTGTACGGTGAGATTGTAGTTCGCTACGAGTCTTCATATGTAGAGTAGACTACATATGATCAGGGCATAAGCTAAAATATGTTCATATATGTTTAAAGAGTTTCGTATAAGTAAGAAAGGTTAAGAAATATTCGAGTACAGTTTCACGACAGTTCTTTTAATGTAATATTTACATTTCCTATGGAATTTAATTGTAATTGTTAGATCTGCTCAGTGTAGCAATTCTTGCATTTTATTTCAGTTTAACAAACATAAATGAGTTATCTGTGATGGTTGGGTGAAATTCTATTCACTGAGCCAGTAGCTCACCAACCTACTAAAATGTTTTTTTTTTCAGGTCAGCGTCAGCATGAGGAAGCTGAAGGATCTTATCACCCAGGCTCTTAGAAGGTAGTTCATAGTTAGAATAGAGGTCTCTTAGTCCTTTCCCCTTGGTCCTTGGGCATGTGGTGTGGTAGAGAGAGAATGTAATGTAATATGTAGTTTAGTATTAAGTTATCTGTTGTGTTTTATATTCCACATGAAAAATGTAATATGTCGTGAAATTCTATTTTCCTAGTAAGGTAAATAGTAAGTTGCTTCCAAAATTAATACAATTCAGTGTTATGCAAGTTATAAGATTTTCCTTTAGGTTAATTCTAAGTGATTAAGAAAAGAAAAAGTTAAGGGTGATCTTTGTTTTACGTGAAATCCTCGATTTATGCCCTAATCTCATGATTGGTGGTAATTGTGAGATCGGGGTGTAACAACTTGGTATCAGAGCGTGGTTATGAGAGCATAGGTTGAGTACATAGTTACTCTAAGTCAAGGTCAGGGGACGATAAGAGACCAATAGGATTAGGACTTAGGCGTTTTCCTTCTAACTACAATTTTGTAATAGGAAGTGTTCTGTAATACTATTGCAGATGGCAGGAAGAGGACGTGGTCATGAGGACCAAGCTAAGAGCCACATTGGACCTAATCCTTAGGTGATGGGTCTAGGTGGTGGAGATGATGTGGATGAGGCATCAAGAATGTACATGATGTTTCTTGAGACCAGGGAAAAGTATAAGATGGAGAGGCGAGCTTCTACCTCGAGTAGCAAGGATCTGATGAGATCCTATGAGCTGGTTAAGAAGCTTGGAGGTACCGAGTTCATTGGAACTATGGACCCTGCAGTGGTAGATGAATGGTTGAGACAGTTAGAGAAAGTGTTCTGTCTGATGGAGCTATCTGAGGAAAGACAAATCAATCATGCAGCTTATTTGCTTAAAGGTGATGTAGAGCTCTGGTGGCGTGGAGTGGAAGATAAAAGGAGGGAAACGATATTGACTTGGAAGGATTTCATTGATGAATTCCATCTTAAGTACTACCCACCTACCTTTCAGAGTGAGAAGATAAGACAGCTGTAGAATATCAGACAAGGAAGTATGACAATTGGTGAATACGAGGCACATTTCACAAGGTTGGCAAATTTCTGTCCGCAACTTGTTCCTGATAATGTAGAAAAGTGTAGAAGATTTCAAGAAGGATTAAGATCAGAGATTAGACACACCGTTTCAGCCATTGGTCGAAGAGATAGAGAAAACTTTGGGGAATTTGTGGAAGCAGCGAGACGTGTAGAAGAGTCAGTTAATGCTGATAAGCAGTCTGAGAGTAATAAAAGATCTGGAGACTTTATTAGAAGGGGACAAAGCAGTGGTGGATACAGAGGAGGTGGTGGTTTCTTTTCTACGATAGGATGAGGACTTGGTTGTTTTGGGAGACAAGGATCTAGGTTTTCACCAAGTGGAGGAAGGCCTAATTTTGGAAGATGGAATACAAAGTCTACATGGACACCTCCAACTAGGTCTTCGGGATCTTCAGTGTCAGTGATAGGTCCTCCAAGGAAAGAGATATCAATGTGTGATATCTGTGGAAAGCCACACTCTGGTCAGTGTTGGGTGCATATTTTTAGGGATGTCACAACTGCGGACAGGTGGGACACTTCAAAAGGCAATGTCCCCAGTTACAACAAGTGGCAACACAGGGTTCCCAGTCACAATACTAGAGTATTCTGAGACAGGCTCCAACTGGAGGAGCGAGTTCTTCAATGGCTTCAGGTTCCGGAGGAGGAGGAGTACCCAGTGGAAGGGAAGGACAATGAGGACATCGTGGGAGAGGAAGAGCTTTAGGACACTTCTTCTCTCTAACACAACAAGAAGGTATTGTTTCTTCCTGAGTAATTACAGGAGAAATGCTTTTCTTTAATTGCATTTTAGTTACAGTTTTTATAGATCCGAGTGCTACTCACTCGTTTTTACATAATTCTTTAGCTTGTGAAATTAACCTGTTAACCCAGGAGTTACCATTTGAGTTGTTGTTAAGGGTTCCGTTAGGTGAATTGACAATGTTGATGGAGTTTTGTCCCAGATGTTTATTGACCTTTGGTGGTTACACCATCGCGGTTACTTATACCCCTAGATATTAACTCTTTTCAAGTTATCTTGGGTATGGATTGCCTAGAGACGTATCGAGTTCAACTCGACTGTTGGAAGAAGGAGGCTTTCTTTCAACGGGGTGGATTTTCTTATGTCTTTTCTGGAGACAGGAAAGTTTTGCCTACATGTATCATATCAGCCGTTGTAGCTGATAAGATGTTGCAGAAAGGTTGTGAGGCATTCTTGGCACACATAGTAGATACTAGAGCAGAGAAGAACACAGTCAGTCTATGGGATGTGCCAGTGGTTTGTGAGTTCCCAGAAGTTTTCCTAGATGAGTTTCCAGGTCTACCTCCTGAAAGAGAGATATACTTTGAGATCCAGGTGTTTCCAGGAAGTCACCATGTAGCACTGCCAGCCTACAGAATGGCACCTATAGAGTTGAAGGAACTAAAAATCCAGTTACAGAAGTTACTGGATAAGGGTTTCATTCGACCTAGTTCTTTGCCATGGGGAGCTCCAGTCTTGTTTTTGAAAAATAAAGATGGTACTATGAGGTTATGTATAGACTACAAATGGTTGAATAAGATCACCATCAAGAATAAGTATCCGTTTCCAACGATAGATGATTTGTTTGATCAGTTGCGTGGAGCGACAATCTTTTCTAAGATAGACTTGAGATATGGATATCATCAGTTGAGGATAAAGGCTTCAGATATTCCTAAGTCAGCTTTCAAAACAAGATACGGGCATTATGAGATTCTGGTGATGTCATTTGGACTGACTAATGCCCCAGTAGCTTTCATGGATATGATGAACCAAATTTTCAAGCCATTCTTGGATTAGTTTGTAGTGGTTTTCATAGATGACATTCTGATTTATTCCAGAGATGATGAGCAACATGAGCAACATATGAGGATAGCGTTACAGTTGTTGATACAACACCAGTTATATGCTAAGTTCAGTAAGTGCGGGTTCTGGTTGGATGAGGTGTCTTTTCTTGGACATGCCATCTCAGGAGATGGAGAAAGTGTTGACCCTAAGAAAGTCAAGTCTTTTCTACAGTGGGAGCATCCTAAAACTCCTACTAAGATCAGAAGCTTCTTAGGATTGGCAGGTTACTATAGGAGGTTCATCCAGAACTTCAGTGTTGTAGCGTCACCTCTGACACGCTTAATGAGAAAGGATGCACCGTTTGTCTAGTCAGACAACTGTGAGAAGAGTTTTCATATCTTGAAGAATAGGTTGACTACAACACCAGTGTTGATCCTGCCCGAGGCAGATAAGGGCTACATATTGTTTTGTGATGCTTCAAGGAGATGTTTAGGCTGTGTGTCGATGCAGGAAGGCAAAATAGTAGCTTATGCATCTAGACCGCTTAAGAAGAATGAGGAGAATTACCCAACACATGATCTGGAATTAGCTGTAGTAGTTCATGCTCTTAAGACATGGCACCACTATCTTTATGGTGAGGCGTGCCAGGTGTTTACAGATCATAAGATCTTGAAATATATCTTCACCCAGAAGGATCTGAATCTTAGACAGTGGAGATGGTTAGAATTGATCCAGGATTATGAAGTGACGATAGATTATCATCCTAGAAAAATGAATGTGGTAGCAGATGCTCTGAGCGGGAAGTCAAGTTCAACATCTGATGTATTCTCTATGGCATGTTTCAAGAGAGACCTGCTAGTAGAGATGCGGAAGTTGAACTTAGACTTAGGAGTGACAGAACAGAGTGGTTTTATTACACAGATGAAAGTCAAGCCTACCTTTTATGATCAGATCAAGGAACTATAGTAGAGTGACAGTGAGTTACGGAAGATCATGCAGGACATGACAGGGGGAAAAGACCAGAGTTCAGGTTTTCAGATGATGGTTTGTTGTATCAGCATGACATGTTGTGTGTACCTTGAGATAGTGATTTGAAAGAATAATTCTTGAGGAAGCACATGCATCGATGTACGCCATGCATCCAGGCAACACTAAGATGTAAATGAATCTTAAGGAGTTGTACTGGTGGTCAGGTATGAAAAAGGATGTAGCTGAGTACATGGCTAGATGTAGTGTGTGCTAGCAGGTTAAGGCTGAGCATCAGAAATCTATAGGTACCTTGCAATCTCTTCCTATACCAGAGTGGAAGTGGAAACATATCACAATGGATTTTGTGGTAGGGTTGCCCAGGACATCCAGAGGTTGTGACTCGATATGGGTAATTGTGGATAGACTGATTAAGTATGCTCACTTTCTTCATGTTAATTCTAACTTTGATGTCCTAAAGTTGGCTAATATGTGGATGAGATAGTCAGGTTACATGGTATCCCAGTTTCAATAATATCTGATAGAGATCCTAAGTTCACATCCAGGTTTTGGAATCAGTTGCATCATGCTTTAGGTACAAAGTTGATATTCAATATAGCTTTTCATCCGTAGATGGATGGTCAGTTAGAGAGGACCATTCAGACTCTTGAGGACATGCTGAGAGCATGTGTTCTACATTTCAGTGGAAGTTGGGAAGAACACTTGAGCCTTATAGAGTTTGCATACAACAATAGTCACCATTCCAGTCTTGGTATGACCCTGTATGAAGCTCTGTATGGCAGAAAGTGTAGATCACTTGTATGTTGGTATGCGGTGGGTGAAAAAGAGATTCTTGGACCAGAGATAGTGGATTTGACTACAGATAAGATTACAGTGATCAGAGAATAGCTGAAAGCTGCACATGATAGGTAGAAGAATTATGTTGAGAAGAGGCATAGACCTCTTGAGTTTCAGGTTGGTGATGAAGTGTATCTGAAAGTTTCACCATGGAAAGGAGTGTTGAGGTTTGGCAAGAGAGGCAAACTGACTGCTAGGTTTATGGGCCCATATCCTATCATCGAGAGGATTGGACATGTATCCTACAGGTTGGATTTGCCATTCGAGTTAGCTAATTTACATGATGTGTTTCATGTATCGATGTTGAAGAAGTGTTACCCTGGTACAGAGAAGATAGTAGACCCAAAACCTACACAGCTTAGAACAGATGTGTCCTGTGTTGAAGGACCAGTACAAATAGTTGATCAGAGGATCAAGAAACTCAAGAATCACGAGATACCATTAGTGAAGGTTTTGTGGAGGAACCAAAACTTAGAGGAAGCCACGTGGGAGCTTGAGTCAGAAATGCGTAACAAGTTTCCTTTTCTCTTTTAGGAATTTCAGGACGAAATTCTTATAAGGGAGGGAGATTGTTACAACCTACATTGAGGTTAGTCAATAAGTACCTCAATTAGCATGAAGTACCTTGTTAAACATCATGGTTAATCAAGATAAGCTAAGATGTGAATCATTAGTCGAGATTGATTCATTTGATGTAATTAATGTTAATTGCAGTGATAATCATTAAGTTAATTACCTAAGATGATTAACCTAGCTAATATGGTTTAGTTATTGTGTTTTATGCCTTGAGAAGGTAGAGGATCTCGTGCTTGAAAGTTTGCAAAAAGAATCACTTGAATCGGACCTCCGATGCAAAAGATATGACGTTTTAAATTTCTTGGACCTATAATGCAATTAACCCATAACTATTAGCCCTCTTTCCCTTATCCCCTTCCTTACGATCGGGAAAACCACCGCTTGAGTGGTGCATAACAGTGCTGCTGCCCGACCAACAGAGGAGAAAGGCAGGGCGATTCTAGGGCTTTCTAGCTCCGTTTCAGCTGGCGTCGTCCTCCCTTCTTCTTCTTCTTCCTTTCTCCTTCCTCTGCCTCGCCCCTACCACCTACAACTCGATCAGCTAGGGAAGCGCTCGACCTACAGCAGGTGTGGCACCACCACCAGCACGGCCAGAAGTTGTTGGGCACAACAAGCAAATAGGAAACGCTGGCCTTGAGCTCGGCTTGAGGTCTAGACAAGAAAACAAGGCGCCCCAACCTGCTAGGGCGGTGCCCCCAGCAGCAGCCATAGCAGTGGCCAGAGGCTATTTTGGCGTGGCCAACACCACCAAACGCCGCCTTCGAGTTCGTCCAAGGGTCCAGATCATGAATCCGTAGCCACCTAGCCACGAGCAGCGACGATTAGCTGAGCCCCCTCCCACCTGTGTGTGCGTGTGAAGCTGCTATGTGCAGCAGGTTCGAACTAAGGATGAACCAAGGTTGAAGACAACCCCGTAGATGCATTTCCAGTTGAATTCGGTCATCCTTGACCACTATGAGTAGAATCTCACTCACCAAGCATGATTTAACTCCAATAAATGGGTGTTTTCGGTTAGAACTGTATTATTTATGAGTAACAGTAGTTACCCAGGTGTCGTGCGGTATTGGCGTCGCCTGACTTTTATTTCACGTTTCGCCTTCTCACATGTTGTAAGATTTAGTTTATTAACTGATTTGTATGATTTGTATTATTAAAACTATATGATTGATCAAATCCTAAACTGCTCATTTTATAGGTTAAAGACATTAACATACAACGTAGATTTACAGTAGCAGTACGATTTGGGTATAAACCCATGCTGCATGATTTTTAGTAATTAATTAGTACACGATTTAAAAGAAATAGACGATGACCTGCAATGTTTCAATAGAAATCTGTTTGCACGCTCCCGATTATAGTTAATGAACATTACTCATATGTTAAGCAATGAACTTTTACCAGTGTATTAGAAGCTCAATTGCATGATTTCAGTATATATGTGCCAAGTTGACATGTATTCAATTTATTTAAGAACTTTAGTCTGCCTGCATTTATAGTATTTTGATTTCTCAGTAAATTACAATGTTTTAAATATACTGCTCTGCCAAGTTTAGAATGATGTATATTTTGTATTATAAACTTCAATTAAATAGACGCGATACCATAGAGATATCAGAGTTAAGTATAAGTAAGAGAAAGGTACAATGTAGAAAGAGCTTTCCAAGAATAATAAAATAATAGACATAGGTGCCCTGAACACCGTAGATTCCCTACGAATGTCTACACTGTAGGGAGGAAATGATCCACCCTGGCAGTGACCAGTATACGGGGATCAGATCGCACCCACAGAGCGTGCAGGTAGATGAAGCCCTTGAGGAAGTCTCCTAAGAGAAGATAGGTTACCCAACATGAATCGGAGATCCCGGTGGTAACCCAGAGGTACCCACAGAGCGTACCAAGATGAGGCCCACAGAGCATCTCAGACCCTCCTCCAGTGTACTCAGCCTAGAAGGAGAGGTCCAGTTAAAGGCCAGCTATTTAGCCGCCTTAGTCAAACATGACGGTTCAAGTCAAGCAGGCCCGGATTCACTTCTAGGCTTAGCTTCCCAGGTTTTAAGCTAAGTCTTGTACGGTGAGATCGTAGTTCATTATGATTCTTCATATATAGAGTACACTGCATATGATCAGGGCATAAGATAAAATATGTTCATATAGGTTTAAAGAGTCTCGAATAAGTAAGAAAGGTTAAGAAAGATTCAGGTATAGTTTCATAGCAGTTGTTCTTTTAATGTAATATTTACATTTCCTGTGGCATTTAATTGTAATTGTTAGATCTGCTCAATGTAACAATTCCTGCATTTTATTTCAGTTTAATAAACATAAATGAGTTATCTGTGATGGTTGGGTGAAATTCTATTCACTGAGCCAATAGCTCACCAACCTACTGAAATATTTTTTTTCAGGTCAATGTCAACACGAGGAAGCTGAAGGATCTTATCACCCAGGCTCTTAGAAGGTAGTTCATAGTTAGAATAGAGGTTTCTTAGTCCTTTCCCCTCAGTCCTTGGGCATGTGGTGTGGTAGAGAGAGAATGTAATGTAATATGTATTTTAGTATTAAGTTATCTATTGTGTTTTATATTCCGCATGAAAAATGTAATATGTCATGAAATTCTGTTTTATCTTCCTAGTAAGGTAAATGGTAAGTTGCTTCCACAGTTAATACAATTCGGTGTTATCCAAGTTATAAGATTTTCCTTTAGGTTAATTCTAAGTGATTAAGAAAAGAAAAAGTTAAGGGTGATCTTTGTTTTACGTTAAATCCTCAATTTATGTCCTAATCTCATGATTGGTGATAATTTTGAGATCGGGGTGTAACACATATGGATTCAAGTAGCATTATATCATATTTGAAACAAGGTGCAAGATTAAATTCAAAGTCTACATGAAACAATTTTCATAGTTCATCTCACAATATAAGGTCAAAAAGGGGTACAAGTATGAACAAATTCGAGTATTAGTTCAAGATGCATCAAAAGTTACCGATTTGGGTTAAGAATAAGGATTAGGGGAATTCCAATAAGGGTAAGCATGAAAGGAGTAGTCTTTAGCATTTAGAAGCCCATCTTAGGTCACATATGCAGCATTAGACCAATTTAGGGTGCAAACATGGATGAACTTCGAATATTAATGCATAAGGTTAAATAACTCACTGATCTAAAGCTAACATCAAAGTTTGAGGCATAAAAATCAAGATTCTACATTCAAAAGGGATAAGCATCTCAAAACAACATAAAAAGCATGCTTTAGGGGATATCAATAGAAGGGAAGGTGAAATTATAAGTGGAAGCATTTTTATTGGAAAGATCTCACTTTCCTGATCAAAATGGGATATTGTAAGACCTATTTTGGAGCTAGGATAATAAAGATATGATCTTTAGAAGATTACCCTCAAAATAGAAGATCTAGACCCTTGGATCTCAATCTATATTGAGTACTTGGGATAGGCTTAGTGGGCCTCAAACTCCTTCTAGTTTGTGACCGCAACTCGATGATTAGATCCCTCCACTCAGCAACATCCACCACTGCCCACCATTCATGCTGCGTTTGGGAGTGGTATAGGCATGCCGCCAACTGTGAGAGAGTCCCTTACTCCTCGCATAGCTTCTAGGTTATGGACCTGCAACGACCGAGTCCAGTGGCCTCACTGGAGCTCAACAAGCAGCGTGAACTGGCCAACAAAAAGTATCCACCGAACCACACCTTGTCTCCGTGAGGCCATTCTAGGTCAAAATCAAGGTGGAGGAGCAAGGAGGACAAAACACCCAACCTTGAGCTCTAGGAAGTGCCATGGAAAGGAGGTAGAAGAAGAGAAGGGAAAGATAGAGTTGGAGGGTGTGAAAAGGAGGGGAATTGGAGGGCAAACAAGGAAGGAAGCAAGGGAAAATGAAGGGACTCGTCAATTTTATCCAAGAGGTTGAGAAAGTAGCGTAGGGGTGAAGCCAAGGTTGTGGTTAGGTGGATGTACGAAGGTACCAGAGACAATCTTGACCATCAATTAGGACTAATATATGAGGCAATAGCAATTGAGGGACGAGATCCCTCGCTAGCCAGACTGGGCCTCCTGATTGGTCGAAAACAAGTAATGTGGATCGCTGGTCTAAGTGGAAAATAAAAATGGGTGCCTTCCTGAATTGGGCTGCACGCGCCCCCTCTGGCCCATTGAGGGTCAACAGAGCTAAAATAAGGTTTAAAATCACCAAGGTTCAAAAGGCCATATATTGTGCTAGGATGATCTGATTGAGGTGACTTTTGCGTTGATCGGATCATATTTGAACCTTCTACAACGTGACATACATTAAATAGCAAGGAGAGTTCATTGAATGGGATCAACTTTGATTGCAAGTTGATGATACATAATAAGCACTACACCTAGTTCAAAGCTCAAATTAGAGTCATATATAGGTACGAAGTGATATTTAATCAAAATCAGAACATCAACTGAGCATAAGGTGACTAGAGGTCATTAAGTTGTGGGTGAGTGAGGTTATTGAGTTCATTAGAGCATATAATGAGTCAAGATGTAAATAAATTGAATGAGAGAGAGAAAAAAATCAGGGTTATCACATCTTCCCCACCTTAAGAGGAATTTTGTCCCCAAAATTAAATTTAGTCATGAGTCAAAATTGGGTTTTGACATTCCATATAATTACAAAATTGGTACCCCCTTAAATTATTGATACTACTCAAAGTCGAGAAATCGAGCATCAAGGTCAAATCATAGTCACATAGATCATCAAAATGGCAAGATCATAACATGAGTCACAAATTGGGAGAGACCATCCTATTGATAAAAAATTTGGAGAGGTCGCGTTTTTAGGTCAAATAAATAGAGATCTTTGAATCAAGAGTAAGGAATGACTTTTATCCCCAACATTTAGGGTCCTAGCTTCTACATTGTCCTAGGTGGGGTTATACATCCATGATTGAGATTTCATATTTCCATAATTTGAGACATACATCATATTTCAACATCATGATTTCATGCTCAAAATAAATGGAAGGTCCCCCTAGTCCACATGGAGCTCACCCTTAAGTCATAAATTGAGCGGATCAACATAGTCATTAATTTCAAAATTTTGAGATTTAGGAACACAAAAAGTCATTGGTCATATATTGAGGGTGATCTCAAGATCCAAATAGGGTGATCATAAGAGTCAAGTTAATACTAAGATCAATAATCATGAGTCAAGAATTCATACATCAATATCAAGAGTCAATGTCGGGACAACAAAGTCGTATGTCCAAACATTTCGTAGCCAGGTTTTAGATTCCTACTAAGATCTTAGGGGTGATCATTTATCCATATAATTCAATCGAGCAACAATCAATCAACATTTTGAGAAACATTTCAAGCGACTTTCGAGATATGAGCAACATTTTTAGATATCAATATTGAGTCTATTATCATGGTGTTCAAGGATGATGAATGATCCTGACCTAGGTCTTTCTAGGAAGTCATCCACATGCTATAGTCAACATCACCAGATTTTAAGATCATCATCAATTTGAGATTCAAGATTGAATATCAATATTGTCTTAAATTTGACCTATTAGGGACATAGGTCAAGGATTCAAAATTGAGTGGAAGGGGGTTGGCTTCCCAAACTATAAATAATCAACTAGATGAAAATTTAGAGGCAGTAATAATAGGGACATAACCTAGGTTAGGGGATTCATAAGTCAACTACCACCCTAATCTAGCACAAAAAGTCTACATTAATCATGAGTCATCTATAATATACAAATATGGCTAGTACCAACCATCAAATTGTATTTCACAAGATCATGAGAAACACCTAAAGATCATAATACATGAATCATATTTCAAGACTTTGCAAGATCAAGGTCATAATAGAAAAACCATGTATCTGTTTGTTTTTCATTATTAAGGTCATAATTGTGTTCCCTTCCTTTAGTGATCAAATTAAGGGTATACTTTAGAAATCAAGAAGTCAAATTGGGCACTCCAAAAGTAGAGCATAATAGCAAAAGAGTGAGTTACATGTCCATCGTATGATTCAAAATTGGGATCACCAAGAGGCGTAGAAATCAATAGGGAAAATTCCACTTGTATCAAAGTCTTTCATTATGATTTTGAGAGTCCAAGATATTAGTAATTACAATGCATAGTCATCATATATATCCACTAGGAAAACATTTTTCTTAACATTGTTTGAAGTTTGTTCAATAATAGGGCATCATGGATTAAATAAAATAGGGACCTCAACAAAATGAGGTATTACGAATAACTCCTCCTTATCTCATCATATCAAGATCATTATTGTTTTACCTCAAACATAGAAACATTGGGGTCAAGATTTTGTGAAGTTGAGTTTACATGATCTGAGGGGTCATACAAGAGTATTTACTTCCAAGAGTATTTTCATTATTCATAATGAAGTTTTCAATGTAAGGTCAAATCATGGCATCATCATTTTACTCAATTTTACTAATTTGTTCAAATTTTAGTTTTCCTCTACATAAGCTACCCATAATAGAGAGATCATGTGATTAATTTTCATGAGAGAAGAATCACATGAGGAGATGAGAAACTGAGTAATCATGATATGATGGGTGGCTTAGGATAGTCCTTAGATAAGAGATGAGATGTTAGACGACTCTCTAAGGTAGGTGGAATAGGGTTATTATTATGCACAGAGGATATGTGATTGCTCTGATACCATTTGTCACAGAGTCATTTTTTACCCTAAGTCCACACTCCTAATGGATACACAGCCAAAGACGAGTGGACCTAGGAGTCACTCCCTAGAATGGATCACATAACATATGTATGAATAAAATCACAAGCAAGAACAAGGTAAGAGATAACATGGCATAAAAGGAAACTAAGATAGTATCTAACAAGGTCTTAGTCCCATATATCAACCCAAATGAATTCCATTTTCACAAAATAAGATGATCCCAAGAGTAAGAGTAGCATATTATCATAATAGAGCAGAAGCATTGATCATAGAGAGAGACAATCATAGTGTACTTGTTACCTAAAATCATAAAAAGGGTACACATCAACACAACTGTATTGAGTACGCTATAAAATGCATAAACTTGCAGGTTTAAGAGAACATATATGCTTGGCAAAACTTGATATAATAGCAAGAAAGAAATAAACATCACGAAATACCTTCTTATTAACATGCAAGTGTGTTTTAATTGCATTTCCATTATACTTAACAACAATATACGACCATTGACCAACTTCCTCAAAGGAAGGGTCTGTAAGGGTGTTCAAGATTATCTAAACTTTTTATATACATGAGGAACCTCAAGACCTAAATCAAAGAGAAAACCCTACTTTCAACATGCCGTGTGAGCTTACCCTGAGAATTCAGGCAGGTACACAAGGTTCGTATAATGGACAAGTTCATTTATGGTCAAGGTTTGTTCAACATATTTCAAGTAAAATGAATGTACTAATGATAGGGAACAAGTAGCTCAAACAAGTATATAGAGCCAAGCAGTTTAAACATACAAACATACAAGCAAGTTCAATACCACTAGTCTGTCCAACAAGAGGATAAAATGTACCTTGAGTAGAGCACAAGATTAACAACTTGATTTAGAAAACCCTAAAATAGCAAGCTTGACTGATCATGGAAATTGAGTTATCATAGATATCATGACATTAAAAATGAGTAAGATTGGATTAGAATCATGAAAGGTAGATCTTCCTAATCATATCATGGTGCTTGGATGTGTAACCTAGATTTAGATGTCATTCACCATTGATTTCAATTTCTCAACTAGGTCGTACATAGGGATTATCAAGCAACATAGTACATCATGGTTTCATTAGTATCTAGAGTGACACATTACAATTAGATCAGGGATATATAATTAGAGTTTCAAGATCATAGCTTGAGCATTCATAAGATTTGAGCAAGCTTAGTCGAAATAAGCATCAACATTGACGAAGGTAGTCATATTGAGTTATAATCATGCAAGATTGTCACCATTAGAGTATAGGTGGGATCTCTTGAGTGAGGTATCATAATAATATACAAGCTACTAATTTTTAGCCACTAAATAAAATGGATGATCATTAGGGAAGAATTTGCATAACATTAGAGTCTAGTTATTAACATGCATGCCAAATTACATTTCAAGTCAAGTTTAGGGAGTTTTATCACATTATGGCACAATAATGATCCATACAGTATATGAGTGCACAAAGAATGATAAGTTATTGATTTTGAGGTTACATATAGATTAAAGTGGCTATAGATCAATATTTGAAACAAGGTGCAAGATTAAATTACAAAGTCTACATGAAACAATTTTCATAGTTGATCTCACAACATAAGGTCAAAAAGGGGTACAAGTGTGAACAAATTAGAATATTAGTTCAACATGCATCAAAATTTACTTATTTTCTTCAAGCATAAGGATTAGGGAAAATTCAAACAAGGGTAAGCATGAAAGGAGTAGTCTTTGGCATGTAGAATCCTGTCATAGGTCACAAATGCAGCATCAGACCATTTAAGGGTGCAAGCATGGATGATCTTTGAATATTGATGCATAAGGTTAAATAGCTCATTGATCTAAAGCTAACATCAAAGTTTGAGGAATAATAGATCAAGATTCTACGTTCAAAAGGGATAAACATCTCAAAACAACATCAACAACATGCTTTAGGGGATATCAGTAGAAGAGCAGGAAAAATTAGAAGCTGAAAGTTTTTTTGTTGGAAAGATGTCATTTTCCTAATCAAAATAATATATTGGAAGAGCTTTTCTGGAGCAAGTATCATAAAAACACGATTTTTTAGAAGATTACCCTCAAAATAGAAGATATGGACCCTTGGTTCTCAATCCAAAGGATGGGAGGAGGCCTACGCGGTTGAGCTCTTAGGCTAGGCTTAGTGGGCCTCAAACTCCTTTTGATTTGTGACCACGTCCCGACGGCTAGATCCCTCCACTCAGTAGCTTCCACCGCTGCCCACCGCTCACGTTGTGTTCGAGTGTAGTACAGGCATGTTGCCAATTATGAGAGAGTCCCTGACTCCTGAGGTTACTTCTAGGTTTTGGACCCACAATGTTCGAGTCTGGCTGCCTCCCGACGAGCTCGAGAAGCAACATGAACCGACCCACGAAAAGTAGTTTCCCAACTACGCCTTGCTTCCGTGAGGCCATTCCAGGTTAGAATCAAGGTGGAGGAGCAAGGAGGACAAAACGCCCAACCTTGAGCTTCAAGTAGCGCCATGGAAAGGAGGTAGAAGATGGAAAGGGAAAGACAGAGATGGAGGGTGTGAAAAGGAGGGGAATTGGAGGAGAAACAAGGAAGGAAGCAAGGGGAAATGAAGGGAATCATCAATTTTATCCAAGGGGTCGAGAAAGTAGCGTATGGGTGAAGCCAAGGTGGTGGTTAGGTGGAAGATGACACCGCTAGCACAGAACTGCTGTCGGAGGTAGTAGAGACAATCTTGGTCGTCCATTAGGACTTAGATCTCAGGAAATAGCAATTGAGGGCCAAGATCACTCGCTAGAAAAATCGGTCCTCCCGATTGGTCGAAAACAAGAAGCACAGATTGCTGGTCTAAGTGGAAAAGAAAAAGGAGTGCTTCCCCTAATTGGGCCACACACACCCCCTCTGACCCATTTAGGGTCAAAAGAGCTAAAATAAGGTTTAAAATCACCTAGATTCAAAAGGCCATATCTTGGACTAGGATGATCCAATAGAGGTAAATTTTGTGTCGATGGATTCATATTTGAAGCTCCTACAACATGACATACATTAAGTGGCAAGGAGAGTTCATTGTATAGGCTCAACATTGATTGCAAGTTTATGATACATAATAAGCACGAAACCTAGTTCAAAGCTCAAATTAGAGTCACATATAGGTACAAAGTGATATTTAATCAAAACATAAATTGAGCATAAGGTGACTATAAGTCATTAAGTTATGGGTGAGTGAGGTTATTGAGTACCTTAGGGTATATAATGAGTCATGATGTACATAAATTAAATGGGAGAGAGAGAGAAATTTGGGTTATCACAGAATCATTAAGTGATAATTTCACTAATAAATTCCATAACATGAGTTCTTGATATAAAAAACTGTAAGCTTCTAGAATTGGCAATTTTGAGTAATTTCTACATAACAGAACATACATATCAATTTTTTTAAAATGGTAATGATCATTTTTAGAACATAATGTTACCGTAGATAAGAAGAAATTTCAAACTTGCGAGTACCTAGAATCCCAATTCTAGGTGAGAGATCACAAATTAGTGAAGGTAGGTAATTTTGATTGAAAACTCATCATGCGATCTCTACACTAGAGGATGAATAACTCACCTAAAGAAAGAACAAAGCTTCTTCTACTAAAGGTCATAGAAAAATATTTCTAGCTCCTAAGTCTCCATAATGAATGATCGAAGAACCAGACTTGTATGGACAACCTTCATCTAGGCCAAAGGAGGAGAAAAGGGATGAACTAGGAAGACAAATTATGTGTCCTTCATGATTTTTGCAAAACTATGACCAAGAGGGATGAGAGGAATGAAGGTTGATGATTAAAGGAGAGAAATCTTACCAAGATTAAGTTTCTACTAGGTAAGGAAAGTTATTCCTATCTTAAATCAAAATCCACCATAAAAACAACAACATGCACTAGATCTTTCTCAACTTCAACCTCTACAACTGTAGAATGGTACTAAATAGGGTCTATAGTGTGGCAACACATCCCACTATCACACAGACAGCGAGGTGTTATGCGAAAATGTGCGGAAATCACCATAACCACAGATTACCAAAAACACGGGTTAATTAAAACCGATTGCGGAAAACTGATAAACTGAGGAACTATTACATTCCAGTCCATATCCTGCATCAAAACATGTTATATACATACATTCAAACCTTGATACATGTCAACAACTGTCCCGCCATATCAAGAGTTCATCACATGTTTATACATACATAAAGGCCCACATCTGGCCAACAACAGGATATACAAAACATCTACGGCTATACATCGTGAAACAACGTCAAAACACCGCCAAGGACCTGAGAGTACAGGGATGACTCTAGACTCTATCACCAAACATCCAAAACAGCAACATCTCCAAAGCTTGCCTTCTACTGCTCGTCTTGCTGCTCGGCCGCAACACCACGACCACCACCACGTCTAGCTCAACCACTAAAAAGGGTGTAACTCAGCGGGGTGAGACAATTGAACATTGTTCCAGCGGGAGGCATAACTCCCCGCCAAAACTACAAAACCTCAGGTATATGTAAAGCACCTAACTGATAAAAGTATAACAAGAGCAGTTATAAGATAAGACTGTTCATGATTATCGAGCTTACTAAGTGTACTCAGTTATTTATCCAACTATTTCCTTATGAAACATGATTAGCAAGATGGAACATATAAAGCTTACCATATATGAGAAACGTATAAGCAACTGCAAGATGCACATAGAGTTAACTACACAAACAAGGCCTCAACCAATGTTTTGTGTTTGTCCTAAGAAGTAATTACTAAACGACTGGATTACATTTTATTATGCCCTGAGGAAGTGAACCATACCGTTCAAATCCAACCTTCGGCTACGAAGCCCATAACCGGTGCCATACAAGGTCAATGGAAGAGCCGGAATCCACGACCTCACCCCTCGTGGTTAGTACACGAGAAACAAAGTAGGACCGTAATCTCATGCTCAAGTGGCTTTTAGCCACAGGGTCAGCTCCTCAGGCTACCCTCTGCCTAGCCCGCCTCGGTACAGGTCACGACGCTAGTAAAACTAAGCCACGGGCCTGATCACCGTGCTTTGAGCCATGAACGCATTCATGCTCATCATATCACATATCCGGAGCCATGGGCCTGTTCACCATGCTCATCACATATCCGAGTCTGCAACCACATCTGCACTCGTTTCCCTCTCTATTTGAGGCTAGGAGAAACCTTGCATATTCAAAAATATGCGCTCCGGGTTAACCCGCAGGAGAACCCGTTTCACCATCACCAAGTCCTGACGATGATGGATCTATGGCCAGGGCAAACTACATGATAGATTTCACTGTGATTAATTAGTATCTTTTAGATGGATTGCAAGATTCAACCAAGTTGTATAACATGCAAGCTATAAAAGGAAATAAACAATCATAAACTCAACATTATGCTTTTACTACAATTCACATCATATTGATCCATCACAAGGATCCCACATCACATGTTATCACTTGGCCTCTTGCCAATCATCCGGATCCATCTCAAGGATCATCACCATCACATACCATGGGATCTCAATCCCTCATCACATAGTGCCACTGCCTCTCAAGTCTTATATCATCATCATGGAACATCATTCATAATGCACCTGTCATCTCATTGTTCCAACATAATCATTCCTCATAGCCTTTCATTTGGCTATGCATTAAATGCATGGTTAGCATCATTCAATAAACAACATGAATAACTTGGAGACCTATATTATCAATACAGGGTGACATTTAGGATTAAGCGTATTATCAACACAAAGTGATAGTAGGAATTATATCCTTTCCTTAATCATGCCTCATAACACTATGCATTACATGCTCATTATTATTCTTGGGTATTATACCGATGATTATGATGATTAAGCTGATAAAAGGAACTAACATTGCCATCATCATTATTAAGCATAGCACAAACCATCATCATGGTAAACGTGGTATGAGATTAACACCTCAGTTTCTATGGCTGACGGAACCCTCACTAGAGGTAACTTAAGCCCTTACTAAAAGGTTATGTCGGGCATCATGCCCTCACCTAAGGCTCAGCCATAAAGCTCACCTCATTACGGCCGACACACTCCGCCATACCCACGACGCTACGTCGATCAAACCAGCTGCAATGCCCGTCACACTGAGCATGTCGGGCGAAACATTAGGCTAATGTGACGCCCGTCACAGGTCTACCAACCATGCCCTCCAGCTATGTATAAGTCTGATGTTTCTAAACTCAAGCAACCAGCAAATGGGTCTATCATCCAGCCTATTAACTTATAGTCTATCGGCCGACACAAGGCATAGCAATGGTGTGACGCCTGTCACAACTTCAAGTGTGTCGTCCAAGACCAAACCAAAGGAAGGTGTCGTCCGTTACAATAGATACAAGAATCAAGATATCATCCAAACCAGCATAGCATATCGCCCAAGAGTTTAGGTCAAGAGGGTTGTCGAGCAACACCTCCCCAAAGCTTATATCGTCCAAGGTGTTAACTTACAAGATCATCTACCACCTCACACATGGACACCCGAAACCCTAGTGGGTCAAGAGAAGGCTCACCTCAATCCACTAAGAAGGAGGGGTCTTGCACTTCTTCTATCACCAAACGGGTCATAAGGAGAAACCCTAGAAGAGAGTCACTTCTAACCGAGCTCACCTTCTAGCCCATGGTGAGAGGAGAGTATTGCTCAAGAAACTAGAATACAAGCTCACCTCAATCGACCAAGAAAGAGGGGTGTTGCTCATGCTACTAGAAGCTCAAACTCACTCCTCTAGACCAAGGGGAGAAAGGAGTGTTGCTCACCTACAAACCCTAGATCACAAGAATCGACCAATAAGGAAACTAAGAAAGAAACTAAGCTACTAACATGTAAACAAGATTATAACAAGAGATAGAGTAGTTAAGGTTAGAAGTTATGCAACCCGCCTTAAGCTCCAAGCTCCAAAGAAGAAGAAGAGCTCCAAGCTTCAAGGGATGTCGACCACCACTTGCTCCTCCAAGGTGTGTCAGCCTCCAAGCTTGCTCCTTCAAGGGGTGTATCAGTCGACACAAGCAAGGAAGAAGGGAGTGTCATGCACTCAAGGTGGGGGGAGAAACCAAAGGACCAAAGGGACCCTAAGCTTAGGAAAGGACACACCTATATAGAAGGAAAGGGAGGAGAAAACAAGGTTGGTCCATGCAAGGTGTCACTTGCCTAGGGACACTTGTCCTAGAGCACAAGCCACTACTCTAGCAAGCTTCATCCACATGTCCACGATGTGCTCCAAGTGTCCACTAAACAAGGTCAAGGTTAGATCAAAGAGCATGGGCGACACAACAACTTGCTCCATGGGCGACACACATCCATGTTGGCCGACACAAACACTCCTAGGATGATACACTCACTACTTGTCCGATACAAGGCTCAACCAAAGAAAAGCAAGGCACCTCAAGGCCCGAACAAGCTCAACTAGGCCCAAAAGAGCTCAAGCAACGAGCCCGAGCCTTCCTATCTTCACAAGAGGAAGCAATGAGAGAGAGGAACACCTCACAAGGTGGCAAACTTGCCTACAAAACCCTATACTTGGGTTATTTGAAAGTAGCCCCTCCAACTCTCAACAAAGCACAACCAAACCCTAATCACCACTAAAGGTGATTAGCAAGCACCAAAGCACCAGGGTTAAGCAAAGCAAATAGGGTAAACCCTAAATGAAGGTTAGGGTCCTTACAAGCTAACCCCCTTTAAGGGATTTCGTCCCCGAAATCCGAAGAGAAAAGCGAGGGATACTTCCTCCTCATCTCTTCCTCAAGCTCCCACGTGGCTTCCGCAACGCCACGATGATGCCAAAGAACCTTTACCAGAACCAGGTCCTTCTTCTTCAGCTTCTTTATTCTTCTGTCAAGGATCGCCACAGGACCCTCCTCGTAGGTCACATCTTCATCAAGCTCAACCTCAACTGGATGTATCACTGTTCCTGAATCTGGATGGCTTTTCTTCAGCATACTGACATGGAACACTGGATCTAACCTGTGCAACTCTGGAGGCAACTCTAACTTGTAAGCTACCTTACCAACATGTGCTATAACTGGGTAAGGCCCCATATACCTGGGTGCCAACTTACCCTTCTGGCCAAACCGTAGCACACCTTTCCATGGTGAGACTTTAAGATATACTTTGTCTCCTACCTGGAACTCTAAAGGTCGTCAACGATTCTCTGCATAAGACTTCTGCCTGTCCTGTGCCACTTTCAACTGTTGCTGTATCACCTTAATCTTTTCTGTGGTCTGCTGTACTAACTCAGGACCCAACAACTGATACTCGCCAGACTCATACCAACACAAAGGAGATCTACACTTTCTCCCATACAAGACCTCATAAGGAGCCATGTCAATGCTCCGTTGATAATTGTTGTTGTACGCAAACTCTATCAAACTGAGATGCATATCCCAACTGCCTAGAAACTGCAAGGCACAAGCTCGAAGGAGATCTTCCAAAATCTGAATAGTCCTTTCAGACTGTCCAACTGTCTGTAGGTGAAAAGCTGTACTGAACCTCAACTGCGTTCCCAACGCTTTGTGCAACTGTTCCCAAAAACGACTTGTAAACTGAGGACCTCTGTCAGAAACTATCGTTACTGGCACACCATGTAAATGTACTATCTCATCCACATATACTCGAGCGAGTCTCTCAGCTGTATACGTCATCTTCACTGGTAGGAAATGGGCAGACTTCGTCAATCTGTCCACTATCACCCAAATGGAATCATGATTCCTAGTTGTCCTAGGTAGACCAACTATAAAATCCATGGTTATATGATCCCATTTCCACTGTGGTATCGGCAAAGGTTGCAACGTACCTGTCGGCTTCTGATGTTCAGCCTTCACTTGTTGACAAACCGCACATCTAGCCACGTACTCAGCTACATCTTTCTTCAAGCCTGGCCACCAGTATAAGTCCTTCAGACTATGGTACATCTTGGTGACACCTGGATGCATAGCATACATCGACGTGTGTGCTTCCTCGAGCACCAACTTTCTCAGCTCATCAACATCAGGAACCACCATCCTATCACGATAGCAAACTAGCCCATCCTCAGACTCATGAAACCCATCACGCTTTTCTCTTCCGAACTCTGACCTGATCAACTGTACCGCATCATCTGTCTGATGTGCATCTTTGATATGCTGTCTTAACGTAGGCTTGACTTGCATCTGTGCTAGAAGTCCAGCTAACGAGGAAACCTCCATCTACATGTTCATCTCCCGTAAAGAGACAAGCATATCCCACCTAAGGCATACCAGAGAACTCAACTGTGCCTTCTTGGAAGAAAAAGAAGACTTTCGACTAAGCGCATCAGCTACCACATTTGCCTTACCAGGATGATACTCGATAGTGCAGTCGTAGTCATTGATCAACTCCATCCATCGCCGCTGTCGCATGTTCAACTCTTGTTGCGTAAAGATGTATTTCAGGTTCTCATGATCCGTAAAGATCTGACATACTTCCCCATATAGATAGTGTCTCCAAATCTTTAACGCATGAACCACAGTTTCCAACTCCAAGTCATGAGTCGGATAGTTCTCCTCGTGTTTCTTAAGCTGTCGCGAGGCAAAAGAAACCACATGATCTTCCTACATCATCACACAACCTAAGCCTTTCTTGGAAGCATCACAGAAAGCCACATAGCCTTTCCTAGGCTCTGGCAAGATCAACACTGGAGCACTGGTCAGCTTCTCCTTCAAACTCTAGAAAACTTGTTGACATCGCTCATCCCAGACAAAAGGTACGTCCTTTCTCGTCAACTTTGTCATCGGAAAAGCAATCGCAATGAAGTCCTTGATAAACCTTCGGTAATATCCTGCTAAGCCCAGAAAACTGCAAACTTCAGTCGGCGTCTTTGAATGTTCCCATTCCGCAACGGATTCCACCTTCTTCGGATCTACTTTGACTCCTTCAGTAGATATCACATGACCCAAGAAAGTCACTTATTCCAACCAGAACTCACACTTGCTGAACTTGGCATACAATTGATGTTGGCGAAGAAGAGTCAACGCTTGTCGAAGATGTTGCTCATGCGCTAGCCTGTCCTGACTATAGATCAAGATGTCATCTATAAACAAATTGATCTAAGAATGGACGGAACACTCTGTTCATCAGGTCAATGAAAGCAGTAGGTGCATTGGTTAACCCAAATAGCATAACCACAAACTCATAATGACCATACCTCGTCCTGAAAGCTGACTTTGGTATGTCATCCACCTTTATCCTCAACTGATGATATCCGGACCGTAGATTGATCTTTGAAAACACTATAGCACCACGCAACTGATCAAACAGATCATCTATCCTTGGCAATGGGTACTTGTTCTTGATCGTGACCTTGTTCAACTGCCGGTAGTCTATACAAAACCGCATCGAACCATCCTTCTTCTTGACAAACAACACGGGATCACCCCAAGGCGACGTGCTTGGTCGGATGAAACCTTTGTCCAGCAACTCTTGTAACTGCTTTTTCAACTCCGCCATCTCCACTGGAGCCATCCTGTACGGTGTTTGTGCGACTGGCTGTGTCCCTGGGACCAGATTGATCTCAAAATCAATCTCTCGGGGTGGAGGAACACCAAGAAACTCCTCAGGAAACACATCTGCAAACTCTCGGACAACTGCAACCTCTTCGAGACTAGGACCTTTTGCCTTGGTAGCCACAACGGTATCTACCACATGAGCTAAGAACACCTCACATCCTTTTCGTAGAAACCTATCTGCCACCATAGCTGATACCAGACACGTCGGAAAAATCTTCCTATCTCCCTGGAAGATCCACTTCTCTCCAGCATCATCAAACACCGCCTGCTTGGTACCGCAGTCCAGAACAACCTTATACCTCTCTAAGGCATCCATCCCAAGGATAACATCAAACCCATGCATATCAAGTGGTATGAGATCCACTTGAATGTGGTGTCCCGAGAAAGACAAGACACAGGATGAACACTCTTCTCGAAGCAACGAGGAACCAGCAAGAGGGGTTTCTAACAACAAACTATCCTTCTTACGACTAACAGGTAAACGACAGTTCTCAAGCATACTATAGGCAATAAAAGAGTGCGTAGCACCAGGGTCAACCAGAACAGATATAAAGCAAGAAGAAGACATATCAGAATGAAATAACTCCATCTGACCTGTCACTACTCGCAGGTTGACTATCGCCTCCGGCTGACTCATAGCATAGAATCAAGCCATTGCTTGCTGTCCACGACCTCTGCTTCCTTGAGCAGACGATCCAGCTTGAGACGCTTAACCGTATCCTCGTCCTTTGCTACCACTAGGCTGCTGACGGTCTGATCCTTGAAGATTCTGTCTCATCTATTGTGTCACCTCATCATCTTTGTAGGGACAACTCGACCTGACATGTCCTATCTGACCGCAGGCATAGCATGTCCTAACATCAACTCGTGGCCTGGATGGCCCTGTCACTACCACGGAAGCCAAACTTTGTACCTTAGATGGTGAAGAAACATAACCTCTTCCTCTGCTCGGAGACCACTGAGACGGTCCACCAAAACCTCTCATCACTGATGGTGTTGGAAACCTAGGCTTCTTGAAGCCGCCAAACCTTTGCCCCTGGAACTGAGCAGGTCTCTTCTTAACCATAGACTCTCTCTTCTCCCTAAACTGATCGTTCGATCCTCTAGACAGATTCCACAAATGTAGCAAACCACTCCTGGTTCTCCAACGCAGATTCTGGTGTCGTCAGCTCAGCACTCAGACCCTTCTCGAAACGTCTGATCCGTTCCTCATCTGTCATTGCCATGTGAGGACAAAACCTCAACAGGTCCATAAACTTGGCTTCGTACTCAGTGATGCTCATCATTCCTTGCCGCAAACTCTCAAACTGACTGATCTTCTCATCCAGATACGTCTTCGGGAAGTATCTGGTGACGAACTCACGCTGGAACACTTCCCAACAGATCACCTCACCAGGCCGCTTCTCTTCCTCGATGGTCCACCAGTGACCAGCACTACCTTTCAGAAGGTAGACAACCTGCTTTACTTTGTCTGCTTCGGGGATGTCGAGGATCCGGAAAGCCTTCTCAAGACTTTTCAGCCACAGATCCGCATCTGCTGGATCAGCCGTTCCAACATAATCCGAAGCTCCGACTCGGCGAAGCCGCTCGAAGGTCTTCCCAATACCCGATGCTTCTCCATGGGGAGCCTGTGCTCTCGGAGGAGGCACTGGCAATTGCTCAACCATGAGATTCATCGTAGCCATCATCTGCCCCATAAGCTGTTTGTAGGCAGGATGTTCAAGTATGGCTGGGTCAGGTTGGGGGACCTCAGGCACCCGATCTTCATGTGCCTGTCCTACTGCTCCATCAACAGATGCAGCATCACTGTGCTCAATAGTGTGTTCTTCATGGTTTCAAGACATCTTGACTTTTCTTCCGCTGAGGGCAGAAGATTACTGTGAGAAAATCTGGAAAACACATAAGAACAAACACAACCTAGTCCTAAATCCCTATAGACTCAGTGAACCTAAAGCTCTGATACCAAAACTTGTGGCAACACATCCCACTATCACACAGACAGCGAGGTGTTACACGAAAACGTGCGAAAATCACCATAACCACAGATTACCAAAAACACGGGTTAATTAAAACCGATTGCGGAAAACTGATAAACTGAGGAACTATTACATTCCAGTCCATATCCTGCATCAAAACAGGTTATATACATACATTCAAACCTTGATACATGTCAACAGCTGTCCCGTCATATCATGAGTTCATCACCTGTTTATACATACATAAAGGCCCACATCTGGCCAACAGTAGGATATACAAAACATCTACGGCTGTACATTGTGAAAAAACGTCAAAACACCGCCAAGGACCTGAGAGTACAGGGATGACTCTAGACTCTATCACCAAACATCCAAAACAACAACATCTCCAAAGCTTGCCTTCTACTGCTCGTCTTGCTGCTCGGCCGCAACACCACGACCACCACCACGTCTAGCTCGACCACCTAAAAAGGGTGTAACTCAGTGGGGTGAGACAATTGAACATTGTCCCAGCGGGAGGCATAACTCCCCGCCAAAACTACAAAACCTCAGGTATATGTAAAGCAGCTAACTGATAAAAGTATAACAAGAGCAGTTATAAGATAAGACTGTTCATGATTATCGAGCTTACCAAGTGTACTCAGTTATTTATCTAACTATTTCCTTATGAAACATGATTAGCAAGATGGAACATATAAAGCTTACCATATATGAGAAATGTATAAGCAACTGCAAGATGCACATAGAGTTAACTACACAAACAAGGCCTCAGCTAATGTTTTGTGTTTGTCCTAAGCAGTAATTACTAAACGGTTGGATTAAGTTTTATTATGCCCTGAGGAAGTGAACCGTACCGTTCAAATCCAACCTTCGGCTCCGAAGCCCATAACCGGTGCCATACCAGGTCAATGGAAGAGCCGGAATCCATGACCTCACCCCTCGTGGTTAGTACACGAGAAACAAAGCAGGACCGCAGTCTCATGCTCAAGTGGCTTTTAGCCACAGGGTCAACTCCTCAGGCTACCCTCTACCTAGCCCGCCTCGGTACAGGTCACGACGCTAGTAAAATTGAGCCACGTGCCTGATCATCATGCTCTGAGCCATGAACGCATTCATGCTCATCATATCACATATCCAGAGCCATGGGCCTGTTCACCATGCTCATCACATATCCGAGTCCGCAACCACAGCTGCACTCATTTCCCTCTCTATTTGAGGCTAGGAGAAACCTCACATATTCAAAAATATGCGCTCCGATATAACCCGCAGGAGAACCCGTTTCACCATCACCAAGTCCTGACGATGATGGATCTATTGCGAGGGCAAACTACATGATAGATTTCACTGTGATTAATTAGTATCTTTTAGATGGATTGCATGATTCAACCAAGTTGTATAACATGCAAGCTATAAAAGGAAATAAACAATCATAAACTCAACATTATGCTTTTACTACAATTCACATCATATTGATCCATCACAAGGATCCCACATCACATGTTATCACTTGGCCTCTTGCCAATCATCCAGATCCATCTCAAGGATCATCACCATCACATACCATGGGATCTCAATCCCTCATCACATAGTGCCACTGCCTCTCAAGGCTTATATCATCATCATGGAACATCATTTATAATGCACCTGTCATCTCATTGTTCACACATAATCATTCCTCATAGCCTTTCAGTTGGCTATGCATTACCTGCATGGTTAGCATCATTCAATAATCAACATGAATAACTTGGAGACCTATATTATCAATACAGGGTGACATTTAGGATTAAGCGTATTATCAACACAAAGTGATAGCAGGAATTATATCCTTTCCGTAATCATGCCTCATAACATTCTGCATTACATGCTCATTATTATTCTTGGGTATTATACCGATGATTATGATGATTAAGATAAAAGGAACTAACATTGCCATCATCATTATTAAGCATAGCACAGACCATCATCATGGTAAACATGGTATGAGATTAACACCTCAGTTTCTATGGCTGACGGAACCCTCACTAGAAATTACTTAAGCCCTTACTAAAAGGTTATGTCGGGCATCATGCCCTCACCTAAGGCTCAGCCATAAAGCTCACCTCATGACGGCCGACACACTCCGCCATACCCACGACGCTACGTCAATCATACCAGCTGCAACGCCCGTCACACTGAGCATGTCGGGCGACACACTAGGCTAATGTGACGCCCGTCACAGATCTACCAACCATGCCCTCCAGCTATGTATAAGTCTGGTGTTTCTAAACTCAAGCAACCAACAAACGGGTCTATCATCCAGCCTATTAGCTTATAGTCTATCGGCCGACACAAGGCATAGCAATGGTGTGACGCCCGTCACAACTTCAAGTGTGTCGTCCAAGACCAAACCAAAGGAAGGTGTCATCCGTTACAATAGATATAAGAATCAAGATATCGTCCAAACCAACATAGAAAATTGCCCAAGAGTTTAGGTCAAGAGGTGTCGAGCAACACCTCCCCAAAGCTTATATCATCCAAGATGTTAACTTACAAGATCATCTACCACCTCACACATGGACACCCGAAACCCTAGTGGGTCAAGAGAAGGCTCACCTCAATCCACTAAGAAGGAGGGGTCTTGCACTTCTTCTATCACCAAACGGTTCACAAGGAGAAACCCTAGAAGAGAGTCACTTCTAACCGAGCTCACCTTCTAGCCCATGGTGAAAGGACAATATTGCTCAAGCAACTAGAACACAAGCTCACCTCAATCGACCAAGAAAGAGGGGTGTTGCTCATGCTACTAGAAGCTCAAACTCACTCCTCTAGACCAAGGGGAAAAAGGAGTGTTGCTCACCTACAAACCCTAGATCACAAGTATCGACCAACAAGGAAACTAAGCAAGAAACTAAGCTACTAACATGTAAACAAGATTATAACAAGAGATAGAGTAGTTAAGGTTAGAAGTTATGCAACCCGCCTTAAGCTCCAAGCTCCAAGCTCCAAAGAAGAAGAAGAGATCCAAGCTTCAAGGGATGTCGACCACCACTTGCTCCTCCAAGGTGTGTCGGCCTCCAAGCTTGCTCCTTCAAGGGGTGTATCGGTTGACACAAGCAAGGAAGAAGGGAGTGTCGTGCACTCAAGGTGGGGGAGAAACCAAAGGACCAAAGGGACCCTAAGCTTAGGAAAGGACACGCCTATATAGAAGGAAAGGGAGGAGAAAACAAGGTTGGTCTACGCAAGGTGTCACTTGCCTAGGGACACTTGTCCTAGAGCACAAGCCACTACTCTAGCAAGCTTCATCCACATGTCCACGATGTGCTCCAAGTGTCCACTAAACAAGGTCAAGTTAGATCAAAGAGCATGGGCGACACAACAACTTGCTCCATGGGTGACACACATCCATGTTGGCCGACACAAACACTCCTAGGCCGATACACTCACTACTTGGCCGATACAAGGCTCAACCAAAGCAAAGCAAGGCACCTCAAGGCCCGAACAAGCTCAACTAGGCCCAAAAGAGCTCAAGCAACGAGCCCAAACGTTCCTCTCTTCACAAGAGGAAGCAAAGAGAGAGAAGAACACCTCACAAGGTGGCAAACTTGCCTACAAAACCCTAAACTTGGGTTATTTACAAGTAGCCCCTCCAACTCTCAACAAAACACAACCAAACCCTAATCACCATTAAAGGTGATTAGCAAGCACCAAAGCACCAGGGATAAATAAAGCAAACAGGGTAAACCCTAAACGAAGGTCAGGGTCCTTACATATAGGCTCTAGTTATATATATATATATATATATATATATATATATATATATATATATATATATATATATATATATATATATATATATATATATAAGGGTTGGGAAATGAAAGTTATGTTATATTCCAATTTATAAATGTTAGAAAAAATGGCCACCATTCAACCATTTATTAAATAGTTGGTATGACCAATGGCCTTAAACTGGCCCAACTTGTCGATAGTAACGATCAACTAGAGACCTCATCATCACTATTAGTTGACCGATTAGTTAGTCTAAGTAAACACTAAATGATAGAATAACGACTCCAACAAGTAGTAAATATGGGTATTTATCCTCCAAAATAGAGACAGTGGACCTTGGTTGGTCAACCATTCAGACAGATTACACATTATTTGACTGACATTTGGCCCTACGAAGCATCATAAATAGCGGTTAAGTCCAGAGGTCACTATTTGACTATGTTATGGATTAGTTGACTAGTCTAGAGGTCACTATTTGACTATGCGATGGATTCGTTGACTAAATAGCTTCCCAAGTCAATGGAGTAAGGGTTGGAACTCTGTCGAAGCTCACCTAAGGTCATCTAGTGACGCATGGAGGTCCATGTTAGCGACCTTAAGGGTTTATAAACCTTAATTGGGTTTTAACTTATTTAGACATGTACACAACACTAAGGAAACATCATATAGTAAGACTCGGTGTTTTATTCACGTTTTATTGTTGTTAAAAGACCAAAATACCCGTGGAACTCAAAATACTCATAATCAAGGTTTTGTTCACAAAAACTCTAAATAAGCATATTTCAATCATATCAAGCACGTAAGTGAAAAAAGCAGGTAAGTGAATAAAAATAGATAAGACAAACATATAGCAATATTGTCTTCATTCAATTCTAAACAAGTGAAATTCATGTACTTAAGATGATAAAATGTTCGACCAAGTTTAAATACAAAAGTAGGGTTGCATAATTTTCGTCCAGTTATGTCAAACAACCGAGTTGATGTGTAACCACTACATTCTTACTTTCCGATTAGGAGCCATTTGGCTCTTGTCCTTTACATCATCCACAAGTCTACATATATATATATATATATATATATATATATATATATATATATATATATATCTGAGTAGATGTGAATGAGGGGACGTTTTTTTTGAATAAGGGGACTTATCTAACTGTTAGTGGGCGGCAAGCCAGTGCTAAGACGGAAATAGACGCAACAGTTGTAAATCCAACAAAAGCACGCATGATTCCAAGTACCAATACATGTAACGACAAGTGCTAAATCAAATGCAAAGGAGAGTAACACTACCACAGTAACCTCTACACCTGACCACAGTCGATTCTCAGGACTCCACAAAAGACTGGTCTCAACCATTATCTGTATATTAAATCCACACCAACTATTCCAGAAATTAAAGAGTCTCAAAGTTCTCTCTTCCTTCCTCTCTCCACTCCCAATTTGAAAAATTCACTTTTTTTCTTTTGCAACTCCCTCTCCAGCTCCATTTCTGTCATGTATTCTCACACTCGTACAGTACACCATTACATATTTTTGTATTTGTAAAACACTTGTAAAAGAAGTACATTACTTTCAATCAAAATGTACATGAAGTATAATAAATCAATTTTTCATACATTCAAAAACTAGTGTTCGACAAAATTATGTACAAGAAGTACATTACTAACAGATACATTATACTAGAAGCACAATACTACAATCACATTTTGAAGGACAAAATGTTAATATAACATTAACAGTACGAGACGTACAATACAAGCCATATAATACAAGACATACAGTACTGGCAACACATTTAAATGTGTTGCGTATATTTTATTCTTTACACAACATTATAGTTCAAGATGTATAATACATGACGTACAACACTCATAATATAATTTATAAATATTTTAGTAGTAATATTAGTAATGTATGTGTCGTACTATACATCTTGTACTGTACGTGAAATTTGAGTTATAAATGATAATGATTATTCACGAGCAAAGATTGCAATATGTAATGTTGTGTAAAATAATGTATATATGATTAATATTTTAAAACTGTATTGGTGTATATATAACAATATTAAATGTAACATATGAAATAAATTATAAAAAGTATCAGTAAGTGTACATATAATACGTGCATATTTGAGTAAAATGATAATAATTATGTATAAGAAAGTATTGTAATATGTAATGTTGTGTTAAATACTGTATATATGATTAAAATTTATGAGCTATATTGGGGTGTATATGTAACGGCATTAGAAACAACATCAAATAAGTTATAATAAAAAGTGTCAACAAATGTGTGTACCATACGTGCGTTTATAGTACATGAAGTGCGTTTACAGTATGTGAGCTGCAAGGAATTGGAAGCGAACAAAAATTTAAATATATATATTTTTTCATAATATGCAGTGGAGTTAAGACATGCACCACAGGTGCAATTAGTTAGACAATGGAGCAATAACTACAATTTATGCACTTTCCATAACTGTTGCATAGACATTAGTGGCGTTGTATGGGCAATACTGACGTTGCATGGGTAATAACGGCTGCGGGTAGAATATCTCTCGTCATGCATTAAATTTTGCTTTTCCCCATACTCTGAGTATGCTAGCGGGTGGGAGGGTGGCTGTGAGTAGAATTTTCCAAACTATTTGCCATTATCCTGCACATGCTTTTATCTTTAATTATTTGATCCAAACGATCACTTAGTTTTATGCTATGTTTAATAGGTCACTATAAGGTAATTTAATGCGTTATGCGAAATGATATAAGTCGCTATTTGTTTCACACGGACACGGCAGCTTACTCTTAATTTTTTTTCTTCGTCGTCTAAAGAAATATACCAACTTTTGTATTGTTAACTTGAACGGGATTTCGTTCACATGCTGTATCCAATCAGTTTCCAATTATTTTTTGATAAATGGTTATTAGTTTAAAATCATTTTTGCCCAGCAATGAATTCTTCGGTGCTTATAAAACATCACTCGTACATCAGGCTTCAGCAACCAGTTGACAAATCCGGGACAGTCATAATGCCGCAGCCGCAGCACTCATCTCCGCCACCGCACGCCCTTATTCTACCCGCCCCAGCGCAGGGCCACGTGATCCCTCTTATCAAGCTAGCCCACCGCCTCGTCTCCGAAGGCTTCCTTGTCACCTTCGTCAACACTGAGTTCAACCACTATCTCATCACCGCCGCCGCCGAGTCCGACCCTGTCAGCGGTGGCGGGGGCATCAGGCTCGTATCCCTTCCCGATGGGCTTGCTCCAGGGGTCGTCCCCACTGGCGTTGCGCATCTGATGGGGACTATAGGCCGGACCATGCCGGCAAGGCTGGAGGAGCTGGTAAGCGGGATGGCGGAAGAAGTAACTTGCATGATCGTTGACTTCGTCATGAGCTGGGGCATTGGCGTTGGGGCAAAACTCGGGATCCCCACTGGGATATTCTGCCCCGTCTCTGTGGCCGTGCTCGCGTCGGTGATGAGCGTCCCTAGGCTGATCGAAGAAGGACGCATTGACGAGACAGGTTCTAAATCTACCAATTTTAATTCATTTTAAGGAATCGTTCTTGTGATTATACTTCGACAAGCCAATCGTACTTTCAATGCAGGTCAGCCGACGAAGGAGGATTCTTTCCAGCTAGCTCCAGCGATGGTCCGCATGAGTCCTAGCAACTTCACTTGGTGCTACATGGGCGGCCCCGAAGACGGCCGGGTCTTCCTAGAAGCAGTTCTTGAGAGGAACAAGTATTCCCACCACGTCGCGTTTACGCTCTGCAACTCCTTTGCCGAGATCGAGCAGCCTGCGTTGGACTATGCCCCTTACATAACTCCCATCGGTCCGCTCCGGGAGGAGGAGGGCCAGTCCGACCACCGCCTCGATGGCCACTTCTGGGCACAGGACAAGACGTGCGCAGCCTGGCTGGACACGCAGCAGGATCGGTCTGTTGTGTATGTAGCGTTCGGGAGCACGACTGTCTTCGGTTTCGAGCAGCTATGCCAGCTCGCACTAGGGCTTGAGCTCTCCGGCCGGCCATTTCTCTGGGTCGTGCGGCCGGACACAACTTCGGGGCTGATGAAGTGGGATAACAGCGACGCCGAGGTCGATGCCTTCCTTGCCGAATTCAGGGAGCGAGTGGGCGATCGTGGCAGGGTGGTCGGCTGGGCGCCGCAGGAAGCGGTGCTGGGTCACTCAGCCGTGGCGTGCTTCCTGACCCACTGCGGTTGGAACTCCACCATGGAGGCTATGTGGAGTGGGGTGCCTCTCCTGTGCTGGCCATACTTTACCGACCAGTTCCTGCATCGGGACTACATCTGTGACATGTGGAGGGTTGGGCTTAATCTGGAAACAAACAGCGATGAACTACTCATGAAAGAGGAGATCAAGGAGAAGCTTGATCGCCTGCTCGAAGATGAAGATCTGCAAAACAGGATGTTGGACCTCAAGGGACAGGCTAGGAAAAACATTGAGGGAGGGGCGTCTTTGAAGAATCTCAACAACGTGATTAATTCCTTGAAGAATGGAAGCTATTTAGGTGCTCGTTAGTGATTAGAACTTGATAAGCTCTGGGTTGGTAATAATGATGAAGCGCTGATTGTGCTGTCATATCAATGGCTTGATATTACTTCAATATCCGTTCCTCTTTTCACTTGTCGCCCATTTAATCCCTCAAAAAGTTCACAAGTTTTCTAAAGGACTAAGATCTCGGCACGCTCACGCTGGGTTACGCGCGGCATTACGCGCGCCCAAACCAGCTGCAAACAAACCCCCAAACCGCCAATACGTGGCAGAATGTGATTGGGTGGGTTTTTTTAGAATTATGCAAAAAGCAAATAAATTTGTTTCGCTTATAACTTTTAAACCGTAATGAATTTTTTTAATAAAACAAAAACCGTTGGTTTCGTTACAAAAAATGCAATCTAACAAACATAATATTGATATATTTTTGAGATAAAAAAAATTAAAAAATGATATATATAGGTTAATTGACAACCAACTATGGTGCCCATACCCATAAATGATTATTAACACCCAAAATGGTTAATTGACGCCAAAAAATGATTCATTGAAACCTAAATTTATAACGACGCCCACAAATGTCTAATGACACCCATAAATGACTAAGGACACCCAAATATGATTTTTGACGCCTAAAATTGCTCACTGACACCTAAAATTATAACGACGCGCATACACCCATAAATAACTAATGACACTCAAATACGGTTATTTGACGCCTAAAATGGTTCACTGACACCTAAAATTATAACGACTCCCACAAATGACTAATGACACCAATAAATGGCTAATGACACCCAAATATGGTTATTTGATGCCTAAAATGGTTCACTGACACCTAAAATGATAATGACGCCCACAAATGGCTAATGACGCCCATAAATGGCTAATGACACCCAAATATAGTTATTTGACGCCTAAAATAGTTCACTGACACCTAAAATCATAACAACACCCACAAATGGCTAATGACACCTATAAATGGCAAATGACACCTAAATATGGTTATTTGACGCCTAAAATGGTTCACTGACACCTAAAATCATAAGGACGCCCACAAATGGCTAAAGACACTCATAAATGGCAAATGATACCCAAATATAGTTATTTGACGCCTACATGGTTCATTGACATCCAGAATAATGCATTCATATCATTTTTATATTTTTTTTATTAAAAATATATCAATATTAGTCTTGTTTGAATGCATTTTTCATGACGAATCCAATGGTCTTTGTTTCATTAAAAAATTCATTACGGTTCAAAAATTATAAGCAAAACACATTTATTTGCATATTACACAGCCCTTATCTGTCTAACCAATTAAAACATGCCACATCATCGCCCATAAACCACCTTCCCCCTCCATCAAACCAGCCCAGCCTGCGCGTGATGCGCGTTTGCACATGGCGCGCGTGATGGAATAATTTCCCTTTTCTAAAACCCATATCCACCGAAGACTGAACACGATTTTCATTACGGTGTGATTGGCCTGGAAAAAGGTTGTCGATTATATTTTCTATTGAAAACAAAGATTGCCTCTTTTAGAGAAGACAAACATTGTTGACAATTGGAAATGCAAACAAGTCATACAAGAATAGAAGAAAAGTAATCTTTAATAGTGATAAGATCAGAATTTTTAATTCTTGTATATACCCTCTAAGAATAACGTTGCCTCAATTGACACCTTCTACAAGGGGTCTCTGAACTTGACATTTCTAAAGGAAAGAACGAGCATCTTTGTACCTAACAGGCAAAGGACTATCATCCAGTATGGTGGCGTGCTTAACACCATCGACTAACCAACTAGAACAACTCCAATGAAACATGATGAACCAAATATCACTAAACTCCTAAAAAACGAAGATAGTCACCAACGCCCAACAAAACTAGCTAATTAAAATTTGACGGAACCAAAATAGATGGGGGAAAGGTAGACTAGAAAGGGACACGGGGACGAAAGATTACCTGCACCACATTCCTCACGCGCATCTCAGTAGTCAAACCAATTGCTGCCTAACGTACAGTTCACATGGAAATGAGGACATTGGAGCCTTATTCTAGTTATACCTCTTTGGACTTAGCGTCATTAAAAATTTCGTAAAACAACATACTTACAATGAAATCCTAATTTTAGAGGCATATTCACACAAAACATATATGTGTCATGCATGTCTTGGAATCACTACAAAAGAGTAGATCACCGTTTGAAATTTTAATAAAGTTATTTTTCCAAATTTTCAAACTCGTCAATTTACTAATTTTGTTCTATTCTATGAATTACATGTTCATTTTTTTCAAAATATTTAATAATTAAAAAAATATTATTGCGTAATGTCAAGAAACTCTATAGTCCTCGCTAAATCTACAATTTATGCTTTTTATTTTTATATATATATTTTTTCTAATAACAATGTATTAAGCTATAACTTAGGTAAACACTTTCTAGATGCTTCATCAATCTCATTGTAGCATCTTTCTTAAGATCTGTTAGGTCGTGAGGAGCCTAACTTTTAAAGTTCAGAATTTTTGGATCTACTAGTTTAGGTACCGATTCCATAAGAAAATACCCACTACATTTAACTAGAAATTTTACATACCAGAAAACTTATTCTAGGCCTTTAATCTCAACAGTTACATCAAGATATTGCACCATAAATCTGAAATAGGATGAGAAATATATTCACAAGATGTGATTCTTCATTGGATCCAGATCCAGTGGACCATGCTTTGAAAATGTAAATCTCGAGAGAGATGGATCTCACCATCTACATGAGATCAACAAACCTTATGCCATTGCTAATATCTAATATTGTAATTACAACCATTTCTAAAGATTTTTGATGCCTTTAGAGTCAAAGACATGTAAAAAGTGAATTTTAAAAATATTTTTGCCTTTGTCTTGCCATGACAAATAAAAAGGACCTAAAGTTCAGACAAAGAAACCATATTTAGCCACCAACTGAGCCATATGTGAAGGAGATTCTTCCATAAGCCTAATCAAGGATTGGAAGCCCAAAACCTAGAGATACCATTTCCCATATCATAATATTCAGTTCTGTCACACCCCGATCTCACACTAACCACAAATCACGAGATTAGGGCGCGACGGAGGGATTATCACATAAACAAATCACTGAGAACTTTTTCTTTTTAAAACCTCGTAATGATATCTGGATTATTGCTGTAAACTAAAACATAATAAACTATTGCGGAAGCATTTCAATTAAACTGGCTAGAGAACATAAACAAAGTTTACAACATGTAACATTGTTTAACAGAAAGTAAAACATAACAGTTAATTTACATCTTTTACACATTCGTCATACATACTCTCTCTCACCCACACCATATCCCAAGGACCGAGGGGAAAGGACTAAGAGACCTCTAACTAAACTAACTACATATACCTTCTACTGCCAAAAACTAGGATGGAAAGATCCTTCAGATTCTTGATGCTGTTGTTGACCTAAAAAAGTTTGAGTAGAGGAGTGAGCCTACTCGCTCAGTGAATAGCCTTTCATTTAGCTATCACTAAACAACTCATCAGATATATAAAATTGAAATAAAGCATAAGAACAGTTCTATACTGAGCAATTCTAATGGCATAATAATCCTATCAGGCAATATTCATATTTCTATATAACAGCAGGTATCACATAACTGTAAGCATTAAATATCAGGAACTGCATATCTTAATTAGTTAGGCAATTATTAACAACTAACACAGAAGATTCAAAACTACTAACATATTAAATTTACTGTGATCCTATACGATTACATTTTTGTTATGCCCCAAACATATGCAGCGCACTCTGCATATGAAGATCTGTAGCGAACTACGATCCCACCGTACAAGACTTAGCGACACACCCGGGAAATGCTAAGTATGACTTCTCGTCCTGGTCTGCACAGGACTCTCAGGCTCACAAGGCCTCACTGCACTAACTCTGAGTGCTCTGGACTCCTCCCGCAACCTGTAGTGCACAGTCGGAGGGTCTGGGTTACCACCGTGACACACGCACGGATTATTGTTGAATAACCCCTATTTACTCTAGTGCCACCGTGACACACGCACGGATTATTGTTGAACACTGCCATTCTGTCCTCGTGCCACCGTGACACACACACAGATTATTGTTGAACACGAGTCACTGACCATCTAGACACACACTAAGTAGGTTGTTTCACCCCAAAGGTACAAACCGCGCAATGGGGTTCTACGGTGTTGGGGCACCTAAGTCTATTATAACACAATTATATCTTTCATTACTTTAGAACATACAACTGGATTAATACAGTTGTTTATAAACTGTACTAATTTCAACCGCTACTCTGAATATACAGGAGTATTCATAGAGCAAGTCAATTATCTGTATTGTTCAAACATACACATCAACAATATTTCAGTTAATTAAATCTATTTCAACAATTGCATTAAGCACTTTTGGTTTCCGTTGAACCAAATAAAATCATTGAACTGTTCTACACTGATCAGAAGCTGTTCTAGATCATGTATAATCATACCGAAGCAATTTATAAAATAAAATTCAAGTTTCATCAAATACTGATAAAACGCCTGATAACCACTGATATCAGTGCAAAAATGCACAGTTTACCGAAAAATTCCAACGAAGGAGTTAAATGATGATAACTAAATGAACTCCTACTCACCGGGGTTTGAAACATCTGGATTCGTCCAGCAATGCGTTTAGGGACCAGTTTTCGGGCACACGCAGGTCATCTTTAATCTTGGAACTGTTCTGAACTGAATGTGCTACACACAGCAGAAGCAACTCCTCTCGCGCAGGTAGAATGGAGGCTGAGCTAAGTGCTAAACCATGGCTATTGGTTGTGGATACTTGCATAGACCTCAAGGACGAACCCCAAGTGGTTGATTTGGTGTTGTCCTTCACGCCCAACCGATCCTGGTTCAGACCTGCTGCAAACAGCAGGTGCTTTGCTAAACCATGGCTATGGATTCGGGCTAGGGCCTCATAGCCGAGGTCGAGGGCTTCTTGGCGCTACTCCTCACGCCCAAACGGCCCCTGGCCATGACTGAAACTACTGGCCGCAGCAGTAAGAAGGGGCGCCGCCCCTAGCTGATTAGGGCATAGCTACTTCTGGCCGCGCTCAACTGGTCGGGGCACCATGGTTTCTTATTTGAACCTCAAGCCGAAGTCGGGTGAAGTTCTTTGGTGCTGCCTTGTGCCCTAGGGCTCCTGGCCGGAGCCATGCAGCTACTGTGCTGTAGCATGGCTGCCGGCTGCCCAAGCAGCTCGGGCGATCTGCTGGCAGGAAGAGGAAGGGGAAGGGAGGAAGAAGAAGAAGGGAGGAGAAGGGTAGAGAAGGTGGCACTGCTGGATGGAGCTTTGGGGCTCGAGATCGCCCCTGATCTCTCACTCTCTCTGTCGCTCGGGCGCCGCCTAGCGGTTCCCTGTTTCATTGCTCGCGTGAAGATGAAAGGTTACAGGAAAAGAAAAATCAACCGACTCATTTAAACAAATCGATTACTGGTAAAATTACATCCAAGTCCAGGACTTCTTAAAAATACCATAACTCCCGCCTCGAAAGTCCAATTAAGGTGATTTCTGTTGCAAACTTTCAAGCACGAAAACCACTACAACCTTGAAGCGAGAAAAAAATGCTAATTTGCGTGTTTCAACTAATCAAAATACTAATCGCTTCATAAACACTTGTTTAACTTAATGATCAACACTGCAATCATCATTAATTACCTCAGATGATTCAAAATCAACTATTGATTCATGACGTAGCTTATTTTGATTAACCATGATGTTTAACAAAATACTTAGCACTAATCAAGGTGCTTCACGCTGATCGAGGTATTTCTTGACTAACCCTAATATGGGTTGTAACAATCTCCCTCCCTTATAAGAATTTCGTCCCAAAATTCCTAAAAAGAAAAGGAAACTTGTTACACATCTCTGATTCAAGATCCCACGTGGCTTCCTCTAAATTATGATTCCTCCACAGATCTTTCACTAACGGTACCTCGTGATTCTTAAACTTCTTGAAATTTCCAATTATTCTATATGTACTGGTCCCTCAACATAGGACACATCTGATATAAGTTGTGCAGGTCCTGGGTCCATTATCTTCTCTGCATCAGGATAACATTTCTTCAACATCGACACATGAAACATATCATGTAACTTGGCCAACTCGGATGGAAAATCTAACTTATATGTTACAGGTCCAATCCTCTCAATAATAGGATACAAGCCCATAAACCTAGGAGTCAATTTGCCTCTTTAACCAAACCTCAACACTCCCTTTCATGGTCAAACTTTCAGATACACTTCATCACCAACTTCAAACTCAAGAAGTCGACGTCTCATTTCAGCATAACTCTTCTGCCTATCCTGTGCAACTTTCAACTGCTCTCAACATGTCCTCAAGAATTCTAATGGCCCTTTCTGACTGACCATCTATCTACGGGTGAAAAGTTGTACTGAATCTTAACTCTGTGCCAAAGCACGATGCAACTGATTCCAAAATCTCGGATGTGAACTTAGGATACCGTGCAGCCTGACTATCTTGTCCACATATAACTTAGCAAATTTCAGGACATCAAAGGTTGACTTAATATGAAAGAAAGTGAGCAGACTAAATTAGTCTATCCACAATCATTCATATCGAGTCATAACCTCTAGGCGTCCTGGGTAACCCTACCACAAAATCCATTGTGATATGTTCCCATTTCCATTCTGGTATAGGAAAAGATTGCAAAGTACCTGCAGGTTTTTGATGTTCAGCCTTAACTTGCTGACACACACTACATCTAGCCACATATTCAATTACATCCTTTTTCATACCTGACCACCAGTACAATTCCTTGAGATTTCTATACATTTTAGTGTTACCTGGATGCATAGCATACATCGATGCATGTGCCTCCTCAAGAATCTATTCTTTCAAATCACCATCTCCAGGTACACACAACCTGTCATGCAGATATAGCAATCCGTCATCTGAAAACCTAAACTCTGGTCTTTTCCCCCTGTCATGTCATGTACGATCTGCTGCAACCCACTGTCACTCTGCTAAAGTTCTTTAATTTGATCATAAAAAGTAGGCTTGACTTGCATCTGTGCAATCAAACCACTTTGTTATGTCACCCCAAAGCCTATGTTCAACTTCCGCATTTCTACTAGCAGGTCTCTCTTGAAACATGCCATAGAGAATGCATCAGTTGTTGAACTTGACTTCCTGCTGAGGGCATCTGCTACCACATTCACCTTTCCAGGATGATAATCTATCATTATATCATAATCCTTAATCAATTCTAATCATCTCCGCTGTCTAAGATTCAGATCCTTATGGGTAAAGATATATTTTAAGCTCTTATGATCTATAAACACCTGGCACACCTCACCATAAAGATAGTAACGTCATGTCTTATGAGCATGAACTACAACAACTAATTCCAGATCATGTGACGAGTAATTCTCCTCATTCTATGCTACTTACTTCGTGTTACTTATCCTTCTCATTTTGATCATATAGAATAAACATCCCAAAAAAATTGAAACACACAAGGTAAGAATAGATTATTCCTCATTCTTATTATTACTGTAAGAATTTATTTCATATCGCACTTCACTTATATTGTATTTCTCCTTTTGTTTCAAACACATTTGTTACATTTCAAATTTGTATCTTATTCTTTTCTCTGAATCATTTTCATATTGTTTATCTACCTTTCAGATTAACTACCTTTAAACCCTGGATTACTATCAATACTAGTTTACTTTTCATAGTGCAAATCTCATGATTTTGTTTTATAGAGATGCTAGTATTCAAGGTCAAATCACTAGCAACATCCCTTGAACTACTTCAACTCTTAACATTCTAGGGTTTGGTCCTTATCAGTAACATAGCATTATTGTGGTGTGACTTTGCTTCCTTAGTTTGAAATCAAACTTTAGATCTCATAAGTTCATCCATCTACTTGTAATGAATACAACAGATATGAATAATCATCAATGAACTATAGATATATAACAGAAATGTAACATCAGCCAAGTTCTCTAGCATAACTTATTAACACAAATGCTACAAATAAACATGATACTTGTTACCCAAGCATCACACATGGCTCACAAGGCCATTCATATCTTGTCACCTCTCACTAGGCAACAACTTATTCACATGGCTCACAAGGCCATTCACATCTTGTCACCTCTCACTAGGCAACAACTTATTCACACGGTTCATAAAATCCGTACACATTATTACTTTTATTAAGCAACAACAACATCAACACACAAAAAGCCAATCAAAATTTTATTATATAAATGTCACAACCCAAACTTGGCTATATTCATCATCTCATCATACCTGCATGGTTATTAGGCATGATAACAATCATACAAGATATTTATCACATCATGTGATACAATAGTAATACCATCATTCCTTAACCAGGAATTAGGGTTCACTATCAAACAGGGCTTATCATTCCTTTTTCCCCAAATTAGGGTTAGGGTTCCCCATTTCTCATTAATTCAGACCCTCTTGAGTTAACCAACTTTATCTTGTATTAAGGTATTTCCCCTCTTAATGCATTCCATCACAAAATACTCACCCTTAGCATATAATGCATAGGCCACACATTAGAATTTTCCAGCTATCTCACATGATATGGACTTATCTTAGTTTAAGGCATAACTTTATTATAAAGTTGCCTATAAACAATCGCAATGATACACCCTCAACTAGGGTTTCATAAGGATACACCCTCAACTAGGGTTCACAATGATACACCCTCCACTAGGGTTTACTAATCATGTATTGAATCCATGCATTTGTTATGCATTATTGATTAGTACCATTAAGGGTATTTCTCACCTAATCATTAAATTTAATCTGACCCTTATTGTGTTCCTTTATTTATAATTAAGGATTGCTCATATGAGGTCCCAATGTTGGGTCTCCGATATCAGTTCCAACTAATTCTTAGTTGTTCTAATATTTCTCTTATATCTCAACATCTTAGTGTATGTACATTCTTACTATGATGTGAGTCTAAATTATCCAGAGTCTACTCTTATTATACTGTTAATAGGAGTCATTAGATCTCAGTAACGCATCCTGCCAGCCGGACCAGGCCGAACCTGTAGTCCTGAAGCCAAGAGCTACTCAGGATTAACCAACTCCTATTAATCTCAAACATGTGGAAAGAATATCCACTTAGGGCAAACTCATTTAAACATAACTTCTGGTATACTTAATACAAAGAATATAAACAATAAATAAATCACTTCATGACACACAACAATATAAAAGAATCATATTTATTCTATAAACTGAAAATCTAAATCCATACATATAAGAGCATTTCTAATGATTTCCAATCAAATAAGCAATATAAAGTAAGAGTTGCATCACATCCTATGTTTAATCTCTTACTCCTGAATTAATTTCTGATTTCTTAACCCTAAGATTTCTAGGGTTTCTCTCTAGCCCATCCTTCCTTTGCATACCTGGCCAGGGCATCCAGAGAAGAATTGACAGAGTAGCTTGATACTGGTCAATCTAAGTATTCAGATACCTGGCCAGGGTACCTAAATACTCAGACTTCTCAGAGCTAAAGACACATCACTTCTTATCTTTCTCACTTATAACTCTATCTTTCGACCCTAATGATCCCTGACGATTCAACATAAACTCTTTACTTGGTTCTCGTGACCACGTCCTCTTCCTGCCATCTGCAATAGTATAACAGAACACTTCCTGTTAGAAAATTGCAGTTAGAAGGAAGACACTTAAGTCCTAATCCTATTGGTCTCTTGTCGTCCCCTGACCTTGACGTAGAGTAACCATGTACTCAACCTATGCTCTGATACCAAGATGTCACACCCCGATCTCACACTAACCAAAAATCACGAGATTAGGGCGCGACAGAGGGATTATCACATAAACAAATCACTGAGAACTTTTTCTTTTTAAAACCTCGTAATGATATTCGGATTATTGCTATAAACTAAAACATAATAAACTATTGCGGAAGCATTTCAATTAAACTGGCTAGAGAACATAAACAGAGTTTACAACATGTAACATTGTTTAACAGAAAGTAAAACATAACAGTTAATTTACATCTTTTACACATTCGTCATACATACTCTCTCTCACCCACACCATATCCCAAGGACTGAGGGGAAAGGACTAAGAGACCTCTAACTAAACTAACTACATATACCTTCTACTGCCAAAAACTAGGATGGAAAGATCCTTCATATTCTTGATGCTGTTGTTGACCTGAAAAAGTTTGAGTAGAGGAGTGAGCCTACTCGCTCAGTGAATAGCCTTTCATTTAGCTATCACTAAATAACTCATAAGATATATAAAATTGAAATAAAGCATAAGAATAGTTCTATACTGAGCAATTCTAATGGCATAATAATTCTATCAGGCAATATTCGTATTTCTATATAACAACATGTATCACATAACTGTAAGCATTAAATATCAGGAACTGCATATCTTAATTAGTTAGGCAATTATTAACAACTAACACAGAAGATTCTAAACTACTAACATATTAAATTTACTGTGATCCTATATGATTACATTTTTGTTATGCCCCAAACATATGCAACACACTCTGCATATGAAGATCTGTAGCGAACTATGATCCCACCGTACAAGACTTAGCGACACACCGAGGAAATGCTAAGTATGACTTCTCGTCCTGGTCTGCACAGGACTCTCAGGCTCACAAGGCCTCACTGCACTAACTCTGAGTGCTCTGGACTCCTCCCACAACCTGTAGTGCACAGTCGGAGGGTCTGGGTTACCACCATGACACACACACGAATTATTGTTGAATAACCCCTATTTACTCCAGTGCCACCGTGACACACGCATGGATTATTGTTGAACACTGCCTTTCTGTCCTCGTGCCACCGTGACACATGCACGGATTATTGTTGAACACGAGTCACTGTCCATCTAGACACACGCTAAGTAGGTCGTTTCACCCCAAAGGTACAGACCGCGTAATGGGGTTCTACGGTGTTGGGGCACCTAAGTCTATTATAACACAATTATATCTTTCATTACTTTAGAACATACAACTGGATTAATACACTTGTTTATGAACTGTACTAATTTCAACTGCTACTCTGTATATACAGCAATATTCATAGAGCAAGTCAATTATCTATATTGTTCAAACAGACACAACAACAATATTTCAGTTAAATAAATCTATTTCAACAATTGCATTAAGCACTTTTGGTTTCCGTTGAACCAAATAAAATCATTGAACTGTTCTACACTGATCAGAAGCTGTTCTAGATCATGTATAATCATACCGAAGCAATTTATAAAATAAAATTCAAGTTTCATCAAATACTGATAAAACGCCTGATAACCACTGATATCAGTGCAAAAATGCACAATTTACCGAAAAATTCCAAAGGAGTTAAATGATGATAACTAAATGAACTCCTACTCACCGGGGTTCGAAACATCTGGATTCGTCCAGCAATGCGTTTAGGGACCAGTTTTCGGGCACACACAGGTCATCTTTAATCTTGGAACTGTTCTGAACTGAATGTGCTACACACAACAGAAGCAACTCCTCTCGCGCAGGTAGAATGGAGGATGAGCTAAGTGCTAAACCATGGCTATTGGTTGTGGATACTTGCATAGACCTCAAGGAAGAACCCCAAGTGGTTGATTTGGTGTTGTCCTTCACGCCCAACCGATCCTGGTTCAGACCTGCTGCAAACAACAGGTGCTTTGCTCACGCACAGGTGGAGGAAGGAGCTCGACTAGTAACTGAATCGAAGCTAGGGCTATGGATTCGGGCTAGGGCCTCATAGCCGAGGTCGAGGTCTTCTTGGCGCTACTCCTCACGCCCAAACGGCCCCTGGCCGTGACTGAAACTACTGGCCGCAGCAGCAAGAGGGGGCGCCGCCCCTAGCTGATTAGGGCATAGCTACTGCTGGCCGCGCTCAACTGGTCTGGGCACCATGGTTTCTTATTTGAACCTCAAGCCGAAGTCGGGTGAAGTTCTTTGGTGCTGCCTCGTGCCCTAGGGCTCCTGGCCAGAGCCGTGCAGCTACTGCGCTGTAGCATGGCCGCCGGCTACCCAAGCAGCTCGGGCGATCTGCTGGCAGGAAGAGGAAGGGGAAGGGAGGAAGAAGAAGAAGGGAGGAGAAGGGTAGAGAAGGTGGCGCTGCTGGATGGAGCTTTGGGGCTCGAGATCGCCCCTGATCTCTCACTCTCTCTGTCACTCAGGCACCGCCTAGAGGTTCCCTGTTTCATTTCTCGCGTGAAGATGAAAGGTTACAGGAAAAGAAAAATCAACCGACTCATTTAAACAAATCGATTACTGGTAAATTACATCCAAATCTAGGACTTCTTAAAAATACCATAAATCCCACCTCGAAAGTCCAATTAAGGTGATTTCTGTTGCAAACTTTCAAGCACGAAAACCACTACAACCTTGAAGTGAGAAAACATGCTAAATAGCGTGTTTCAACTAATCAAAATACTAATCGCTTCATAAACACTTGTTTAACTTAATGATCAACACTGCAATCATCATTAATTACCTCAGATGATTCAAAATCAACTATTGATTCATGATGTAGCTTATTTTGATTAACCATGATGTTTCACAAAATACTTAGCACTAATCAAGGTGCTTCACGCCGATCGAGGTATTTCTTGACTAACCCTAATATGGGTTGTAACAAGTTCCTTCCTTCAATACAACCTATAAGACTAAGGATTATGGAAGATATCTATTTTAATTTGACAATATCACCATTTATGTGGGGAACATTTTTCCAAGTGTTTGTAAATTATTTATGTGATGTGATGGCGATTAAATAACTCTTTTATATATTTCCAATGTTGTGTATTAGTTTTGCAAAAATTTGTTCACACGTTGTGTACTAGTTTCTACCCTCACCATGATAGATAAAATGGGAATGTGGCAACCCTACAAAAAACTTATTGCACAACCTTTAAGAGATATTATATCCAATGTCTTAGTTTTTAGATCCATTTGATCAAAATACCAAATAGTTTTACATTCATTTCTTTATTAGTCTTATAAAAAAACAATGGACATGCTATCCCTTGGTCAAAAATTGAATTTAACTTACTTTGATTGAGACCTCAATTACTTTGGCTCTAAGTTTACCAAGAAGGTTTCTCTAGCAAAAAACACCAAGTGTGCAATTTGACATTTTATAATGCACCAACCTAGAACACGTAGTTGATCATTAAAACCCCCTTCCTCACTCCCAACAGTAATTAATTCCTTACTATCTTACTATTTTCTAAAATTTGAGAAATTTTCAAACACAAAAACACATCTTGGACATCCACATCTAGAAATATACTCATAATTTACCCTAGGGGCCTCCTCCTAGGAAACTAGTATCATACTAAGGAGGGAAACATTTTTTCAATCAAATCAATTTATAATATTAGAGGAGAGATCCCCAACAACCATATACCTGAGATGATATTTTCACAGATCACATATTGGTTTGCCCTATTAGGAACTGTGATTATTTTTCTCTTATTTGTGATTGACTCAAAGGTTTAACTAGTTTCTCAATCATCTATATCTTATAATATAAACTAAGCTCCCTTCTCCTAAATCTTAGACAAAGTATTACCTTTGCCATACTTCACAAACTTTCTTTCCACATTTTGATGAACGATTTTATTTTTTCCATGGAGGTTCTATATATTCTTACGACCTTTCACATTCTTATTGGGAAGAAGATGGAGATTGGTCATGTTTTATAGGATATACTATTATTCTCTAAGCCAACTAATCTCCTACTTCTGACAAAGGGAGGGTGAGGATGCTACTTCCTTATTCCAAAAAGAGGAGCATGTTCATGTTCGTAGACCACATCAAATACGGTTCTTGTTTAAACTCACAGTGGAGAAATCTCTTGGTAGTAGAAGTATAATTATATGAAATGCATTGCAAATCCATATTTTGTTTTTTGATTTTTGATTTTATTGGTTTTTTCATTTTTATTTTCTTGGTTGGCTACAACATTTTCTTACTTGATTTAGTTGTTTTACATGTAATACACATTGAAACAAATAGATGCAACTTAGAGAAAATTTTATATATCTAATTAATTATAAAAACAACAATCTACAAAAATTTTCATCTTACACAACCTTCATGTATTATTGTCATTTTCTATAGAGGGTCCTCATTTAGTACATATACATTTGTGGATAAAAGTATACCAATGTTAGGATCTCTTTCAGTACTTATGTTGCACCACGTGGATTAACTTTATGAAGTTGTAGATATATTGAACCATGAAGATCAAATTTTCTTAAGGTGTATAGAATTATATAATATTTTTTTTAACTACTACATTATTCTACATTGTAATAATGCAAATGAAGAATAGGTTGGGTTGTCTATTTTTTCACTATATTAATCATTTAACATGACCTATGTTGTAACATTGAGATTGGAGACAGAGCTAGCTAGTTAGATCTAGTCTAAGATTTATTATTGAGATGGATATTGCAATTGACAAGGGTGAATTTATGTAATAAATTAGAGGAAAAGTAAAAGAAAATTCAATTCTGAATAAATGATGTAGTCCATTTTAGGGAACTTATTTGAAGACTTAGTGAATTAACCTACTAGTGACATAACAAAGTCTATAGACTCCAATTTACCAAGTCTAAATATAGAAGGCTTATCATGATAAAATGTTTTTTAATGTTTAAGAGATAAAATAAAATAGAAATTGGGAAAATAAAACTATTATAGAAGTATCCTTAGTCAATCCACGTGATATTAATTGCTTGTAAATCAACTCTATGCATTCATAACCATATCATGCTGAAATAGAAGAAACAATCAAGACCAAACATTTGACTCAAACTTTGAAAACCTAGCATAACCTTCAATTGAAATTATTCTCAACATTGTTGTTATTAATGTTGTATCTCAAAGTCAAAAACATTTCACAATGTCCTTACATATTGATGTAATTACTATTTTCTGGGCAACCATCACAAAACTATTTCTAATGACAACTGTACCTTTTCTAATTTCTATAAACTTAAGTAGGACATACAATGCAAGATGTAAATAACTAGTCCTCTGCCACTCACACATCCCTTCCAACTATATGTAGTTAAGGCCGTATGTTTAGCTTTTAGTTGGATAAATCACTTGGTCATTATTGCTTCCAATTGTTTTTTATTTCAAATATTGTGAAACTTGGCCTAAACTTCATATGAAAAACTAACCACACTAATCCATACAACAAAATCTCATGAGTTATATTTAAACCAAACGAAACACATTTTTCTCTCATAAAAAGATAAATATCCTCTAAGCATCAACCATTTTAGATACATCCTCGTTACCCATACTACATATAAAATCATTGTTCAAAGCAAACATTAACACACACATGAAACCTTAGATGGACAACATTATTGGTATATCGTCTATACATATACAAGATGCATTCATTATAGCAAACGAAATCATGCAGACTTGTGGAAGATATACTATACCTCAAACTAACAAAAACCTTCACTTAGAAAATTTGTTTGACTATATCAATTGAAATTTCTTATGTATATATGGATGGTTACAACTGCCCTTAATATTAGACTGAATTGATCTCTAGAATTTTTATATTTCATCTCTCCATAATAACTAACAACTCAACATTTTCTTACATCCATTATAAATATGGATTGAGATAGCATGGGCGTCTCTCTTTATCATTATCACATTACATACATACATGCCTTTAGGTTTCAAGTTTCTATTGATAAGGATTTATTAGAGAAAGTTTGTGTCCTCAACACCATGCATGGGGAAATAGTCTAATTTTGGGTGAAACCATAGTATACATCAAACTAGATGATCCTGATATCATATCTATCATGTTCATTGGGTATGTTCCAACATCTCCTATAACTCAAAACTAATTTCCACTAGACCACTCTTGTGCATAATTATTGTTAATGTGCCTCTTCACAATTTCTATTATATGATCAGATGTAAATCTTAAGATTGACCCTTGCATATCTGGGCCTTCCGATGTCTACTTGGAAGCTATTCCCATGACTGGAAACCCAACTTTGGAAAAAGCATGCAACACAATTAGAAATATGGAAATAAAGTTGCCTCAGTCATGTTGGTTGCCTAAAAATGTTTAATGCATCCATTATTTACTTATCTTTCTACTTTAATATTTTCATACCTCCCCCAAATGAGGTTGAACTCTAGAAATATAAAGAAATTTATAGAATTCTCTATGGGGACAAAACAATGACACTAGAATTTTGTACCTACTCATTTGGAAGACCATTTGTTGGCCAAATGTGATAAAAGGTCGGGGATTCTTTCTTGTTTATGCATACTAACACATGGTTTGTGTCTGTACTTGGGTTCTGATAAACATAAAATCATACTCAGAATTTTAGAAACACCTCCTCAAATAGAGTCATTACATTCAAAGCTTCATTTTTACACCCCAAACTCTTAGGCATCTATAATTTGTTTTTGATATCCATGGCCCACCTGTGAATATCTTATCCTATACATCCCTAACACCATTATGCCTAAAGTTCAGCTAGACCTCCATCGTACCTTAAAAGTTCTTAGCGCTAATAGAGACAACAACGTCATTGGCATATAACTTGATACGATCCAAGGGATGTGATTGCTCTGTTGGTATGTATACCCAGAGAGACAATCATACGATGATTATCATGTGGCATCATGTACTTGATTTTTTTTTTTCTGATAAAATATTACCATCTATTCAATCAAAAGAAACGTACATAGCAAGAAAACTAATATGTGAATAAGAAACATGGTATTATCAATACCATTACAACTTTTTCCTAAATTAACAGTGGACACTAGGTCCACCAATCTCTCAAAGACTTGAGAGTGATAAGGGTTTTTCTGGTGGTGATTTACCAGATCTCTATGAATCTGGAAGGCTTCACATGCCAAAATATACTTGAGACACTGGAAGGACGAGTGATCACGTGTTGTAAACTTTTGTCTCATAGCCTTCATAGATTGATATAATTGTTTACACACATCAACTTCATCATCCTTCAACATGATCCTCTTGATTACTCTTGGGACTATCCCTGAAGTTATACGACCCTGCATTGGTCTTCTTGAGTTTAGTTCCACTTCCCTTAACCCCTCGTCCTTTTTGTTTGTGTTTGTTGGAGCGGTTTGGTGTCACAGTTTCTTCACCTTTAGACCCAAATTTTCCAAAACCAACTTGAAATGATATGCCTTCAATTACCTCATCAACATCTGGGAATACCACTGTGTGCATCCCATCGCTCACTACCTTACTCATGTTAGGATGACCTTCATTATCCATTGAATTATCTACAGCTTGACTAACATCTCTACCTTCTGTTGATGTGTCCGCCTATGTTTCAGCATCATGTTCTGATGCATGGGAAATTTTATTTCACTTCCATACTTTTGGCCCTCTAGGGTCTGGCATGGAAACATCAACATTCACACTATTTTCTGAGTTGTTCACTACTTCATCCTCCTCTAGTGGGTCCACTTCTATAGGCATCATGTACTTAATTTGATTAATTATAAAGGCAATTTTCATCTATATGCTTGTTCAATTATTATATGATGGTATAACATGATAGATGTCTAAAAATGATATTACTTAGTGACATATGTCTTCAGGTTGAGGAGTTGAACAATGATATCATACGTATGATAAGAGTATATATATTTTTATTTTGATCTGGTAAAATATTATTTTGGAAACCATATAGACAACAATAATACATAAGACTAGAATGTGTGTTAAGTGATGATGGAATCTCATATGTCAGAATATATGATATAGAATCAAAGACATATGTACTTGTTAGAGAACAATATACCGAATAGACCCACCTTGAAAGTGATACATGGAAACCATTGAATAGTAGTTAGAATCAACTCTCATAATGATAGTGTTGATTGTGGTTCTTAGACCTAAACTCACTGCATTCATCACATGTTGTTTGATGTACTTTGACACCATCTAAATTGACCTAGAATAAGGGTTACCATAAAGATGGTGCTTGGATACACTGTGACACATGGGAATTGACTATGGGTGATGTAGATGTGATTTTCCCCTTTCGATGGGGTTGAGAACCTGGCCAGTTGATAAGAGAGACTGAGAAACAAATGGTCGTACTCATGTGAATCAATATATAATGTGTGAGCTCACATGCATCTCAGACAATCTACTCAAGTTCAAGGAACATGGATTGAATATTAAGAAGATGAAGATTCTATGCCCCAACTTCAATCTAGATATTAGTGAAAAGGAACTATACGATCACAATAACATTGATCATAGATGTAGATTGAAGATGTTCTTCAACTTTCCCATTACTTAGGTAGCAGTGATGTGTTTCCAGATATCACTCATTGCTTGTGATGCCATAGTATAGTTATGGGCATTCACTGCCAATGTAGTTTCAGACCTATAGGGTCACACACATTAGATGCACCTAGAATAGGAGTTTACTCATGAATAAGGTTGAACATTATTACTAAAGTGTTTAGGTAATAAACTTAAATGACATAGGCTATCAGTCGGCTGACTGGAGTGTCCAGTCGACTAACTAGATAATTAGTAAGACTGGATCAAGGAATTAATATTGACATCATGGTTGTCACATTGAAAGGCAGTATGTTTGTGAATAGGAAAATGCCATTCAACTGACTGGGATCCCATTCAATCGCCTGGTGGTTCACAACAACTAAAAATTTATGAAATCTATCTACTCATGTCCCCAGATTTGTAAAACCCACTCCTATATTGGGGGAGGGGGTGGATAAGGCTCTAAAAATAGACAATTCTCATCTCAACATTGTGGTAACATGAGAGCCAGATGCATCTTATCCACAAAACAAAGAGATAGACAAAGGAGAGAAAGTCGATGCTAGCATGTTGATAACATGAAGGGACAACTCCTTCCTATCAGTTCTAGAAGAATGACAATATGTTCCAATTATATCTACGGACTACGTAAACATGTAGAAGTCATTGACATCATGCTAGGAGGACTTTGTCAACTGTTGTACGAGGTGCTACAGTAAGATACTACCGCCAACAATAGTTTGGGTGCTATTTCAGGAAGAAGCACATCATTTTAAATATTGTCACTGGACTTGCTCCAAGACCATGTATAAGCCTTGTAACCTTCCTTCACGTTTATAATTATTGACACGATCTACTGGTTTATGGAGAATATGACCAAACAAGTTTTGCTTCCTCTGCCATCATTGATGCCATATTTCCCTATAGTGGTATCAGAGTCACGTCAGTATACTATATTTTTAGATTTAGTCAATAATCAATTTTTTAGTTTTATTATTTATTTATTACATGCGCTGCAAATATTTAAATGATTAATCTTTATATACGATTAAATACCACATACGCTGGGGAATGTCCCGTAGATCCTATATATATGATATGATATGTATGCAATTTATACATATCACCCTAAAATCATTTTTATGGTGGATGTGTGGTCATGGTCAATACCCCTTGGATATGTGTGCATGGTTGAATGGTTTATTTCCTACCATTTCTAATTTGGTTTGCATATCGAGCCTCTCTTTCTCTTTCTCCTAATGTAAGCTAATGATTTCCTCCCTATATTACCCTTGAATGTAACTCGAGGTTTCACTTATACAATGTAATAACTTAACAATATAGTTTTAATTTCTATTTTGGAAAAAGAGAAGATGTTCTGCACCAAGCGAGTTGATCGACCGGTGACTCGAGTCGATTGACGTGTACAAAACCAATAAAATTTGTAAGCTACAAAGGTCAATCTATGGATTGAAGTAAGTATCTCTGAGATGGAATCTTTGATTTGACAAAATAGTCAAAGAGTTTGTCTTTAGTCAAATTGGAGATGAACCATATGTTTACAAGAAGGTTAGTGGGAGTGATGCATTGAATAATTGTCATTTTCACAGGTTGTTTTACTATGTATTGTGTGAACTTATTGCATTTTTTATATTAATTGTGCATGATTTATCATTAGTATCATGTGATACTTAGTTGCATCAAATATTCATTGTTTTATTGTTCCCGATTGATTTATCATTGTTTCAGAGCTTTCATTCATTTTTTGTCACATTTCATGTGATTTTACAAGAAATCACTCATCTCAGTACTACCGATATATGTCGGTGGCACCATCATTAGACGATAAGGAATAGGTTGAGTTAAATCAACTCAGTCGTACTGACTTCTGAATCAGTACTACTGATATTTTAATAGGAGTTCACAATGAATCCCAGAACTACCGATGGTCAACTCGGTGGTACCGACTTTTATCGAAAATCCAATAGGGAACTTCAATGATAATCTTGATACTACTAACAGACAGCTGGGTAGTATCGACAACTGTAAAAGATTTTGAGTAATTGAGGTTGTCAGTACAACCAACACTGCATCAGTAGTATCGACCTGACGCAGTCTAGCCAGATTAAAGATCTTCATTAATCTGATGGTTGGGACTTAATGATGCCCTATGTCATGTCTATGACTTGGGAGGGGGGTCGACCAGACCTAATTATCACTCCATATTCTATTGTATGATGAAGGATAGTAGAGAAGATAGAAAGGAGAGGAGAAAGCAATGTTCCAGGCAGTTTGAGCAGTTCTGGTTGCCCAATTTGTAGTCAGAAGATGACAAATCATAATGTTCATTAGAAGAAACCATTCAGACTATCTTTCTTAGGGTTTTTTTTCTTATTCTTGATGTTTTCATATGCCTTTCTTCTTCTTCTATGTGTAAAGCAACTAAAATCATGCAGTGCTAATCCCCTTGTTCCTTAGGACCCAGGAGCAACCCAGTTTTGCATTGTAATCGACAATTATGAAATAATATCCATGTTTCTCTTAAGTTCTGGACATATTTCTATGAGAAAATCATGAATTATCTATTCATGATCACCATAGGTAGTTATTTAGACTGTTAATTGCTTCGAGAGAGGGATTAAGGGTTGGAAAACTCATAGATTTACACATTTTATACCACACCTTGAGAGAGGGCCTATGAGTATGAAAAGAATAACTCATAGATTTTGGTAAAACACCTAACTAATAATACAATTGCTATGAGAGTGGGATTAGTATTAGATTAGACAGTGAACTTCGCTGCGAGAATGGGTAATTCTTGCTACATGTCTCTTTGTCCAGGGTTAGGAGAGATTAATATTAATGAAATGTTGTTGATTGCAATGCGAAACGTGGTGAAACTATAATCCTAAGGAATTCTTCCCAATTGTGATCACAACCAACAACCTTAGTTTTGACTCTTGTAATTTAGTCATTAAATCAACCAAATCACTCTTTTTCATAGGCGTAGCTGATTATGTCATTATTATTATTAGTTTCTGGATATACGCTTTGTAAGGACCCTAACCTGGGTTTTGGACTAACCCTATTTTTTTGCTTAATTAAGTTGCTTAGAACTTTAATATAATCCTTTGAGGTGTTTTTTTTTATCATGTGACACACTTATGTTTCAAGTTTGGTCATGTTTGAATGCTTTTTGAGCAATGATTGCTTATTTTGGACCAAAGTGCAATTTACCCAAGATGAGGGGTTATCTTGCAATATGTCACTTTCTGAGTGTGCCCTTAGTCTTTTAGCATCATAAGAGAGAGAATGATGCTAAGGGGCTCCTTGTGGAAAACCTAAGTTTCAAGTTGAGCTTGTATGGTTGATGCTTGTGCTTTATGTGCTAGTTTTGGTGCAAATTGCAAATTAACCATAGTTGGGGGTTAACATGCAATTTACCATCTCTAGAGTGTTCCTTATCTTATTTGATATCATCTATAGGATAAAAGAAGAGGTGGGTGCCTTGTTTGGATATTAAGCAAGGAATGGCATCCTCATAATGATAAAGTTCTATGAAACATTTGTGTTTTGACTGTGGAATATAGTCTATCGGTTTAGGGTAGTGTGGTGTATCGATTTGGGAGAAGTAGTGCCCTTAGTAGGAGGATAAGAGTCTGAGACTCTACCTAGAGTATATCACTATAATGTGCATGTTGATCTAGAGAGTTTTCATGTGGCCTTTGAATGTGGACAAGTGTCACCTAGACTCTTAAGGTGATGACACCTTTCTTTTGATCTTTCCCTCTCTTCCTTCAAGTATATAACCCCCTCCCTCTTCACACAAGTAAACCCTTTCATACATTCTTGTCCTTCTCTTCTTGGTGGATAAGCTTGGAATCTCAAGGAGCTAGAGGAAGTCCCCATGGAGCTTGGGAGGTTGACTTCCTTGCTCATGGTGATTCCTTATTAAACTTCCATCTTGGTGAGTTGTGTTTCTTTGATGGACATTTCTTTGAGCCATCTTCTTCATCTTCTTATTCCTCTCTCATCCATGGATCATACCCTGAATGAAGGTTGATTTGGATGTGGTTCTCTCTCTTTCCTTTCTTCTTGAGCTATCATAACCTTGGCACCTTCTTCTTTCTTGAGGTGATGTTGAGGTCGAGTTGGGACTGTTGATGGACTATCTTCCACCTTAAGAACGTGTGCTTTGGATCTTTTATCATGGAGCTTGAACCCTTGATGGAGAACTTCTTGAGGCGAGTTATCTAACACTTATCCTTCTTTATTATTTTCACTCTATATGTTAGAAGTTACCAATGGTCTTGAGAACTATTTTGATGAAGGAACCTCGTTTAGTTTGTGGTCCATATTTTGTACTTTTCTGCCATGATGATAGAGGGACTAGTGGCTAACATCCTAAGGTTGAAGATAACAAAGTCAAAACACTTTGCTAGCTCAAACCCAACATGCTCTAGAGGGGCTAACCCGATATGCCCTAATCCTAACAGTCAACACACCGTTAGCCTGACAAAAGTGTTGCTAATCCGATATGCTTGTTAAACTGAGATGGGTTGAAGGTGTCAACCCGTCACGTCATAGGGTTGACAAGATGACACACTAGGTCAGCTCTTGGATTACATACCTTGGTGAGGTTAACCCGACATGCCTTGCATGAGAGTATTTGATAGTCAATGTCAAGTATCAAACTATCAAACCCTATGGGGGTGAATCCGACATGCCTTGTAGCATCTAAACCAATACACCTTGATGTTGTGAAACCATGATGCAATATAGGCATCAAGCTGAAAAACTTTCAAGTAGGGCTAAACCGATACACCCTAAAGATGTTAAACTGATATGCCTTGCTAGCCAACACCTTAGAATGATAGGTTGAGCGTGCTAGCCCATCATGACCAGGATGATATCTTATCAGCTGATATGCTTTGAAGTGCCAAACCATGATGCCTTGGTTGAGTAAGAGGTCGACATAACAATGCCTATCCTGACACACTTTCAAGTATGGTTTCCCAATACACCTTGGGGAGGTTAACCCCTTGTATCTTGTGTTGGTGTAGTCAACATTTTATGGTGATGACAAGTCGACATTTAATGTCAAGTATCAATATGACACCCTGAGGTCTAACCCGACACCCACCTTCGAGAGTAGCTATCCTGGCACACCTTGAAGGCCTCACCCGACACACCGAGATGTGTTAACCCGACACATCATGATGTGGTCAGGCCAACACATGTATATGAGGTGAAACTAATATCACATGATGAGGGTTGAAGGGTATGCTTGGACACCCAACGATTTACACATATGACAAATGCATAACATAGAAGAGTGTTGTTTTGGATAATGTATGATCAATCTTAATTGCTTCTACTAAACTGAGTGCACCATAGGATGATGTTACTATGAGTGGTCCATCCTCAACTAAAGAGAATAGCCCTAAACTCTCCAACAATGTGGGAAGTGATGGATGTAGGGTTCAATGGTTGAGTATCCATATGATAACCTTAATGATGGAAAAATATGACCCATATGCTCATCTTAATGAAAAATTATACTCCATGACAAGTTTCTACTATATTTCCTTTACATATAAATCTTAACTTGTGAAGTGAGCTAAACGACACAACTATGTGAATATATATGATGGTGATGATAAGCCTTGTTGGAATAAAAGCTGACAACATTTTGTGTAGAAATCATATAAACAAGTCTAATGATCTAATAAGTGTCTTGTGTATAATTTGACGTATAATCATCTGGATATGTAATCTAAGGCTTGATTTTCCTTAGTATGATATGTGGTTAATGATTTGTGCGGGGTAATAACATATGGGTCACAAATGATGGAACATTAAGAATGGTGCATGGTCAACATGTTTACATAATGCATGGTTGTAATACATATGTGCTTGTATGTTATGATGAGATCTAGTGATGATAACAAACTAATCTATTCATATCTAACTAATGTTGTTCAAACCTAAATCAATTTCATGAAAGCAGGAATTGGTGTGATTATGATTTGGTGATGTAACCATGAGGTAAATCCCTAATCATCTATATGTGAAAAGCATTTCATATTATTTAATGTGCATGAATAGAAAGCTTGATATTGTACTCTCTCTTAAATTACATGGCTTTAACCTTGTAAGTTAGTTGGGTAATGCTATGGATATGGTTAAATAAAATCAAGCAATGATTATAAGCTTTGGCAAGGAAACTTGGAAAGTATAAATAGGTGACTGTGCATACTTGTTAAATTGAATAATACTTAGCCTTATACTTTCCAAACTTATGAGAGGAAATGAATGATGCTTGGGAACCCTATGTGGTGAAGCATGAATCCCAACCCTAATTTAGGGAACTTATGATATGTTGCTTTATTTAAAGGTGTTCAATGTTTTGAGACACATTTCTCTCTCTATTTTTGTGTAATGATAATCTTGTAGGTGTAATGGATGTCCTATCTAATGACTTCTATGGTGTGTATATGATGTGTCACAAGTGGTGCTTGGCATGAGTAATGCTTATTTTCTAGATGAGGCAGAGATAATAATGAATCATAAATGTGATGAGATAGGTCTTATGACCTGGTAGAGGCTTAGAGACTAGTTGAGGTGTTATCCTCCAGTTTTGAGATAAGGGATTGATATCCCATGATAATGTGTTGATGGTGTTAGCCTTGTTAATGGCAATGAGACAAGTACCATGTGATGATGTGACAAGTTCAAACCTCATATGTTTTATATCTTCTGAAGTTGTCCTATAGTTATGCTTGCTAGACTAAATTAGGGTTTTGTATGTTCATTTGTAAGATGAAGCCTTAGTTCACCCAATTGTCATAACTAATAAAGTAGAACCTTAATCATGTAATTGCACTATGCCATATATCCTTTCCAGTGTTAGTTTTATTTATTGGATTGGTTAAACAAGTTTAACTCGGAGCACATATTTTTGAATATGTGGGGGTGTAAGTCAAGTACCTCCTTACGTCCACAATTATAGGTGCTATGTGATATGAGACAACCATGTATGAGATGATCTCCTTGTGATATGGATGGCCATGTGTGATCCAATCTTCTTTTAAGAAAATCCATGTGTGAGCCTGTTCTCTTAGCACCATTACCTGTATCAAGGTGGACTAGATGTTAGATGGGTGGCCATGCATGAGCCAACCCCTTTGATGTGACTATATGCCACTTTTTTAGTTGACTGATATGTCTCTACGGTGTTCTCGTGAACTGACCATGAGGTGTGGAGAGGTCGTGGATTCTGTCGCTTCCATTGACCTTGTATGTCACCAATTTTGACTTAGTAGTGGTCGGTTGGATTTAAGTAGTACGATTCAAATCCTCATGGAATAATAAACTCATAAACAACCGTGTAGCATATTCATTTAAGATCAAATATGAGAACATAGGTTGAAGCCTTGCCTTACTTTTATACTACTTAGTTTATAACAATTATACATGTTCTTCATATTCCTTTTAAATTATTAATTTTTCTACTACTCAGTGGCAAGTGCATATTAATACTCTATTTACTTTTATGATGAAGTATATATCATTTAGTTAATTATGTTCAACCTGCTGAGTATGTTAGTCTATCTACTTAGCTATCTATGATAATTTCAGAACCCACTCTTTTGATCAGCATAAATACTAACCATTAGAGATAATCCCAAAACCTAAACCCAGATTATGAAATAAAATAATGAATTCTCGACAAAGGCGATTGAAACAATATACAGAAATCACATGTAAATTTTTCCTTTTTCTTTCTTCACAAATTCATAAATCAATGTCACATCAAGGACATCACATTTAGATATCACAAACCTTATTCAACTCCATTAAAACTAGAATAAAATCTTATTCTCATATGCGGTTAAGTTTACATCAGATACATGTACATTGATGAACAAACTTAATATACAACCCATCCTGGGAAAAAGAGAGTACATGGACATTCTAATCTATCTAGATTATGCTATTTATTTATTCTTTGTCACGACCTCTCTTCTGGATAGCATTATACCTAAAAACATTTGAAACAACCTCATGAGACTCATATAGAGCCCCAGTGAGTGGATACCTCCCACTCAAGCTAGGTGCATGCATCAACATCAGACTAAGTATAATAAACTTAACATAAACATGTAGATATTAAAAAGTCTACAAGATCATTCTATCATGAGTCAAATCTAGCTTACAATGGTAATCTAATCCAACAGATACGATAATCACTTAAACGAATTAGAACTTTAAAATAACTTTTTCGATCATGTCTATGAACAAATCAACAGATACTTCTTAGTTCAAATTAAGAACCCTACTGCATGAGAAATAAGATAAGTTCTAAGCATTTTGAATCAATACATAACAATAACATAAACTTTGTGACACTCGACCAGCCGGACCAGGAACACATCCTGCAGTCCTGAAGTTGAAGTACGCATAATACATATCTACCAAACAATACTATCAAATAGCAAGCAATCCGACTCATTTTTAGAATGGATATAAATCCCATCATTTGTAACTTGTCAACATGACATATCACAATATGAAATAGAAAATGTCCATAGAAACATGATTACTTTCCACAACAAGAAGCATAATCAACAATGACAAATCATCAAGTAGCAGTACAAGGAATGTAACAAGCATTCAAATCATGTTCTACATGGCTTATCAACTTTTATTCATTTTCCCTGAAACTACTTGGCTTGTACCTCACCAAGTAGAAGTCGCCACGCCTAATTCTCATGTCAATGACTCACTGTAACTATCTTAGGGTTTATCCGACCACCCTAAGATATCAACAACAGACCCTGGCCACCTCAAGGTTGCCTAAAGAGGCTCACATCCTCATCTCAAGTACACAGGATAGGAACCATCAAAACAATATAGCACAAATCATAGTATTTCACATATTTTTCATTTCACATTTCACATATTTCATTTCATGAGAGTCTATTCCATATGGACATAGACTTTCATAGCAAGGATTTAGGGCCAGAGCCAATCCAGATGACTCACTCCAACATCGTGGTGATCTAACCTTTAAAGTCTCGATCAACACTCTGAAAATCCTTCTCATAATTCATCGATTACTATAAGGAGATTTGTTTTGTTTCCCCAGTGTGGTCCTCAGGGGTAACTCACGGTGTTCATGGCACCTAACTATATGTTCCGTCATTTCACATGTTATTAGTCTCTTTTACTCATCTTAAAAGAATTCAAAACATCATATATCATATCTGTGTATTCTCGCATAACTAGAATAACATGAAACAGATTAATAAGGACAATGATCAAAGTAAGAAGCACAATAAATCTGTAGATTGTGACACATGATTATTTCTATATTCTACACCATCTCATAGAAATCATCAATAGTGGGCTTTCAACCCGAGATATAGTCTTATTGTAAAACATTTACCCTATCAGGGTTTTATCATCATCAGTGGGCTTTTATCCCTAGACATAATCTCATTATGCAACATTTACCCTTATCAGGGTTTATCAAATGTAAGGAGTGCATATTAATTTAAGTTCAACATATTTCTTATCAGTTCATTATACATCACAGTTCTTAACAAATATTAGTAGGGGCATTAGAACTTGCAACAGTAAAAGCATACAAATATCATGTATCATTCGTCATACTCAGAATAGATTTATCATACAACATATGCTTGTTCCATCCAATCTCAATTGATGCAAATAAATTTCATGAATATACATGCATAATAGACTTAGTTCTCTTGTTCTTTTATTTCACATTCTTTACATGGGGTTACAAATCAACACATGTTGACTATCAATTGAAGTTTGTACTATTAGTCCATTCTCAGAGTACAATTCACAATTCAAGAACACATTCTTGTAAATCAATTCAAATATTTAAATTTCATCTTTTAGTTGAATTCAACTACAATTATGTGCATATCTTAATCCCTCATTTGAGATTTTCATTCACTAGAATCATCAAACTCATCATTTTAAGGTAACAGTTACATTCTTAGAATCATCTACTAATTCCCATCTTTTCCCTTCATTTTATATTCACTAGTCTCAACTTCTTTCCTTTCATGTTCATTACACTATTCAGACCAATCTTTCTTGATTCACTTTACATACAATGCTTATCTTCTACTTCACATTTATCAAAGTCCAATTCTTAGTATATTTCATTTAATTTGGGTTAATCCACATGTAATTAAAATAAAATATAAAATACTTCATCATACTAACTTCATTAGTTTCATCTTTAACTTGCAATCACCATTAAGTACATCTTGTTCATATTGTCTCTTATATTTAGATAAGTGTACCGTGTCATTAAATACTAATGTCATTTCCATAATCTACCGTGATCATTCTTTATTATGCTAAAACCGATGCATTAGACTTAGATGATATTAGTAAGACTCATCATATTCAATTGAAGTATTAATACTTTCAACTTCAACATTTGATCACATTTACAACTTCATATACAAGTTCTAGCTTTATCACTCATAATCATCTTAATACTAAACTTTTAGGGTATTGAAGAAGTCATTCCTTAGTTCAATATATCATAAGAATCATATCATTCAGTAATCCAATCATGACTCGATGGTTCATTAGGGTTATTTACAAACATGTAAACCCTAGTTTCCATTTTTAGACATTTCATTCATCAGTCATAAGTATACATTGATTCATTGACTCATTTGATTCAATTCCACAACACAAATTCTAATCAGGATATGGGGTCATTCAATTCCATTAACATTCAACAATACACTTGTATAATACAATCTAGTACAATTCAAATATGATTTTATACATGTCAATTCAATTCCAAGAAAATCGGCCATTGGGCTGATGTTTAGGCAAAATTCACATGAAATAGCAAAGTCATCTACCCATAAGAATGCCCATGGATCCTCAATCAATATATCAGGAACTAATCAAGTTCCAATCAATGATAAATAATCAAAATTAGTAGAATTGGATCCCCCAATATCTTTCCCAAATCAAATCTAATCACTTACATGTACAAACAAGGTTTCTGATTGTTTTAGCCAGATAGAATTAGGCCTTCAACATGATTACAAAGATTAGGAGGGAGAAAAACACTCACCTCAGGTGTCAAGCACCTTAAAAACTTAGGCCAACCTCTGAATTTTTGGAAACCCAATGAAACACTCGCAAATGAATCCAATTCTTTCTCCTCTCAACTTGGAAACCCTAGAAATGGGGATTAGAAAAGAAAGAGTGAGAAAAGGGGGAGATTTGATGTGATTTTGAATCAAATCAGAGAAGGGACATAATCTTGACATGTGAGAGAAGATTCACCCTTAAATGCTACATAGAAAAGCTAAACTTACTCGACCGACATGGTCGATCGAGTTTGTCCTTCACAGAACTCGACTGACACCCCTCTTTGTAGAGATAAAAAATCATCCTAAAATTGCTCCAATTTAATGGTATATCTATAATGGAGTTTACCAACTATAGTTAAATTTGAGATCAATTGGATGTACCAATAAAAATATAAAGGTAAATGACCACACTGCTATATCAATATGAAAATATGGTCGGTCGAGTTTGAAACTCGACAGACAAATAGGTCAGAACATTCTTCAAAAAAACTTATATTTTTCAATAGTGCTAAAATTTTATATATCCAATTCATATCCAAATTTGAATTAAATCCGAGTTACACATAAAATACTAAAAATCATTTAGTGAGACACTATACTTATCAAATTATGTATTCATATGTCATGAAAACCCTAATTTGGGCTGATTAGGGTTTCTAAATGTTAACCCTAATTATGTGGTTCAAAGTATGATTAAACCTTCTCATTATATTTAATTTATAAAAACTTAACTATGGATATTAATAAAGCTTTAAACAATGATCAACTTAGATAAGCATACAATCATCCAAGTAAACCCTAATTAGATGACTAATTTGAAAATGGGTCATTACAAATTCTCCCCTCCTTTTAGGATTTTGTCCCAAAATCCAAGAAAAGATATGGAGGAATATCATATCATCTAATCGTTCACCTCTCTGGGCATCAAATTATTAATACTTTCATTTTATCTTTCTTTCATATGATTTTTTTTTCATTTAATGGATATTTTATCCCTTGTCATCATCATATCTTTCCTTGAGTATTACAAACACTTACTTCACAAATATTAGTAATACTTCATTTATCAAGATCTGATTGACATCACCTTTCTCATCCTTTTAAAATTTTGATTGTTTATCTCATGGATAAGATTATGACTCATTCAGATATTATCATCCACATTCATCAATTTCCTTCATAAAGAAGATCATCTAGTGTGCATCTTAGTTCATAGCGTTTTCTCACAATTTTAGATTTCATACTCAAATTTTAACTCATTAGAGATTGTCTTCATAATCCATTAAGCTTTCATCTTTCTTATATGAAATTTCATGCTTGCCATAGGTTCCATATTGAATTATAAAATCCTTTTCTCTTTCATTATTTTATCACCATTCTTTTTTTTGCATCTTATTATACTACCAAACTGTGTTCATCTGGATACTTGGTCAGGGCATCTTGAAGAAGTATAGTCGGCACTTCCATACTATCTTATCTCAATACCCAAATACTTGACCAGAGTATCTGGATACTGAGTTCAGTCAGTATGCACATCATTCAGATTATATTCAACATCCACATTATCATTTAGTCCTAGATCCTATTGTCCCTATAAACTCATCTAACCTAGGCTCTAATACCATGTTGTCGGGACCCACTCTTTTGATCAACATAAATACCAACCATTAGAGATAATCCCAAAACCCAAACCCTGATTATGAAATAAAATAATGAATTCTCATAAAGGCAATTGAAACAATATACGGAAATCACATGTAAAATTTTCCTTTTTCTTTCTTCACAAATTCATAAATCAATGTCACATCAAGGACATCACATTTGGATATCACAAACCTTATCCAACTCCATTAAAACCAGAATCAAATCTTATTCTCATATGCGGTTCAGTTTACATCAGATACATGTACATTGATGAACAAACTTAATCTACAACCCATCTCGAGAAAGAGAGAGTACAGGGACATTCTATTCTATCTAGATTATGCTATTTATATATTCTTTTTCACGACCTCTATACTAGATAGAATTATACCTAAAAAATTTGAAATGACCTCATGAGACTCATATAGAGCCCCAGTGAGTGGATACCTCCCACTCAAGCTAGGTACATGCATCAGCATTAGACTAAGTATAATAAACTTAACAAAAACATGCCGATATTGAAAAGTCTAGCAGATAGTTCTATCATGAGTCAAATCTAGCTTACAATGGTAATCTAATCCAACAGATACAATAATCACTTAAACCAATTTTAACTTTGAAATACCTTTTTAGAGCATGTCTGAACATATCAACAGATACTTCTTAGTTCAAATTGAGAACCCTACTACATGAGAGATAAGTTAAGTTCTAAGCATTTTGAATCAATACATAACAATAACATAAACTTTGTGACACTCCACCAGCCAGACCAGGAACACATCCTACAGTCCTAAAGTTGAAGTACACATAATACATATCTACCAAACAATACTATCAAATAGCAAGCAATCTGACTCATTTTCAAAATGGATATAAATCCCACCATTTATAACTTGTCAACATGACATATCATAATATGAAATAGAAAATGCCCATAGCAACATGATTACTTTCCACAACAAGAAGTATAATCAACAATGAAAAATCATCAAGTAGCAGTACAAGGAATGTAACAAGCATTCAAATCATGTTCTACACGGCTTATCATCTTTTATTCATTTTCCCTGAAACTACTTGGCTTGTACCTCACCAAATCGAAGTCACCATGCATGATTCTTATGTCAACGACTCACTGTCACTATCTTAGGGTTTATCCGACCACCCTAAGATATCAACAACAGGCCCTGACCACCTCAAGGTTGCCTAAAGAGGCTCACGTCCTCATCTCGGGTACACGAGATAGGAACCAAAAAAATAATATATCACATATCACAATATTTCACATATTTTTCATTTCAAATTTCACATATTTCATTTCATTAGAGTCTATTCCATATGGACATTGACTTTCATAGCAAGGATTTAGGTCTAGAGCCTCTCCAGTTGACTCACTCCTAAATCCCGGTGGTCTAACCTTTACGGTCTTGATCCACACTCTAAAAATCCTTGTCATAATTCATCGATTACTACAAGGATATCTATTTTGTTTCCTTATTGTGGTCCTCGGGGGAAACTCACGATGTTCAGGGCACCTAACTAGATGTTTCTTCATTTCACTTATTATTAGTCGCTTTTACTCATCTTAAAAGAATTTAAAACATCATATATCATATTTGCGTATTCTCGCATAACTAGAATAACATGAAATAGATTAATAAGGACAATGATCAAAGTAAGAAGCATAATAAGCATGTAGATTGCAACACATATAATTATTTCTATATTCTACATCATCTGATAGAAATCATCAACGATGGGCTTTCAGCTCGAGACATAATATTATTGAACAACATTTACCCCATCAGGGTTTTATCATCATCAGTGGGCTTTCAGCCCTAGACATAATCTCATTATGCACCATTTACCTTTATCAGGGTTTCTCAAATGTAAGGAGTGCATATTAATTCCATTTCAACATATTTCTTATCAGTTCATTATACATCACAATTCTTAACAAATATTAGTAGAGGCATTAGAACTTGCAACAGTAAAAGCATACATATATCATGTATCATTCGTCATACTCAGAATAGATTTATCATACAACATATGCTTGTTCCATCCAATCTCAATTGATGCAAATAAATTTCATGCATATACATGCATAACAGACTTAGTTCTCTTCTTTTATTTCACATTCTTCACATGGGGTCACTAGTACATAACCGGCCTTTAGTGTCGGTTATTGGTCTTTAGTGTCGGTTATTGGTCTTTAGTGTCAGTTTTTAAGCGAAACCTATGTGGGCGCCGCTAAAAGCCCAACCGTTAGGCGTCAGTTCTCAAAATGATGCCACAACCCTTCGCGCACCACCGAAAATGCACCAGTAGGGAGGTATAGGCGTCTATTATTAGCTTTGAAATCGACGCCATATACCTTCGTGCCACAGAAAGGGCACCATCTGGGGCACTATCGGCGTCAATTTATTAGTGATAACCGACACCATCTCACACATTGCCACGACTGTGCTGGCCAGCGCGGCCGTGGTGTCTGGCCTCATTAGGGAAATCGACGTCGGTTACTAGTAGGGAAACTGACACTGTAACCGTTTGTCGTCGGTTTTATACAAATAACCGACACCTTCGTAATGTTTTTTTCTGTCAGTCTACAGACCTGCTGTGGCTAGTCGCAGGATGAGAAACCTACAGTTCAGTTATGAACTACAGGTTTTACGACATCCATTGATATCAGCCAACAACAGGCCACAAACCTACAAAATTAACAACATAAATGTTCACACATTTAGCAACCTGCAGTTCCATTTGGTTTTCACACATGTAGAAACATTCATGTAGCAATCTGTAGTTCCATTCATTTTCACATTCACACATGTAGAAACATTCATATAGCAACCAACCGTTTCATTCATTTTCACTCAGACACATATAGAAACATTCAGACATGTAGAAACATTCAAACATGTAGAAACATTCACACATATTATAATTCAGAAATTCATTTACAAAATATCATTCTTTAGTCATTATTCGCTATCAACATCCCAATTATATGTTAAAACCCCCACTACTTGTATGGTTGTTGCCCATTCTTCTCTTACTTCATTTAATTCTCCCGTCGTATAGGGAGCATGTACATATTGTAAGGCTTTTCTTGTAGTGTGGTCAGTTTTAAACACCTGCAAAGAGAATGATATATATATATATATATAATTAATGAGCTATAAATAAGAGTGATATATTTCATATTATCTAATGAGACTATATATAATACCTCAGGAATGGTATCGATGTCCACTGCAACATATTTGATAATCACGTGCATAAATCACATCACATAGTATGCACATGCCCATCCGTTGTCTTGTGTAGCACACTATAAATTGAAACATACAAAATATTTAAAAATACAACTAATTAAGCACTGTTCACATAAATAATATATACATTGCAGTCGGGAACTTACTTCCATGTTTGTCCAAATTATTTGCTGGTTCTTTTTCCTGGGGACCTTTCCTCCAACCTTTTTGAACTCATCTAAACCCCTACATGTTAATGTAATACAATACATTGCATAATTAAATAGTAATGTAATAACATATGTTAACGGATATGAAACTGAAATATTTCTCGCCGAAATAATTCCATTTTCATTTTGTGTCCATATCTTGAATTCAATTTAGTCCCCTTAGGATCTAGATAATATAAAGTGAACGTCTCAGGGGCAATAACTAGTAACTCCCAATGCATACTACTAGAGGTAAAAAAGTTAAAAATTAATAACTCAAAATCCACAATAAAAATGTAATTTTCTTAAGTCCAAATTATAAGCAAAGTAAAATTACTCCACATTGAATGGAGCTATTATCAACGTCTTCTTATTTTGAGCAAAACTTGTAAAAGCATCACAGTAGTATTGTGAACTGACGGAGGGTCTTTAGCTACTAGACTAATCAAAGATGGAATCAAAAATCCTACATGTTCGAATGAAAAATCTGCACATATCTTGGCTAAGTAGCTGCAAAACATATATTACGTATGCATTAATAAATAAGAAACCAGATCACCATATCCTACACAAGGTATATGGATGTATAAATAAGATCTCACCTTATCCATAGCTCTATCACAGATGTATTCAGCCAATCATATCGAAACAACTCCAAAATATCTTGTATAAATAGGTTGCTTTCGTTTGATTGACCTGCAGCATCCACATCTATAAAAATAGTTATAGGGCAATTTACATCATGTTCGCCTAACCATATTGCCATACCCCTACAATCAGGACCTAACGGGACAGGTAGGTCCTGTTGAACCCAACTTGGTAATGTAGGAGGTGGAGGTGGAGGCCTAGGTGCTCTGGGTGTCTTCTTTTTAACATGTATATATATATAATTTCAGATCAACTGACATCATATACACACACTAACAATTTAACGTAATGTAAATTTACCATACAGTTTCAGTATAGAGGACAATCACTTTTGGCCACAATATCACTCCGCCTTCTGCCTCGCCAAGCGTTTCACAATCTAGGTGGGCATATGGCAATGGAAGATCCATCCAGTTGGGGAATATACGTAGCGGGCTCACACGAACCCAACCAGCTGGTAATGGAGACCCATGAAACATTTTCCCAGGTAGGGATGGGTAAGCTGACACCTCTGCAATGAGAAATTCTTTACTTTTTAGACGACATGGCTTCAACCCCTACAAAATTTTGTGTAAAGAATGTTATATACATATATACATATCATCTTGAAAAGACTAGTTATTATGTCATAAAAATACTTACATTGGATGTGCTAGGTGGTGGGTCTACATGATTACTCCCAAACTCTACAGTAGGAGTAGAGCGGGATGCCATAGGTACTATCTGTTGAGTGATAGTCTGAGATGCCTGCCATTTGCTCAGTGCTTCTTTGAGTTTCTTATCAACTAGCTTATCTACCTATACATGGATAAAAGAAACGTTAGCTTTTGATTATTGAATTCTCTTTTACAGTAACATTATAAAGAAAGAATAGGTTACCTCTTCTTGTGAAAGTCCCGCTTTTGGGACATGTTTGCACTGGGATGGCCCAAAGAACACTTTGATGCCCACACCAGCGCCTGCAGCCCTAACATGTCCATGATGCTCTGGGTTACCCAGAGCAACTATCGATTCATCCCTTGTGCCCTCAGGGATGAACTTTCCTTGTTTCCTCAGCTCGTGCAGCTCCCACTAATCGCCAAAACAAAAATTTGTAATTAAGTAAACACCACAAATAATCAATATTCGAATGATTGCTGTAAGAGTTGTATTTTACCATTTTTGTAGGTGCCTCAGCAGTTGCAGGCTTCCTTATTTCTCCCTTCTTATTTTGCCTCCTAGCTATCCAGACATCATGGTGAGGAAATGGTGTGCTACCTATAATAGAGGACTCCTGAGTAGCAGCAGACTGAGCATTAGCCTCAAACTGTAGTCTTTGGCGAATGCCTGCATACCCCTTTGGGCCCATTGTGTGGTCATGCACATTCAGTGCACACCTTGCTTTTTGTGCCTCACTGAGGGCCTAGTTAGTATGCACATTAATGATTTGGTTAGTAACACTAAATGTTAATCTTGAATAGGTGAATACAACATATATTAATTAAATTGGGGGTGACGCCTAATACCTTGAATTCATCAGTTTGTCTTGAAGCAACAAATGCATCCCATTCTTCTTGGTCCAGGAAGTTCCACTATTCTGTGGTGGTCTTCTTACTCTTGTCACCTTCTTTTATGTATTCTCGGGTGAGATTTGTCCTATAGTTCCTTAGGACTCTCCCATAATGTTGCATCACACATTTACGATGCATCTTTTCATCCTATTCAAATATACTCTGCAAAATAGAATTGTTATTAACTAGTATCAAAAAAATTAGTAATCTAACAAATAGAATTGCAAATTAATAATAACTCATGCATAAATCCTTCCATATTACATATTTCTTCTCCTTAGGAACTTTATGCCAAGAATCTATCTTGCAACCGCAATGGCTACGAGTAACATACCCAAGACATGAAACAAACGAATTGTGATTCACTCCAAGTGCATTTCCTGCATTATCAACATCCACAACAAGTTTGGGTCCATTTCCCCTTTGTGCTATTAACTTCTTCATCATAGTGATGCCGCTTCTCTTGTCAACATTTTGGTGCTGCTCATCCAGTGCCTCAAGTGCTTCATAGGGTACATTTGCATCATCAACCTAAAATTTGACAAAATAAACACACTTACAGGATATAACTAGAAATGGACATATAGATATAAATATATGATATATTATTTTAAAACTTACATTGTGAGGTGGCACATTGACGTCCTCACCCTCACGATAATCATCAACATGGTCATCAGGTGAATGCTCAGCCATCTAAAAGTTCACATTCACATTGTAAAGTAATTCATATTGTAAAGCTCACATTGTAAAGTTCACATTCACATTGTAAAGTAATTCACATTCTAAAGTTCACATTCACCACCTATACCATTCTTGAACACCTAATCTCACTAGTAAGTGTATAATGTGTATTGGGTTTTCAAGAAAATTTTGACAACATTTCCCCGCTGTTCTCCAAGTACTGATGTACTTAGAGAACAAACGGGGAAATGCTACCAGAATTTTCTTGAAAACCAAATACACATTATACACTTACATCCTAAGTGAGATTAGGTGTTCAAGAACAGTCCCAAACTGAGGACTATCCAAGATTTACTCCTAATGAGTAAATCTTGTATGGGTTTCTAGGCCAACAAATACATGTGCTGTCATTCTATAACATTGATTTCAACATTTTGAGTGTCCATGCATGTTCATCATCAAGATAAAGATTACACATAAATTAGTATGACGTAGGGATGGAGAGATTCATAATTGATTTCAAAATTTCAAACTATCTCTTGCATTATCATCAATCTACATCATACAATAGGGATTCATGTAGATGTTAGGGTGACACATCACTACAAAATCAGAGATTTAACATTAGGGTTTTAATATCTTACATATATTGATCACAAGATTTCAGCAATATAGTTAATTCAAGATTATGGTGAAATGTGTATTAGGGTTTTAATATCTTAATTCAACATGCATCAAAATTTACAGAATTAGGTCAAGCATTAGTATTAAATTGCAAATGTATCTTCTTCTTCCTCCTGCTCCCTCTCAGATGGCTGTTGGATTAAAGCAAGGCCACGACCATGGCTGTGTTGGCCTACCACGACCGTGCTGGCCAGTACGACCATGTTGCCTAGGGGCAGCACGGCCGTGCTGGCCAGCACAACCATGGTCGACCAACAAAGCCACAGCCGTGGCCAGTCCACACAGTCATGGCCTTACTTTAATCTACATTTGGTAAGGAGAGGGAGCAGGCCAGGAAGAAGAAGAGGTGGAGGAAGAAGAAGGGCAACAACATATACCTGGGCAGGAGAGCATCGGCTTGGAGAAGGAGAAATAAACTTGCGAGCAGGAGAAGGAGCAGGAGAAGGAGTAGGCGCCTGAGCTAGAAGGAAGCTGGGTGGCGGTCGGAGATCTAGTAGGCTGAGAAGGCACGCATGCACCAGTGCGCAGAGGAGAAGGGACCGCGGCACCCAGAGCAACGAATGGCGGCAGGGCAAGGAACCAAAGGCGGCAATCAGACAAGGGAACATCGATGAAGAAAGGAACCAGAGGTGATCGCTAGACCTAAGCACGTGCGGAATCGATGAAACAGAGAAGGGGGAAGAGCCTGGATCGCGCGGGTGCTATTAAGTTAAAATAGGCGTTGGTTATTCAAAAAAACCGACACATAAAACTAAAGGTGTCGGTTCTCCAAAAAATCGACACCTATTCTCAATGATAGTCGTCAATTTTAACTAGAAAAAAGCCGATGTCTATCTACATATGCTGATTAAAAAAGTATTCTCGATTAATAACCATAGTCATCAGTTTATTTCAAAAACTGACGCTCAAAGGGTGTGAAAAATTTCCCACAAACAACGTGGGAAAACCCATAAGCGTCAGTGATTGTAGTGAAACCGACGACCAAAATGTTCCCAATTTCTATCTCACGAATAACATTTAGTCATCGATGTATTAGTTAATAATCGACGCCATATGTTAAATTTTGGAGGTAATTTTTTTCGCTAGAAATTTTGGAATTGGCGGTTAATTTTAGGCGTCGATTTTTATTAAGGAACCGACACTGAATAAAAGTGGTACCCGCGTCTGGTCACCCTTCACAGATAGATGTCGGTTTATTTTATGCACCGACACTTTATTGTTTAGGTGTCGGTGTATTTATACAACCGACGGCTTTAAAAGTGACGTTATAAGCCATTTCTGTAGTAGTGGGTTACAAATCAACACATGTTGAATATCAATTGAAGTTTGTCCTATTAGTCCATTCTCAAAGTACAATTCACAATTCACAATTCAAAAACCCATTCTTGTAAATCAATTCAAATACTTGAATTTCATCTTTTAGTTGAATTCAACTATAGTTATGTGCATCTCTTAATCACTCACTTGATATTGTCATTCACTAGCATCATCAAACTCATCATTTTAGGGTAACAATTAAATTGCTAGAATCATCTTCTAATTCCCATATTTTCCTTTCATTTTATATTCAGTACTCTCAACTTCTTTCATTTCATGTTCATTACATTATTCAGAGCAATCTTTCTTGATTCACTTTACATACAATGCTTATCTTCTACTTAACATTTATCAAAGTCTAGTTCTTAGTATATTTCATTTAATTTGGGTAAAGCCACATGTAATTAAAATAAAAGATAAAATACTTCATCATACTAACTTCATTAGTTTCATCTTTAACTTGCAATCACCATTAAGTACATCTTGTTCATATTGTCTCTTATATTTAGATAAGTGTACCATGTCATTAACTATTAATTTCATTTCCATAATCTACCATGATCATTCTTTATTATACTAAAATAGATGCATTAGACTTAGATGATATTAGTAAGACTCATCATATTCAATTGAAGTATTAATACTTTCAACTTCAGCATTTGATCACATTTACAACATCATATACAAGTTCTAGCTTTATCACTCATCATTGTCTTAATACTAAACTTTTAGGATTTTCAAGAAGTCATTCCTTAGTTCAATATATCATAAGAATCATATCATTCAGTAATCCAATCATGACTCAAGGGTTCATTAGGGTTATTTACAAACATAGAAACCCAAGTTTCCATTTTCACACATTTCATTCATCAGTCACAAGTATACATTGATTCATTGACTCATTTGATTCACTTCCTCAACACAAATCCTAATCAGGATATGAGGTCATTCAATTCCATTAACATTCAACAATACACTTGTATAATACAATCTAGTACAATTCAAATATGACTTTATACATGTCAATTCAATTCCAAGCATATCGGCCCCTAGGCTGATGTTTAGGCAAAATTCTGAGGAAATAGCATAGTCATATACCCATAAGAATACCCATGGATCCTCAATCAATATATCAAGAACTAATAAAGTTTCAATCAATGAGAAATAATTGGAATCAGTAGAATTGGATCCCCCAATATCTTTCCCAAATCAAATCCAATCACATACATGTACAAATAAGGTTTCTGATTGTTTTAGCCGGATAGAATTAGGATTTCAACATGAATAAAAAGCTTATGAGGGAGAAAAACACTCACCTCAGGTGTCAAGCACCTTAAAAACGGAGGTCAACCTCTGAATTTTTGGAAACCCAATCAAACTCTCGCAAATGAATCCAATTCTTTGTCCTTTCAGATCGAAAACCCTAGAAATGGGGATTAGAAAAGAAAGAGTGAGAAAAGGGGGAGATTTGATGTGATTTCAAATAAAGTTAGAGAAGGGACAGAATCTTGACATGTGAGAAAAGGGGGAGATTTGGGTGCTTCCCTACAAAGTACCTGGGTGTGCCCATCTAGGGTGGAGTGGGTAGAGGTGCTGACTTCCATACATGCTTGGACAACCTTCGTTTTAATGTGGAGAAATGGAGTGGGTTGAAAGTCTCCATGACGGGTAGGGTTGTGATCATTAAAACCATTCTCACCAGTACGATTAGATACTGGTGTAGGCTTGTAGACATACCCAATTTCATCTTGGGTAAGTGCAGATCGATCATGGCTGGTTTCTTGTGGAATGGTGGGAAGCATGGTGTGGGATGGATGGAGGTTTCTCAACCTAGACATGGCAGTGGGTTGGGGTTGTTGGATCCTTTGAATATCATGTTGGAAGCCACAACTAGAAGGGTGCATGATTTCTTGACAAAACCAGATATGACCTGGTGTTCCTAGATGAGGAGAGACTACGGTCCTAGCCTGGAGGTTCATGGACCTGGCTTGGCTTCTTATTCTAGGATTTGGCATAAGATGTGCTATGTTTGGGAGGCTTGCAAACATGAGTATTGCTAGAGCAATGGGATCTGGACGGTGCGTGATAGTGGGAGACCGTGGAAGATTAACCAAAATCAACCACAAGTACCTTGGGATCATCTTCTTTGGAGAAAGATCCACTGTCCCAAATGGAGTTTTTGTGCATATAGGACGATCCTTGGTAGTTTTCCTACTAGGGACAGAATTAGTAGATGGGCGGCGGGTACAATCAGTGGCTTCCTGCTATGTCTTTAGGAGACCGACACTCAGCAACACCTCTTCTTCGAGTGTACTTATTCTAAGTACCTATGGACCTGGTGTGCCCTCAAGATCAAGTGGGATGGTAACCCACCAACCAGCCTGCTGGACAACATGTTGTGGATTTTAGATTCTACCAAAGACAATAGCCATATGAAAAGATTCACTGGGCTAATTTGGTCGGGCCTGATATTCCGTATCTGGCACAAGAGGAATTTTAGATCTCATGGCAAAAGGGAGAGTGATAAATTCCAAAATTTTGATACTTTTGTACATAATCTGGTGTGGTTTTGTAAAGCGAACCCGGGTACCCTTACTAGCGTTAAACCCGAGGTCATGTTGATGTGGGGTCTTCAGTGACCTTGTATAGTATACGGGGTGGTTTATACTCCTATACTCTTTTTGGTGATCTAGTAATATTTTACCTTATAAAAAAAAGAGAAGATTCACCATGAAATGCTATGCAAAGTAGTTAAACTTGCTTGATTTCATCATATGTTGGATAGAGAAACCCTAGGTAAACATCTCCACCAATTTCTCTTCTCAAAACCCTAGTACTCCTCTCTCTCAAGAATTTCATTTCTTTGATAGGAATGATGCGTTATGAGAGCTCTTTGTGTGTTAGGTTAGTCATATATATGAATTGAGGTGCTTAGAACAATTGCAAACGAGCCCTTCATTATATTTTTATTTTTCTCAGACTGGTTGGTCGGTTGAGTTATAAACTCGACCGACACCACACTTTTTAGAACACAAAATTCATTTAAAAATTATCAAACTTTAACCAAATCTCTATAATTGAGTTTATAAGAAATAATAAAAAAATTAGATCATTTGGAGTTACCAATAAATGACTAAAAATCAAATACTACACTGCTATATTATAGTCTGCAACATGGTCAGTCGAGTTTGTCCTTCACAGAACTCGACCGACACCCGTCTCTGTAGAGATCAAAAATCATCCAAAAATTACTCCAATTTAATGGTATATCTATAATTAAGTTTATCAACTACATTTAAAATTTGAGATCAATTGGATATACCAATAAAAAGATAAAATTAAATGACCACACTACTATATCAATATGAAAATATGGTCAGTCGAGTTTTAAACTTGACTGACAAACAAGTCAGAACATTCTTAACAAATTCTGATATTTTTCAATATTTCTCACATTTTATATTTCCAATTCATATCCAATTTTGAATTAAATAAGAGCTACACATAAAATACTAAAAATCATTTAGTGAGACACTATACTTATCATATTCTATATTCATATGTCATCAAAACCCTAATTTGGTCCGATTAGGGTTTCTAAATGTTAACCCTAATTATGTGGATCAAAGTATGATTTAACCTTCTCATTATATTTAAAATATAAAAACTTAACTACCATAATTAATAAATCTTTAAACAATGATCAACTTAGTTAAGCATACAATCATCCAAGTAATCCCTTATTAGATGACTAATTCGAAACGAGTAATTACAGATAATAATCGAGTTGGGAGAGAGTTATATCTCTTGCTGGGACTTTTGTCTCACCCCATTGGTTAAATATATTTTTAGGTGGATCTACATGCTAAGTTAAAGATCATGTGGCTGAGGATGATATAAAGAGGTACTATACCTAGTGAATCTTGGATATACAGACAATGTCTTGTAATAGAGTCCTATGTGTGGTCCCTAAATACTCAAGTCCTTGGGGGTATTCTCGATGTGTTTTGTAGACATGATGATTGATATGTGATTTTGGCTTGTCTGCCTTTGGTGGTATGTATATACATGTGGAATTGTTATTTCATGTAACAAGTTGATGGTGAACAGTGATGTAGCACTTTGAATATACGTTATGAGGTGAAAGTGTCAACTCATATGTGATAAATCTCAACACATGGTGCTTGTTGCAAATCGGTTTTAATTTCTTGTGATTTTCGATAATCAGCTGATTAGTGGTTGATCATGATTAAGTTTTGAATACTCTCACTTTGTGTGGAAAAGGGTGTCACATTTGGTGATATCAGAGCTATAGGTTCATTGAGTCTACAGGGACACTAGGACTAGGATTAATATGGTGTCTAACTTAAGAACATGATATGAATGTGGTGCATACTGCCTAATCTCAGTACTTGAGTGCCCTGGCTAGGTATTCAAATGTTGAAGAAATGGTAAGTATGTAACTCTTAGATTGATTTCTATTTGATTACTCTGATGAAGGAGTCATTTGGGAACAATCTAAAGAGCATAACAAACCAGGAATCATGATGCTAATACCTTCATCATACTATAAAAAGAGATAAGAACTACACCATAATTCACTAAAACTTGAATGTTTGGTGATTAAAAGAGAAAGATACAAGTCCATGAAACCTGAATCTAAGTGTGAATATGATAAGAGAAGTTCTTGAATCTATAATTTCAAGATATGTATGAAGAAAAAGACATATGAACTTGTGCTAATAAAGTAAGTCATGGTGTAAAATTCACATAAGATGGAGAGAATTCTTGAAACAAGGATGAAGTGAGAAGACAAATAAGAACTAATGTTAAATAAATAAGATGGAACCTATGTTAATCTCAGACCAACCCATGAATATGAAAAGATGTAAAGTGAAATCCTCATGATATGTGAAAGGGAACAAGGGAGATGATCCCCTTTCAATAAAGAATAGGTAAAGAGTAATGATATTTTTCATGATGTAAAGATAAAAAAATGTGGAAAAACAAGGAAATGTTCATGAATATGATAGATAATAACAAAGGAGGGAGTAATGACATGTAATCATCCTTATAGTTCTTGTGTTATGGACAAGGAAACCAAGATGAGATAAGTTAAAAAATGTCACATGAAAAATTGAAAACTCATGAAATAATCAAAGAAAGTGATAATCCCTTCACCTTGATAAGCAAACCCTGGGTAATGATGTAGTGATAAGAGGAATATGTTCACTTATGTTCTTTCCTTTCAAGGATGTGGCAGTCAAGTGGGTCTTATGTCACTTGATGTGCATGGGTTAGAAGTGATCATTAGATGGATACTTTGAAAAGTATCATTTGATCTTGGATTTTGTTCCAAGATAGGGATATCTATGATAACTGATGTCTCGAGATGAAAGAAAGATTCTTTTGACATGTTTGGTTTTGGTAAAAACAACAGAAAGATGGATGTGAAAGGAATGTGATGTGTTTCACACACATGTGATGGATACCAAGGTAAGGAATCCTAGTGTCCATGTAGTACCAATTGTATGGGAGAGCGAGAACATGTCTCTTGATAGGATGATTAGGTTTTTGGCTACCTAGAAAGGTTGACTTTGGATCAATCTGGTTATTAGTACCCAACCTATAGTATGAATATCACATGTTAGGGGTTTATGCTCCACATAAATGTAACATCGAAAAGGATGCATAAGTTGAAGAGACAGTTGTAAATTCATCTTAGGAAAAGTTCATCATGGTCAGTATAATCCCTTGGAGTACTCCTATCATGATTGCAAGTAAGAAAGGTTTCAAGAAGATTGAGTATTGTTTATATATGGATAAGCAGGATTTCCAATCCCTATCTAGGCCAGTTAAGGTGACATATAACATCTTGAGTAACCTATGACATGGTTTTGCTTGGATAAGTGGCCTCTTCTGATGACAGGGGAATGTACAGCTGAAAGTGAGTATGTTGGCAGGATAGTTGGTAAAAGTAAGACTAGTGTTGAGTCAGCAGATTAGAGTAGCATAGTGGAAGCATGATAGGTTTTTTAGTTCCAAGTGGATGACAGAACATATCTCTAGTCTTTCTTTGGAAGAGACATGTTGAGGTTTGAGGAGGTTATGGTAAACTCCCAAAATCAAGAATCTTACCATGTAATGTTATAACTTGAGACAGTGACACATTAGTGGGGGTTGACACCTGAGTTATCAAAGTATGTATAGTGCTTCTTTGACTAAGAAAGTGTTACCTGACATATAGTTGATTCTGTAGCCAATAGTAGAAAGGATAGTTGAGTTTGTGTCTTGTGTGAAAGATCCTGTGTTGACCTTGGATGGAGGAATAATATGGTCAAGTCTTATGACATCACACTGACATCAAGTGGATATGTGGAAGTTTGAAGGCGTGATGCATGAGTAACATCCGACTCCCTCTGCCTGGGATTTCGGGGACACAATCCTTATTAGGGGTTTATGACTTGTAAGGACCCTGACCTGGGTTTTGGACTAACCCTATTTGTTTTGCTTACGTAAGTTTCTTAGAACTTTAATCTAATCCTTTGAGGTGTTTTTTTTATCATGTGACATAATTATATTTCAATTTTAGTCATGTTTGAATGTTGTTTGAGCAATGATTGCTTGTTTTGGACCAAAGTGCAATTTCCCAAAGATGAGGGGTTATCTTGCAATATGTCACATGCTGAGAGTGCCCTTAGTGTTTTAGGATCATAAGAGAGAGAATGATGCTAAGGGGCACCTTGTGGAAAGCCTAAGTTCCAAGTTGAGCTTGCATGGTTGATGCTTATGCTTTATGTGCTAGTTTTGGTGCAAATTGCAAATTACCCACAGTTGGGGGTTAACATGCAATTTACCATATCTAGAGTGTTCCTTCTCTTGTTTAATATCATCTAAAGGATAAAGTAAGAGGTGAGCGCTTTGTTTGGATATCAGGCAAGGAGTGGCATCAGGCAAGGAGTGGCATCATCATAATGATAAAGTTCTATGAATCATGTGTGTTTTGACCTTGGAATATAGTGTATCAGTTTAGGGTAGTGTGGTGTATTAGTTTGGGAGAAGTGGTGCCCTTGGTAGGAGGCCAAGAGGATAAGAGTCTACCTAGAGTATATCACCATGACATGCATGTTGATCTAGAGAGGTTGCATGTGGCCTTTGTATGTGGACAAGTGTCACCAAGACTCTTAAGGTGATGACACCTTTGTTTTGATCTTTCTCTCTCTTCCTTCAAGTATATACATACCTAACTCTTCACACAAGTAAACCCTTTCACCAATTCTTGTTCTTCTCTTATTTTTATATGAGCTTGGAAGCTTAAGGAGCTAGAGGAAGTCCCTGTGGAGCTTAGGAGGTCGTGTTCCTTGCTCATGGTGATTCCTTGTTCAACTTCCATCTTGGTGAGTTATGTTTCTTTGATGGCCATTTCTTTGAGCTCTCTTATTCATCTTCTTATTCCTCTATAATACATGGATCATACGTTGGATTAAGGTTGATTAGGATGTGGTTCTCTCTCTTTCCTTTTTTCTTAAGATATCATAACCTTGACACCTTCTTCTTTCTTGAGGTGATGTTGAGGTCGAGTTGGGACTCTTGATGGACAATATTCCACATTGAGAACAAGTGCATTGGAGCTTGAACCCTTAATGGAGACCTTCATGAGGCAGGTTATATAAATCTTATCCTTCTTTGTTATTGTCACTTTTTCATGTGCCTATATTGTTTCTCACCTCTAAATTGTTCATCTTATATATGTTAGAAGTTACTAATGGTCTTGAGAACTATTTTAATGAAGGAACCTCGTTTAGTTTGTTGTCCATATTTTGTACTTTGCTTCCATGATGATAGATGGACTAGTGTTTGACATCCTAAGGTTGAAGATGAAAAAGTTGACACACTTTTCTAGCTCAAACCCAACATGCTCTAGAGGGGCTAAACCGATATTCCCTAACCCTAATAGTTGACACACCTTTAGCCCGACACAAGTGTTGCTAACCCGATATGCTTGTTAAACCGAGATGGGTTGAGGGTGTCAACCCAACACATCATAGGATTGACAAACTGACACACTAGGTCAACTCTTGGCTGACATACCTTGGGGAGGTTAACCCAGAATTCCTTGCATGAAAGTAGTCAAAATTCAATGTCTAGTATCAAACTGTCACGGCCTGTGGGGGCGAATCTGACATGCCTTGTAGCATCTAAATTGATACACCTTGATGTTGTGAAACCATGATGCAATATAGGGGTCAAGACGACACACTTTCAAGTAGGGATAAACGGATACACCCTAAAGATGTTAAACCGATATTCCTTGCCACCTGACACCTTAGACCGATAGGTTGAGGGTGCTAGCCTTTCATGACCAAGATGATATTTTGTGAGCTGATATGCCTAGAAGTGCCAAACTGTGACACCTTGGTTGAGTAAGAGGCCAACATGACAATGCCTAACCTGACACACTTTCAAGTAGGGTTGCTCGATACACCTTGGTGGGGTTAACCCCTTGTATCTTGAGTTGGGGTAGTCGACATGTTATGGTGGTGACAAGTCAACACTCAATGTCAAATATCAATCTGATACCCTAAGGTCTAACCTGACACTGAACTTCGAGATTAGCTAACCTGACACACCTTAATGGTCTCACCCAACTCACCTAGATCTATTAACCTGACACACTGTGATGTGGTCTGGTCGACACATGTAAATGAGGTGAAACCGATATCACATGATGAGGGTTGAAGGGTATGCTCGGATACCCAATGATGTACACATATGAGCAATGCATAACATAGAAGAGTGTTGTTTTTGATAATGTATGATCAATCTTAATTGCTTCTTCTAAACCTAGTGCACCATAGGATGATGTTACTATGAGTGGTCCATCCTTAACTAAAGAGCTTAGGCCTAAACTCTCCAACAATGTAGGAAGTGATGAAGGTAGGGTTCAATGGTTGAGTAACCATATGATAACCTTAATCATGGAAAAATATGACCCATGTTCTCATCTTAATGAAAGATTATAATCTATGGCAAGTGTCTACTATATTTCCTTTTCATACAAATAGAAACTTATGAAGTGAGTTTAATGATACAACTATGTGAATATATATGATAATAATGATAAGCCTAGTTGGAATAAAGGGTGACAACATTTGTGTAGAAATCATATAAACAAGTCTAATGATATAATAAGTGACTTGTATATAATTTGACGTAAAATCCTCTAGATAGGTAATCTAAGGTTTTACTTTCCTTAGTATGATATGTGGTTAATCATTTGTGCAGGGTAATAACATATGGGTCACAAAATAATGATACATTATGAATGGTGCATTACCAACATGTTTACAAGATGCATGGTTTTAATACATATGTACATGTATGTTATGGTGAGACCTAGTGCTCATGACACAATTAGCTATTCATATCTAACTAATGTTGTTCAAACCTAAATCGGTTTCAAGAAAGCAGGAATTGGTGTGATTAGGGTTTGGGGATGTAACCATGAGGTAAAACCCTAATCGGCTATATGTGAAAACCATTTCATATTATTGAATGTGTATGAATAGAAAGCATGATATGTACTCTCTATCTCTCTTAAATTACATGTCTTTAACCTTGTGAGTTAATTGGGTAATCTATGGAGATGGTAAAATTAAATCAAGAAATGATTATAAGCTTTGGCAAGGGAACTTGGAAAGTATAAATAGGTGATTGTGCATACTTGGTTATATTGAATAGTACTTAGCCTTATACTTTCGAAACTTATGAGAGGAAATGAAATCAAAGATTTGGGAAATGAATGATGCTTGGGAACCCTATGTGATGAAGCATGAAGCCTAACCCTACTTTAGGGAACTTATGATATGTTTCTTTATTTAAAGGTGTTAAATGTGTTGAGACACATTTCTCTCTCTATTTTTGTGTAATGATAATCTTGCATGTGTAATGGATGTCATAGCTAATGACTGCTATGGTGTGTATGTGATGTGGCACAAGTGGTTCTTGGCATGAGTAATGCTTATTTTCCAGATGAGGCATGATGAGATTATAATGAATCATAAATGTGATGAGATAGGTCTTATGACCTGGAAGACGCTTAGAGCCTAGTTGAGGTGTTATCCTCCAATTTTGAGATAAGGGATTGATATCCCATTATAATGTGCTGATGGTGTTAGCCTTGTGAATGGCAGTGAGACAATTACCATGTGATGATATGACAAGTACAAACCTCATATGTTTTATATCTTCTGAATTTGTTTTATAATTATGCTTGCTAGACTGAATTAGGGTTTTGTATGTTCATTTGTAGGATGAAGCCATAAATCACACAATTGGCATAACTAATAAAGTGGAACCTTAATAATGTAGTTGCCCTGTGCCATAGATCCTTTCCAATGTAGTTTTTATTTTATGGATTTGTGAAACACATTTAACTCGGAGCACATATTTTTGAATATTTGGGGGCATAAGTTGAGGAACTCCTTACGTCCACAATTACAGGTGATATATGATATGAGACAACCATGTGTGAGCTGGTCTCCTTGTGATATGGATGGCCATGCATGAGCCAATCCTTCTTTCAAGAACAATCATGTGTGAGCCTGTTCTCCTCACACTGTTGCTTGTACCAAGGTGGGATAGATGTTATATGGTTGGCCATTCATGATCCAACCCCTTTTATGTGAATGTATGTCACTTTTGTAGTTGATTAATATGTCTCTATGGTGTTCACGTGTACTGACCATGAGGTGTGGAGAGGTCATGGATTTTGACTCTTCCATTGACCTTGTATGGCATCGATTTTGACTTACCAGTGGTTGTTTGGATTTGGGTGGTATGACTCAAATCGTCAGGGAATAATAAACTCCTAAACAACTGTGTAGCATATTCGTTGAGGATAAAATACAAGAACATTGGTTGAATCCTTGCCTTGTTTTATGTTACTTAGTTTATAACAATTATACATGTTCTTCATATTCCTTTTAAATTATTAATTGTTCTACTACTCAATAAGTGCATATTACTGCTCTATTTAATTTTATCATGAGGTATATGTCATTTAGTTAATTATGTTCAACCTTCTCAGTATGTTAGTCTATCTACTTAGCTATCTATGATAATAATAGAGTTGGTAGAGAGTTATATCTCTCGTTGGGACTTTTGTCTCACCCTGTTGGTTAAATATCTTTTTAGGTGGGCATGCATGCTGAGTTAAATATCATGTGCATGAGGATGATATAAAGAGGTACTATGGCAGGTGAAACTTGGATATACAAATAGTGTCTAGTAATAGAGTTCTATGTGTCATCCTTGTACACTCAGATCCTTGGGGGTGTTCTAGATGTGTTTTGTAGACATGATGATCGATATGTGGTTTTTGGCTTGTGTGCCTTTGGTGGTATGTACATACATGTGGAACTATTATTTCATGTAACAAGTTGATAATGAACAGTGATGTAGCACTTTGAATATATGTTTTGAGGTGAAAGTGTTGACTCGTATGTGATAAATCTCAGCTCATGGTGCTTGTTGCAAATCGGTTTTAATTTCCTGTGATTTTTGGTAATCAGCCAATTAGTGGTTGATCGTGATTACATTTTGAGTAATCTCACTTTGTGTGGTAAAGGGTGTCACACATTTTCACCGTGTTTGGTATCTGGGCCTCTTTATGCCTGTATTCCGTTGATACATGGACTTGCATTTTTGACATGTAGTTTACATGCATCAAGCTTTTGGCACCATTGCCAGGGAAAACGGTATGTCCAACACTATAAGTGTTATGACCGGCCTCTCTAGTCCACAATTTTTATTTTTCTTTTTACTATTTATCAAATGAATTTCAAATATGTATTCAAATACTAGTGTCTATTTCTCACACTAATTTTGTTAATTTAAGGTGCTAGTGCATGGTGCAAATGAGAAGCACCGATTACAGAGAGTCAACACCGGGTAGCTCCAGCTTTAACATAGAAGACCTTTGACAAAAAGCACATGAGTACATCTGTAAGGAGGGCGGGATCACACCCTTACTAAAAATTTGAAGAATAAAACATCCATTCCAAACACACTCAAAGGTATGCTAGAATAGGTCCAAAATTTTCAAACTTCAATAAATGGTATTCAAAACAACCAAAGTATAGAGGCGGAATAAAAATAATGACTATATTCAATTTTCATAAAAGATTACAAAAGTACATCATAATATCCCATAAGGGTTTACATGTATGATAAAACATAAGGATCTAAGTAGAGGGAAATCTAAACCATAACAACATTGTCTCCAAGCTTTAACTCCTTAAGCTAGTCCAAAACTTCATGCCTTATCATCCAAGTCATTCACCTAGGGTTGGAAGCATACCCCAGAAAGAAGAGAAAATAGATGACATCAGCAAAGGCTGGTATGTGCATACTAAATAGGAAATTGAGCAATATATGAAATAAAGGAGATCAAATATAAAAGGCTTCCCATAGATAGGATAAGGAACACCCAAATGGGTATCAAGAGAAAAGGAATAGAAATCATATGATAACAAAAGAATACTTGCCATTAATAAAGCATAAAGATTGTGACACACAAGCACATGTAAGGAATTAGGGCACACACCCCATATCATCAACCTACATGCATGTGAGATAAACATAGTCCTAGAAAAATATAAACACAAAGGTGGCCAAGTCTCATAAATTTGAAACCTGATAGAGAAATAAATACTTCCAACCACCCAAAAATATAAAACATGGTCCAAGAATCACACATCTTGCCCTGTGTATGAGGTTACTTTCCATCCCAAAAGAGCAAGAAATATCACATATGCTCGGTAGGAAATAAAACATCTACCATAAAAACCATTGCAATTACATTACTCTAGTGGTATTGAATCACATAGCATGTTAAATGTAGAGGAAAGTATAAAGTATAGTTAGAATATATAAACTAGTAACCACATAAGTGATCAACATATACATCCACCTCCTAAGTGAACAAAAGATATCACATGTCATCTTTTAGAGTTCCATCATGAACAAAGCATAAGATACGAGTTCAAAAGAATATCCATGATCACAAGATATAAAATAAGGTAGTTCATATGAACCATGATTTTCAAATGAAAATACATTGTGTATAGGCTAATGTCCATAGGACAAAGAGAATGAATAAGCATAGGTGAATTGCTCAACATAGAAGAATAGGGGATACATCATACCTCAACTTCAGAGTCTAAACAGTCCAAGTCAGTCCTAGATCCAAGACTAGGCCTCCAAATAACCACTAGGGAAGGTGGATAGGTCCAATAAGTATGGTTCCCAAGCTTAGAGAGGCTAGTTTCTCCAACAAAGCTCCTATCTCGAGAAAGAAGCACCTTCTCCACTTTAGAGGTGAAAAACCCTAACAAAAGAAGATGGAGATGGGGTGTTTAAGGGATCTAGGTGGGGTTTCACCATGGAAGACCAGGGTTCCGACCTGGAGCAAGGTGGAAGGAAGACTAACAACATGAAAATAGGGAAGGAAAGGAGGATACTTACTAGTTTTGGTCAAAATCACCAAGGAAGAGCTTAAGAAATCCTAAATAGAGAAATTTGGAACCCTACGGGCCTTCTTCACCAAGGTAGGCACCTCCTTTTACCTTGGGATAGAACCTTCATGAAAAAAAAGTAGGAATGATGCTCTAAACTAGAGGAAATAAAGGAGAGAAATATTTTTCAAATTGGGAGTTGGGAAGGGGTAGATATGGCTATATAAAGAAAGAGGTCAAGTGTGAGGTGTCTATGAGACTTTCCATGTGTCATGTATAAGGGTGTCTATGGACATGCAAGCCTTTATAAATAAGGAAGAAGTCAAGCATGAGGTGTCAAGTTACTTCCCATGTGTCCAATGCTAAGGGTACCTATGGACATGCAAACTTTTATGGATAAGGAAGAAGTCAAGCATGAGGTGTCCATGGAGCTTTCCATATGTCCTTAACCTAGGGATTTCCTAGCCATGCAAGATGACAGTTCATAGATGCTTTTTGAATATCAAATGTCAGTTTATGGACACTTATAGGCAATCCAAACCGACTTACAATCAAAGAAATAACCCCATTGGTTGATAGGTTCTAAAGATAAGCTAATTTATAAAGAGAGTAATTCCTAAAATGCCCTTGGAAAGAAACACCTTCAAACCAAGGTGCAACTAGGATCCCTATGGTTCAAAAACTTGAGAATGGTAAGGGAATATATAAGGATTATAATTCATGTGACAATTTGCAAAGAAAACCTCCCAATTGGGTAAATTGTAGAAAAGTCCAGAATGTACCTAAAATTGCATAACTTGCACAAACAACATCCAAATTGGACCAAACTTCACCAACAAGTTATCTTCGATGTGTTGAATATGAATTTGCCATTACTTACATTTTTTGAAGTTATACAATCACATTATTCATTACTTATGCCTTTTACTCATTTTCTCTCTCCTAAACTTATCCTAATATTTCAAGGTTGTCCAAATTAGATAAAATTTGACATGTATGCTAATTTTGATTTGTAGATTTTGAATTTGAAGTTTGTTTCCACTTTTGAGACTTCATTTTATGAGATATGTCATATGGCCCATTAATGGGCCATTATCTAAATTATTCATCCAATTAAGTTCCTTATATTCATATTACCACAAAAATGAGTTATGTGGCATATTTTATGTATCCATTATAAACCTAAGATTAATGTTAGAACATTAGGTTAAGGTGATCTAAACATGCATTATCTCGTTGGGTTATACTAAACATCTATTTAGGTCTAACCTTCAACCTTGTTTGGCTAAGTCCAAAATGTCAACTTCTAGGGCAGGGTCCAAGATCTAGTATGTTACAACACACCACCCCTGAAAGAGATTTTATCCTCGAAATCAAAACATCCACATATGAGAAAACAACTTATCCACCACCCCTTAAAGGATTTAACCTACCAAGCCAAACTAATCTAGAGGTAAAAGGGTGGGTCTAACTAGACCATATACTAGATCCATCATGCTTCACTGCACACTCTGATTGCTTACTAAACACCAAACTTCAAAGTCTAGGTTCTAGGGATAACTATCCAAACATGTGGTTCTATGGGTCATAAGGGAACTATATTGGGTATCCATCCTCAAACAAGTCATTACAACTGGGAGACTAGTTCAACATATTAGGGTCCCAAAAGATAAATCATATAGATGTCTAACGCTACTATTTCCTAAAAGCATGCTAATTTAAACAATTCATATCACCTCAAGCCAGGCCGGTATCATATGGATTCATGAGTCTTCATAAACCAAGCTAGTGGTGCGGAGGAAAATCTTGCCAGCCCCCAAACCTTGATCCTTTCTAGACACCTTTGCTTTAACCTTCATTTCCTAGTAGCTACCAAACGGCCAAGCTAAACAACCTCAAGTTACTATGGTTACTTATGCATCTTTTATTTATAAGTATTTTAAGGATCTATTCATCATTATTCTAATGTGAAACTATATGATCCTAAATCAACCCTTCATCATCTATTGATAAAATCTAGGGAAAACATGTCACTTAAAGGTAAGGAAAGTATTATAACTAGGGAGACAAATTGAAATAGTCAGATTCTGACTACTATGGGCTCTGATACCATGCTATAAGGAGGTGGGATCACCCCCTTACTAAAAATTTGAAGAATAAAACATCCATTCCAAACACACTCAAAGGTATGCTAGAATAGGTGCAAAATTTTCAAAATTCAATAAGTGGTATTCAAAACAACCAAAGTATAGCAGCGGAATAAAAATAATGACTATATTCAATTTTCACAAATGATTACAAAAGTACATCATAATAACTCATAAGGGTTTACATGTATGATAAAACATAAGGATCTAAGTAGAGGGAAATACAAACCATAACAACATTATCTCCAAGCTTTAACTCCTTTAGCTAGTCTAAAACTTCATGCCTTATCATCCAAGTCCATCACCTAGGGTTGGAAGCATACCCCAGCAAGAACAGAAAATAGATGATATCAACAAAGGCTGGTATGTGCATACTAAATAAGAAAATTGAGCAATATATGGAATAAAGGACATCAAATATAAAAGGATTCCCATAGAAATGATAAGGACCACCCAAATGGGTATCAAGAGAAAAGGAATTGAAATCATATGATAATAAAAGAATACATTCCATTAATAAAACGTAAAGATTGTGCCACACAAGAACATGTAAGGAATCAGGGCACACACCCCATATCATCAACCTACATGCATGTGAGATAAACAGAGCCCTAGAAAAATATAAACACAAAGGCATCCAAGTCTCAAAAACTTGAAACCTAATAGAGAAAGGAATACTTCCAATCTCTCAAATATATAAAACATGGGCCAAGAATCACACATCTTGCCCTGGGTATGAGGTTCCTTTCCATCCCAAAAGAGCAGGAAATATAACATCTACTCGACAGGAAATACCACATTTGCCATAAAAACCAATGCAATTACACTACTTTAGTGCTACTGAATCACATAACATGTTAAATGTAGAGGCAAGTAGAAAGTATAGTCAGAATATATAAACTAGTCACCACATAAGTGGCCAACATATACATCCACCTCATAAGTGGGTAAACGACATCACATGTCATCTTTTAGAGTTCCATCATGAAAGATAAGAGTTCAAAAGAACATCCATGATCACATGATCAATATCAAATAAGTTAGTTCACATGAACCATGATTTTCAAAAGAAAAGACATTATGTATAGGCTAATGTCCATAGGACAAAGAGAATGAATAAGCATAGCTGAATTGCTCAACATAGAAGAATAGGGGATACATCATACCTCAACTTCAGAGTCTAAACAGTCCAAGTCAGTCCTAGATCCAAGCCTAGACCTAGAAAGAACCTCTAAAGAAGGTGGAAAGGTCCAATAAGTAAGGTTCCCAATCTTAGAGAGGCTGGTTTCTCCAACAAAGCTCCTATCTCAAGCAAGAAGCACCTTCTCACTTTAGAGGTGAAAAACCCTAACAAAAGAACATGGAGATGGGGTGTTTAAGGGATCTAGATGGGGTTTCACCTTGGAAGACCAGGGTTCTGACCTAAAGGAAGGTGGAAGGAAGACTAACAACATGAAAATAGGGAAGGAAAGGAGGACACTTACTAGTATTGGTCAAAATCACCAAGGACGAGCTTAAGAAATCCTTAATAGAGAAATTTGGAACCCTAGGAGCCTTCTTCACCAAGGTAGGCACCTCCTTTTACCTTGGGATAGAAACTTCATGTAAAAAAGAGTAGGAATGATTCTCTAAGCTAGAGGAAATAAAGGAGAGCAAGAGTATTTGAATTGGGAGTTGGGAAGGGGTAGATATGGCTATATAAAGAAAGAGGTCAAGTATGAGGTGTCTATGAGACTTTCCATGTGTCATGTATAAGGGTGTCCATGGACATGCAAGCCTTTATGGATAATAAAGAATTCAAGAACGAGGTGTCAAGTTATTTTCCATGTGTCCAATGCTAAGGATGCCTATGGACATGCAAACCTTTATGGATTAGGAAGAAGTCAAGCATGAGGTGTCCATGAAGCTTTCCATGTGTCCTTAGCCTAGGGATTTCATGGACATGCAAGAGGACTGCTCATAGAGGCTTCTTGAATATCAAATGTTAGTTTATGGACACTTATAGGATATCCCAGATGACCTCCAATCAAAGAAATGTCCCCATTGGTTGATAGCTTCTAAAGATAAGCTCATTTATAAAGAGTGTAATTCCTAAAATGCCCTTGGAAAGAAACGCCTTAAAAACAAGGTGCAACTTGGAACCCTATGGTTCAAAAACTCGAGAATTCTAAGGGAATATATAAGGATTATAATTCATGTGAAAATTTACAAAGAAAGCCTCCCAATTGGGTAAATTATAGAAAAGTCCAAAATGTACCTAAAATTGCATAACTTGCATAAACAACATCCAAATTGGACCAAACTTCACCCACAAGTTATCTTTGATGTGTTGAATATGAATTTTCTATTTTTACATATTTTGAAGTTATATAATAACATTATTCATTACTTATGCCTTTTACTCATTTTCTCTCTCTTGAACTTATCCTAATATTTCAAGGTTGTCCAAATTAGATGAAATTTGACATGTGTGCTAATTTTGATATGTAGATTTCGAATTTGAAGTTTGTTTCCACTTTTGAGACTTCTTTTTATGAGATATATCATATGGCCCATTAACGACCCATTATCTAAATTATTCATCCAATTAAGTTCCTTATCTTCATATTACCACCAAAATGAGTTATGTGGAATATTTTCTGTATCCATTATAAAACTAAGATTAATGTTAGAACATTAAGTTACATTAAGATGATCTATACATGCATTAGCTCATTGGGTTATACGAAACACCTATTTAGGTCTAAACTTCAACCTTGTTTGGCTAAGTCCAAAATGCCAACTTCCAAGGTAGGGTCCGAGGTCTAGTATGTTACAACTTCAATTTTGTGGAGGACTTTGTTCTAACTCCACCACCGCAGACAGATCCGCCCAAACCGATAGAGATGGGTGATTTGCAAGCAGAAGAGTAGACTATCTATGAGAAGATATAAGCATTTTCTGCAACAACTTAGTTGGGCCCAATAAAAAGGCAAGCTATCAATGTGGGAAGCTATAAGATAAACCCTGGATTGGTGGCACTGGTCAAGTCACAAACATTCCATGACCACATCATAAAGGATCCAATGATGGACATCAATAATTTTGTCGAGAGCTGTGATATGGTGAAGATTGATAGTGTTCCAACAACTATCATCTACCTGAAACTATTCCCTACTTTAATGGCTAACACTACAAAGTCATGGTTCCTTAACGTCCCATGTGAGTCAATAGAAACATGGGAGGGGATGATAGACATTTTATTTGAGCACTATTTCCCACCCCATAAGACAAATGAGTTGGTCAGAATGATTTAGAACTTCAAGAAGTAGACAAAAGAATCATATTCTGAATCATGAGAGAGGTTTTAAAACATGTTGAGGAAGGTTCCTTATCATGGGATCTATATTTATGTCCAAGCAAAGATCTTCCATTACAGGCCGCATCAAGGAGAAAGGACCACACTCAACAGTGCAAGAACAAGATTTTCCCTCAACAACAAGCCATCCAGGTGTCACAAGATTTTGAAGAATATGGCTAAAAATCAGTCATGGGGAGAAGAAAGAGAATGTACAACAACCAATTAAAGTGTTGGAGAGTCTAAAGTCATTACAACATTGCATTAAAACTTGGACCTTATTGTCAAGAAGTTATATCAGAAGGGTGGAAATTCATTTATAGGAGAGGAAGAAGAATTCATGTATGTGTGGTGGCAGAACTATAGGGCCAATGACTACTCTTAGAGGAAGGATCCCAAGTTTTCATAGAAGGATCCTAATAACTTTTAGTAGGACCCTTCCCAAGAATAACAAGCCAAGCCACAACAGGGTGGTGCACAATAGAAATACCAATACGACAGGGGCCCCAGCAAGATGGTCCACATTGAAGACATGCTAGGCAAGCTGGTCAGTCAGATCAAGGTGATCATTGTTTAGACACAGAGAGAATTGTAGAACCAAGGAGCACAGATATGCAACATAAAGACTCAGATCTCTCAGATACCAGAGGAAGTGGCTTCCTTGAAGAAACCCATTCAACAAGGATTTCCAAAAAATACTGACATACCTTCTAGCAACCATCAAGTGAAGCCATTGTTGCTTCATAGTAGGAAAAAAGTGCTGAATGAATGAAGACATTTCCATAGGCAAGTGATAAGGCAGGTGACACAAAACCATCAATGACTACTAATCCAGTTGATCCAGATACTGCATCTTAGGATAAAGAAGCTATAGACAAAATTGATGGACCAAGGGAGACAAGTAAGGGGCATAAGTCCTCACCTAAGGATGTTGGTGATGTCAGTGCCCTTCCAAAACATCTCGAAGGCAAAGAAAGTTGACCAACAATTTCAAAAGTTTACAATTTCAGAAAGCTTCATGTCGACATCCCTCTCATTAATGCAATCAGGCAAATTCCTTCATATGGAAATTTTTTGAAGGACACATTCAATAAAAATAGGAGTCTAGATGATTCAAATGTAGTGGTGCTGCGAGAGGAGGTTAGTACTCTCATTCATGAGAGACTACCATAGAAGAGGTAGGATCCAAGATGCTTCCATATACCATGCTACATCAAGAAGACAAAGTTTGGAGAAGCTCTACGTGACTCAGGGGCAAGCATCAATCTCATGCCCTTGACTACTTTCAAGAAGTTTGGTCTCAGGGAATCCAACAAGAGCAACATTACCATACAACTAGCAGATAATTCAGTGGTTAGGCCATATGGTATCTGTGAGGATGTTCTTGTGAAAGTCAACAAATTTGTGTTTCCAACACATTTTGTAGTCATGGAGATGCATGATGATCATGACAATGAAATACTACTTGGGAGTCCATTTCAAGATACTACATACATGATCTTAGAAATGTGCAGAGGAAGAATGAAACTAGGGATCAAAGATGACCTTTTTGAAATAAAGATGCCCGACTCTACACAACCAACTGAGGAGAAAGCATAGTGTCACATGTTACAATATGTACAAGGAGAGGTGTCTCTACTGCTAGGGAAGCCATTCCTAGACATGGCTCATGTGATGACCAAGGTATAGAAAGGCACATTAGCAATGAATATATTGGAGCATAATAAGCAAGTTTCATTGGCCAAGGAGGTTCAATATCCTTATGATGAAGAGGAGGAATCTTGCCCAATGACAATTGAATAAGTGATTTCTTACACCCTTGTGCAAGCATATCCACGGTTACCTCTAGAGGTGTGTATCATGAATTTGGTGGACGACTACACATGATGTTGTTCTTTTGAGGAGTGTGTCTTGTTTCTCAAGGCACTGTCATGTTACTGTTGATATGTATGCCCTGAGAGCCAATCATGGGATGATTGGTGGGATACATTAAGATTGATTTAATAAGCATCAAAGGCAAGCTTCCAATTCTTTCTAGTTCAGTCATATGAGATAATGATAGAATAGATTGAATGTCTAGAGAATGACAATACTCAATGACATATACTTTCAGATTTAGGACCAGAACGATGAGATCATACGGATGCTAAGAGTTTGTACATTCTTATTATGTCCCTAGTCAGATGTCATTGTAGAAGGTAGATAGACAACAACGACACACAAGACAAGATTGTGGTGTTGGTTGATGATAGAATCTCATTAGTCATGATATGGAGATATCAAACCAAACACATAGGTACTTGTTAGAGAACAAGTGTACCGGATAGACCCACCGTGAGTTTGACACATGGAACCATGACATTGTAGTCACAGTCAGTTCTCACAGTGATGGTGGTGAGTGTGATTCTTTGACCTAAAATCACTACACTCAACACATGTCGTTGGGTACACTTTGACATCATCAAACGCAGTCCTGAAACATGGGTTGTTATAAAGGTGATGATTGGGTCACTTTGACACATGAGGATTTTGAGGGGTGAGTGATAGATATGGGATTTGTCCCTCCTGAGGGACTTTGATATCCATGGCCACTTGATGAGTAGGATTGAGATAGGTGTGCACACGCATGTGTGAATCAGTATGTGATATTGATCTCATACATATCTCCTCCAATCTACTATGAGATCAAGAAAGTGAATGAACGTTGATAGGATGACTGTTCCATGTTTTGAGTTCATTCGAGATATCCATGACAAAGGAATTATACATTCTCTGTAACACCATTCATGGATAGTAGGATTGAAAGTTGTTCTCCAACTTTCTATTTCACTTGGGTAGCACTGATGTACGACCAGGCACCGGTCTTTGCTTGTGAAGTCATAAGTGTTATGGACTTTCACTACCAACGTGAAATGGGCCTGTAGGGTCAAACACATAGGATTTAACCTGGAAGAGGAGTTTATCCACAAATGATGTTTAGATTGATTACTAAAGGAGTTTAGTAGTTCAATTAAACACTTAATCAATTGATAGCTCAGTATCATAGTATTCAAGGTGTTGGACCGATTGATTAGAGTATCAGATTGATTGAAACTGCAATTGACTGATTTGCACAGTCTACTGCCCCAATCGATCGGCTCATAGGGTTGAACCGATCGGCTCAGGTTGGTGAACCAATTGGATCAAAGTAGTGACTTGATCGGTTCATGTGTCAATGAAAAGATCAACTCAATTGTTGAACTGGTCGATTTGTGTGACCAACTGAGATCGTTTGGAAAGTTAGAAGACTCTTTTTGCAAATACATATTTGTTTCACTTGTACAAATTTGATTTGGTCAAGGACTAATATTTGATTAGTTGGAAACAAACATGGAAAGTCAATTCGAGTTGGACCAGGACCATGAACCAATCAGCTCATGCTTGAACCGATCGACTTAGGTGTCCCAACTGATCGGTTCAGGTGTGAACCGATCGGCTCAGGTCCCCAACCGATCGGTTCATGCTTGAAACGATCGGTTCAGCTGGCACAGTTAGTTGTTTTGTGGAAAATCTTGAATCCTTCTACTCCTGCTTTAATCCCGCATTGCTCGGGGTAGAGAACCCTGTCCCATGACCCTCCTATTTATATAGGGGTATTGGGGGCTTCTCAAGAACAACTCAGAACACCAGTTGCTCTGCAAAGTTGTCGTTCTCTCTGGTTGTGGTAACTAGGAGAGCACAAGCAAGTGCTACCCGATAAGGGAGGAACAACGAGGGAAAGACAACTGCAGAAAAGTGATTGGTGGCAGGAGAGTGTGTCAGTGACTAGTACGCCGACAAGAGGGTACAACTCCTTCTGGTTCCTTGTGCGACAAGGCGATCAGAGTTCCAGGTGGTCCGTGTGGACTACTTTAGAGGCGGGAGACTTCTGGCGCTCGGAGGACAACTGTCAATCCCGATAGTCCCGGTGAGACCAGGGGCTGCACAGACACAATCCAAGACCGGAGGTGAAGACCGCAGAAGCCGTGAGGTAACATCGCCGAGCAAGCCTCGAGACAAGGTATGTCTCTACAAACCATCCTTCCTATTTTATAGATGTTGACACGATTCCTTTATTCTGGGTTTGGAGAAAAGAAATTTTTTGTTTCCGCTGCCTTCTCTGTCTCCCCTAAAACCCAAACAGTGGTATCAGAGCCACGTCAACTGCTCTATACTTTAGGATTATCGATGTGATTGATTTTGGTTTGTCACCTTTATTTATTGCATACGATGCAAATAAAATTGGCTTTATGCATGTCCAATCCTAAATCCACAAATCCCAATATATATATATATATATATATCATATATATATATATATATATATGATATATAATATGAATGCGCTCGATATGCGTCACCCTTAAACGTGTTTTATGGTGGATGTATAGCATGGTTATGGCCAATAAACCCTATGTATATGTGCTTGGTTGAATGTAGTTGCTTGCATCTTAGTCTGCGCACCGATTCCATATCTCTTATTCCTGATTTAACTCGAGATAACTTGAGATTTCTTTCCTACCTTTGCTTCCCCCAAATGTTACTCGGGGTTTCTCAATTCAAATGTAAATAGGATAGAACTTTTATTTCCTATTATGTCAAAGAATGACGGAAAACCTGACGACGACTGAGATGATCGGTTCAAGGCGTGAATCGATCGGTTGGCATTCTAGATGACTAGTTTGAGGAGTGAGATGAGTGAGTGGTGAATTGGGGAGATGCACAACGACTAGTAAACCAATCGGTTGGAGGAGCGAATCAATCAGTTGGTGGCACCCAAACAACTGACCTGATGGTGAGCCGATCAATCATGGAGATGAGTTGATCAAACCCAGAATGGCAAAATGTAGATTTCATCTTTACAGGTTGCATGTGATGTGGACCTAGATGACCGTGATTCCTCTTGGCTCGAGGAATCACATTAGGATGGCCATAATCATTTCTTTTATTGTTTCACATGTTTTTTGTGGGATATAGCATGTATATGATACATAATATGTATTGTGGTGATTGGATATGTATATGTACATATAAAACAAATCCCTCATCTTATACGCCTTCCATTAGCGGCACACATGAAAAACTTGATCGACCAAGCATAGGTTACGCCAAAGAGTGGTGCACCATCCATCTTGCGGAAGTGTGAAAGGTAGACATGTAGGATCTGCCAAAGTAGGATGCATGTTTACCGTGTCGGCTTTTGGGTTAGACTTAACTGGTGATTCTTAGAGCGTCTAAGCCTAGAGGAATGAGATGAATGGAAAGGAGTTGCACATGTCATCTATCCAAGAGTTGCATATGATGCAATTATCATGATGGGCTACCTAAATAGTCAAGATTGTGGGTGATCAACCAAAGCTGACTCATGACTTGATGAAATACAGATCTTTCCCACTAGAATACTGTACACTGTAATCTTCAGAATTGATGGTAAGGGCTATCAATTTGAACAAAAATAGTGGGAGCGATAATTAATTAAAGTCCTAATTATATCGTCAACCTTTCAAATCAATCAAATAAGTCAAAATTGAGTTTTGGACTAAATTGCATATATTTCCTTTTGTAGTACAAATGACAACAAACAACAATCACTTTTCATTATGATCGGTCCTTGAAAAGGACAAGTTGAATGGGACTAACTTCCATGACTGGTTTAGGACATTGAGAATTGTTCTCACTCAAGAACAAAAGCTCTATGTCCTGGATACTCCAGCTCCAAAGGAACCTGCTCCTACCACACCAAAGGCAGAAAGGGATGCTTATAAGAAGCATTCTGAAGATGCCATTGATGAAAAGTGCTTGATGTTGTGCTCCATGAACCACGAGTTGCATAGATAATATGAGAACATGGGTGTCATTGAGATGATTTAGCATCTCAAGAACATGTATGAAGATCAAGCACAGCAAGAGAGATATGATGTCTCTAGGGCACTTTTCAAGTGTATCATGACAGAAGGAGATCCAGTTGGTCATCACACATTCAAAATGATTGGGTATGTGGAGAACCTGACAAGAGTGGGATTTCCCCTAAGCCAAGAGTTGGCTACTGACATGATACTGCAATCATTGCCAGAATCCTATAGTCAGTTTGTGATGAACTAAAACATGAACAACTTTGACAAGCCATTGATAGAGTTGTTGGGCATGTTGAGGACAACCGAGGCCCAAATGAAGAAGGACAAGCCTAAATCTGTGATGATGATCAGCAACAAGAAAGGCAAGTCCAAGCATAAGGGCAAGGGCAATGGTAAGAAAGGTTCTGATGCTATCCATCAACCCAAGTCATCTTCAACTCTCAAAGCTAAGGGATGCGTGACCAAGAGAGGAAATTGTCACCATTGTCAAAAGCTAGGACATTGGAAAAGGAATTGTCCTCTCCATCTGAAAGAACTAAAGAAGAAGGAGGCGACGTATGTCTCCACCCGAAGGTCTCATGAAATAAACTTGTAATATTTTTTAGGTATTTGATAGCAAGATATAATGTGTAAAGCACACAATTAATGGGGCAAGTGTTGCCGCCATAGATAGGAGTACTTTAGTTTATTTTCAGCCTTGACGGCATGTAATAGAGTTATGAACTGCTATTTCATATTTTCCAATGGATAGAAACACCTTAATTTTTGCATATTGTATGAAAATGATGGCAATTAATAAAGTTAATGTTTCAATCATTGTGGCAATGCCTTGTTTATCTTGTGGTACTTGGTATGCATAAGATAAAATGATACCTAAAAGTTATTGATAACTCAAACAATCAAATTAGCATAAATCATGAGAAATTCATTTCTAGTTTCCATATGATGGATAAGTCTAGACTCTTTTTGGTTAAAGAACCAGTAAGAGACATGAATCTCTTAAACATGATCAATCTTCACTAGTAATAGTGGGAGATTGATTATCCTATTAGGTATAATACATGTGATGTATTTACATACCTATTGGACTTAATGGTTCAAATGGTGTTTAGAGAAATACCAATATGAATATCTTGAAGTTTTCAAGAATATCGAATTTGGTAAAGTGCTAATTCTTGATGAGATAAATGAATGAAATACTTGAACCAAATGTTTGAGATCCTAATGAGTGATTATGATAATGTGTCATAGTGAGCTCGTGATTAAGGCATGGTGATATCTAAATTAAAAGGAGTCATACTATAAGGAGTTAGAGGATGGTTATCAAATAACTAATTTCTTCTTAAATAAAGAATACCCCACACTAATAAAGGACATAAAGAATCACAAGGAGTTGTGACTTCTTATATCCTTGACAGATACACCTCGATTATCTATGTGATGAGTTGGTCATGTGATGAATCAACCATCTAGATAAATATGAGGAACCAAATTTTGAGTTATGGTTTGTGACCATTACATCCTAATGACTTCCATGTGAACCATAAGGTATGAACTTGATGGTAGCACCCATTGGGATAAAATCCATAAGTGCTAATGAGTCTTAAGCATTAAGACACATGGATAACATTTTAAGAAGGATGATGCTTGTTGACTGCAACATAATGACTAAGAGATTTGCATACGGATACTAAAACTACATTCCTATGAGGAATAAAACAAGGATGTGTACGAGACACACCCTATAAGGTTTATGAATCCATTAATGCAAATGAAGTCTATAAGTTACAATGGACTAATCAATGTGATTGATTGAGTACAAGCAACTCAAAACTGTGATCTTTACTTTGATAATATAGTCAAAGGGTTTGACTAATATGTCAAAGATAAAGAAGGGAACTGTGATTAAGTGAGAGAATATTCACATTCCACATGTTAATGTGAATGGAAATGTTCTAGAATGAAAATCCAAAGTGGAAATTATCTTTAGGGAAGATAGATACATTTCATATGTGATAGGAATAGAGATCTATAGAGATAGTTCTCGAAAATCTCTTGACCTGAAAAGATAAAGCATACATTGGCAATCTATACTGAAGGGTTCAGTGTGCACAAATTCAGTGGGAGAAAACTTATCCATGTTACATGGAGTTAGTATCCCAAGGCCAATTGTCCAATTCTTATGAAGAATGGGAACACTAAGAATAGATATGGATCTATCATGTATGTAATCATCCCATTATCTTGCATGTATGGTCATAGAAAGAATAAAATGCATTCATCATCTTGTATGTAGGACATGACAATATGATGTGCTCATCCTGATAACTCGCATGTGGGACATGACGAGTGGATGCCTGTCTAGTTCCAATAAAGGTTATTGGAATACCATACGAACTTGATAAGTACTTGAGAAGTACTAGTTCTATGGAAATAAGGAAGGGTTCACTATAAAAAGTTACACCGATGCAAACTTCCGAAAATGATAGAAAATTAATAACAAAATATATATGGGATATATAAAAGTGAATGTTTGTTGATAAATGGAAACGTTCCAATTCTCACTGATCCTAGCCTGGACAGAAACGATCTCTGAGGTAATCAGGGGTGATCCCTTGGACGTGCGTGCCCTTGGCGGCGCCGCCGCCATCCACTCCGGCTAGGCACTCCGCCTACCGGAGGCCACCATCACTCGTCGTTAAGCCCCCAATCACGATGTTGCCCTCGCCTCTTTTGCACAGGGTGACAAGGCAGATCACGCAAGATCGCGGGACGCAACAGGTCATTGCGGAGAGGAGAAACAAATTGATGTCGACTGTCGTTTCACCAGAGGAGGTGCTTCCTGATATTAGGGTTGTGATGGCCAATGAAGATACGCTGCATGACTCGCCGTCTAGGGCTTTTGCGGATGAAGAACGGAGTGATGGAAGATCCGAAGGTACTGGGCCCGAGCGGACGGAGGATCCCGCACCTAGTAGTTCACCGATAATGAAGCCACAGGAAGCTACGTTGAACCCTGAGGAAGCTGGGGCACCCCCGCCGCCACCGATGGAGGAAGGAGGCTCAACACCTATGGTGATCGAGACGGACTGCCCACCGATTGCCCATATTGGTCCGGTGAATCAAGCGACATGGTCGTCTGAGATTAGAATGAAGGAGATAGCTGAAGTCCCTAACCCTAGGGTGGAGCCTGATCCGACACCCCTTATGCAGCAAGTCGTCTCGCTGCGACCCCATAGGAAGACACCACTATACGGGATCCCTCATGACACATGCTTCAGATGTATGGGGAGAGGCCATTGGCAAGTGCAATGTAGAGGAAGCAAGGTTTGCTATGAGTGTCGTAGACCGGGTCATATGGCTTCTAGATGCACACAGTATATGCCGAGACCGAGGCCACCGGACGTACACTCAAGGACGACATTTCCACCATTGCCGACAGGCATCTCGGTCAGGGGTGGTCCGCAACACATCCCTAAGCATATCGCTGTTGATGTCGGTCCTGACGATGAGATGCGCAGAACGAAGATGACAGCGCTACAGAGGGCGGTGGAGATATCTTGGCCCTATGGTGTTCAATGGACAGAGCTTTTCCCGTTCTTGCGGTAGTGCTGGCCCAATGATGCAGATCTATATAGATTTGCGGAGCGTAAGGCTATTGCTTTCTTCTCATGCGATAAGGAGGCGAAGGAAGTAAAGGAGAAGGGCGTACCGGATATAAGCAGGAAAAAAATCGAGTTGCAACACATGAGTAATGGCAAACAGCACCAACGGAAGGAGGCTTTCTGGTTCTGGGTAGCAGACATCCCTATTACCTACAAAGATGATGATACGATGGAGAAGATTATATCACCTTTCGGAAAACTGAGGTACATTTCAGACTGGAAGAAGGAAAAAGATGACTTATCTGGCCTGATTATCCTAGTAGAGGCTTTTAGTGAAGATGTCCCTCAATTTGTATCTCTTACTTACGGGCAGCGTCGGACGTCTGTGCAGTTCTTCATGTTGGCGAGAGGGCAAGTGGGATAAAATAGCACGCAGCTTACTGAGTTTGGGAGAGATTCAGGGATACCTCGGGAGGCCTTAACTATGCAGGAGAAGACGATTGTATCTAATGCCATGGTGGTTGTTTCAGAAAAAACCTCGAACTCTAGGGAGATCCCTCAGGCGCGAAGCCCGTCCCCGGTCAGGCAGCACCATAGATCACCAAGGAGAATGGTCGTGGATAGAGAGGGCAACAGTAGATTTTTGTCGAACAGACGACTGGAGGATTTCATATTCCTTGAGGGTAACTATGCTAAAAATAGGAGGACATCTGGAAGGAGTCATAGCAAACATAGAAGAGATGGTGATGATAGCCGATACCACAGACGTTATCATTCCAGGAGAAGACACTCAGACTATGACGGAGATTTTTTTGATGGATACTGGTCGGAGTTGGAAGGGGGATACAACCCCTGATCGATCTCATCTTTGTTGTTGACGGCGGCACAAAGTTGAATATGGATTTTACTTCTATTTTTTGGAACATCAGAGGGGCATCTAATAATCCTACGAGGAGAGTTCTGAGTAGAATTTGTGGTAGATTTAATCCAGGTGTGGTTTGTTTGTTTGAGCCGTTTCTCCATGCTGAACAGGCTGCGGAACTCATGGACATTATGAGGTTTGATTGGACGGTGGATAATCAAGAGGAGGAAGGGAAGATTTGGTTCTACGCAGACAAAGATACGAATCCTTCTGTGTTCAGGAGACATAGACAACACATCACGGTGAGGTTGGAGGCTAGCGATGGGTCAAAGTTCTTTGTTACAGCTATATATGCCAGTTATGATAACCTTGAGAGGAGGTCTTTGTGGATAGAGATAATGACAATGGCGGAACATATAGGTGATGAGCCATCGATGATCGTAGGTGAATATAATGTGGTACGTAATATAAGGGAGAGACGAGGCGGGAACATTCCAGGATATCAGGACACGCTGGATTTCAACACTTTGATTGCGGATGCTGCTTTGGATGAGATTCCGTTTGAAGGTAGTCAATTCACCTGGGTGAACAAGCAGATTCTTACACCTACTATGTGGCAGAGAATAGATAGGGTGTTAGTGAACGAGGCATGGATGGTGGCAAGGCCCGCAACCAGATCGATACACTTAACCAGAGATAGGGTTTCTGATCATAGTCCAATTGTAACGATTCCAAGTGATGAAGCGTTACAACGAAAGAAGGCACATTTTGTTTTCATGAAGGCGTGGCTTGAGCAAGAAGACTGCTTAAAGGTGATTGAACATGCTTGGAGTGAACCGGTGACTGGGCACCCATCCTTCATTTTTTGTCACAAGCTTAAGAGAGTTAGAACAGCTTTGCAACGATGGAACAAAGAGTCCTATGGAGAAATCAAACAACGTATCAAAGACTTGGAGGACGTGGTGTTTACTACACAGGTTCCGTTCGATGGGAACCCAACTATGGCGAATGAAGCTAACCTGAGGACGGCTGAGAAAGAACTGCAACAATTGTTGGATGAAGAAGAAGCAATGTGGAAGGAGAAAGCGAGGATAAGCTGGCTTTAAGATGGGGAGCGTAATACGAAATTTTATCATGCTACCGTCAAAGCAAGAAGGAAGCACAGGAGGCTTAACAGCATGGTCTTGTAGGATGGCACTTGTATATCAGATCCAAAGATGATGGCGGAGGTGGCGGCTGACTACTATAAACATTTTTTCAATGAACCTGACATGGAGGATTTCTTACAATATATCCCGGAATTGGTAACTATGGATGAAAATTTTTCCTTTCTCGCTGTCCCCCATGAAGAGGAGGTTGTGAAGACCCTACAAAAGATGGATTCCTCAGCGGCTCCAGGTCCGGATGGGTTCACTGGGATGTACTTCTGGGCTTCTCGGTCCATCATTGGCGGGGATTTTATGAAACTGGCGGAGGCTTTCTTTAGAGGACAACCTTCTTTTAGGGGCCTATTCTGCTGCCAAATTATGCTTATTCCGAAGGTGGACTACCCAAAGAGACTACCAGAGGACTTCAGGCCAATATCAATTGAAAACGTTGCCCTCCGTATCCTTGCACGAATTCTCAGTGATAGGATGGCTCCCATGATCCCGAGATTGATTTCCAAGGTACAAGGTGCTTTTGTTAAAGGCTCCGACATCACTCATCATGTCAGGCTTGCGAAGGAGCTGATGCACGACATCAATGGAGGCTAAGGGACACCCAATGTGATTCTGAAGTATGATATGTCGAAAGCTTACAATAGGACTTATTGGAATGTTCTGTGGAGAGTGATGCAGCAATTTGGGTTTAATACGGAAATGGTGAAGCTGTGCTTAAGTTTCTTTTCTAATACATGGGCCACCGTCACGGTTGGGGAAGAAACTGTAGGATTTTTCCCGATGAGTAGAGGCCTCAAGCAAGGTTGTGCGCTATCCCCTTTCTTGTTCATTCTTTTTGAGGAGATTCTATGTAGAAAATTTCTGAAGATAGAAGAGGAGGGACTCATTTCGAGATTCAAGATAAGGGAGGAGGCGATTCCGCCAAGCATTCTTCTATATGCGGATGACATTGCTTTATTCTTCAATGCTGATCAGAGATCGATGGAGAAGGTTAGAGATACCTTTGAGGCATATGAAAGGGCCACGGGGCAACGAATCAATAAGGATAAATCCATCTATGTAGTAGGTGGGAAAGATTTGGAGATGATCAATATAGTGGTAGATTGTCTAGATATGGGGGCAGCGAAGGAATCTATCACATACCTGGGTATCCCTATAACTAAAGGAAGGATGAGACTCAACGACTTCGAGTTCTTGATGAAGAAGATTGTTAATAAATTCACAACTTGGAGATCCAAGATCCTATCCTTCGCGGGAAGAAGACTACTAATCGCTCATGTACTATCATCCATTCCTATATATACAGCGGCTGTGATTGGTGTTCCATTGGGGATTGCAGACCGCATTGAGAGTAAACTTTCTCAATTCTTGTGGGCGGGCAGAGATGAACAACACAGAAAGGCATGGCTCAGTTGGGACAAAGTTGCAAGACCTCTATCTCAAGGTGGGCTTGGGATTCCATCTCTCCGGTTGATAAATGATGCTTTTGTTGGGAAGGCTGGTTGGGAGGTGTTGACGTCGAATTCAATATGGGCCAGGTTTTGCAGGTGGAAGTATGCCAATGTGGTAGCAGGTCGTGATAATGTCTATCCCGGTTCCTTGAAGCTGGGATCTTCTCCTTCTCCGTACTGGAAACGAATATGGGATATGATGCCGCGGGTGTTCCCTATGTGTAGATGGGGGGTAGGGAGAGGTGAAATTCCTTTTTGGGACTCGAGGTGGTGCAAGCAGCGCTTGGCAAATCATGCTAGATTCGCTAGTGATAGAAGACACCCATTTCTTATTAAAGATTTCTGGATTGATGGCCAGGGATGGGATTGGGATTTACAGAGGATGATAGTTGACGATGATGGTTTGGATATCATCCGTGAATCTAACATATGGATCGCTAATGAGGAGGATAGAATGGTATGGAGTCCGGGGATGAGAGGAATATTTTCTATGAGATCGCTCAAAAAGCTACTGATGTTAGATGGAAGGGAAGGTCCTGCTGGGCTGGGGTGGATTTGGGATATTAACTATCCTAAGGTGGCGGCCTTCATTTGGAAGGCTGTTAGAGGGGCCACGTCAACAGATGATAATATTAAAGCTACATCCTGCATTCCCTTAGCATCTCGTTGCAACTACTATGAGGAGCCGCACGAGGAGAGCATTGTACACCTGATATTCCAAGGAAAAATTGTGGGTTTCTTTTGGGGAAAATTTGCTGAGCTGACAGACATGCATCCACCTACTGACGTAAGAACCCTAATAGATACCTGCGTTTTGGGGAAGGGGAAGAAACTAAAGGAGTGGCTAGCTGGAAACCTGGCGGTTCTGATCCCGTACAGTATATGGAGTTTGAGGTGCGAAGCTAGATACGAGGAGAAACATAGACCATTCACTCATGAATGGGGTTGGGTTATTAGGGCACTAAACGTTTAGCTGAAGAGTAGATCGTTTGTGATCGATACAGATAACATCATTTATGCCCGAATGAGGGAGGCAAATTTGATCGAACCGAGAGTCATGATGAGACAGATCAAGATGTTGAGATGGCAGACTCCTGACTTGCATAATGTTAAGCTCAACCTCATGATCGAGAGAGATAGAGACAACCAAGGAGCTCCTAGAAGGTGAGCGGTGGGAATTATTAGAAATCACATGGCTAATATCTGCCTTGTATTCAGAGCTTGGCTCAGGAGTACGGATTACATACTTGCATATATGCAAGCGTGTGCTATCGGGTTGAAGTTAGCGAGAGATCATGCTTTGGTCATCTCGTGTATTGATATTGATGAGGCGTACGTGTATGACATCTTATGGAACAACGGGAAGAAACCATGGAAGACGTCACCATTCGTTAGGGAGTTGCGAGAGGAATTTGACTCTGCTATGATCTATGGATCCTTGGTTCACAAGGTCATCAACTCGATACCTCATGAACTAGGGAAATGGGGCAGCAGGTTGAATGAGCCATTCATTGCTTCAGATACACTGAATATGCCACGTAGAATAAGAGGTATGGCGGCTTTGGAGAAACGTCGAGTCCCTTACATCGTATTGCAGAGTACTGATGGTTAGGTTGTCATGAGAGGAGATTGAAACGTGATGTATTTGGTTTTTATTGTTTTTACCTGCATTTGATATAAGCAGGAGCTGTAATTTTTAGATGATTGTGCCCACAAGAGGGGTGTGGGATGAATAAAAGCGACCCCTGGCTTAATTAAAAAAAAATGGAAACGTTCCAATAAAGCCGTTTAAAAGGAAAATTCGAGTATCCGTGTGTTAGAGAACATTAGTGGATACTATATGGATCTGGAAGTTCATGAGATGAACTTATAGATATTCCAATCATTTATGACATGTTAGGAGTGCTTGGTCATGCAATGTGGCTAAAGGTTAGCAAAGGAATACTAGATTACATATTACGGGAACTCCATCTCATACGTGTGACGTACATCGAAGAGATGAGAGACATGCAGTTAATACCGACTTTGGCAAGGTGTTTCCATAAATCACTATGTTAGCACTAGAGCACAGTAACATGTGGGACAAGTTTGAAGATCACCAAGAATATGATTCAAGGGTGATTGGCTCACAATGCAAGTGGGAGTCTGTTGGTATGTATGCCCTAAGATCCAATCATGGGATGATTGGTGGGATACATTAAGATTGATTTGATAAGCATCAAAGGCAAGCTTCCAATTCTTTCTGGTTCAATCATATGAGATAATGATAGAACATATAGAATGTCTAGAGAATGACAATACTCAATGACGTATGCTTTCAGGTTCATGACCTGAACGATGAGATCATACAGATGCTAAGAGTTTGTACATTCTTATTATGTCCCTAGTCAGATGTCATTGTGGAAGGTAGATAGACAACAATGACACAAAAGACTAGATTGTGGTGTTGGTTGATGACAGAATAACATTAGTCATGATATGGAGATATCAAACCAATCACATAGGTACTTGTTAGAGAACAAGTGTACCGGACAAACCCACCGTGAGTTTGACACATGGAACCATGTCATGGTGGTCACAGTCAGTTCTCACAGTGATGGTGGTGAGTGTGATTCTTTGACCAAAAATCACTACACTCAACACATGTCATTGGGTAAACTTTGACATCATCAAATGCAGTGCTGAAACATGGGTTGTTATAAAGGTGATGATTGGGTGGATTTGACACATGGGGCTTTTGAGGGGTGAGTGATAGATATGGGATTTGTCCCTCCTGAGGGATTTTGATATCCATGGCCACTTGATGAGTAGGATTGAGATAGGCGTGTGCATGCATGTGTGAATCAGTATGTGATATTGATGTCATACATATCTCCTCCAATCTACTCTGAGAACAAGAAAGTGAATGAGTGTTGATAGGATGACTCTTCCATGCCTTGAGTTCATTCGGGATATCAGTGACAAAGGAATTATACATTCACTGTAACACCATTCATGGATTGTAGGATTGAAAGTTGTTCTCCAACTTTCTATTTCACTTGGGTAGCACTGATGTGCGACTAGGCACCGCTCTTCACTTGTGAAGTCATAAGTGTTCTGGACTTTCACTACCAACATGAAATGGGCCTGTAGGGTCACACACATATATTTGGTTTTGAACATATATAATTATGTTGAAAGCTTTGGTGCATAAAATTTTTTAATCAGACATTATCTCTATTATTTGAACAAATTAAGCCAGAATTTGTCATTAAATGAACTTGCCTAGTTTACAATCTTCTATCATTCTTGAGATAAATAGGAGTTGGTTGAACTTAAGTAGCTCTTGGCTTCATGACTATAGTTTGGCGTAGTCTAGTTTGCACGATGCGTTAGTGGGACCGAATGAGTCCCTTTAACAATCTAATGAGACTACACTCTGGATGGAGTACACCGGAATGGAATATAAGGTAGTGAGTGTGATATTTATGAATCATTAAAAGTTAATAATCATTTGCAAGATTTGATCATAATAGAAGAAACCATATTGAGGCATAAAGGAAGAAGGAATACAATTTCAAGATACATGTTATGGAGAATATTAAATGATGAAGAACATTTGAAACGGATAATAAGAACCCTTGGTAGGATCCAGAATAACATTAATAATTAGGTCAATATTAAATCTATGATATGAAATGAGTTTACTAGGAAGTCAATCATTTAACTCTTACACAAAGTACAAAAAAGGGAAATGATAGAGTGTTGAAACTATAGACATAATTTGTAGGAAATAAATGTTGTAAAGAATAGAAGAGAATCCTTATAATGTGAAACATAAAAGAGTTTGGTGACTTCACTAGAAAAAATACTTGAAAAAATTGTAGTTCTAAAAGGAATTATATTGGTTAACTATGAAGACATGACAATAAAGATATAAGAAGATAAGAAAAATCTAGAAGGCTAGAAAAAAGAATTGAATAAGGTAGGACGTAAAGTTTTGACAATCCACCTAGCATCAAAACCCTAAACTTTAAAGTTTGAAAAGATGAGGGAAATACATATAAAGAAATGAATAAGAAAGAATTGATGAAAGAACATTATCATGTAATAAATTTAGGCCTTTTGTTAAAAAAAAATTGGATAAGGCAAAATATAACAGATCATCTCATCATTGATGAATCGTCCTGACATATTTGAATACAAAAAGGAAACAGCCTTTTGTGTATATTCAAGGGCATTGTCGGTACAAAGATTTTAATGGATGTTTAAAATTCCATAGAAATCATTGCGTGAAATGCATGCATTAGTGAAGAAACTTCATCATGAGTTTGAAGGAGGCATATCCAGGTCATTCTAGAAAAATTGTCCACAAACATAAGAAAATATTAGAATATATTATAATTTGTAGTCCAAAAAGGACCACAAACATCACTATGTAGTAATTCAAATATTTTGGATGATTGTTTAGTTGTATGAGTTGGGAAGGATACACGATGATGTTTCCCTATGTGACAAGCATTACATAAAATATATGAACATGAATAAATAGAATTATCAAAGAATTTAAGCTTGTCTAAGGATAGGTGTCCAAGTTTGAGATGCATTTGTAGTGGAGCAGAAGCAAGAAGGGCATGTGTTGGATGAGGTGGTGGGTGGAGAAGTAATAGAGATCACCAATGCACAATCCCTACCCAATGATCTACAAGTTCCTCCAATCTTGTAGCACAAAAAAAGAAGGACCAAAGGTCAACAAGAATCTAAGAGAATCAATAATTTAGCACACGACATGAGATTATATGGGAAGTTAGGAACAAAGTGGATAGCTGATAGTCTAAATGTAGAAGAAAGGGGAACAATGCCACAATGAGTGACTCATTTTATCGATCCATCTGCCATAGTAACTGACAGGTGCAGAATAAAGATTCGAAGGTAGTAAGAAGGTTGGGCATACCCGTCATATGTTGTGTCATCCCAGAGTCCACAATTCAAACAGAATTTGTGGCAAGCAGAGATGCCCCAAAATTACCTTGAGGAGTATTGGCTAGATTTGCTGAAGAAGAAGTAGTAGGAAGGTCACCAATGTGTCACTCAGAGGGTGTTGAGGTTGTCATGTTTCTATAGAGGGGAGGATCCCCACAATATTGTGTAGCTTGGAGAAGGCATTCATAATCCTCATTTGATAATGAGACATGAGAAGGCTGAGAAGATGACTGAGGTGGAGTCAGTGTGTGACTAGGTGGTAGGACAGATGCTTTCCTGACTTGGGTAGGTGCTTGGGCAACATGGACAGAGCCCTTGTCAAGTCCTCTACTATAGTGGGTTGGATAGCGATGTCTTAAATGGCAGAGGTATTCAGTATGACCTAACTTTCCACAATAAGTGTATTTTGGTCATTGCCCTCGTCCACGACCATGGCCTCTGGCCGCAACAACCACTACTGATGGAAGTTTAGATGCAACCTAGAAGAGACGTGAGGAGCAAGCATCTCATACTAGGCTCGTCGTGCATATAATTGGTCTATAGATGTAAGGGTTGCACCGGCCTGGAGAACTTGTTGAACAACATTAATATGAGGATGAAGCCCATTGAGGAAGCACCCAATGAGGAGAGTTTCCCTTTCTTTGGTAACCTTAGTAGAAGACATTGGAGAGAATAAGTTCAACTAGTTTGACAAAGCCTTCATCACATCATAGTACTTTGACAAGGGACGATCCCCTTGGGAATCAGAGAAGATCTTTTCGATGGTATTGTAGACGCACAAGTAGTTGTCCACCTGTGTGAAAAACCATTTCATTGTACTTGATGGAAACTTCAGGCTACATGCTTCCCCAGATCCAGGAGAGAACTTGGTTTTTGCATGTAGTCCAAGTGATATCAGGCATGATAGGGTCATCCTCAATGATAAACTTGAGTTTACCCCAGGATTTGAGAAAGGTTTGAACAACATTCATTCATAGAAGAAAATTAGCATCATTGAGTTTGACAGTAGTAATATGAGGCATATCATTATAAATAATGGTAGGTGTTGGTTTGGCAGTGTCACCCATGATATGAAAAAAAATAGTATTGGAATAAAGAGCACAATACAAAAAGAAAGTAAAAGGTATCAGAATGTAGCACGGTATAGAAAAAAAATACTACCAGAATGGAAACTCAGTAGAAAAAAGAGTAGCACTTCTAGAATGGAACTCGGTAGGAAGAAAGTAGAACTATCAGAATGAAACTCAGTAGAAAGAGGAGTGGCACTAGAGAAATGGATCTCGGTAGAAAAATATAGCACACTACCCAATTAGTGGCACGATAGGATAGATGGACATAAAATCCCGTTTTTTTAAGAAAATCATTCATACATGTTGATTAAGAGATCCACATTGAGAGGAAGAAATATATAATGGTTTGTCCCTTACTTGTTTTGGTTCTTTATAGATCAACATGAGGTCTTCTGTTTATATTTTTTGTATTGTTGTGTCACACATATACAAGAGACAAATTAAAAAGCGGCAATGTATACAGTCTTTTGTGATTGAGACCAACTTTTTGCTTCAAGATAATGATTGATTCATGAACACACAAACTGATTTAGATATTCACTACAACATCTATTGTTGTTTGATATTCCATGTGACACAGTCACATGAAGAAAAAAAACAACCAGCAATCTCTGGTGGGCAATAGATCTTGCTCCTCCAATCCTCCGTCAAAGATGTGCTCTTACCCGGATCAATTCTAGCACGCAAAAAAATATGGCTCTAGTCCATCACATGAACCAATACAATATTGGAGTTATGCCAAAATTTTGATCTGAAGTATTTTCTATAGTGACACACTTCGAGAAAAGAGAAAGGGCAGAGGGAGGGAGGGGAAAGGAAGCAGGAGAAGGAAGCACTAGGGATGGGGTACTACTCTGATACCATGAAAAAAGAATAATATATTTAGTGAGTCATACAATAGAACTGGGTCCCCTATATATAGGAGCCAGGGAGTACATGGGCTAAAGAGTCCTAAGGGGTAAATATAGTGGACCTAAGTCCAACTAATGAAGTATATTAACAATTGTCAAATAACCAGGGTCCTTCCTCCAGGGAGATGTTCATATCTACCATCAAAGCAAACCTGGAAAGGTAGAGACCGCCAAGCAAGGGAGATAGTTGAAGGTCTCCCTTAGGTGTCCAAGACCTCAACATATGCCCATAGAGTTTCTCAATTAGACCTTCTCCCCTAGCACTTGAACAATCACTGATCACCTATGGAAATCATCCTTGACCATCACCATCAGGATGGACAAGCACGTCCAGGGACACTTGTCGTCATTGTGGAAGATTAGTTCCTTTGTGTCTTTAGGGAGGCCCACAGACTTGAACTTATTGTGCACCACCATTGGCTTGGAAATGGTTTCCACCTAAGATATTCCCAATGTGACGTATGCAGTAGGGCCATCCACCCAGCAAGGCACCTCCAGATCTAAGAGTGAAAGAGGGGTGAGTCGTTGGTGATTTGGGTGGAGGTCGAGGCAAAGGGGCCTACACAACCCTTCCCATCATCTGAAACAGGTGATACATAGTCTCCAGCTAGATATGGATGGGAGATATGTTAGAGAGACAAAGTGTATCACACACTTTGGTTCTTGTTCTATAAAAATTATGAACAAGATAAAGCAAAGAATAGCAGTTAAAGAATATTAAAATATACACTAAGAACAAGTATTTCTGAAATGAATAAATCAAGAAGTAGTAGTTCAATATATGAATGAGGGGAAGATGAAATAAATATGAAGAAGGCAAAAAATAACATGATTTAAAGTGAAACAGTAATGTGATAGGAAAGGAATATGAAGTTAGATTCCCTTACGAATAATTTTGTTTGATTATATGTTGAACCAATTCCTTTGTCGATCAATTGTCTACTATCGTTTTGATGCATTTCAACAGATTCCTCATGATTGCATGAAATTCAGAAATATAAAGTTAATTCTAAGTAATAAATTAAATTACACAAGAATGAAATGTATGCTAAATAAAAAGGATTCATAAAAAAAGAATGATGAACCCAATATGACTCATGGAATAGGAACGAGAGACTCATACCCATAGTATATATAAAGTGAGTTTTACATGGGGAATGTTTATATAGAAATCAAAATATCAGAATATTTAAGAAGTAATAAGAATGAAAGTTATGGAACACATGCCCATACTTATAATAAGAATCGATAATAAAGTCAATAGTGTTAGATGAGAGGTTTTTGTATGGTATGAAGATGAAAAAAGTATAGGGAAGTTTGACAGAAGATAAGTGATACATGGATGGCAAGCTCATACACATTTTTTGTTCTCCAACAAAATGTTAAAAGTTAGAAAATACTCAAGAAATAGTTTGATATATTAAATATTAACAATATGTGATCAAAGAAAAGTATTAAGAGAATTATTGAAGGGATATAATATTCTTAATACATATTATCCTCCTCCCTGAATTTCATACATGAAAGCAAAGAAAATAAAATATACCTGGAAAATGAGCTATGTATATATGAGAGAAGTCCTCAAAAAAGCATTTTCTACTAAAAAGGAAGAATAAACATGAATAAGGGTGGAGTATGTGAGTTTGATAAGTAACTTGCATGCAATCCTAGTAAGAGTAAATTCATAATAAATTTTTAGAGTAGAAGTTAGAAAACAAGGAATAAGGTTCTATTAAATTATTGAGAATAACTAAATCTACATCCAAGTATAAGAACAATGTCTTCCTCATTAGTTGTTGATCCTGAAACCTATGTATTTGGAAAATCTCTAGAACCTTTATATAAATTTTGATAATACTCTATATACATATTATCAAAAGTTTTATAGTCATTCTTACCCAATTCAAAACAACCCATAGAAGGACACCTATATAAAGTGAGGTTGATAAAAGTAGAATGGCACATATGATTTATCCTTTATCTCAAATATTATAGTTTTACTATTGTATATATCAATCCATGGATATATCTATTAGTGATAGCTACATGTTTACATATAAATATCATAGTAAGAAAAATGTAGATGATCATATGATCTTCCCATCATATTTTATACGAGAATACACATCAAATTACAAGTCACACCAAGCTTGCATTTTATTTAGACACATTTTGGACCAATTTTAAATAGAGTTTGAAAGGAAGATTTTATTTGGAAAACTCTAGGGAAGAATTATGGAACACCTACAGACATAATATGGTGAAATTTTGGCTTTTTTGTGGAACTATCCTTCTCATCTTTGTACTTAAATAAGGTCAAACAATGGAGAGATCCATTTTTATCCTATTGATGCATCGGGTTCAAGCATCAAAATACACCAAAGATAAACAATTCTTCCATCATTTATGAAACACCGAATAGAGAAGTGAATGTGGTCTCATATAATGGAGAAAGTGACTACTGAATATCCCAACACACTGAGCCATATTATCCTACTTTATGTTTATATATCTTTAATTATACGTCTAATGAAGTAAGGTATAGTAAATACTAACAACTAATAAAAAGTATAAAGAATGGAACATTTAAAATCCCTTTTATATGGTAAATTTCCTAAACTTATGATTCCCTAACAAAATAAAAATGATGTAAAATCACGTCTAGATGTTTATGTGTAAGTAATGTATCTAACAGAAGTAATAATTAGTTGTAATTTGGTTTTGGATTGATCAATAGTCCAATATAGTTTAGATATGACTTACTCTTACTCTACAGCTTATGAGGACTTCAAGATTATAATCTTGCCCTAATAAATGAAAAATAAGAAATGTTGTTTTTCATTATTTAAATCTTATATAAAACATTTTAAGAAAGAATAACTATGTAATATGATACAATAAAGATCTGAGTACCATCTAAGGATGGATTCTTAAGAAGGTGAACATATTACAAAAGAAGATTAATTTTTTTATAACTTAGCAAAAGAAAGGAATTTTTATGTTTTTATTTGTATAATTTATTATAATATGTGTAGGAATCTATGGAGAGAAATAGACATCTAGGAAGCAATAAATATTCAAAACTTTATTTCTCCATGTGTCCACGAGCAGATCTAGTTTGCAATGATAAATTAGGAAGGAGGATTTGTGAGATTATACCTTTGTCATGGAGTATATCCGGTGATGGATCTTGCAAGAAAAGGATGAAGGAAGATGTCATTCACATTCTTTCAACTTAGTCATGAAGGTCATATACATCTTTACATAGTGAACACAAATAAAGGAAACTCCACTACACACTCCAAGAGTTTATGTGGAAGGAGAAGCCTTTCCGTTGGTGAGTGCTAACATTGAGCAATCTCTCCTTTCTCCCTCTCTCCTTGAGCATATTTGTGGCTAATCAAAGGCCTCCCAAAATCTGTCTAGTAAAACTTGATCATAATGACACGATTTATAGGAAGGGTAGGGAAGAATGATTTCTAATAAACCATGAGAAACAAAAAGACAAAAACTACTTTTCACCATGCCATTCATAAATATCTAGTCAAAAGAATAGTTAGGTCATGATGCTTTATAGGGGTTCACCCAGACTTCTAGATAGGAAGTTGTGTTGGTCCAACTGGTTAAATGGATAGGTCGGGTTGCTTTACAGTGGTTCACTAAGACTTCTAGTTAGGTGATTGGCCAGGGTAGACTACTTTACATCAACCCGCCTAGACTTCCATCTGGAGACTAGCTAGTCTAGTCATCCGACTAGACTGGGTCAGACATATTAGATCGATTTTCTAATCTATCCTAGTTGGGAGATTGAGGTATATAGTAAATATATTGTGTGGATCTAAGCTTGGTCAATCAACTAGATCATCTAATTGGTTGACTAGCATGTCTAGTTAGGCAACTGGATTTTTATTCAACTGACTATGCTTCATTTAGTCCATCAGTGATTAACTTGATTTCCTAAACCTTTTCCAAACCAACTAATGATATGACCATTTTATACTCTTTTTCTCTATGCATCCTACATTTGTTACCTTATTGGCTCCAAAATATGATGCTAGTGATACATATTCACATTATGATTTCACAGACAATGATTGGTATCCAGCAAGAATTTATTTCTAGCCAAGTAATTGAAGAAGTATGAGAATAACTTTAACTAGTATTTTCACTAGAGTTATAGTAAACATATAATCTCTTTGTCATTGATCGATTGAATCTAAGTCATGGAAACATCATCCTCTTGATGTTTAATCTTTGTTTCTTGATGAAGAGTAGACTTTTTGAGATATATATGAACTCGATATCATTGTTGACTAACATGAGAACGACCATGAATTTCATAGTCTCACTCATTAAGTGTTCAGGATAATATTTGATTAGGAGTGACAAATTCCATCAACATTACTCACTGTTTCCACATGTGTTAGAGTGCACCCAATCACTAAATGTATGAAAGCCTTTATTGCAGGTTAGGTTGGGAAATTGTATAGTATAGAGAATGAAATGTGATGATTGTAGTGAATTTAGGTCTATGGATCACATTTGCATAGAGATCTGAATCATACCACCACTAATGGATTCCATGTATCATACTAAATGTGGTTCTATTTAGTAAAATGTGTTCTCTAATGAGTACTTTGTATCTGATTTGATATCCAATACCATGAATACAATGACATAGTCAGCACTCAACATACACACTAGTTGTATGTGTTATTGTTGTCCCATAATATCCACAATAGTAACTAAATAGGGACATGACAAGAATGTGTACTCCTAAGTATGCATATCATCTCATGTTTAGGTCTTCAACCCAAACCATATGTGATCGAGTCAAGACATTCTTAGAACATTACTATATTTATTCATTATCTTGATACTGACGGAAACATAATAACTACAATTGTCTTTCTTGATAATCAAGTAATTACAAAAGTTTTCCATTACAATTTTCATATGACTAGGTGTCAGAATATTCTAATAATAGTCTCTGACTTGCACTAGAGACAATCACTCATGAACCTAAGTTCAAGTGATCTAAACATGACCATCATTCTTTTGTTGTGAATGTTCTTTACTCATAGGATCAACAACATTGCTTTTCATTGGTAATTTTGAACTTTTTGCATCTCCTCGATGTACAATCTCTAAAGCTATAGTATATGCTTGGACTGATGATGTGATCTACATCCCTTAGCTTGTTCCATAATCTATTGTTGTCTTTGTATAGCTCTATTGTGTCGTGAATGGATGCAAACACTCCTATTAAACCAATGAACTTGTTGATCCATACGTCTACAACGTTTTGTTGTGGAGGTAATTATGTACTCAAAATCTATTATAGAATCAACTACTATCTCTTACTTGGAATTTTTATAGCTCACAGTTCAGCCTTTTACGAAAAACACAAAACTAGACTGTGACCGGTAATCGTCCTTTTTAGTTTGCAAATGTGTGTCGATGTAACCTTTCACAACCAATTCTTCCTTACTATTTTAAGTAAGGAACTATCCAAAGTTCTTATCAAGTACTTAAGTATGTTCTTCACATTAGTTTGGTTTCCTTCATTGGAATCTTTGTGGTACCTATTTTTCATGCTCAAGGCATACAAGACTTCGAGACATGTAAATGATATTGTATACATAATGGATCAAATTGTAGGTGCATACTGAATCTTAACCACGTGTTCCCTCTCTTCATAAGAGTTGGGACATTGGGATCTAGAGATACTTATTCCATGAGACATGGGTATGTTTCCTCTCTTAGACTCTTTCATGCAAAACTTTTTTTCACTTTGTTAATGTATTCACCTTGACTTAGACCAATAAGCATTTGAGATAGATTTCTATAAATCTTTATTCCTAGTATATAGGATGCTTTCCCAACAATATTTTAACCAAATGTAGAGTTGGAATGTCTTTCTCCATCAATAGTATATCATCTGCATATAATATGTAGAATACAATCATGCTCTCACTAACCTTCTTGAAAATACAAGGTCCATCATCATTTTGAATAAATCTAAATTGTTTGATAGTCTCATCAAAATGAAGATTCTACATCTGAGATGCTTACTTTAATTTATAAATTAACCTTTGTATCTTACCAGCTTGTATGTCTTCATTTGGAGTTATAAAACATTTGGTTACACATCCTTAAGTAGATACCTATCAAGTAATGCAATTTTAATGTCCTTCAATAGATTCTAGTCATGATAATTGCAACGAAAAGCATGATCCATATGCTTTTCAACACAGAAATATCATATCCATATTTTAGATTTCTCTTTAGGAGCATTTTGTGTTTTTTTCGAAGATAAAAGATAGCTATTCATTAATTCAAATATGCTTGATCTAGTACAATGAGGTCCAGATCAAAAGAACCTTGAATAAGGAGTGTCTCCTTAACATCTACCGCCTCCGAAGCTAGGTAGTGAGCAACTCCATTACAATTCCTAGATACATATGTAAGGTTGATCACCTTAAATCTTTCCATCAACTATAATATGTATCATATTATGATATATGTATGCCCCCTCCCAGATCCTCTTTCTATGATTACCGCAATAACCTGCTCACATTCAGACTTGATATGGAGCACCAAAAAACCCAGGTGCAGACCTATGCGAAGACCAAATAAGATTGTTGTACCTTTGGCCAAGAAGGATGATGGACATGCGACCCTTTGTTGGTAGGTTTGTCATAGCTTTTCCCAGTGATCTCGAAAAACAACTTCAACTCCATTCTCGCTCCTAATCTCCATGATGTGTCTATGTTCATCTTCACTATTCCATCCTTTGGTGAACTCTAGCCCATTATCTTCTTTATGGTGCTCTAAACTCGAGGACCATGTTTATGACCATGGTAACGCCTATAATATGTGATTATTCTTTGAAAACTTGAAACATACCCGAAATGAACACCTCTTCATCCTTGATTACCTATATGTTCCTTGATGTCCATAAAATCCAAAGGAAAGTTGTGGCTTGATCTACCTCTTCCTCACAATTCCAATTTAGTAGGCTCTTGTAGATTTCTAGACTTTTCAGTCTTCCTTTGCACCAGTTCTCTAGTTTCACATTGCTTAACACCAGACTCTTTGATCTTGGCTACAGGAGATTAGTGTATGTCCCAATTCTTTTGAATCTGTCAGACATCATCAGCAAGCATCATCTTCTATCACATGTCTTAGCTTCAATTTACACCTTTTGGGCAATCTGTCTCTATGCATCCTCAATAAGAAATGTGTTGGGTTTTACGTGGTCTGAGTAGGTAGTAGAAACAAAAAAATTACTGGATCATAAACCCATAACCAACAGATCACATCAATATCTAGGTAATGGGAAGGATGGTTTTAGCAAGATATACTTGGTCCTGAGGCTTTCTCAGTGACTTTACCTTGCAGCAAGTGTGGTCTTCAACCAACTGTCTTTGACAGCGTCTGTGCAGCTCCTTGTCTTGACGCAGACTACGGTTGGCTATCATCCTCCTGAGTAGCAGAAGTCTCCCGCCTATATAGATAGTCCACACAGTCTACCGAGAACTCTAGTCATCTTGAAGGACAAACTAGAAGGATTTGTCCCCTTCTATAGGCATACTAGACACCAACACACTCTCCCACTACCAGTTGCTTTTCTGCAGTTGTCTTTCCCTCGATGTTCCTCCCTAGACCGGTAGAACTTGCTTGGGCTCTCTCGGTTACCACAACTAGAGAGGACAACAACTTTGCAGGGAAATTGATGTTCTAATTTGTGTGTCTAGAGAATCCCCCTATACCCCTCTATATATAGTAGAGGGCAGGGTCAGGGTTCCCAGTCTGTGTGGGAGTAGAAGGGTCTCAAATTTCTATAAACAATTTACAACACGGCAGGTGAATCGGTCGTTTCATAATTGAACTGGTCGTTTGGGAGTGTGAATCGATCGGTTCACTAGTGAACCGGTCAGTTGGAAGTGTGAGTTGATCGATTCACCCAGTTAACCGGTCATTTCACTTCTCAGACCTGCCTACAATTGACTTTCTTTATTCATTTCTAATTAACACAAATATTAATTCTTGTCCCAATCTAATTAAACAAGTGAAATGAAAAACTTTTTCTCACAAACTAGGACAATTCAACACTGCTCGTTTGGACCAGTTCAACTGATCAGTTCACTAAAGTGAACCGGTCATCTAACTGACCATGAGCCAATCAGTTCACCCATCGAACCAGTCGATTAGTGGTCCACATTGTGTAGAACACAGTCAATTCAGTTCTCAATCAATCTGACACTCTAATGAGTTGGTTCAACACTTGAACTTGATGATTCTAAGTCAAGTCTATTAATTGATTGTTTGATTGAGTACCTAAATACTTTGGTAATAAATCCAAACATCATACATGGATAAACTCCTCTTCTAGGTTAATCCTTTGTGTGTGACCCTGTAGGTCCCATTTCACATTGGCGGTGAATGTCCATAACTAGCTTATGACATCACAAGCAAAGAGTGGTACCTAGTCAGACATCAGTGCTACTAAGTTGAAAGGAAAGTTGGAGAATAACTTTCAATCCTACAATCTATGATTGGTGTTCCAGTGAATGTATAATTGCTTTATCTCTGATATCCTGAATTAACCCAAGGCATGGAGTTGTCATCCTTTCAACGTTCATTCATGTTTCTTGAACTAGAGCAAACTGACTGAGATATGTGTGACATCAATATCATTTATTTATTTACATGTGCATGTGCATGTCTTTCTCGGTCTCACTTATTAAGTGGCCTGGACATCGTACTCCCTTAGGAGGGACAAATCTCATATCTATCACTCACAGTCTATCTCATGCGTCAAAGCCACCCAATCACCACCTTTATAACAACCCATGTTTTAGGACTATTTTTGATGATGTCAAAGTGTACCCAACCACATTCAACGAGTGCAATGATTTCAGGTTTAAGAATCATAATCACCACCATTACTATGAGAGATGATTCTGACTACCATGTCATGGTTCCATGTGTCACTCTCATGGTGGGTCTGTCTGATACACTGTTCTCTAACATGTATCTGTGTGCTTGGTTTGATATCATATATCATGACTAATGAGACATTGTCATCAACCAATACACACTCTAGTCTTGATGTGTTATTGCTATATATAAATCTTCTACAATGCCATCCTACTAGGGACATAACAAGAATGTGCATACTCTTAGCATCTGTATGATCTCATTGTTTAGGTCCTTAACCTGAAGACATACATCATTGAGTATTGTCATTCTTTAGACATTTATTCTGCTCTATCATTTATCTCATAATTTTTTGAGCTATTATAAATTGGAAGCTTGTATTTGATATTTATGAAATCAATCAGAACATATGTCAATCCAATCATCATATGGTTGACTCTCTGGATATACATACCAAAAAAATCACACTTGCACTTAGAGCCAATCGACTTCGAATCAAATTCTTAGTGATCTCTAAACATGTCCCACATGTTTCCATTGTCCTAGTGCTAATCCAGTGATTTAGCAACATTTTTCTTTAGTCAGTATATTGCATATTTAACCTGTCTTCACTGTACAAATTTTCGTATGAGATGGAGTTACCTTAATATGCTATATGATATTCCTTGCCTAACAAATAGCTCCATATTTTGACTTAGTATTTCTACTTTGTCATTAATGGTTGAAATATCTATAAGTTTATCTGTATGAACTTCTAGATCCATATAGTATCCTCTGGTGTTCATAACACAAGGAAAATTAGCATTCCTTTTATAATTAAATGGCTTTTAATTTTACACAGAACATTTCCACTTAACAACTCTTGTTCACTTTACAATTGAATATAACTTTTATATTTTTCATTTTGTGATCATTTTTATGTCATTTTGGAAGCTTGCATCAATGTAACTAATTTACACTCAACTCCTCCTTTTATTACCATAGAATTGATCCTTTAATACTTCACAAATACTTAAATGAGTTCTTTATGGTATTCCAGTGATTGTCACTGGAAGTAGACAGACATCCACTCATCATGTCCATTACATACTAGATTATTGGATGAGTATATCATATTGTCATGTCCAATACATGAAAGATGATGTATGCATATATATTTTCTTGTCATGGTCGATACAAACAAGATAATGGGATGATTACATACATGATAGATCCAATTGTGAATGTTCAAGGTATCTATATATGTGATCCTAATCTTCATAAGAATTTGGAACACTAGGCATCTGAGAGACTAACTCCACGTAATATGGACAAGTTTTCTCCCACTAAATCTTTGCATACAAAACCCTTCTGCACAGACTTCCAATGTATGCTCTCTCTTTATCATGTCAAGAAAATTTCAAGAATTATCTCTATAGGTATATATCCCTATCACATAGAACATTTCTCTTTATTCCTTTAAAGAAGGTATTTCCATACCAGTTTTGTTTTATTCCTCATCATCATGTGGAATACACTCCCATTGAATCTTTGTAATCACAGATCCTTTCTTTATTCTGATATATCAGTCAAACCTTTTGACTATATAATAAAAGTAAAGACTCCAGTTATGAAGTGCTTGTATTTAATCAATCATATTGATTAATCTCTTGTAACTTATAGACTGCATTTGCATTATCAGGATTATAAAACCCTTCAGGTTGTGTCACATACACAACCTCATGTTATTCCTACTAGGAATGCGCTTTTAATATCCATATGCAAAATTTCATAGTCTTTAAGTTCTAATAGCAAGCATGATCCTTTATGGCCTATAGACACTACCATTAGTTAAATAAATTATTCAAGTTCAACACCTTGAACTCACTTGAATTCATCTCAACCAATCAGCTCTTGAAATGTCATCCATGTCAGTCTTAACTCTTAATACCCAATTGCACTTATGGGTTTTATCCCTATAAGTACTACCATTAAGGTCATACCTTATTTGGTGCTTATGACTTCAACCCATAACTCAAAATATGGTTCCTCAACATCATATAGATTAACTATTGACTCGTCATCATATGACCAATTAATCACCTTTGAGTTTGTAGGATATCATTATCCATCAATCTCAAGGTGTTTTCTACTAGATATATGAGGTGTATCCGTTTCATAAGGAATTGGAGATTCCATAACATTTGTGATTCTTAATATCCTTTTGTACGTTTATTTTGTGTAAAGCATGTTCTTTAGAAGAATTCTAGAAGATTAGTTATTTGTTTGATGATCATACTCTTACTTTTTAGAGTATGATTCCTTCTTTAATTTAGACATCATTATGCCTTAATCATGAGTTTTCTATGATACACTATCATAGTTACTCACAAGGTCCTCAAACATTTAGCTTAAGTATCTCATTCATTGATCATATCAAAGAGTTACCACTATTACGAAGTTTGTTCTTCATTTATGATATTCTAGAACATTTCAAGATATTCGTAATGGTATTTCATTAAATACCATATCTGAAGTATTAACATTTATTCCAATAGGTATGTATATATATCCATAGGTATTATACCGAATAGATCATTCTCCCACTACATCTAGTGAAGATTGACTTGTTATCATGCCCAATAAACAAGACATTCATATCTCTTAGTGGTTCATTAACCAAGAGAGTCTAGTTTATCGGTCAACATGGAATCTAGAGATGAATTTATCATTCATTTGTTTAAATGATAATGCTAATTTATTGTTTCAGTCATCAATAACTTTTAGGCATTATTATTTTATCTCATGCATAACAAGTACCACAAAATAAATAAGGCATTGCCATAAAAGATCATATCTTTGAAATTGAAACCTAAATTTTATTGATAGACATCCTTGTCGTTACAAGATGCAGAAATAAAAATGTTTCTATTTATTGGCAAAATGAAATAGTCGTTCATAACTCTATTACATGCCCTTTGGGCTAAAATAAACTAAAAGGTACTTCTATCTATGCCAACAACACTTGCTCCAATGTTGATGAGTGTTCCTTCTTGGTCCTTTCATAAAGTCCATCACTTCTTTTTAGATCTTTCACATCATTTATGTCATATCTATATCTTGGTATCATATACCTAAGATAAAGAAGCATTTTAAGTTTATTTCATGATACCTGAGGTGGAGACTTCCATCCCCTCCTTCTTCTTCTTTAGTTCATCTATGTAGAGAGGGAAATTTCACTTCCAATTTCCAGGATCATGATAATGGTGCCATTTGCCTCCCTTATTCACCCCTCCCTTGGCTTTGAGAGTTGAAGATGACTTGGGCTGTTGTCTAGCATCAAAAACTTTCTTTTCTTAGCCCAACAACCTTCTAGTGAGCCAGAATAAAAAACAATTTAGTTATTACTTGGCCAACGATGGAGTCCATAATCAATTATTAAGGTAGGTAACATTACCAATTGCATCATATGTAATTCTTGGATAGATTATATGCACAACTCTTTGTCATAGTCATATGCATGCCTCTAAGTGCTTAATCTCATTAATAACATGACGTGGGATTTTATCACACTAACAAACTCACTCGGAGTTGAAATCCCCGAGCTTTTACCAAAACTAAAGTGTAATAATACCACCCGCAACAAGACGAGTCTTATCGCAGTATAGTTAAGGATCGAACCCAAAGGACAACGTTTTTAATAATCTTTGTCAGTCTAGTCTAGTTCAAGTTAAGACTAATATTTAAAATGATTGGGTGATTTGAGGTTACTAAGACTAATTCCAAGAAAGTAAAAGTTGAATTAAAGTTGGGTTTAGATCGGTGATATGGAGTCACTGGGATGGTATCAAATTTAACCACCGCTACACATGCAAACATGTTCAATTGCAAATAATCTAGGCAAGATATAACAATCCAAATGGAGCTGCTGCGGAACCCCCCATACAGGCGTCAGGTTCGCGTAAGCATCACCTTAGGCATCAGATGTCTCATCACCAACCAGATCACTTACTTACGGCTCTGAAGATATAGAAATATAACGTAGGTTGTGGGGCCCCTATACAGGCGTCACGCACATAGAAGCATCACCGAAGGCTAGATGGCTCGTCCCCTCACGAATCATACACTTACGACCTCGAAGAAATCCCATTCTATTTCTAGTTTGGGAGTCAACCGCATTAATCCATAAGCAAGCAAGTGATAGATCTACAAACTAACATCGACGATAAATAAGATGATAAAAAATCCAACTAAGGTTTTGGTCCTCCCTGAGGGATGTTTAGACCACAGTAGAATCACCGTAGGCTAGATGTCTCGTCCCCTCACAGATCATACACTTACGACCTCAAGGAATCCTATCAGAAGTTCTCATCAAGGAGTCGAACTTGTAAACCACCATCCCATCCTACATATAGAAGATTTTGGAATGTAGGAAATAACAAGATGAAAGCAAGGAGATAATCAACTACGAACATACCAATTAACAATGAAATGGAAAGTCATATACATAGACATGGAGTGCTTAGCAAAAGAACATGCTTGCATGGGCAGCAGGGCTAGTCCCCACACCCCATCGAAAAGGTACTACTCGCTCATGATGCGAGAAATCAGAAGAATAAGAGAAAGGGAAGGTTCCTCCATGAGCATGATGAAGAAGGTGGTCGCAGGTCAGTGAAGATGATACAGTCTTCTACATCGTATCAGAGCTGATATGAATGAAGAGGAAGAACCACCAAGGCAGGTTGGGCAATCCTTCTTCTTCACCTTCTCTCTCTCCTTCTCTCCCTGCTCGGTGCCAAGAGGAGCAGGTGGGCGTGTGGAAGATGAGGCTGGATCAGACCTGCGGCAGCCTGTCGGCGTGCTGTTGTCGACACCCAAAATGAGGGCCCTTGGGGATCTATTTATAGGCTTGGATGGGAGCTTCATGATTTTGGCGTGAAGCAACTCGAACGGTTTTGAGACCGTTTGACGTCCAACCAGTTTCAAAACCATTTGACGTCCAAACGGTCCTTGAGTTCTATCTTCATTCGGTCTTCATGCAAGTAACCAAATGGTCTTCATGTATCGTTCTCTCAGCTTCATTCGGTCTAGTGAGCAAACGGTCTTGGGACCGAATGGCACCAAATGGTCTTGGGACCGAATAGAACCAAACAGTCTTGGAACCGAATGGCACCAAATGGTCTTGGGACCGAATGGCTCCAAACGGTCTTGGGACCGAATGGCTCCAAATGGTCTTGGGACCAAATGGCTCCAAACGGTTTCGTTGTCTAAACGGTTCGAAATCGTTAGACGTCGTATGATTTTTGGACCTTTTTGGGCTCATGCGGTCTTGAAACTGAATGGGCCCAAACAGTCTTGGGATCATTAGGAGGAACCATATGGTGAGATTGATTTGTGAAACCGAATGGTGAAAACTGATTGGTCAGACTGTTTGGTCAGAACTGTTAGAGCAGACCATTTGGTCAAGATCAGAAGTGTGAGGTTCTTTGGTGAGCTCCATGTGATGATATAACTTGGTTTTGACCTATTCCAAATCAATATAAATTTGATCAAAATTCATAATAATTGGATTTCTTAAGAGAAATTACAATATGTGAGATTTAAGAGATAAATCAAAAGTATTGAATCAAATTGGTTATAAAAAGATGACTGAAAATCAGGATGAATATGCATTCATCAAACACCCCAAACTTAAACGTTGCTCGTCCTCGAGTAACACAAAATCTGAAACAGTCACCAAGTGAATACTTTCGATCATGTGACTGCTTCCTCTTCACATCACGATTATTTCTTTTCCACTCTGTATGACCAAGCATCTCAACTTCCTGGGATCACTGAACACATCTTACAATATCTTCGTTCCTGAGTTCACTTTTCCAATCTCACTTCCTCCTTACCTTTTCCAGCAACAAGCATGTCAAAGAGTTTTGTAAGAGTCCAAAGATACCTACAGAATGACAAGTGTGCATCTGATCTGACATTGGTGTTTTTCAAGGAATTGAAGGCTTTAATTGTGCCTTTAGGAAGAAAAGGGAGTGAAGGGTGATATGGAAAGAAGAACTAAATATCTCCTCTATTTTATTGCATGTATTTTTTTTGTGAAAATCTCTCCTCTATTCTACTCGAGATTGCATTTCCTTTTTGTGTGAGCTTTGGCATCTTTTATATGCAAATCTCTCCTCTATTCGACTCGAGATTGCATTTTTGGTGGTACGCCCCTATTAATTTGTGAGGGGTATGGAAGAAGCAAATATAGAGGGAAGCGGCGTGCCACCCCGAACTTAGGGTTTGGCATTATATTGGCTATTTTTGTTTCCTTCTGATGGATGGAGGGATACGAAAATGATAGAAGAAGTGTAGAAGAGGGTTCAGATCAGAATTCGACTTGATTTACAATTTCATGCACCGGGTTGTTCTCTTTATCATACTCTGCTCAAATAATGACTTGATGAGTATCCAGATGGGATTCAGTGTTGTTGTTCCACTAGTTAGTTAGGAAGCATGACATGTTTGATCCCTATAAGTTTGACAGACACTTGCCAATTTTTTTTGCATAAATATCATGATGTTAGGATTCAAAAGTTTCACAAGATGATTACAATCAAAAGGCTAGTTTTCATAAGAAGGTCCTTTTGAGGATCTGCTTCAAATAAGGAGAGTATAATGATAAATGCATAGAGATTGAAACAAAGAATGTCAAAACTTCATCCGGTATCTGTTCAATTTCTTTGTAATTTTAAAAGTTTGAAAATTTTTTAAGATTCTGAAATTTTTTTGTCAAAAATGCAACAATGCAATCTTAAGTTTGAGTTTGATGGGTGAAAGTGGAAAGTAAGATACGTACCACCCACCCTCCAACCCGAACTTAGAAATTTTCTCGTCTCGAGAAAAATCTAAATCTGAGATGGAGGGGGAAGTTCATGCCATTTGGACCACTAAATCTGGTTGTGTTCCAATCAACGTGTTTCCTCCATCTGAAAATCTCAAATAGAAAGACCATTCAAAACTCAAAATAACATATCGCGATGCAATTTCATTTGGTGAAAAATTCCTAAAAAGTAAAAACAAAATTAAGGGAAAATTTCTAAATCAAATTTAAAACTAAATACAAATTTATTTATCGGGTTGCCTCCCGATAAGCGCCTTTGTTTTATGTCGATGGATTGACTGAATTCTTAAGCTTCAAGGTGGATCCTTTGGATTGGAGAGATCCAGTGATGCATCAATGTCTATGTCAGCTTAGGTGAAGTATCTTTTTAAGCGGTGACCATTTTCCACAAATTCACCTGACTTTGCACTCCATAAAGAGAAAGCATCATGTGGAGAGATGTTTTTGACAATGTAAGGTCCATACCAGTGAGAATGGAGTTTTCCTGGGAATAACTTTAGTCTTGAGTTGAATAGAAGCACTTGGTCACCCACTTGTATATCTTTTCTTTTTAGATGACCATCGTGCCAAAGTTTGGTTCGTTCTTTATAGATTTGTGCATTTTCATAAGCAGTCATCTGGAGTTCATCCAACTCTTGAAGTTGTAGAATCCTGGCCTGGCCTGCTTTCTTCATGTCGAAATTTAGTTGTTTTATTTCCCACAATGCCTTATGTTCCAGTTCAAATGGAAGGTGGTGACACACTTTTTACGTGCGTAGAAACGCAAGTGTACGCGTCACTGTAATATAGGCCTTTGTGAGGCCCGAGTCGAACTCAGGGACACGTGAATTATCGAAGACTACTACTAACTACTCGCAATCAGCTAGACCGGTTAAAAAGTTGGAGGTTGTTGTAAAATTAAAAGAAGATAAAATAAAACAAAACAAAGCAATCGATTAAATGTTTAGTTTAATCAATTCAAGTGGGAATCTTTAGGATTGCGGTTTCACCGCGGGTTTTCATTGTAATAAATTCTATATAGTTATTCAGATTTATCTCTCTATCTGGGTAGTAGCCTGGTATTAGAATTGCCCACTGTTGTGGTACAATTCACTACCTATGCCTAGGTCGGTTCCACCGTCGTAGCAACCTATACCCTAAACTAGGTGCATTAGAGTCGATCTCTCGGTATCCACCATTAACCTTACACCACCTTGTTCAAGGGATTTGTCAATTAATGTAAATTCTGTCTATTTCAACCATTAATTCTTCTTTCAAAGTAATTAAGGGCATTAGATTATTATTATGGTGATCAAGCATAACAATATAATTGAGAAAACGAAAGCATACCATGGATTTAAGAGATAATTGATGAATTACTATGATAAAATTGTCATACAATGATTTCCCGGGCTACTCCCGGTCCTAAAGACAAAGGGGATTAGCCCCGCATGTTCATCGCAGAGAAAACCATGGTAGAGAAAAGGGGAAACATGGAGAAAAACGTGATTAAGTAGTGAAACCTCTGAACGGAGAAGATCCAAGCCCTCCTTGGCGTAGAATATGCGTTCTCCCACCTTTCAGTGGTGGAAAACGTCTTCTTCGGCGTTCGGAATGGCTGGGGTGTGCTTCTGGGCTCCGTTCTTATCTCCACACCTTCTCGGGACGTGTGCAGCGGCTAATGACGTGTTGGATTGCTCTTGGCCGCCGTCATTAGGTATAATCATCGAGTTAGGTCACCAAAATAACACGGCCGTCCGATTTAGATCAATCTGAAACCAACTTGTATCTGACGGTGTCGATACTATCGACGTGAGTCGATAGTATCGACCCTGCACAATATCGGCTGGTCTCCTTTTCTTTTCTCTTTCACGACTGATGCTAACTCGATACCATCAACGAGGGTTGATGGTATCGACTCTCTTAGGCGTCGGTTTTGTCTTTTTCCGTCACTGAAACTCCTCGTATCGATAGTATCGACTTTAGTGTCGATAGTATCGACTGTCTTCTCGCCAGCAACCTGATGGTATGTCGATACCATCGACTCTCCTGTCAATATTATCGACTCTACGATATTCCTTGCGACTGGCAACCTGTGGTTGTGTGGATGGTATCGACCACTGTCGATAGTATCGACAGCAGCAGATACTTGTTTTTCCTGAAATTACAATACGAAACCACATAAGCCGAAATAAAACATATTCTTGTAATACTTTATTCTCAAAAATACGGAAATAAGGGAGATTTTGACATAGAGAAGGATCATAGACCAAAGTAGATGGATTATGCAATATTAACCACCAAAATGACTAATAAATGCATAAGAACACAAATAAAAAAGTCTATAAATGCGACTCAAAATCATCACATCAAACTCCCCTAAGCTTGAACATTGCTCGCCCTCGAGCAACTAAACCTTAGAATAGAATTTCCAGAGTCAACTAAAGAACAAATCATCACAACAAACATCACCATATGATCTCCACCGGACATACACATTCTGGCCCTTAATAACCACAGAATGATAATTACCCTAACGCGACAGTAGTCATCCATAAAAGATATCCACCTCAAAACTGATGAACACTATCACATAAGGCAGTTAACATAATAAAATTCATCGGTCCAGACTCGGTGCATCTTGTGATCTCCTATACTACGTTGCTCGCCCTAACTACCATCTACATGGAAGAAGCTCTCCTAATATTCATAAGTGAGGAGAAATTCACAGTGGCCTACCAATTCGAGCAACAAGTGGATGAAATAGGTGGCTCATGGAAGAAATGGAAGCATTATACGGTTTCAACATGCATAAAACAAAAATGCCCTAAATGATGCATTTGCACATGAACATGTCCTAATGCCTAAGATTGAGTGGAATGATGCATGCACTAACATCCCGTCTCAAAATGAGATGGAATATCTAACTGAGCTACATCATGTATTTACTCATCTTAAAATGCAGGTGAGACTATGTTCCTTTCTCCCTCTTATTCTACTTGCTTCTCAATACTTTTTTTTTCTTTTTCCATTTTTTTTTCATTTTTTTTGGCCCCTATATCCATAAATGATAATGAATTATTTGTTGGGCTCACTTTTTCTGCATAGCTCAAATATTTGAAGCATTTATGAAGGTATGGAACAGGTTAATCACCCTTAAAGAATAAATAAGATACATGATGTACTGTATGCATAAAAATTATGAATGCAACTAAATGACACACACCTAAGGGTAATGTGCATGTATAACTGTTCTATTTTTTTATATGCAAAACATATGAAAGCGGTTGCAATGCAAGACCTATCTACATGGTATGCAATCAAAAAGATTAAAACCGTAAAGTACTTCCAATTCTTATGGTGGATTGTGAAAAACAATGAGGTGGAAAGATCACAAGACTAATTGACTGAACCTTTGAAAATTATTATGTGCCCCTCCTTACTGACCTGTGTAGTAGTTAAGAGGTTTCTCTCTCTTACTTCAAATTAGAGTCTCATTATCATTTGGTCAGTTTAGGCTCAAACAACCAATTCCGTCCACTTTTCATGAATCATTAGGAATGTACAATTGTGATTTTTCTATTTCAGAGTTGACAAAACCAATCATTTTCTTAAGTTATGTGCTCAAAGTTGAACAACACAAGCTTGTGAACACTATTTTTTTTTTAAATTTTCCCTTAATTCCCATGTACAAGCAATTGAGATGACACAAGACTTAAGACATCCACAATTACACTAGATAGGGTGTGGATCCTACAAACAAACTAAGATTGAAAAAAAACTAAATGACAAGAAATAAAACAATAAAAAAATAAGAAAACTAAAGGATAGAGCTGTTCCAACACCCCCCTAAGCTTGAATTCGACTATGGCCTCATAGTAAAAAACAATCTTAAAGGTTGGAACAGAGATACCGATTACTCTTCTGGCGGAGGCGGGTACTGTGGGGTCGTGGGGTCCCAAGATGGGTACTGCCCCTGAAAGCTAGGATCATACTGGGGCATGGGTGGAGGTTGTGGATACCCCCCAAAGTAGTTCTGTCTCCAGTAATGATCATAAAAGGGTTGCTGCTGCATCTCCATCCTATGCAACCTGTCATGAATCTGCTGTTGGTTGTCGAGGAGGAGGCACTCATTCTCAAAGATAGCCCTCTAATTGTCAAGTAACCGGTTCGTCATCTCTTGAACACCGATGTACACTGTTGTATGGTGCTGCTGCGTTTGCTGTATATCCTGCAGCATGGCATACATACCTTGCATGGAGTATACATCCTCACTTTGCTGCGAGGGCGGTGGTGGTAGCGGAGGCTGCGAAGATGAAGATGCACCCAGATGCATGCGAGGACGCTTCCTAGGTGCTACTCGTGACCGAAGAGGAGTGTAGGCCTCCTCTTCCTCTTCAGCCTCATCGTCATTATAGTTGTCGTCGCCGCCGTCTTCATCGGAGTCATCAATGGCTATGATGGGCCATCAGAAATGTTGAGCACCCTCGATGTGGAAGACAGGATCGGGAAGCGAGCATTCTTGATATGCTTGGTTTACATGGCAGTGAGCATAAGGTAAACCATCCCGAAGAAGGATGAGGTTGGAGCGGTGAAGGTGCTGCATGTTCACTTTGCTCCTGTTGGAGAGAGGAGTCAGCTGGGAGAGATTCAACCCAAGGTAGGAGGCCAGTGGTGTGATGAGCCCTCCAAAGTGAATTGGAGCCTTCCGCATACTCCACTTTACTGCCAACACTCACTGCAGAAAGAAAGCTCCCCAGTTGCACTCTTGGCGCTTTAGAAGTTTATGCAAGAAAAACAAGTCCGTCTCTTGGAATTTGCTAAGAGACAGATCACCTGTAACATACTGAATCTCAGGGTCTTCCCTGCAATTTACCCACTTGTGAGCTTTTCTTGACCTTCAAGTCCATTTGGACCTTTTTCATAAATTTCCCATCCTTTTGGATCATTTTTGGACACTATGTGCAATTTGGGCATAATTTGATGTTGAAATCACTATTTACCATCATTTATGTATATGGAGGGTGTTTGCACAAATAACCCACTTAAGGAGATAAGTTAGGGTTAATCATGTAATTTGGTCATTAAGGATGGTAATGTAATAGATAATATTAATTTGGAGTTTTTTTGGATAAATATATTATTAATAATGTGTATTTGAGTTCATATATGTGTATATTAAGCTTAATTGTTTCTCTCTCCTCAAAATATGATTTTAATTCACATTAATATGTTATTTTGTTGAGAAATGATTATTTGGATCCTAATGTGTTTAATATCTCGAAATTACTCACATGTTTCATTAAAAGTAGTATTTTCATATAATTCATTCCTTTTAATGTATTAAAATACACCTTAATGAGCAATATATTTATTGAGGGCCTTATTGGATTTAAATGCAAAATCTAATTATATAGCATCATTCTAAATGATAACATGAGCATGTGGTCCAAATTTGGTGTCATTTGGACTTCATTTGACCCCTCAAATTGATTTTATAAGCTTTTAATAAAGTATAACTATGGGATTTCAATCGATTTCATTTAATTCTTTTGTAACGCTATGGTTTCGATCCATTTCTTTGTAACGCAGTGCTTCAGCACCATCCGATGGTTCAGATTAGTTAGATTGTCGATCCAACGACTCAGACCTTGTCTCCTTCCTCCAGTCGTTCAACAGCCTGACCTCTTGGGATGCCCGATCCCGTTCTTCCTCCACACAACACCGTTCTGGATGATTTCAAGCCCTTTGGCTTCGTCTTGACCAGCCGATTCCATCGAGCCATAGTTCGTTTCCTACTTCTACCTAAATGTGAAACGCCCAACCTGGGCCATCTCCTCCTCTCCACTGCGACCTAACAGGTGGAGCTACGATACTCCCCACGCCTATTTAAGGTCTTCTAAAGCTTCCTCAGGCTTCGAGTCTTCCTCCTACTCCTCTAATTTTACCCCTTCTTACACGAGACACCCCGACCTAGTTGACCTTCTTCTCCGACGATGGTGAGATCGCCGCGGCGTCCCGCTCTGCCTTACCCCAAATTGAGTATTGGGTAAGCATCTCCAACCCATTTCCTTCAATTTCATTCTAATAGTTTACCTCACGACGCTCTCGTTCAATGGGTCCTATAGACCGCCGGAAGCAGCCTCCGGCGCCGAGCTTTTCTGAGCTTCAGTGCACCTCCACACTCATCGAGGCTTGGGTTCAACTCGCAACCCATCCACGAAGCTTTTCCCGACCCCGTTTTCCCGGTTCCTACTGTTTTCTTTGGGTTGTTGAGCTCCAACCTACTTCTCTGTTCTGGCCATTCTGCGGCATGTTTCCAGCGTTTTGAGCATGCAACTCCTCTTCTAGTGGATCAATGTGACCGCGAGACCCTGGGGAACTCATTCTCGATCTCCGGTGGCAATGGTTGTGCCTTAGTGGCCATCAGAATCGGGTTGTCATGCTCCCAGAGTGCTGCTCGAGCCATGGCTCGAAGCAGCAACATACCTGGAGGTGGGTTGACCTCGGAGTCCCTACACTACCCATTTGGTTTTCTCTATCGCCAGGGGTATTTTTGGTATTTCGCCCCTGTGTTCTTCCTCCCTGTGCAAACAATCGTTGGGTCCAAATGACTGATCTGCCCTCACAATATTAATCGTTTTGTTTTGACGAGCAGGGGTAGTTTAGTCTTTGCACTTGTTATTTACATCGAATTTTATTTTGATTTAAATAACTGTCACGATATGGTTCCCTTGCATTCTGATTGGTCGATTTTACTTAATTCATAGAAAATCGATCTATTGTCAGAAAAATGCAAATAAATAGTCAATGGAAAGGATTTTTCATGTAGAACCTGATTTTGTGGTTTTTGAAGCCTGATTCTAAATGATTTTTCGAAGTTTGCTTTGAATGCTTTTTAAGTATATAAAATGTTCTAAAATACCTAATTAATTCATTCTAACTCCAATTTGTAAAATAAAATATGTTTTATTATTCAGGAGAATATGACTAATCATTTGGGCTTGGTTTTGAACCCTAAATCATGGTTTTGTAAAATTAGGGTTTTTCCTAAGTTTTATGTCATTATATATATATTAATACATGTGTAATAATGTAACTAGGGAATTATGGAATTAGATGCAATCAACTTGGGGGATGTTATGGTAATTAAATAAAACAGGTATGTGAAACCTATTTGTAAGTGAGCCCTATTTCAGTATGTGCACCTTATTTAAGTATGTGACACCCATTATGTGGACCCTATTCATATATGTGATCTCTATGTATGAATGTGAATGTAATTGTGCAAACTACCTATCCTTCAGTTGAGACTTTTCCAACCCCACAATCATTATGGTGCTAGCCTTGTTATCCTTCTAATTGCATTTATTGGCTCTTTATTTATTTTATGCCATTGTGGCTCATTCACTTGAATCATGTGAATCATGCTACTACATATGTTGCCTCCTTTACTTAGAAATGCTTTAATTTTGTTGTTGCCTATGATGGCCTGTTTATTTATTCTTGGGTTTTATTCCCAATGCTATGTTGTTATCTTGTTATACTTTTCACTCTACTTCCAAGTGAATGTTTATGCATGATATAGTTATTGGCCAATTGACAATGTAGTGTACATGAGTACAAACCACCCACAGGGAACTGGGGTTTTAGTCCCCCTGTCGGGCACTGGAGTTTTAGTCCCCCCTGCCGGGCACTGGGGTTTTAGCCCCCCTGCCATTTTATATATTAGGCACTGGGGTTTTAGTCCCCCTACCACTTTTTAGGCACTGGGGTTTTAGTCCCCATGCCATTGGTGAGGTCCGGTAGGTGCCTCACCCTACATTGAGAGGATGTTGAGTCATAATTTATATTCATGCAAAGGCGATATTTTTTGATATTGAAATGTGGCAGTTTTCTATAATCTTATTTACTCAAATGCCTCACTCTCCTTGAAATTCCTTTGTGGAACCTTTTGTTATGAAATGCTTAACTTTATGATTTCCCTTTATCCTATTATTGACACATACCTTTTATCTTTCTCTTGCTGGATGACCCCAACCATCCAGGCTAGGATCAGAGTGCCCAGCGGAAGCGTTGTGAACCTAAGGCTAAGGATAGGACAAGAAGAAAAAAAGGAATATATAGCTTGCATGATCTTAGTTGCTTTTATGTTATATAGTTGTTTTGCTGGGAGACAATGTTGTATTAGTTAAGTCTTCCTCTACCTAGATCCTAGTTGCTTGTATAAAGTTGTACTCCCATTTGGGAAATTTTTATAATGTACTCTTTATACATTTTGAATAAAGCAAGATTTAAATTTCCACTGCTACACACATTGGTGTTTTTGTTTATCATGTTTAATAGTAGAGACTTGGTCTTTACAACATGGTATCAGAGCATCAAGGTAGTCAGATTCTTGACTAATTCAAACTGTCTCCTAGATAGAACCCTTATCTCATCTAGTTTCCCTTAGTAAGCTTTTCACCTTAGAGTTAACCAATGATGAAAATTTGATTTAGGACCATAATAATTTCATATTAGAAATAAAATTTGTCAACGTTTTGGTGAATTGTCTATTGAGTAGCTATTAGAGCAAGAAGTTGAAGTGATGGTGTCTAGAAAGGGTCAGAGCTTAGGGGCTGGCAATATTTTCCTCTGCCCCACTAGCTTGGTAACGAGGACTCCTGAGCTCATATGACCTGGCCTGGCCTGATCTGAAACGTACAGCTCGAAATAGTGTACCCTTAGACATATTACCTTATTGTTGAGTAACCTTTATAACTCTTATATGATGATTTGATTTCTTTTCTCAAACAAAAATCATCTTGTAATCCCTAAGTATCTTATATGAGCCTTAGATTTCCATGTTTAAGGTTTAGTGAACCCTATGCTATACCTTGAGTTGGAAGATAGATTTTGGTAAGACTTTTAATGTTGGGCTTTATACCCTTAAAATAGTTTGACTTAGTCAACCCTTTGAGTGGAAAGGTAGAGTTAGTACCTTGTTAGATTTTGGAGTTGTTGATTTCGAGGACGAAATCCTCTTTAGGGGGTTGGAATCCCTCAATGCCTTGAAATCAAGAGACTCTAACTCCTTAGATATGGGTTTAGTGAGAGTTGAACAAACCTAATATGATTGTAATTCATCTTGTTTGCTTATGAACAAATGGATAAGTCATATAATTCTCATACTTGAACCCTAATATATTCTTGATGCACCTAATCATTAATTATTCATATGTGAATATACATAGTTTTGATTAAGTCACCCTAATGATAGATAAAGGCCTAATAAGTAATAATCATGTTGACCTAAACCCTAATGTGTAATCATCTAGCCTTGACAATATATATATATATATATATATATATATATATATATATATATATATATATACCCTTAATGCCTTTCATGACACACTGGTGACATTAGGTGTCATCACATAATATGCCTTGGTACATGTAAGTCGATTATAATCACTTAATCATCATTGTGACCCAATTATCAGCATATGTTAGGCATATCACCTAGTTCACTAAAATACATCTCATTAATCATCTTATTGGTTTATGAATCAAATCAGTAATATGAAAATGAGTAATTGGATTCACATAATGTGATGTTAATTCATAGTAATTAGTGTTATAAGAGAAAATGATTAATGATGACCTGGATATGAGTATGTTAGATGTTGTGACAATATGTAACTTGGAGATAAGCCATACACCCTTAGACTTGTTATTAGATTAATAATTTGTTGGATAATATTATATGGTTCTCACCAAAATAGTATGTGATAATTCAACTTGATGTAGTTAATGGATAATATTGAGTTATTAAGGCTTGTGACCTAATGCATCTATAAATGTTGAAATGGCTTAGTAAACCCTAATTGTGCTAAAAACCCTTGATGAGGGAAATACATATGATATTATATTGAGATGTAATCGTTTTGAATAAAATGTGGAACAAGTGATAGCATAATAAATATGATGCCTCTTCATGATAGAGTTGTGCTAATTAGGCAAAAATGTTAATTTGAGTTTGTTAAAAGGCTATAGGTTTTGTGGAAACCTTAGTAATACCTGACTTATGTAGATTGTGTGTTGTACCCTAGATTAAGGGTTATAACCTAGTTGGTTAAGGTTGGGATGTTGCACACACACCCTCTCTTTCCTCTTGTTGTGATTTTGGGGACGAAATCCTCTTTAAGGGGTGGTGTGCTGTAACATACTAAATCTCAAGGTCTTCCCTACAATTTACCCACTTGTGATCTTTTCTTGACCTTCGAGTGCATTTGGACCTTTTTCATAAATTTCCCATCCTTTTGGATCATTTTTGGACACTATGTGCAATTTGGGCATAATTTGATGTTGAAATCACTATTTACCATCATTTATGTATGTGGAGGGGTGTTTGCACAAATAACCCACTTAAGGAGATAAGTTAGGGTTAATCATGTAATTTGGTCATTAAGGATGGAAATGTAATAGATAATATGAATTTGGAGTTTTTTTGGATATATATTATTAATAATGTGTATTTGAGTTCATATATGTGTATATTAACCTTAATTGTTTCTCTCTCCTCAAAATATGATTTTATTTCACATTAATATGTTATTTTGTTGAGAAATGATTATTTGGATCCTAATGTGTTTAATATCTCGAAATTACTCACATGTTTCATTAAAAGTAGTCTTTTCATATAATTCATTCCTTTTAATGTATTAAAATACACCTTAATGAGCAATATATTTATTGATGGCCTTATTGGATTTAAATGCGAAATCTAATTATATAGCATCGTTCTAAATGATACCATGAGCATGTGGTCCAAATTTTGTGTCATTTGGACTTCATTTGACCCCTCAAATTGATTTTATAAGCTTTTAATAAAGTATAACTATGGGATTTCAATCGATTTCATTTAATTCTTTTGTAACGCTATGGTTTTGATCCATTTCTCTGTAACGCGGCCCTTTAGTGCCATCCGACGGTTCAGATTAGTTAGATTGTCGATCCAATGACTCGGACCTTGTCTCCTTCCTCTAGCCGTTCGACAGCCCGACCTCTTGGGATGCCCGATCCCGTTCTTCCTCCACACAACACCGTTCTGGATGATTTCAAGCCCTTTGGCTTCGTCTTGACCAGCCGATTCCATCGAGCCATAGTTCGTTTCCTACTTCTCCCTAAATGCGAAATGCCCAACCTGGGCCGTCTCCTCCTCTCCACTGCGACCTAACAGGTGGAGCTACGATACTCCCCATGCCTATTTAAGGTCTTCTAAAGCTTCCTCACGCTTCGAGTCTTCCTCCTACTCCTCTAATTTTACCCCTTCTTACCCAAGACACCCCGACCTAGTCGACCTTCTTCTCCGGAGACGATGCGCTCGCCGCAGCGTCCCGCTCTGCCTTACCCCAAATTGAGTATTGGGTAAGCATCTCCAACCCATTTCCTTCAATTTCGTTCTAATAGTTTACCTCACGACGCTCTCGTTCAACGGGTCCTATAGACCGCCGGAAGCATCCTCCGGCGCCGAGCTTTTCTGAGCTTCAGTGCACCTCCACACTCATCGAGGCTTGGGTTCAACTCGCAACCCATCCACGAAGCTTTTCCCGACCCCGTTTTCCCGGTTCCAACTGTTTTCTTTGGGTTGTCGAGCTCCAACCTACTTCTCTATTCTGGCCATTCTGCGGCATGTTTCCAGCGTTTTGAGCACGCAACTCCTCTTCTAGTGGATCAGTGTGACCGCGAGGCCCGGGGGAACTCATTCTCGATCTCCGGTGGCAATGGTTGTGCCTTAGTGACCATCGGGACCGGGTTGTCATGCTCCCAGAGTGCTGCTCGAGCCATGGCTTGAAGCAGCAACATACCTGGAGGTGGGTTGACCTCGGAGTCCCTACACTACCCATTTGGTTTTCTCTATCGCCAGGGGTATTTTTGGTATTTCGCCCCTGTGTTCTTCCTCCATGTGCAAACAATCGTTGGATCCAAATGACTGATCTGCCCTCGCAGTATTAATCATTTTGTTTTGACGAGCAGGGGTAGTTTAGTCTTTGCACCTGTTATTTACATCAAATTTTATTTTGATTTAAATAACTGTCACAATATGGTTTCCTTGCGTTCTGATTGGTCGATTTTACTTAATTCATAGTAAATCGATCTATTGTCAGAAAAATGCAAATAAATAGTCAATGGAAAGGATTTTTCATGTAGAACCTGATTTTGTGGTTTTTGAAGCCTGATTCTAAATGATTTTTCGAAGTTTGCTTTGAATGCTTTTTAAGTATATAAAATGTTCTAAAATACCTAATTAATTCATTCTAACTCCAATTTGTAAAATAAAATATGTTTCATTATTCAGGAGAATATGACTAATCATTTGGGCTTGGTTTTGAACCCTAAATCGTGGTTTTGTAAAATTAGGGTTTTTCCTATGTTTTATGTCATTGTATATATATTAATACATGTGTAATAATGTAACTAGGGAATTATGGAATTGGATGCAATAAACTTGAGGGATGTTATGGTAATTAAATAAAATAGGTATGTGAAACCTATTTGTATGTGAGCCCTATTTCAGTATGTGAGCCCTTTTTCAATATGTGCACCTTATTTAAGTATGTGACACCCATTATGTGGACCCTATTCATATATGTGATCTCTATGGATGAATGTGAATGTAATTGTGCAAACTACCTATCCTTCAGTTGAGACTTTTCCAACCCCACAATCATTATGGTGTTGGCCTTGTTATCCTTCTAATTGCATTTATTGGCTCTTTACTTATTTTATGCCATTGTGGCTCATTCACTTGAATCATGTGAATCATGCTACTACATATGTTGCCTCCTTTACTTGGAAATGCTTTAATTTTGTTGTTTCCTATGATGGCCTATTTATTTATTCTTGGGTTTTATTCCCAATGCTATGTTGTTATCTTGTTATACTTTTCACTCTACTGCCAAGTGAATGTTTATGCATGATATAGTTATTGGCCAATTGATAATGTAGTGTACATTAGTACAAACCACCCACAGGGCATTGGGGTTTTAGTCCCCCTGCCGGGAACTGGGGTTTTAGTCCCCCTGCCATTTTATATATTAGGCACTGGGGTTTTAGTCCCCCTGCCACTTTTTAGGCATTGAGGTTTTAGTCCCCCTGCCATTGGTGAGGTCCGGTAGGTGCCTCACCCTACATTGAGAGGATGTTGAGTCATAATTTATATTCATGCAAAGGTGATATTTGTTGATATTGAAATGTGGCAGTTTTCTATAATCTTATTTACTCAAATGCCTCACTCTCCTTGAAATTCCTTTGTGGAATTTTTTGTTATGAAATGCTTAACTTTATGATTGGCCTTTATCCTATTATTGACACATACCTTTTATCTTTCTCTTGCTGGATGACCCCAACCATCCAGGCTAGGATCAGAGTGTGCAGCGGAAGCGTGGTGAACCTAAGGCTAAGGATATGACAAGAAGAAAAAAAGGAATATATAGCTTGCATGATCTTAGTTGCTTTTATGTTACATAGTTGTTTTGCTTGGAGACAATGTTGTATTAGTTAAGTCTTCCTCTACCTAGATCCTAGTTTCTTGTATAAAGTTGTACTCCCATTTGGGAAATTTTTATAATGTACGCTTTATACATTTTGAATAAAGTGAAGATTTAAATTTCCACTGCTACACACATTGGTGTTTTTGTTTATCATGTTTAACAGTAGAGACTTGGTCTTTACATCACCACGGGCGAAGAGAGTGGTGTACAACATGCGGTGAAGAACCTGCACGAATGGATGCTCGAAATACGCCACCGCCACATTGTGGTAGCTCACAGCTTTGCCCGGAGGGACAATTACTAACTCGGCGAAGATCACGTCCGTCCTGTTATCTGGTCACTGGTACTGCTCTCGCCCGTGATTCCAGTTATAGATGGAGTTGAATTTCTTGAGGGTGAGAGTGTAGTCAATGTTGTACAGCCGGAAAGAAACATGGTCGTTGATCCATTCCCGATCTGTGGTGATAATGTCGTTTGGCACGACATAGATGTCGAACGACGCCATGAACTCGGCGACTAACTCCTTGTATGTCGGCCAATCACTGAGGAACAGCTGGCCATCGACATGGAACTCCATCTCATCAGGCCTCCTGCCTGTGTGCCTCACCTGCCCTTTCAAGACGTAGGCGAGATTAGCATCGAACCCCAGATTACGTATCATATTGCGGTCGACGTAACGGGTCGGCTCGATCTTGCGCTTCATCAGTTCCTCATAAACCTTCTTGACTTCCAAGGAAGGATGGACAATCTGTGGACGTGGAATGGATGCAGTCAGTGGAGGAATGAACACCGAGATCTCCATCGGTGTCACACGTGAAGAAGATGTGCCGGCGGTGTGCACCATTGTTGAAGAAGAAGAAAGAGAAGAAGGAGCTCGGTGCAGGCCAGAGAAGAAAATCTCCGCTCGATGAAGAACGTGCTCCTGGATGCTCGTCGTCGGGCTCAGATTGCTCTGGAATACGCTCGACACAGGTGGAGAAGAATTGCTCTAGAGTTGTGACGTCATCTGATGACAATCCTTCTCATATATAGCCATGGCCGGCGCTGCTGTATGCCCGTCGATACCATCGACGCGGGGACCCTTCATGTCCTCAAATTCCAATTTGTAAATTTTATTGGTTGTTGATTATGTATCGAAGTGGGTAGAGGCAATACCCACAAGGACTAATGATGCTGCTGTAGTTTGCAGGTTTGTAAAAGATTATATTTTCTGCAGATTTGGTGTGACGAGGATGATTATCAGCGATGGAGGTACCCATTTCAGAAATCAAAAGTTCACTGCATTATTGAGAAAGTATGGGGTAAAGCACAATATTGGTACCCCGTACCATCCGCAGACACAAGGGAAGGTTGAAGTGTCCAATAGAGAAATTAAGAAAATCTTGGAGCGCACAGTGGCTTCGACAAGAAAGAACTGGAGTACTTTGCTACCAGATGCTTTATGGGCATATAGGAAGGCATTTACGACACCTATAGGCACTACGCCTTTTAGGTTGGCTTATGGGCGGGCCTGCCATTTGCCGGTAGAGTTGGAGCATAAGGCGCATTGGGCGCTAAGGAAGCTGAACTGGAATTACGAGGAGGCAGGGAAGAAACGCATGCTTGAGCTCAATGACCTAGATGAGCTGAGGATGAACGCCTATGAAAGCTCGAGGATTTACAAGGAGAGAACAAAGCTTATTCACAATCGACACATTCAACTGCGTGTCTTCAAGAAGGGATATCGTGTGCTATTGTTCAATTCGAGGTTGAAGTTGCATCCCGAGAAATTGAAATCCCAGTGGAGTGGACCCTTCATTGTGGAGGAGGTATGACCACATGGTGCCATCATGGTGCGTGATGGAGAGACAACATTTCTGGTCAATGGACAGAGGTTGAAGTTATACATTGGCAAGGATTACATGAGGAAAGTGCATGAGGACAAACTCATAGCACTTAAGGATGCATGATAAGCTTGATTTCGTCTAGCCTAAGATGTTAAATAAGGGCGCTAGTTGGGAGGCAACCCAACCATTGGTAGTTTTGTCTATTTTCATTCGCATTTACAAGTTCATTTGGTTTAATTTTGTTTTTAGTGTAAAAATGATACCTTTATCGTTTGTTTAGTGTGTAGGGTTGAGGCAGGGTCGATACCATCGACCACTGTGTCAATGGTATCGACATGGGTGTAGTTAGGCGACTGTAGAAATTTTTTTGAGTCGATACCATCGACGGCCTCGTCGATGGTATCGACCTACCATCAGTGACGCCAAAGAAATCGCCAGATCAGGGTTGATACTATCAACATGGGTGTCGATACTCGTGAGATCCCTGAAGATTTACAGATGATTTTGTCTCAGTGAAGTTGATACTATCGACCTGTCGATGGTATCGACCCGGCAACAGTAAGAAAGCGGCGGCCGAGCCTCGCAAGGGTGTTTGACCTACAAAGAGTTGATACCATCGACACCCGTCGATGGTATCGACGGGACACATCACTGATCCGTGAGAGAAAATCAACGGCGATCGTTACATCAAGAAAGTCAATCCATGGGATGGGTCGATACCACCGACGCCCGTCGATGGTATCGACGCGTCATCCATCCGGGACCCCACATCAGGCTATCGATAGCCGTCGATACTTGTGAAAACTGGATTGTGCTACAGATGTTGATACCATCGACCTGCGTCGATGGTATCGATGGGTCCACAACAACGATGAACTAAGTTATAAAAGGAAGGATTGTTTGTCAGATTTCTTCACACTTTCAGAGCTTCTTCGCTATACTTGTGCATTGAGCATTGTTGTGTGATCGAAGGCCTGCTACGAGTGTCCAAGGATCGTAATCTCTTCCCTGAGTGCTGCACCGAGTGGAGATCATCTTCTCTGACCTTCACCAAGCTCTCTTTCCTATTCTCTTTGCTTCTGAGACAATGGTGCGTACGGACGGAGCATCTTCTTCACGGGCAGTCCCCATGGAGATCCCGACCTTTGTTCCTCTGCCACTGGGATCCATGCCTCATCTGAGGATTGTCCACCCGTCGACGGAGGTCTGGAAGGTGTACGGGGAGTTGCTCAAGAGGAAGATTGAGCCCACCCGCTATGTTGATCGAGACATGGTTCGTTACCTTGGGTTCAAGCCCAATCTTGCCTACATCCTACAGGGACAGGAAAAGCATACGGGCAGGAGGCCCGACGAGCTGGAGTATCATGCTGACGGCCAACCATTTTTCGGCGAGTGGCCGACATACAAGGAGCTCGTGGTGGAGTTCATGGCATCATTGGACATCAATGTCATGCCCAATGACTTGATCGCCACCGACAGGGAGTGGAAGAAAGGGCATGTGTCTTTCAGACTCTACAACAACAACTACACCCTCACTCTCGACCAATTCAATTCTGTGTATAACTGGTATCATGACGCTTACCACCACTGGAGGCTGAACAACCGGACGGACTATGATGACATCTTCACCCAGCTGGTGACTGCGCCTCCCAGCAAGTCTGTGAGCTACCACAATGCTGTCGTCGCTGACTTTCAGCATCCTATTGTGTGGATTCTACACTGCATGCTCTGTACGATGCTTTTTGCTTGCGACGATCTGTCTCTTAGCATATTCCAAGAGACAGATTTGTTCTTTCTGTATAAATTGCTGAAGCGCGAGGAGTGTAACTGGGGTGCGTTATTTTTTACGCGTGTGTTAGCCGTGAAGAGGAGTACACAGAAAGCTCATATCCATTTTGGGGGGCTGATCACACCATTGGCCAACTACCTTGGGTTGGACTTCTCCCAACTCACTCTGCTTTCCAACAGGAACAAGGTCAACCTGCATCATCTCCACCACTCCAACCTCCTCGTGCTCTGTGATGGCTTGGCTTATGCACATTGCCATGTAAATCAAGAATGTACACTTCCAGACCCCGTCTTCAAGATAGAGGGAGCTCAGCACTTCAGGCGGCCCATCATCGCCATCGATGACTCTGATGAAGACGGCGGTAATGATGACAACAATGATGATGGCGACGAGCATGACGAGGAAGAGGAGGCTTTCACTCCTCTTCGAGCACGAGTGGCACCCCGGAAGCATCCCCGCTTCCACCCAGGTGAATCATCCTCTTCACAGCGTCCGCCACCTCAGCCCTCTCAGCAAGGAGAGGATTCCTTTTCTATGCAGGGCATGTATACAATGTTGCAGGATATCCAGCAGACACAACACTGACACACGGCGTCATTTGTGGATATTCAAGAGACTACTAATCGGCTCTATGTTAACCAGCAGGCCATCTATGAGAATGAGCGCCTCCTCCTCAACAACCAACAGAATATCCATGACAGGTTGCATAGGATGGAGATGCAACAACAACCCTTCAATGAAAACTACTGGATCCAAAATTATTTTGGGGGGTATCCTCAACCTCCGTCGATGCCCTAGTATGATCTGAGTTTCCAGGGCCAGTACCCATCGTGGGACTCTACGGCCCCGCAGTACCCGCCTCCACCTGACCAATGATCGGTATCACTATTCCACCTTTTAAGGTTGTTTTTGACTATGCGGCCATAGTCGAATTCAAGCTTGGAGGGGGGGGGTGGAACAGCTTCTATCCTGTCTTTTTCTTAGTTTTTATCATTTATTGCTTTGTCTTTTCTCATTTATTTTTCTTAGTTCTTAGTTCTTTTTAGGATCCACACTCTATCTAGTGTAATTGTGGATGTCTAATGTCATGTGTCATCTCTGTGTTTGTACATGGGAATCAGGGGTAAATTTGAAAAAAATTAGTGTTTTTGCAAGCTTGTTTTGTTCAACCTTGAGCACATGACTTAAGAAAATCATTGGGTTTGTTGACTTTACAACAGAAAATCACAATTGTACATGCCTATGAGTCATGAAGAGTGGACATAATTGGTTGTTTGAGCCTAAACTGACCAAATGATAATGAGACCTTAATCTAAAATAAGAGAGAAACTTCTTAATTGTTACACAGATCAGTAAGGAGGGACACATAAGATTTTCTAAAGGTTCAGTCAATTAATCTTTTGATCTATCCACCCCATTGTTTTCATACTCCACCTTAAGAACTGGAAGCACAATACGGTTTTCATCTTTTGATTGCATAGCATTTAGGTAGGATTGCATGCTATTGCATGGTAGGTAGAATGTGCATAAAAAATTGTTACAACCCCATCTCCTAGTAACCCCCAATTAAGGGAGAGCGAAAGGTCAGAGCCGTTAACCAATAACCCAGATCAAAGGTTCGACAAATAATCAATAACAATTAATAAACTTTACCAACTAACTGAACACTGGTATAAAATAAAACTTTGCTTACCTTTTAAAATTGGGATTTCCAAACTTCTATCCATGAAGATACTAATCTAACTAATCCTCCCTCTGCACGTTAATTCTCATTTAATTCCGCATATGCCACTTTACTGTTTGTTCTTTTCATTTGTACCTAAAATGCCGACAAACAAAACATCGGTCAGTAAGAAGCTGGTATGTGGGGAAAACAATAATCATGTAAATATGTTAACAACGTAATAATTCAATTAATCATGTAACAACCACGATTATGTTTTAAATATAACTCCGCGATCCAAGGGTAACCTATCCTCTGTGTTGTCCCCATTAAACCCCTCATGATTCACATATCAAGTAAACCAGTTTCTAGGGTTGAGTCACATGGAACTACTCATAGGTAGACCACTCCTTAACTCAGGGTGTGCTAAAGAGTCTCATGGCACTACTCGTAGGTAGCCCAGTTTCTAACTCTCGGTAACCTAGACCTTGCTCTAGGATTACCCCTTTTTTTAGCCTTTTCAAAGCAACAGAGGTGGACCCGGATCTAGTCAGTTATATATATACACTTATGGTGATAATCATAGTCACTTTATAGTTGCATGAACTAAATTCATCCAATAGTTTATTTCACGTTATCACATCTGATTTCCTTATTCCAAATGAATATGATTTTATCTCCTTTTATCCCAAATTAAGGTTCCCATATAGATTAACCTTCTTTTATGGATTACAACTCTAATTTAGCCATCTTTGCATTCAAAACGGATAATTAAACCATCTTTATAATTATCAGGGTTAAGATTATCAATTTTACCTATTAATTCACCAAATTACCCCCCTTAATATTCAATTAGGGTTTCTCATCAACTTTACCACACTTTACTAGAAAATTAGGGTAATTTTGCAAAACTGAGTAGAATCAGGTTCTCAAAGTATTTTTATCAGATTCCTTGCATTTTTCTACACAACTTTCATATATAGAGTTTTCCCATATGAGGTTCCTAGCTATTTCTATCAATTTTGCAAGAAAAACCCTTTTTCTGGTTTATTTAGCAGAGAGACGAAAGTACCATTTTTTGTGAGTCATTGGATTGTTGCGCCCGTGGTCCTCCTTCGGATCCAACGCTCTATGTAATGCATCTCCTCTAACCCTGAAGCATACCCCGCCTCCTGCTATCGGCCGTGAGATCGACACGAGTCCACGATGGATCTCGATCGGACGATTCGCAATGATCGTCTCCACTCACTGCTTGCGCGCACGCTGTTATGCCCGGGCCGTTGGATCTCGCGAAGGACTACCGTGTTCCCTGATCGGACGATGAATGTACGTCATCCTCGTCATCTCCCTATTCTTCAAAAAGCAGTGGTGCCGCGGCAGGAACCTCATCGGAGCTAAGATGATTGGGAAAAGGAGAGAGCTTTGGAGCTCGATAACCAACTGTACACGATCGCAACCTCAAGAGGGATCGTGTGATACCCTTTTTATAGGGTATGGGGCATCCCTGTGAGGATTCCCAACCCTAAAAAAACTGGACAACCAGCCCAATTAGGCATTTCACAAGATTAGGTCGAAACCTGGTAAAACTAGGGTCTAGATCCTTCGCAAGGATCTCTCGAACCTAATGGGACAAGAATCATAAGTGCAGATGCACTTGATTGCGAGAAATTCCATGGGTAAAATCCCCCCCTACAACGCAGAGTCCGCATCCTACTGGGATTCTGGATGATGAGCAGCACCCATTGGATCTAAATCCAAGGGCCCTCATCACGCGTGTTTGATCAAAAGGAAATAAATTTCCAATTAATTCGAATTATATTCCTAATTCAAAGATAACTTGGAAAATTCATAACTCCCAGTTTGTAACTCCTTTTCACTTCAAATTTGGTGGGAACCTTGTTCATGTTTTTATCTTCCATCCTACAAGAATTGGTATTATTATCTCATGGAAATGATCTCCTATCCTGGATTGCAAATTATCATTTAATTACTCATATTTTCCATATCTTTTCTATTTCTTTTTCCTTCAATTGGGCTCAATGGCCAATAAGGCCCATTAAGAAAACATACAACATGAAATTCATGCATTCAATCAAAAGACAACCTTATTTGTTCATTTATCTTTATTAGGAGAAATCATATTTCTTACCAAATGAACCCAAAATTGGGGTTGTAACATCCTTCCCCTCTTATAGGAATTTTGTCCTCAAAATTCAATCAAGCAAAACAAACAATTCAGGATAAGACTTTTCCATGTCCATCAACAGCCCCTATGTGGCTTTATCTTACTCATGGCACCTCCAAAGAACCTTTATCATCACATATTCTTTTCTCTGAGTTCTTTCATCCTGGCGTCTATAAACAACACAGGTGACTCAGGTCATTTCAGCCTCCTTCGGGCTCACTAGGTTCATTGTTTAGCTCATGGTTTGGGTACCTCACATAGTGCTCTAAATTGGACACTTGGAACTCATCACACCTTTCTTTATCCTGAGGGGTAAGGTTATCCATAACCTTTTCCACCAATCCATCTCAAATGGACCCATATATTGGGGACTCAGTTCTCTTAGCTATAACTTAGAGGGGTCGGATTTTCATGTCACACATCCTCCCATAGTGAACTGTATGATAGTCTACTTTGCATCTGCTCCCGACTCATGTCGTCCATGGGATCCTTTCAGCCATTGCAAGATCAAAGTGACTCCATCTGCACACACTGTGGTCCATTTCTAACCATCACGTGGTCCTTTCACCAACATCATCTTACTGAAGTGGGGACCGACACAACCTCCCTTACAGAGCTTCTTTAAATCCTGATATTGGCTATGGTGGTCATCATCACATCTTTCATTGGACAAGAACTGTCTCTAGATATCACCCTGAATGAGCACACATGCTCTCATCAGACCCTCTAGTCTAGATCACACTAACCATTAGTTAGGGGGTGATAAATTGTACTAACATAGAGTTCCTCATGTACCTACTTCCACCTTTTGGAAGGAAAACTTTAGGTCAACTCAAGAACTTTTAAACTCATATCATGGTGTAGTTGAACCATCTCTCTCTCTTATGTAGTTCAACAGAACCTGTCTCTTAACAGTACTCCCTTCTTTCTCATGTTATTTAGGTGAGGTGATCTACCATAACCCATACTGCATCTTGACCTTCTTGGTCAAAGGGAGACTTATCACAACATCCATAATGAAGAACTCCCACTCCCTCTCAGGGACTCTTTTATTCTCTATATCGATACACTGGGTTACTGGTGTTCGTCCTTCACCTCCTGCATGGCAACATACCACATGCACTTCACCTCCAACATCCATAGTACTGCTACCACCCATTATCTAAGTAGTACTGTGGTGTATGGCGATTACGATCATGATTTCCTGTATGTCATGATTCCTCAAGATCGATTCCTCGAACCCTAAACCACTCTCATCAAGGCTTCATCACTTTCCTTTCCAAAGAAGTACATATGAGGTTCTACAACCATCCTTTCATCATATCATGTACTAGACTGGCTAACCAATCAATCATTTACTTGATTAACCGTTATTGATATATCTGGGTATTGGCCAAACATATCCCTTTTTCTCAACTTAAGGTTAGCCTAGCAACCTCAACTTTTTCTAGCTTCCAGCTAAACTAGGCATCTATATCTCCACCAGAGTCTTCATCAAGAAGCTCTGAGCTCATTCTCATGGTGATCAAACTCAACCTTGGTTAACTTGCAAATTCCACAAAGCTCCTGAGAAAACATTCTCACAAGGTGATTATCTTAATACTCTTATCGTTTGTACATGTCCATGTATCATTCACTCCACCAAGGTATCTTATCATCGTTGTCCTCATACCTCATAGCAACGTTCCAACCCACCTCATCTTCTATCCTTAGTGTATGGCATTCGTATTGTCCCATCTCTCACTCCCATAACAAGAAGAAATAAGCATTTGGTGGCCTTCCAAACACAAAGTTCTTCTTGTTCCAAGAGTAGAGATGATACATCCCACATCGCCAGTACACCTTCAATTCTAAGTTGAATCGTGCAACTTATGTCTCCACATCACAAACATCATGATATCAAAGTTACTTCCATGGAAAACTGGTCTCAAACCTACTTGGTCCAAGCACAATCCTTGGTCATCTCCTCTAGGCCTTTAGGGTGCCGACACTTTTGGGGTCATCCCTCTTCCTTCATGCATCCAGAGAGTGCCCTACTCATCTGCCCATTAGATCCCATGAGTTCATGAAGGTGATCAATATCCTAACCCATGGCCCTCAGACAATGATAGTTGTTACCTCCCGACCCTATGGTCATGTGCACTAGGGAATTAGGCAACTCCTACTTCCATCGGTCTTATCCCTACCTGACCCTAGGATAGACATAGGATTCTCTTATAGTACATGTTCAACTTAGAACCTTACCCAAGCATTCATCATCTCTATTGCTGCATTCATGGGCTGACTTCCATCCTTCCATAGGGATCATGGCAACCTGCCTGCCTTAGTCAAGCCCCATACCGATTACCTCCATGGTAACACATCCACAAGCACATAGAGATGGTTATCTGTGAGTGTATAGGTTCATTCTTATGCCATGTACTCTTCACTTAGCTTCTCAAGATCCTATGAAACCTCCTTAGGTTACCTCAAAACCAATGAAACTGGTAAACTCCTACCAAAGGGTCCCTCTTCCAGGATGGGAGGAAACTACACCTTGATAACAAAGGTCACAAGCGTCCTTAGGGTTTATATTCACATGAGCATGCTTAATCCAGTAACTACTAAAGTACAAGCGTACCTTCTAAACCATGTTAGGTCACACTTGTTCTCGTCCTCAACATTATACCAACTTAGTTGTGAGGGGTTCATCACACATACCCTTAACTTAAGGGATTTCCTTTACCTCTACACATGAGGAGTACCATGCTCGAAACTATAGAGATTCAACTTTCATCATGAGCATCGGATACACTGCTTCCCCTCTTAGACCTAGGAACCCTAGGTGCACTTTTGGGTGTCTGACTGTATGCTCAAACTCTTAACCACAATTCGAGCATGTTCAAGGTATGTCATGTACTTCCATGATCCTTCTACTCACAACACTTTAGAGTTGAGTCCTCTTCCAGGACAACCAAATATGTATAAAGCCTCACAACTGGTTACTGAAACCTCCTCAGGGTCTAAAGCACTCTTTATCTCATCCAGTAGGTAATCACTTATACCATAGGTACCAGAAACATCATCCTCCCTCTTAAGGTTTGGTTCCTCTAAAGGCAACCAAGATATCATCTGTCTTTAGGGATCAAATGTAAGGCAACCACTATCATCCACTTAGGTCGCATTATCCTCAACTACCCAATGTTCCTTATGTCTCACAATCTAAGCTTCCAACCTTCTTGCTTGAGTCCTGCTTTTTCTCTCTAGATCTAACTCCACATCCAACCTTACTACTAGAGGTCCTCTCTCCATGAAGGATCAAGCTCACAGGCATACCTCTATGTTGGTGAAGCCTATGTTCAAACTTATGTTTACTCAAGATTATCCATAACCCCTTATGCTTATCTCATAAGCCATCCATCATGAACCTTTGTCTAGAGTTTCATCCAACTGTCAACACTACTGACGCACTCTGGGTGCAAGCTATATCCTACTTGCAACAGCCCAACAGGTTTCTACATGTTCTTCTCTAACCTCAACCATGAAGGAGCTATCCTTCATTTAAACATGCACGACCCTTCCCAGGGTTGGGTTGCCAAGGTACTTGGTCATCAACTTCTCATGGTTCATATGGCATTTGAGGCATGCTCATCATGACATCTAACTCATCATGTGATCTCCCTCTCTCTAACCTTCACTTAGGGTTAGGGTTAACATCATCCTCAAAGGGTTTGCTAGGTCTCTACTTTTAATGGAGGTCTCTACCTCCAAGACTAACTCTCTCTACTCATCCTCCTACTAAGGAGGTCTATCCTCAGGTCTCTCCTGAGGGTAATGACAACTCATGTCATACGACCTAAGCATGTATCTATTCCTTTACGCTTACTATATTAAGCTTATGTCCATGACATCTTATTTACATGCTTTTTATTAATTTGGTGGAGGATTCCTTAATCCTTATCAACTTTACCCATACCTCAAGAGAGTGTGGAGAAGAGAGGAAACCCTAATCCTTAAGGTCCTTAATAGAATTTGAGTTGAGAAGGGATGAACAAGATGAGAGAGTCCTAAAGGTATCTTATTTTGAATCATACCCTAAGACTTTGGCCAGGAAGTCACACGGATCTGGGAGTCCTCATATTCTAACTAGCGGTGCGGAGGAAAATATTGCAAGCCCCCGGACGTGATACTTTTCTAGACACCTCAATCTTTCAGATAATCCTCTAATAACTCCCTTGGGTTCTACAAAATTTGTAAAATTTAATCATTATTAAAGATTAAATGAGGAACATATGCTCTGATACCAATTGTTACGACCCCATCTCCCGGTAACCCCCAATTAAGGGAGACCGAAAGGTCAGACCCGTTAACCAATAACCCAGATCAAAGGTTCGACAAATAATCAATAACAATTAATAAACTTTACCAACTAACTGAACAGTGGTATAAAATAAAACTTTGCTTCCCTTTTAAAATTGGGATTTCCAAACTTCTATCCATGAAGATACTAATCTAACTAATCCTCCGTCTACACGTTAATTCTCATTTAATTCCGCATATGCCACTTTACTGTTTGTTCTTTTCATTTGTACCTAAAATGCCGACAAACAAAACGTTGGTCAGTAAGAAGATGGTATGTGGGGAAAACAATAATCATGTAAATATGTTAACAACATAATCATTCAATTAATCATGTAGCAACCAAGATTACGTTTTAAATATAACTCTGTGATCCAAGGGTACCCTATCCTCTGTGTTGTCCCTATTAAACCCCTCATGATTCACATATCAAGTGAACCAATTTATAGGGTTGAGTCTCATGGAACTACTCATAGGTAGACCACTCCTTAACTCAGGGTGTGCTAAAGAGTCTCATGGCACTACTCGTAGGTAGCCCAGTTTCTAACTCTCGGTAACCTAGAACTTGCTCTAGGATTACCCCTTTTTTTAGCCTTTTCAAAGCAACAGAGGTGCACCTGGATCTAGCCAATTATATATATATACTTATGGTGATAATCATAGTCACTTTATAGTTGCATGAACTAAATTCATCCAACAGTTTATTTCAAGTTATCGATGAAAACTTCGGAAAACCTCGAAAAACTAACTCGAGTTATTCATAAGCGTAACCACATACCTTCAATTGCAGATTTCAAGAAGGACTCAAGTATGTAGAGAAACCCAATCAAGCAAGTAATGAGGAATAGAAATACTGAAATAAAAGTACCAATTTCCTTTTATTAATATTTATCCAATTTCATCACGTTACTTAGGATTTCAATTCCAATTTTAGGGTTTCTTTGGAAATTAGGGTTTTTACCTCCTCTTTCAATATTATCATCCTTAATTTATCAAAACTACATGAAACCCCTAATTTATCATTATAACACATCTTTATCAAGTTTAGAATCTTTATTAAGCATCTAATTTCCTTATTCCAAATGAATATGATTTTTATCTCCTTTTATCCCAAATTAGGGTTCCCATATAGATTAACCTTCTTTTATGGATTACAACTCTAATTTAGGCATCTTTTAATTCAAAAGGGATAATTAAACCATCTTTATAATTATCAGGGTTAAGCTTATCAATTTTACCTATTAATTCACCAAATTACCCCCCCACCTTAATATTCAATTAGGGTTTCTCATCAACTTTTACCACACTTTATTAGCAAATTAGGGTAATTTTGCAAAACGGAGTAGAATCAGGTTCTCAAGGTATTTTTATCCGATTCCTTGCATTTTTGTACACAACTTTCATATATAGAGTTTTCCCATATGAGGTTCCTAGCTATTTCTATCAATTTCGCAAGAAAAACCCTTTTTCTGGTTTATTTAGCAGAGAGACGAAATTACCATTTTTTGTGAGTCATTGGATTGATGCGCCCGTGGTCCTCCTCCGGATCCGACACTCTATGTAATGCATCTCTACTAACCCTGAAGCGTGCCCCGCCTCCTGCTATCGGCCGTGAGATCGACTTGAGTCCACGATGGATCTCGATCGGACGATTCGTGTTGATCGTCTCCACTCACTGCTTGCTCGCACATTGTTATGCCCGGGTCGTTGGATCTCGCGAAGGACTACTGTGTTCCCTGATCAGATGACGACTGTACGTCGTCCTCGTCATCTCCCTGTTCTTCATAAAGCGGCGGTGCCATGGCGGCAACCTCACCGAAGCCAAGACGATTGGGAAAAGGAGAGAGCTTTGGAGCTCGATAACCAACCGTACACGATCACAACCTCAAGAGGGATCGTGTGATACCCTTTTTATAGGGTATGGGGCATCCCTGTGAGGATTCCCAATCCTAAACGAACTAGACAACCAGCCCAATTGGGTGTTTCACAAGATTAGGTCGAAACCTGGTAAAACCAGGGCCTAGATCCTTCGCAAGGATCTCTCGAACCTAATTGGACAAGAATCATAAGTGCATATGCACTTGATTGCGAGAAATTCCATGGGGAAAATCCCCCCCCTGTAATGCAGAGTCCGCATCCTACTGGGATTCTGGACGATGAGCAGTGTCCGTTGGATCTAAATCCAAGGGCCCTCATCACGCATGTTTGATCAAAAGGAAATAAATTTCCAGTTAATTTGGATTATATTCCTAATTCAAAGATAACTTCGAAAATTCATAACTCCCAATTCGTAACTCCTTTTCACTTCAAATTTGGAGGGAACCTTGTTCATGTTTGTATCTTCCAACCTACAAAAATTGGGATTATTACCTAAAGGAAACGATCTATTATCTTGGATTGCAAGTTATCATTTAATTACTCATATTTTCCATATCTTTTCTATTTCTTTTTCCTTCAATTGGGCTCAATGGCCAATAAGGCCCATTAAGAAAACATACAACATGAAATTCATGCATTCAATCAAAATACATCCTTATTTGTTCATTTATCTTTATTAGGTGAAATCATATTTCTTACCAAATGAACCCAAAATTGGGGTTGTAACAAAAATGGAAAATGAAAAATTTGTAGATAAATCATGCATGCACACATTCCTGAGTGCATGTCATCATAGTTGCATAACTGATCTCATGTAGTTGCATTTGAACATATTTTTAAGCATGTAGGATATTATGTGCCTTATTTCTTCTGGAAAATAAGAAAAGCAGGTGACTCATTCTATACTCTCTGAAATGCCTCAAGAATAACAGCCATGTGGAAGTAAGCCCGATAAAAGAAAGAAAAAAAAGAATTCTAAAAAAAATATTGTACATTTTGCAATATGAGAGAAAGAGGGCTTAAAAAAAAGAAAAAAGAAGCTGATCTTAGAGGGAGAAAAGAGCTTGTTTCGCCCGTGTAATAGGAAGAATAAGCACATTATGTAGTTGTAGATATTCTATCTCACTTAAGATGGAATTGTAGGAACATGCATCATTCCGCCCAAAATGTAGGCATTAGGGAATTTTCATTTGTATATGCATAATTTAGGTCATTTTTTTATTTGTGCATGTTAAACTATATTATGCTTCCATTTCTTCCACAGCCACCTATTCCATCCACCTGTTGCTCGAATTGGTAGGCCACCTTGATATTCTCCTCACTCATTAATACCAAGAGAACTGCTTACATTTAGATGGTAGTTAGGTCGAGAAACATAGATAGTAGATCACAAGATGCACCGAGTCTGCATCGGAGGATTTTATTATGTTAACTACTTTATATGATAGTGTTCATCAACTTCGAGGTAGATATCTTTTATGGATGATCATTGTCGCCTTGAGGGTAATTATCATTCTGTGGTTAGTGAGGGCTGGAATGTGAATGTATGGCGGGGATCATTTGGCAAAGTATGTTGTGATAATCTGTTCTTTAGTTGACCCTCGCAGTTCTATTCTAGATTTTTGTTGCTCGAGGACGAGCAAGGTCCAAGCTTAGGGAAGTTTGATGCAATGATTTTGAGTCACATTTATAGGCTTGTTTTACTTGCGTTTTATGTGTTTATTGGTCACTTTGGTGGTTAATATTGCATGATTCACTTATTCTAGTCTATAATCTCTTTCAGTATCAAATTCCTCATATTTTATCTTTTTGATCATAAATGATTATAATAATGGGTTTTATCTCAGCTGATTTGGCTTTGTCTTGCAATTTTAGGAAAAATTCATATATATAGCGGTCGATACCATCAACATCCGTCAATAGTATCGACACAGTCACAGGCAGACAGCCGCAAGGAGCCACATAGAGTCGATACCATCAACTGGGAAGTCGATGGTAGCGAGATACCTTCAGGTTGCTAGCGATCAGCCAGTCGATACTATCGACACAATGGTCGATACTATCGACTCTCCACAACTTCAGTGTCACAAAGGTGATAAAACAAACGTCTAAGGTGTTGATACCATCGACCCGTGTTGATGGTATCGAGTCAACGTCAGGTGGGATGACAGAAAAGAAGGAAGCCTTGCCGATATCGTGAGGGGTCGATACCATCACCATCGACGCCGTCAGATTAATGTTTGTTCCAGATCGGTCCGAATCCAATGCTGGTGATATTTTGGCGACCTAACTTGGTGTTTATACCTAATGACGGCAGCCAGGAGTCATCTATCACGTCATTAGCCGCTGCACACATCCCGATGAGAGAAGAAGAAGAGAACGGAGCCTGGAAGCATGCCCCGACCATTCCGAGAGTCGAAGAAGACGTTTTCCACTGCTGAAAGGTCGTAGATCACGCATTCTACGCCGAGGAATGCTTGGATCTTCTCCGTTCAGGGGTTTACATCACTTCATTCACGTTTTTCTCCATGTTTCCCCTTTCTTCAATCATGTCTTTCTCTGAGATGAACATGCGGGGATAATCCCCTTTATCTTTAGGACCAGGAGTAGCCCGGGTAATCATTGTATGACATTTTTATAATAGTAATTCATAATTTGTCTCTTAAATCTGTGGTATGATTTCATTTTCTCCATTATATCATTATGCTTGATCACCCTAATGATAATCCAATGCCTTTAATTACTTTAAAAGAAGAATTAACGGTTGAAAAGAGGAGAAATTCACATTAACTCATAAATTCCTTGAACAAGGTGATGTATGGTTAATGGTGGAAACCCAGAGGTCGATTCTAATGCACCTAGTTTAGGGTATAGGTTACTATGACGGTGGAACCGACCTAGATTTAGGTAGTGAATTGTATCACGACAGTGAACAATTCTGACTATAGGCCACTACCCGGATCGAGAGACGAATTTGTTTATCTATATAGAAATTCATACAGCGAGAACCCGTGGTGAAACCACAATCCTAAAGATTCTCATCTAAATTGATTAAACTCAACATTTAATCGATTGCTTTGCTTTCTTTTATTTTTATTTTCTTTTTAATCAACTCTTAAAACCCTTTTAACCGGTCTAGTTGACTGCGAGCAGTTAGTAGTAGTCTACCGATAGTTCAGTGTCCCTGAGTTCGACTTCGGCCTCACAAAGGCCTATACTACATTGACGCGTGCACTTGCGTTATACGCATGGTAAAAACGTGTCAGGCGACAACCTACTTGGTTCACTCAACCTATAGGGAGACTTCCCCATGCATCCTCTAATCTTCGACGGGACCAACTTCCTCTATTAGAAGAGGCGTATGCAGTTCTACATTCAAGGCATGAACTTTGATATGTGGAAGGTGATGGTCACACCATACAAGGAGCCAACCAGAGCTATTTCAACATGGAATGAAGTTGTACTAAAAGAAGCCCAGCTCAATGCCAAATCCATAAGAATCCTCTATACAACCCTTACCCCAATGGACTTCAATCGCATCTCATCTCGGAACACCACCTATGACATTTGGGATAAATTGTGCATTACCTATGAAGGCACAAAGCAAGTCAAGGAGGCTAAGATATACATGTTGAAAAACCCTCTAGAGAACTTCAAGATTGGCAAGAAAGATTGAATTATGGAGATGTACTCTAGGCTCAATGTGATCATCAATGGCCTAGATGCTTTGGGCAACACTTTGGATGGAGAAGTAATCAACTCCAAGATCTTGAGGACTCTACCAAAGAGATGGGAGTCAAATGTGACCTCCATTGAAGAAGTGAGGAGCCTTGGTGACATCCCAACTGAAGAGCTCATTGGCAACCTCCAAGCTCATGAGCCAAGGCCTGACAAGCAAGAAGAAGAAGCCATGTAAGAAGAGAAGGAAGCCAAGAATATAAAAGATAATGCTTTCAAAGCATAAGTGGAGGCTGTCATCCTTCAATAATAACTTGCTTCCCAGACATCTCCCTCCTCCTCTACTGAAGATGATGTCCCTAGTGAACATGAAGCCAACTATACCAAGGGAAAGCACTTCAAGGGAAATCAATCCTCCTCCTCTACTCCTAGATGCTACAAGTGTGAACAAAAGGGACACTACAAGAGTGAATTTCCCAAGTCAAGAAAGTCACACCACAAGGGAATCTCCAAGAAGGAGGAAGAGTACAAGAAGGACAAAAGTACAAGAGGAGATATGAGAAGCAGAAAAGTCACAAAAATGCAGCTGATGCGGCTTGGGAGGAATCATCCTCATGTAGCTATAACTTTGAAGAAGATGGAGAGTGCCACCTTGCACTCATGGCCTCTACTAGTGAATAAATTGGTGAGGTAAGTGAGGTAATCTTGCATTAGTTATCTAAGGATGCTCTTATTGATATGTTTGTTTCTACCCATTCTTCTTTTGCTAAAATCTAAAAGAAAAAGGTTAGGAAAATTCATTGATGATTTGTATGCTAAACTTGAAATTCTTGAGCTAAATGAGAAAACTCATCTTGAGAGCATTGATAAATTGTGAGGCCAATATCTTGATATTGAGCTACAATATAATGGAGTTGAGGTAGAGAATGGTGTTTACCTTAAGAACATTGAAAATCTTAAGGAAGATAACCAAAAGTGCCAAAATGAGCTTGAAACTATGAAAACTAAAAATGTTGAATTTAAGCTTATTGTTGATGCTCGTAGGGATGAGAGGAATGTCTATCTTATGGAAATTCAAGTGATTAAATCTAAAAATGCTAGGTTTCTTGGTCAAGTTAATGATTTATCTTCTAGAACTTTCTTTCCTAGTAATGATATTGCTTCTATTTCACTTGAGAAAGAATCTTATTTAACTAAAGCCCTCTTTTTAGAGGCTGGCCTTATTCATGCTAGAGATGATATTGCTAGTTTTTCCTCTAATATCATATCTCTTAATGATGACAATCATAGACTTAGAGCCTCTCTGCAAAATTTCCTCAAAGGGAAAAACTCCCTAAATGTGATTCTTGACTATTCTACCAAACGAAGTGGTACTAGTGGTTTGGGATTTGTAGGGCAGGCACCTAAGGGCAAGAACAAAGCCAAAGGTAAGAAAAAGAGAAAGGAAACCTATTTTTTCATTGGAGAGTCTTCCGACACTATGAACCCTATGATTTGTTCTCATTCCAAGGGTGATGATCATTACTCTACTTATAGTCCTTACAAGCCTAAGGGGACCGACCCAAAGTAGAAATGGGTCCCTAAGCTAACTCTGCTTCCCAAAGTTTGAGTGGGAAACTGAAACTCTCATTTCTTACAGGAAAAAAGTAGATGAATTGTTGATAGTAGTTGCACTACGCATATGACATGTGATATAAGCCATTTCAACAACTTCACTAAAAAGAAAAGGAGCTTTGTTTTCCTTTGGGGACAACAAGAAAGGTAAGGTCAAAGGTGAGGGTGATTTAGGTGAATCCTTCTGTATCAAGAATGTTCTTTTTTTGGATGGCATAAATCACAATTTAATTAGTGTAAGTTAATTATGTGATAATGGTTACCTTATGCTATTTACTTCTTTTGAATGATTGATTCTAGATTCCCTAACATGTCAAGACATATATAAGGTAACTAGAAGTGGTAATCAGTATGTAATTGTGCTTGACTCTATTAAGCCTGTTGTTGGTAGATTCTTAGTAGTCGATTCAAATGATATTTCTCTTTGGCATCGTCGGCTTGGTCATGTAAATATGCATCAATTGAAGAATTTGAGCAAAAAGGACTTGGTCAAGAGACTTCCCAAATTGGATTTTTATAAGAATGAGGAATGCCAACCTTATACCCAAGGAAAGCAGACCAAGTCCTCCTTCAAATCTAAAGGAGTCCTTAGTACCAAGAGAGATCATGAATTTCTTCACATTGATCTATTTGGACCAATGAGAACTCAATCTCTTCGTGGTTCCAAGTATTTCCTTATCATTTTCGATGATTTCTCTAAATATACTTCGACCTTCTTTCTCATTTCCAAGAGTGATACGCTTGATGTTTTCTATAGAATTTGTAAATGAGTTGAGAATGAAGATTCTTTCTGAATCGCTTCCATCTATAGTGATAATGGGGGAGAATTTGAAAATGATATTTTTGAATGTTTTCTTCAAGAATCTGGCGATGCAAATAACTTCTCTTCACATCTAACACCTCAACAAAATAGGGTTTTAGAGAGGAAGAATAGGTCACTACAGGAGATGGCTAGGACCTTGCTTTTAGAGTATGACACTCCAAAGAAGTTTTGGGCTGAAGTTGTCAGTACCTCATGTTTTGTGCAAAACCAGGTTATTACACATCCTTCTTTAAAGAAAACCCCCTATGATCTATGGTGTGGTAGAAAGCCTTCTATTGAGTATATCCATGTTTTCAGATGTCCTTGTTTTGTCTTGAATATGAAAGATTCTCTCAACAAGTTTGATCTAAAATCTTACAAGGTTTTCTTTCTTGGCTATATCACTACTAGAAAGGCTTATAGAGTGTTTAATATTCATCTTGCTAAAGTAGAAGAATCTATAAATGTTAAGTTTATTTATACTAACCCCTTTATTCCCAAATATATTGTTCAAAATGATGATGTTGTTGGTGAGGTAATTCCTATTCTAAAAGAACTCAACATCACAGAAAAGGGAAAAGAGGTGGTTATTCAAGAAGAAGAGAAAGATGAAGAGAAGAAGGATCCAACTCCTTGATTTGCAAAGAATCATCCAAAAGAGCTGATTTTAGGTGCTCTATTTGAAAGAGTGAAGACACAGGCTGCATTCAACAAAGAACAAGCCAACATCGCCTTCATCTCACAACTCGATCCAAAGCACGTTAAAGAATCTCTTGGGGATGATGAATGGATCCTATCTATGCAAGAAGAGTTGGATCAATTTGAAAAGAACAAAGTATGGACCCTAGTGTCAAGACCAAGTGATAGAAAGATCATTGGCACCAAGTGGGTCTACCGCAACAAGCTAGATGAAAGAAGCAAAGTGGTAAGGAACAAAGCAAGGTTAGTGGCTCAAGTCTACAATCAGCAGGAAGGTATAGATTTTGATGAAACATATGCACATGTAGCAAGACTTGAGTTCATTCGTATGTTTCTTGCCTTTTTCAGTTATAAAAACTTTTTTGTTTATCAAATGGATGTTAAAATTGCATTTTTGAATGGTACAACTGAGGAGGAAGTGTATGTTGCACAACCCCCATTCTTTGAACATGATAGTTTACCTAACCATGTTTATTTGTTGCAAAAAGCTCCTCATGGACTCAAACAAGTACCTTGAGCTTGGTATGAGAAATTAAAGAACTTTTTGTTATATCATTGGTATATCATAGGAAAAGTACATTCTACCTTATTTCTAAAGCATAGTTCTAACAATTTTCTTATCATTCAAATATATGTTGATGATATCATTTCTGGCAGAACTAACCTTGATCTTTGTAAAAAATTTAGTGATCTTATGGAGAGTGAATTTGAGATGAGTATGATGGGTGAGCTCACATTCTTCCTCGGCTATCAAATCAAGCAAACTAAAGATGGGAACTTCATCAACCAAGGAAAATATACAAGTGAGCTACTCAAGAACTTTGGGATGGAGAACACCAAGATGATGGACACACCCATGTCAAACACTGCCAAACTTGATAAGGATGAAGAAGGTGAGAAGGTAGATAAGAAGCTCTATAGAGGTATGATTGGAAGCTTACTTTACATAACTCCCTCTAGACCTGATATAATGTTTAGTGTTGTCTTGTGTGCTTGCTTTCAATAAAATCCTAAGAAATCACATCTTATAGCTGTTAAGAGGATTTTAAGGTACTTAGCCAAAACCCAAAATTTTGGACTATGGTATCCCAAGTCAAGGGACTTTACTCTTACAGCTTATAGTGATGCAGATTACACATGATACTTGACTGATAGAAAGTGCACAAGTGGCACTTACTTTCTCCTAAGACCATGCTTGGTGTCTTGGTTATCCAAGAAACAGAGAACAATGGCATTATCAACCAGTGAGGTTGAATACATTGCAACCGGGAGTTGTTATGCCCAAGTCCTATGGATGCAGCAAATGGTCCAAGACTTTAACATTCATTTTGATGCTTATCCTATCTATTATGATAATACTAGTGCAATTAACTTGTAATATAATCCTATCTTGCATAGTAGAGCTAAGTATATAGAGGTTTGCATCATTTTATTTGTGATTACATTGCCAAAAAGGAAATCTATATTACACATGTAGACACGAAAAATCAGTTGCCAGACATTTTCACTAAACCTCTAGCTACAGAGCAATTTAACTTTATTAGATCTAAAATACCCATAACTACTTTGAATGAATTTGATATACCTTCTAGCTAGTTGTCATATATCCTATATGCTTTACCTATGTTTTGATCACCATTGCTTTTTCCAAACGCACATTTTATCGCAAAATAGTAACCAATGATGAGTGATATGTGCCTAAGTATGTTTAAAATGGAAAATGGAATTGAAAAATAAATTTAATTAGCACTCTAATGGCTACAAATCAGAATTTTTAATGTTGGTTCAGGTGGACCACTGGTCGAGTTACCAACTCGATTGATCAGAGGCTGAGAGCTTTTTAAAAGAGCCAATCGATCGATTTTCTGAGTCACAAAACTCGATCGATGAGCTGTCTGGAGCAAACATAAGTTAGATTCGTCTGACTTTTCTCCCTCTCAACTAGAGAAAAATCGACCGATCCAACCTCTAGCTCCCTCTAACTCTCAACCCTAGCCCCGACCTTCCTCTCCCTAGCCCTAGTTCGACCGAGATCGACCTCCCTTGAACCCTTTCATATCAACCCTAGGTCTGTGGATGAGTTTTTGTGGTGTTTCTCTTGCTTTTGATCTCTCCATCCTCTCCATTTCGTCTCCATGGCGTCCAATAGGAAAAAGAGAGCCGCCCCAGCTGGTGCACCATCATCATCTATCAACTCATGTCCCATTCCTTTTGATAACACCTTCTTAGTCTCCAATGAGGATTTTAATAGGTACAAGGACCTCCTTCCTAGGAATCCTTTTCATTTCCATGCCCTTTTTGAGCCATCCCCACGTAGACAAAGGGTCATTGATCTAGTGTATGTGTTTCTTTACAATCACCATCTCTATGTCCTGTGTGTCGAACGCTTGTGCTACAACAATTCCATAACTAGCACAAAAGATGTTCATGAATTGTATGCTAACTTACCATGGAATTATGACACACTCATACCATCACCTAATAATCAAGTAGTCCTCACTTCCATGATTGTCGAGAAGAAATTCCAAGTCTTTGAGGATACCTTGAACATCTTCGTTTCAGGTACTGAAGTGACTGACACCCGGAGGAAGGACTACCCTGAGTATTTTGACCTAGTCAAGCCTGAGGCCTTCTACAACTAGTATGATCTTACTCTCCATGATATTAATAAATTCTTGAAGAAGCCTCAATTCCCATATAGGAAGAAGTTTATCCTTCCCTCCTCCGCTTTAGACCTCAAGAACTGCATACTTGCCTTAGTTGTTAACTGCAATATTCATCCCAAGAAAAATTAGACTAAAATTATAGAAAACACTACGATAATTATGTACTGTCTCTTGAAGAACATAGGAATCAAGTGGGCAAGAAATGTTCTCCACCATATGATCTACTTTGACTCAGGAAAAAACACTTGTGGCACCCACACTCCCTACCCACCCCTGATCTGTGGTCTTTTTCAGCTTGCCACTGGAAAATCTCTTTTCCATGACCTACACAACAAACCTGTCCGGAAAGAAGTTTGCATCTGTGAGACCACACTTCATAAGTATGAGCTTATCCCATACTCTACCACACCCGAAGCCTCTACCACTACCTCCACCACCTCAGCCTACCCGACCTACTCGTGCCTCATTCCATGTATCCAATGAAACCCTTATGGGCTACATGATGAATCAAAATGCGTACAACCTTCAAGTTTAGGAGCACATGCATCAAGATCTTTGTGCCATCATGTCCAACATGAATCTATCATGTGCACACCCTTATCCTTCCTATCAGACCTACCCAGGAGGTGACTATGCATCCTATGCATATGATCACTTTTATCTGACCCCTCCACCTACTGCTTCCGCTGCTACACCCTCTTCTTCTAGTGGATCTACCCATGGTGTGCTGCCTCTGAATGTTGGCCCCTTGGCCACTCTCCTTGCTAGTCTTGGTACTTATGCTCCTTCCTTCCCACTGGCAATGAGCTCCATGTTCTTGGCATGTCTTAGGCTCAGCAGAATGCATGTTGGCCCAGTCGTGGCTTTGGTTCCCTTGCTGATGAGGAGATGTCAGACCAGGATGATGAGGAGGTTGTTGCTGCTAATGAGGAGGCTGATGAGGATGATGAGGATGATGATGATGGCTCTGATAGCTTTGTTGGTGCCTCTAGTGATAAAGGTGACCTAGATGTTTAGATTTTCTAGTTTTTATTCTAGATGTTGATCATATATATCTTTCTAGGCTATTTTGTACTAATAACATCTTGGCACATTTTCTAGATGTACTATTTTACCATCATGTTATCATCATTTTGGATTGTAGTTGTCTCTGAGAACAGGGTTTCTATGTTGTAATCTTAATCCTTTGTACACTTACTATTTGATTTACAATATCTCATGAGTTGGTGCCATGTTTACCATATTTTGATTATGGCTTAGATTGTTTGTTTCTCTCGACTCTGTTTGATGTATGATTTGATATTTCATGTTGTGGATGCATGTTTGGTTGTGATTGGAGAAGACCCATTTCGTGCTCTTCTTCCCCTCTTCCTTTTTTATAATGTCAAAAGGGGGAGATAAGTTCAATGTTTTTAAGCTCAACTATATTACTTTTATTGCCTATCTGATCCTTTTGTTGTTCATTATATGATTTATCATTTGACTTGCTAAAGGACCATATAGTATACATGCTATATTGTTTTGTGTAAAAAGACTAACTATGCATATAAGAGTAAGCATAGATTAAGGGGGAGCAATTCACATTGTTCAAATCATGAATCCCCCTGCAAAGCACAAGGCAAAGGTATAACTCTACATACCCTTTTCAATATGATTGAGGAATGGTTTGTCATTATCAAAAAGGGAGAGAATGTTGACTTGAGAGTTATACATTGCTCATATTTTGATAATGACTTCACCATTCCATTCCTATGTATCTAATATATTTGTTCAAGATTGATTTTAGGCTTTAGGTACATGACAAGGATCAAATTACACAAGCCCTAGCATGTTCAAGTTCAAGTCAAAAACAATGCAAGTGTGCAATTTGGGAAACCACTCTGAATGACCTTAGATTATTTTTGTAATCACTTGTATTGATGATATGTCTTGTAACAAAGATGAGAAAAAATTAGGGACACTTAGTTCCAATGTTTGGTCACTCAAAATTCAAACTAGAAAAAATTTCACAGGTTGCTTATCGGTCGAGTTGGAAACTGGACCGATCTAGTGATGGATTTTCTAGAGAGACCAATAGGTCAAGCTGCACACTAATAGGAATCAATCGATCGATCAACTAAGAAAAACTAATTTTGGATCATCAGTTAAGTTTCCCAAAACAAACTCGACTGATAGTTTGAAAATTGTCTTTGTCTCTTAGTGGATAGTTCGAGTTATCTTTATTGAAACTTGATCGAATGTACTATATGGGAAACAAAGAAAAAGTTATTGTAACCGTTGGTGAGTTGTTTTGAGAAATAATAGATCTGTTGTAACTTGTAAAGAGGCTATATTTTGCCCCTAAGTGATCCCACACTCTAGGGAACACCCTCAACTATAAATAGGACCCCTTGGAATTCATTCCAAGTTTGCTCATTCATGTTATTCTAACGCCTTGTTATAGTTGAGTGTGGTGCAACTTTTTAAACCCCATTCTCTCTCTCATTTACACATCATTTAATGATTATGAGTGAGTTAGGCCATTTGTAAGTGAGCTACTATCATGTGCTTGTAAAGCTCTCATTTCATTCCATCTTCCCTAGCCCCTTTCTCAAAGAAGAAAAGGTTGAAGCAAGATATTCTGAGTGAAGGTGAAACTATTACTATTCTTCTTAAAGGTTGAAGAAGAGTAAAGATATTCTCCAGGTGAAGGACAAGGCAAAGGCTAAATATCTAAGAAGAGTGGGTAATTCCTTGAAGGATGAAGACTTGTACAAGAGTAGGTAAGTCCTTGGAGAAGGAGGAAGACTCTTTTCAAAGTAACTAAGTCCTTGGTAAGGTTGAAGACTCTTTGTAATGGATAGCTAAGTCCTTTGGTGGGTCTTGTGATGTAACTCCTATAAGTGAATATATAGAGGAAAACTCTTGCAAAGTCCTAGAGTTTGACCTCTCTGGTAGTGGATTGACTCTCTCATTATTTGGAGAGTGGAACTACTTGAAACCACCTTATCCAAGTGCTTGTTTCAGTTTCTCTCATCCTTACTATGCTTGCTTAGTTATGACTTCAAATTGCTCTTAAGCTATTTGTTTTTATTGATATAATTTGAAAGTCTAACTTATCTTGTGAGAATTTTGAAGCTCTATTCACACCCCCACCTCTAGAGCCCTAGATCCAACATGAATTTTGTGAATATACATCATGAAATTCAACTGATATTATTGTTTTATCATTATAAATTTATTTAGTCATTGTTATTCTTGATGCCAGATATTTTAGTGAATGACATACTAACCCCAATTCAATTCATTCTGGGGTTTATATATATATATATATATATATATATATATATATATATATATATATATATATATATATATATATCTATGTGTGTGTGTGTGAGTGTGTGTGTGTGTGAGTGTGTGTGTGTATGTATGTATATATATAATTTGGTTGTATGTTAACTTGTGAAAGAAATAGTTTATTAGTGAAAGTTTATGATGCATTAAATCCTTATGCGAGTCATATGATATGTGAATTAGGAAAATGAATCCCGAAGGATAGGGAATTCAATAAATTAAGTATTTTCATTTTAAATATGTGTTGCTCAGTAGTTTGGTTTGCGGTACGTATTACCGATGATCTATAAAGATAAACGAAGATATATTTATGTGATGATCGATCTGTGAATTTAAAGAGTGAATTATACATTAGATTCCCTAAACACTATAGAATCCTCACAGGAGGCCTATGTTGTAGGGAGAAAACATGCTTCCTGGTTGGAGGTATTATGTCCAAATAGAGGTAATCTAGAGGGTACCAGTTGGGTGTGGGAGTCTAGACCAGTGAGGGAAAACTCCTTACAATTGTGTGGTACCCAACACTAACCGAGGATGTCAGACGTACATGTCTTATGAGTTGTGTTGATCATTGGACATCTTCAGTAGGTCCACTAATGAACAACAAACCAGAATGCTCTGACTCTCTGCATGTGTACCCAAATTTAGAGGAGTCTAGATATCTGACCACTCCCATTAGACATTGAGGGCCAAACATGGCAATGCCAGCTAAATATGTGTATTGAGATTAAAGACTTAGGAACCAGGGTATGCTTCTAAGTCTTGTATAGTAAGATTGTAGCTTGCTATGATTCTTTCACATATCGTGGTACACTTCATGTGGGTTCATGACATAATAAGATGAATGCAAGCTTATTCGTGTGTGTAGTTATTCCTTCATTCTTTGTATGTTTATGAATTACTAGTTTCATTTGTGGTTGTTTGAGAATGTTCAAAGATTGATTTACTCTAGTAGTCATCTAGAGTAACATGTCATGCATATGTTTGTGAATGACTATTTCCTTCACAAATTGCTATTGTTCTACTTTATATTCAGTTGGTCAATAACATATCTTTGATTATCTAAGTGCTTTGAATTATTTCATTGAAGTACTCATTTACTAACCAAGTAGGCTCACCCATCTAGGCACAATTTTTACTGAAACCATGTGAATTAGAAGAATGTGAATGTCATAGTAGATCAGCCACAAAAGTGAAGTATCATATTTGTTAAGTTTAGTGGGTCCCTATCACTCTAGGTCCTTGTATAGAAGGGAAAGAGTTGTAAATGATGAAGTGTAACTTTGTTTCCTTATCAATAGAATTTGTGTCTAATTATCAAGTCATATGTACATGGACGTGTGCAAAACATAATGAATGTTTAGATATGTATCTTTATTGTTGAAATCAAATTAGAGGAATCAAGGTTTAAATTCCCTTGTAAAGTGAGTTTATGTGTCAGAATGTGAGAAAATAAAGAGTTTAAAATCAAATAAAAAATATGGGATGATCCTTGTATTATGTTTAATCCTCAACTTATGCCCTAATCTCATGGTCGGTGGCTATCATGGGATGTGGGTGTAACATATTGTGACCCATTGAATGATTTTTTTGGCTTGCAAAATGGAGATTTTGGGTGTCCACCCATCAGTAGTGAGAAACATGATGATGGAAATCAGCACTAATACTGAAAATATCAAGAAATATTGGATGGATGGTGTTTAGATGCATGCCCAACATGAACATACAATATAAGAAGGATAGTCAAGACCACCTGAGGGGTGGGCCAAGATCAACATAGATGTTGCATTGAGGAGATACAAGGTAGCTATTGTGTGGGTGGCTAGGGATAAAGATGGGTGTTGGTGTTCTATGGGAGGTACGACAGGTAAAATCTATGGTGGAAGTAGAAATGGTGCCCATTCATATAGTGCTATGTCATGCATGGAGGGAAGGATAGCAAATATATCAAGATGGAAACAGACAACAACTTGGATGCAAAAGTGATTTGGGATCAGTAGGAAAAGTTCCTTGCCCTGAGGGTGCAACATATGAGGATTGTTAACTTGTTACTTAGGGATTGAAAAGTTGATGTTTTCCACTTATGTAATGCTTCCAAGAATGTTGCAGATAGCCCAGACAAGCTGAAATTGAAGCATGTTGTCGATGTTCAGTTCCATGCTCATCTGCTGAAAGAAGTCCTCCATCTAGCTACAGTTGATCGAGCTAATAGTGTTAGTAGTAGTTCATTATTTTGTGTGGATAATCCTAATATAATTAGGCTTAATGATAGTTTTCTTGCAAGAGGAGGTTTAGGTCAATGAGACAACCTCCTAATTTTTGTAAAAAAGGATATTCATAATCTTATTTATGGCTTCAATTCCTTGAATGATTCTCTAGTTAATTAATTCTTGATTCTTGATTTTAATTTTACTTGGTCAAGTACAAAAAACATATATTGTAATACATTATCATATAAGAGTTAAATAAGTGAAACGATATGGAAATAGAATGCAAATGTATGTTGCAAAGCCATTGACCCACTTGTGTGCAGCCCCATCAACTAGCATGTCAGTAGGTCAAAAGATATCTTTGGATTCATTTTTTTATATATTACTCAATCATACCTCTCGAAAGCACAAGAGCTGATGGAGGGTGATTTCTATGATACTTGGGGAACAACATGAAGAACATAAAAATAGTAGACCTACCGATATATTCTTTTGATTAACCCTAGTTCTATGATTTCCCCTTCTTTTTCTCCCTTCTCTTTAGTTGATTCCAATATAAAGGATGATCTAGGTCGTTTCTACACTAGTTTCCTTCTTCTTCTAGTAATTGGTGTCCAAAATAATAAATAGACATTTTGACTTGTAGAAGATGGATTTGGATCTTATAGCTTGAATTTAAGTTGATTAAGCCAAGATATAGATATATCAAGCCTAGAATCATGATCAATAGCTAAAATTGAAGTCCAACTCAGTGAAAATTCAACATTTACCGATGATTTATGCATAATCTAAGCCTAACATTTTAAAGAACAAGTACTTTCACGTAGTTTGTACATGTCATCTTTAAGAGACAAAACCAAGGATTTTAGTCAGATGCTTTTTGGATTTGGCGTATATGTGATAATTTATATTTGCTTTCCATCTTTGCAAAATTTTGACATGAATTTGTGATGATTCTTGATAGTAAGGTTAGAGGAACTAGAGTATCATGTTTTCCAAACAATTAAGTAGTCAACTGCTAGGAAGTGTGGTTAAATAGATTTACCTCTAGTTGAGAAGTTGGAACGATAAAAATATACTCCTTTCCCATATTATGTATTTTGTGCTCGGTTAACCTAGTTCAAGCTATATACAATTCAGTACATCAATCGTTCAAGATAATTCAATTAGAGCACTTAACCAACATTCAGTATGAAGGCTCTATAGTATTGTTATAGCATGGATCATTCCAGTATATTCTTATATGCTCAAGTTATCCAATGCAAATAAAATGCAATGATGAAGGTTAGAATCTCAGTCATGTCTTTTCTGAATATCACAATATTCAGAGTTATTTCAAAGTAATTTATAGTAGTCTAGATACCATGTGAAATAAAGAACGAAAAATAAAATTACCTGATTCCATGCTGAATTTAAGAAAAAATTGATAGATCATTATCCTTGAAACTAAAAACTTAATAAGACATTAGATGCCATGAACATTTAGACCTTGTGAAGATTTTTGTTGCAATAGATAATATAACTTATCTACTGGCATTGTCTATGAGAGAAGTCAAAGGATACCTAAGAAGAATAAGAGTTTAATCCTAGCTTAGACCACTTCGTAAATAATAGTGTGTATCCAACATTAATCAGAGATTCTAGTGAAACCTAATAGTACCCAACAATAACAAATCTCAGCCCTTCTGACAAAGTATATAGATTTTCCTATATCCGCTCAATTTGTAGTCTGATTTTTGGTCTGGTACGTCTCTATTATATGGCCTGTATAAACATTGAAATTTTTAATCAGTCGGATTATTCTTTGTTCATGTGTTAATTTAAGATTCATAGTGCTTTCATGCTCAAAGCGTGAGCTATTACCACATCCGGTAGTAAATTTTAAAGGATCTAGAATACCAGTATTTATCTCCAGAAGCAACGCGAAGAAGAATGATAGTGACAATGTTACATGATAGGAAAATCAGAGTTACTACTGGATTCGAGACAAGTTGCTCAGGCCATGATATAATCCGACTTTTCTGTATTGAAATTTTTATTAAGACTTGTTGGGTATCTTCTTCGGTCGTTTAATTACGTCGCTAACGTGCATTTGTTGTTAAATTGGATACCTTCTGTGCTTCCATTAAAAAAGAGCACTTTTGGATTAGAGACATGTGCGTCGCTCTTGCGTATTCTAATTAAGGAAAACAAATCGAAACTCCAATTGTTATAGACATGTTGCCCGCTAAACTACAGGCATTCATCAACAGGAAGGGTAACATCAACCAAGATCTGACACCTAATCTGATCTGACTTTTTAGTGAACATATTACTATGGCTTGTTGGTTGTCTTCTTGAGTCGTTTTCTATTATATCGGGTCATTACTGGAATGTCGTATGATGTGCTCTATGGCGTTGTAATCTTAACTGGCATGATCGTGTGAGTTGATCTACATTTTTCAAATGAATGATTAGATAGAGAAAAGAGTACATTAGATAGATTCTCAATCATGACAAAAATTTTAATCAGTTAGAACTGCCACACTTCTCTTCCGTATTAGCTTTTCTACTGCTGGCTAACAAGTTTTCTACCCATAATTTATATATATATGCATTCTACCCCTTATAACTCCTGATTCTAAAGGCAACATCCAGATTAAGCCTTGTTATTATTCCACGAGTTGCCGTGGTGCATGTAGTAGGTACTTTATTAAATATGGATCGACGATTGTGTTGTGCATTTTTATCGCGCAAATAGATTGCAAAAATAAACATCTAACATCGGAGTTTTTTAGTCAACTATACATTACGGGAAGTGATTTTTAGTGTTTAAAAATTCAATGCGAAAAGTTCAATGATGTTGTTTTAATTGTTGATCTCTGGCTCGTTAAAAAAAAAATATCGGAGAACTTTTGGCACAATGCACCTTGCATCCGTTGGACCACACTCTCATTGGGACCCGCATTGGGACTTCCTCCACATACAAATCTCATGCACGGCTCACGAATTTTTTTTACTCACCATGCATATCCGTTTGAATCATGAAAAATTCTCACAGGTAGTTTCCCACCCACTACCCCATCGGGAACTCAGGAAACCACGCTCAACGCTTCCGTGAGATACTTCACCTGCAGCTGATTTTTACATAACAATCTATACAAAAGTCATGTAAAATCCAAATGTATCCACTCCCATAAGACTAATTGTGATACCTAATTCCACCACAAATTATGAAAAATATTCAAATTTAATTTTTCATTCATTTTTAGTTTCTTCTATATTTTAAAATATTCAAATTCATACTTGTACATACTTACAATAGTAATTGTCTCCCTGCTTCTTCCTACTCCATATTCCTTCACAAATTTATAAATATTGCACATTTATCATTTATATTGAATTTTCTTATCTACATAGTTTATAATGTTGTAATATTATTTTTCTTATTTATCATTTCAGATTCATTAACCGCATTATTTGTTGGACTACACATTACAATACGAGACATACAATACTACCATCATTTGACAATACATTTAACGTACATTATGAGACGTACAATAAAGACATATATTACATTTACAATACTAACATCTTGTACTACACAAATGGACAACACTAATATCATTTGACAATACATTTAGATGTACAGTACAAGACGTACAATACTAACATTATTTGATAATATATTTAGACGTACAATACGAGATGTACAATATGAGCGTATAATACGAGACCACATTTTACTTCAATTTAAAATATAGCACTTGTCAAAATTGTGCACAAAAAGTACAATAATTACAACCACATTGTACAACAAATACAATGCTAACAACCACATTTTGTATACATTCAAAATGTGTAATGTTTGAAAAAATTGTGTATAAAATGTACAGTACTTCCACCCACATTGTACATGAAGTACCGTACTAACAATCACATTTCATACAATCAAAATGTAGCGTTTGACAAAATTGTGTACAAAAAATACAGTACTTACAAACACATTGTTTAAGAAATAGAATACTAACAACTATATTTTATAGCACAAGAAGTATAATACTAACATTCATGTTGTACATGAGGTACAATACTAACAACTATTTTTTTGCATATATTTAAAATGTAGCGACATTGCATACAAGCAGTATAGACACATGGTACAAGAAGTACAATACTAACAACCACATTTTACAGTATAAGAAGTACAATACTAACAACCACATTTTACAATACAAGAAATACAATACTAACAGCTAATCCTTTCCCCCTCATTTAAAAATATAATACTAAACTCATTACTAGTGTTAACTTAACCAAATCAATACATTAACAAGTGTGTATTGTACAAGATTTTGGGAAAACACGCATAGTAGGTGGGGGAGAATGGGGCGAAGGTGTTGTGGCAGAGTTAGGTGAGGGAGGAGGAAAAAGGTGTAGGAAGTTGGAACCGGGTACAATACTTGGACAGAATAGTTAGTAGCACCAAGAGAGACCACTTCACTACAATGCGCTCCAGCAGAACCATTGGTATTCAACTCTCTGGCAGGATTGTCAGCAGCCTGACCTAGTGCAAGTACTATATTTGTCCTGGGCTAGTCCTGTGGTGGAGAGATCTCTGGGTGGAGGAGTATGCGGCAGAGAATCCCCTTAAGCAAAGCAATATTATATTACTGTTGGAGATCTAGGACTGTGGTGAAGACCGGGATTGGCAGAGGTTGATGTGGTAGAGCTCGGCGAGGTTACTGCAACGTAGCTCAATGGCGGACAAGGTGAACGGTGAAGGAAGCTGAAATCAGAGTATTATAGGTCTGAAAAAGCGCTACAACTATGGACTAGCCGAGAGGAGGGATCGGGGGTGTAAAGAAACTTCTCTATTGAGAGAGTGGAGTGAGAGAGAGGGTTTGATGAGAGATCTGGGGAGTCCCAAACGTCTATTCGACTTTGGCGGGCAATTTATTTGCATCAGTCGAAAAGGGACTAGGCCCAGAAAGAACATGTGGTACCGATAAATGGGTGTGTAGGCGAGTGTATAGGTGATTGTGGGTAGTGTAACTCGTAATCAGTAAGTACGCCTTATTCCTGCTTACAGACACGTATCCACATACTAACTTTGTTTCAAGTTTCAGATTTCATTTCAATCACTTTTTATAATTTCTCATGAATAAATTTTAGTAAGGTATATGTAGTTCAAATCACTATTCCAGTTTCAATTATATGCATAAGTGTGGACTCTGATCTCCAAACCACAATATAAACACGATTTAAACTTAGCGGAAGCAATTCGATTAGCAGCGGAATACCAAAAATCAGCGGAAATTAAAACTTTTTGAGATAAAGCATTGAAACCATAAAACTTCCTTCATAAAAGGAGATAAACTGTTTACATCTCAGATAATTCCTTCTTGAGTAATTATATACAACATGATACAAAATCTCAAGAACTCATAACCAAAATCTCAGACCAAAAGACTCCAAGACCTGAGAGTACAGAGGACACATAGGACTGACTCTAACTACACCACATAGCAAGCTAAATCTCCACATGAGATTTTACTACTGCCCCTGGTGCTTCTGCTGCTGGGACTGGTCACCTATAGACATGGTCCTCCGTCCTCGACGTCCACCTAAAAAGTTGAAGTCTACGGGGTGAGACAATTTTACATAATTGTCCCAGCGAGAGTTATAACTCTCCGCCAGAAGCTTTATTATAGCACCTCAAAGAATAACTTAAGCAGTAAAAGCTTCAAAGTATTCAACATCAGATTTAATAGTAAGCATGAGTTCAACAATTATGAAACATGAAGACATTTGCAATATACAGTGTAACATCAATCAATCAACTCGTAGTTATCTCTAACAGGTATGCTACGCTGTGGATTATGTTTTTCAACATTACTTTTATGCCATGTGGAGATGAGGTTTACCACTCATACTCCAACCAATCACTGCTAAGTGCCTCGGTATCATACTAGGTCATCGAAAGAGCCGGATTCTCATGACCTTCACCTTCCTAAGTCAGTAAGAGGATTACTTATAGGACATCTTGTGCCTCTACTATAATAGCTTACCAGGGTAATCTGGTCCTTCGCTATTTTAGAGTTATAGTGGCGTTTTGTACTCTCTTCGTCATCAGGAGATTTCATGTTTATCTTCCACTGATACGGATATCTGTGCTTTCTTCGTCATCAGGAGGTTTCATGTTTACCATCCACTGATACGGTATGGGATTGTAGTGAAGGATTGACGGATTACACATCTACATCAAACACCTACACTAGGATGTAAGGTTCTACACATCCATATACCCCACATACTCAAAAGTATGTGATCCAGGAGTTCCATTAGGAAAACCTGTTTCACCATCATTTGATCTCTGACAATGATGGATCTATGATCAGGGCTCTACATTACACTTGATTAGTTAGGTACATTCAGTATTCTTTTAACATCATACATTGTTCTTCAAACAATAACATTAGCATAACAACTATGAAATGAGAATACTAAATGTAACAAGCCTAACTCTCATCAATCATCATTTCTCAATACATTCATCACAAGTCATCTCTAAAGCATGACCTTGATGGTATTTATGGCTCTCACAGCCCATTTAATTCATAGGTTGCCATTGAAAAGGCATCAAGATATTTTACTATTCATAAAGCTAACAACATGCTTTCAATGAATATAGCATCATCATCCATACCTGGATATGATCATCTTCATATCAGAACCTGCAAGGTTAATTCAACTGATAAAAGAAATTCAAATCAAGAATTATACTTTCCACTCTTTCCATAAGAGCTAAGTTCCCTGATTCTCATCAATTAGGATTTACTATTCACTTTACATGCCATCACCCTAGAATTAGGGTTTATTATTCACATTATGGTAAAATGAACTCATAACATCATCATGTATGAGGAACATCATCAATGATGCTCTCAGATAAGATTAAGATTCATCAATTATCATAAATAGAGTTTTCATGATCTCACATGGGTGGATCATACCCTAATCATGTACATTCATATATATTGAAGGTATTTTACTTGGATTTCAACCATAATTGGGATTTTCTCTCTCCTCTTGCTCATAGGTGATGATTACATCCCTCTAGATTGGGTTAGGTCTAATCAACATTGATAAGCTTAGCCAAGTCATCACCATTGTAACCATTGGGGTTTGCATGATAAAAGGGGTTACCTACTTGAATCCATAAAGGGTATTTTGGTAAAGTTCACCATTGATCATAACATGGGTTAATATACTAACCACTTGACCCTTAATGTCCCTAGGTATCATTAGGGTTTAGGTTGAACAACCATCAAACCATCTAAGCCTTCAAGGCATTAGGCAGACTTATCCTTAAAAGTCCCCAAAAGGTTTCACACCTTCAACCTTCAAACGATCCTGAGATCGTTTAAGGTTGTAGACCGTTTAGCTTTGGTTGACTTCAAGACCGCATGACACTCAAGACCGTTTACCCTTAAACGATCTTGAGGTCGTTTGCCCAAGATGGGGTGAAGACCGTTTAGTCATAGTTTGACTTCTGAAGTCGTTTGAGCCTATTCAGACCTGAAGTCGTATGAACTCATTCGGTCCTGAAGTCGTACGAACTCATTCGGTCCTGAAGTCGTATGAACTCATTCGGTCCTGAGGTCGTATGAACTCATTCGGTCCTGAAGTCATATGAACTCATTCGGTCCTGAGGTCATATGAACTCATTCGGTCCTGAAGTCGTATGGTCCTAAAAGCTCAAGATCCCATGGACCTCCAAGGTGATTCAAAGGGTAAACTCGATTAGGGTTTCCAATGTTGAAGCCTTCAATTGGTCTCAAGCTTGCTAACCACTTATCAATTGAGACAATTAGGGTTAGCCTTAACCAATTGGTCACTCAATTGATCCTCAATTGATATCCAATTAGGGTTGGAGTTGGTTCAATTAAGGTCTATAAACATTCAACCATCAACACTCAACAATGTGAATCAAAATCGAAGTTGATCCATCAATTGACCTCCAATCGATCTCAAACTTGGCCCAAACGGTCTTGGGATCGTTTGGATAACCTCCAAACGGTCTTGAGACCGTTTTCCCAAGAATTCATTAAAATCTAAGTTGATTTGATAGGGGTTGAATCTTAATTAAGTCACAAATCAGCAATTTGATTATTTCAATAACCCACTGAAATTGGGCCCTCAATTGATCAAATTACCTTAACCCTAGACCTCCAAACGGTCTTGGGTTGACACCAAACGGTCTTGAGACCGTTTGCCCATCCATCCTTTGGACTCTAGTGAAAATTCATCAAGGTTTGATCTATAGAGATGATCATCACATCAATACTTAATTGCAATATGATTTGGTACCTTTGGACCTTCAATTGGTCAACTATACTTGACCCCAGACCTCTAAACGGTCTTGGGTGATCCCAAACGGTCTTGAGACCGTTTGGATGATTCCCCAAATGGTCTTGAGACCGTTTGGGCTAATCAACCCAAAATCACTAATTAACTCATTGGAATTTCAGCACTGATTTCAATTAGGATTTGCCCTATTAATCAACCTTCAACTCATAACTCGTTTGAAATTAATCCATCAAATTTGGTGAGTCATTAACCAACATCATTATGAACAGTAATCCCAAACGGTCAACGCTTGGTCAACCATCTTACACGGTCTTGAGACCGTTTTCCCAAAAAGGGCAAATTAAACAGATTGAAAATCAGAACTTAATTCAATTGGATTTGCTAATTGATTTGCTTATATCTCACGATTCCTTTGGAGTTAACCCCTAAAATTTTGTGGGTGATTAACCTACAGAATTATAAACAAGATTCCCATACGGTCTTCATTTGGGCAATGCGATCAAACGGTCTTGAAGGCCGTTTGCCTTCATACGACCCTGAAACCTTTTGCCCACCAAACGGTTGTGTAAACCGTATGGGCAATTGGTGGAGGTCGTTTGGTAAAGTGGAAATCTGTGGATAAGCATAGGAATTAACGCCCTTATCTTCTTCCTCAAGAACAGTAGCAGTTCTTCACGATTTTGCTTGCAAGGATGCAAGGGAAGATAGGGAAGAAGAAGAACTAGCAACTATATGCATAGAAAAAGATGTATAATCAAAGCATAAGGTTTAGAGTTATAAAACCTGCCCAAAGGTTGTTCCTTTAGCTCCAAGCTTCCAAGCTTCAGGTCTTTAATGGTGTCTTTGAGCTCCACAGGTCGGCCAAGGTGAATTCTCCAAGGAAAAGTTGGAAAGGAATGGATAGAAAGATAAAGCTAGGTGAGCTAGCCATGAATTCAACCTTGAAATTGAGTTTCCTCCATGAATTCAAGCAAAAGGGATGATCCAAACTTACCTTGAACTCCCTGGTCGTTCTCCTATGCTCCAGATCTCTGCCTTAGTCAGTTTGAGCAAGGGGGATAAGTGAGGGAATGAAAGAAACGTTCCTTTGCTTGCAAAGGAAGTGGTATATATATTTTGGGTGAAATTTCTCCATAAAGCTTCTACTTTATCCCATTTCTCATCTAAGTCCTTCCTTTCTTCTTTGCTCGTCCGTACCCCTTATTTATAAGGACAAACTCCTTCTAAGGTCAAAAATTGAGGGCAAAGAGGATCAACCCATCACTAAAGCATACACATAAAAGGGCTATTATACATACACCTTGATTATTTAATCACAAAGGTGTTCTTTATTATATGATTATTCAAATGAAGTGGCCTTTTCATCATTTCTCTTCTAAATGATGCCAATAGTCATAAAAGATATTTTAGATAATGTATTTTACAAGTTGCACCCCTCAAATTGGGTAAATTGCACTTTACACCAATTTAGGTTTTTCAAGTACAGGGGTTGCTTCCACAGCTGCACCTTGGTGCTCAAGCTTGGGAAATCCCTCAAACTTCATCATAAACATCCTCATGATGTCTCAACATCAGAGAAACATCTCAACATGTGCAATTTGCAAGTTAATCCCTTAACTGGGTAATTTGCACATAGATCCCTGTATTACAAAACAATGCTACAACTTTATATATAAAGGAGCAAAATTGAAATATATGTTTCTGAGGAACTTAATTACATGCCCAAAGTTAATCACAAGTATTTAATTACATATTTCGGCAAAACACCTAGGGTTAGTTCATAACCCAGGTCAGGGATGTTACAAATTATCCACCCCTTACAAGGATTTCATCCCCGAAATCGATAAAACGTATTAAGAGAAAAGGGCAGGGTATTTCCTTCTCATCTCATCCTCTAGTTCCCAAGTGGCTTCTTCAACACCACGGTGGTTCCAGAGGACTTTCACAAGGCTTAAATCTTTCTTCTTTAACTTTTTAATTCTGCTATCAAGGATTGACAATGGTCCTTCCTCATAAGATATATCATCATTCAATTCTACCTCCATAGGTTGTAGAACTGACTCAGTGTTTGGGTGACATTTCTTTAGCATAGAAATGTGAAACACAGGATGTAACCTTTGTAACTCTGGTGGAAACTCTAGTTTATAGGCTACTTTTCCAATCCGTTCAATGATTAGATAAGGCCCCATAAATCTAGGAGCTAACTTCCCTTTCTTTCCAAAACGAAGGACTCCTTTCCAAGGCGAGACCTTGAGATACACTTTGTCTCCAACCTCGAACTCTAAGGGTCTATGACGCTTGTCAGCATAAGATTTCTGCCTATCTTGTGCAGTCTTAATCTGTTGCTGTATTACCTTAATCTTTTCTGTAGTTTGCTGCACAAGATCAGGTCCTAACAACTGATGCTCACTAGTCTCATACCAACACAAGGGTGATCTACAATGTCTACCATACAAGGCTTCATAAGGTGCCATATTAATACTATGCCGATAGCTATTGTTATAGGCAAACTCTATCAAGCTTAGGTGTAGATCCCAACTTCCGGTAAACTGGAGAACACATGTTCTCAATAGGTCTTCCAAGGTCTGTATGGTCCTTTCCGACTGTCCATCAGTCTGTGGATGAAAGGCCGTACTAAACCTTAACTGGGTGCCTAAAGCATTATGAAGTCGTTCCCAAAATTGACTTGTAAACTGGGGACCTCTGTCAGAAACTATAGTGACAGGAACTCCGTGCAAATGCACTATCTCTTGAACATACAACTGTGATAACCTTTCAGCAGAATAGGTTGTTTTGACAGGTAAGAAATGTGCTGTCTTAGTCAACCTATCTACAACTACCCAAATGGAATCATGTCCTTCGCTTGTCCTGGGTAGGCCAACAACAAAGTCCATGGTCACATGGTCCCACTTCCACTGTGGTATGGGTAAAGGTTGCATTGTTCCTGCAGGCTTCTGGTGTTCAGCTTTAACTTGCTGACACACAGGACACCTCAGAACAAATTCTGCAACATCCTTCTTCATTCCAGGCCACCAATACAGATCTTTTAAATTACGATACATATTGGTGCTCCCTGGATGCATAGCATACATTGAAGAATGAGCTTTTTCCAGGACTAACTTCCTCAAGTTATCCACATCCGGCACTATCATCCTCCCATGATAACATGCTACATGATCATCTAAATCATGGAAACTATCTCGCTTCTCATTTCCATACTCTGATCTAAGATGCTGAACTACAACATCAACATGTTGTGCCTCCTTAATCTGCTCTCTTAGGGTAGGTTTAATATGCATCTCAGCCATCAACCCGGCTAACAATGACACCTTCAACTGTACATTGTCTTGCCTTAAAGAGATAAGAAAATCTCTCTTAAAGCATACTAAAGAGTTTAGTTGTGCTCTATCCATGGTTGATGTTGCTGATTTCCTACTTAAGGCATCTTCAACAACATTGGCCTTCCCTGGATGGTAATCAATTGTACAATCGTAGTCCTTGATTAACTCCATCCAGCGACGTTGCCTCATGTTAAGCTCATGCTGAGAGAAGATATACTTAAGGTTCTTGTGATCTGTGAAAATCTGGAATGTCTCTCCATAGAGATAATGCCTCCAGATTTTCAATGCATGAACCACGGCAGCTAACTCTAGATCGTGTGTTGGATAATTCTCCTCGTGCTTCTTAAGCTGTCGGGAAGCAAAAGAAATCACTTGTTTATCCTGCGTCAACACACATCCAAGTCCATTCTTGGAGGCATCACAGAAGACTACATATCCTTTTCCTTGCTCAGGTAGCACAAGCACAGGTGCACTTGTCAACCTCTCCTTCAACAACTGTAAGGACTGTTGACACTTATCACTCCAAGAAAAAGGAGCATCTTTCCGGGTTAACTTGGTCAAAGGTAAGGCTATAGAGCTAAAGTTTTTAATAAACCTTCGATAGTAACCAGCTAACCCCAAGAAGCTTCGAATCTCCGTCAGTGTCTTCAGTTGTTTCCATTGTAGAACAGATTCTACCTTTGCAGGGTCAACACAAATTCCCGAGGCAGATATCACATGTCCAAGAAAAGATACCTCCGGCAGCCAGAACTCACACTTGCTAAACTTAGCATACAGCTTATGTTCTCTTAGCAAGGTCAAAGCTTGGCGAAGATGCTGCTCATGCTGCTGAGCATCCTTACTATAGATCAGAATGTCATCTATGAAGACGACAACACACTGATCAAGGAAGGGTCAAAAAACTCTATTCATGAGTTCCATAAATGCAGCTGGTGCATTGGTTAGTCCAAACGACATAACCGTGAACTCATAGTGACCATATCTTGTCCTAAAAGTAGACTTGGATATGTCACTATCCTTAATGCGGAGTTGATGATATCCAGATCTCAAATCTATCTTTGAGAAGACTGTTGCACCACGTAACTGGTCAAAAAGATCATCAATCCTCGGCAAAGGGTACTTGTTCTTTATTGTTACTTTATTAAGTTGTCTGTAGTCAATGCACAATCGCATTGACCCATCTTTCTTTTTAACAAACAAGACCGGAGCACCCCAAGGTGAAGTGCTCGGTCGGATAAAACCCTTCTCAAGTAACTCTTGAAGATGTTTCTTGAGTTCTGTCATCTCGGTAGGCACCATCCTATACGGTGTCTGGGCTATGGGTTTCGTATCTGGGACCAAATTGATCTCAAAATCAATCTCCCGAGGTGGTGGTATACCAGGAAGTTCTTCAGGAAACACATCCTCGAATTCCCTGACTATGGGAACTTCAGCAGGATTGGAACTTTCCTTGGTAACATCTACCACATGGGCCAAGAATGCATAACATCCTTGCCTCAATAGCTTATCAGCAACCATAGCTGATACAAAACAGGTGGGCAGAATCTTTCTTTCACCTTGAAAGATCCATGTGTTGCCTTCATCAGCAAACACAACCAACTTGGATTCACAATCCAAGACAACTCTATACCTTTCTAAGGTATCCATCCCGAGGATTATATCAAATCCTTGCATATCAAGTGGTATAAGGTCCACTTGAATGCGATGATCAGAAAAGAAGAGGATGCAGGGAGAACATACCTCCTGCAAAATGGCAGACCCACTCAACGGAGTCTCCAACAACAAACTATCTACCCTATGACTAACTGTCATATTGCAGTTATGAATCACTCTCCGAGTGATAAAAGAGTGCGTAGCACCCGGGTCAATCAGAATAGATACAACACAGGATGTAGACATATCAGAATATAAAAGTTCCATCTGACCTGCCACTACCCGTGGATTGACCACTGCTTCAGGTGGGTTCATAGCATAAAACCTCGCTGTCGCCTGGGGTTGAGGTGGTGTTGATGATCCAGCTTGAGACGCTTGCCCGCGTCCTCGAGATGCTCCTTGAGGTTGTCTTCTCTGTGATCCCTGTTGACTCTGTCTCTGAGGTTGTGTCATACTGAAAGGTCTAGATTGGCAGTCCTTCATCAAGTGTCCCACCTTCCCACAGTTTTAGCAACTTCTTTCCAGTTGTTGTGGTCTTGGTGGTCCAGTAACTGACATTGATGCAGAACTGTGAGTCTCTTGTTGAGGTAGGCTTCGTCCCCTGCCTTTACTTGGTGACCACTGAGTTTGGGAACTTGATCTGGGTGGTGGAGGGTTAGGTGCAGAGAATCTCGGTTTCTTGGAATCCCTAGATGAAGAACCTTGGAACTGTGGATATCTTTTCTGGGTTTGCCTCTTCTCAACCACAGATCTCTCTATCCTTCAGACTGACTCAACGAAGGTAGAGAATCTCTCTCGGTTTTCTAAGGCAGACACAGGGGTTGATATATCAGCATTCAAACCCTTCTCGAATCTCCTGATTCTTTCCTCTTCTGTGGCAGCCATGTGCGGACAGAACCGCAACAACTCCATGAACTTAGCTTCATACTCACTAATGTTCATCATGCCCTGCCTCAATCTCTCAAACTGAGAGATCTTCTCATCTAGGAAGGTCTTTGGAAAATATCTATTGATAAATTCCCGACGAAACTCTTCCCATGAGAACTCTATCCCAAGTCTCTTCTGCTCTTCCATGTTCCACCAGTGACCAGCACTGCCTTTGAGAAGATAGACAGCATGTCTAACCTTCTCAACCTCTGGGATATTAAGAATCCTGAAAGCCTTCTCCAACTCTGTTAACCACAGATCAGCATCTGCGGGGTCGGCAGTCCCAAAGTACTCGGTAGCTCCGACACGACGAAGTCGCTCGAACGTCTTACCGATACCTTGTCCTTCAGGCTGGGCAGGTGCCCTAGGTGCAGGCATGGGAATCTTGTCAGTTATGTGTGTCATGGAAGTCATAAACTGCCCAAACATCGTCTGAACTGCTGGGTTACCCATATCAGCTGGGTCAAACTGGGGTGGTTCAGGTGCAGGTTGTTCTATTTCTGGAACCCTTGCACCGCCTCGAGGTGCACTAGCACTACTCTATGCCACATACTCATCATGTGGCTCTGCCATCCTTATGTATCTTCTTCTCCTGAGGAGCAGAAGATTCTATTAGATAAGGAAGAGATACTAAGGATAGACTCGACATCATAAGTCCTATGCCTCTGTAGACTCAGCGAACCTAGAGCTCTGATACCACTTAATTGTGGGCTCTGATCTCCAAACCACAATATAAACACGATTTAAACTTAGCGGAAGGGATTCTATTAGCAGCGAAATACCAAAAATCAACGGAAATTAAAACTTTTTGAGATAAAGCATTGAAACCATAAAACTTCCTTCATAAAAGGAGATAAACTGTTTACATCTCAGATAATTACTTCTTGAGTAATTATATACAACATGATACAAAAACTCAAGAACTCATAACCAAAATCTCAGACCAAAAGACTCCAAGACTTGAGAGTACAGAGGACACATAGGACTGACTCTAACTACACCACATAGCAGGCTAAATCTCCACCTGAGATTTTACTGCCGCCCCTGGTGCTGCTGCTGCTGGGACTGGTCACCTGTAGACCTGTTCCTCCGTCCTCGACGTCCACCTAAAAATTTGAAGTCTACTGGGTGAGACAATTTTACATAATTGTCCCAGCGAGAGTTATAACTCTCCGCCAGAAGCTTTATTATAGCACCTCAAAGAATAACTTAAGCAGTAAAAGCTTCAAAGTATTCAACATCAGATTTAATAGTAAGCATGAGTTCAACAGTTATGAAACATGAAGACATTTGCACTATACAGTGTAACATCAATCAATCAACTCGTAGTTATCTCTAACAGGTATGCTACGCTGTGGATTATGTTTTTCAAACATTACTTTTATGCCATGTGGAGATGAGGTTTACCACTCATACTCCAACCAATCACTGCTAAGTGCCTCGGTATCATACTAGGTCATCAAAAGAGCCGGATTCTCATGACCTTCACCTTCCTCAGTCAGTAAGAGGATTACTTGTAGGACATCTCGTGCCTCTACTATAATAGCTTACCAGGGTAATCCGGTCCTTCGCTATTTTAGAGTTACAGTGGCATTCTGTACTCTCTTCGTCATCAGGAGATTTCATGTTTATCTTCCATTGATACGGAAATCTGTGCTTTCTTCGTCATTAGGAGGTTTCATGTTTACCATCCACTGATACGGTATGGGATTGTAGTGAAGGATTGACGGATTACACATCTACATCAAACACCTACACTAGGATGTAAGGTTCTACACATCCATATACCCCACATACTCAAAAGTATGTGATCCAGGAGTTCCCTTAGGAAAACCTGTTTCACCATCATTTGATCTCTGACAATGATGGATCTATGATCAGGGCTCTACATTACACTTGATTAGTTAGGTACATTCAGTATTCTTTTAACATCATACATTGTTCTTCAAACAATAACATTAGCATAACATCTATGAAATGAGAATACTAAATGTAACAAGCCTAACTCTCATCAATCATCATTTCTCAATACATTCATCACAAGTCATCTCTAAAGCATGACCTTGATGGTATTTATGGCTCTCACAGCCCATTTAATTCATAGGTTGCCATTGACAAGGCATCAAGATATTTTACTATTCATAAAGCTAACAACATGCTTTCAATGAATATAGCATCATCATCCATACCTGGATATGATCATTTTCATATCAGAACCTGCAAGGTTAATTCAACTGATAAAAGCAATTCAAATCAAGAATTATACTTTCCACTCTTTCCATAAGAGCTAAGTTCCCTGATTCTCATCAATTAGGATTTACTATTCACTTTACATGCCATCACCCTAGAATTAGGGTTTATTATTCACATTATGGTAAAATGAACTCATAACATCATCATGTATGAGGAACATCATCAATGATGCTCTCAGATAAGATTAAGATTCATCAATTATCATAAATAGAGTTTTCATGATCTCACATGGGTGGATCATACCCTAATCATGTACATTCATATATATTGAAGGTATTTTAGTTGGATTTCAACCATAATTGGTATTTTCTCTCTCCTCTTGCTCATAGGTGATGATTACATCCCTCTAGATTGGTTTAGGTCTAATCAACATTGATAAGCTTAGCCAAGTCATCACCATTGTAACCATTGGGGTTTGCATGATAAAAAGGGGTTACCTACTTGAATCCATAAAGGGTATTTTGGTAAAGTTCACCATTGATCATAACATGGGTTAATATACTAACCACTTGACCCTTAATGTCCCTAGGTATCATTAGGGTTTAGGTTGAACAACCATCAAACCATCTAAGCCTTCAAGGCATTAGGCAGACTTATCCTTAAAAGTCCCCAAAAGGTTTCACACCTTCAACCTTCAAACGATCCTGAGATCGTTTAAGGTTGTAGACCGTTTAGCTTTGGTTGACTTCAAGACCGCATGACACTCAAGACCGTTTACCCTTAAACGATCTTGAGGTCGTTTGCCCAAGATGGGGTGAAGACCGTTTAGTCATAGTTTGACTTCTGAAGTCGTTTGAGCCTATTCAGACCTGAAGTCGTATGAACTCATTCGGTCCTGAAGTCGTATGAACTCATTCGGTCCTGAAATCGTATGAACTCATTCGGTCCTGAGGTCGTATGAACTCATTCGGTCCTGAAGTCGTATGAACTCATTCGGTCCTGAGGTCGTATGAACTCATTTGGTCCTGAAGTCGTATGGTCCTAAAAGCTCAAGATCGCATGGACCTCCAAGGTGATTCAAATGGTAAACTCGATTAGGGTTTCCTATGTTGAAGCCTTCAATTGGTCTCAAGCTTGCTAACCACTTATCAATTGACACAATTAGGGTTAGCCTTAACCAATTGGTCACTCAATTGATCCTCAATTGATATCCAATTAGGGTTGGAGTTGGTTCAATTAAGGTCTATAAACATTCAACCATCAACACTCAACAATGTGAATCAAAATCGAAGTTGATCCATCAATTGACCTCCAATCGGGCTCAAACTTGGCCCAAACAGTCTTGGGATCATTTGGATAACCTCCAAACGGTCTTGAGACCGTTGCCCAAGAATTCAATAAAATCTAAGTTGATTTGATAGGGGTTGAACCTTAATTAAGTCACAAATCAGCAATTTGATTATTTCAATAACCCACTGAAATTGGGCCCTCAATTGATCAAATTACCTTAACCCTAGACCTCCAAACGGTCTTGGGTTGACACCAAACGGTCTTGAGACCGTTTGGATGAGTTCCAAACGGTATTGAGACCGTTTTCCCATCCATCCTTTGGACTCTAGTGAAAATTCATCAAGGTTTGATCTATTGAGATGATCATCACATCAATACTTAATTGCAATATGATTTGGTACCTTTGGACCTTCAATTGGTCAACTATACTTGACCCCAGACCTCTAAACGGTCTTGGGTGATCCCCAAACGGTCTTGAGACCGTTTGGATGATTCCCCTAATCAACCCAAAATCACTAATTAACTCATTGGAATTTCAGCACTGATTTCAATTAGGATTTGCCCTATTAACCAACCTTCAACTCATAACTCGTTTGGAATTAATCCATCAAATTTGGTGAGTCATTAACCAACATCATTATGAACAGTAATCCCAAACGGTCAACGCTTGGTGAACCATCTTAAACGGTCTTGAGACCGTTTGCCCAAAAAGGGAAAATTAAACAGATTGAAAATCAGAACTTAATTCAATTGTATTTGCTAATTGATTTGCTTATATCTCACGATTACTTTGGAGTTAACCCCTAAAATTTTGTGGGTGATTAACCTACATAATTATAAACAAGATTCCCATACGGTCTCCATTTGGTCAATGCGATCAAACGGTCTTGAAGGCTGTTTGACTTCATACGACCCTGAAACTGTTTGCCCACCAAACGGTTGTGTAAACCGTATGGGCAATTGGTGGAGGTCGTTTGGTAAAGTGGAAATCCGTGGATAAGAATAGGAATTAACGCCCTTATCTTCTTCCTCAAGAACAGTAGCAGTTCTTCACGATTTTTCTTGCAAGGATGCAAGGGAAGATAGGGAAGAAGAAGAACTAGCAACTATATGCATAGAAAAAGATGTATAATCAAAGCATAAGGTTTCTAGTTATAAAACCCGCCTAAAGGTTGTTCCTTGAGATCCAAGCTTCCAAGCTTCAGGTCTTTAATGGCGTCTTTGAGCTCCACAGGTCGGCCAAGGTGAATTCTCTAAGGAAAAGTTGGAAAGGAATGGCTAGAAAGATAAAGCTAGGTGAGCTAGCCATGAATTCAACCTTGAAATCGAGTTTCCTCCATGAATTCAAGCAAAAGGGATGATCCAAACTTACCTTGAACTCCCTGGTCATTCTCCTATGCTCCAGAGCTCTGCCTTAGTCGGTTTGAGCAAGGGGGATAAGTGAGGTAATGAAAGAAACATTCCTTTGCTTGCAAAGGAAGTGGTATATATATTTTGGGTGAAATTTCTCAATAAAGCTTCTACTTTATCCCATTTCTCATCTAAGTCCTTCCTTTCTTCTTTTCTCATCCGTACCCCTTATTTCTAAGGACAAACTCCTTCTAAGGTCAAAAATTGAGGGCAAAGAGGATCAACCCATCACTAAAGCATACACATAAAAGGGCTATTATACATACACCTTGATTATTCAATCAAAAAGGAGTTCTTTATTATATGATTATTCAAATGAAGTGGCCTTTTCATAATTTCTCTTCTAAATGATGCCAATAGTCATAAAAGATATTCTAGATGATGTATTTTACAAGTTACACCCCTCAAATTGGGTAAATTGTACTTTACACCAATTTAGGGTTTTCAAGTACATGGGTTGCTTCCACAGCTGCACCTTGGTGCTCAATCTTGGGAAATCCCTCAAACTTCATCATAAACATCCTCATGATGTCTCAACATCAGAGGAACATCTCAACATGTGCAATTTTCAAGTTAATCCCTTAACTGGGTAATTTGCACATAGATCCCTATATTACAAAACAATGCTACAACTTTATATATAAAGGAGAAAAATTGAAATATATGTTTCTGAGGAACTTAATTACATGCCCAAAGTTAATTACAAGGATTTAATTACATATTTAGGCAAAACACCTAGGGTTAGTTCATAACCCAGGTCAGGGATGTTACAATAAGCTTCTCATATATGTAGGTACTGCAAATGGTAAATCTATACAATTAAAATGATTGGACTAAATTAAATGAACTTATTATTTTTTTATAAAAAAACTTTAGAAGCAACACAAGGGCTCGGTTAGGATAAACTCTTAATTTCTAATAATACAAAGTGTACAACATCGTATATGCACGGAGGACTTGATCCAAAGATGAAAGTTTTTCATAAAAGAGTTCATACCAATCTGGCCAATGTTCTTTCTAATATCATATTAGAATAACTTATATGTTACGACTCGCGTCGAGCTTATCCCGTAAGTATGTTGTTAAGCATGTGTTTAGCTGATATGCTAAGTTATAAGCCTATTTTTGTTAATAATATTTAAAATGGATATGACATATGCTTAGTGTGTTTTCTAGCTTCTAAAGCGTGAAGGATCTTACGCTTGAAGCGTTGCCAGAGAAATCGTTCGAATCCGACCTTTGAGTCAAAAGTTGCATGTTTTTGGGCTTCTAGGGACCCGTTTGTAGTTTTTGAACTTTGCGATTTGGCCCCTAGGTTTTCCTCCTTATCCTTTCTTTCTCACTTATCTCGTTTCATTTCTCAGAAACGAGAGAACGCAGAAGCGTTCTTCTTCCGCGTGAGAGAGAGAGAGAGAGAAAGAGAGAGAGAGAGAGGGAGCTGAGAAGGGAGAGACGTTTGGAGCTTCGTTTTGCTCCGGCTAGTAGCTGCGATTCATTCTCTTTCCTCCGTTCATCTTCTTCTCCATCAATTCGATCCAGTTTGCAGCAGGAGCTGCGGTTGTAGGGAGATAGCTTGGAGATTGGAGTGCAAGGAGCAGCCCTAGCTCGTCTCTCTTCCCCCTTCAGGTTCGGTTTAGTGGTGTGCATCATTTGTGACCGACTTGCGGTGTTTGTTTGAGTTTTACCCGTCGATTCGAGAGAAATTGACTCTTGCAGGTCCGGTTTTGTTTTCTGCCTGTGCGCGGTTCGGCCGAGTTCGTATTCGATCGGCCGAGTTTCTTATTTAGGTAAACAAACAGCGTTTTGGTCGACCGAGTTTGGTCCTGATCGGCCGAGTTTCCTTGTAGGTATATAAAGCAGTGTCTCGATCGGCCAAGTTCCTCAGAGGATCGGCCGAGTTTCCTACTGGTCGGCCGAGGTTGGTCGGCCGAGTTTCAGAATCTGGGAGGTGTTCGGCCGAGTTTCAAGTTGTGAGTGGCAGTTCATTTAGAAATCATTATTAAACTCATTTTAAATGCTTATTTGCTTCAGTATCAGTTGATATGACTCTTAAACAGTGTAGCACGTACATTAAAGTATGATAAGTTCGTTGGAACTTGAAATGCGTGATATGAATGATGAAAAAGAGGGAATTCTATGTTTTACAGTTGTAATGTGATATTCCTGTTTAACTGCTTATCTGTTAATTAATTAATAGACTTAGGAGCCCTAACACCGTAGAACCCCTTCGACGGATCTGCTTCTTAGGGGTGAAACTCGTGTTGCAACATCATCCGTGCTTGTGTCACGGACAAACGAGGAAAGAGAGGCAGTGTCCAACAACAATCGTGCTTGTGTCACGATGGCACTGGGAAAGGAAAATGGGGGTTATCCAACACCATTCGTGCTTGTGTCACGAAGGTAACCCTGTGAGACTCTCCGTCTGTGTGCTCAGGTTTGCCAGGAGGAGTCTAGAGCACTCTGAGTAGTGCAATGAGGCCGATGAGCCTGGAGGCCGATGAGCCTGGAGTCCTGTGGCAGAGCAGGGCTGGTGTCAGACTTAGCATTTCCCGGGTGTGTCGCTAAGTCTTATACGGTGAGTTAGTAGCATGAACTTGCTACGAATCTTTATATGCAGTGTACACTGCATATGATTAGGGCATAATAATATGAATAAGTAATCATGTAGGATCACAGTAAATTTATATAAATGTTTATTTACCTGAACTACCTGTTGATGCTTAGAAATGTGATTATTATCTGTATATTTGCTATGTCAAAAGAACTGCCCTGCTTGAACTGCATATATGTTTATTCTCAGTTTATAAACCTGACGAGTTGTTTAGTGATAGCTAAGTGAAATGTTATTCACTGAGCGAGTAGGCTCATACCTCTACTCAAAATATTTTCAGGTCAGCATCAGCATCAGGAATCAGAAGGATCGTTTCATCCTAACGCCTAGTCGATAGAAGGTTTGTAGTTAGTCTAGTTAGAGGTCTCTTAGTCCTTTCCCCTCGATCTTCGGGACAAGATGTGAATGAGAGAGAGAATGTGTACAAAGATGTAAATTAATGTTATGCTTTACTTTATGTTAATCAATGTATTATGTTGTAGACTTTGCTTGTATCTTCTATCAGTTTAATAGAAAAGTTCCTGCAGTTTGCTTAGTTTCTGTTTACAGTTTAAACTTGGTTATCATTTAAATGTTTTTAATTGTTTTAAAAAGTGATGAGTGGTTGGTTATGTGTAAATCCCACCTGTCGTGCCCTAATTTCGTGGTTTGTGGTTAGTGTGAGATCGGGGTGTGACATTATATATCATAAATGTTGAATTATTCTATAAATATATTGTTATATATTTTTGGAGTGGTCTTTGAGCCTAGGCATCCCCACTAGATATGCCATAAGATACTCCAATACACTTTGATTTTTTTACTTTACAAATAACCGGATTCATGTATATTTTTTAGGGCGTTCAATGTTTGATGACTCTTCATGCATTTTCATTCTAAATTTGATAATGCTACTTATTTTAGATTCTTTATTACTCCCCTACATGGTCACTACTGCTAGAAAATTGCATTCTTACTGATAAAATACCTCACCCATGTGCAGCATGTAACAATTATACCAATAATTTCTATTGATTTAATATATACTTCTATATAACTATTACTAAATGTCAATTTATCTAATATTCACACAAACACTACTATATGACATCCATCGGTAACAATAATAATTTATTAAAACAACATATGACTTAATCAAATCTCTTAGTTTTAATTGAACATTTACAATGTTTGATCCTACTCTAGGCCTGCTATGATTTCTCACTATGAGAACTCATTTACTTTTGTCAATTTATTGTAGGCATTCCTCTCCACTCACAACACTCACCGCACATCACAGTGCATCTCAAAAATTAACAATTTAATCCAACTATAATACCAAAATTAGGAAAGACAATATTGGCAATACTAAATGTTCATTTATGAAGTACAAAATTATTACTAAAATTACTAACTATAATTTTGACAACAATAACAATACTTATTCAACTCATATATATTCAAATTGCAATTTTGTCTTCTAGATATTGCATGTGATCCCAGTCTTGGATTCTATTGATATTGATGCATCACATGCATCTGGGAATTACAGGATATGCCATCCTGCTCCACTTGATGCTTTTATAGAGAAATCATAAATCACAATTTGCTGATGTTCTAATTGATTTTATCATACCTAAAGTGCAGTATGGAGTATTTAAGATATAAATTAACTATCATTTGACTACATATCATATGTAAAAGAATTCCATGCTAAATTTGAAAACATGTGGGGATTTTGTGTTTTAACAAGACATTCATCTAGTGACCCAGGTATTGACATCCATATTTTATTTTCTCAGGTTTGATGTCGGGGTACATAAAAAATTGTAACAATTGTAAATTAAGTGGTAAAAATCAAATTAATATAAGTCAACATATTCAAGTCGAAATAGATTTAGAAGGTAGACTATGGGTCTTACCATACTAAAAATCTTGTTGTAGGGCACTACTGATTTGGAAAGATAAAAAGTGATGAGAACATCTTAAGTTTGTGAGGTACCCCAAGGGATTTTTAGTCACGACAAGATGATTTAAATACAATGCTAAGAAAACCCCACACACCATAAAACTTCTTATTATATGAACAATAAACGTGCTAAAGGATTCGATAATCACTGAAGTTGAGAGTCACCAAGTGAATTAAAGATCACATTCATTTAATTCTAGTAACAAACCCCGACCATAGGAAGGTAGTCATTTGGAATGGACATCTAATAAATTGATGTTTGTTGCGAACTTCCTTTCTAGGATGTTACAAACATGGATCTAATCTAGATATTGAATGAAATTTTCATTGAATCCCATCCCAGAGCACTCAAACAACCACCCAATTTATACATCAATCATTTAAAGAATTTCGGGTGCTCCTACGTATGTTCCCACCCTAATAATTTTTTTTGGAAAATAACTTATAACATATGCCTAAATTCTCATCACTCTGATTAAGAATTCATGAGATTGATGTCAAGTAAGGTGCATAGAATGTGCATGGAACCTTTGGAGTTTAAGTATCAATAAAACATTGTTATGGCCCTCTTATTTAATGGAACTTTATTTGGGATATTATAGATGCACATAGCAAGTGCACACACACCATTTCTCAACATACGATGACAACATGGGCAAGGTTTGCATACCGATTCTTCAAGAAGCCCTCATGAAGGAGGGTGTACCTATGGAGAGTGCCACACTTTTTCTTGGGTTATTTCAAAAGATTTGAAGGACTCAAGGTCAAACTCACTTGTAACCCTGATGCAGCCCCCAATATCCATAAAAATGACCCATCAATTGTCATTTATAAACATTGCAAACTATAAACCTATAGGCAAGGATGTCAAATGCCTCACCTTTAATCCAAAAATACTAAAAAAATGTTGGTTATGGACGTACAAGATTAAAGAAGGTAAGAGTCACCCTCGGTGATCCTTGCTCACTTTTCTTGGGGAAGAACAAATGTGATACACTAATCATGTGGAAATGAGATTACTCAAAATAAAGTGTGGAGTTAACACTAAACGTCCAGATTACCAGAAACATGGTAAATTAAAATTGATTACTTATATATTCACAAGTGGAAACATATTACATCCAAGTTCACAAACTGTGCCACCTATATCACATGCCATACCATAGAAGGTATTTAACTATTCATTGACCAACTTGCCACAACCTATTACAAGTATAACATGTCCATATATATACAAGCCATACATGTACAACCACGACAAACTGCCAAAAACTTGTGTCGATATACACCATCTACAAAACCTTCCAAAAGACCTGAGAGTACAAGGATGACACATAGGACTCTACTACAAAATAGTAGAAGCATATCCAACCTTCAACAACTATTACTCTTCTTGTTTATCTTCCATAATTGCATGATCTGTACCTCGTCGCGCACAACCACCTAAAAGATGTGGAAACCCACTGGGTGAGCCCAACGTCCCAGCAAGAGACATAACTCTCTGCCAACAACTATTATTAACACATATAGATTACATAGCAAGAAGGAAATAATATTAACAGATGAGCAGATCTAGCTAAACGAATGAGTAATATTGATAATGTAGATTAAGCAGTTTGACAATGTTTAAGCAATTTAGGCAGCGACACTGATTAGTAAAACATCTTATACTTTCAGAAGGATTGTGAATAACATGTATTACCGTTATCAACCAAATAGTGTAAAAAACAAGAAAAGGGGTCATACAATGTGAATTGTGTTTGATCCTAAGCAAATAAACAACATAGTTGTATTACATCTTTTACTATGCCCTGTGGAGATGAGGTATACCACTCATACAGATCCGACCCAGTCTACCTTGGTATATAGGCATGACACTAGTGAGATACAATAGTAGTCGTTCTCCTTCCATGGTATGATATAACCATCCCTGAATAACATATCATTTGAGATACGACTTCAATTGTTCTCCTATCAGGGTACGACCATAGTCATCCTCCAAATATGTGATTTTGGATGCAAGGATATATCCTCAACTTGCACCCCCTGCATATTCAACAATATGCGCTCTGAGTTTCCCATGGGAATTACTCATTTCACCATCTAGCAAGTATTGACATTGAAGATGGATATATGGCTCAGGGCAACCTAAATGATTAGGGTTTCACTTGATTAATTATTGCCAATTGGGTGTCTTTTAGTGAATCAATCAAATTACAATGTACAAACCCAAAACAAATTTTATAAAGATAAGGATAGGTTGCAACATCAGAAGATATAAATCATATGAGGTATAAACTTGTCACATCATCACATGCTACCATTGTCATACAAGACCATAATCATTATCTCATCAACCTGGCATAATCATCCCTCATCACATCACTAGAGGATATCACTTCACATTAGGCATTGAGCTTATGCTAGGTCATAAGACCCACTCACATAGTTCCTACAAAACAACATTATCTAATCATGCCTAATAAAGGCTCATAATCATCACCCTATGTCTTATAAGAGGTACCATAGCAATGAAAATCTATGAAGTGAGTTCAACTTGCAACTTGAGGGTTACACAAGTAGGAGAGAGAAAACATCATTACATGTTAATCACTTCCAGCAAGCTTAAGCAAGTACATCATATGTCCATACTAGGGTTAGGGTTTCCATCACAACACTCAACATCAAACCCTAGGTACATCACTTCCCATATTCTAAGAACTCATCCAATCATACATCACAAACATGTAAACCACAATGTGTAGTGACCTCATGAATTAACATCACCCCTTGTGACCGTAGGCATGGACTGTCCTAGAGACCACTAGGGTCAGGTCATAGGTAGTGACCAACACATATGTAGCGACCATAGGATCAACCCTACATGTAGAGACCAGAGGAGGTTAACACCTATGTAGCAATTGTCAACAATATACAAGAGATAGCGACCTCAACCACGTGAACCATGTAGTGACCACACAACTCAAAACATGTAGTGACAAACATGCATACATCAAGGTCTAGAGACCTCTCAGCCATGCATAACAACCACAACATCAACCACATAGTAGTGACCAGGAGATGATTAGGGTTAGGGTTGAGTGATGTAGAAAACCACCTCATCCACACTACTTGTAGCAATCACAACCCTCAGCCATGCAAACAAACAAGTCGCCCAAAGTAGCTACCAACAAACGGATCAAACATTTTGACAGCAAGGAAGTCCATCATCGGTAGGGAGTATAAAGCAACTTGATCATATAGCGACCAAACATGTTAGGGTTAGGGTTTGGTAGCGAACAACCCACCCTAGTGACCCTAGGTCAAAAACCATTGCAACCAAAACAAGATCAGAACACTTACCGATCAAAATTATTGTGTTAGATAACATGATAATTTTTCATAATTTTTGGAGGATCTTTAACATATTACTAATTTATTGTAACATTTTTATGATAGAAATTTTCTTGAAATAAAAGAAAGTGTATGGAAGGGTCAATTTGCAATTGACCAAGCTCCTAAATTGCTCTATATGATCAACTTAACATACTATAAACTCCCATATTTCTTGATTCATTCTAGAGAAACAAAATCCTAGATAGAGAGAAGGAGAGTGTAAAGAGGCAAGATCATCTCCTTACTAAAATATGGTAAACAATACACATTGGAAAGCACTGGAATAAAATTTTCTGACTATATTCAATTTCATAAAAATTGTACAAAATACATCAAAAATCTCCCTTTTAGGGTTACATCACCATACACAACTAGGATCTAGATAGAGGGACGTCTAACTACCATAGTCTTGTCTCCAACCAATAACTCCATCAACTAAGTCTAAGCCAAAGCCAAGATCTTCAAGTCCTATTCATCACCTTGCTCCACATTTGGGATGTTGGGAAGGCACCCAACAAAAGGGAAGGGAAAATAAAAAGTATGTGTCACAAACTATTCTAAGATAGCAAGGTAAGAAAAGCAAGTAAAATTAGGTTAATGTTCATCATAAGATGAAGACAATCAAGAGAATGATGCCATATACAAAAGAATATATCAATAGATGCTTGCCATAAATAAAATATAATAAAAGAATTGCATGCATGATTAATATTGACTACCTTAACTAAGTAGGGTTGAGGCACCCACCGGACCTTCAACCAAAGGGTGAGGGGAGAGTAACACATTCACAATCACCTGCACATATTTCATGTGTGGGGGAGAATAAGAGGTTCCCTAGGGGAGAAATAACACATTCCCTAACTATGGGTGGTTGTACATAAGTATCACTACTATAGCTAGTTAGTCTAATAAAATCAACATGCTAAAAACAATGGCAAGTAAAAACATCATTTAAATAGAACATGGAAAAGGGGTACCAAGACCCAAGAACAATATTCCAAAACTGATTATGAGGCAAGTATTGCAAAAGAATCAAGAGTATAAGAAATAGGATTCAATGAAGCCCCATTATAGAAAAGTAGGTCAAGGCACAAATATTCCCAACTAAAGTATATTAAGCACATACATAGCACATATCTTATTCTTTAGAGTCCTAGAAACCACTTTTCAAAACCTTTAAATGAGATCATAGTCTACTTGCCCTAATATGATAACCATGATCATGCATTAATACTATATTCATTCGTTAAAGCTTCAAAACCCCAAAACTCTCAACTTTCCTACAAACAATCAAATTAGACTATGAAACTATCACTGATGTCTTAGTTAGGTTCTACTGATCAAAATAACATATATTTTGTATATTTTTGAGATATAGACTTTTCAAGGTATTTTTCATGTTTTTAAGATTATTAAATCATCCGGAAAACACATACTCAAAAACATCAGTATCAAGTGATGAAACTATTTTTAAATAGATAGAGAATGTTTTCCCGGTTCTAAAACATATTTTGTTTCTATTTTTGGACAAACGAGTAAAAAAATATCAATTTTGCAATATCAGGCAATTGAACGATGCCACGTAGGCAAAAACCTATGAAACAGAGAGGCAAGAGAGAGGGGGGTGGGGCCACTGCTTTCCAATCCCCGCGGGCTAAGTCAGAGACCCGCCTTGCAGGCTGCGGTCAACAGCGGTCAAATCCAAAAGAAAATAAATCAAAAGATAGATCTACCCTTGCGTGATCAAAGAGAGGAAAGAGTGAACGTGAGCAAGGGTAGGACGGTAAAAGCACGTAGGGTCATCTCCTTCAACATCCCTGCGCCATGGCTGGCACGCGCAAGCAGCTGCTTGCTAGGGATATTGGGTGAGTGCGGAATATTCAACCAAATTCGATGTTCAAGCATGAAAAAGAAAGCTTAGAGCAACACGAACCTGATGGTACCATTACTTCGACTAGAGGTGAAGGGAGGTGAGAGAGAGGGACGCCACAATCCAGGGGATTCGGCGGCTGGTCGAGGGTGCAAATGGAAACGAAATGTGAAATTAAAAGTTGGGTTGAGCTCTAAATACGATGGGGGTGCTTGCATAAACCTTTCCATAATTATTTAAAGGTGAAAACAAAGTCCAAATAAATTCAAATTTGGTAGATTTACTGATTTTGGGGTGAGGAAACCAAATCTAAAATTATATTTATATTTTGAGAAAGTTAGATTATTTAATTAAGCCAATTACTATTTTCTTTTTCCTCTCTCATTAATGACTATTAGATTCTCCAAAAATAATAAAACTTCACCCATAAATCATATTAAGTATTTTGGATACGAATTTGGCATTATTTCCATTTGTTGAAGTTGTTTGTTATTTTAAATAATGAGTTGAATATTTTGCACACGTTCTCTCTCCTAAATTTATCTTCTCAACAAATATTTTTGATATTGATTCAAAATTCTTCCAAAGGTTTATTTTAACATTTAGAACATGAATTTGGAATTATTATATTTTTTTGAAGACTTTTATTACTTTATTTAATTCATTTAAATTTACCACTTATTTAACCTTTTAATTTATTAGAGGCATCTAGATACTTTATAAAAATATAAAACTTGGCGTATAGGCAATACTAAACGTTTGGAACACAATTTTGGCATTAATTAATTTTTTTCAACATATAATTAATATTTTTGGTCTTTGAGTCATTTTCTCTCTCCTAAATAAAATAAAATATTTAACATAGACCAAATTAAATAAAAATTCACACATAGACTCATTTTTATATATAGATTACGAATTTAGAGTTATTTTTCCAACTTGAGGATGTTAGATATTTTATTTCACCTTATTGGCTTATCTCCTATTTTCTTTTAATAAAGACTTTAATATATGCATTTATATTCGAAATTAGGTGATACTTGGCCCTTAAGTTTCTTATAAGTCAAGAAAACGATATTGATATCAAAATTATCTTCATGGGTTTCCACTTATGATTTTTGTGACAACATATTCCCTATTATCCCCTTTTATCCAATATATTCCATATTATCTCCAATTATTACATTTATCATCTCCTTTATGTATAGTTCATGATTTCTCTCCTTTTTCATATCTAAAAAGATACTAGAAAGTTCTAACATGATTTTTTTATTCTTTTTATCACTCAAGTAGGCATTTACATATTAGACCCATTACTAAGCTTTCACTGAGGTATTTGTGCATAAAACCCAAACATTGGTGAAAAAAAGGTGAACAAATGTTCATTAAACCATCATATTCTCCACCAATTACACAAAAAGGCCAACGAAGATAGAAATGAAAGGAAAAGATGGAAAAGATGACCAAAAAGGCAAAATGTCCAAAATTTGGTATGTTACAGAGAGTTGGGGCTTCAATGGAGAAAATGGTGAAGATGGCGATCTAGGATTTTCTCTTTATAGAATTGATGAAATCAAATAAGTTTGTCATATCTATATAGATTTTCTTGGTGATTCTTCTCTCACATGTCAAGATTCCACCCTTTCCTCTGATTTGATTCAAAATGATATCAAATCTCTCTCTTTTCTCAGTCTTTCTCCATAGTTGTGCATTCCTAGAATTTCCAAGTTGGAAGTAAGAATAAAGTGATGGATTGCTAGGAGTTTGATAGGCATTCTAGAATTTTTGATCTTGGGATACGTTTTGAAGGTGTTTTCACACCATTGGTGAGTGGGTACTTCCTTTAAATAATAGAATTTAGGAAATTGTGGTGAATGCACAATAATGTTCAACTCCTTTGTATGCGACTACAAACCCTAAATTTGCCTTTTAGTTTAACCTTATGAAAGATGATACATAAATTGATTTTTTTTTCTTCTATTGTGATGAATTTCAAATGATAAAATCATATTATTAATGGATATAAATCAATAAAATAGAGTTTGTAGTTATTACAGAAGTTATAAGAATATACCATAATCTAGGGGTTTTGGTTGTGCCAGAAATGGTTGCATAACTCAATGAAGAACTTTCCTATTTGAATCTCCTTACTATAAGTGATTATTTTATAGGAATGTTTAGTACTTATATATCCATTATCTTCAAATTCATTTGATATTGTCAGTGTTTGCTTGATATCTCAGTTAAGAGGGTGATACCCTATATGAATGGAAAGTTGGAAGTTTGTGAATAGACCTCATGCAATTCAACTGATGTTATTGTTTTATCATTATAAATTTGTTTAGTCATGGTAATTCTTGATGCAAAATATTTCAATGAATAACATGCTAATCATATTAAAATTCATTCTAGGGTTTCATATATATATATATATATATATATAGAGAGAGAGAGAGAGAGAGAGAGAGAGAGAGAGAGAGAGAGAGAGTAAGAGAGAGTCAGGCTAGAATACACTCGAGTGTATTCAGAGAAGAATACACTCAAGTAGTTTTTTATGATGTATCATTTTTTTTCAAAAATCTAATCTGTTGATCTTCTTAAACATCTTGTGAATAGAACATACGCAAAATTTGAGTACATTTGGACATTTATAGGTCATGTTATAAAGACCACAAAAATATTCATTTCAATTTAGTTTCACGCGTCAATTTTGTTTCCCTTGGATGAGTGGCTTACACTCATCCAAATGGGCTCAAAATTTGTAAGTAGCCTACTTATGGTATGACGGTGAAGATCAATGGTTTACATTTTGCAAAAAATAGTCTTGATATGAAAACACAATTGAGTGTATTCGTACAATCTGTACTCTCAAATGTATTCTATCCTGACTCTCTCTCTCTCTCTCTATATATATATATATATATGCATATATATAATTTTATTGTATGTTAACTTGTGAAAGAAATAATTCATCAGTGAAAGTTTATGATGAATTAAATCCTTATGTGAATCATATGATATGTGAAGGAGGCAAATGAAACCCGAAGAATAGGGCATTCACTAAATTAAGTATTTTCATTTTGGAGATGTGTTGCTCAATAGTTTGGTTTTTGGTACATATTACATATGATATATAAAGCTAAACTAAGAGATTTTGATGTGATGATTGAACCATGAATTTAATGAGTTAATTAGACATTAGATGCCCTGAATACTTTACAATCCTCACATGAGGCCTGTGCTATTGGGAGAAAACATGCTTCCCGATTGGAGGTATTATGTCCAAATCAAGGTATACTAGAGGGTGCTAGTTGGGTGTGGGAGTCTAGATCAGTGAGGGAATTGTTAGCATAGTTTTGTGGAAATTTAAATTAAAATCCAAATCTAGAAGAATTCTCATAATCAAATTTTAAATAAGAAAATTATTGTGTTTTTAGTAATTATAAATGTGCAAACCCATTGACCCACTTGCATGCAACCCTATCAACTTGCATATCAGTAGGTGAAAACCTCCACTCAATATAGTAGATTCCATAACACTTCGTACCTTTTTGACTTACAGAAAGTAATTTAGTGATATTTATATATTTGGATTCATTTTTATATTTATTACTCAATCATACCCCTCAAAAACACAAGAGATGGTGGAGGTGATTTCTATGATACTTGGGTAACAACATGAAGAACATAAAAATGGTAGACCTACCCATAGATTCTTTTGATTAACCCTAGATCTATGATTTATCCTTCTTTTTTCTCCCTTCTCTTTGGTTGATTCTATTGTTGGATAAATTGGACATTATGATAAATCCCTTTGTTTCGATGATGACAAACATTTCATTCTTATTATTCTAACGAGCTACTTGAGTGTGCAGGATTATGGTGGATGACAAAGCAACTAGGGAAATCACGAGCTTACATATTTACTTTCATGCAATGTAATCACTATTGTAAAAAACTTGTACAGTTATATAATGTACAAGTACTTAGATTGCATGTAAATCAAGCGTTAGATCTTCCCTAGCTACACACCATAGTTAGACAAGTCATCCCTTCCAAAAGGATCACATTATGCACACTCATAAACACACTTAGTGGTTTAATTAAAAGATTGAAACAGAGTCAATCTCGGTCGATCACACTCCTCGACCGAGACACTCTCGGTCGACAAACTTCTCGACCGAGATTGACCAAAAGTAGCCGTTAGACACAGCAGTTGACAGTTGCAAATAAACGTTAATCCAGAGAGCCTGTCGGTCGACGAATCCTCGACCGACTGGGCATCTCGGTCGACGAGTCCTCGACCGAGATGGTCTCTGACAGCAACTGCAGAATTAATTAACTAGCCGTTGCTAATGCACCTAACTTATTCCTAACGGCTAGTTAAGCACTAGGAACCCCCTAGAAGTTGTCTAGAACGTCCTTAAGCATACATAGGTCATTCCTATAAATAGGACATGCCTTAGGTCACCAAAAGACATCCAAGACATACTTGTGCTATACTTGAGCTTGAATACACACTTGCAATATGTTTTAGAGCAATAGAGCAATTCCTACACTTGCCATTCATTCCTATTGCTCCCATTTCGTGTCCTATAGGCTAGTATCTCCTATCCACTACAATCACATTGTCATATACATTGGTTAGGAGATCTACACGCTTGATATAGGCAAATCAAGCCTTGTGCTTAAAAGGATAAGTTGTAATTTCTGTTTTCCTTCTTGTTCCTCGTTATCTTTTGTACTCTCCTTGCTACTCCTAGGGTTGGAGGCTGCGGATTGGAGAGGGTTGACTTCTCAGGTGGAGAAGGGGACTTCAAGCTACTTCAAGAAGGCTATTGCACGGGAAGCTACTTCAGAAGGCTGGTGCAACGGGTGTTGGTGCATCTACTTCAAGGGAAGGCTGCTTCAAGGTTGGGCGATTACTTCTAGGTGAAGGCTGCTTGAAGGGTTTGGGAAAAGAAATTGTATTTTATGTAAAGTCCTTGCGAGGTAATAAAATAGATTTCTTTTCAAATCCCGGTTGGGTAAGCAACCGGGTAGTGGACTGACTACCTTAGTATTTGCTAAGGCTAGGAACCACTCTAAACCCTTGTGTCTCCTTGTCCAATATTGTCTTTGTGGTTGCTTGAGTTAATTAATTGTTAAATTATCTATTAAACTCTATTCACCCCCCCTCTAGAGGTTTTCAATTGGTATCAGAGCAGGCTTCAAGGAACCCTAACCAGGTCTTGAAGAATGAAGGGTGGAGGTGACTACGACCGCAGACAAAGGAGCAACTTGGACCAACTTTCAACAAGCTGCAATTGGTGTTTAGGAACGAATCATACAACAATCGGCTGTCCATGGAAAGAAAAGAAGAAAGAGGTCCATAAGAATTGTTTCATTGCTACAACCAATGAGGAGGAAGAAGAAGAGGTAAGCCTTCTTGATTTATCAAAAGAAGAGCTAATTTCTAGTCTTGAAGAAACTCACAATAAGTATATTGAGTGCAAGAAGAAATTAAAGAAATCTAGTAAAACAAACGATGAGTTAAATGCTAGACTTCTTGCTCTTACATCTGAAAATGACGATTTATATGCTAAATTGAATACTCTTGGTTTTGAAAAAGATGACATTGTTTCTGAAAACCGTACTTTGAAATCATCTCTAAGTAGTAGTGAAGTGAAGATTTTTACTCTAGAAACAAATTATGATCTTCTATATCAAGAAAAGGTTGAATTACTTGCAAAGTTAAATGACTTTCAAAAACAACCTATTTTGTGTACACATCTAGATTATGATAGTATAGTGAAAGAAAGGAATTCTTTATCATCTAATCTAGATCAAGCAAAACTAGATATTAAGAAAAGAATGGATGAGATCGTAAAGTTGCAACAAGAAGTTAGTAGGTTAAGCAACAATGAAATCCTTGATAGAATATTGGATAATTCCTATCATCAAATAGGGAGAAGAGGACTAGGTTATAAGCCCAAAGGGAAAACTCATCAACAACCTAGTTGGAGAAAGACACGAGCACATCAAGCCACATTTGTACCAAAGAACAACCTAGAACAAAACCATAGAAAAAGACTTGAGGTTGATTCTATATGTTGCCATTATTGCTCTCGTCTTGGACATTACTCTTTTTCATGCCCATACAAGAAAAGGAATGTTGAGTTAGTATGGGTTCCGAAACCCCCAAATTGAATTGATTAGACTAAGTTGAGATATGACTGAATACTTTAAATTGCACATCCTTATGTCTATCTCGACTTAACAGAAAGGGGTAACAAAATGATTCAAGTAACTAAAATTTCTAACTTGAAAATTTATCTCAATTAAGGTCCTTAAAACTTAAAATTTTGAATATGATAAGTTGAGAGTTGATCTAAATGTTACTTTGATATTCACATGTTTTATCTCAACTAAAACTGATTCTTAAACTGCATAATTGATTTAGACATAGTCTACATTTTACTTGAAATCAATAAATAGTTCTGTAGGTAAAACAGAAACCTTGTCGGTCGAGAAATCGTCGACCGAGCAGTCAGTCGGTCGAGAAATCGTCGACCGAACTGGTCACTGATTTCAGTCTGCAGTGAAATTACTGAACAACTGATTGATCAATGGCTATCTATCTGTTGTTAATGACTGTTTTTACAAAACAAGTTGAAGATTTTTTTGAATATAAATGACATCATTCTCTAAATAAGATAAAATTAAAAATCAAGTTTAGAAATCCCTATTGTAAAATGTTTACATGATTTTCTTTAAAGCATCTATCTAGATAGAAATCATGTGTTTAAATGATTACAATCACTGCATTTCATCATTCTATTGTTCTATCATTACATCATGGACATGCTTTAACTATTTCATCATTGAGCATGATGTTGTGTTAACACAAATAGATAATGATAATTGCATGCATAATTCTTGATGATAAGCAAGCAAAATAATTCATTGGTGATATGACTATTAAAAATGCTTGCAAAGAACAAAATGTTATAAAATTGCTCAAATTGAAAAGACTTGAAATATTAATCATGCATTCATTTTTAAGAAAATGTTTTCATATTGAGAATCACTTAACATGCTTCATCATGATCGTTATGGATTCATTGGTTTAAAATAGGCTTTGATTCATATGTTCAAATCATGAATGATCATTGTGATTTAGATAATTGTAAATGTCATCTTGACATAATAGATAATGCTTATGGACACAACTTGTGATGATGATGTTGCTATGACAAGCCAAACGGTGCCTCTTAGAACAAAATATAAATGTTCTTATCTATTTGCTTGTTCTAAGAAATCAAAAGCAAAAATCTTGACTTTAAGATATTAATCCTGCATTCAAAATATATGTTTCTAAAGAATCTTATGATAAGGGTATAAGAAGAAATGGGAATTAATAAATACCCATAGCAAAGCATATGAAACCTCATTCACAATGAATGTAAATATTAAGTCTTCATAATAGGTATATCTTAATATGCTCCAAATTGATATTTATAGCTATATGCAGAATTTATACTTCACATATGAATGTTTATCTGGGAAATCTGCAGAATTTGCCTCTTGGTTAAAATTAAAATGACCAAGGGGCGCTACGGTCGTAGTTAAGGGCGACCTAAAATAAGCTTTGACAAAATGCTTATTTGGACATCATTTTATTGCACTTAATCTTAGTATACTTATGATAAAGGTCAAAATCAACATTTAAAATTATTTGTGACCTTAGAAGCATTAAATTGCCTAAATTATAAGATTAAGGGGGAGCGCATAAAAACGAATTTGATTGCCTGATACGACCTTAGTATTTTTACTCTTGATTATGAAGAAATTTATAAAATTGATATATCTTGAACTTAAAGGAACTCTCTAAACAAATCAGGGCTTAACATCCCTTGCATTTGGTTGGAGACATTTTTATGTACTCTAAGCTTAAAGGAATCTCATTTAATTTAGGGATAGATGAGAAATAAATATACATTTGTCATGAGCTTAAGGGAATCTCATATCATTTTCAGGGCTTAACATCCCTTGTAAAATGGGTGAAATCTATATACATATGCCATGAACCTAACATGATCTCATATCATTTCAAGGCTTAATATCCTTTGCAAATGATTGAGAAACAAATAGTGGATAAATTAGACACAAATCCATGTTTCTAAAAGGATATCTATTTAAGGGGGAGAAAAATATAAAATTAAAAGGGAAAAGAAAATAAAATATTCAAATTGGATATCTTTTTGAAATGACAAAGGGGGAGAAAGAATATCAAATACAAAAATATAAATATATATGAGTTTCATCCTGATTGCCAGCACTCACACTTGTAAAACAAGAATGGCTACAAAAGGTAATCTTCAGGTATGAAACTCACATGCTTTATATTTCCTTATTTCATATTTTAGGAAACGTTTGTCATCTTCAAAAAGGGGGAGATTGTTGGATAAATTGGACATTATGATAAATCCCTTTGTTTCGATGATGACAAACATTTCATTCTTATTATTCTAACGAGCTACTTGAGTGTGCAGGATTATGGTGGATGACAAAGCAACTAGGGAAATCACGAGCTTACATATTTACTTTCATGCAATGTAATCACTATTGTAAAAAACTTGTACAGTTATATAATGTACAAGTACTTAGATTGCATGTAAATCAAGCGTTAGATCTTCCCTAGCTACACACCATAGTTAGACAAGTCATCCCTTCCAAAAGGATCACATTATGCACACTCATAAACACACTTAGTGGTTTAATTAAAAGATTGAAACAGAGTCAATCTCGGTCGATCACACTCCTCGACCGAGACACTCTCGGTCGACAAACTTCTCGACCGAGATTGACCAAAAGTAGCCGTTAGACACAGCAGTTGACAGTTGCAAATAAACGTTAATCCAGAGAGCCTGTCGGTCGACGAATCCTCGACCGACTGGGCATCTCGGTCGACGAGTCCTCGACCGAGATGGTCTCTGACAGCAACTGCAGAATTAATTAACTAGCCGTTGCTAATGCGCCTAACTTATTCCTAACGGCTAGTTAAGCACTAGGAACCCCCTAGAAGTTGTCTAGAACGTCCTTAAGCATACATAGGTCATTCCTATAAATAGGACATGCCTTAGGTCACCAAAAGACATCCAAGACATACTTGTGCTATACTTGAGCTTGAATACACACTTGCAATATGTTTTAGAGCAATAGAGCAATTCCTACACTTGCCATTCATTCCTATTGCTCCCATTTCGTGTCCTATAGGCTAGTATCTCCTATCCACTACAATCACATTGTCATATACATTGGTTAGGAGATCTACACGCTTGATATAGGCAAATCAAGCCTTGTGCTTAAAAGGATAAGTTGTAATTTCTGTTTTCCTTCTTGTTCCTCGTTATCTTTTGTACTCTCCTTGCTACTCCTAGGGTTGGAGGCTGCGGATTGGAGAGGGTTGACTTCTCAGGTGGAGAAGGGGACTTCAAGCTACTTCAAGAAGGCTATTGCACGGGAAGCTACTTCAGAAGGCTGGTGCAACGGGTGTTGGTGCATCTACTTCAAGGGAAGGCTGCTTCAAGGTTGGGCGATTACTTCTAGGTGAAGGCTGCTTGAAGGGTTTGGGAAAAGAAATTGTATTTTATGTAAAGTCCTTGCGAGGTAATAAAATAGATTTCTTTTCAAATCCCGGTTGGGTAAGCAACCGGGTAGTGGACTGACTACCTTAGTATTTGCTAAGGCTAGGAACCACTCTAAACCCTTGTGTCTCCTTGTCCAATATTGTCTTTGTGGTTGCTTGAGTTAATTAATTGTTAAATTATCTATTAAACTCTATTCACCCCCCCTCTAGAGGTTTTCATCTATATCAAGGATGATCTAGGTCATTTCAACACTACTTCCTTCTTCTTCTAGTACTTGGGGTCCAGAACAATATATAGACATTTTGACTTGTGGAAGATGGATTTAGATCTTATAGCTTTAATTTAAGTTTAATAAAGCCAAGATATAGATATATCAAGCTTAGAATTGTGATCAATAGCTAAAATTGAAGTCCAACTGAGTGGAAATTCATCATTTACCGATGATTTGTGCATAATCTAAGCCTAACATTTTAAAGAACAAGTACTTCCGTGTAGTTTGTATATGTCATCTTAAAGAGACTAAAATAAAGATTTTAGTCGGATGCTTTTTGGATTTGGCATATTTGTGATAATTTATATTTTCCTTCATCTTTAGAAAATTTTGAAATGAATTTGTGATGGTTCTTGATAGTAAGGTTAGAGGAACTAGAGTATCATGTTTTCCAAACAATTAAGTAGTCAATTGCTAGGAAGTGTGGTTAAATAGCTTCATTCCCTCTAATTGAAAAGTTGGAACGATAAAAATATACTCCTTTCCAATAATATGTATTTTGTGCATGGGTAACCTAGTTTAAGCTATATACAATTTAGTACATCAATAGTTCAATATAATTCAATTCGAGCACTTAACCAACATTTAGTATTTTTATAGCATGGATCATTCTTGTATGTTCTTACATGCTCAAGTTATCCACTGTAAATAAAATGCAATGATGAAATTAAGTATCTGAGTCATGTCTTTTCTGAATATCACAATATTCAAAGTTATTGTAATGTTATTTATAGTAGTCTAGATACAATGTAAAATAAAGAAAGAAAATTAAAATTACCTGATTCCATGCTAAATCTAAGAAAAAATTGATAGATCATTATCTTTGAAACTAAAAACATAATAAGACATTAGATGCCCTGAACATTTAGACCTTGTGAAGATTTTTGTTGCAATAGATGATATAACTTATCTGCTAGCATCATCTATGAGAGAAGTCAAAGGATACCTAAGAGGAATAAGGGTTTAATCCTAGCTTAGACGACTTCTTAAATAACAACGTGCATCCAACATTAATCGGAGATTCCAGTGATACCTAATAGTACCCAACAATAACAAATCTCAACCCTTCTGACAAAGTATATATGTTTTCACTCAATTTGTATCCGATTTTTGGTCGGGTACGTCTCTATTATATGGCCTATATATACATTAAAATTTTTAATCAGTCGGATTATTCTTTGTTCATGTGCTAATTTAAGATTCATGGTGCTTTCACACTCAAAGTGTGAGCTATTACCACACCTGGTAGTAAATGTTAAAGGATCTAGAACACCGGTATGTTATCTCCTGAAGCAACGTGAAGAAGAATGATAACGACAGTGCTACATAATAGGAAAATCAGAGTTACTATTGGATTAGAAACAAGTTTTTCAGGCAATGATGTAATCCGATTTTTTGTATCGAACTTTTTATTAAGAGTAGTTGGGTATCTTCTTCGGTCGTTTAATTACGTCGCTGACGTGCATTTGTTGTTAAATTGGATACCTCGTGTGCTTCCATTAGAAAAGAGCACTTTTGGATTAGACACATGTGCGTCGCTCTTGCGCATTCTAATTAGCTAAAACAAATCGAAATTCCAATTGTTATAGATATGTTGCCCGCTAAACTATAGGCATTCATCAAAAGGAAGGGTAACATCAACTAAGATCTGACCCCTAATTTGATCTGACTTTTTAGTGAACATATTTCAATGGCTTGTTGGTTGTCTTCTTGAGTCGTTTTGTATTATATCGGGTCATTCCTGGCATGTCGTATGATGCGCTCTATGGTGTTATAATCTTAACTGGCGTGATCGAGTGAATTGATCTACATTTATCAAATGAATGATTAGGCGGAAAACAAAATACATTAGATAGATTCTCATTAATGGCAAAATTTTTGATCAGTTAGAACTGCCACATTCCTCTTCCGTATTAGCTTTTCTACTGCTGGCTAACAAGTTTTTTTTATCAATAATCTACTATTCTACTCTACTAAGCACGATCACTCGTTTCCGTCCTATGTCAATCCCATGCATTAGTTGGACTTTTACTTAGTATTTTTTAGTTACGAAGATTTCAGGGCTTTGCGTTTATTATCCCGTAACGAAGTTCTGACTAGTTGGGGCTGCTATGTGTTTCCCGTTCCAAAGTGTGTGATCCTGTGTTTTTATAAATCTTTATAGGTCTACATGGTCCGTCTTGGTAGCGCATCGCCGCCATCACCGAACTGATCGAAGCACGCCGCCATGCTCTCTGGATGTGCCCGGCGAGGAGAGCATGCATGGTGCAGAGATGGAGATGTAGACCAGGCATATGATGGGTTTACAAACGCATCATAGATGGCACCGAACTGATGGAAGCACGCCTGTTTGGGGACAATAACAACATTCCATAGTGGATCAGGGATAGCGCAAGTTCATACTATAACAAAGTAGAAACCGTAAGGTGCTTGAGAGCTTGCTAATCCTAGGTACATGATGTTTAAGTAGGAAATAAATTATGGATGGTTCGACCAGAGACGGAGCTAAAATAAAAATTCTGGATCTATCCTCATTATAAAGTATTAAGCTCATATTCATGCTTTTAGATATCCAATTACGTACATGTGATGCATACATAATTGCATGTACGAATTGCAAGGAACTACAACCGTGGTCTCTATCATCATCAGCATGGCTCTCCTCACAGTCCGTATCTTTTATCTTCATCGAAAAATACAACTTGCAATTTAAATCTGGAGTACATCTTGCACTTCTAAATCCTCATATATGTGCCTAATGCATTTAAACCTTTTTGTTGACTTGTTCTGCGACAACCTTGCTCGACATATGATATATTACGGTAGGTTGATACCTGAAGATCCTTTGCACCAGTGCAGACGACCCATTATTTGTAAACCTCATCGATAGTGGATGAAATTGATCGAATATTAGACAGCAACCATGACACTGCTCCAATATTGGATTGGGTTGGACGAAGTAGTGGTTTACAGTTGCTTCAGTTTAAAAGTCTGGATACAGTCATTTTGGAATTCACAAGTAATCTTCGGTCCCCATCGATCGATCAATCGTCAGTACACAATTCTCTCCCGTAATTGACAAGGTTAATCAGGTCAGCCATTATACATGACATATTTCATTAGTAATTTTTTTTTTTACATTATCATCTTCATTCTACAAATGATGTAGTATCTTTTCTATACCTATGTCTCTGTGAAACAGTTTACCGATTGATTAGTACACAGTTTCTATTACACCAGTTATATATCATGGATTTAATTACATAACTAAAAAATACTTGTATGCGTCAAATCTCTATTTGACATGATGTTTATATAATGAAAATCTTCTTATGTATCAGTGTTTGAGTCGCAAGCCAGTGTAACATAGAATATTTGAGCTTACGGACATGTTGTATTGCTATTAATAATTAGGTAAATAAGAAGCCACTAACGAAATATAAGAGGGAATAGGTAACACATCTCACTAATGCATTATATTTTAGATTCAAATGAAGATCATTTTTAAAGCATTCTTAATAAATACATAACATACTATTTCCATACATGTCAAGATCTTTGAAATATCTTCAAGCACGTCATGATGAATCTATGAGATTGAGTAATTTCTTAGATGTATATTTGGTATATACACTACTACAGAAAATGCTTTTTACAACGGGAGATAGACAATAGTTCTGATGATTGTGTTGTAGTTAGCATACTTATCACAACAAGCATATTTTTGTGTTGTATATTGTATATTTTATACAACACAAGTCATTTACAACATGCCAAACACATTGTTGTATAGGGGGATACTACAACAACTACTAAAGTGTTGTAATAGGCTGTAGTATCACAACATATTCAAACTCGTTGTAAAAGATGTTAATTACACAACATATTTTGACCCATTGTAATAGTCACATGTTGTAATAGACCATCATTACACAACACAGACTCACCCGTTGTAGTATGTATTAATTATTCAACGGGCCTTTACATGTTGTATTTGGTATATATTGTAATAGACCACCATAATACAACATATTGAAACTCATTGTTATATCCTGACATGAGACAACAAACTCTAACATGTTGTTATATATTATAATTACACAACATGTTGTGACCTGTTGTAATATCCACACATAACAAATCATTGTAATAGGCCACCATTACACAACATAAACAATATACCATTATTACACAACATGATATCACCTGTTGTACTAGCTACATGTTATAAAAGACTATTGTCACACAACACGCTATACCTTGTTGACAATATGGGTGGATTTTTGTTTGAGTGGTAGGTTGAACAAAATCATATTTTGTGTGGTCATGTGAATGATAGTTTTTCACTCTGGGTAGATATTTTGACCTGAAACTGACTCAATTCCAATATATGCACATACTAAAATACATATGGAATAATTACCCCCTCACTACAACAAAATCCGCTATAAGTCAGGGCTACCTAGTCAGGAATAAAAGTCCTAACCAAACTAGAACTGGTTCCCAAGGCTAATCCCTGACCAGTGGTGGCGGGAGGGGGGGGGGCAAGCACGGGCAAGTGCCCCCTTCCAATTTTAATTTTTCTTAACATATATATGTTTTATAAATGTAGCATGGTATCCAAGTTAAGTTTTCTTTTTATATTTTATATGCTTCACTTGCTTATTAACCTATTTTCAAATTATGTAAATGTTGTTTATAAATAATGTTATTATCAATATGATTTTAAGTAAGAATTAAAATATAAGCACATTAAATTAGGGTAAACAATATAAAATAAGTGACATTTCTTTACATTTATAAATACATCTCATTGTTACATAATTAAAAAGTAATGTGTTTTTATTAAACATATTACCAATAATACCAAATATACATCCATTAATGTTAATTGGTGAATTATTGGTTTGCATCAATTTTATAATGATTAAATACGAAACTGATATCTATGAGTAACAAAATACTTTATGATCTATAATTAATAGTATACTTTTTTACATGTTAAATAATTTTATATAATTTATAAACAATTAATTAAATGTATTATAAATATTACAAGTACATAGTTGTATGGTTAATGAGGAAAAGTAAACCAGTATCTATAATTTTTGTATACTTTATTGAATACCAAATACTTTATAAAGTATATATAAATAATTAAGTGTGTAACAAATACAACAAGTAAATAGGTAATATTAAAAAAAACAATATTTATAATTAATAATATACTCCATGGGATATCAAATAGTATTATATTATGTATAAATAACTAAATGTATAATGTATATAGCAACAACATAGTCCAAAGATGTATATGTTATGTGTGCGGATTTATATTGATTTTTTTCTATTACTAGTAAACACACACGTGCACCTGCATGTGCCATACCGAATATATTTAATTTACATTGGATGAAAAAATAGTCAAGTACTTAATATGTTTAAATACTATATTTTTTATCTCAAAATTTTTATATTTTAAAATAATAACCACGTATGTTCTTAGTTAAACAGTACACCAAACATATTATGTAACATATTTTTCTTTCGTAATCTATTTGCAGAGAACCGGGGAGAGGGACCGAAAATATTGGATATATCGAGCAGAGAACCGGGGAGAGGGACTGTAAATGTTTTTTGGTGAAAAATGTATCAATAAAAAGAAATATTTGTCTTACTATGGATCAAGTTGCATGGATCACATAGTCATTGAAAGGTAAAATGGAAAATTTAAATATAAAATTATTTTCCTTATTTATTTATTGGGTGGTTGAGTGATGAAGATAATTTTGGGAGGAATTGTTGGAACGTGGATGAAGATAATTGTGGGCAAATGTGCTTGAATGAGTGAATGATGGAAACAACAATATCATTTGAATTTTTTGAGAGGAAAATAGGAAGAGACGAAGAGATGTGGTGTGTTTATTGTTTTAAAACGTTTCATTTTTGTAAAGAAGTTAGAGAGAATAGAGTTTTAATGAGATATAAAGAGGAGAGAGCGGGTGGAGAGGGGCTTGGAAACATGGGATTAGTTGAAGAGACAAAGAGTACGGATGAAAGGAGAGGGAAACATGGGGATTAGTTAGGGAGAGGAAAACGGACACCGGTGCTCCATCCTTCTATGAAATTTTGTTTGTTTGTTTTTAGTTCGATTCTAGAGTGGATACTCAACACTTTGTATTATTCAATCTTTGTATGGATGATAGAATATTTATTAAATTTAGTACGAGTTTCTCTCAAGGTTTGATGGAAAATTTGTTCAATTATGTGCTTGTTTGTGAAATGAAAAAAGTATAATATCATATTTATTACAATTTATTAACAACATAGTTTATTTGATTAATAAAATTGGTTAGATATAAGACCAGTCAAACTCTAATCAAAGACAACAGTTAATGATATGTTGTAAAATGTATGATACTACAACAAACAATACATGTTGTGTTATCCATACCTATTACAACATGTGTGTTTGGAAAAAATACACATATTACAACAGGTGTATCCAGTGAACTACAACATGCATAACATGTTGTATAAAATGTGTATATTACAACAAACATGCAACATGTTGTATAAACAACCCTATTACAACGGTTGAATGTATGGAAAGACAACATGCTTCAACTATTGTAGAAACCTACCTAATACAACGGGTGCACTGCATGTTGTAATAAACCTACCTATTACAACAGGTGTGTTTATTGAAAGACAACATGCTTCAACTATTGTATAATATATATTACAACGGATAAACCACATGTTGTAAAAAACACCCATATTACAACGTGTGTGTATAGAAAAAGACAACGTGGTTTAACTGTTGTAGTATATATAGTACAACAGGTGCACCACATGTTGTGTAAAATACCCATATTACAATAGGCCATTCATCAAAAGACAACATGTTTTAACTATTATATAAAATATCTTATGGGTTGCCCTTTACCTTGCTGAACACTGGGCAACAAAGACTCAAAAATGATGTCGTTTCCGGCTTTGGCGATTACAGTCGCCTAGGGTTCCCTCGCGCAACAACGACCGCTTGGGGGGGAAGGGTTTCCGGCACCGGAGAGCGCCGCCCTTTCCCCTAGGCCCTTTCTTTCACTCGGTGTGCTAGGGTCGTTTCGTGAGGTCCAGTTAGCAGTAGGTCTTCGTGGTGGTCCTACACGTGCGGCGCTGCTTCCTGGTCACCTGGGCCAGAAGCTTCTTTGATGCGTGGGGGTTGTGATCGGTGCTGGCTGCCTCCCCTTGGAGGTCGTGGAGTTTGGGTGCTCCTGCGGATGGACGACGAGGTCTTGGGCGACTCCGAGGTGTACCGGCAGAGGGAGAGAAATCGGGTTACGTGCTTTGTGAGGATGCTCTTGCCCCCTGTTCGTAGGGGTGTTTGGGAGTGGTGGTGGGGTTACCCGAAGCTTTCTACCCCTCATCTTCAATCCTTGCAGGCCCTTTCTCCTCTGAATATGCGCCAACAGAGTTTTTTTCCCCCCTCCCAGCTCTCTGGAGTGTTGCACCCAAGCTGTTCGAGTAAAGGCCTGTGTGAGCTTCCTGTGAGCTTAGGCAGTTTCTTGACTGGTCTCACCTGTTGTTTTTTTCTATTCTTTTTCTGGGTTTTAGCGATAAGCAGTAGTTAGTTAGTCTTGCTTGTTGTGGTTTGGGTCGAGCTCTCTAATTTTCTGGTGGCCTCAAGCATGGATGAGATAGTGATCTCTGTTGGATGTACTGCCATTTCTTTTTCTGATATCCTCAAGGGGTCGTGCAGATTGAATGTTTCCCTCGTAGATAGCTGTTTTGGACAGCCAAAACATAGAGGGTTCGTGCATGTAATTTACCTACCGCTTCCCAATCTGAGCTTGTGCGCTATGTCAGTCTCTCAAAGGAGTTATGTTTGGTACTTTGGTGTGAGATTACTATCTTGTAGATGCCATATGGCTTGTTTTGAATGATATTGACCTGTTTTCCTTCAAAATATATATATATATATATATATATATATATATATATATATATATATATATATATATATATATATATATATATAATACATCTATTACAACATGTGATCACATGTTGTATAAACCACACCCCCATAAGACCACGCGATCTTATACAACGGTTAACACCTGTTGTAAAATGGAAAAATGAACTGTTGTAAAAAGCATTTTCTGTAGTAGTGATATAAGAAGAATAACACCTCTTACCAATGAATGAAATGGTTTTTTTAATTAAAACAGTAAGATTTTGATAGAACATGATTTGCAACACCATTCGATACTCTCCCTATACCCCATGATATACAAAAAAAATTGGTGTTCATTTTAGATAAGCATGATATACGTTGTAGACATAGATACAACATAAAGTAAGATAGTGCTATATAATTATGTAATGCATATAATTTTTTTGAAATCCTCTCTACTTATTACGATCTCCTAAAATGTTCAAATAAATTTTCTACCATCAAAACATGCCAAAAAAATGAACTGAAAGTAAGAAAACCAAAGACGATTAGCAAATTTTATGTACTTGTACTCTGAGAACACAATTAAACATGTGGACTTTGTTGATCCCTTTGGTCTTATAAGTAACTGAGTAATCTTCACAACACCAAATAATTGTTTATATTCTTAAACTTGGAAGATGTAAAAGTAGGCAAATCATGTGATAACACGTTACCCTCATGGAAATTAGAAGGGTGAATACATGCTTCCTTCACTAATTATCACAAAAGTAAAGTCACATGAGAAAAACAAAGTTGTGAAGAGAAGAAGTCAAGTTGGTTGCATATAAACACGTGTTCAGTCCATATATTACTAGATATAAATCACTACAATCAAAGTAAGTGTTGGTAGATTTTTATTCTTCAAATTATTATCTTCACCAGAATCAGTTTTTGTAATTTTTAAGTAAATTAGTATAAAGTGAATGATAGTTGTATTAATTGTTGTATAATATTCATTTTCAGTTATAGTTTGCACTATGAAGAATGTGGAGGATAAATATTTGACCATGCTCCTAAACTATTAAATTGTTTAATAAATATATCATATTGAACTAAAGTAGATATTAGGGAATGATTTATTCTTATTTGGAAGGTATATAACTAACATAGAAGGCATGGGAGAGGATGAACTAATCATGGTCCACTAACTAATAAAAAATGCATATTTTAGAAGACAGAAACATGTCCAATGGAAGTAGGAATATAGTAGAGTGACCAAATTGATTTAGTAAGTTGGAATAAATTGTAGAAAATTCAAAACTTGAAGGGTCATTGTGATATGTGGTTTACAAGATTCTACACTCAAATTGTTTAAACTCATGGCTTATGGTAAGAACATGATCCTTGATTATTGTAGGTCAATATTGAAGTTGTCATTTGATATTGCAGATGGAGGTTCCATACAATACCAAATGGCATCACCTTCAAGTGATACAAAATAACAAAAGATGTTTCCTTAAGGTTTACGTCAGTCATTTCACTATCATGTCACTTCCTTCACATTTACCTTAGTCATTTCATTATTACATTTTCATAACATTAAGACTTATACATAACCCATAATAAGGTAGAGTAGTTACAAGTAATTCATACAATGAGAACATGAAAGTTCCATGTGGTATAATACAAAATAAATTTGAACATCAACCAAATTATAATTTAAGTGGGTAGTCAATAAGGTATCAAACTAGAAGGGGTTACCCTAACTTTAGAATATAGATATCTAATAATGACTTCTTTACACTATTTGGAGCAACTTTTAATATTTAACCTACATTCAGATATATTAAAGCATCTTTGATTAAATGATACATTTGAATTGTGCTAGCAAAATAGTCCTTATATCAATAACCTATAACTTATAGGAACATGGAAATTTAAAACTACAAGTGATTTGAGGGTACTGTAAATACAGTGAAGGCTTGCATACATTAGGGAATTCATCAATATATTGATAAGGAATGTGAATAGTTAACTTTTATTGCCCCTATATTAATTAAATGATATATGACATATTTTTTAATTCTAATACTTCAATTACCAATGTTTTGAGTTGCATATAGTATTCATACATTCTTTTTTTAAATGTGTCTAAATTTGGATTCTTCAAAAAACTATATTTGTTATATTGTCTTTATATAGAGAAATAAATAGAAGTAAAAACATGACACTCAATGCCCTAAAAAATATATGTGAATCCGGCTATTTGAAAAGTAAAAAAAAATCAAAGTATATTGGAGTATGTTGTGGAAGATCTAGTGGGGATTCCTAGGTTCAAACACCACTCCAAAAATATATCATTTTATATTTATAGTAGAATTCAACACTTATGATATATAAGTTATTCTAATATGAGATTAGAAGAACATTGGCTAGTTTTATTAACTCTTTTATCAAAAACTTTCATCCTTGGATCAAGTGCTCCATGCATATATGCTGTTGTACACTTTTTATGATTAGAAATTAAGATTTTGTCCTAACTGTGCCATTGTGTTGCTGCTATAATTTTTTATAAGAAAATAATAAGTTCATTTATTTTAGTCCAACCATTTGAATTGTATGGGTTTACCATTCCCAATACCAACATATATGAGAAGCTTATGCATGTAAATGGAACTAGAATATTCATATGAACTACATATACTTTCCGAAAATTTATTCGTGAGAAATTATAAAAAATGATTGAAAAAAATATGAAACTTGAAACAAGGTTAGTATGTGGATAGATGTCTGTGAGCAGGAATGAATGCGTACATTTTGATTAAGAGTTACACTATCCACAGTCACCTATACATCCGCCTACACACCTGTTCCTTGGTACCATGTGTTTTTCTGGGCCTAGCTGCTTTTCGACTGATGCAAATTATTTTCCTGCCATAGCCAATAGACATTTGGATCTTTGGAAACCTCTCATGAGACCCTCTCTCTCACTACACTATCTCAATAGAGCGATTTCTTCACACCCACGATCCCTCCTCTCAGCTAGTCCACATTTGTAGTGTTGTCTCAGACATATAATACTCTGATTCCAGCTTCCTCCGCCATTCACCTAGTCAGTCATTAAGCTATGTCGTAGCAACCTCATCGAGCTCTACCACATTTACCTCCGCCGATCCCAGTCTTCGCCATAGCCCTAGATCTTGCATAGTAGTACATGATTGCTCTACTTAAGGGGATTCTCTACCGCATACTCCTCTACCTAGAGTCTCTCCGCTACAGGACAAGCCCAATGCAAGTACAATACTCACGTCTGGTGAGGCTTCTAATGATGCTTCCTGACAGTTGCATACCGATGGTTCTACTGGAGCGCACTGTAGTGAAGTGGTCTCTCTTGGTGCTACCGATGGTCGTATCGAAGTATTGTACCCAGTACCAGCTTCCTACACCTTTTTCCTTCTTCACCTAACTCCATAGAAACACCTCTGTCCCATTCTCTCTCACCTACTTTATGTATTTCTCCTAAATCTGGTACGATACCCACTTGTTCATGTATTGGTTTGGTTGAGCTAACATTAGCAATGAGTTTCGTATTATCTATACTACTATAAAAAGAACGAGTTTGATGCTGCGCTCTCCTTGATTCACTCTCTTCTCTCCTTTTTTCAAGGAATTTTACTCCTACAAATATTTATTCTCACACACTCCTATTAACTTTTATTATCTTTAATTATGTATTTCTCTCTCTATCCCACCGAAACGGTTCCTTGATTCTCTCCTTTCAAACAACCAACACAAATATCTTTTACTGTAGGAACTTTTCACAGACGAGTCCTCTCCCCGCACATTTCCAACAAATTTTATATGTCACGTGCATGTGCACGTGTGCGTTCACTAGTATCTTTAAATGAGGGAGAAATGATTAGCTATTAGTATTGTACTTCTTGTACCATGTGTCTGTACTTCTTGTATATGATTTTTGTCAATCTCTACATATTGAATAAATGCAAATATATGGTTGTTAGTATTACCACATGTACAACAGTGATGTTAGTATTATACTTCTAGTACTATAAAATATGATTGTTAATACTGTATTTATTAAATAATGTGTCTATAAGTACTGGATTTTTTGTACACAATTTTGTCAAATGCTACATTTTGATTGTAAGGAATGTAATTGTTAGTAAGTACTTCATGTACATTGTGGGTGGAAGTATTATACTTTTTGTACATAATTTTGTCAAATGTTACATATTGACTACATACAAAATGTGATTGTTAGTATTGTATTTCTTATACAATGTGATTGTAAGTACTATACTTTTTGTGTGCAATTTTGACAACCGCTACATTTTAAATTTATGCAAAATGTGATCCTGTATTGTATGCTCATAGTGTACGTCTACGTCTAAATATACTGTCAAATGATGTTAGTATTGTACGTCTCCTACTATACATCTAAATGTATTATCAAATGATATTAGTTTTATACATTTGTGCAGTACAAAATGTTAGTATTCTAAATGTAATATACGCCTTATAATGTACGTATGTATGTTAAATGTATTGTCAAATGATGTTAGTGTTGTACGTCTCGTACTGTAATTATGTTGAATCCAACAAATAATGTGGTAAATGAATCTGAAATGATAAATAAAAAATAATATCACAACATTATAAATTAAATAGATAAGAAAATTCAATATAAATGATAAATGTACAATATTTATGAATTTGTCAAGGAATATGGAGTAGGAAGAAGCAGATAGGAAATTACTATTGTAAGTATGTACAAATACGAATTTGAATACTTTAAAATATAAAAGAAACTAGCAATAAATGAAAATTTGAATTTGAATACTTTTCGTAATTTGTGGTGGAATTAGATATCACAATTTGAATAGCTTTTGTATGGACTGTAATGCAAAAATCAACTGCAAGAGAAGTATCTCTCAGAAACGTTGTTGAGCATGTTTTTCCGAGTTCCGAGTGGTATAGCGGGTGGAAAACTATTTATGATAAATTTTCATGATTAAAAAGGATTATGCGGTGAGTAAAAAAAAATTCGTGAGTCGTGCAAGAGACTTGCATGTGGGGGAAGTCCCAATGCGGGTCCCAATGCCAGTGTGGTCGACGCAATGCATTGTGTCAAAATTTTTCCAATATAAAACAACATCATTGAACTTTACCCATTAAATTTTTAACTACTAAAAATCACATCCATTAATGTATAGTTGACTAAAAAACTCAGATATTAGATGTTTGTTATTGCAATCCATTTGTGTGATAAAAATGCACAACACAATCGTCAATCCATATTTAATAAAGTACCTACTACATGCACCATGACAACTCTTGGAATAATAAAAAGGCTTAATATGGATGTTGCCTTTAGAATTAAGAGTTATAAGGGGTGGAATGCATATATATATATATATATATATATATATATATATATATATATATATATATATATATATATAGACTAGTTAATGCATGTGCTTCACACGTAGTATATATACATAATTGTTTTGATACTTTATAGTATGTGTATATGTTTATAAGTGTGTACATACCTACATATATAAGTAATGTATATCAATGAAATTAGTGATACAATAAAAATTGAAAATGAAAAAAATACAAATACCAAATAATTTGTGAATTTCTTATTATTGAGTTATCTTCAACATACACATGTCCTATTTTTTATTAACAAAACAACATTATATTATGTTTTTATTTTAATCAAGCTAGTTATTTAATTCCTAATGAGCATAACTTCTCTTGATATTGTGAAATCTTACTTGGCAAGGTTATTAATATTTCATGTAACAATCAAAACATGTACATAGTTATTTTCATGTCAAATATTGAAATCTAGAGCACAAAGACACTTCTTTGTGAAGTTGCTTACCATATTTTTAGTTATTACTACAACTATAATTATAATGTTTTAAAGAAATAATAATTACAATAAATAAGTACCATCTTTGAAGAATATGTAAACAAAAATACTCATTATTGATATAATCTTTATTAAATAACAATCACATATAGTAAATAATCTCTACTTATTTTCTAAATGAAATCTTTCATATAAATAACCCTCTTGTAATCATATTGTGTATCTATGGTGTTCTTTAGTCATTATGATTTCTCAAACAAAAGCACACACCCTTATCCATACAGTGGGTTATATGTACCTACTTTTCATTGTTTTTTGTAAAACAAATTATGCTAATATTGTTTACAATTAATTTATGTCAATATTTAGATCTAGTAATAATGAGGAATAATTCTTAATGGTGTCTCCTTATTGTTGTAGTCAAACTTGTGTGTAAAAAGTTCAAAATTGAGATCTTTTAAAATTATTTCGCTCCCTTCATATGTGTTTGCATCAACATAGAGTGCTACAATTGTCACTTTAATTGAAATCAACTCTCTCATTGTACCGCCATTTTTATGATGCAAGAACACAACAAAATTAAAGTGCATCTTCAAAGTTGTATAAAAAAAGCAGCTTTTAGTTGATGATGATGCAAGATTTTAACCATCACTTTTCTCTTATATATTTGTAATCTTGATAGGGGAAAATGGGTTATATTTCTCCTATTCACTAAATTCTCTCAAGTTGATGTTTTTTTGCATTTAGTTGATTTTTTTATAGAAATAATTAAAGATAATCATTCTCACTCATATTTCCTATACTAATATCACATAATGCTTTACTAACATATTTTCACTAATGCTAAAAAGCATCCAATAATTCTAATCCCCAGATAATATTAAAAAGTTCATTTTCAACACATTTACATATGTCTATTTCAATTTTTATTATGTTTTATGTTGCATAAGTAAAGATAATTAGTTGAATTCAATGATGTTGGTGGTCATCAAGCATCACAGGCTGCACACTTAGAACAACATGTATGAACGATGCTTTTGATGAAAGAAATGAAAGAAGTATAATACACATTAAATAATAAAAAAGATCCACAATTTCTATATTTTTATAAAATTTTCAATTAATGTAAAAACGTATATTCCAGTTAGCTTCTCAAGCTCACTATATTTATGTATGGATCAATTTGTCATTGTAAACTGTGTTACACATCAAAAACCCACTAGGTAATCTAAGGATTAAATATTCTTTTTTTTAACTTGGTATTCTAAGATCTAAATATTTTTGATAGTGCTACTTATTTTAGATTCTTTATTGCTCCCCTACATGGTCACTACTGCTAGAAATTGCATTCTTACTGATAAAATACCTCGCCCATGTGCAATATGTAACAATTATACCAATAATTTGTATTGGTTTAATACATACTTCTATATAACTATTACCAAATGTCAATTTATCAAATATTCACACAAACACTACTATATGACGTCCATTAGTAGCAATAAAAATTTATTAAAACAACATCTTGACTCAATCAAATCTCTTACTTTTAATTGAACATTTACAATGTTTTATCCTATTGTAGGCCTGCTATGATTTCTCACTAGGAGTACTGATTTACTTCTATCAATTTATAGTTGGTATCCCTCTCCACTTACAACTCGCACCACACGTCACACTACCTCTCAAAAAGTAAAAATTTAATCCAAATAAAATACCAAAATTATGAAAGACAATATTGGCAATACTAAATGGTCATTTATAAAGTACAAAATTGTTACTAAAATTAGTAAGTATTATTTTGACAACAATAATAATACTTATTCAACTCATATATTTTCAGATTGCATTTTTGTCTTCCAGATATTGCATGTGATTCAAGTCCTGGATCCTATTGATATTAATGCATCATATACATCGGTGAATTACGGGATATGCCATCATGCTCAACTTGATGCTTTTAGAGAGAAATCAGAAATCACAAAATGATGATGTTCTAATTGATTTTATTGCACCTAAAGTGCAATATGGAGTGTTTAAGATAGAAAGTAACAAATCAAATTAATATAAGTCAACATATTCAAGTCAAAATAGATTTAGAAGGAAGACTATAGGTCATACCATACTAAAAATCTTGTTGTTGACACTACTGATTTTGAAAGGTAAAAGGTGATGAGAACATCTTAAGTTTGTAGTTGCCCTATGGGATTCTTAGTCACGACATGATGATTTAATATAGTTCTAATAAAACCAAACATGCCATAAAACTTCTTATTATATAAACAATCAACGAGCTAAAGGATTCAATAATCACCGAAGTTGAGAATCACCAAAGATCACATTCATTTAATTCCAGCAAAACCCCCTACCATAGTAAGGTTTCCATTTGGAATGAACATCCAATAAATTGATGTTTGTTGTGAGCTTCCTTTCTAGGATGTCATAAACATGGATCTAATCTAGATATTGAATGATATTATCATTGAAACCCAACCCAGAGCACTTAAACAACCACCCAATTTATACATCTATTGTTTAAAGCATTTGGGGTTCTCCTACATATGTTCTCACCCTAATCAATTTTTTTGGCAAATCACTTATAACACATGCCTGAATTCTCATCAGGCTGACTAACAATTCATGAGATTGATGTCAAGTGGGGTGCATATCACCTTTGGAGTTTAAGTATATCAATAAATCATTATTACAGTCCTATCATGTAATGAAGCTTTGTTTGGGATATTATAGATGCACATAGAAAGTGCACGTGCACCATTGCTCAACCTACGAAGACAACATGGGCAAAGTTTGTTTACTAATTCTTCAAGAAGCCCTAAGAAGGAGGGAGCGCCTATGGAGAGTGCCACAATTTTTCTAGGGTTATGTCAAAAGATTTGGAGGATTCAAGGTCAAACTCACTAGTAACCCTGATGCAACCCCCATTCTCCACAAAAATAACCAGTCAATTGTCATTTATAGACATTATAAACTATAAAATTATAGGCAAGGAAGTCAAATGCCTCTCCTTTAATCCAAAAATACTGAAAAATTGTTGGCTATGGATGTATGATATTAAAGAAGGTAAGAGTCACCCTTAGTGATCCATCCTCACTTTTCTTGGGGAAGAACAAATGTGACACACTGATCATGGAGAAATGAGATTACTCAAAAAAAGCATGGAGTTAACATTAATCATCCAGATTACCAAAAATACAATAAATTAAAATTGATTACTTATATATTCACAAGTGGAAACATATTAAATTCAAGTCCACAAATGGTGATACCTCTATCACATGTTGGACCATAAAAGGTATTTACATCATTGTTCATTGTCCAACTTGCCCCATCATGTTACAAAGATAACATGTCAATATATATACAAGCCATACATGTACAACCATGGCATACTACCAAAACCTCGTGTCGATGTACAACATCTACAAAACCTCACCAAGGACCTAAGAGTATAGGAACAACACATAGGAATCTACTACAAAACACTACAAACATAGACAACCTTCACCAGCTATTACTCTCCTTGTTTCTCTTCCTCAATGGAATGATCTCTACCTCACAATGTAAGACCATATAAAAGATGTGGAAACCCACTAGGTGAGGCCAACATTGTAGAAAGAGATATAACTCTCCACCAACACCTATTATTAACACATATAGATTACATAGCAGAAGGAAATACTATTAATAGGATGGGAAAATTCAACTAAATGATATGAATAATATTGATAATGCAGATTAATTAGTTTGATAATGTTTAAGCAATTTAGGCAGCTACATTGATTAGTAAAGCATCTTATACTTTCAGAAGGAATATGAAGAACATGTATAACCATTATCAACCAAGTAGTATAACAAACAAGGCAAGGGGTCATCGAATGCAAATCATGTTTGACCCTATGCAAATATACAACACGGTTTTATTACGTCTTTTACTATTCCCTATGGAGATGAGGTATATCACTCATGTACATCCAACCTAGTTTGCCTTGGTATATAGGTACAACACTAGTGAGATACGACTGTAGCCGTTCTCCTGCCAGGGTATGATCAAAACTATCCCTGAATAACATATCATCTGAGAAACGGATTCAATCAATCTCCTATTGGGGTATAACAATAGTAATCCTCCAAATATATGATTGTGGATGCAAGGATATATCCTCAACTTGCACCCCCACATATTCGACAATATGCACTCCAAGTTTCCCATAGGAATTACTCATTTCACCATCAATCAAGTACTGACATTGAAGATGGATCTATGGCTCATGGCCTACATGATTAGGGTTTCACTTGATTAATTATTTCCAATTAGGTGTCATTTAGTTAATCAATCAAGTTACAATGTATAAACCCATAAAAGATTCTACAATGATAAGGATGGGTTACAACATCAAAGATATAAAACGTATGAGGTATAAACTTATCACATCATCAAATGATACCATTGTCATACAAGACCATAATAATTATATCATCATCCTAGGATAATCATCCCTCATTACATCACTAGAGGGTATCACCTGACATTAGGCATTGAGCTTCTACTAGGTCATAAGACCCACTCACATAGTTCCTACATAACAACATTATCTCATCATGCCTCATAAAGGCTCATAATCATCACCATGTGTCATATAAGAGATACCATAGAAATCAAAATCTATGAAGTGAGTTCAACCTTCAACATTATGGTTACACAAGTAGGAGAGAGAAAACATTATTACATGTTAATCACATCATGAAAGCTTAAGAAAGTACATCATATGTCCATGCTAGGGTTAGGGTTTCCATCACAACACTCAACATCAAACCCTAGGTACATCACTTCCCATATTCTAGGAACTCATCCAACCATACATCAAAAACATGTAAACAAAACTATGTAGAGACCTCATGAATTAACATCACACTTTGCAGCCACTAGGCATGGACTATCCTAGCGACCACTAGGGTCAAGTTAGGCAGCGACCAACATATATGTAGAGACCATAGGATCAACACTACATGTAGCGACCAGATGAGGTTAACACCTATGTAGTGACTGTCAACCATATACAAGAGATAGAGACCTCAACCATGTGAATGATGTAGCAACCACACAACTCAAAACATGTAGTGACAAACATGCATACATCAAGGTGTAGCCACCTCTCAACCATGCATAAAGACTACAACATCAACCAAATAGTAGTGACCAGAAGATGATTAGGGTTAGGGTTGAGTGATGTAGAAAACCACCTCATCCACACTACTTGTAGCAAATGCAACACTCAACTGTGCAACCAAACAAGCCGCTCCAAGTAGCAACCAACACAAGGATCAAACATTTGCAATGAAGTCCACCATCGGTAGCGACCACAAAGCAACTTGATCATATAGAGACCAAACATGTTAGGGTTTGGGTTTCGTAGTGAATAACCCACCCTAGTGTCCCTAGGCTAGTAACCATTGTGACCAAAAAAAGCTATGCACACGTACCGATCAAAATTATTGTGTTAGATAACATGATAATTTTTCATAATTTTTGGAGGATCTTTAACATATAACTGATTTATTGTAACATTTTTTTAGGATCTTTAGCACCAAGAAAACCAAAGAGTCACCATAAGAAAACCTCTTGGAAAGATGATCATCAAAACCCTAAAACAAGAGTCACAAGGGTAAACATAAAGAACTACGATGAGAGAAGAAAAACCACACGTCCAACTAATGCAACCAAAGATCAAAATATCCAACATCATGTAAAACTAATCCTACACATGGTATCAAAACCAACAATCATGATGCATGCAACAGAAAACAACATCCACCATCACTAACATTTCGAGTACATGAATTAGGGTTTAGGAGGAAGAGTAATCTATACAAGAATGCTTAATAATATTAAACCCTAGATCAAGTTAGCTTCTCCATCACCTTATGATCACATTTTAGATATAGAACAGTAGCATGCAAGAAGATAAGAGGTGAAATAATAGTAGAGGGAAGAGTTATATAACTTGTTTTTCAAGATCAACTCCAAACCATGACCTCCAAGAGAAGGAAGGGAAAGCACCAAGCTTGGATCCACCTCCATGACCAAACAAGGTCACCTCAAGAGAATAAAACTCACCAAGGTCCAAGGAGCGCAAAAGAGATAGGGTAGAAATCCTAGGCCAAAAAAAGAAGAAAGAGGAATATATTCATCTCACTCAGGTACTATCATGGCCAAACCATAGTATCAAACTATATGGAGAGAAGTTCCTTAAGGTTTCCACCATGGAACAACCATAGTATATGGATAAGAGAAGAAGAAAGGGGTAGCTTTCTAAGAAAATTGATCAAGGGTATAAAACCACTTACTAAGAAGGAAGATCACCAAGAACCACCACAAAGGAGATGACCAAGTCCTAGGTCACCACATGCAAAGGTGATCGGCCACCAAGATCTAAGATCAACACCTTCTGTTGCTCCACCAATCTCAAGGGTGAACAAAAGCAAGAAGAGAGGAAGAAGCGAGCTAAAGGGTGGGTTTATATACACAAGGGTAGGTGGGAGGTAAAGATCATGAGGTATCAAGATATAAGAGAACCAAAAGGACACATGTCCCTCAAAGCGACGGCCATGCAAGCACACATGAAAGAGGATCATCAAAAACTATGTGGTGTAGCGACCACTTTTGGTCCATGAACCATAGTGAACCCTAACTATCAACACGGTCAACCTACTATAGAGACCAAGATGGGTCAAGGATGGATATTAGTCGCCATAATCAATGGAACACATGCAAATATTTTTACCACTACAAAGCACAACCCAAAGACAAAATATCAGGCTCTATCCCAGGACCTACAACACAAGGTCACCATCACAAATCAAGCATCCATGTGAGAGATGCAAACCCGAGACCAACACATGATGTCATTTATTTAACCAAAACTCAACTACGTGTCCCTTTAAATCATATTGTCTCTCATGATGCCAAAGCTCCAGAGGCACAAACAACATGTGTCATATTGTAAGATAAACCCTCAACATGGGTAAATTGCAACTTGGTTCAAAACAAGCATACTTATAGAATAGCTGCTCAAACATCAACCAAACTGGACCAAACTAAAAACATAAGCATGTCATATGTTCTTAAGGTGCATCACATGATTATACAAAGGTTTATGCATCTTATTAAGCAAATCCAGCAAGATCAAGCACTAAGCTAGGTTAGGGGGTCTCAAAAAAGGAGAATGAGATCTTTCCATTATCATGATATCCAAGCAAGGTAGACCAAGTCTAATCACAATGAAGATCTCCTCTACTCCCCAAATCTATGGATCGCACTATGATGTGATGATATGTGATCTAGGATCGATGATGTGTTTTATATTATTTCCACACTTACTCAAATTTTCAAGTTACTAACATTCATGTGTAGTTTTACACTCTTAGATTCATTTAGCCTAGATTTATAATGTGAAAGATCTGATTTTTACCTCACTAGGGTTGGTTTTACTAAATTCATGCCTTATATAACAATATTATTAATCTTTTAAATCATTTTCCTTATTTTCCTTATAGATGTAGTGACAAATAAATCGCCAAACATGTTCTCCCAGCATTGTCCATGAGTGCATATGAAACCTTAATGAAAACAGAGTGGCATATCCACTAAGGATGAGCACCAAAGTTACTAACAACACTAGTGAGGTCATGTTTTATATGTTTTTTAGGCTTTCTATCATTATACCCTCCTCAGGCACATATATTCTATTTACATCCCTATCATGAATAAACTACATGGGTTACGTATGGGTGCATGTTTTTGAAGGAAACTCAGTGAAGAAACCCCTAGTCGTGCACCTACCTTTTACTAGGGACTTTTGACAGTCTAGTTGTATGGTCTACATTGGTGCCATGTGTTTCTGATGTCACTGGGGGCATCCTCTAGCTACAAAACCCCTTTTGATATTGCATGTAGTTGTTCTTTTCAAGAGAGGAAGTCATAGGAATAAGGTAGGAATCTAGTCTAATGAAGGGTTGCATATATATGATACACCCACTTGAAATCATGGTAATTATTAGGAAGACTTTTGAGAATCATTGACAACATGCACCCACAAGGGGGTACCCAATTGATGTGCACCAACTTTTAATTTCTACTTCTATGAAGAAATCACAAGGAATAATAGAAAGAGACGATCAATCATATGGGATATAGGGGGATTTCTTCTCCCATTTGAATTAAGTATTAAATAAGGCATTCTTATGTTACATGCACTCCATTTCATTAACTTCAATTATTTACTACAAAATGCTGACTATAAATTTTGTGTCTTTTTCTACTTTGGAATATAGGACTATGAAATAAAATATGCAATAGGAAATGCGTCTAGGGTGCATGATCCTTCTAATTTCTTTTTCTTTATCATGCTAATTGAATTTTTAAAAGATTAAAAGTATGGTGAATCCAAAGGGCACTTATCCATAATGCCCCCCATTGTTCTCTCTTTTTCTTTAGGAAAAGTTGACAACCTTTATATATATACCCACTCTAAAACATAGAGTAGGGAGTATGATTTACAAAGTAAACCATTGGTAAAATAATGCACCATTTACAAATGAAGGGCCTAAAGTATATATATTAAGTATATGTAACTTGAAAACAATAGAAGTATTCCATACCAAATGACGTTTATATCAACAACAAACAAAGTTTCTTTTCAAACTTGTGGCAAGATATTCTTAAAAGAAGTGAATGCACTACATTGTTTAAACCTACGTAGAGTCATAGTCAAGAACATCCTCTACATACTTCCTTGTCTGTCCTTGAGTGTAATAGGGTGCTTGATTCATTCATCCATTGCTACCTCTTTTGTCCCTTCTTATTTTCGTTATTGCTACCATACCACACTATGAAGCAGTGGTGTGTGGGTGCAGTGTAGCTCCTGGAAAAGCATTTTGTGTAGAATCTCAAACTAAACATGCTCATCTTGTTGATCTTGGTTAACATTTGTGGTATGATGGATGACTTAATCGTCTTTTGGGTCAATGGAAGAATGAAAGTTTTCTATAGGATTTTCAACATGTTCAATTGATCTGGCACATACTTGTTTTTTAGTTCCCAGATCTATAGCATCAGGTGGCATGATATGTTGCTCATTCCTTTTGGTGGAGGGTACTTGCTTCCTCTTTACTTACACACCTTAGATACAATAGTTTCCTTTCTTGGAATAACCAACTCTTCATGAGAGACCATTTGATCTTCAACATCTATTGCTAGATCTTCCTCATTCCCCTAAAGTACAATGAACTTGTTACTAATATTTTGACATTGTTGTTACTGATGAGTGTTAGGTATATGGATACTACAACCATGTATATAACATGAGTTAATCACAATGTAGTGCATCTAGTACATGTGAGAGAGGTAGTTTTATCTCTAGTACAAAATGGGAAAGAAGTTTTATCCCACATTGCTCACTCCTAGAACTTTTGTGGTCCTTATATATAGGATCACAAGTGTCCAACGGTCCTAGGAGGAGGGTATACTCACCTCCTTTGTGGGAATGGTGACCAGAACGCACACGCATGCATGCGTGCACACCATGCTACGCCTCACCTCGCCTCATCTAGTCTAGCCGGGCCGGGCCGGGCTGGGCACAGGCTCAGGCTTGTGGCTTGTGGCTTGTGGAATCTGTCTTTCATCTTCTTTTTACGCTATGATACAACTACGTAATTAATTATTAATTTAATTATTTACTTCTTTCCTATTCGTATTTATTAATCCTAACTGGAAAGTGTCTCTTTTGTAGAATTTTTGACAATGTGTGCAAGAGCAACCGAGTGGTCACATCTTAACAGGACTAGGATTACTGGGACATGTAAGGCTATAAATATGCCTCCGATCATTAGGATTAAACACATCTTTTCGAACACACAACCATCATCTATTCGAGAATATGTTTGTGAACCCTAAAGTCAGAGTCTACCACCGTCGTGTCATGGTGTTATGTGGACCTTTCTCCTGGACATAGCAAGATTGTTCATCTTCTTTCTTCAAAGGCACAACCTATCAGGCGGTGGTTCTTACGGTTGTTGAGTTATACTAGTAGTACAACTGGTTCGTCTACATCGTTCATCATCAACACAAGTGAGGCATTTCTTCTTCAGGTTCATTACCGGGTTGATTAGGAGACTGTCTAGAAGGATTGCAAGGTGCTAATTTCTTTAAGTATATCACGTTCATTTTTCAACAAATGACCTGTTTTCATCCTGACCTTATTTACTTTTGTTCTCCTGCATTGTTTCATTCTATATTTTCTTATCTGGATTGGCCTAAATTGTTAACTAAAATTGCACATGTTGTTTTTGTATGTAACAACGTAATTCAAAATTAACAACAATCTTAAAGGAATCATCATCTATCGTTAGTTAACTATGGCTGTGTGGCAACACATCCCATAATCATATAGATAATGAGGTGTTACATGAAAACGTGCAGAATTTACCATAACCACAGATTATCAAAACACGGGTTAATTAAAACTGATTGTGGAAAACTGATAAACTGTGAAACTATTACTTTCCAGTCCTCATCCTGTAAGGAAACATGTCATATATATACATACATGAGATCTGATACATGTTCACAGCTTCAAGAAATAGCTGTTCATCCATCACATGAGTTCACCACCTGTTCATATACATAGAGGCCCGCATCCGGCCAACAACAGGATATACAAAACATTATCGATCCTTCATCATGGATCAACGTCAAAACACTGCCAAGGACCTGAGAGTACAAGGATGACTCTAGACTCTACTACAAAACATCCAAACAGCAGCATATCCATTTCTTGCCTTCTACTGCTCCTCAAGCTGCTCGTCCGCAACACCACGACCATTACCACGTCTACCTCGACAACCTAAAAAGGGTGCAAACCAGCGGGGTGAGAAAATTGAACAATTGTCCCAGCGGGAAACATAACTCCTCACCGCAACTATAGAACCTCAGCAAGATAAACTATAATAGCAGATAACTAGAAATGGGTATAACAAGAGTAGTCTATATATATAAAGCAAAGCTATTCTTACCGACAAACTTACCAGCTGTATAAAAGCATATACCCGATATTTCTCAATGGAACAAGATTGACAAGATAAGATATATCACTACGTAACATGATTACCAGGACAAGATATAATGCCACATAACCTGATTATCAAGATGAGACACATTACCACATACCTAATGAATATAGAGGTAACAGCAAGATATAATAGAGATATTACACAAACAAGGCCTCATCCAATGTTTCGTGTTTATCTTAAGTAGTAAGTACTAAACGACTGTATTATGTATTATTAAGCCCTGAGGATTTGAACCGTACCGTTCAAATACAACCTTCGGTTACGAAACCCAAGCCGGTGCCATACAAGGTCAATGGAAGAGCCGAACTCCACGACCTCCCACCTCGTGGTCAGTACACGAGTACAACACAAGCAGGACCGCAATCTCATGCTGAAGTGGTCTAAGCCACAGGGTCAGCTCCATAGGCTACCCTCACTCTAGCCCGCCTTGGTATAGGTCTCGGCACTAGTAAAACTGAGCCACGGGCCTGTTCATCGTGCTTTGAGCCATGAACACATTCATGCTCCTCACATCACATATCCTGAGCCATGGGCCTGTTCACCATGCTCTATATACATATATCTGAGTCTGCAACCGAAGTTACACTCTTACCTCCTCATTTTCAGGCTAGGAGCAACCTACACATATTCAACAATATGCGCTTCCAGGCTAACCCGTAGGAGAACCCGTTTCACCATCACCAAGACCTGACGATGATGGATCTATGGTCAGGGCAAACTACATGATATGATTCCACTGTAATTATTTAGTATCTTTTAGATGGATTGCAAGATTCAACCAAGTTGTATAACATGCAAGATATAATAGAAAGTAAATAACATTATATTATTATTGAAACCACATCAACCTGATCCATCTCAAGGATTCAACATCACATGTTACCACTTGGCCTCTTGCCAACCATCCAGATCCATCTCAAGGACCATCACATACCATGGGACTTAAATCCCTCATCATTATCTGCCAATGCCTCTTCAAGGCTTACATCATCATCATGGAACAACACATCATACATACAATCTCATCAATCAGAGTATTATCAAAGTGATGTTACTCATCACATATGTCACATAGCCTTTTCATGGCTAAACATCACCTGCATGGTTAGGGTACACAATAATCATACTTTCAACATAAAGACTATACTTACCATCACAACATGATATTCAAGATATTGTACTTATTCTTACACTTATTTGATGATCAAGTGTATTAAGCACATCATTAACAAACCATACCTATACTTATCCTCATCTCAAAATTATACAAATAATCAAGGTGTTCACTATATATAGAAATCATGTTGAGTATACAGAGAAAACACTATTATTACCACTATCATTACTGTCACCATCCACTATCATCATTATTATCATTATGCCAGCTACTAGTGTAACTACCACCATTCTCATTAACAATTAAGAATAAGGATCACCTCACGCATATCATTACTACTACCTTCTTCATCATCATCGTCTACTACTATCGGCATCATTACTACCATTATTGCCATCACTACTATTATCAGCATCATCATTATTGTTATTATGTTACCATCATTCTTATTATTACTATAGCCAAGGAGTCAACATCATTGTATAAGCATAACTATACACTTCCATAACATAAGGAACTGTCGTTAAAAGGTCAAAAGACCCTCACCAAAACTCCTCACTACCCTCACCCTAACAACCCACAACAACGGCTAGAGAGGAGTGCAGCAACGCTGCGTTGCTACCACTGAACCCAACGCACGATGTAGCATCACAAGGCGTGTCGCACGTCAGGGTGTAACGGTGTGTCGGGCAACGCCCGTCACACCTCCTTTCCTCGACGCCCGTCACAAGCGCCCAACTGCAACGCCCGATATACTTGCTAGTCATAACGGCCAGGGTACTATGCTAGTAACAACCAGGAGAGAGAGAAAAGAACTTCCACAGAACGTGCCACAAACTAATCCAGGCCTAACGGCCGACACACACCAAAGCCAAGGGCATGATGCCCGTCACAACCCAGCCCTATCGGTCGTCACAACTCAAGGTGTATTGCCCACCAACAACCATCATGCTCAACAAGGATATATCGGCCAACACCTCACTCTAGCCTATCGTCCAACCCAAATAAGCTTGCCACACTTGGCCCTGTCATCCACCATCAACAAACCACCATGTCATTCTTGGTCCAACGTCTATCACAAGGACAAAGGTGTCGCTCATCTCAAGATGAACCATATCGTCCAACAAGGGTCACCATATCGGCCAACACTCATACTAGCTCAACCTATCACCCAACACAAGGGCACCTCATGTCATCCTTCTCAAGAACAAGGGTGTCGTCCAACACACCAAAACAAGGAAGGGTATCACCCAACAAGGGTCATCTTCAACCTCCAACTCAAGGATACTCAAACCCTACAAAGCAAGGTACACCAGATCACCAGGAAACCCTAAACCCTAAGGGGAAATCGGCCACCGAGAGCTATCAAAGCAAGGTAAAAAAGCAAGGAACTAAGCTAAGCTACTAACATGCAACAAGATCATAGCTAGAGGTAGAGGAGTTAGGGTTAGAAATTATGCAACCTGCCTTAAGCTCCAAGCTCCAAGGAAGAAGAAGCACTCCAAGGTCCAAGGGATATCGTCCACCAAAGCTGATCCAAGAGAGGGTATCGACCACCACTGTAACTCCAGGAGAGTGTATCGGCCAACACAAGCAAAGAAGGAGAGGGGTGTCATGCACTCAAGGTGGAGTTGAGACCAAAAGATCAAAGGAAGCTAAGACAAGGAAAAGAACCACCTATATAGAAGGAAAGGGAGGAGAAAACAAGGTAGATCCATGTTATGTGTCGTCCACCCGAGGGACACTTGTCCTAGGGCTCAAACCACCACCCTAGAATGGCATGAGACACTTGTCCAAGATATGCACCAAGTGTCCACCAAACAAGACCAAGCCTCATGGGCGGCACAAGCAGCAGCTCTGCTGGGCGACACACCAAGGCACCTGGGTGACACAAGCCACTCTAGGTCGACACACACTCCTCCTTGGGCGACACAAGCTAGTCTTGGCTGACACAAGGATGAAGCCAGCCCAAACAAAGCACCCCAAGGCCCAAACAAGCTCAACCAAGGCCCAAGAAACTCAAACAACAAGCCCAAGCCTTCCTCTCAACCCTAGAGGAAGCAAAGAGAGGGAAACATCTCACAAGATGGAAAACTTGCACACAAAACCCTAAACTTGGGTTATTTGCAAGTAGCCCCTCAAACTCTCAAAAAAGCTCAACAAAACCCTAATCACCACTAAAGGTGATTAGCAAGCACCAAAGCACCAAGATTAAGAAAAACAAACAGGGTAAACCCTAAGCACAGGTCAGGGTCCTTACAAGCTAACCCCCTTTAAGGGATTTCGTCCCCGAAATCTGAAGAGAAAAGCAAGGGATACTTCCTCCTCATCTCTTCCTCAAGATCCCATGTGGCTTCCTCAATGCCACGACGCTGCCAAAGAACTTTCACAAGCACCAGGTCCTTCCTCTTCAGCTTCTTGATCCTTCTGTCAAGGATCGCCATAGGACCTTCCTTGTAGGTCACATCTGCATCAAGCTCAACCTCAACTAGCTGTATCACGGTACCTGAATCCGAATGACTTTTCTTCAGCATACTAACATGGAACACTGGATGCAACCTGTGCAACTCTGGAGGCAACTCTAACTCGTAAGCTACCTTGCCAACATGTGTTATGACTGGGTAAGGCCCCATAAACCTGGGTGCTAACTTACCCTTCCATCCAAACCTTATCACACCCTTCCATGGTGAGACCTTAAGATATACTTTGTCTCCTACCTGGAACTCCAAAGGTTGTCGACGGTTGTCTGCATAAGACTTCTACCTATCCTGTGCCACTTTCAACTGTTGCTGTATCACTTTGATCTTATCTGTTGTCTACTGTACTAACTCAGGACCCAAAAGCTGATACTCACCAGACTCATACCAACACAAAGGAGATCTACACTTCCTTCCATACAAAGCCTCATAAGGAGCCATGTCGATGCTCCCCTGATAGCTGTTGTTGTAGGCAAACTCTATCAAACTCAGATGTACATCCCAGTTGCCTAGAAACTGCAAAACACAAGCTCGAAGGAGATCTTCCAAAATTTGAATAGTCCTCTCAGACTGTCCATCTGTCTGTGGGTGAAAAGTTGTACTGAACCTCAACTGCGTTCCCAACGCTCTGTGCAACTGTTCCCAAAAATGACTCGTAAACTGAGGACCTCTGTCAGAAACTATCGTTGCTAGCACACCATGCAAACGTACTATCTCATCCACATATACTCGAGCTAGTTTCTCGGTTGTATATGTCGTCTTCACTGGTAGAAAATGGGAAGACTTAGTCAATCTGTCCACTATCACCCAAATGGAATCATGATTCCTAGTTGTCTGAGGTAGACCAACTACGAAATCCATGGTAATATGATCCCATTTCCACTGCGGTATCGGCACAGGTTGCAATGTACCTACCGGCTTATGATGTTCAGCCTTCACTTGCTGACACACCGCATATCTCGCCACGAACTCAGCTACATCTTTCTTCAAACCGACCCACCAATACAAGTCCTTTAGACTATGATACATCTTGGTGACACCTGGATGCATAGCATACATCGACGTATGTGCTTCCTCAAGCACCAACTTCCTCAGATCATCATCATCTAGAACCACCATCCTATCACGATAGCAAACTAGTCCATCCTCGAACTCATGAAACACATCACGCTTATCGCTACTGAACTCTGATCTGGTCAACTGTACCACATCATCTGTCTACTGTGCATCCTTGATCTGCTGTCTCAACGTAGGCTTAACTTGCATCTGTGCGAAAAGACCCGACAACAAAGAAACTTCCATCTACACATTCATCTGTCGAAGAGAAACAAACATATCTCTCTTATGGCATACCAGAGAACTCAACTGTGCCTTCTTTGCAGAAAGAGAAGAAGACTTTCTGCTAAGCGCATCAGCTACCACGTTCGCCTTACCAGGATGATACTCGATAGTGCAGTCATAATCATTGATCAACTCCATCCATCATCGTTGTCGCATGTTCAACTCTTGCTGTGTAAAGATATACTTCAGATTCTTATGATTTGTAAAGATCTGACACACTTCCCCATATAGATAGTGTCTCCAAATCTTTAACGCATGAACCACTGCTGCCAACTCCATGTCATGAGTCGGATAGTTCTCCTCATGTTTCTTGAGCTGTCGCGAGGCAAAAGAAACCACATGATCTTCCTGCATCAACACACAACCTAAACCTTTCTTGGAAGCATCATAGAAAACAACATAGCCTTTCCCAGGCTCTGGCAAGATCAACACTGGAGCACTGGTCAGCTTCTCCTTCAAACTCTAGAAAGCTTGCTGACATCGATCATCCCAAACAAAAGGTACATCCTTCCTGGTCAACTTCATCATTGGCAACGCGATCACACTGAAGTCCTTGATAAACCTCCGGTAGTATCCTGCCAAACCAAGGAAACTACGAACTTCTGTCGGCATCTTCGGATGTTCCCAATCCGCAATGGATTCCACCTTCTTTGGATCTACTTTGACTCCTTCAACAGATATGACGTGGCCCAAGAAAGTCACTTCCTCCAACCAGAACTCACACTTACTGAACTTGGCATACAACTGATGTTGACAAAGAAGAGTCAACGCTCGACGAAGATGTTGTTCATGCTCTAATCTGTCCCAACTATAGATCAAGATATCATCTATAAAGACTACAACAAACTGATCTAAGAACGGACGGAACACTCTGTTCATCAGATCCATAAAAGCAGCAGGTGCATTGGTTAGCCCAAACGGCATAACCACGAACTCAAAATGACCATACCTCATCCTGAAAGCTGACTTTGGTATGTCATCCGCCTTTATCCTCAACTGATGATATCCAGACCGTAGGTCGATCTTCAAAAACACTGTAGCACCATGCAACTGATCGAACAGATCATCTATCCTTGGCAACGAGTACTTATTCTTGATCGTGACCTTGTTCAACTGCCGGTAATCTATACACAACCGCATCGAGCCATCCTTCTTCTTAATGAACAACACGGGAGCACCCCACGGTGACGTACTCGGTCAGATAAAACCTTTCTCCAACAACTCTTGCAACTGCTTCTTCAACTCTGCCATCTCTACTGGAGCCATCCTATATGTTGACTGTGCAACTGGCTGAGTTCCTGGAACCAGATTGATCTCGAAATCAATCTCTCGGGGTGGAGGAACACCAGGAAACTCCTCAGGAAACACGTCTGCAAACTTTCGAACAACTGACACCTCCTCGAGGCTAGGACCTTTCGCCTTGGTAACCACAACGGTATCCATCATGTGAGCTAAGAACGCCTCACATCCTTGTCGTAACAACGTATCTGCCACCATAGCTGACACCAAACATGTCAGAAGAATCTTCCTATCTCCCTGGAAGGTCCCCTTCTCTCCGGCAACATCAAACACTGCCTGCTTGGAACCACAGTCCAAAACAACCTTATATCTCTCCAAGGTATCCATCCCTAGGATAACATCGAAACCATGCATATCAAGTGGTATAAGATCCACTTGTATGCGGTGTCTCGAGAAAGACAAGACACAAGATGGACACTCTTCTCGAAGCAAAGAGGAACCATCAAGAGGGGTTTCTAACAACAAGCCATCCTTCTTACATCTAATAGGTAAACGACAGTTTTCAAGCATACTATAGGCGATAAAAGAGTGTGTAGCACCCGGGTCAACCAGAACAGATATAAAGCAAGAAGAAGACATATCAGAATGAAATAACTCCATCTGACCTGTCACCACTCACGGGTTGACTATCGCCTCTGGCTGACTCATAGCATAGAATCGAGCCGTTGCTTGCTCCACGACCTCTACTTCCTTGAGTAGACGATCCAGCCTGAGATGCTTGACCACGTCCTTGTCCTCTGCTACCACTGGGTTGTGGTTTCTCTGACCTCTGAAGACTCTGCCTCAGCTGCTGCATCACTTTAGCGTCTCTATTCAGGCAATTGAACATCCAATGCCCGACCTGTCTACAAAGATGACATGACTTGTCCTCGAACCGTGGCCTAGCTGGCCCTGTCACTGCCACAGAAGCTGAACTATGCGCCTTAGATGGTGAGGAAGCATAACCTTTCCCCTTACTCGGAGACCAATGAGAAGGTACACCAGAACTTCTCATCGCTGACGGTGCTGAAAACCGGGGCTTCTTAAAGCCACAAAACCTCTGTCCTTGGAACTGAGCAGGTCTTTTAAGAGACATAGACTCTCTTTTCTCCCTTACTGTCCTCTTGATCCTTCGAACAGATTCCACGAATGTAGAAAACCGCTCTCGGTTCTCTAACACAGACACCGGGGTTCTCAAGTTAGCACTCAAACCCTTCTCGAAGCGTCTGATCCGCTCCTCATATGTTGCCGCCATGTGAGGACAGAACCTCAACATATCCATAAACTTAGCTTCGTACCCATTGATGTTCATCATTCCTTTTCTCATGTTCTCGAACTGACTCACCTTCTCATCCAGATACATCTTCGGAAAGTATCTGGTGACGAACTCATGTCGGAACACTTCCCAACAGATCACCTCTCCAGGCCGCTTCTCTTCCTCGATGGTCCACCAATGACCAACACTACCTTTCAGAAGGTAGACAACATGCTTTACCTTATCTGCTTCGGGGATGTCAAGGATCCAGAAAGCCTTCTCGAGACTTGTCAGCCACAGATATGCATCCGCTGGATCAATCGTTCCAGCATACTCCGAAGCTCCAACTCGGCGAAGTCACTCAAAGGTCTTCCCAATACCCGATGCTTCTTCATGGGGAACCTGTGCTCACGGAGGAGGCACTGGTAATCGCTCAACCATGAGATTCATCGTAGCCATTAACTGCCCCATAAGCTGTTGGTAAGCAGGATGTTCAAGTATGGATGGGTTAAATTGGGGACCCTCAGGCACCCGATCTCCATGTGCCTATCCATATGCTCCATCAACCGATGCAGCATCACTATGCTCGGGAGCATGTTCTTCATGGTTTCCAGACATCTTGGCTTTTCTTCCGCTGAGGGCAGAATATTTTGTAAGAAAACCTGGAAAACTCATAAGAACAGACTCAACCTAGTCCTAAATCCCTGTAGACTCAGCAAACCTATAGCTCTGATACCAAAACTTGTGGCAACACATCCCATTATCATATAGATAACGAGGTGTTACGTGAAAACGTGCGGAAATTACCATAACCACAAATTATCAAAACACTGGTTAATTAAAACCGATTGCGAAAAATTGATAAACTATGAAACTATTACTTTCCAGTCCTCATCCTGCAAGGAAACATGTCATATATATACATACACGAGATTTGATACGTGTTCACATCTTCAAGAAACAGCTGTTCATCCATCACATGAATTCACCACCTGTTCATATACATAGAGGCCCGCATCCGGCCAACAGCAGGATTTACAAAACATTATCGATCGTTCATCGTGAATCAACTTCAAAACACTGCCAAGGACCTGAGAGTACATGGATGACTCTAGACTCTACTACAAAACATCCAAACAACAGCATATCCATTGCTTGCCTTCTACTGCTCCTCAAGCTGCTCGTCCGCAACACCACGACCACGACCACGTCTACCTCGACTACCTAAAAAGGGTGCAAATCAGCGGGGTGAGACAATTGAACAATTGTCCCAGTGGGAAACATAACTCCCCACCGCAACTACAGAACCTCAGTAAGATAAACTATAACAACAGATAACTAGAAACGGGTATAACAAGAGCAGTCTATATATATAAGCAAAGCTATTCTTACTGACAAACTTACCAGCTGTATAAAAGCATATACCAGATATTTCTCAATGGAACATGATTGACAAGATAAGATACATCACTACGTAACATGATTACCAGGACAAGATATAATGCCACATAACCTGATTATCAAGATGAGACATATTACCACATACCTGATGAATATAGAGGTAACTGCAAGATATAATAGAGATATTACACAAACAAGGCCTCATCCAATGTTTTGTGTTTATCTTAAGCAGTAAGTACTAAACGACTGTATTATGTATTATTATGCCCTGAGGATTTGAACCGTACCGTTCATGTTACGACCCCACCTCCAGATAACCCCCAATTAAGGGAGACCAAGAGGTTGAAGCCGCACCCATTAATCCCGGATCAAAGGTTCGACATATAACCATAAACAATTATTAAATTCTATCAGACTATACTGAAAATGGTAATAAAATTTTCTTTACATACCTTTTGAAAACTTGGATCTCTAACCTTCTATCCACACCGATACTAATCTATCTAATCCTCCTTTGTACTTTAATCTTCTTTTAGTATCACATGTGCCACTTTACTGTTTTTTCTTTTCATTGTACCTAAAACGCCGACAAACAAAACATCGGTCAGCCGTAGCTGGTATGTGGGGGAAACAATAAACATGCAACTATGATAACAATGTAATCATTCAATTACTTATTTAACAACCAATATTACATTTTAGATATAACTCTACAATCCAAGAGTACCCTATCCTCTGTGTTGTCCCCATTAACCCCTCATGATCCACCTATAAGTGAAACAGTTTCTAGGGTTGAGTCACATGGTACTACTCGTAAGTAGACCACTCCTTAACTCGGGATTTGCTAAAGAGTCTCTAACTCATGGTAACCTAGACCTTGCTCTAGGATTACCCCTTTTTTAGCCTTTTCAAAGTAACATAGGTGGACCCGGATCTAGCCAGTTATATATACTCATTTATAGTGATATTCATAGTCACTTTATAATTGCATGAAATAAATAGACATCCAACAGCTAATTCATGCATTGAGGGAAACATCGATAAAATCTTCGGGAAACTATTCGGTATAGTCATAAGCGTAACCACATACCTGATTTGATGAGTCATGTAGATTATTCAACATTTACTTCATGTATATGCAATCAACCCAATCAACAGATCCAAGCAAGTAATTAAATCATCACATAATTCCTGAAAAGAATATGTACTCTATTTATTACACACTTTATCAAGAATCTACTTTATTGACTTGGATTCACTTTCTAGGGTTTCTAATCCGCATTAAGTATTCATTAATACTCATTAGGGTTTCTTAGATCAATTTCTCGAACTTTATCCCTTTTTAGGTTAACAAACCCTAAAATACTCTTTTCCATTTATATAAACCCTAATAGCTAAAACTATTCATTTAATAGTCTTTTATACTTAGATTGACTTAGGATCATCATATCCCTAATTATTTACAGATTTGAATAATTAAAACATTTAAAAGTCATATTCACCTAAATTAGGGTTTTCAAGCTCGTTAATGCATAATCATGCACAAAACCCTAAATTAAGCCAATTATATAAAAAGATTATCTTTTTAGATCTTATTTTCACTTTTATGAACAATAGTCTTAAATTATCCATTGATCAACATTAAAACCATCTATCATCAAATCTAAGGGTTTTTCATTAATTAAATCATTAAAGATGATAGCTTTATGTACTTTTTATATTTCAACATATTTATGTACATAATCTTTAAAATTAAACTAATTACGTACAAAGATCTCCCTTTTCGATCTTAATGCACCTTTTTGCATTTAACAGGTTAATATCAACTCTTATGCCTCATTAAACCCTATTAAACCCATTAATCATATCAGATTAGGGTTCCTTAATCTTTAAAGTATTAAAGATGATTACTTCCATAAATTTTCGGATTGCAAAAAGAATCAGACTTCAAACATAATTTATTTGGATTCCTCTCGTTCTGAGGATAATTTTTCATATATAACTTGTCTAATTCTGAACTATCGATTTATTTCTAGAATTATTTGAAGTTAGCATCTTCTAAACCAATCATGTGACGCCACGTCAGCAAAAAGAGTTTACCTTGACTTATTGCGATCCGGCCCTTGATTAGAGTGAAAAGACTCACGTGCCCTCGCTCCTTAAACCCGCTGTCAGGGGTAAATGGGTCAAACGCCTGCGAGGTCATCTTCTTCCTCGCAGCGTCGACCTGCGTCTGCTGCAGGTGAGCCGTCCTCGCGGCCTGCCCCTCCTCCTGGGCCCCGAGGATGCAAAGGAGCGCGGAGAAGCTTCCCTAGGCCCCGACGACCTCAACCCATCCTTCTGCTCGTGGCCGAAGTCGGTTAAAGAAGAAATACTCCGCCACTTAGGGTTGAGTTGCAGGCTGCCGCCACAACATTTTAGGCCTGCTGGCCTATGCGCCGCGGCTCGTACCTTCTCCAAACTCCTTCCCGGATCACCAACTAACTCCAGAGGGAGTCTCAGATGATGCTACACTGAAGAGAAGAGGTTCCGTCTTCAGGATGAGTTGGTACAGATCGTAACCATGGAGTGGGGAGAGACTTTCTGCGATCTTGTGGAGAATGATCACTGTATCCTCCAACGAGGGACACTGGGTTCCTATTTATACTTGTTCCTAGGAACCCTAGAGGCCACTAAGGCTAGGAAAGGAAGGGACTAAGAAACATGTCCACGTTTTAGAAGAGGAAAACGCAATTTCCTCCCTCTTGTCCCTTATGGCAGAAATAGCAGGTACATGGGTATAGAAGGGCCACCATCCACGCACCCTTTCCCAAAACAAATTCTCGTTTTCCTTTGCCTTATAATTAGATATACATATATACGTATAACTTGTCAAAGGATCCTTTTCTTATACCACCTCTCCTTCTCTCTCCTATGGTGATGAAGGAAACTTATCTCATTGATGAACCACATTCTTAAATATTAGAAATCTGAATCTATCTCATGGCCACGAAATTCTCCTTTCTCAAAATAAATAATATCTTTCTTTTTGATATTCTCAAAAAGTTATTATTACATTATCTTCTTATTTTGCTTTATTTGCCTTTTTCTCTTTATTTTTCTTTAGTGGGAATCCTTGGATCCCAAGAAGATCTACTATTTCGAAATTACTTTTTAAGGATACTTATTATCCTTCTAGATGCATCTAAATGCATTATTTCCCATTATCATGTGTATTTCTTATTAAAATATTTCTTTTTGAGGATTTCTCTTTATTTCTCTTTTATTTTCCTCATTGGCATTCCTTTTATTATAAGAAATCCTTGTGATACGAAATTCCATAAAGGGTAACTCAATTATATATCCTTTCTCTTAATTTCCACATTTTCTCATTGTTTTCAATTTCTTTCTTAATAAAGAAATACATAATTAATCTTTTCGTTTCTTATTGCTTTCTTTTTGCAACCTTGGACTCCTTGGTATCCAAGGAACCCAAGAGGCACGAAATCCTCTTTGGATTTGCCTTCTAGAGGTTTCCACATATTTCTTTTCTTAGCATTTCGATTATTCATTTACTAGTTGAATTTCCTCGGTATTTGGGCCCAATAGCCAACAAAGCCCAAAACACAACCAATCAAGGCTATTGTGAAAGGAATCCATTTAATCAAAACAAAACATATCATTATTTGTTCAGTTAGCTTTAATATGAGAAATTACATTTCTCACTATTTGAACCCCAAAATTGGGGTTATAACATCCTTCCCCTCTTATAGGAATTTTGTCCTCAAAATTCAGGCAAGCAAACAAACAATTCAGGATAAGACTTTTCCATGTCCATCATTGGCCCCTATGTGGCTTTTCCGTACTCATGGCATTTCCAAAGAACCTTTATCATCACATATTCTTTCCTCTGAGTTCTTTTATCCTGGCGTCTATAAACTACACAGGTGACTCAGGCCATTTCAGCCTCCCTTGGGGCTCACTAGGTTCATTGCTCAGCACATGGTCGGGGTACCTCACATAGTGCTCTAAATTGGACACATGGAAAACATCCCTTGTTACTTTATCCTGAGGGGTAGGGTTAAAACCTAACCATATCCACCCATCCATTTCTAATGAACCCATGTAACGGGGACTCAGCTCTCTTTAGCTATAACTTAGAGGGGTCGGATTCTCACATTATATTCTCCCACAGTGCACTGCATGTTAGTCTACTTTACATCTGCTCACGACTCTCATCGTCTCTAGGCTCCTTTCAGCCCTTGCACGATCAAAGTGACTTCATCTACACGCACTGGGGTTCCTTTTTCTAACCATCATGTGGTACTTTTCTAACCATCATGTGGTCCTTTCACCATCATCACCTTACTGAAGTGGTGACCGACACAACCTCCCTTACAGAGCCTCATATAAAACCCGATACTGGCTATGGTGGTCATCATCACATTTTCATAGGATAAGAAATGTCTCTAGCTATCACCTTGAACGAACACATATGCTCTCATCAGACCCTCTAGTCTGGATCATACTAACCATAGTTAGGGGTGACAACTAAACTAACATTGAGTTCTTCACATACCTACTTCCACTTTATGGACGTGAACCTTTAGATCAAACTCAAGAACCTTTGAACTCGCTTCATGGTGTAGTTGAACCATCTCTCTCATGGTTAGTTCAACTAGATCTGTCCCTTTACAGAACTCTATCTTTCTCATACTATCTAGGTAAGACGACCTACCATAACCCATATTGTATCTCGACCTTCTTTGGCCCAGGGAAGACCTATCACAACATCCATAGTGTCGATCTCCCATTCCCTCTCAGGGATTCTTTTGTCCTCTATATCGATACACTGGGTTACTTGGGTTCGTCCTTTTCCTCCGGGCTTGCATGGCCATAAACCACATGCAACCTCATCTTAAACATCCAAAGTGCTATTGCCATTTTCCGTGGTGTATCATGATTTCCTGTATGTCATGATTCTTTCAAGATCAAATCCTCTGAAACCCTAAACCACTCTAGTCAGGGTTTCGTCACCTTCTCCTCGGAAGAAGTGCATCTGAGGTTTTATCCTTTCATTGCATCCAGGACTAGCCTGGCTAACCAAACAACCATAACTTTTCAATGCATCTTGTTACATCTGAGTGTTATCCGAACACCTCTCCTTTTCAAACTTCGGGTTAGCCAAACAACCTCTTCTAGCTTCTAGCCAAACAAGTCAGATGTATCTCAACTAAAGCATCCATTACTACTTCACCTCCTTAGGTATTAGGTAACATTGAAGACATACACTACCATGTATTTCACTTATCATCTCACCTCAAACTCTATGTCTCACTTCAATAAGACCACTCTCTGATTTCATCATCACGATGATCAAACTCAACTTGGTATAACTTGTAAGTTCCACATAACTCATGATAAAAAAACATCCTCATAAGGGAACTACCTCATTCCTCTTAGTGTTTACAAACCATCCATGTATCATTCACTTTACCAAGGTAGATATCTTCTCTATCCCCATTTCTCGTGGCAATGTTCCAAACATCTCTTATCCTTGGTGTATGGCATGCGTAATGTCCTATCTCTCACTCCCATAACAAAAGGAAATAAGCATTTGGCTGCAGTCCAAATACATAGTTCTTCCCGTTCCAAGAGTAGAGATGGTACATCCCACCTTGCCAGTACACCTTTAAATCTAAGTTGCAATGTGCCACATATGTCTCTTCATCCTAAACAACAAGATAACAAACTAGTCTTGAACCTACTGAGGTTTATATCCTTGGTCACCTCCTCTAGGTCTATAGGGTACCGACTCTTTTGGGGTCATCCCTCTTCCCTCATGCATCCAGAGAGTGCCCTACTCATCTACCCTTTGGGTCCCATGAGTTCATGAAGGTGATCAATCTCCTAACCCATGGCCCTCAGACAATGATAGATGTTACCTCCCGACCCTATGGTCATGTGCAACTGGGGAATTAGGCAACTCCTACTTTCATCGGTCTTATCCCTACCTGACCCTAGGATAGACTTAGGATTCTCCATCGTAGTACATGTTCACTTAGAACCTTACCCAAGTCTTCATCATCTCTCTTCCTGCATTCATGGGCTGACTCTCCTCCATTCATAGTCATCATTGCAACCTGCCTACCTTGGTCAAGCCCCATATCGGTTACCTCCATGGTAACACATTCATATGCAATTAGAGATGGATATATATATATGGGTCTGTAGATTCAATCTCATACTATGTACCTTTCACTTAGCTTCTCAAGATCCTATGAGACCTCTTTAGGTTACCTTGAACCACCAAAACTGACATATACCCTTCCAAAGGGGTCCCTATCCCAGGATGGGAGGAAAACTATCTCTAAGGTCACAAAAGCTCTTAGGTCTAGGGTTTACATCCACACGAGCCTACTTACCCTAGCAAGCCATTAAGGCACGAGCAGATCACTTACTGTACCATGCTAGGTCATACTTGTCCTCTTTCCTCGATGTTGGATTAACATCAAACTTTCCCTTTATCATCAACCTAGTTGTGAGTGGTTCATCAAACACACCTTAAACTTCAGGGGCTCCTCTTTTCCTCTATTCATGAGGCGTACCATGCTCTAAACTATAGAAACTTAATTCTCATAATGAGCATTAGGTATACCACTTCCCCTCTTAGGCCTAGGAACCCTAGATTCACCTTTAGGTGTCCAACTGCACGCTCTATCTCTGAACCATGAATCAAGCTTGCAAAAGGCATCTCGTGCACTTCCTGTCATCCTTCTTCTCTATCAACACTTAGGGTTGGGTCCTCCATAAGGACAACTAACAAGGTAAAAGGACTCATAACCTGCTACTAAACCTTTCTAAGTCTAAGGAACTCTTCTTCCTACCTCAGAAGGTAAACACATATACCGTAGGCACATAGGCACCAGATGCTTCATCGTCTATCTCTAGGGTTTGGTCCCTCTAAAGGCAACCAAGATATCATCAACTTTCAGGGATCGATCATGAAGCAACCACTATCATCCATTGTTCAGGGTTTTAGGCTTCCAACCTTCTTGCTGGGTTTCCTGCTCTCTCTAGAGCTAACCTCATATCCAACCTCACCATTAGAGGTTCTCCCTTCATGAAGGATCAACCTCAAAGGCATGCCCTACATGGGTGAAGCCTAGGTTCGAACTTATGTTTGCTCAAGATCATCCATAACCCTTTTATGCTCCATCATGATTCCTTATCCAGGGTTTCAACCCTTTACTCACACTACTAACATACTCTGGGTGCATGCTATGCCCTATCTGCATAAGCCCATAGGATCTCTAAGGTTTTTCACTAACCTCATCATCTAAGGAGATATCCTTTACCCTATCATGCACGACCCTTCCCAGGGTTGGGTTGCCAAAGGTGTTAGGTTACCCATGGATCATATGGCATCCCAAAGGCATGTCCTTTCAAACACCAGGTCCAACTCATCTCTCTCTAACCTTCACTTAGGGTTAGGGTTAGCATCATCCTCATAGGATGTGCCAGGTCTCTACTAGCAATGGATATCTCTATCTCCAAAACTGACTTATCCTCCTGACAAGAAGGTCTAGCCTCAGGTCTCTTCTGAGGACATGACAACTTATGTCATACGACCTAAGCATGTATCTATTATTTAATTTGCGCTTAAACTATTAAGCTTATGTCCATGACATCTTATTTACATGCATTTCATTAATTTGGTGGAGGATTCCTTAATCCTTATTAACCTTACCCATACCTCAAGAGGGTGAGGAGAAGAAAGAAAACCCTAATCCTTTAGGTCCTTATCAGAATTTTGTGATGAGAAGGGATGAATAAGATGAGAAGTCCTAAAGGTATCTTATTTCGATTCATACCCTAAGACTTTGGCCAGGTAGTCACACAGATCTGGGAGTCCTCGTATTCCGACTAGCAGTGCGGAGGAAAATCTTGCCAGCCCCCAGTCGTGATCCTTTTCTAGACACCTCCGTCTTTCGGATAATCCTCTAATAACTCCCTTGGGTTCTATGGAGTTTGTAAAATTTAATAATTATTAATGGTTAATTGAGGAACCCAGGTTCTGATACCAAATGTTACGACCCCACCTCCCGATAACCCCCAATTAAGGGAGACCAAGAGGTTGAAGCCGCACCCATTAATCCCGGATCAAAGGTTCGACATATAACCACAAACAATTATTAAATTCTATCAGACTATACTGAAAATGGTAATAAAAGTTTCTTTACATACCTTTTGAAAACTTCGATCTCTAACCTTCTATCCACACCGACACTAATCTATCTAATCCTCCTTTGTACTTTAATCTTCTTTTAGTGTCACATGTGCCACTTTACTGTTTGTTCTTTTCATTGTACCTAAAACGCCGACAAACAAAACGTCGGTCAGCCGTAGCTGGTATGTGGGGGAAACAATAAACATGCAACTATGATAACAATGTAATCATTTAATTACTTATTTAACAACCAATATTACATTTTAGATATAACTCTACGATCCAAGAGTACCCTATCCTCTGTGTTGTCCCCATTAAACCCCTCATGATGCACCTATAAGTGAAACAGTTTCTAGGGTTGAGTCACATGGTACTACTCGTAAGTAGACCACTCCTTAACTCAGGATTTGCTAAAGAGTCTCTAACTCACGGTAACCTAGACCTTACTCTAGGATTATCCCTTTTTTAGCCTTTTCAAAGTAACAGAGGTGGACCCGGATCTAGCCAGTTATATATACTCATTTATAGTGATATTCATAGTCACTTTATAATTGCATGAAATAAATAGACATCCAACAGTTAATTCATGCATTGAGGGAAACATCGATAAAATCTTCGGGAAACTATTCGGTATAGTCATAAGCGTAACCACATACCTGATTTGATGAGTCATGCAGATTATTCAACATTTACTTCATGTATATGCAATCAACCCAATCAACAGATCCAAGCAAGTAATTAAATCATCACATAATTCCTGAAAAGAATATGTACTCTATTTATTACACACTTTATCAAGAATCTACTTTATTGACTTGGATTCACTTTCTAGGGTTTCTAATCCGCATTAAGTATTCATTAATACTCATTAGGGTTTCTTAGATCAATTTCTCGAACTTTATCCCTTTTTAGGTTAACAAACCCTAAAATACTCTTTTCCATTTATATAAACCCTAATAGCTCAAACTATTCATTTAATAGTCTTTTATACTCAGATTGACTTAGGATCATCATATCCCTAATTATTTACATATTTGAATAATTAAAACATTCAAAAGTCATATTCACCTAAATTAGGGTTTTCAAGCTCGTTAATGCATAATCATGCACAAAACCCTAAATTAAGCCAATTATATAAAAAGATTATCTTTTTAGATCTTATTTTCACTTTTATTAACAATAGTCTTAAATTATCAATTGATCAACATTAAAACCATCTATCATCAAATCTAAGGGTTTTTCATTAATTAAATCATTAAAGATGATAGCTTTATGTACTTTTTATATTTCAGCATATTTATGTACATAATCTTTTAAATTAAACTAATTACGTACAAAGATCTCCCTTTTCGATCTTAATGCACCTTTTTGCATTTAACAGGTTAATATCAACTCTTATGCCTCATTAAACCCTATTAAACTCATTAATCATATCAGATTAGGGTTCCTTAATCTTTAAAGTATTAAAGATGATTACTTCCATTAATTTTCGGATTGCAAAAAGAATCAGACTTCAAACATAATTTATTTGGATTCCTCTCGTTCTGAGGATAATTTTTCATATATAACTTGTCTAATTCTGAACTACCGATTTATTTCTAGAATTATTTGAAGTTAGCATCTTCTAAACCAATCATGTGACGCCACGTCAGCAAAAAGAGTTTACCTTGACTTATTGTGATCCGGCCCTTGATTAGAGTGAAAAGACTCACGTGCCCTCGCTCCTTAAACCCACTGTCAGGGGTAAATGGGTCAAACGTCTGTGAGGTCATCTTCTTCCTCGCAGCGTCGACCTACGTCTGCTGCAGGTGAGCCGTCCTCGTGGCCTGCCCCTCCTCCTGGGCCCCGAGGATGCAAAGGAGCGCGGAGAAGCTTCCCTAGGCCCCGACGACCTCAACCCAGCCTTCTGCTCGTGGCCGAAGTCGGTTATAGAAGAAATACTCCGCCACTTAGGGTTGAGTTGCAGGCTGCCGCCGCAACATTTTAGGCCTGCTTGCTCGTACCTTCTCCAAACTCCTTCCCGGATCACCAACTAACTCCAGAGGGAGTCTCAGATGATGCTACACTGAAGAGAAGAGGTTCCGTCTTCAGAATGAGTTGGTACAGATCGTAACCATGGAGTGGGGAGAGACTTTCTGCGATCTTGTGGAGAATGATCACTGTATCCTCCAATGAGGGACCCTGGGTTCCTATTTATACTTGTTCCTAGGAACCCTAGAGGCCACTAAGGCTAGGAAAGGAAGGGACTAAGAAACATGTCCACGTTTTAGAAGAGGAAAATGCAGTTTACTCCCTCTTGTCCCTTACGGCTGAAACAGCAGGTACATGGGTATAGAAGGCCCACCATCCACACACCCTTTCCCAAAACAAATTCTCGTTTTCCTTTGCCTTGTAATTAGATATACAAATATACGTATAACTTGTCAAAGGATCCTTTTCTTATACCACCTCTCCTTCTCTCTCCTATGGTGATGAAGGAAACTTATCTCATTGATGAACCACATTCTTAAATATTAGAAATCTGAATCTATCTCATGGCCACAAAATTCTCCTTTCTCAAAATAAATAATATCTTTCCTTTTGATATTCTCAAAAAGTTATTATTACATTATCTTCTTATTTTGCTTTATTTGCCTTTTTCTCTTTATTTTTCTTTAGTGGGAATCCTTGGATCCCAAGAAGATCTACTATTTCGAAATTACTTTTTAAGGATACTTATTATCCTTCTAGATGCATCTAAATGCATTATTTCCCATTATCATGTGTATTTCTTATTAAAATATTTCTTTTTGAGGATTTCTCTTTATTTCTCTTTTATTTTCCTCATTGGCATTCCTTTTATTATAAGAAATCCTTGTGATACGAAATTCAATAAAGGGTAACTCAATTATATATCCTTTCTCTTAATTTCCACATTTTCTCATTGTTTTCAATTTCTTTCTTAATAAAGAAATACATATTTAATCTTTTCGTTTTTTATTGCTTTCTTTTTGCAACCTTGGACTCCTTGGTATCCAAGGAACCCAAGAGGCACGAAATCCTCTTTGGATTTGCCTTCTATAGGTTTCCACATATTTCTTTTCTTAGCATTTCGATTATTCATTTACTAGTTGAATTTCCTCGGTATTTGGGCCCAATAGCCAACAAAGCCCAAAACACAACCAATCAAGGCTATTGTGAAAGGAATCCATTTAATCAAAACAAAACATATCATTATTTGTTCAGTTAGCTTTAATATGAGAAATTACATTTTTCACTATTTGAACCCAAAAATTGGGGTTATAACATCCTTCCCCTCTTATAGGAATTTTGTCCTCAAAATTCAGGAAAGCAAACAAACAATTCAGGATAAGACTTTTCCATGTCCATCATTGGCCCCTATGTGGCTTTGCCGTACTCATGGAATTTCCAAAGAACCTTTATCATCACATATTCTTTCCTCTGAGTTCTTTCATCCTGGCGTCTATAAACTACACAGGTGACTCAGGCCATTTCAGCCTCCCTTGGGGCTCACTAGGTTCATTGCTCAGCACGTGGTCGGGGTACCTCACATAGTGCTCTAAATTGGAGACATGGAAAACATCCCTTGTTACTTTATCCTGAGGGGTAGGGTTAAAACCTAACCATCTCCACCCATCCATTTCTAATGAACCCATGTAACGGGGACTCAGCTCTCTTTAGCTATAACTTAGAGGGGTCAGATTCTCACATTATATTCTCCCACAGTGCACTGCATGTTAGTCTACTTTACATCTGCTCACGACTCTCATCGTCTCTAGGCTCCTTTCAGCCCTTGCACAATCAAAGTGACTTCATCTACACGCACTGGGGTCCCTTTTTCTAACCATCATGTGGTACTTTTCTAACCATCATGTGGTCCTTTCACCATCATCACCTTACTGAAGTGGTGACCGACACAACCTCCCTTACAGAGCCTCATATAAAACCCGATACTGGCTATGGTGGTCATCATCACATTTTCATAGGATAAGAACTGTCTCTAGCTATCACCCTGAACGAACACATATGCTCTCATCAGACCCTCTAGTCTGGATCATACTAACCATAGTTAGGGGTGACAACTAAACTAACATTGAGTTCTTCATGTACCTACTTCCACTTTATGGATGTGAACCTTTAGATCAAACTCAAGAACCTTTAAACTCGCTTCATGGTGTAGTTGAACCATCTCTCTCATGGTTAGTTCAACTAGATCTGTCCCTTTACAGAACTCTATCTTTCTCATACTATCTAGGTAAGACGACCTACCATAACCCATATTGTATCTCGACCTTCTTTGGCCCAGGGAAGACCTATCACAACATCCATAGTGTCGATCTCCCGTTCCCTCTCAGGGATTCTTTTGTCCTCTATATCGATACACTGGGTTACTGGGGTTCGTCCTTTTCCTCCGGGCTTGCATGGCCATAAACCACATGCAACCTCATCTTAAACATCCAAAGTGCTATTGCCATTTTCCGTGGTGTATCATGATTTCTTGTATGTCATGATTCTTTCAAGATCAAATCCTCTGAAACCCTAAACCACTCTAGTCAGGGTTTCGTCACCTTCTCCTCCAAAGAAGTGCATCTGAGGTTTTATCCTTTCATTACATCCGGGACTAGCCTGGCTAACCAAACAACCATAACTTTTCAATGCATCTTGTTACATCTGAGTGTTATCCGAACACCTCTCCTTTTCAAACTTCGAGTTAGCCAAACAACCTCTTCTAGCTTCTAGCCAAACAAGTCAGATGTATCTCAACGAAAGCATCCATTACTACTTCACCTCCTTAGGTATTAGGTAACATTGAAGACATACACTTCCATGTATTTCACTTATCATCTCACCTCAAACTCTATGTCTCACTTCAATAACACCACTCTCTGATTTCATCATCACGATGATCAAACTCAACCTGGTATAACTTGTAAGTTCCACATAACTCATGATAAAAAAGCATCCTCATAAGGGAACTACCTCATTCCTTTTAGTGTTTACAAACCATCCATGTATCATTCACTTTACCAGGGTAGATATCTTCTCTATCCCCATTTCTCGTGGCAATGTTCCAAACATCTCTTATCCTTGGTGTATGGCATGCGTAATGTCCTATCTCTCACTCCCATAACAAAAGAAAATAAGCATTTGGCTGCAGTCCAAATACATAGTTCTTCCCATTCCAAGAGTAGAGATGGTACATCCCACCTTGCCAGTACACCTTTAAATCTAAGTTGCAACGTGCCACATATGTCTCTTCATCTTAAACAACAAGATAACAAACTAGTCTTGAACCTACTGAGGTTTATATCCTTGGTCATCTCCTCTAGGTCTATAGGGTACCGACTCTTTTGGGGTCATCCCTCTTCCCTCATGCATCTAGAGAGTGCCCTACTCATCTGCCCTTTGGGTCCCATGAGTTCATGAAGGTGATCAATCTCCTAACCCATGGCCCTCAGACAATGATAGTTGTTACCTCCCGACCCTATGGTCATGTGCAACTGGGGAATTAGGCAACTCCTACTTTCATCGGTCTTATCCCTACCTGACCCTAGGATAGACTTAGGATTCTCCATCGTAGTACATGTTCATTTAGAACCTTACCCAAGTCTTCATCATCTCTCTTCCTGCATTCATGGGCTGACTCTCCTCCATTCATAGGCATCATTGCAACCTGCCTACCTTGGTCAAGCCCCATATCGGTTACCTCCATGGTAACACATTCATATGCAATTAGAGATGGATATATATATATGGGTCTGTAGATTCAATCTCATACTATGTACCTTTCACTTAGCTTCTCAAGATCCTATGAGACCTCTTTAGGTTACCTTGAACCACCAAAACTGACATATACCCTTCCAAAGGGGTCCCTCTCCCAGGATGGGAGGAAAACTATCTCTAAGGTCACAAAAGCTCTTAGGTCTAGGGTTTACATCCACACGAGCCTACTTACCCTAGCAAGCCATTAAGGCACGAGCAGATCACTTACTGTACCCTGCTAGGTCATACTTGTCCTCTTTCCTCGATGTTGGATTAACATCAAACTTTCCCTTTATCATCAACCTAGTTGTGAGTGGTTCATCAAACACACCTTAAACTTCAGGGGCTCCTCTTTTCCTCTATTCATGAGGCGTACCATGCTCGAAACTATAGAAACTTAATTCTCATCATGAGCATTAGGTATACCACTTCCCCTCTTAGGCCTAGGAACCCTAGATTCACCTTTAGGTGTCCAACTGCACACTCTATCTCTGAACCAAGAATCAAGCTTGCAAAAGGCATCTCGTGCACTTCCTGTCATCCTTCTTCTCTATCAACACTTAGGGTTGGGTCCTCCATAAGGACAACTAACAAGGTAAAAGGCCTCATAACCTGCTACTAAACCTTTCTAAGTCTAAGGAACTCTTCTTCCTACCTCAGAAGGTAAACACATATACCGTAGGCACATAAGCACCAGATGCTTCATCGTCTATCTCTAGGGTTTGGTCCCTCTAAAGGCAACTAAGACATCATCAACTTTCAGGGATCAATCATGAAGCAACCACTATCATCCATTGTTCAGGGTTTTAGGCTTCCAACCTTCTTGCTGGGTTTCCTGCTCTCTCTAGAGCTAACCTCATATCCAACCTCACCATTAGAGGTTCTCCCTTCATGAAGGACCAACCTCAAAGGCATGCCCTACATGGGTGAAGCCTAGGTTCGAACTTATGTTTGCTCAAGATCATCCATAACCCTTTTATGCTCCATCATGATTCCTTATCCAGGGTTTCAACCCTTTACTCACACTACTAACATACTCTGGGGGCATGCTATGCCCTATCTGCATAAGCCCATAGGATCTCTAAGGTTTTTCACTAACCTCATCATCTAAGGAGATATCCTTTACCCTATCATGCACGACCCTTCCCAGGGTTGGGTTGCCAAAGGTGTTAGGTTACCCATGGATCATATGGCATCCCAAAGGCATGTCCTTTCAAACACCAGGTCCAACTCATCTCTCTCTAACCTTCACTTAGGGTTAGGGTTAGCATCATCCTCATAGGATGTGCCAGGTCTCTACTAGCAATGGATATCTCTATCTCCAAAACTGACTTATCCTCCTGACAAGAAGGTCTAGCCTCAGGTCTCTTCTGAGGACATGACAACTTATGTCATACGACCTAAGCATGTATCTATTATTTAATTTTCACTTAAACTATTAAGCTTATGTCCATGACATCTTATTTACATGCCTTTCATTAATTTGGTGGAGGATTCCTTAATCCTTATTAACCTTACCCATACCTCAAGAGGGTGAGGAGAAGAAAGAAAACCCTAATCCTTTAGGTCCTTATCAGAATTTTGTGATGAGAAGGGATGAATAAGATGAGAAGTCCTAAAGGTATCTTATTTCGATTCATACCCTAAGACTTTGGCCAGGAAGTCACACAGATCCAGGAGTCCTCGTATTCCGACTAGCGGTGCGGAGGAAAATCTTGCCAGCCCCCGGTCGTGATCCTTTTCTAGACACCTCCGTCTTTCGGATAATCCTCTAATAACTCCCTTGGGTTCTATGGAGTTTGTAAAATTTAATAATTATTAATGGTTAATTGAGGAACCCAGGCTCTGATACCAAATGTTACGACCCCACCTCCCGATTACCCCCAATTAATGGAGACCAAGAGGTTGAAGCCGCACCCATTAATCCCGGATCAAAGGTTCGACATATAACCATAAACAATTATTAAATTCTATCGGACTATACTGAAAATGGTAATAAAATTTTCTTTACATACCTTTTGAAAACTTGGATCTCTAACCTTCTATCCACACCGATACTAATCTATCTAATCCTCCTTTGTACTTTAATCTTCTTTTAGTATCACATGTGCCACTTTACTGTTTGTTCTTTTCATTGTACCTAAAATGCCGACAAACAAAACGTCGGTCAGCCGTAGCTGGTATGTGGGGGAAACAATAAACATGCAACTATGATAACAATGTAATCATTCAATTACTTATTTAACAACCAATATTACATTTTATATATAACTCTACGATCCAAGAGTGCCCTATCCTCTGTGTTGTCCCCATTAAACCCCTCATGATCCACCTATAAGTGAAACAGTTTCTAGGGTTGAGTCACATGGTACTACTCGTAAGTAGACCACTCCTTAACTCGGGATTTGGTAAAGAGTCTCTAACTCACGGTAACCTAGACCTTGCTCTAGGATTACCCCTTTTTTAGCAATTTCAAAGTAACAGAGGTGGACCCGGATCTAGCCAGTTATATATACTCATTTATAGTGATATTCATAGTCACTTTATAATTGCATGAAATAAATAGACATGCAACAGTTAATTCATGCATTGAGGGAAACATTGATAAAATCTTCGGGAAACTATTCGGTATAGTCATAAGTGTAACCACATACCTGATTTGATGAGTCATGCAGATTATTCAACATTTACTTCATGTATATGCAATCAACCCAATCAACAGATCCAAGCAAGTAATTAAATCATCACATAATTCCTGAAAAGAATATGTACTCTATTTATTACACACTTTATCAAGAATCTACTTTATTGACTTGGATTCACTTTCTAGGGTTTCTAATCCGCATTAAGTATTCATTAATACTCATTAGGGTTTCTTAGATCAATTTCTCGAACTTTATCCCTTTTTAGGTTAACAAACCCTAAAATACTCTTTTCCATTTATATAAACCCTAATAGCTCAAACTATTCATTTAATAGTCTTTTATACTCAGATTGACTTAGGATCATCATATCCCTAATTATTTACATATTTGAATAATTAAAACATTTAAAAGTCATATTCACCTAAATTAGGGTTTTCAAGCTCGTTAATGCAAAATCATGCACAAAACCCTAAATTAAGCCAATTATATAAAAAGATTATCTTTTTAGATCGTATTTTCACTTTTATGAACAATAGTCTTAAATTATCCATTGATCAACATTAAAACCATCTATCATCAAATCTAAGGGTTTTTCATTAATTAAATCATTAAAGATGATAGCTTTATGTACTTTTTGTATTTCAGCATATTTATGTACATAATCTTTAAAATTAAACTAATTACGTACAAAGATCTCCCTTTTCGATCTTAATGCACCTTTTTGCATTTAACAGGTTAATATCAACTCTTATGCCTCATTAAACCCTATTAAACCCATTAATCATATCAGATTAGGGTTCCTTAATCTTTAAAGTATTAAAGATGATTACTTCCATTAATTTTCGGATTGCAAAAAGAATCAGACTTCAAACATAATTTATTTGGATTCCTCTCGTTATGAGGATAATTTTTCATATATAACTTGTCTAATTCTGAACTACCGATTTATTTCTAGAATTATTTGAAGTTAGCATCTTCTAAACCAATCATGTGACGCCACGTCAGCAAAAAGAGTTTACCTTGACTTATTGTGATCCGGCTCTTGATTAGAGTGAAAAGACTCACGTGCCCTCGCTCCTTAAACCCGCTGTCAGGGGTAAATGGGTCAAACGCCTGCGAGGTCATCTTCTTCCTCGCAGCGTCGACCTGCGTCTTCTGCAGGTGAGCCGTCCTCGCGGCCTGCCCCTCCTCCTGGGCCCCGAGGATGCAAAGGAGCGCGGAGAAGCTTCCCTAGGCCCCGACGACCTCAACCCAGCCATCTGCTCGTGGCCGAAGTCGGTTAAAGAAGAAATACTCTGCCACTTAGGGTTGAGTTGCAGGCTGCCGCCACAACATTTTAGGCCTGCTTGCTCGTACCTTCTCCAAACTCCTTCCCGGATCACCAACTAACTCCAGAGGGAGTCTCAGATGATTCTACACTAAAGAGAAGAGGTTCTGTCTTCAGGATGAGTTGGTACAGATCGTAACCATGGAGTGGGGAGAGACTTTCTGCGATCTTGTGGAGAATGATCACTGTATCCTCCAACGAGGGACCCTGGGTTCCTATTTATACTTGTTACTAGGAACCCTAGAGGCCACTAAGGCTAGGAAAGGAAGGGACTAAGAAACATGTCCACGTTATAGAAGAGGAAAACATAGTTTCCTCCCTCTTGTCCCTTACGGCTGAAACAGCAGGTACATGGTTATAGAAGGGCCACCATCCACACACCCTTTCCCAAAACAAATTCTCATTTTCCTTTGCCTTGTAATTAGATATACATATATACGTATAACTTGTCAAAGGATCCTTTTCTTATACCACCTCTCCTTCTCTCTCCTATGGTGATGAAGGAAACTTATCTCATTGATGAACCACATTCTTAAATATTAGAAATCTAAATCTATCTCATGACCACGAAATTCTCCTTTCTCAAAATAAATAATATCTTTCTTTTTGATATTCTCAAAAAGTTATTATTACATTATCTTCTTATTTTGCTTTATTTGCCTTTTTCTCTTTATTTTTCTTTAGAGGGAATCCTTGGATCCCAAGAAGATCTACTATTTCGAAATTACTTTTTAAGGATACTTATTATCCTTCTAGATGCATCTAAATGCATTATTTCCCATTATCATGTGTATTTCTTATTAAAATATTTCTTTTTGAGGATTTCTCTTTATTTCTCTTTTATTTTCCTCATTGGCATTCCTTTTATTATAAGAAATCCTTGTGATACGAAATTCCATAAAAGGTAACTCAATTATATATCCTTTCTCTTAATTTCCACATTTTCTCATTATTTTCAATTTCTTTCTTAATAAAGAAATACATAATTAATCTTTTCGTTTCTTATTGCTTTCTTTTTGCAACCTTGTACTCCTTGGTATCCAAGGAACCCAAGAGGCACGAAATCCTCTTTGGATTTGCCTTCTAGAGGTTTCCACATATTTCTTTTCTTAGCATTTCGATTATTCATTTACTAGTTGAATTTCCTCGGTATTTGGGCCCAATAGCCAACAAAGCCCAAAACACAACCAATCAAGGCTATTGTGAAAGGAATCCATTTAATCAAAACAAAACATATCATTATTTGTTCAGTTAGCTTTAATATGAGAAATTACATTTCTCACTATTTGAACCCAAAAATTGGGGTTATAACAGTTCAAATCCAACCTTCGGTTACGAAACCCAAGCCGGTGCCATACAAGGTCAATGGAAGAGTCGGACTTCATGACCTCCCACCTCGTGATCAGTACACGAGTACAACACAAGCAGGACCGCAGTCTCATGCTGAAGTGGTCTAAGCCACAGGGTCAGCTCCATAGGCTACCCTCACTCGAGCCCGCCTTGGTACAGGTCTCGGCGCTAGTAAAACTGAGCCACGGGCCTGTTCACCGTGCTCTGAGCCATGAACACATTCATGCTCCTCACATCACATATCCTGAGCCATGGGCTTGTTCACCATGCTCTATATACATATATCTGAGTCTGCAACTGAAGTTACACTCTTACCTCCTCATTTTCAGGCTAGGAGCAACCTACACATATTCCACAATATGCGCTTCCAGGTTAACTCGTAGGAGAACCCGTTTCACCATCACCAAGTCCTGACGATGATGGATCTATGGCCAGGGCAAACTACATGATATGATTCCACTGTAATTATTTAGTATCTTTTAGATGGATTGCAAGATTCAACCAAGTTGTATAACATGCAAGATATAACAGAAAGTAAATAACATTATATTATTATTGAAACCACATCAACCTGATCCATCTCAAGGATTCAACATCACATGTTACCACTTGGCCTCTTGCCAACCATCCAGATCCATCTCAAGGACCATCACATACCATGGGACTTAAATCCCTCATCATGTACTGCCAATGCCTCTTCAAGGCTTACATCATCATCATGGAACAACACATCATACATATAATCTCATCAATCAGAGTATTATCAAAGTGATGTTACTCATCACATATGTCACATAGCCTTTTCATGGCTAAACATCACCTGCATGGTTAGGGTACAAAATAATCATACTTTCAACATAAAGACTATACTTACCATCACAAGATGATATTCAAGATACTGTACTTATTCTTACACTTATTTGATGATCAAGTGTATTAAGAACATCATTAACAAACCATACCTATACTTATCCTCATCTCAAAATTATACAAATAATCAAGGCGTTCACTATATATAGAAATCATGTTGAGTATACAGAGCAAACACTATTATTACCACTATCATTACTGTCACCATCCACTATCATCATTATTATCATTATGCCAGCTACTAGTGTAACTACCACCATTCTCATTAACAATTAATCATAAGGATCACCTCACGCATATCATTACTACTACCTTCCTCATCATCATCGTCTACTACTATCGACATCATTACTACCATTATTGCCATCACTACTATTATCAGCATCATCATTATTGTTATTATGTTACCATCATTCTTATTATTACTATAGCCAAGGAGTCAACATCATTGTATAAGCATAACTATACACTTCTATAACACAAGGAACTGTCGTTAAAAGGTCACAAGACCCTCACCAAAACTCCTCACTACCCTCACCCAAACAACCCACAATAACAGCTAGAGAGGAGTGTAGCAACGCTGCGTTGCTACCACTGAACCCAACGCACGACGCAACGTCACAAGGGGTGTCACGCGTCAGGGTGTAACGGTGTGTTGGGCAACGCCCGTCACACCTCCTGCCTCGACGCCCGTCACAAGCGCCCAACTGCAACGCCCGATATACTTGCTAGTCATAACAGCCAGGGTACTATGCTAGTAACAAACAGGAGAGAGAGAAAAGAACTTCCACATAACATGCCACAAACTATCCAAGGCCTAACGACCGACACACACCAAAGCCAAGGGCGTGACGCCCGTCACAACCCAGCCCAATCGGCCGTCACAACTAAAGGTGTATCACCCACCAACAACCATCATGCTCAACAAGGATATATCAGCCAACACCTCACTCTAGCCTATCGCCCAACCCAAATAAGCTTGCCACACTTGGCCCTGTCGTCCACCATCAACAAACCCCCATGTCATTCTTGGTCCAACGTCTATCACAAGGACAAAGGTGTCACTCATCTCAAGATGAACCATATCGTCCAACAAGGGTCACCATATCGGACAACACTCATACTAGCTCAACCTATCGCCCAACACAAGGGCACCTCATGTCCTCCTTCTCAAGAACAAGGGTGTCGTCCAACACACCAAAACAAGGAAGGGTATCGCCCAACAGGGGTTATCTTCAACCTCCAACTCAAGGATACTCAAACCCTACAAAGCAAGGTACACCAGATCACCAGGAAACCCTAAACCCTAAGGGGAAATCGGCCACCAAGACCTATCAAAGCAAGGTACAAAAACAAGGAACTAAGCTAAGACACTAACATGCAACAAGATCATAGCTAGAGGTAGAGGAGTTAGGGTTAGAAATTATGCAACCCGCCTTAAGCTCCAAGCTCCAAGGAAGAAGAAGCACTCCAAGGTCCAAGGGATATCGTCCACCAAAGCTGATCCAAGAGAGGGTATCAGCCACCACTGCAACTCCAGGAGAGTGTATCGGCCAACACAAGCAAAGAAGGAGAGGGGTGTCGTGCACTCAAGGTGGAGGAGAGACCAAAAGATCAAAGGAAGCTAAGGCAAGGAAAAGAACCACCTATATAGAAGGAAAGGGAGGAGAAAACAAGGTAGATCCATGCTATGTGTCGTCCACCCAAGGGACACTTGTCCTAGGGCTCAAACCACCACCCTAGCATGGCATGAGACACTTGTCCAAGATATGCACCAAGTGTCCACCAAACAAGACCAAGCCTCATGGACAGCACAAGCAGCAGCTCTGCTGGGCGACACACCAAGGCACCTGGGTGACACAAGCCACTCTAGGTCGACACACACTCCTCCTTGGGCGACACAAGCTAGTCTTGGCCGACACAAGGCTCAAGCAAGCCCAAACAAAGCACCCCAAGGCCCAAACAAGCTCAACCAAGGCCCAAGAAACCCAAACAACAAGCCCAAGCCTTCCTCTCAACCCTAGAGGAAGCAAAGAGAGGGAAACATCTCACAAGATGGCAAACTTGCACACAAAACCCTAAACTTGGGTTATTTTCAAGTAGCCCATCAAACTCTCAACAAAGCTCAACAAAACTCTAATCACCACTAAAGGTGATTAGCAAGCACCAAAGCACCAAGATTAAGCAAAACAAACAGGGTAAACCCTAAACGCAGGTCAGGGTCCTTACAGGCTGGTTCTGGCATGAAAATTGATACATCTAGTATGCCTAAAAAATTTATTGGAACTTATTTTACTCATTGGAAAAGTAGGATGCAAATCTAGCTTAACATGGTAGGGTATGATCAGTATTTAGAAGAAGATGAACCCAAAGTAGATGAAATTGTTCCTAATAATGCTAATATAATTGGAACTGGAAGAAGGGTGATAAAGATGTGCTGAGGGTTGATTATGTTTGCGTTAAACAACAAACTATATGACTCATACTCAAAGCCTCTTGTTACTACATCTAAGGCCCTGTGGAAAGAATTAGAAAAGAAATACAATACTGAGAATCAGGGAACTGAAAAATATTGTGTTTGAAATTTCTTAAGTTTCATATGTTTGAGGGTAAATCTGTTTCTGGTCAAACACATGATTTTCAACTCTTGGTGCAAGAGCTCACTAATGCATGCATGGCACTTCCTAAAAAGTTTGTTGCAATGTCAATCATTAAGAAATTCCCAAAATCATGGGAGTCATTTGGCATGACTCTTAAGCACCGCAAAGGAGACGTCAATAAACGATCTCAAGATGGACATCAATATTCAGGAAGAGCATCTGAAAGAGAAGACTATCAAAGTACCAACAAATGTTAATGTGACTATTAATTCTATTACTACTAAGAACAAGGATAAGAAATATAAGAATTCACTTAAACATAAGGCCAAGATACAAAAGAAATCAAAGAACAAACCTTGTTAGACTTGTGGACAGGTTGGCCACTGGAACAAGGATTGTCTTTCAAAGAAGGTAAATAAAGATGCCGCATCTCCAACTAGGGAGGCTTTGATCAACATGATGACTGTATCCTTGAACCTCAATGATGGGTACGCATCTATAAAACCTGAAGTTCTTTCTATTTTTGAACCACTATATTTGATTATAGACAATGGGGCTAATGTGCATGTGTGTACTAACAAGTCCCTATTTGTGTCTTATCATGCCTCTAAAGGTTGATCTGTAACTTTGGGCGACTCCAGCGATGTTGAAGTCAAAGGAGAAGGATGGGTGGAATTGAAGTTTCCTTCGAGAAAGGTTCTGACACTTCATAGAGTTAGACATGTTCCATCAATACGACACAACATTATTAGTGGCATGATTTTAGTTAGAGATGGTTTTAAAATAGATTGTAAATTTAATAAAGCTATTATTACTCACCTTAGAGATTCTTTTTTTTGGCAAGGGGTATCTTTGTGATATGGAGAACCTATTTAAGATTCTTATTCAACCTGTTTCAAATTCCATTTATAAATTTGAATGATAATAGTTCTTTATGCATGATTCTTGTATCGTCTAATGTTTGGCATGCACGTTTAGGACATATGAATGTTGGCTCAATGAAACGTATGATGAATCCATATTTAATCCCTTAATATGAAATTAGCAATAATAAATGTGAAATATGTGTACAAGCTAAATTACCTAGGAAACCTTTTCTTTATGTGAATAGGAATTTTGAAATATTGTATTTAGTGCATACAAATATCTATGAATTTAATGGTATTACTAAAAGGGATAAAAAGTGTTATTTTATAACTTTTGTTGACGATGCTGGTATATATAGTTATGTCTTTTTTCTTAGAAGTAAAGATGAGGCAATGGATAAATTTAAAATTTATAAGAAAGAAGTTGAAACTCAAACTAGAAAAATACTTAAGCGATTAAGGTTTGATACAGGAGGAAAATATACCTTGAATTTGTTTATGGAATGTTACCAATTACATGGTATGGTTCATGAGTTACCGCTCTGTATTAACCACAATTTAATTAGATAGCTAAACATAAATACCAAACCCTTATAGATATGTCAAATTATTTACTCCAAACCTCAGATCTACCCAACTTCATGTGGGGGGAAGCTTTGGATACGACTTGCCATATTGTGAATAGATTTCCCCATAAATATGTAGAGAGTAGTCTGTTTGAGTTATGGAGAGGAAGAAAACCGATTCTCAAATATCTTCGAATGTGGGGGTGCCTTGCTAAGGTACTTGTCCCTGAACACAAAAGGAAGAAATTGGGACCAAAAATGGTAGATGACATATTCTTGGGGTATGTAGAGACAAGTTATGCCTACAGATTCTTGATTGTAAAATTTGATATCTCAGACATTGAGGTCAATAGAATTGTAAAATTATGTGATGCTACATTCTTTGAGGATGTGTTTTCCATGAAATCTATTCTGCCCAATGAAGTATCTCAAGAGGATTCATTCACCATAGGTTCCATTCCCGAGCACGTGGAAAGGATGAAAAATGTGGGGGGCGACTCAGAATAAGCTATTTCTAAATCTGATGGTTCTAAACAAATAGTTGAACCAAATAGAAGTAAATGGCCTAGGACAACCAAGGACTTTGGAAGTGTATTTCTCACTTATAATATTGAGTATGATCATGTAACTTTCAAACAAGGTATAGAGTCTCTAGAAGCAAAGTTTTGGAAATAAGTTGTTAATGATGAAATCCAATCAATTCTCTCGAATGGAACTTGGGAATTGGTGGATTTGCCTCCTAGTTATTTTGTAGTTGGATATGAATGGATATGTAAGAAGAAACTTAATGCAGATAGGACAATCAATAAGTATAAGGCTAGGTTAGTTTCTAAGGGTTACACACAGAGGGAAGGAATAGATTATTTTGATACCTATACCCCTATTTCCCATATGACCACAATCCGAGTGCTTATAGCATTGAAATTCATTTATAATCTCTATATCCATCAGATGGATGTGAAGACCACATTCTTACATGGTGATCTTCAAGAAGAGATATATATGGAAGAACCTAAGGGATTTGTTGGTCGTGGGAATGACTCCAAAGTGTGTAAACTTGTTAAGTCATTATATGGCTTGAAACAAGACCCTAAGCAATGACATGAGAAGTTTGATTCTGTGAAATCATTGTTTGGCTTTGTTTGTAATGAATTTGATAAGTGTCTCTACTGTAAAATTGTCAATGATGGATTCATTTTATTATCCTTATATGTCGATGATATCCTAGTTTTTGGTTCCGATATGAAAGTAGTAAATGAGACAAAGAAATTCTTATATAGAAAGTTTGAGATGAAAGATATGGGTGTCGCTAATGTGATTTTAGGGCTTAAAATCATTAGGTCTACTGATGGTATAACTCTCTCTCAGTCTCCCTATGTTGAGATGATACTGGAGGGTTTGATTACACATTACATAAACATGTAAAGACTCCATATGATTCATACATGGCCTTGTTCAAGAATGAGACTGGAGTTCCAGTGTCTCAATTATGATACTCTCTGACTATTGGAAGTTTGATGTATCTTATGAATTGCACACGTCCAAATATTGTGTCTATCATGAGAAATTTAAATAGATACATCAGTTGTCCTGACAAGACCCATTGGGAAGCTCTTGACAGAGTTATGAGGTATATCAAGGCAACTTGTTCCCTTGGGATGCATTATGGCAAATATCCTTCTGTAGTCGAAGGATATAGTGATGCAAGCTGGATTGCCATCAACTCTAGGAGTAATTGTGTCCAAGGATATGTATTCATGTTGGGAGGAGGAGTTGTTTCAAAGAGGTCTAAGAAACATACCATATTGTCTCAGTCTACTTTTGAGGTAGAGTTGTGTGCACTAGATGAAACTGGATTGGAAGTTGAATGGCTACATGGGCTTATGTTTAGTTTACCTATGGTAAAGAATCCGCTTCCTGCAATTGAAGTTCATTATGACAACACTACAACTATGGTCAAGATAAAGAGTCACAAGCATAGTCAAAAATAGCGTAGACACATCCAAGTCACACTCAAGCTTGTAAGGGAGTTAGTGTCTAATGGGGTCATGGTTGTGGACTACGTCGGTACCAAAGAAAATACAACTGATCCTTTCACTAAAGGTCTTCCCTTAGCCTTAGTGGAAAAATCCCAGTTGGGGATGGGACTGAAACTGCTCATTATTCGCAAGAAGTACTAACCCAACCCAGCAGAGTGGAGATCCCACAAATTGGGTTCAATGTGGTAATAACAAGTTGTCAGGTGAATTGGATGACACTATGTAATTAATTTGATGCTTCAAGCATATGTGTGTCTATCCCCTGAGAAACTTGTTAGTATTATGACTGCAAGTTAGTAAGAGATTAGTCTTTGAATGGTGTCAAGTCTTAAGATAGGATGTTATCATTACATCCTTGGAGACTCCAACTAAATGATTGATGTTGTGTAGGCCGCAACAAGAGAATTGGGTTGTTCTCTGTTATCAATCATGACACAAAAATTTGTATGCATGGCCTTAATGCATTATTTTCTTTTCTACAATGTCTTTATTGTGTTGTTACCAACCTATACTCTTACACCCAAGGTTCATGTTCAAGCCTTTTGTTCAACTAGTTCCTATGGGGGTCACAGTTGGATAACTCGGGTAGATTCAAACCGAAAGTTATATCTTGAAAGAACAGTATGTAGGACTGAATGGTAGAGCACACTACACATTGGACGTTGTGGGGGATTGTTAGATTTATGACTGCTACAACCATGTATATAACATGGGTTAAGCCCAATGTAGTGCAACTAGTACATGTTAGAGAGGTAGTTTTGTCTCTAGTGCAAATGGGAAGGAATTTTTATCCTACATTGCTCACTCCTAGAACTTTTGTGGTCATTATATGTAGGATCACATGTGACACTATTGTCCAAGGGTCCTAGGAGTAGCGTTTGCTCACCTCCTTGGTGGGTATGGTGACCACAACACACACACATGTGCATGTGCATGCACCACGCCATGCCTCGCCTCGCCTAGCCTGGCCTGGCCTAGACAGGTCAGGCATGGGCTCGGGCTTGTGGCTTGTTGCTTGTGGATTGTGAAGAATATCTTCCATCTTCTGTCTTCTTTTTGCATTAGGATACAACTATGTAATTAATTATTAATATAATTAATTGTTTCTTTCCTATTCGAATTTATTAAATCTAACTAGAAAGTATCTCTTTTATGGAATTTTCGACAATGTGAACAAGTGCAATCGAGTGGTCGCGTGTTAACAGGAATAGGATTACTGGGGTGTGTAAGGCTATAAATATGCCTCTGGTCATTAGGGTCAAATATATCTTTTCGAACACACAATTGTCAGTCATTCGAGTGCGTGTTTGTGAACCCTACAGTGAGAGTCTCCTCCTGTCATTCTATAATGTTTCATGGAGACCTTACTCCTGGACGTAGCAAGATCGTTCATCATCTTCCTTCAAAGGCGCAACATGTCAAGTGGTGGTTCCTACAGTTGTTGAACTATACTGGTAGTCCAACTGGTTTGTCTGCATCGTTTATCATCAATGTGAGCAAGACGTTTCTTCTTCAGGTTCATGACCGTGTCAACTAAGGGAACGACGCCTGTCCAGAAGGATTGGAAGGCGCTGGTTGTTTAAGTATATCACATTCGTTTTTCAATGAATGACCTGATTTGATCCTGACCTTATTTACTTTTGTTCTCCTATATTAGTTTATTCTACGTTTTGTTTATCTAGATCTACCTAAACTATTAACTTAAATTGCACTTGTCATTGTTGCATGTAACGACGTAATTCAAAATTAACAACAATGAGTCAGTTGTTTATGAGTAGATCTTGTTTCCTAATGTGAGTGTATCTTACAATCAAACTATGTGCCAATGTTCTTCTACATGGAGCCATTTGACATCAGCTTTGTCATGATATGTACCATGAATATTAGATTTTGCAGGATGTGTAGTAGATGTAGATTGATTAGTGTCACCAATGGTGTCACACGAGTAATAGACTGCAGGGACTGACTCATATTCTACCCCAAAGTCCACTTTAGTGATTATTAGTGTGTGATGGACTCGAGCAGACGTATAGATCTATATAGATGTACAAGAAAATATACTTTAGTGAACTTAGGAGTATGACCCACAACCTTAATAAATTTTCCTAGGGCCTCTAAATGTAGTGGAAGATCGATGATCAGTATCCACATGATAATTTGAGATGGGATTCTAGGTGAAGGAATATAATCTCCATTCTATTTCTTGACCATTTGGCTTGAGCCTAAATTGACAATGTCTTGTGTGTTTATGCATTCAAATAGTACTATTAAAATGAAAATTGGACAACATAATGATTAAGGCTAACCTCATATGCCTTCCAATTACTGGTTGGTTTCTACAACTGTCTCAAGCGGTCACATAGAGTGAGTTATCCAATATTCTTGTTAATTAAATTGACAATGACAATACATATCCATGGTCTATGCAGAAAGGAATAAGCCTCCAGAGTGATCAAGAGTTATGGACATCCCAGACATTCAAAATAGACACATCATTAAGGTTAATAAATGTCGCTTCGTCATCATCATCGACGGGGTTGGAAGATTAATTCATAGGATTAGTTATAACGACTTCTTTGAAAGAACAGTTTACATAACTGGTAACCATTTGCACTTAGGTAGAAACAGTTGGATGCAGTTCATCTGCATCCGAATCATCAACATTAGAGGATGGCTTTGTTGATGCTTGTATAAGTGTCACTACCAGAAAATAGGTATTGTGTGACATGTGATGGGTTTTGACAAGTGACAAGAATAACCATAAGTTAGTGTTTAAGAAGGTCTAACTATCACACACTGGTCTGGATAGGCTTGGACAAAAGCTTCCACAATGTCCCAAATATGTTGCTGAAAATGAATGGTTATTATCATATGTAAAACATAACATATGACTTTAGGTCAAGAGCCCACCCAGTTGTGCCTTTGTTGTGAAACATGACCACTGTTTTCTACTCCCGGCTTCTAAAGGGCACTCCTCATCTCACCTAAGATGTCACTTCTTTGCCGTCCTAGCTTCTTCATAGTGTTGGCAACTTACATGGGATGTGATGACAACGGTGCCAAGTGAGAGGTTAGTTTTTGTTATAGGTATGGCTACTACAACCATGGTTTTTGCATGGGTTAAGCTCAATGTAGTGCATCTAGTACATGTGAGAAAAGTAGTTTTGTCTGTAGTACAAATGGCAAAGAGGTTTTATCCCATATTGCTCACTCCCAGAACTTTTTTGGTCCTTATATGTTGGATCATATGGGACACTAGTGTCCAAGGGGTCCTAGGAGAAGGGTATGCTCACCTCCTTGGTGGGTATGGTGACCACAACACACACACACACACGTGCGCGCATGCCATTCCATGCCTCGCCTCTCCTGGCCTGGCCTGGCCGGGCATGGGCTCGGGCTTGTGGATTGTGGATAATGTTTTTCATCTTATTTTTGCACTAGGATACAACTACGTAATTAATTATTCGTTTAATTAATTGTTTCTTTCCTATTCATATTTATCAATCCTAGCTAGAAAGTATCTCTTTTATGAAATTTTCCACAATGTGTAGAGTGGTTGCATCTTAATAGGAATAGGATTACTGGGGTGTGTAAGGCTATAAATAGGCCTCCGAACATTAGGGTTAAACACATCTTTTTTAACACAACTGTCAGCCGTTTGAGTGTGTGTTTGGAAACCCTAAAGCCGGAGTCTCTTTCTGCCACCATCACTTCCGTGGTGCTACATGGAGATCCTCACCTACACGTAGAAAGCTTGTCCATCCTTTCCTTCCAAGGCGCAACCTGTTAGGCGGTGGTTCCTGCGGTCACTGAGTTGCACCAGTGGTGCGTTGCTTCGTCTGCAACATTCGTCGTCAACACGAGTGGGACGTCTCTTCTTTAGGTTTGTATCGGGTCGACTGGGGGAATGACACCTATCCGGAAGGGATGCAAGGCGTTGATTTCTTTAAGTATATCAAATTTGTTTCTCAAAAAACGACCTGGTTTGATCCTAACTTTATTTACTTTTATTCTCCTTCATTGGTTTATTCTATGTTTTCTTATCTAGATCGGCCAAAACTATTAACCTGAATTGCACCTGTCATTGTTGCATGTAGCGACGTAATTCAAAATTAACAACAATATTAAAGAAATCACTATCTGTCATTAGTTAACTATGGCCAGTTTTGGCATGAAAATTGATACGTCAAGTATATCTGAAAAATTTACTGGAACTTATTTTCCTCGTTGGCAAAGTAGGATGCAAATTTGGCTTAACATGATAGGGTATGATCAATATTTATAAGAAGAATAATAACCCAAAGTAGATGAAATTATTCTTGATAATGCTAATATAATTGCAACCTAGAAGAAGGGTGACAAGATGTGTCGAGGGTTGATTTTGTTTGCATTAAACAACAAACTGTATGACTCATACTCTAAGACGCATGTTACTACATCTAATGTTCTCTGGAAAGCATTAGAAAAGAAATACAATACTGAGAATCAAGAAACTAGAAAATATTGTGTTTTAAATTTTCTTAAGTTTCATATGTTTGTGGGTAAATCTGTTTCTGATCAAACACATGATTTCCAACTCATGGTGCAAGAGCTCACTGATGCGGGCATGACACTTCCTGAAAAATTTGTTGCTATGTCAATCATTAAAAAATTCCCAAAATCTTGGAATTCGTTTGGTATGACTCTTAAGCACCACAAACGAGACATGTCAATGAACGATGTCATGATGGATATCAACATTCAGGAAGAGCATATGAATGAGAAGACTATCAAAAAACCAACTAATGTTAATGCGATCATTAATTTTACTACTACTAAGAACAAGGATAAGAAATCTAAGAATTCAGTTAAACCTAAGGCCAAGATCCAAAAGACACCGAAGAACAAACCTTGTTGGACTTGTAGATAGGTTGGCCACTGGAACAAGGATTGTCCTTCAAAGAAGGCTAAGAAAGCTATCACATCTACAACTGAGAAGATGTGGTCAACATGATGACTGCATCCTTGAACCTCAATGATGGGTACATATCAATAAAACTTGAAGTTCTTTGTATTTTTGAACCACTATATTAGATTATAGACATTGGGGCTAATGCGCATGTGTGTACTGACAAGTCCCTGTTTGTGTCTTATTAGGCCTCTAAAGGTCGATCCATGACTTTGGGAGATTCCACCACTATAGAAGTCAAAGGTGAAGGATGGGTGGACTTGAAGTTTCTTTTGGGAAAGATTCTGACACTTCATAGAGTCAGGCATGTTCCATCAATATGACACAATATTATTAGTGGCACAATTTTAGTTATAGATGGTTTTAGAATAGATTGTAAATGTAATAATGCTATTATTACTCACCTTCAAGATTCTTTATTTTTTGGCAAGGGGTATCTTTGTGATATGGAGAACCTATTTAAGATTCTTGTAGATCCTGTTTCAAATTCTGTTTAAAATTTGAATGACAATAGTTCTTTGTGCTTGAATCTTGTATCATCTGATGTTTGGCATGTACGTTTGGGACATGTGAATGTTGGCTCAATGAAATGCATGATGAATCTGAATAAATCCCTAAATATGAAATTAGCAATAATAAATGTGAAATTTGGGTGCAAGCTAAATTACCTAGGAAACCTTTTCATTCCACGAATAGGAATTCAGAAATATTGGATTTAGTGCATATAGATATCTGTGAATTTAATGGGATTGCTTCAAGGGATCAAAAATGTTATTTTTTAACTTTTATTGACGACACTAGTAGATATTGTTATGTCTTTTTTATTAGAAGTAAAGATGAGGCATTGGATAAATTTATGAAACTCAAACTGGCAAAGTACTTTAACAGTTAAGGTTTGATAGGGGAGGAGAGTATACCTCGAATTTGATTTTGGAATTTTGCCAATTACATGGTATAGTTCATCAGGTTACTACTCCGTATTCACCGCAATCTAATGGGATAGTTGAAGTAAAAACCAAACCCTTATAGATATGGTAAATTCTTTACTCCAAACCTCAGGTCTATCCAACTTCATGTGGGGGTAAGCTTTGAATACATCTTGCCATATTTTGAATAGAGTTTCCCACAAACATGTAGAGAGTAGTCTGTTTGAGTTATGGAGAGGAAGAAAACCAAGTCTCAAATACCTTCAAGTGTGGGGATGCCTTGGTAAGGTACTTGTCCCTAAACACAAAAGGAAGAAATTGGGTTCGAAAATGGTTGATGCCATATTCTGGGGTATGTAGAGACAAGTTATGCCTATATATTCTTCATTATAAAATCTGATATCTCTGGCATTGAGGTAAATATAATTATGGAATTACGCGATGCTTCATTCTTTGAGGATGTGTTTCCCATGAAATCTGGTGTGCCCAATAAAGTATCTCAAGAGGATTCATTCACCACAGGTTCCATTCTCGAGCACATGGAAAGGATGACAAATGTGGGGGCCGACTCAGAACAAGCTATTTCTGAATTTGATGATTCTGAAGAGATAGTTGAACAAAGGAGAAGTAAATGGTCTAGGACATCCATGAAATTTGGAAGTGAGTTTCTCACTTACAATGTTGAGGATGATCCTGTAACTTTCAATCAAGCTATTGAATCTCTAGATGCTATGTTTTGGAAAGAAGCCGTTAATGATGAAATCCAATCAATACTCTCGAATGGAACTTGGGAATTGGTGGATTTGCCTCTTGGTTATTCTGTAGTTGGATGTGAATGGATCCGTAAGAAGAAACTTAATGCAGATGAGACAATCAATAAGTAGAAGGCTAGGTTAGTTTCTAAGGGTTAAACACAGAGGAAAGGAATATATTATTTTGATACATATTCCCATGTTTTTTGTATGACCACAATTCGAGTGCTTATAGCATTGGCTTCCATTTATAATCTCTATATCCATCAAATGGATGTGAGGACCGCGTTCTTACACAGTGATCTTTAGAAAGAGATATATATGGAACAACCTAAGAGATTTGTGGGTCGTGGGAATGAGTCCAAAGTGTGTAAACTTGTTAGGTCATTATATGGCTTGAAACAAGACCCTAAGAAATGGCATGAGAAGTTTGATTTTATGATATCATTTTTTGGCTTTGTTTCTAATGAATTTGATAAATGTCTCTACTATAAATTTGTCAATGATGGATTCATTTTATTATGCTTATATGTCGATGATATCCTACTTTTTGGTTCCGATATGGAAGTAGTAAATGAGACAAAGACATTTTTGTGTAGCAAGTTTGAGATGAAATATATGGGTGTCGCTGATGTAATTTTAGGGCTTAAAATCATAAGGTCTACTGATGGTATAACTCTCTCTCAGTCTCACTATGTTGAGAAGATACTGGAGAGTTGTGAGTAAACATCACATAAACTTGTTAAGACTCCATATGATTAATCTAAGGCCTTGTTCAAGAATGAGACTAGGGTTCTAGTGTCTCAATTATGATACTCTCATATTATTGGAAGTTTGATGTATATTATGAGCTGCACACATTTAGACATTGCAAGTTAAGTAGATACACCAGTTGTTCCGACAAGACCCATTGGAAAGTTCTTGACAGAGTTATGAGGTATATCAAGGGAACTTGTTCCCTTTGGTTGCATTATGGCAAATGTCCTTCTGTGGTCGAAGTATATAGTAATGCAAGCTGGATTGCCGTCAAATCTGAGAGTAATGTTGTCTCAGGATATGTATTTCTGTTGGGAGGAGGAGTTGTTTCCTGGAGGACTAAGAAACATACCATATTGTCTCGGTCTACTTTTAAGGTAGAGTTGTGTGCTATAGATGAAACTGGATTGGAAGCTGAAAGACTACATGGACTTATGTCCAGTTTACCTATGGTAAAGAAGCCGCTTCCTACAATTTCAATTAATTGTGACAATACTACAACTATTTCCAAGATAAAGAGTCACAAGTACAATAAAAAATAGCATAGACACATTCGAGTCAGACTCAAGTCTGTAAGGGATTTAGTGTCTAATGGGGTTGTGGTTGTGGACTACGTCGGTAACAAAGAAAATATAGATGATCCTTTTACTAAAGGTCTTACCCTATCTTTAGTAGAAAAATACAGGTTGGGGATGGGACTGAAACCCCTCATTATTCACAAGCAGTAGCAGTCCAACCCAATAAAGTGGATATACCACAAATTGGGTTCAATGAAGTAATAACAAGTTGTTGGGTGAATTGGATGATACTATGTATTTACTTTGATGCTTCATGCATCTGTGTGTCTATCCCTTGGAAAACCTATTAGTGTCATGATTGCAAGTTAGTAAGAGATTAGTCTCTGAATGGTGCCAAGTCTTAAGACATGATGTTAGAAGTACATCCTTGGAGACTCCAACTAAATGATTGATGTTGTGTAGGATGCAATAGGAGAATTGGGTTGTTTGCTCTCATCAATCATGACATCAATGTTTTTTATGCATGGCCTTAATGCATTATTTTATTTTCTACCATGCCTTTATTGTGTTGTTACCAACCTATACTCTTGTACCCAAGGTTCTCGTTTAAGACTTTTGTTCACCTAGTTCTTGCGGGGGTCATAGTTGGATAACTTAGGTAGATTCAAACCGAAAGGTATCTGCTAAAAACACTGAATGGAGGACTGAATGGTAGAGCACACTACACATTTCACTTTGTGAGGGATTGTTAGAGGTATGGCTGCTACAACTATGGTTCTAGAATGGGTTAAGCCCAATGTAGTGCAGCTAGTACATGTGAGAAAAGTAGTTTTGTCTGTAGTGCAAATGGTAAAGAAGTTTTATCCCATATTGCTCACTCCTAAAACTTTTGTGGTCCTTATATGTAGGATCACATGGAACACTAGTGTCTAAGGGGTCCTAAGAGGAGGGTATGCTCATCTCCTTGGTGGGTATGGTGACCACAACACACACGCACGTGAGCACGCCACACCACACCTCATCTCACCTAGCCTGACCTAGCCTAGCCGAGTCGAGTACATGCTTGGGCTTGTGGATTGTGGATTGTGGATTGTAGATTGTAGAGAATGTGTTTCATCTTCTTTTTGCATTAGGATACAACTATGTAATTAATTATTCATTTAATTAATTGTTTCTTTCCTATTCGGATTTTTTAATCCTAAATGAAAAGTATCTCTTTTACGGAATTTTCTGCAATGTGTAGAGTGGTTGCGTCTTAACTAGAATAGGATTATTGGGGCTTGTAAGGCTATAAATAGGCCTTGGGTCATTAGGGTTAAACACATCTTTTCGAATACAATTTTCATCCGTTCGAGTGTGTGTTTGAAAACCCTAAAGTCAGAGTCTCTTTCTGCCGCTGTCGCTTCTAACGTGCTATGTGGAGATCCTCTCCTGCACATAGCAAGTTTGTCCATCCTTTCCTTCCAAGGCGCAACCTGTCAGGCGGTGGTTCATGTGCTTGCTGAGTTGTACTGGTGGTGTATTGCTTCATCTACAACGTTCATCGTCAAAATGAGCGGGACGTCTCTTCTTTAGGTTCATATCAGGTTGACTGGTAGAACAGAGCCTATCCATAAGGGTTGCAAGGCATTGATTTTTTTAAGTATATCATGCTCATTTCTAAACAAACGACCTAGTTTGAACCTAACTTTATTTACTTTTTTTCTCCTGCATTGGTTTATTTTTATGTTTTCTTATCTGAATCGTCCTGAACTATTAACCTAAATTGCACCTATCATTGTTGCATGTAACGACGTAATTTAAAATTAACAATAGTTTTTTCCTTACATTCTAATCCTCTTTTTCTTATGCCCTTCCCCAACTAATAATTTCACTCAAAATCGAACTTCCTGATTAACATGGATGAAAAACAGTACGATGTTGATCTCGTTTTATACTTCTGTACACCAAAAGTAAATTATATATTCGACACATATACCCCTACCTTATCCATCTATTTTTTTACACAACTGACAACCCTCTTGTCATTAGGCTTCTTGTGTACAGATTTTTCGGCAAGAATGTGTGAGAATGCATTAATGCTGGGAATGTAGTACAGGTCCACAGTCATTAATTGCAGATCTGAGTTTTTTCCTACTAAAAAAGTACCTCATATTCAAACTTGAAGTTCTAGAAGCTGCAAAAACACCTTGCATATGACATGTGTTGTGGGTACATTGAAAAGGAAACTAATGAATTTGAGAAACTTTGGTTGTTTTCCGGTGAAATATCCATACATTCTTTGTTATATTCCTTTTGAAGAAATAACTCCACATTTGATGTTATAGAAATCTAATAAATAATATCTACTAGTAGAAAACATATACTTATTGTTATTTTTAACATGATAAGGCCTATGTCATCTATAAGATGGTAGATTGACCCAAAATGATCTAGTGAACGACCCTTTTAGTTTAATGGCAATGAAAGACTGAGATCATTAGAAGAAGAAAAAAATTGACTTTGTGTCAATTTGTTACCATGGTTGCATATTTTATAGGAATTTGTGGTCATGTTTTAGGAACCCTTTCAAGTGCGCTCATCCTCATAAAATTAATAGGCGCTTTCACAGTTTTAGTGATGCCAACTAGTGGCTACGGTTATGACACAAACTGGATAAAACAATGGCAACAACAATTGTTAGGTAGGTTCTACCAAAACTAATTTTATGCCACCATTTATTTCATATATGAAAATTAGTTGTACATTTTAAGACATCACGTAGAGGTAGCAAAATGTAATCACTATTTCTCATGTAAATTGTACATTAGTTGTATGACAATTAATTTAATGCAAATGTAAATGTAGTTCCTAAATGAGTTGTATATGTATTACAAGGTTAAGAAGTAGTTTCTTACGCATCCACCGTGTTTGTGGTTACCTTCCTAAATTAATTAAATGCAAATGTACCATCTAAAGATTAGCGGGTATCATATAAAGATTAGCGTATACGAGACTACTAGAAAAGAGGATTGATTATATGACGAGTATCCTATTTGTCCTCAACAGAACCTGTCATAATCGGACGATGAAGGGCTGAACAATCAAAGCATTTGTAGCATCTAAGACTCAACCTAAAATAATCCAACGACTCATCTGTATTCTAGATCGAACTAAGTAAATAATAAACTAAAGATACCAACCCTGTCTTCCTTTCCCCCTTTGAAAAGTAGCATACCCTTTCACATCTAGATATTCCAACCCTATGTTTCCCACTTTTTTCCCTCCCATCTAGTTTCATGCTATGGTGTCTAGTTTTTCTCTTAATGTCAAATGTAATTCTCAAGAATGTGATGTCTATGAATGAGGAGATCAACTAATTTTAGTAGCTACCACAAATGACCACTCTGCTTCTCTCGTGTGCTAATAGCTTGTTGTTCTACCTTCATCCTGAATGCATGCTACAGTTCTTTCAAATATTTAACAACAACAAAAATTTGTTCTTAAAACTTGCCAAGGAGAGGGAAAAAATAAAAGTAGGAACCCACGAGTCGAGAGGGAACAAATAAAGTAGGAGCCCACAAATTTAGAGCAAACATATAAAATCATGGATTCACAACCAAATGGGCTGAATATACCTATACCACCGACTAAATAACTAAGAACTCTAGAACTGCCCTTCAAGTTGGAGAATGGGTAAAACACATGCTTAGCTTGATCTTGGCAAACTAAAAAAAAACCTTTATGTAAAAGACAATAATAGCCCATTCATTAATATTATCCCCCCTAAACATAAAAGATGACAATAACCCTTTGAGGAGTTGTGACACCCATCAACATTGTGGGGAGGGGGGAGTTGAGGGGATGCACATCTATAGCTTATATCAAATTGTCAAGGGAGAGTCAATGTCAACCTTAGCAATTCATCTTGGTAGGTTCATGACAATCAGATGCTTGACAAGTGGAAACCTTAGAGAAATTTATATGATTATTGCACTTAGTTGTAAGTCAGTGGCAACCCACTGCTTGATATTTGCGGGATATCTAACTGCTTGTTTAGAACTGACTATTTTATTGATGGAAATCCTTTCTCTTTGACTATGAGCCCCCCCCCCCCCCCAATCGTGATGTGAGGATCTAGGTGACACATTCTATATGGCCTCCTTGGGAATCACCATTTCTTTGCCAATATTTGTTAGGGTGGGAGTCATATCAAGATAATCTACCTCCATAGTCTTTAAAAACATGGCATAACATCATTCTCTTCTTATAGGTGATGGATGTGAATTGAGGAATATCCTCACTGAAGGTGTCAACAAGGAGAACCATGTCGACTTCATCAACACACACTTGTGAGTGTTTTTACAAGATGATAATACCCTACCCAAAACAACCGACACAATAGAAAGGTGTTGACCTATTGAAACCACATGAGACAGAGAGAAAACAAAGTTACAAACTATCTTGGGGCGCCCATTGCTGGGGGCAAAGGTACGTCTACTGATTTTCCTGCTTGCCTTGATGGGCTGCGTAGCAAAATGGAGGGCTGGTCCTCGCTGAAGTTTTCCCTAGCCGGAAGGCTTGTTCTGGTTAGAGTTACCCTACAAAGCATGATAAGGTTCTGGGTAGATGTATGTGAGATCCCATATGCGGTTGCTGAAAGAATGAGGAAGATCATTGCTAATTTGTGTGGGCTGGCAGAGGACATGGTATTACATGGGATACCATCACTCAGCCGTTCAAAAAGGGTGGCCTCAATCTCATCGAACCTTGTAAAATAGTGGAAAACGGTCAACTGAAGAGGTTGGATAGATTTATGAGGGAAAGAAACAATGCTTGGTCTTCTTGGATGTGAGCTAGATATGGGTCTACACTTGTTCCTATTGAGGTTGCTGACTCAAGAACATGGAAGAATATGTGTAAACACTGGGGGAACGTGAGTACTCAGTACACTGTGGATGGGCATGGTTTCATTGCTTTGACGAATGAGAACGTTAAACCATGGATCGACAGTGACACTGGGGGCACGCTACCTTGGACTAAGCTGGTTTGGGGCCCGTACCATACTCCTAAATGGAGTACTAATCTCTATAGAGATATCCTCAAGAAGTTACCTACTAGAGATAGAATGAGAGGATGGGGTCTACAAGTTGCTGCTGAATGCCCTCTCTGTGAGGAGGTAGAAGAAGACCACGACCACACCTTAAATACTTGTAAATTCTCGTAGTACATCTAGGACCTGATCTGCCTCAAGTGTACTTGGGGAGTGAATGACTGTAATAGCTCAGTGTCGAAAGCTGATTACTTGGTGAACAGAAGCAGCAACTAAGCACAATTAGGCATGGTTGGTGCCTTGTTGGAGGCTTTTAGATTTTTTGTATGGGAAGAAAGGAACCGTATGAATCATGAAAGAACTGCTAACAATGAAGACATAGTGATTAACAAGATTTCTAACAACATAGCTACAATGTTAAGGGCCAAAAAAGGCCTGGCCGGGGGGTTGCCCCACTGTGCTAAATTATACTGGGGTTTTTGTAGTTAGATACACCCATGTATATTTTGGTTCCATTTTATGGTATGCTTGTGTAAGTTGGTCTGTTTGTACAGTCCTTTTGGAAATATATTTACCTATTTCCAAAAAAAAAGTTACAGACTATCTGGTAACAAGGATAGATGTCATAGTGGCAAACTTCGACTGAAGGGTCCACCAATTCATTTTAAGAAATACTAACAAGGCCTTGGAGTGGACTTCTCTCAACCATAGTTGTCAAGGTATCCAGTTGGTCACATGCCCTTCTTGGGTGACCAGTCGACCAATTAAGTATTTGGGTGTGCGGCTGTTGGTATAATATTCATAGAATAGTAGTTATGTATATATATTTATATATAAAATATTATATAAATACATTTACATAAGCATGTACCCAAGCATATAATAATACAAATTTGGAAAATAATGCCATAGAACACCTTAAATAATATTAATGAAGACTGTTTTTATTAATTTAAATCCAACACATATAATTAAATAGAGAAGACCGACATATTACTATTAAATTTAAACTTGCAATATTTGTTAAATTGGTACAACAACAAAAAATTATACCAAACTAGTGGTGTGTGAATGAAATAAATATTTAGATCAAATCATGGTAAAATCAAAACATAAAAAAATGAGATAGGGAGTGGAGGAAATTAGTAAATAAAAGAAGATAACATGTTAGGTTCTCTATGCCTAGGCCTGACTAAGAAGCTGTCCAGGCTTGTCTTGGACCAACTAGTCATGCCATTGATCTGGCTAGTCAACCAGCCAGCCTAGGCTGGTGCCAAGCCAAATCCAATTTTTGGATAGTTGGCTAGTCGAACCCCCCTTCATGAGATGAGTCGTCCATTCGATTGATTTTAATTACTCAATAATTATGCTCTCAACATTGATGACTGTCAAGAAGATTGCAAAATAAGAGGCAAGCCATCAAGAGTAGATGACTGGGTGACAACCATCTGAAGACCCCCATCATCCTCTAGAACTAGGACTAGAGACATATACATGAGGGCTTCTATGCTTCACAGATTCATGCTCTCCATTTTCTATGTGTGTGGGACTCTATATATTGCATTACGACCTCATTTGATGGTGAGTTGATGACGCTCAACCCCAACTTCATCTTGTGCATGACATATGTGTGGAGAATCAAATTCACACACTTTAATGCATGGATATACAACCCAACTTGTAGCCCATTCGCTAATTATACAATGGGTCTTTAATTTTATGCGAGGAGATCATTCCCTATGACAAGTAACATGTTTTCCAGTGAGTCAATAACAAATTCCAACCTTTCCAACTCCACCTTCAGCCCACTTGATCAAAAATATTTCATACATGGGGAAATTCATTGCGGCAGCCCATCAGAAGATGTTTGAGCTAGGCTATTAGATTTCCTTCAGTTGTTGTTGTAGTTTTTACTTCTAAATCTTTGTGTGGGTTTATATTAGGACTTTGTTGTCATATATTCTAGTGTGACAAATGCGAACAAAAAATGAGAGGGAACCTATGAAGGTCCACCTAGTAGCTTGCCATTCTGGAAAATGCGAGAGAGATCTACAGAAGGCAAAGAGTAGGTGGATCAGTTGGAAGGAATCATTGCAAGGTTATCTAAAAGACACTATTTCACATGTGAGGATGATTGTTTTTAAGAATGATTTCTTTTTAAGAATGATTGTTTGGTTTCTTTTTGACATTGTGATTATGTACGATGTTAATACCTCATATTTATCATAACCTATTATCGTTTTATCTTTTTAAACAATGTATCATGCTAGAATTTAGTTCTTCTCCTAACTTCCTTCATCAAATGTCCATATAATGATTTTAATTTTTTTGTTTAGAATTTCTCTAGTAGGTCTAGCTGATTCATCCCTAGGCGTGCTTCCTCGTTCCTTTCCTAATAATATCCTCCTTGTAATACCCTTATTCATTATAAACTGTTTCCCTTCTTCCTAGTTCTAGACCCTGATAGCCCCATGTCTACCCCTACTTATGCATACATAAAAATTCCACCTTGGAAGTTATTCTCCCAACCTCTTCATCTCTGCAACTATGCATGCCTTACCCTCATACTATGCACCATCTAAAAATGATTCTATTAGCATGTGGAAACTTCAATACCCTTTTTTATGAGCCTATAAACCTCCTACCCTCACCTACATGCATGTCTCTCCCATCGATCCACCTTTCCTACCTCTCTCTCTCTGACCAACTCTACCTCTTTCCAATGCTTGATAGCCTGGTAGGGTTTGATGTCCATTGTGATGGGTATATCTATACTCAAGGTTGGGGAAGAAAGTGAAGAGATTTTGGGAGGGATTTTCACTTAACTGGATCCTATTGGATCTCAACCCTGTTAAGCAACATTGAGAAGCACCAAGGCCATTGTGGTGGTTTGTTGCATGTAAGCCATCGATATCTATCTTTCCTCTAAAGGAATTGTTGACTTTTTATTAGTTGTGTAACTTTGTAAAAGTGGATTTGTCTTATACTATCTACTTTCCTTCAATTTTTTGGGGTGGAGATTCTATTATGGAAATTCTTGATTCTTCTTCTTAGATAGCATGACAACACCAAATAGATATCTTCACCCACCAACTATGTGAGAAACATCTAGCTTGTTAATGGTTAAGTGTTCTTAGCACTTTAAAATTATTAGGACAATATGACTAGGCATTTCTGTAGCTTTCCACTGAAGTTTAGGGGAGACTGATCTAACTACTTATCAGAAAGAAAGTGGTTATGAAATATATTATGTTTGAAGTAGGGTAGGATAATCAAACTGCTAGACATATTATTTATGTATCATATTGTATGCAGGGTATCGAGCTCCTTGCAAGAAGGTTGGACTAAGGATAGGTACTATGGTTGTTTTTCATCACTACAAAGACAAGACTCATCCTATAATGCATGAGCCCACTACCCAAGGCTCTTGTAGAATTTTAGGAATGACGACTGGCCCCATAGACCACCACTAGCCTAACTGCATGCTTTATCCTCACTGACGCACAATCTAAGACAAACATCCTAAATGATTACCCATCCTAGTGCTACTCTGGGCTGAGCACACTTAACCATAGAGTTCTTTAGTGATGGGCTCCCTAAAAAGGAGGTGCACATTGGTGATATGAGTAGTCCAATCATTCCTTCTAGGATTATTTTATCCAAGGCCTCAAATTTTGGATGTTACAATCTCCCCCACTTAAACTCTTGATGTCCTCATCAAAGCTCAAGTATATGGCCTCATAATATTTTCCCATTTCAGTGAAGATCCATAATGGATCATGGACACCCAACTCCCGATCATAGGATACCAATGCAATGGTGGATACATCACCATGGACTACCCTTTCCAACATGCATAGAACATGTGCCTCAAGACTGGAATGCCACATGTCCATGTAAACCCCACCTACTAGAGGGTGTACAACTATGATACCATTTGTAATGGATAGGTCCACTACCTGAGGCTCTAGTACAAATTTAGGAATGATGATAGGCCCCACAAACAACCACTAGACTTAACTACATGCTTTGTCCTTTCTCACACTCAAGCCAGTATAAACTTCCTGACTAGTCACACATCCTAGTACTACTTTTGATGAGCACACTTAACCATAAAGTTCTTTAGTGATGGGATACCTAAAAAACAGGTGCACCTTGGTGATATGGGTAGTCCAATCATTCCTTTTAAGATCCTTTTATCCGAGGCCTCAAATCCTAGAATGTTATAATGCCAGTTGTTATGCTTTTTCTAAAAGTATCCTTTTTTCTGGTTCTCAAAGCTAAATTTGGAAGTCGACGAGGACATTCTTCAAAATTAGGAAAGGGAGCAAATGAACGTCATGCTCAGGCATGTCAAATTTTACAAGTTTTTTGACATCTATTTGGTATGTAAGAATTTTCATACATGACAGGAACCATCCCCATCTTATCATCACAAACATTTTCTCCAGTGGTTCTTTATTATTTGACTGTTAATTATAATCATCATTTTTTTGAATAAGTAATCATTTGTGTAAAGAATCTAATTGAGGACCTCAACATCCCATTTTTAGATAATTTTAGGTATTGGTTATAAATTCCCCATTTCTTATTTCTGTCTCTTTTGAGAAACTATAGGTCTGTGCAAGGACTTACTTTTAAAGATATTAATTTAAAGTACGACTGTGTAGAAATATAGTATTCTTAGAGTTTCATGTTTACTAAATTTTAAAATGATTTAACACCATGAGTTTTGGTATGGGGTTTAGAAGGCATGTTGAATCCTTCTATATGATAGGAAGTTGGCATATTTATTCATTTAAAACTTGTCTTGATCAATTATATGATTATTACCTTCTTCTTATAATTATAGTACTATGATGATTCTGAAATTTTTGTATGCTTTATTTTTCACCAATGGGATTGGTCAATCCTCTCTTAGTGATTGTGTCTCAGCAGAAGAGAAGTGTTCATGGAGTTCCTCTTCAAATCAACTACTATGTTCATATGCAACATCAAACCTTATATAATTGTATTTGAAGGATTTGACATTCGTTCTTTAAGATACACCTCATCTCCCACTACATGGTGCATCTGGTTGTCTGGTGATTAAATCATGTATAATTCTAGTCATAGGGATTCTTATTAATTCATCTCCATTTCCTGTTGAAGATTGTTTTCATGTGGGACAAGTAGGGATGGTGAACCTCACTTGTTTGAGTCGAAAGGGACTGAATGATCCATTAAAAAGAACTATGAGAACTTCAATAGTAGGTATAATTTATTATTTTATTATTGCAAAAATATTCATGTATTAAATATCAAATATAATTATAGGTGCTCATAATTATTCATATTTTAAAGCATGCAGTTTAGTCCTTTGGATTGGCATTAATTGATGTTCCATTCAGTGCTTATATGATATCACTTTTATAGTGAGTTGATTACTTTGCAGTAACTGGAAACATTAACGTTAATTACAAACATATGAGTCCACCACCTTGCAACCTCACCATTCTATTTGTGGAAGCCCAAAGGGGGAAAACTACCACACAAACTCAAATCTCAATTTTCTCATGGAGGCTTGAAATAATGGGTTTAGGTAAATCAAGGGTAACTATAGTTTGCCATTGGTACAAAATATAATAGTAGATATAAATGTTATGAAATGGTCAATTCTAGTAGGAACCAAACATAGGATTTCCCCACTTACACCGTGTTCCTATCACCATCTCATATTGCTTGAGTTTGACCAAGGAAGTGAGGTGAATAATCACCTATATTCTCTAATATGAGGAAATTGTAGCTTCCATAAATTTCAAATCAATACAGCCTAAGACTAGATTGATTCTTGTGTTGTTGTAACATAACTATGTTTGCATACTCTATTCAAAGGCTATGTTCTTTTTCAGTTGGTTATGAAGGACAAATTGTACATGTAACTCTCTTTGGAGGGAGCATTTCATAATATAATAATTTTGTTCTAAGTAAGGCAAGGTGTAGGTACTACGCTATTTTATTCTCTCCAATGAATTCATTTTGATTGGAATATAACTTAAAAGTAGCAATAATATATGAAATTTAAGAAGCATACATTAAGCTCAGTAATTTCACACTTCACATATATGAAGGAGGTAACATATTGTGGCAACATTGCATGTAGTAACACTAAAATAAAAACGTCTTTGACTAGTCTAAGATACTCAGTACCATATTTGATTAGACATATTTGTTTCTGGATTTCATTGATTACACATGCAATAGGATCCTGAGAAATCCAATTACAATGAACGATTTATCTAATGCACATATTGCTTCTGAACAATCACAGTGTAACATAATGAATCTTAGATGTAATCTCCATGTAAAACTTTTTCCCATGTTTCTCTTTCATTTCTATCCTTTATATCATTTATGTTTAATTAGTGGAATTTATAGTGGTTTAGAGAACATTTATTCACTAATTGTACCAATATAAGGGTTTATGCACAAATACCTCAATGAAAGCTTAATTACCATAATAAAGTTCTCTAAACCTTAATATAACTTTTTTATATAATTTCAAAACATAAAATGTGCCTAAGTTTCAAATTTGGTTCGATTTGGATGTTGTTTGTGCAAGTTAAGCAATTTTAGGTACATTCTGGACTTTTATGCAATTTACCCAATTGGAAGATTTTCTTTGCAAATTATCACATGAATTTTAATCCTTAGATATTCCCTTACCATTCACTATATTTTGAACCATGGGGAACCTGGTTGCACCTTGGTTTGAAGGTGTTACTTTCCAAGGGCATTATAGGGATTACCCTCTTTATAAATGTGCTTATCTTTAAAAGCTATCAACCAATGTGGTTATTTCTTTCTTTGAAGGACGGTGGGGATGGCCTAGAAGTCTATAGGGGCTCTTAGGACCGACTTTTGTTATGCAAGAAGAGTCCATGAGCTGTCCTCTTGCATGGCCATGAAGCCCTAGCCTAAGGACACATGGAAAGTCACATAGACACCTCATCCTTGCCCCCTTCTTTATAAAGCCATGCCTACCCCTTCCCAACTCACAATACAAGATGAAATACTATACTTATATTTCTTATAGATTAGAGCATCGTACCTTCTATAGTTTTCCATGAATTTTCTATCCCAATGTAAATGAAGGTGCCTACCTTGGTGAAGAAGGCTCCTAGGGTTCCAAATTTCTCTATTTAGGATTTCTTAAGCTCCTCCTTGGTGATTTTGACCAAAACTAGTACAAATCCTCCTTTCCTTCCCTATTTTCATGCTGTTAGTATCCTCCCACCTTCTTTAAGGTCATAACCATGGACATACATGGTAAAACTCCACCTAGAACCCTTAAACATCTCATCTCCATGCTCTTTTCCTAGGGTTTGCAACTCTAAAGTGGAGAAGGTGATCTTTGCTCAAGAAAGGAGCTTGGCTTGGAGCAACCAGACCTTATAATATAAAGATCCTTTATTTTTGGACCTTCTTACATTCCTATAGGCAAGTTTTGTTAACCTCCTTCTCATATATTGCTTAGTACATGGTTAAAACCCATGCTTCTATGTTGAAAATCGATGATTTCCATCTCTTTTTACCACGTTCTTCTAGGGTTTTGGTTTCTTTTTTTTTACCTTCTCTAGAAGCTCTAGTTTGGTTACCTATGAAACTTCAAACCTGATCTTCGATCAAATAGTATTTTCTCCCTCTCCCTCTCTCTTCAATTACCTCGATCGGTTTAATGATGTGGCAATTTCCTATTGGTCAATATTGAAAAATTCATATCTTCTAAAGCGCTTATCAAAATTTGACAAATAAATATGTTTTGGAATTGGAAAATTAATATCTATGTAATAAAAATATTTTCAAGGTCTGATTTCATGGTTTGATGAAGGGTGATTTTTTGTAAAACGAATCTAATGCATAAAATCCATAAAAATTACATCATAATCATCATAACTCCAAAATTAACATAAGAGTATGTTTTCTTCATAAGGATAACCTAATAAGTTCATTGGTGATATTTTCAAAAGCTAAATATGAATTTCACTAAAAAGTTATGAAATTAGGGTTTCTATATATTAATGTGCATTATGTACTCTAATACATGTTAATACATTGAAAATAGGCAAAGTGGAACTTGGACTCAATTAAAGTGGTAAAAGTTAGTAATTGAAATCAGTGAGAGAGGTATGTGCATTCCTTACACCCCATGTTGGGATAATTGTTGCCAAACCCTATATTTCCCTAATGAGGCTTAAATGAAGGATTCTTTAAGTTGCAAGAAGGATGTCGTTTGTGCTGCTCTGAGATGTTCAGTGTGGGAAAATCTCGAATATGTGACTAGTTGGCGACCTCAACCTGTCGATCCAGTAGATGAAGACAAGTTGTGTGTCCATATCACTAGTTTGACTGTAACACCGACTTGGATCTCAGAAGTCATTTATGCACAGTTGGAAAGCTCTGAGATGGAAAAGATGAAGGCCTTGATCGAGAAACCACAATCTAACTTCTCCGTCAGAGTAGATGGTGTTGTCCACTTCAGATAAAGATTGTGGATTCCTGACGTGGGTGATCTGAGATACAAAGTGTTGAGTGAAGCACATGGGTCCAAGTACACTATCCATCCTAGAACAAAAAAAATGTACAAGGACTTACAGTAAAGCATCTGGTGGAAGAACATGAAGAATGATATAGGTCTATTCGTCACGAAGTGCTTGACATGTGAACAAGTCAAGATCGAAGATCAATGACCTGGTGGTCTTCTTCACCCTCTTAAAATTCTAGAGTGGAAGTGGGATAAGATTACAATGGACTTCGTTACTGGTTTCCCCAAGTCCAAGAAAGGTTATGATGTTGTTTGGGTGGTTATTGATCGGCTAATAAAATCTAATCATTTCTTTCCTTTCAAAACCAATTACAAAGTTGTATATATGGCTCAGTTGTACATTGAATGGATCATACACTTTCATGGAGTACCTAAGGTAATAGTTTCTGATCGTGACCCAAAGTTTACTTCTCATTTATGGGGTCAGATTCAGGAGGAGATGGGTACTGATTTGTGTTGCAACACTACTTACCACGCATAGACTGATGGTCAATCTGAGAGAACAATTTAGATTTTGGAGGACTTTCTTCACGCTTGTGTGATGGATTGGGGTGATGCATGGGATTGATATCTACCATTAGCTGAGTTTGCTTACAACAATAGCTACCAAACTAGTATTGGTATGCCACCTTTTGAAGCTCTCTATGGTAGACCATGTCGTTCACCTTTGCATTGGGATGATGTCGGTGAACGTTCTCTAGTGAAGAACGATGACAAGCAAATGATGACAGAAAAGGTGTAGTTGATAAAGAAATGCATGAAAGATGCTCAAGACCGATAGAAGATGTATGCTAACAAGAAAAGGTCTGATGTTAACTTCCTAGTGGGTGACTATGCATTTCTGAAGATCAAACCTATCCATTCTATTGCTAGATCTAAAGTTAAAGGCAAGTTGAGTCCCCGTTATGCTGGACCATTTGAAATCTTAGATAAGGTCAGAGACTATGCATACTGCTCATCCTTACCTCCCTCCTATGAAAAGATTCATAATGTGTTCCATTATCTATGCTGAAGAAGTATGTGAAGGACTCATCTCAAGTGCTTACTATTGAGCCTTTGGATATACATGAGAATATGACCTATGAAGAGCTACCTGTGAAGATCCTTGACTCCTGAATAAAGCAAAATAAGAACAAAGAGATTGAGCTGGTATAAGTTTTGTGGAAATATCATGGTCTAGAAGAAGACACTTGGGAGTTGAGAGATGAAATGTTACGTACTCACCCTTCTCTTTTTGCTTGATATTTTGAGGACGAAATCCTTTTAAAGGGGTGGAGTGTTGTAACATAATGAATCTTAGATGTAATCTCCATGTAAAACTTTTTCCCAAGTTTCCCTTTCATTTCTATCCTTTATATCATTTATGTTTAATTAGTGGAATTTATAGTGGTTTAGTGAACACTTATTCACTAATTGTACCAATATAAGGGTTTATGCACAAATACCTCAATGAAAGCTTAATTACCATAATAAAGTTCTCTAAACCTTAATTTCACTTTTTGATATAATTTCAAAACATAACATGAGCCTAAGTTTCAAATTTGGTTCGATTTGGATGATGTTTGTGCAAGTTATACAATTCTAGGTACATTCTGGACTTTTATGCAATTTACACAATTGGGAGGTTTTCTTTGCAAATTATCACCTGAATTTTAATCCTTAGATATTACCTTACCATTCATGAGATTTTGAAACATGGGTCACCTGGTTGCACCTTGGTTTGAAGGTGTTACTTTCCAAGGGCATTATGGGGATTACCCTCTTTATAAATGTGCTTATCTTTAAAAGCTATCAACCAATGGGGTTAATTCTTTCTTTGAAGGATGGTGGGGATGGCCTAGAAGGCTCTAGGGGCTCTTACGAACGAATTTTCATATGCAATAAGAGTCCATGAGCTATCCTCATGCATGTCCATGAAGCGCTAGCCTAAGGACACATGGAAAGTCACATAGACACCTCGTGCTAGCCCCCTTCTTTATAAAGCCATGCCTACCCCTTCCCACCTCCAAATCCAAGAAGAAATCATATCCTTCTCTTTATTATAGCTTTGGGCATTGTCCCTTATATGTTTTTCAAAGAAGTTGTTGTCCCAAGGTAAAAGAAGGTGCCTACCTTGGTGAAGAAGGCCCCTAGGGTTCCTAATTTCTCTATTTAGGATTTCTTAAGCTCCTCCTTGGTGATTTTGACCAAAACTAGTAAGAATCCTTGCTTCCTTCCCTATTTGCATGCTTTTAGTATCCTCCCACCTTATTCCAGTCAGAACCATGACTATACATGGTAAAACGCCACCTAGAACTCTAAAACATCTCATCTCCATGCTCTTTTGCTAGGGTTTGCAACTCTAAAGTGGAGAAGGTGATCTTTGCTCAAGAAAGGAGCTTGTCTTGGAGAAACCATACCTTCTAATCTTGGGATCCTTTCTATTTGGACCTTCTTACCTTCCTATAGGCAAGTTTTGTTAACCCCCTTCTCATATATTGCTTAGTACATGCTTAAAACTCGTGCTTTATGTTGAAAATTGATGATTTCCATCTCTTTTTACCATGTTCTTCTAGGGTTTTGGTCTCTTGATGTTTTACCTTCTCTAGAAGCTCTAGTTTGGTTACCTATGCAACTTACCATTTTCTCCCTCTCCCTCTCTCTTCAATTATCTCAATCAGTTTAATGATGTGGCAATTTCCTATTGGTCACTATGGAAAAATTCATATCTTCTAAACCACTTATCCAAATTTCACAAATAAATATTTTTTGGAATTGAAAAATTAATCTCTATCTAATAAAAATATTTTAAAGGTCTGATTTCATGGTTTGATGAAGGGTGATTTTTTTGTAAAACGAATTTAATGCATAAAATCCATAAAAATTACATCTTAATCATCATAACTCCAAAATTAACATAAGAACATGTTTTCTTCATCAGGAGAACCTAATAAGTTCATTGGTGATATTTTCAAAAGATAAATACGAATTTTTCTAAAAAGTTATGAAATTAGGGTTTCTATATATTAATGTGCACTATGTACTCTAATACATGTTAATACATTGAAAATAGGCAAAGTGGAACTTGGACTCAATTAAAGTTGTGAAAGTTAGTAATTGATATCAATAAGAGAGGTATGTGCATTCCTTACACCGTATGTTGGGATAATTGTAGCCAAACCATATATTTCCATAATGAGGCTTAAATGAACCCTAAATATTCTATTCTTGAATCCTAATGTTCTTCATGCCTCAAATTAGATTATAATTTCTTCTTGTCTTATACCCCACTGCCATGCTTATTGAATATTATGACTACTCTTGCCATGACTACTTTTCTAGCATGTGGATTTAAGTTCTATTTAATTTAAAGTAGCAGTACTTATGTACAACCACCCACAGAGGGCATGTATTTAATCGCCCTAGGGAATGTTTTTATTCTCCCCTATATAATTGTGTAGGTGATTGGGAATGTCTTATTCTCCCCTCACCTATAGTTTAGAAGTCCGTTAGGTGCCACAACCCTACTTAGTTAGGTAGACATAATTATCTTACATGAAAATCGTTTTTGATATAATTGTTAATGGCAAGTTTCTTTTGAATATAGCCTCATACTCTTGTTATCTTCTTCTTATGATGACCCTAGCCTGTTCTTATTTGCTTTACTTATCTTGTTATCATAGACTAGTTTTGTGACACATACCTTGTTTTCTTTCCCCTTTTGCTGGGTGGTTTCCCAACCATCTAGGTGCTGGTGCTGAGTAAGGAGAAGGACAAGTTCGAAGGAATTCATCTCAGGAGTAGATCTCAAGCTTTCTAAAAGGATGTCTAGGTTGCTATAGCTAGATCATTTTCTCTTATCTTTTTCTTTTAGGAACAATCATGTAATGAACAATGAAAGCCATGTAATAGGCTTAGTACTTTTATTTCCACTTCTATTGACATTTTGTAATGTATCTGGTGCATGCTTATTTACTTGGAATATTATACATTCATCCCTCAATATCTTTTGTCTTTCTAAATAGATGGATGTTTTGTACTTCCTTTAAATTTTAGTAAGGAGGTGATCTCGCCTTTTTACACACGGATTATAATGGATGTTTATGCATGAATCATATAGTATTTTGCTAGTCTCTCTATGAATAATTTCACCATGAAGCCCAATGATAAATGCTTCAATGGACATCATTGCATGTCCAACAATGAACCTCAAAGACATTCTTAATATGGTTATGTTTGGTCCATATTCCATCAAATTTGTGTTGCAACAACAATAATCAAGGTGTTGATTTCCCCACTCTCAAAGTTATATCGATAACAATGTTAGATCACACTCTATCAAGTTCTGCAACTTTTCCATCTAAAGATAGAGAAAACATAACAACACTATAGTCACTAGACGTATGGAGGCAACAATTTTTGGTATGTCAACAGTCACTTCCTTGTGTAGTTTAAGCAAAAATTACAAAATAATTAGCCATATGATGGCCCCTTTAACATATTTTACACATAAAGAGGGGACAACTAAGACACCACTATATTCACTAGACCTAGGGGAGTCCATCAACTTCCATTATGTATGCAGTCAACATCATGTGCAGTCAAGGAAAAATTAAAAAAGAATTAGCCACATGATGGCCCTCACAAAAGACAACTGAACCACAAAGTCAATAGTTTCAATTCTATATATGACCTGAAGGAGTGACACACCAACAAAAAATGGAATTTTTAAGTGAGGAGAAGGGGTAACTGGTGATGGACCAACCATAGCTCTATTTGCTGCTAAATCTCACTAAAGCAATAAGGACTAGGAGAATGGTTATCTTGGAGATATAATAAACACAAGGAAGCTGGAAAAATGGGTGAAAATGAATGTTATACTCATAGGTAAAGAATGGGAGGACAATGTATGTTGGGAAATGCATGGGAGTGGAGGGAGAGGCCACTATACACTGCTTAGGGATTGATATATGGATATGTATATCTGCCACTTTTTATGATCAATAATAGCCATAAATTGCAGTTTACTATTTGTAGGACTTTGAGCAAAAATGGCATTAAGTTGCTCAAGAATCATGTCTTACTTTTGAAAATAATGTTACTATTTTTTCAAATATATTTATGCTTGTGGGAAATTGCAAATAGGGGACATGTTCCTTGCTCCTGGTTTCGTTTCAAGTTTTTTTTTCTGAATTTGAGTTATTAGAGTTTCTATATGTCTATAACTCCAATGTTTTATGAAGATGCTTGATGGATTATTTATGGAGTCTTTTTGTTTCTTTCATAACTAGAATTTGAATGTCAGGATCCTAATATAGCTTTTTTAGTGATTAATCTCGAGTGTTGAAAATTCTTACAGTGAAGAACTTAATTGGTAAATCAATATTTTTCCTAGTAAAAAAGTTGAAGACAACCCATGGAGCTGCTATGTTGCTACATTTTCTTCTAAACATGAGATGGAAAGTATTATAATAAAAAATGTTGTTTGGCTAAATTCACAAGCTTAATGCCAGTTTGGTACCTTTACTCGTGGTTCTTCGGTATTAGAGAGGCTTTTGTGCTTTTAATTTCTTATCTCTAGGTAATATTGTACAGTTCTGGGTACATGTCAATTAGTTGTTTTACATACATTAACTTTGTATAGTCTCCCAAATGTAACTAGATTTTAATTGAATAAATATGATGATTTGGTACATTTTGTGAGTGAATTTGAATAGTGGTTACTAGTATGCAGAAGCCATATTTCATTGTATGTATATTACATGAATTGCTAATAGAAGAAAGTAGTAAATGCAATGGAGTCACATACTGATACATGATGACTTAAACTATCATGCATCAATAATGTAATTTGACTGCCTATGTTCTCTTATGTGACCAGTATGCCTCATTCAAATGGAACTGGTGACCATTTTTTAGATGATCTTTTTTATATGAAGAGCTTTCCAAATGTGAAGGATAACATCATCACAAAGTAATTTTTTATTGCAGTTGCACCTCTCTCTGAATAAGATAATTGTTGTAGTGTGTCATTGTAGAAGACACTCCTCCACACATTCCACCATATACAAATTCTATTATGATTCTTGAAAGTCGTTGTTGATGGTTTCCGCATGTGTGAATAGCACTACCAAAATGAATGGTAGACAACATTTTTGATCTAGTGGTTCCTTCCAAGCCTTCTTGTTGGTGTAATTTGTAGAAAGGATTATATTGTCATCACATCGTAACAACCCTTCAACTGTGTGAGCTTCAAATTTATCTAGACTATTCATGTTGTATTGTCTAAGGCCAAGTTCAGAACCACAATAAGTATCGATAAATGTTTTGGAGTGGATCATAGTTCGACAAACAATTTTGCATCATAACCACCAGTGCGAGCATCATTTAGGTCACCTAACATGTTACTAGTATCGCAACCTTTCATTCTTTCAAGCTCTTGATGACCCCCCCCTCACCACTTTGGATTTTAGTCTGACAACATGTGCATTGGAGATCCCCCACAAATCTCCATCGAACTAACGTCCCATGCTTGTCTTCGTGGCCGCATGGATCAACACCTCTCCCACATCCTTCCATTTGTTCTAAAAAATAAAGTTGATGGTAATATGAATCAACCTTTTCTTTAACAATAATTAGGAAACCTCTTATTATGTGACCACAACACACACATCATGTTATAAGCTCAATTTTTCTTGTATTGATTGAAATGCAAATTTTCAAATAAAAGGGATTTGAATAGAAAATTGTATGATTTATTTTCGAAAGAATGGATTCTTTTTGCAAAATTTCCTTTGGAAGCATGATTTTTTTGGTTTATATTGTTTTAATACATCCAATAATTACAAAGGGAAAAGAGATAAAATAAATCCCACAATAAGAAAAAGGATAAGAAATAAAAAATAATTGTGTGCATATGAGAGAATTGTGTAGAGTTCTCTAGAACGTGGTATGGATGACCATTATTGGTTAGTTTTGAATTCCACTTGGTTTATAATAAGAAAAGAAATCAAAATAAATAAAATAGAAGAGAGAGAAAGAGAAAATTGAATTTCAATTGCATAATATACACTTTAAAAGTAGAAGAATTGCATATAAAGAAAAGTATCTTTTATTTTCAAATTTTAGTTCTAGAATTGGCACACAAGAAGTTTAAGTCATTAAAGACTTTTTCTTAAAATTTTAGAGAAAAAGGATAACTAGAGAGAGATGGATTTTACAAAATTCCTAAAGTGGAAAGGAAAAAGGGAAATACATTAAATGTCACATTTTATAATCAAATCTAGAATCTATTGTCAGTCCCTATATTGTTGTTATGCACTCAACCCCAGGATCAGGATCGATTGGTCAAGGTATGTTCTCCTACCTCCATTTTTTTAGGCAACTGTGGCTACAGTATAACTGATTCCCCTCCCTCTGATTCTCCTTTTCTAAGTCTTGTCCTCACCAAGAGACAATTCCATTGATATCGGGAGAAGGAATCAAACACAACTTACCCTAGAAGTCCCTATTTTGGAATGGGGATTGGGGTTTACCCAAATTAACGATGGGGTTGGTACCCCGTTAGAAGCCAGGAGACTACACCACCAGTAGTGCCTATACAAGTACAATGTTTCTTTGGGTCTCTCTTGCGAGACCGACTAGACTCATCTGGCTATCCCATAATCTAGACTACCCTTCTTTACCTTTGGGTTTCCCTCTCTTCGAACCTCTATTCTCAGTTGTGAACATGTCCTTGTCTTCCTTAGTGCCCACCGCTTCTAGAAAAACTGAGACCATCAGTAGGTCCGATGAGATCTCATAGAGTGGACGTTGATTTCTACCAACCCTGGACACAAAAACACCTGAGGTCAAACAACACTGGTAACTAGCTTGGTAACCAGAATAAGAGAAAGGGGGGTGAAGCAGAGGAGGAAGACGAGGCCTAGGGAAATGACTCTCCTGCCCCAGATGCAGATCAGCCCCAAAACCAAAGGTGCAGGGGAAATCACATGTTTTTGACTCAGTTCAGTGTCCTACTCGCAAGGAGCAAGCCACTATGTGGCTAAGTCCAATTCGTGGAGACATGGTCCACCTGGAAAAGAAGAAAAAAGGGATCAAGATGATGATGTGCTTTAATTCTATTGGTCCAAAGGTAATTATTTTATAAAATCATAACTAATTACCAAGGTATCCAATGGGAATATGTAATGTATAGATTTTGATGCAAAAAATACGTAGAATCCATTAAAAATTGAAAACCTCTAGAGGGGGGGGGGGTGAATAGAGTTTTATAGAGATTTTAAAATAATTTAAACTCAAACAACCAAACTAAAGATTAAGAAGAGGAACACAGGTGTTTAGAGTGGTTCCACCTTAGCAAATACTAAGGAGTCAGTCCACTACCCGGTTGCTTACCCAACCGGGATTTTGAAAGTACTAAATTTTATTACCTCTCAAGGATGTTACATAAAATTTACAATACTTTCTAAACACCCTTTGGACAGCCTTCACCTTGAAGTAGTCTTGCCAACCTCGAAGCAGCCTTCCTTGAAGTAACTTCAAGCTCCCCCTTGAAGTAGCCTTCCTCCCGAAGTAGCTTCCCGTCAAGACAGCCTTCTGAAGTAGTCCAAACTCTTCCTCTTCACCACGAAGAGCTTCACCCTCTCCAATCCGCAGCCTCCTACCTGGAGTAGCAAGGAGAGTACAAGTAATACAAGGAACAAGAAGGGAATAAAAGAAAATACAACTTATCCTTGTAGCTCAAGGCTTGATTTCCCTAGATCAAGCGTTTGGATTTTCCTAGCCAATATGATGGACTTGTGATTGCTAGGGTTAGGAAAATCTAGCCTATAGGACGAGCTTGAGCTAAAGGGAAAATGGCCAATTGATCACAAAGCTCAGTTCACACAGATTGCACAAGGGGGCTCAAGTATTTTCTCAAGTATAGCAAGTGTAAGAAGTAAGTTCTAGTGTCCTATGGCTTGTCCTATTTATAGGAATAGATTAGTATGCTTAAGGACGTTCTAGACAACTTCTAGGGGGTTCCTAGTGCTTAACTAGCCGTTAGGAATAAGTTAGGCGCATTAGCAACGGCTAGTTAATTAATTCTGCAGTTGCTGTCAGAGACCATCTCGGTCGAGGACTTGTCGACCGAGATGCCCGGTCGGTCGAGGATTTGTCGACCGACAGGCTCTCTGGATTAACGTTTATTTGCAACTGTCAGCTGCTGTGTCTAACGGCTACTTTTGGATCTTTCTCGGTCGATAATGTGGTCGACCGAGAGTATCTCGGTCGAGGAGTTGGTCGACCGAGAGAGATCCTGTTTTAAGGTTTCAAGTTAGGCACTAGTTATACGTATGTGTGCATAGGTGGTCCTATTGAATGGATGACTAAGGTGTTTAGCTAGGGAAAATCCAATGCTTGATTTACATGCGATTCTAAGTACTTGTACATTATAATTCTGTACAAGTTTTTACAATGATTACATTTGCATGAAAATATAAATTCTTCATGTTGGATTTCCCTTATAGTTGTGTCATCCTGCACACTCAAGTAGCTCGTCAGATAAATAAAAATGAAATGTTTGTCATAATCAAAACAAAGGGATTTTATGGATGTCCATTTAGCCAACAAAAATGAATTCAAGGCCTAAATCAACTTGTAACTCGAAAAGTATGTAAAGGTGGTACCTTTAATGGTTCTAATAAGTTTAAAACCCTATGTTTTGTATATTAAAGGGTCGAATGATGTTCCCTAACTTTAATGAGAAAAGTTTTGCCTTTTGACATAAAAAGGATGGGTTATATCGAATTGTATAATATTTGTTAATATTTTGCTCAATTAGGGTTCCATGATTATAAAAGTGCATTAATGAACTTAGAAACCCTAATTTTGATAGTTTTGAGGTTTAATGGATTGAAAATGTGGTAATCAATCAAGAAGATGTGAAAATGATGTTCTTGAACAAATTTGTGGATAAAATACCTTAATTTGAATAATTGAAGTAATTAGGATATTTATGAGTAGAAAAGTGCTTTTAGGGTTTGTTGACTTAAAAGGGGTAAAATTGGAAAGTAAAACCAAGAAACTCTAAGGAAACCCTAACGAGTCTTAGATACCTTAGGTAAAAATGGTTGATAATTTATGTAGAAAATGTAAATTTTGTTTTGTAACAAATAATGGTTGTGGTTATGTTTTTACAACTATATGAAAACTTTTGTATCCCCCATATACCAATATAATTCATTATACTATTGTCATTTTATTTGTCGGCATTTTAGGGCAATATGCAATTACGTCTCTAAACATAATGGAAAGTGGATGTTTAATAAAAGGTGACATTAAAAAAAGAACAAGGAAAAATAATGTTTGCAAGATTATTGTTTGCTAGTTCTCTCCTTGGGTAAACTTCAAAAATCCTATTTTTGAAAGGTATTTCAAAAGAAAAATATTGACCATGTTTGAAGCTTGGTTGTGGTAGAATTTATTATTTATTTTTGATCATTTACAAAACCATATGATCTTGTTTTGGATAATGGCTTTCGCTTCTTGACCTTCCTTAATTGGGTTTGACCAGGGGTGGGGTCATTACATATGGTATCAGATCCTGGTTTTCCATATAATCTCTAATAATTATTAAATTTTACAAATACTTTAGATTCAAAGGGAGTTATTAGAGAATTTTCCAAAGATGGAGGTGTCTAGAAAAGGATCATGATCTGGAGGCTAGCAAGATTTTCCTCCACCCCACTAGTCAGTTTATGAAGACTCCCAAAATTTGTGTGACTTCCTGGCAAAAATATGAGGATATGACTCGAAATAAGATACCTCTTGGATTTCTTATCTACTTTCATCCCCTCTTTACCCTCTTGCACTAGACAAACTTTAAGTTCTTAAGGTGTTTTCTCTCTCTCCACCTCCTCCTGAGTTTTGGGGATAAGAGTGTTAGGGATTAAGGCATCCTCTGCCATATAACAAAAGTGGACATAATGATAAAGAGAAAACCCCATAAAGTTTGTCCATGCATTCTAGTGTGTAGGTTAAGGCATGCATGATACACATGAAAGACTTGGGTATACAGGTGGAACATAGATAATAGGTGGTTGAATGACCCCTAGTGCAAACTTTTGGTTTTGGGTGACCCGACGTAGGGTGGGTCATCCCTAGAAAGGAGAAAAGATCTATGAGAGAGATAACACCCTAAATCAGAAGTTTAGTTGTGACCAAAAAATCTAAGCTCCTTCAGGTACGAACCCTAATGAATGTGTTCCCACTCAAATATGAGTTGGAGATAGGCATGCACCTACGTGGGAGGGAGTAGCATCAAGGATGGAGACATGATTTGGTTCTAAGCCATAGGGGTAATGCATGTTGGTTTATGAGATATGCATACTGGAGGAAATAAATAAGGAGCTTTGTGTTATGTAATGAGATAATATAGTATATGACAATCTCAGATTGACATAAGATTTGATAGTATGCTTCATCATATAAGTTAAGCCAGGTGGAAAAAAAAATGTAAATTTGTAGGAACTTCAACCTCGTCTACAAAGAGGGAACCTCTAGTGCTAGGATGGGTTATAGGGTTAACTCAGGAGAGAGTGAGACCCTGAAGGAGAAGGTTGGGAACCTAGACTCTAAGACATGAGAAATATTTGCATTACTTCTCCTAAGTGAATGGGTTGAGTTACGATATGCATGACTGTAGATGTCCTTGAAAGGACTAAACCATAAAGACGGAGAAGGATGCTTCTTATACAAATGTGTAGATGATGGGAGTGCCTACCGTCTAAGTGAGGGAAAGAGAGTCCCAATATCCTAGAGATGTAAGGAATAGTAGCATGTTCTAAATCCTCATACTCAGATTGGTAGTTCCTAGTTTAGGACTCATAGGGTTGTAAATGTAAAAGAGAAAGTGGGGAAGAAAATTCCATACCATGCTTTGATCCACTACGAGTCATGTTGTTTAGATGACCAATACTATGGAAGACAACCCGAGGTTCTGGACCAAAGAGGGGAAGTTGTGATATCCAGTTTGTATAGTACCCACAAAGTTGAGAGAGTTCATAGGGAATAAGCATGGCATCCCCCTCAAGTTTTGGATTAAGGGAAGCCCACTTGGACTATGCTATATGTTTGATGAGACACTCACACCATTTGGTGTAACACTACCATGCTATCATGTGTACATGCATGAAATTGGTCCAACCATGATAAATGAGGAACAAGTATGACATAACAGAAAACTTAGAAATACTCTAATAACTTGTCTACTTAATATCCACATGAATGGGTGGAATAATAGGAAACATTCCTACATTTTATAACATAAACTTTGGATTCAAGAAAGTTTTTGTGACCCTTGGTACTATCAATTGATAGTTTTCTCAAGTCCTGGGAAAGGATCCTTCCTTGGTACTATCAACAAATAGTTTTATCAGGTCACTTAAAAGAACTTTAGAGATTAAGGGCATGAAACATAAAAGCACATAGTTTGAGTAGGAATCTTTAGAACCAAGTATGACCATTTCTAAGGGACATAAAGAAAAGTCACTATGGAAGTGACTCGTAGAATGGGGCCAGGCCTAGATAGGTGGGTCGCCATGATTCCGATGAAGGGACATAAGGAAAGCTATGAGTGCCTAGAGAGATGATGGAAATTTGGGTGAGGATTCTAAAGGATACAATGTTCTTGGATATTATCAAACGAATCACAAGAAAAATGTGTGATGAAATAAATTAAAGTTACTCAAGAACCCTAAGACAATCCTAAGCTAAAATAGGAATGAGACTGACAGGAGTAGGAGTTGATTGTTCCCTGAATGCACAAGACCAGAGGGTCGGGAAGTAAGGACTATGTTTGCCTGAGGCCCATGGGTTAGGAGGTTGGACACCTTCTTGAGTTCATGGGACCTAAGGGGTAAATGTGAGAGGCACTCCATAGATGCATAAGGGTAAGATCAACCCATAAGTACTGGTACCCTAAAGACCTTGAGGAAATGACTAAGGTTGGTAAATAAGAGTGATGATAAGAATCAAAGGCTATGAGAAATTGTTTTCCTAGATGTATGCGTGGAATTAATGGAATGGTGGTATTCATGGTTTGGAGTCATGTGGAGGATGATTCAACCTAGATTTGAAAATAAAATGGTAATGTGTAAATGCATCATCTCTACTCTTGGAATGGGATGATCTCTGTATTTGGATTGCAACCAATTGCTTATTTCATCTTGTTATGAGTGTGAGAGATAAGATAGAGGCATACCATACTAGGAATAGAAATGATATGAGGAATAAATACCGAAGTCAAAATCTTTCTAAAGCAATTGAGAATTAGAGGAGTTACCATACCCTCAGGAGAGAATATTGGATAAATGGTTTGGAAAATGAGGGGAGCAAGGTAATCACCAAATTAAGATTTCAAATAAGGATATAATTAGCCAGTGGAAGTTGAATTCTATGAGTTAATATTAGATCTGGTGACCAAAATTATGGTTGCAAAAGCATGAAGTACCTCCTGACTCAGAAGGACCTAAACCTGAAATAGATGATGGATGGAGTATATAAAGGATTATGATTTCACCATCACCTATCTTGTTGGGAAGACTAATGAAGTAGCACACATACTTAGTCGAAAACAACTCATGTGTGCAACTATCTTATCTACCCAGTGGAGAGGACTGGTATAGTTTGCTACGGGGATCTGTAGCCATTAGAAAACCAGATCCTTGTGGCTAACATTCAGATAAACCTAGACATGTTGATCGAGTTGGTAGCTACCCAGTTAGCTAGCCCGGATCTTGACAAGATGAAGGTTTGTTAGAAAGACATCAGACACACCTCTTAGTGGGAGTAGATGCTGGAATTTTATACAAGAGTCGTATTTGGGTTCCTAAAGATTCGCCCTTGAAGAATCATATCTTGAAAGATGCTCATGATTCTAAGTACACGGTACACCCTGGTACAACCAAGATGTTTAGAGACTTGTAGTGGTACTTCAGGTGGCTTGGGTTGAAGAGAGACATAGTGGCATATGTGTCTAGTTGTCTTACGTGCCAGATGGTGAAAGATGGACACCAACGACCTGACAGATTGCTATAATCAATTGACGTTCCTGAGTGGGAATGTGAACAGATGACTTTGGTCTTTGTTAGGGGTCTCCCCAATACCTAGAGAGGTCATGATGCAATATGGGTTGTGGTATATTGCCTTAACAAGTGAGCACATTTCCTGGCCTTAAAGATCATTGCCAAGGTGACAGACCTAGTTGAATTATATGTTAGAGAGATATTTCGACTTAATGGTGTTTCGAGTTCAATTATTTCTGATTGTGGGAGTAGTACATGCCTTTAGCTAAGTTTGCTTACAATAACATCTACCAAGCCAATATTGGGATGCCTCTTTGTGAAGCTCTTTATGGGAGGTTGTGTAGGTCGTCGCTTCACTGGGATAATGTTAGTGAGAGGACCTTGTTCAGGTTAGAGGAGCTAAACTTGTATGCTGATAAAGTTGCTTTGAACAAGAAAAAGCTGAAGAGAGCCCAGGATCGACAAAAGTCATATGTTGATGTGAAGTAGACTGACTTGCACCTCAATGTGGATGAGCATGTGTTTCTAGAAATTTGACCCCTTTGAGCTATACCTGAGAACAAACGAAAGCTAAGTCTGTATACTTGGGTCCATTTGAGATTTTGGAATGGATTGCTGAAGTTGATTATCATTTAGGTTTACCCCCTTAGTATAGTATGATGCATGATTTGTTCCATGTATCCAATTTAAATCTCTATGTGAAGGACTTGGGTCATGTGCTGAGCATTGAACCTATTGAACTCCAAGGGAGGATGACTTACCCTGAGACACCTATGAGGTTACTAGATACCAAGGTGAAAGAGCTCTGGAGTAAAGATATAGAGATGGAAAAGGTTCTCTAGAAGCACCATGGAGAGGATGAAGCCAAATGGGAGCTGAAGACAGACATGGAAAAGTCTTACCCTGAGTAGTTTTCTTGATCATTTGAATTTTGAGGGGAAAATTCCTATAAGAGGGAAGGACTTTATAGCCCCAATTTTTCTTGTATTCATTGAAATGCAAATTTTCAAATAAAAGGGATTTGAACGTAAAATTGTATGATTTGTTTTCAAAAGAATGGATTCTTTTGCAAAATTTCCCTTGAATACATGATTGCGTGGTTTATGTTGTTTTATTACATCCAATAGTGACAAAAGGAAAAAGTGATAAAAGAAATCCCATAATAAGAAAAAGGAAAAGAAATAAAAGATAATTGTGTGCATATGTGAGAATTGTGTAGAATTATCTAGAAAGTGGTATGGATGACCACTATTGGTTAGTTTTTAGTTCCACTTGGATTCTAATAAGAAAAGAAATCAAAATAAAGAAACTAGAAGAGAAAGAAAGAGAAAAATGAATTTTAATTTCATAATATATGGTTTAAAAGTGGAAGACTTGCATATCAAGAAAAGTCTCTTTTATTTTCAAATTTCGTTTCCAAAATAGGCACACAAGAAGTTTAAGTCATATATGACTTTCACTTAAAATTTTAGAGAAAAAGGATAACCAGTGGGAGATAAGGATTTTAAAAAATTCCTAAAGTGGAAAGGAAAAAGGGAAATACATTAAATGTCACATTTTATAACCAAATATGGAATCTATTTGCATCCCATTTATTGTTGTCATGCATGATCTCAGCCCCAGGATCAGGTTCTGTTGGTCATGGTACCTTCTCCCACCTCTAGCCTTTTTTAGCCAACTGTGGATATAGTACAATCGATTCCCCTCCCTCTAATTCTCCCTCTCTGAGTCGTGTCCTCACCAAGATATAATTCCAATGATATTGGGAGAAGGACTCAAACCCAACTGAACCTAAAAGTTTCTGTGTTGGAAGGGTCGGGGATCAGTGTTTCGCCAAATTCACGATGGGGTCGATACCCCATTAGAAGCAAAGAGAATACTCCACCACCAGTAGTGCCAAGATAAGTACAATGTTTCTTCGTGTGTCTCTTGTGAGATTGGGTAGACTCATTTGGTGATCCCAGAACCTAGCCTACACTTGTTTACCTTTGTTTTTCACTCTCTTTGGACTTCTATTCTCATCTATGAAGGGGTCCTTATCTTCCTCAGTTTCCATCACTTCCGGAAAATCCGAGACCATCAGTAGGTCCGGCGAGACCTCACGGAGAGGATGGTGATTTCAGCCAACCCCTGAACACACAAACATGTGAGGTCAAACAATGCAGTTGACTCACTCAGTAGCCTGAATACGAGAAAGGGGGGGTGAAGTAGAGGAGGAAGACGAGGCCTAGGGAAATGACTCTCCTACCCTAGACGCGGATCTACCTCAGAACCAAAGGCACAAGGGCAATCATGGGTTTCTGCTTCAATTCAACATCCTTCTCGCGAGGTGCAAGCCACTCATGGCTAAGTCCTATTCGCAAAGACCTGATCCGTTTGGAAAAGGAAAAAAAGGATCAAGATGATGACGGGGCTTTCTGCTATTGGTCCAAAGGTCATTCTTTTATAAAAATCAGAATTAATTATCGGGTTAACCAATGGGAATGTGTAATATATGGATTTTGATGAGAAAAATATGTTGAATCCATTAAAAATTAATTCAAGGCCTAAATATTATTTAACTCGAAAAGTATGTAAATGTTCTACCTTTAATTATTTTAATAAATTTAAAACCCTAAGTTTTGAAGATCAAAGGATCTATTGATGTTCCTTGACTATTATGAGCAAAGTTTAGCCTTTTGACATAAAAAATGGTTTAGATCGAATTTGATGATATTTGTTCATATTTTTCTTTATTAGGATTCCATTATTACAAAAGTGCATTAATGAACTTAGAAACCCTAATTTTGATAGTTATGAGGTTTAATGGATTTAAAATGTAGAAATCAATCAAGAAGATGTGAAAATGATGTTCTTGAACTAATTTGTGGATAAATACCCTTAATATGAATAATTTGAGTAATTAGGATTTTTATGAGCAAAAAATTGCTTTTAGGGTTTGTTGACCTAAAAAGGGTAAAATTGGAAAGTAAAACCAAGAAACCCTAAGGAAATCCTAATGAGGCTTAGAAACCCTATAATAGAATCCCAAGTCTATAAAAGGTGTTTGGATGCGATTATAACCATTAGGTGTTATAAATACTTTTCAGGATCAAGTTGCTTGATTTATTGCTTGGCTTGGTTGATTGGAGTTGTTGATTGGATTAGCTATCTTTCCTAGCTTTGAGACTGCCAAATCAGGTATGTGGTTATGCTTATGGCTTATCGCTATAGTTTCACAGTGATTTTTGATATTTTATTGATTGCTCGGAATTAATTACTTTGATGAATTTTAATTCTTGCAATCCATAAAGTGATTATGACTATCACCTTATAAAGCTTATAACTTATTCAAACCCACATACCACCTCTAGTAATTATGAATGAAATGGTGAGTAAAGTCATGGTGATGACTAAAGGACCAAGCCCTAGGTCAGGAAGGTCAGACCAAGCCCCAGGTTGGGAAGGTCATAAGTGGTCAAGCCCCAGGTTGGGAAGACCTAATGGTACCTAGCTCCAAATTGAGAGGTGGCCAATGAGGTACGGAGCTCCAGATTGAGAGGTAGCCTAATGCCCGCTACACGGACAAAACCCTAGGAGTGGGTATTCCAGAGGTTAGGTAAAAATGGTTGAGAAGTTATGAAGAAAATGAAATTTTGGTTTGTAACAAAAAAATGTTGTGGTTATGTTGTTACAACTACATGCAAACTTTTGTTTCCCCACATACCAGTATAACTTGTTATATTGATCAAGATTTTGTTTGTCAGCATTTTAGGGCAATATGTAGTTACGTCTCTAAACTTAATGGAAAGTGGATGTTCAATAAAAGGTGACACTAAAAAATAATGAAAAATTGATGTCTGGAGGATAATAGTTAGATATTTCACTCCTTGGGTAAAGTTTTGAAATCCTATTTTTGAAAGGTATGTCAAAATAAAAAAACTTATCATACTTTAAGCTTAGTTGTGGTAGAATTTATTAATTATTTTTTATTATTTGCAAAACCATATGATCCTATTTGGGATAATGGCGCTAGCCATATGATCCTTTATTAATTATCTTTGAGGGGTGGGGTCATTTCACATCATTTATTCCCTTACAGATTGATTAATCAATGAACATATTATCTAGTCAAATAATATATGTAAAAAAAGTATTCTACTTCATTTTTATCTCTTGTCATGCAGTGAGAGTAGATCACACTACCCTATTTGAAATACACAAAGGCATCTATGGCTACATAGATCATGTGTGAGAGGACCTTCCATAACCTGAACGTGCACACTCTCTTGTATGTACAATTTATTGTTGCTATCATGATTAGGAGGATAATTGAGGGAATGACCCAAAACGGGTAAACCTTAAGACCTAAGTAGGATAGAGAAAAATGTAACCCTAGTTAAAATTAGAACTTTATTTTTACATATTATAGGTATATGTGTGTAGTGAAGATATACCTATTAAATTTTATGCACGCAAAAATGGGGATTATATATTTGTTTCCAAATCACCCGCTCAATCCTTAGAGTACCAAAATGGATTCAATATGTTAACACAATTATAAATTCCTTTCAAACTCATATAGATTCAAAATATTAAACATTTCAACCTTCTTGTAAGACTTTCTCAAACATTATTTATATAAAACCTATGTTTCCATTTGATTTCAGTCAATATTATTTTATCTTGTCCCAAAATTACATCAAGATGTTGTCAAAATTTTGACTTTTGGGTAACACAAGTTAAGACGAAATAAGTCTTAAGTCAAAAAATAATCATCCTTTTGGAACAATCATTTTTATAGAATTATTTACAAGAAACCTACACAAAGCTTTGATTTTTATAAATACAATATTTTTTAAACCCAAAATGGTGTTCAAATGTAGCTGAAATGTTGAACTTTTAGTAACAAATTCATTAAAACACAAATCAGATCAGTGTCCATAACATTAAAGCCTTAATCCTTTTCTAACACCCATTTTAAATCAAATATACATAAGGATTTGTTTCTTACTAATTCAATCGTATGATAATTCAAATAGAATTATATTTTTGAATCATGCATAAAATCTTATTCAATCTCAAATAGGTTCAACTTCCCAAACAATTCAACCTTATTGTACAATCATTTGAAAAACATGGGCTACAACAACCTACATAGGATTTGATTTTATTAAATCCATTTTCATGTCCCTAAAATGATTTCAAAATTATATCAATTTTGTTTTGGTAACAATCTTTTTCAAACTCATATAGCTCTGAGATTGCAAATATGTAAACCCTTTTTATTAGAACATAATCCAACTAGAACTACACCATACCCCGCATAAGGCATTGGTTTCTTAAAATCTATTATTTTCTCAAAAGTTGCGTCAAAGATCTTCTATAAGTGTGCATTTTTGTAACACCCTCAAATTCTATATAGTTTTGAAATACCAAGGTATGTATATAATCTTGAAAATGCACACATAATAACTATAAGTATTGATGAGCACAAACCAATATCCAAACCCAGGTCATTCTTGTAGTACCAACAAAAAACTTCAAATAACATTATGTTATTAGACAAAATTAACTATAAGCATGTATTCTGTATAGATATTTAAGGATAATTCATTGTCTTAATGTTACACAAAACATAGTCACCATTTTTTTTCTCCTAGTTCATCAAAATATTGATTCTTTAGTACCCATTTCAATGAACTATCACACTTGAAAGAGGGCCCTAGATGGAAAGGGACATGACCTACCACCCCATGTCTCTAAAAATGGCTAGATTTTCACAAACCAGATTCCTTGAAAGGGAACCTCAACCCATATTCTAAGTGTATGCATATGGCAAATTACTTAAGTAAACCATTTAGGTTTCCAACTATGATGGGAATAATAACATCATGTTACATCCATATATGGATAATCACTTGGATGTTCAAGAACCCTTTGAGGAGATCTATAAAGAGAACAATTATATTTATTCTTGACAATGTGCAACCCCTTTTATGCAATTAATTGGGACTATGAAATGAAACTCGATTACCCACACATTAGCCCCACATCTCCTCGTGAATCAAATGGCTAATGTTTCCCTTTGAAGACCCTATCACCAAAATTTCCTTGCTACACAAGGAGAAAATTCATATCTTTATTCTTCCTTGTACAACTTGTTACACACTTTACAATACTAATCCTACAACCTTTCTATGCAAGGGTAAAATATATTCATTTACTCTTTTATTTTCTTTAGGCATATTAGTGATTCAGTCCAATTGCCACACAAGGGGAAGTCATCTCTTGAATAATTAAGCACTCAAATTAAAATCCCCCAACCCTTCTAAGAATGAGGCAATTTATTTCTTAAAAGTAAAGTTGTCATAACCTCTTGACATGCCATCTAGCTTGATCTTTGAAACCCTAGAAATTATGTAGAAAGTATTGTAGCTACTTCTTTCACTAGGAATGCATCTATTAGTACGTCTTGATGATGAATCTCTTATATTCTCTATCCGGAGCCATGTCCAGAATCACAACATCAACAATTAACAAAAACTATTCACATGCTACGACTCATGGTATTAATGAACACATCATCCACATTGAATGTCATGGTCCTCAGCTATAAGAAGAAATGGTTTAGCATGTCAAACATGGTCCCAATCGTGTGAACAACTTGTTCTTCATCACAGGGTCTTACGTCATGGACACCAGACACCATCCCAACACCATCCACCCTACAATCGACAAGAACAAGGAACCCTTATAGAAACTGATGTGTATTATGACAACTCAGACATCCAAGAAACTGACAACAATGTATCCACCAATGCATCACAAAACCATGTCTCTAAAAGCATATGGTATCCCAACATACCATTATTTTTTCCAAACTACCAATTCGAGATGAGAATTGTGGCAACCCACCACCCTAAATGAAATTACTTAAAATAAAAATGGTGATAAACACTAATCATTCACACTACCAAATTGTACATAATTTAAAATCAAATTAAAATTTTCCAATTAAATCAAGGAAACATTTACATAGAGGTCCAACCTCACATATATGCATACCGGGTATCTTTACAAAAGTTCTATGGTCTTAGCCACAATCAGTTTATAGAAGGGATGTTGTCCAAATAATTTCAGCATTTACATTACATATTGCTCATGACATACAACCAAAATCTTGAGTTGATATACACGGTATACAAAACTCCCTACCTAGATCTGAGAGTGTAGGGACGAATCAAAACTCTACACTAACAACAACCTTCAGACACTATTGATCTGCATATTGTGCCTCCTCACCACTCTTTATCTGATGATGTTGTCGACCACCTTAAAAGATGTGGTAACCCATGAGTGCAACCCATGTCCCAGCAAAAGATGTAACCCCAAAAGCATTACTTTCTTACCAAGGTTAAATACTTTAAGAATTTTAAGTAGGTAGTATTATAGAGTTTAAAGACTATAACTTTTATCAAGATCAATTATAGATAGAATCATAAACATAGTTGATTTCTCTTATCAAATTATAAATCATCCACAAATTAAAATAATCAAGGTGAGGATTATCATATAATGTGATCTACTAAATAACCCTACCAGATATACTACATGACTGGGTTATATATTTCATTAATCCCTCAGTAGATTGAGGCATACCACTTGACTGCTAGTTGACCACTATGCAGTCAAAACCATCCCCATATAACACCTAGGATGACCGAAATCCTAGGATATCTTCCCCTCAGTCAGTATGAGTAACAACCATAGTAGCACATCGTCCCAACTACTAAAATAGCCTAGTCCACCATGGGTACACATGCCATGACACTAGAAATTAGGGTATACAATCCTCAATTTGAGTAACGACTACATGGTATCAATTACTTCAAAAATATGAGACATGGACTTGACCTCTCTCCAAAACCTTATGATAAAGATGAAAGGGATGTGCCCTACCAGCATCTGCATGTACTCAATAGTATATGACTCTAAGCTCCTTTCGGGTAACTTCTTTCACTATGCAGCAAGTTCTGACACTATAATAGTTCTACAGACACAGGGCAATACTTGATTAGGGTTACACTTGATTACTTAAGTCAATTAATTACATTGTGACTGCATCAATCAAGTTACGCATAAATGACAAACATATTCTTACAAAGATCACTGAGATTTACAATCTCAGAATATATAAAATGTATTAAGAGGTTTCTTTTCACTCTAGGGATAATTGTACATACACTAAAACTCATCAATAAAGAGTTCTTTCAATGCTAGGATTTTGTCCAACCATTGCTACAACATCATATCAGTAGTTCAGGCACTAATATTTCAAGATTTCAGATCTTTTGTACTCAAGAAAATTTCACATTATCACCAAAAAATGTTCATGAGGACTAAGTGTAGCCTAAACATTTGTATCATCATCATTTGCGATACAAAACTATACTAAAAGGATATCTTTGTACTATTCTAAGAGATCTAAAGTAATATTAACAACATGCATATAGAAGGTAGGCACGAAATGCACGCAAAATGATATAACTCACCTTGTATGGAAAAAAGATCTGAAATCTATGGAGGAAACTCCCAAAATCGACACTCAAACATCAAACTCAACTCAAAAAAGATCCAAGAACACCTCCTCTTTCGAACAACAGGGTGAAACTAGAGCAAGGAAGAAGAGAAGCGAGTTCTTAACCGACATGTGTAGGGTTCTAGCAAGAAAACCCATGGAACTCAGTCGCAAAGGGAAACGAGGGTGAAGATCAGTAAGAAGATGAGTAGAAGACAAGAATGTTACATGAAGGAAGAAATATTCTTAGTCAAAACCCTTTGGGTCATCCACTAGCAACTCAAACTAGCACATATATCCATGAAAAGCTCGAAATCATCATCTTCAGTGAAGCCTTTTTGACCTCTTCTATCCAGGATATTCTCATCAAGCGATCTAGTTGTAGTTGGAGCTTTATCAAAACAAAAAGAAAGAAGAGGAGGAAAGGGGTATTAATAGGTGCTAGATACAGGTCTCTCATTGGTCAGGAAACTGGTTGGCAACTCACTAGAAACTCATCGGTCAAAACTCCATCGGGTACCAAAAAAATTGTTGATCACTAAAAATTCATTATGCAACTAGAACTGATCATGTAACTGAGATCAATCAGTCACAATGCAACCATCGGTCACCGAAAACTCATCAACCATCGGTCATCGTTGGTCCAAAACTCATCAGTCTAGATCCCCTTGTTCACCAAGACACCATTCAACAAAAACCCATCGATCACTAAGAAAACAAGTTGTCTCAAAAAAAAACTGTTGACCGATGAAACTCAGCATTATCACCTCACCAAACTTAAAAATTCATCAAAGTAAACTCAAACACATCCAAAAGGAGAGGTAGAATTATAAAATTCTTATGTACACTTGAAGCAACTCAAGCAAGTGTCCCCACTATGTTCACACCTTCAAAAAAGGGTAATATACATAAAGGTCTACAAGTTAAATGAAGTAGTATAATCGATCAAACAAGGTCTATTTTGTTTCAAATTTTAAACATTGTTTCATCATACAAAGTGTCTTCATGAATAAGAGTTAACTTTCAAGACTAAGCATCAAATTAATCCAATTAAGCCAAACAATTACATTTTTGAACTAAGCAGAGTTATGGGCCTTACAACCATAAACCCCTAACAAAGATTTTTCCCTCAAAATCCTAAGAAAATAAGGATGGATACATCCAATGCATCTCATCCTCTAAATCCCACATGGCTTCCTCTACATTGTGATGATGCCACACTACCATCACTAAGAGTCCTCTACACTGTGATGATCCCACAATACCATCACTAAGACTATGTCCTTCTTCCTAAGATTTTACACACACTTATCTAGGATCAACACAAGACCTTCAACATATTTAACATCTTCATCCAACTCCACTTCCACTGGTTGTATTGTCTTCTCTGTACCTACATGACACTTCTTCAACATTGAAACATGGAAATCATCATGTACTCTATGCAATTGTGGTGCCAACTCCAACTTATTGACCACCTTCTGAATTACCATTCTTACCAAACCTGCGCACACCCTTCCCATGGGAAACCTTGAGAACGCATGGTTTCAAACTTGGAATTACAATAGTCTGTGATGATTGTCAGTATATGACTTCTACCTACCCTAGGTTTCCTTCAACTATTGTCAGATCACCTTGATATTCGTTGTATTCTGATGAACCAACATCAGGACCCAATAGTTGATACTCACCTGCTTCATACCAATAAAGATGTGACCTACATTATCTACCATACAAAGCCTCGTACGACACCATGTATATGTTCCTTTCATAACTATTGTTTTAGGCAAAATCAATCAAACTCAGGTGAATATCCAAACTTCAAAGAAATTGAAGTACACATTCTCTTAGAAGATCCCTCATCATTTGTATGGTCCTCTATGACTGGCCATATCTGTGCGGGTGAAAGGCCATATTGAACCTCAATTGTGTCCCCAACACTATATGTAGACCCTCCTAAAACCTTATCATAAACTAAGGACCCATGTAAGACACAATGGTAAGGGGAATGTTGTGCAAACATATTATCTCATTGTAGACATGTGACAACTTCTCTATTTTATAGGTGGTCTTGACTAGAAAAAAGTGAACTAACTTTGTTAATCGGTTAATTATCACCCAAATGGAATCATGACCCTTGGATTTCCTAGGTAGACCAACCATAAAGTCCATAGTTATGTGATCTCATTTCCATTATGGAATTGGAAAAGGTTGTAACATCCCTGCAGGATTCTGATGCTTTTCCTTAACCAACTAACGTACTAGACAATTGGAACAACCTCTACCACATCACTCTATAGACTTGGCCACCATTACAATTCCTTAAAATTATGATACATCTTTGTACTACTTGGATGCATATCATATGAATGAGCTTCCACAAGTACCATATCCCTCAGACCACTAACATCAGGAACTATTGTTCTGTTGTAAAAATGCACAATCCCATCATCTTCCTCATAGAACCCATCATGTTTTATATTTCCTAACTCTGAATAGATGTTGTATATCATGGTATCATCCTTATGTGCATCTTTGATCTATTTTATCAATGTCAATTTCTTTTGTAATTCTGTGAACAAGCCTACCAACAGAGATACTTTGAAGTGTACATTTTTTTGTTGAAGAGATACTAGCATGTCCCATTTGTGACGCACCATGGAGTGCAACTACATTTTATTAATAAACGTAGACGAGAATGACTTTCTTTTCAAATCTTCAGCAACCACATTCACCTTTCTGAGATGATGGTCTACCATACAGTCATAGTCCTTGATCAACTCCATCCATCTCCTTTGACCCATGTTCAAGTCCTTATTCAAAAAGATGTACTATAGATTCTTGTGATCCATGAATATTTGACACTTCTCTCCATACAAATAGTGTCTCCAAATCTTCAAGGCAAGAACCATGACTTCTAACTCCAATTAATGAGTTGGTTGGTTTTCCTCATGCTTCTTAAGATGTCAAGAAGACAAAGAAATCATGTTCTTGTCCGACATCATAACACACCCCAATCCATTCTTTGAAACATCAAAACAAAATGACATAGCCTTTCTCAGTCTTTAACAACACCAATAATGGAGCATTGCCATTTTCTCCTTCAACATCTCGAATGAACATTGATACTTCTTGTCCCAAACACATGGAACACCCTTCCTAGTCATCTTGGTCAAAGGTAGATCTATTGTACTGAAGTTCTTGATGAACCTCCTATAGTAACCAAGTAATACTAGGAAGCTTTGAGCCTATGTTGGTTTCTTGGGTTAATCCCATTCCAGCACTGACTCCACCTTCTTAGGGTCCACACAAACCCTTTGCAGAGATGACATGGCCAAGAAAAGACACCTTAGTCAGCTAAAACTCGTACTTACTATTCTTGTCATAAACATTATGTTGTCTCGACAACTATAAATCTTGACGAAGATGTTTCTCATGTTGTCGATTGTCCCTATAGTGTATCAAGATATCATCTTTGAGCACCACCACAAGCTGATCAAGGAACAATCTAAACACTTTGTTCATCAGGCCCATAAATGTTGTCACTCATTGGTTAGAGCCCCAATGTCATAACCAAAAACTCATAATGAACATACCTAGTCCTAAAAGCATTCTTCATCTTCTTTGATCCTCACATGTGATATCTTGACCTCATGTCTACGTTGGAAAACATTATAGTGCCTCTCGACTGGTTAAACACATCATCTATCCTCACCTGAGTATCAATGATGATAGAAGACAAGTAGGAAGAATCTTCCTATCTCCTTGGAATGTCCAAGAGACATCCCCTCATAGAACATCATGACTTTGGAATCATAGTCCAAAACAACCTTATACTTATCCAAGGTACCATCCTTAGGATCACATTGAATCCATTCATATCAAGTGGCATGAGATCCAATTAGATGTTGAGTCCTAAAAAAGAAAGAGCGCAAGATGGAAACACTTATCATAACTCTATGGAACCAACCAAAGAGGTTTCTAACAAGAGGTTACCATCTCTATTATGTTCATGTAGGTAAGAACTATCTATCACCTCTCTAATCAGAAATGTCTGTGTCGCACCTGATTCAACCAAAATAGATACAAAAGAACATGTTGATAAGTCAGAATGAAAGAGTTCCATCTAACCTATTATGACCAATGGATTGACCACTCCTTCTAGCTAAATCATAGAATAGAATCTAGTCATCTCATGTTGTTTCCTTTGATCTCTACTAGTTGGTCCTAAAGATCCAGTCTGTGATGTTTGTTCATGACCTCTGCTACAACCACCATTGTATTGTTGCTTCTTTGAGTCTTAATGGCTCTTCCTCAATTTCTATGTAACCTCCTGGTTCATCATAAGTCAAGACCATCTCACATGACTGACTTGAACACACTTGTAGAATGTCCTTGTATCATATGGTATCCTAGATGACCCTATCAGCAACAATGATCCTACATAGTTTTCCCTTATTGCCAGAATGCTATGTCCTCTCCCCTTGATAGAGGACCACTATGAATGTACTTGTATCCTTGGCTCAAAAAAAGTCAACCTCGCATGACATTGGTGGTATTGTGGTGAAGTAAACCTTGGCTTTTAGAAACTACTAAATTGTGATCACTGGAACTTAAAAGACCTCTTTATGGCATTGGATCCTCTGTACTCTACAGTTATCCACTCTATCCTTCTCACGGACTCCACAAAGGTGGAAAACTTCTCTCGCATTTCCAAACTAGATGTCATCCTTGCCAACTTTGTGTTCAAACCCTTTGTGAACCTTCTTATCCATGTCCAAGATCCATGAACTTCACCTCATAGTCGTTGATAGACAATGATCCCTGATGTAACCATTCAAACTGAGCCATATTCTCCTCTAGATACATCTTTGGGAAGTAACTACTAACAACTCTTTCTAAAACTCTTCGCAACTAGCCACCTTTCCTGCCTCTTCTCATCCTCAATGGTCCACCAGTGGCCTGCGCTACCCTTCAGAAGGTAGATCTCATGATTTACCTTGTCTTCCTTGGAAATGTTTAGAATCCTTGATGCCTTCTCTAGCTTTGTCAACAATATATCTGCATCGAGTGGGTCTGATGTGCCCTCATACTTTGTTGCGCCCACTTTCTTTAGCCTCTTGAAGATCTTCCCTAGACCCTGACAATTTGCATTGGGAAGAGGTACCCTTGGTTGAGGTGCATGTTCCATATCCACCAAATGTGTGATCGTCACCACCTACTATCCAAAAATAGATTGGAAAGTTGGATCACATATGGTTGAAGGTTCAAAGGAAGGTGGAACAGACTATTTTGTCCCTATTTGAGGCACTCTTTCATCTGGTACCTACCTCCTACTACTAACTTTGGGCACAATGAAACTACTCTCTACATTCTCTTCATGTTCTCCAGACATATCTACATAACCATAAACCATGTTCAAATATCTTAAATTATGTAAATGTAGACACAACATCCTAAGTCCTATATCCCTACAGACTCAACAAACCTCATGCTGATACTATCAAATGTAGCAACCCAAAACTATAAATGAGATTACTCAAAACCAAAATGTTGATCAACACTAATGATTCACATTACCAAAAGGTACATAATTTTAAAAAAATTAAAATATTCCAAACAAGTCAAAGAGACATTTACACAGAGATCCAACTTCACATATATCCATACTAGGTATGTTTACATAATTTTAATGTATATAGACACAACTTGTTTATAGAAGGGATGTTGTCCATATAACTACAACATTTACATTACACCTTTCTCATGACACACAATCCAAATCCCGAGTCAATATACATGATATTAAAAACTTCCTGCCTGGACCTGAGGGCACATGGACGACTCTAGGACTCTACACTAATAACCAATCTCCAACCATTATTGATCTTCAAATTGTGCCTCCTGGTCACTCTGCATCTAACAATGTTTCTAGCCACCTAAAAAGATGTGGTAACCTACGAGGTGAGACCCATGTCCTAGCAAGAGATATAACTCCTAAAGCATCCATTGCTTACCAAGGTTAAATATTTTAAGCAGTTTAAGAAGATAGTATTATAGATCTCAAAGACTATATAACTTGCATCAACATTGGGCATAGCTAGAACCATAAATATAGTTGATTTCTCTTACTACATTTCAAATCATCCATAAATTAAAAGAAATAAGGTAGGGATTCCTATCCAATGTGATTCACTAAATAACTTAATAGTTATACTAAATGACTGAGTTACATATTTCATTAAGACTTGGGTAGTTTGATGCATACCACTCAACTACTACTTGAATGAAAATTCAAAATCAGCCATGCATAAGATCTAGGCTGACCTATATCCTAGGATCTCTTCCCCTTGGATAGTGCGAGTAACAATCATAGTGGCACATCGGCCCAACTACTAAAATTGTAACATCCCTGACCTGGGTTATAACCTAACCCTAGATGTTTTGCCTAAATATGTACTTATATACTTGTGATTACTTCCTGGCATGTAATTAAGTTCCTCAGGAACATATACTTTCATTTTTTCTCTTTCTAAACAAAGTTGTAATATTGTTTTGTAATACAGGGACCTATGTGCAAATTACCCAGTTAAGGGGTTTAACTTGAACATTTCACAAGTAAAGATGTGCCTCTAATAATTAGTCATCATATAAGTGAGTATGATGAGGTATGATGGATTTCCCAAGCTTGGGCATCAAGATGCATCTTGTGGAATGATCATTGTGCTTAAAAACCCTAATTTAGAGTAAAGAGCAATTTACCCAAATTGTGGGGTGCAATTTATAAAATACACCATCTAGAACATCTTTTATGACTCTTGACATCATTTAGAGTAAAAATAATGAAAGGGACACATTAATGAGTAACCAGATAAGAAAAATGATCTTTGTGCATAAAATTCACCTAGTATGAGAATGGAGACCTTTCATATATGTACTCTAGTTGAAAGTTGGTTTTCTTTACCCTTAGATCTTGAGTTTTGATGAGATTTACATAAGTTTTGATAGCTTGGGCGTGCCTTAGAGACAAGGAGGGACTTAGATGAGAATTCCATGTTTTAGAGGTCCTTATGATGGAAAATAGCCTAAACTATATAAGCTAAAACCCTTGCAAACCAACTCAACGTATCACTTATTCTCTTCACTTCTCATCTTTCTCAAATGGCCAAGGCAGAGCTCTGGACTTCAGGGAGACGACCAAGTAGTTTCAAGGTGTGAAAGAACCATCTTCTAGCTCGGATTCTTGGATGAATTCATCATATAAGGTTGGTTCTATGGTTAACTCACTTAGATTCTTTATTCTAGCCGACCATCCCCATCTTTTCCTTGGAGAATCACCTCTGGCCGAGTTGTGGAGCTCAAGGCGCCATTAGAGGCTTGAAGCTTGGAAGGTTGGAGATCTAGGAACAACGTTTGAGGTGGGTTTTATAACTCTAAACTTCTTGCTTTTTATGCATATCTTTATTCTTGCAATTTGTACTTAGTTCTTCTTCTACCTCCCTTCTTCCTTGCACTTTTGCAAGTAAAACGATGGAGTAACCAAACTGAAAAGAGGTTGAAGATGATGGGCATGAATTCCTAGGCAACGTTATCAACCGACCTTGGACCCTTTTGGTCCAAACAGTTGCAAACAGTTTGAGGTCAAACGGTCTCGAACCGTTTGATCTCATGTGGTCTTGCAAGACCGTTTGGATCAAAACAATCTCAAGACCGTTTGATAGTGTTGAACAAGGGACGAACATTTGAGGGTATGTTGGTAATATATTGAATTTCATTCCTACAAAGAATCATAATCTAATTCTTAACCAATTGAGAGTTGAAGGCACTTCAACATCCCAACCCTAATCGGGTTGAAATTGCTGATTTCAAGTATAGATCTTGTTGAGTTTTGGGTTGAAGGACCCAAACGGTCTCAAGACCATTTGGGGATTCATCCAAACGATCTCAAGACCGTTTGGTGACAACCCAATACCGTTTGGAGGTCTAGGGTTGAGCTAATTTGATGGTTTTAAGGTCCAATTGCAACAAGTTGAAGAATTGATAAAAATGTTGATTTTAGACATAATTAGGGTTCAACCCTTATCCAACCGACTTGGTTTTTGGTCAAACTTTGGGAAAACGGTCTCAAGACCGTTTGGAGGATGTCCAAACGACCTCAAGACCGTTTGGGCCAAGTTTGGGCCCAATTGGAGGTCAATTGATAGGTTCAACCTCGAATTGATTCACATTGTTGAACATTGATGACCATCCGATTGAAAACCCTAATTGAATTGGATTTAACGCTAATTGGCTTTCAATTGAGGGTCAATTTGGTGTCCAATTGATTGAGGCTAATCCTAGTTGACTCAATTTGTAAGTGGTTAACATGGATTTGGCCAATTGAAGGCTTCAACATACATAACCATAATCGATTGTAAACTTTTGAATCATGTTTGAGGTCCAAACGGTTTGAGCCCATTTGGACCAAACGATCTCAAGACCGTTTGGATCCAAACGGTCTCAAGACCATTTGAGGTCAAACGGTCTCAAGACCGTTTGGGCTCAAACGATCTCAAGGTCGTTTGGACCAATCGATCTCAAGGTCAATTTTGATCAAACGGTTTCAAACCGCATAAGCTTCAAACGGTTTGAAGGTCAACTTTCCCCAAATGGTCAACACACCCCAAACGGTCTCAAGTCTGTTTGAGACCAAACGGTCTCAAGACCTTTTGGTGGTTAGAGGTTGAAACCGTTTGGAGATGTTCAAGGTTGTTTGTACTTAATCAATTGAAGGTGTAATTAGTTCAATGATGGTTTGATCTAAACCCTAATGGTAACCTAGGACATTAAGGGACTATGTGACTAATGAATTGACCTATGATGATGATCAATAGTGTAATTTACCAAAATACCCCTAAAGTGTTCAATTGAAGGATACCTTGTTTTAATCAAACCCTAATCACTTCATAGTGGTGATTTGGCTTATGTTAGTCAATGAGGACTTAACCTAATCTAATCTTGAGTGGTGTAATCACCATCTACTAATGAGAGGAGAGAGAAAGTACCTTTTATGGTTGAAATTCAAGTAAAAGTACCTTCAATACACATGAATGTGCATGATTAGGGTATGATCCACCAGTGTGAGATCATGGAAACCCTAGTTATGATAATTGATGAATCTTAATCTTATTTGAGGGCTTTAATGATGATGTTTCTCATACATGATGATGTTATGAGTTAAATTCACCATAAGTTGAATAGTAAACCCTAATTGATGAAAATCAGGGAACCTAACTCTTGTAAGAGTAGGAAGGTATAACTTCTTTTAAATGAATTGTTTACTGTTATCAGTTGAATTGACCATGCAGGTTCTTATGGGAAGATAATCATACCCAGGTAAGGATGGTGATACCATATTCATTAAAAGCATATTATTAGCTTTATGAATAATGAAATACCTTTTTGCCTAGTAAGTGGCATCTAATGAGATTGTTAGGCTGTGAGAGCCATGAGTATCATCAAGGTCATGCTTAACAGATGACTTGTGATGAGATGATTGAGAAATGATAATTGATGTGAGTTAGACTTGTTACATTTAAGTATTCTACTTTCATAGCTGCTATGCTAATGATTAATGTTTGAGAACATGTATGATGTTAAAAGAATACTGAAATGTACCTAACTAATCAAGTATAATCATACCATGTAGAGCCATGATCATAGATCCATCATTGTCAGAAAGTAAAATGATGGTGAAACAGGTTTTCCTAAGGGAACTCCTGGATCGCATACTTTTGAGTATGTGGGGGAATATGGATGTGTAAATCCTTACATCCTAGTGTAGGAATTGATGTAGATGTATCTTAATTCATCAACCCTTCACTATATGTTTATGCTGTAACACTCAAGGAAATCCTTATACCGCATCGATCAGAGATAAACAAGAAATCTCTCGATGACGAAGAGAGTACATAATGCCACTGTAACTCTAAAAATAGTGAAGTACCAGATTACCCTGGTGAGCTATATTAGCAGAGACACAAGATGTCATGCAAGTTGTCCTCACTCTGACTGAGGAAGATGAGGTCATAAGAATCCGACTCTTTTGATGACCTAGGTATGATACCGATGCGACTTAACAAGTGATCGGGCGGAGGATGAGCGGTATACCTCAGCTCCGCAGGGCATAATAATGTTTGTAAAACATAATCAACAGCGTACTATATCTATTAGGGTTAACTACGAGATACTTGATTGATGTTACACTGAATAGTACACATGTCCTTCATATTCCTTAAATGATGAACTTATGCTTATTACCAAACTGCTGTTGAATACTTTGAGAGCTTTTATTTCTTATGATATTCTTTGATTTTCTATATAAAGCTTCTAGTGGAGAGTTATAACTCTTGCTGGGACAATTATTTAAAATTGTCTCACCCCGTAGATTTCAACTTTTTAGGTGGTCATCGAAGACGGAGGAACCAGCCTACAGGTGACCAATCCCAACAGCAGCAGCACCAGGAGCAGCAGTGAATCTCAGGTGGAGATACTGACTGCTGAGTTAGTAGTTAGATAGTCCTATGCCGTCTCTATACTCTCAGGTCCTTGGAGTTAGTGGTCTGAGATTTTGGTTTTGACTCTTGAGATTTTGAATCATGTTGTGTATAATTACTCAAGAAGTAATTCAACAGAAATGTAAATAGTTTATCTCCTTTTTATGAAAGAAGTTTTATGGTTTCAAGCTATTATCTCAAAAAGTTTTAATTTCCCGTGATTTTTGTCTTCCACTATTAATTGAATGCTTCCGCTGAGTTTAAATCGTGTTTATATCGTGGTTTTGAGATCGGAGCGTCTCAGTTAAGTGGTATTAGAGCTCTAGGTTCGCTGAGTCTACAGAGACATAGGACTTAGGATGTCGAGTCTAACCTAAGTGTTCTTCCTTACCTAATAGAATCATCTTCTCCTCAGGAGAAGAAGATATACATAAGGATGTCTGAGCCACATGAGGAGTATGTGGCGGAGAGTAGTGTAGCTGCACCACAAGGCGGTGCAAGTGTTCCAGAGATAGAGCAACCCATACCTAAGCAGCCCAGGGAGCCACCTCAGTTTGACCCAGCCGATATGGGTAACCCAGCTGTGCAAACAATGTTCGGGCAGTTTATGACTGCCATGACGCACATTACCGACAGGATGCCTATGCCTGCACCCAGGGCACCTGTCCATCCTGAAGGTTAAGGTATCAGGAAGACGTTCGAGCGACTACGTTGTGTCGGAGCTACTGAGTACTTTGGGACAGCCGACCCCGCAAATGCTGATTTGTGATTAACAAAGTTGGAGAAGGCTTTTAGAATCCTCAACATCCCTGAAGTTGAGAAGGTCAGACACACTGTCTATCTTCTCAAAGGAAGCGCTGGTCACTGGTGGACAATGGAAGAGCAAAAGAGACATGGAATGGAGATCTCGTGGGAAGACTTTCAGCGGGAATTTGTCCACATATATTTTCTGAAGACCTTCCTAGATGAGAAGATCTCTCAGTTTGAGAGATTGAGGCAGGGCATGATGAACATTAGCGAGTATGAAGCTAAGTTCATGGAGTTGTTGCGGTTCTGTCCGCACATGGCTACCACAGAAGAAGAAAGGATCAGAAGGTTTGAGAAGGGTTTGAATGCCAACATGACTACTCCTGTGTTTGCTTTAGAGTACCGGGAGAGGTTCGCTACCTTCGTTGAGTCAGTCCGAAGGATAGAGAGATCCGTAGTCGAGAAAAGGCAAACCCAAAAGAGATATCCACAGTTTTAGGGTTCTTCATCTAGGTACTTTAAGAAGCCTAGATCCTCTGCACCTAACCCTCCACTACCCAGATCTAGCTCTCAGACGCAGTGGTCCCCAAGTAGAGGTAGAAGACGAGGTCTACCACCACAAGAGACTCGCAGTTCAGCATCAATGTCAGTCACAGGACCACCAAGACCACAACAACTGGAAAGAAGCTGCTACAACTACGGGAAGGTGGGACACTTGATGAAGGACTGCAGGTCTAGGCCTGTCAGTGTGACACAGCCTCCGAGACAGAATTAATAGGGATCACAGAGAAGGAAATCTCAAGGAGCAGCTCAAGGACGTGGACAAGCGTATCAAGCTGGATCATCAGCACCACCTCAACACCAGGCGACAACGAGGTTCTATGCTATGAACCCACCAGATGCAGTGGTCAATGCACGGGTTATGGCAGGTCAGATGGAACTTTTATATTTTGATATGTCTAAATCCTGTGTTGTATCTGTTCTGATTGACCCGGGTGCTACACACTCCTTTGTCACTCGGAGAGTGATTCACAACTGCAATATGACAGTTAGTCATAGGGCAGATAGCTTGTTTTTGGAGACTCCATTGAGTGGGTCTGCTATTTTGCAGGAGGTATGCTCTCCCTGCATCCTCTTCTTTTCTGATCATCGCATTCAAGTGGACCTTATACCACTTGATATGCAAGGGTTTGATATAATCCTCAGGATGGATACCTTAGAAAGGTATCGAGTTGTCTTGGATTGTGAATCCAAGTTGGATGTGTTTGCTGATGAAAGCAACACATGGATCTTTCAAGGAGAAAGAAAGATTATGCCCACCTGTCTTGTGTCAGCTATGGTTGCTGATAAGCTGATGAGGCAACGATGTTATGCATTCTTGGCCCATGTGGTAGATACTACCATAGAGAGTCCCAACCTTTTTGAAGTTCCTGGAGTCAGGGAATTCGAAGACATGTTTCCTGAAGAACTTCCAGGTATACCACCGCCTCGAGAAATTGATTTTGAAATCAATTTAGTCCCAGATACACAACCCATAGCTCAGACACCGTATAGGATGGCGCCTGCTGAAATGGCAGAACTCAAGAAACAGCTTCAGGAGTTACTTGAGAAAGGTTTTATCCGACCGAGTACTTCACCTTGGGGTGCTCCAATTTTGTTTGTTAAAAAGAAAGATGGGTCAATGCGGTTGTGCATTGATTATAGACAACTCAATAAAGTAACAATAAAGAATAAGTATCCGCTGCCAAGGATTGATGATCTTTTTGACCAGTTGCGTGGTGCAATAGTCTTCTCAAAGATAGACTTGAGGTCTGGATATCATAAACTCCGCATTAAGGATAGTGACATATCTAAGTCTGCCTTTAGGACAAGATATGGTCACTAAGAGTTCACAGTTATGTCGTTTGGACTAACTAATGTACCAGCTGCATTCATGGAACTCATGAATAGAGTCTTTCAACCTTTCCTCGATCAGTGTGTTGTCGTATTAATAGATGATATTCTGATCTATAGTAAGGATGCTCATCAGCATGAATGACATCTCTGACAGGCTCTAACCTTGCTAAGAGAACATAAGTTATACGCTAAGTTTAGCAAGTGTGAGTTTTGGTTACCAGAAGTGCCTTTTCTTGGACATGTGGTTTCTGCCTCGGGTATTCGTGTTGACCCTAAAAAGGTAGAATATGTTCTACAGTGGGAACAACCGAAGACACCGACGGAGATTCGGAGTTTCTTGGGATTAGCTGGTTACTATCGAAGGTTTATTAAGAATTTCAGTTCTATAGCCTTACCCTTAACCAAGTTAACCCGGAAAGATGTTCCTTTTGCTTGGAGTGATAAGTGTCAACAGTCTTTTCAACTGTTGAAGGAGAGGTTGACAAGTGCACCTGTGCTTGTGCTACCTGAGCAAGGAAAATGATATGTAGTCTTCTGTGATGCCTCCAAGAATGGACTTGGGTGTGTGTTGATGCAGGATAAGCAAGTGATTTCTTTTGCTTCCCGGCAGCTTAAGAAACACGAGGAGAATTATCCAACACATGATCTAGAGTTAGCTGCGGTGGTTTATGCCTTGATGATCTGGAGACATTATCTCTACGGAGAAACCTTCCAAATTTTCACAGACCACAAGAATCTTAAGTATATCTTCTCTCAGCATGAGCTTAACATGAGGCAACATCGCTGGATGGAGTTAATCAAGGACTACGATTGTACAATTGATTACCATCCAGGGAAGGCCAATGTGGTTGCAGATGCTTTGAGTAGGAAATCAGCAACATCAACCATGGATAGAGCACAACTAAGTTCCTTAGTATTCTCTAGAAGAGATATGCTTATCTCTTTAAGGCAAGACAATGTGAAGTTAAAGGTGTCATTGTTAGCCGGTTTGTTAGCTGAGATGCATATCAAACCTACCCTAAGAGAGCAGATAAAGGAGGCACAACAAGTTGATACTGCAGTTCGGCAGATCAGATCTAAGTATGGTGATGAGAAGCGAGAAGGTTTTCATGAATCAGATGATCAAGTGGCATGCTATCATGGGAGGATGATAGTACCAGATGTGGATAACCTGAGGAAGTTAATCCTGGAGGAAGCTCATTCTTCGATGTATGTTATGCATCCAGGGAGCACCAAGATGTATCAAAACTTGAAAATATGTATTGGTGGCCTGGGATGAAGAAGGATGTGGCTGAGTTTGTTCTGAGGTGTCCTGTGTGTCAGCAGGTTAAGGCTGAACACCAGAAACCTATAGGAACAATGCAACCTTTACCCATACCACAGTGGAAGTGGGACCATGTGACCATGGACTTTGTTGTTGGCCTACCCAGGACAAGCAAAGGACATGATTCCATTTGGGTAGTTGTTGATAGGTTGACAAAGACGGCGCATTTCTTACCTGTCAAAACAACCTATTCTGCTGAAAGGTTATCACAGTTGTATATCCAAGAGATAGTGTGTTTGCACGGAGTTCCTGTCACTATAGTTTCTGACAGAGGTCCCCAGTTTATAAGTCGTTTTTGGGAGCAGTTACACAGAGATTTAGTACCAAGTTAAGCTTTAGTACAACCTTTCATCCACAGACTGATGGACAGTCGGAAAGGACTATACAGACCTTGGAAGACTTATTGAGAGCATGTGTTCTCCAGTTTACCAAAAGTTGGGATCGACACCTAAGCTTGATAGAGTTTGCCTATAACAATAGCTATCAACATAGTATTTATATGGCACCTTATGAAGCTTTGTATGGTATACATTGTAGATCACCCTTATGTTGGTATGAGACTGGTGAGCATCAGTTGTTAGGTCCTGATCTTGTGCAGCAAACTACAGAGAAGATCAAAGTTATACAACAACAGCTCAAGACTGCATAGGATAGGCAGAAGTCTTATGCCGACAGACGTCGTAGACCCTTAGAGTTCCAGGTTGGAGACAAAGTGTACCTCAAGGTCTCACCATGGAAAAGAGTCCTTCGTTTTGGAAGGAAAGGGAAGTTAGCTCCTCGATTTATGGGACCTTATCCAATTATTGAACGAATTGGAAAAGTAGCCTATAGACTAGAGTTACCTCCAGAGTTCCATCTAACCTATTATGACCAATGGATTGACCACTCCTTCTAGCTAAATCATAGAATAGAATCTAGTCATCTCATGTTGTTTCCTTTGATCTCTACTAGTTGGTCCTAAAGATCCAGTCTGTGATGTTTGTTCATGACCTCTACTACAACCACCACTGTACTAGTTGCTTCTTTGAGTCTTGTTGGCTCTTCCTCAATTGCTATGTAACCTCCTGGTTCATCATAAGTCAAGACCATCTCACATGACTGACTTGAACACACTTATAGCATGTCCTTGTATCATATGGTATCCTAGATGACCCTATCAGCAACAATGATCCTACACAGTTTTCCCTGATTGCCAGAATGCTATGTCCTCTCCCCTTGATAGAGGACCACTATGAATGTAATTGTATCCTTGGATCAAAAAAAGTCAACCTCGCATGACATTGTTGGTATTGTGGTGAAGTAAACCTTAGCTTTTAGAAACTACTAAATTGTGATCACTGGAACTTAAAAGACCTCTTAATGGCATTGGATCCTCTCTACTCTACAGTTATCCACTCTATCCTTCTCACGGACTCCAAAAAGGTGGAAAACTTCTCTCGCATTTCCAAACTAGATGTCATCCTTGCCAACTTTGTGTTCAAACCCTTTGCGAACCTTCTAATCGATGTCTAAGCTCCATGAACTTCACCTCATAGTCGTTGATAGACAATGATCCCTGATGTAACCATTCAAACTGAGCCATCTTCTCCTCCAGATACATCTTTGGGAAGTAACTACTAACAACTCTTTCTAAAACTCTTCGCAACTAGCCACCTTTCCTGCCTCTTCTCATCCTCAATGGTCCACCAGTGGCCTGCGCTACCCTTCAGAAGGTAGATCTTAGGATTTACCTTGTCTTCCTTGGAAATGTTTAGAATCCTTGATGCCTTCTCTATATTTGTCAACCATATATCTGCATCGAGTGGGTCTGATGTTCCCTCATACTTTTTTGCTCCCACTTTCTTTAGCCTCTTGAAGATCTTCCCTAGACCCTGAGAATTTGCATTGGGAAGAGGTACCCTTGGTTGAGGTGCATGTTCCATATCCGCCAAATGTGTGATCGTCACAACCTACTATCCAAAAATATATTGGAAAGTTGGATCATATATGGTTGAATGTTCATAAGGTGGAACAGACTATTTTGTCCCTATTTGAGGCACTCTTTCATCTCCTACCTACCTCCTACTACTAACTCTGGACACAATGAAACTACTCTCTACATTCTCTTCATGTTCTCCAGACATATCTACATAACCATAAACCATGTTCAAATATCTTAAATTATGTAAGTGTAGACACAACATCCTAAGTCCTATATCCCTACAGACTCAACAAACCTCATGCTCATACTGTCAAATGTAGCAACCCACAACTCTAAATGAGATTACTCAAAACCAAAATGTTGATCAACACTAATGATTCACATTACCAAAAGGTACATAATTTTAAAAAATATAAAATATTCCAAACAAGTCAAAGAGACATTTACACAGAGATCCAACTTCACATATATCCATACTAGGTATCTTTACATAATTTTAATGTCTATAGACACAACTTGTTTATATAAGGGATGTTGTCCATATAACTACAACATTTACATTACACCTTTCTCATGACACACAATCCAAATCCTGAGTCAATATACATGATATTAAAAACTCCCTGCCTGGACCTGAGGGTACATGGACAACTCTAGGACTCTACACTAATAACCAATCTCCAACCATTATTGATCTTCAAATTGTGCCTCCTGGTCACTCTGCATCTAACAATGTTTCTAGTCACCTAAAAAGATGTGGTAACCTGTGAGGTGAGACCCATGTCCTAGCAAGAGATATAACTCCTAAAGCATCCATTGCTTACCAAGGTTAAATATTTTAAGCAGTTTAAGAAGATAGTATTATAGATCTCAAAGACTATATAACTTGCATCAACATTGGGCATAGCTAGAACCATAAATACAGTTGATTTCTCTTACTACATTTCAAATCATCCATAAATTAAAAGAAATAAGGTAGGGATTCCTATCCAATGTGATTCACTAAATAACTTAATAGTTATACTAAATGACTGAGTTACATATTTCATTAAGACTTGGGTAGTTTGATGCATACCACTCAAATACTACTTGAATGAAAATTAAAACTCAGCCATGTATAAGATCTAGGCTGACCTATATCCTAGGATCTCTTCCCCTTGGTTAGTGCGAGTAACAATCATAGTGGCACATCGACCCAACTACTAAAACTGTAACATCCCTGACCTGGGTTATAACCTAACCCTAGATGTTTTGCCTAAATATGTAATTATATACTTGTGATTACTTCTTGGCATGTAATTAAGTTCCTCAGGAACATATACTTTGAATTTTGCTCTTTCTAAACAAAGTTGTAATATTGTTTTGTAATACATGGACCTATGTGCAAATTACCCAGTTAAGGGGTTTAACTTGCAAATTTCACAGGTTAAGATGTGCCTCTGATAATGAGTCATCATATAAGTGAGTATGATGAGGTATGATGGATTTCCCAAGCTTGGGCATCAAGATGCAGCTTGTGGAATGATCCTTGTGCTTAAAAACCCTAATTTAGAGTAAAGTGCAATTTACCCAAATTGTGGGGTGCAAGTTATACAATACACCATCTAGAACATCTTTTATGACTCTTGACATCATTTAGAGTAAAAATAATGAAAGGGACACATTAATGAGTAACCAGATAAGAAAAATGATCTTTGTCCATAAAATTCACCTAGTATGAGAATGGAGACCTTTCATATATGTACTCTAGTTGAAAGTTGGTTTTCTTTACCCTTAGATCTTGAGTTTTGATGAGCTTTACATAAGTTTTGATAGCTTGGGAGTTCCTTACAGACAAGGAGGGACTTATATGAGAATTCCATGTTTTAGAGGTCCTTATGATGGAAAATAGCCTAAACTATATAAGCTAAAACCCTTGCAAACCAACTCAACGTATCACTTATTCTCTTCACTTCTCATCTTTCTCAAACGGCCAAGGCAGAGCTCTGGACTTCAGGGAGACGACCAAGTAGTTCTAAGGTGAGAAAGAACCATCTTCTAGCTCGGATTCTTGGATGAATTCATCATATAAGGTTGGTTCTATGGTTAACTCACTTAGATTCTTTGTTCTAGCCGACCATCCCCATCTTTTCCTTGGAGAATCACCTCTGGCCGAGTTGTGGAGCTTAAGAAACCATTAGAGGCTTGAAGCTTGGAAGCTTGGAGCTCTAGGAACAACGTTTGAGGTGGGTTTTATAACTCTAAACTTCTTGCTTTTTATGCATATCTTTATTCTTGCAATTTGTACTTAGTTCTTCTTCTACCTCCCTTCTTCCTTGCACTTTTGCAAGTAAAACGGTGGAGTAACCGACCTGAACAGAGGTTGAATATGATGGGCGTGAATTCCTAGGAAACTTGATCAACCGACCTTGGACCTTTTTGGTCCAAACGGTTGCAAACCGTTTGAGGTCAAACGGTCTCAAACCGTTTGATCTCATGCGATCTTGCAAGACCGTTTGGATCAAAATAGTCTCAAGACCGTTTGATAGTGTTGACCAAGGGACGACCATTTGAGGGTCTGTTGGTAATATATTGAGTTTCATTCCTACAAAGAATCATAATCTAATTCTTAACCAATTGAGAGTTGAAGGCACTTCAACATCCCAACCCTAATCGGGTTGAAATTGCTGATTTGAAGTATAGATCTTGTTGCGTTTTGGGTTGAAGGACCCAAACGGTCTCAAGACCATTTGGGGATTCATCCAAACGATCTCAAGACCGTTTTGTGACAAACCAAGACCGTTTGGAGGTCTAGGGTTGAGCTAATTTGATGGTTTGAGGGTCCAATTGCAACAAGTTGAAGAATTGATAAAAATGCTGATTTTAGACCTAATTAGGGTTCAACCCTTATCCAACCGATTTGGTTTTTGGTCAAACTTTGGGAAAACGGTCTCAAGACCATTTGGAGGATGTCCAAACGACCTCAAGACCGTTTGCGCCACGTTTAGGCCCAATTGGAGGTCAATTGATAGGTTCAACCTCGAATTGATTCACATTGTTGAACATTGATGACTATCCGATTGAAAACCCTAATTGAATTGGATTTATCCCTAATTGGCTTTCAATTGAGGGTCAATTTGGTGTCCAATTGATTAAGGCTAATCCTAGTTGACTCAATTTGTAAGTGGTTAACATGGATTTGGCCAATTGAAGGCTTCAACATACATAACCATAATCGATTGTAAACTTTTGAATCATGTTTGAGGTCCAAACGGTTTGAGCCCATTTGGACCAAACGGTCTCAAGACCGTTTGGATCCAAACGGTCTCAAGACTGTTTGAGGTCAAACGGTCTCAAGACCGTTTGGGGCGAAATGGTCTCAAGACCGTTTGGGCTCAAACGATCTCAAGGTCGTTTGGACCAATCGATCTCAAGGTCAATTTTGATCAAACGGTTTCAAACCGCATAAGCTTCAAATGGTTTGAAGGTCAACTTTCCCCAAACGGTCAACACACCCCAAACGGTCTCAAGACCGTTTGGTGGTTAGAGGTTGAAACCGTTTGGAGATGTTCAAGGTTGTTTGTACTTAATCAATTGAAGGTGTAATTAGTTCAATGATGGTTTGATCTAAACCCTAATGGTAACCTAGGACATTAAGGGACTATGTGACTAATGAATTGACCTATGATGATGATCAATAGTGTAATTTACCAAAATACCCCTAAAGTGTTCAATTGAAGGATACCTTATTTTAATCAAACCCTAATCACTTGATAGTGGTGATTTGGCTTATGTTATTCAATGAGGACTTAACCTAATCTAATCTTGAGTGGTGTAATCACCATCTACTAATGAGAGGAGAGAGAAAGTACCTTTTATGGTTGAAATTCAAGTAAAAGTACCTTCAATACACATGAATGTGCATGATTAGGGTATGATCCACCTATGTGAGATTATGGAAACCCTAGTTATGATAATTGATGAATCTTAATCTTATCTAAGGGCTTTAATGATGATGTTTCTCATACATGATGATGTTATGAGTTCAATTCACCATGAGTTGAATAGTAAACCCTAATTGATGAAAATCAGGGAACCTAACTCTTGTAAGAGTAGGAAGGTATAACTTCTTTTAAATGAATTGTTTACTGTTATCAGTTGAATTGACCATGTAGGTTCTTATGGGAAGATAATCATACCCAGGTAAGGATGACGATACCATATTCATTAAAAGCATATTATTAGCTTCATGAATAGTGAAATACCATGTTTCCTAGTAAGTGGCATCTAATGAGATTGTTAGGCTGTGAGAGCCATGAGTATCGTCAAAGTCATGCTTAACAGATGACTTGTGATGAGATGATTGAGAAATGATAATTGATGTGAGTTAGACTTGTTACATTTAAGTATTCTACTTTCATAGCTGCTATGCTAATGATTAATGTTTGAGAACATGTATGATGTTAAAAGAATACCGAAATGTACCTAACTAATCAAGTATAATCATACCATGTAGAGCCCTGATCATAGATCCATCATTGTCAGAAAGCAAAATGATGGTGATACAAGTTTTCCTAAGGGAACTCCTGGATCGCATACTTTTGAGTATGTGGGGGAATATGGATGTGTAAATCCTTAGATCCTAGTGTAGGAATTGATGTATATGTATCTTAATCCATCAACCCTTCACTATATGTTTATGCTGTAACACTCAAGGCAATCCTTATACCACATCGATCAGAGATAAACAAGAAATCTCTCGATGACGAAGAGAGTATAGAATGCCACTTTAACTCTAAAAATAGCGAAGTACCAAATTACACTGGTGAGCTATATTAGGAGAGACACAAGATGTCCTGCAAGTTATCCTCACTCTCACTAAGGAAGATGAGGTCATAAGAATCCGGCTCTTTTGATGACCTAGGTATGATACTGATGCGACTTAACAAGTGATCGGTTGGAGGATGAGTGGTATACCTCATCTCCGCAGGGCATAATAATGTTTGTAAAACATAATCAACAACGTAGTATATCTGTTAGGGTTAACTACGAGATACTTGACTGATGTTACACTGAATAGTACACATGTCCTTCATATTCCTTAAATGATAAACTTCTTCTTATTACCAAACTATTGTTGAATACTTTGAGAGCTTTTATTGCTTATGATATTGTTTGATTTGCTATATAAAGCTTCTAGTGGAGAGTTATAACTCTCACTGGGACAATTATTTAAAATTGTCTCGCCCCGTAGATTTCAACTTTTTAGGTGGTCGTCGAAGACGGAGGAACCAGCCTACAGGTGACCAATCCCAACAGCAGCAACACCAGGAGCAGCAGTGAATCTCAGGTGGAGATACTGACTACTGAGTTAGTAGTTAGATAGTCTTATGCCGTCTCTGTACTCTCAGGTCCTTGGAGTTAGTGGTCTGAGATTTTGGTTTTGTCTCTTGAGATTTTGAATCATGTTGTGTATAATTACTCAAGAAGTAATTCAACAGAAATGTAAACAGTTTTATCTCCTTTTTATGAAAGAAGTTTTATGGTTTCAAGCTCTTATCTCAAAAAGTTTTAATTTCCCGTGATTTTTGTCTTCCACTGTTAATCGAATGCTTCCGCTAAGTTTAAATCGTGTTTATATCACTACTACAGAAATAGCGTTCAGTGTCGCTTTTCTGGGCGTCGGTTATTTCAGACAACCGACGCCTATAATATTCGGCGTCGGTTATTTATACAAACCGACGTCTATATTTGAAGACCAGCCAGACAGGGGTACCGCTTTGTATTCAGCGTCGACTGAGTGTAACCAACTGACGCCTAAAGGCGCCTGCGAAATCCAATTTTCGAGCGAAAAAAATCTGGGTCACATACAGCATCGGTTGTTTAACAATTCACCGACGCCTATGTGAAATGAAATTTTGCACGAAAAGTTCCACTTTCGGTGTCGGTTATCCTTGGATAACTGACGCTGATAATAGTTCCCGCCAATTAATTTGGGGTAAAGATTTTCTAATTGGACGTCGGTTATTACGATCAACCAACGCTGAAGATAATAGGCGTCGGTTGTCCTAGATAACCGACGCCGTTGACCAACTTAATAGAGGCTCGATCACCCGACTCTTCCCCCTTTCTTCCTGTTTCATCGATTCTCCTGCATGTGCGCTGCTCGTCGCCGCTCTCCCAAAATCGCCGCCTGGTGCCTGGTGCCTGCTGCTTCTCACTCACCGCCGACGATCCCTGCTGCTGCTCTGCGTCGCCGCCCGCCGCCTTCCTCCTTGCGCCGCCGCCGCCCGCTCCTTCCTCCCTACTCACGCCCTACTGCGGCGTTGTCTTCTTGCTTGCCTCCACTGCTCACAAGGTATTAGCATAGCACCTTCTTCCTTGTCTTCTTCCTTGCCGCCCGCTGCTCTGCTCTGCTTGCTTCTCTACTCTGCTTGCTGTTCTACTTCTTTCACTGAGAACTGAGAAGAATGGCCTACCACGGTCATGCTGCCCAGCACGGCCGTGGTAGGCCAACACAACCATGGCCGTGTTTGATTTGATTTAAACCCTAATTTGATTTAAACTTGTCCATTCTAGCATCCTAATTTGATTTGATTAAACACTAACATTGATGAAACCCTAACATCAATTGTGATGAAAGCCTAACATGTACATATCTATTATTGTGTTTGTTGGCCTAGAAACCCGTCCTAGATTGACTCATTAGGAGTAAATCTTGGATAGTCCCCGGTTTGGGACTGTTCTTGAACACCTAATCTCACTTAGGATGTAAGTGTATAATGTGTATTGGGTTTTCAAGAAAATTTCGGTAGCATTTCCCCGTTTGCTCTCTAAGTACATATGTACTTAGAGAACAGTGGGGAAATGCTGCTAAAATTTTCTTGAAAACCCAATACACATTATACACTTACTAGTGAGATTAGGTGTTCAAGGATGGGATAGGTGGTACACATTTATTATATATAAGAATGACATCACATGTGTTTGTTGGCCTAGAAAGTGAACAATCATTGTTCTTTATATTACTTGTACATTGGTATAAATTAGAATGAACAATCACTAAATTATATAGTGTTTGTATGGAGTCCGACTTCAATGTAGATATCTATTATTGTGTTTGTTGGCCTAGAAACCCGTCCAAGATTGACTCATTAGGAGTAAATCTTGGATAGTCCCCGGTTTGGGACTGTTCTTGAACACCTAATCTCACTTAGGATGTAAGTGTATAATGTGTATTGGGTTTTTGAGAAAATTTCAGTAGCATTTCCCCGTTTGTTCTCTAAGTACATATGTACTTAGAGAACATTGGGGAAATGCTGCCGAAATTTTCTTGAAAACCCAATACACATTATACACTTACTAGTGAGATTAGGTGTTCAAGGATGGGATAGGTGGTACACATTTATTATATATAAGAATGACATCACATGTGTTTGTTGGCCTAGAAAGTGAACAATCATTGTTATTTATATTACTTGTACATTGGTATAAATTAGAATGAACAATCACTAAATTATATACTGTTTGTATGGAGTCCGGCTTCATTGTAGATATCTATTATTGTGTTTGTTGGCCTAGAAACTCGTCCAAGATTGACTCATTAGGAGTAAATCTTGGATAGTCCCCGGTTTGGGACTGTTCTTGAACACCTAATCTCACTTAGGATGTAAGTGTATAATGTGTATTGGGTTTTTGAGAAAATTTCGGTAGCATTTCCCCGTTTGTTCTCTAAGTACATATGTACTTAGAGAACAACGAGGAAATGCTGCCAAAATTTTCTTGGAAACCCAATACACATTATACACTTACTAGTGAGATTAGGTGTTCAAGGATGGGATAGGTGGTACACATTTATTATATATAAGAATGACATCACATGTGTTTGTTGGCCTAGAAAGTGAACAATCATTGTTCTTTATATTACTTGTACATTGGTATAAATTAGAATGAACAATCACTAAATTATATACTGTTTGTATGGAGTCCGGCTTCATTGTAGATATTTATTATTGTGTTTGTTGGCCTAGAAACCCGTCCAAGATTGACTCATTAGGAGTAAATCTTGGATAGTCCCCGGTTTGGGACTGTTCTTGAACACCTAATCTCACTTAGGATGTAAGTGTATAAGTGTTTCCTAATATATACTTGTTTTCTCTGATCATAGAATGGATAGATCATGGATGCCCATTCGTAATCGTTGCACCCTATAGTTTATATCTGGTCTTGATTAGTTTAATAGATTTTCCGAGGAACATAGGAAAAAACCTACAGATAGGTTATACTGTCCATGTAGGAATTGCGGTAACAACTTGAAAGTCAACACTGGTGAGGAAATCAAAACTCATGTCATGTGCAACGGGATTGTACAAGGCTATACAGAATGGCACTGGCATGGAGAGATTTCAAAATCGAAACCAGTAGATGTCGATAGCAGTGCTTGGGTGGAAGAAGAAATTGCCTCCGATGACGTAAATGTGAACGAACCAGTTCCAGCAGCCATCGTTGATGCGATGCTGGATAGTTGTAGGGTAGAGCACACCGATCCACCTCCTATCTTTATAAACATTGTGCATGATGCTGAGATACCGTTATACACATGCTGTGCTAAGTTTACGAAGCTTAGCGCTATGTTGAGATTGTATAAGTTGAAAGCTAACAATAGATGGAGCGACAAAAGCTTCACTTCATTGTTGACTTTGTTGAAAGAAATGCTTCCTGAAGGAAACGAGCTGCCAATCTCAACATACCAGGTAAAGAAAATGTTGTGCCCAATGGGAATGGAGGCCAAGAAGATACACGCATGCCCAAATGATTGTGTATTATTTCAAAAGGACTATGTAGATTTGAAAGATTGTCCAAAATGTGGTGCGTCAAGGTATAAATTGACGACTTCGGGGGAGTCCAAAACTGGTTCTCCTGCCAAGGTGTTGTGGTATCTACCTATAATATCACGGTTTCAACGCTTGTTTGCAAATCCGAAAGATGCGAAGAATTTGAGGTGGCATGCAGATGTTAAGAAAAATAATGGTGGGATCCTACGACATGCGTCTGATTCCCCACAGTGGAAGAAGATTGATCTATTATACCCCAAATTTGGTGAAGAAGATAGGAATCTAAGACTTGGGCTTTGTACAGATGGGATGAATCCGTACGGGACATTGAGCAACCAACATAGCACTTGGCCAGTCATGCTTATTATATACAATCTTCCTCCCTGGATGTGTATGAAAAATAAGTACGTTATGTTGTCGTTGTTGATATCGGGCCCTAAACAACCCGGAAATGACATCGATGTTTATCTTGAACCTTTGATTGATGACTTAAAGAAACTTTGGGCTGAAGGTGTGATGAGCTATGATGCTTCAGCAAGAGAGACATTTCGTTTGCATGCTATGTTGTTTTGCACTGTTAATGACTTTCCAGCATATGGGAATTTGTCTGGATATAGTGTCAAAGGAGATAAAGCGTGTCCTATATGTGAAGAAAACACTGATTCAATAAGACTAATACATGGCGGCAAGACTGTATATCTTGGTCATCGAAGGTTTCTTTCAAAATTCCATCCGTATCGTAGGAAGCGCAAAGCATTCAATGGATGGAATGATGAACAGAGTGCTCCTAAACCTATACCAGGGGATGTTGTTTATGCAAGAGTAAAAGATATTGTCAATGAATTTGGTAAGAAATCACAATGTAGTATGGCCACACGGAGTGACAATTCTTCATTCAAGAAGAAGTCAATATTTTGGGATCTTCCTTATTGGAGTTCTTTGACAGTCAGGCATTGTATCGATGTAATGCACGTTGAGAAAAATGTTTGTGATAGCATCATTGGTACTCTGTTAAATATACCAGGTAAGACTAAAGATGGGATAAAATCTAGACTGGACCTACGTGAAATGGGAATACGGTCAGAATTAACAGAATTACGTGAAATGGGTAATAAAAGAACATACTTACCTCCCACTTGTTACACGTTGTCTAGAAAGGAGAAGAAAACTTTTTGTGAATGCTTGGTAAATGTTAAGGTGCCACATGGTTACTCATCCAACATCCGTAGATTGGTATCAATGAAAGATCTGAAGTTGATAGGTTTTAAATCTCATGATTGTCACACTCTAATGCAACAAATATTGCCCGTGGCAATTCGATCTATATTGCCAAAGCATGTAAGGTTTGCAATTACCAGACTTTGTTTCTTTTTGAATAGTCTATGCAGCAAAGTTATTGACCCTGATACTCTCGATAATTTGCAAAGAGAAGTGGTTGTTACCCTATGTCAACTTGAGATGTATTTCCCTCCTTCATTCTTTGATATCATGGTACATCTTGTTGTCCACTTGACTAGGGAAGTGAAAATGTTGGGACCAGTTTTCTTGCATTGGTTGTATCCCTTTGAACGATACATGAGCATTTTTAAACGTGATGTTCGAAACCGTAATCGACTTGAAGGGAGTATTATTAAAGGTTATGTGGCGAGAGAGGTTATGGATTTTTGCAATGTCTTTCTCAGTGGTAATGACACTCCTGATAATGACAAGAATATTGAGGAGGGCAAAGGAATTTTGGGATCACGGGTGAAAGTAATCAGCCGTGAGCAGTTGGAACAAGCTCACTTGTATATTTTACACAATATGGACGAAGTGAGTGTTTATATCGAGGAACATACCAATTTCATAAAGAGACAACATCCTCGAGCAAGTTCAATGTGGCTTGCTAGAGAGCATAATAAGACTTTTACTAAGTGGTTTGAAGATAAAGTCTTACATCAACTATCTCAAACACCAAATGATATTACAGAAACTATCAAATGCCTCGCCTTTAAACTAAAACCGAATGTTATGTCTTATGAAGGGTTTGACATTAATGGATTCACATATTACACAAAGCACCAAGATGATAAGAGTGTCGTCCTAAATAGTGGGGTCACTCTTCAAGCGTCGACTATGTACTTTGCAAGTGCAAAGGATAAGAGTCCACGTGAAGCTAAAATGTCATATTACGGTGTCATTGAAGACATTTGGGAGTTTGACTACATAGATTTCAAAATTCCGCTCTTTAAATGTAATTGGGTTGATAACACCAAAGGAGTTATAGTGGATGAATTGGGTTTCACTTTGGTGAACTTTGAAAAGATTGGCGAGAAGGGTGAACCATTCATATTGGCATCACATGCGAAACAAATATTCTATATCGATGATCTTGCAAATGATAAATGATCGGTTGTTCTTCATGGTAAAAGACAGTTCATTGAAGATCCTATAGATGAAGAAGAGTACTATGATAAGTATGATGACTCCAGTCCATTCTCAGTTGGGTTGCCAACTCCACAAAATATTGAAGCTAATGATGACTTATATGTGCGCGGAGATCACAATGAAGGATTGTTAATTGATAAAAGATCACAATTTTAGAGACATGTATGTTTATACAAATGCTAAATGTTTGCCTTTTTCTAGTTAATACAAATGCTAAATGTTTGCCTTTTTCTAGTTAATACAAATGCTAAATGTTTGCCTTTTTAATGACATTTTCAGATGGCTGACCATGATGAGCATGATGTCCATGATGAGCATGAAGTCCATGATGAGCATGCTGTCCATGACGAGCATGGCGAGGATACCAATGTAAGTTCTAAAAATAGATCCTGTATTTCTATAAAATTCATTATCTTCTAGTTATGTCATATATCTTATATTTCGATATTGGGCTAATTCAGTGTGTTTATTTTTGTCAAATTTTAGGTTGATGATGCACATGTACCCACTGAAGCACTGGAGCAACTTGATGCGCAGCACCAAACACTTAACAAGAAAAGGGACATCACTCTGTTGAAGAAGTTAATAGCGCTTAGTGGAAGTGGATCCAAATTGGTTGTGGAGTTTGATAATGGAGGAAATGCAATTGGAGTGAACCGCAATAATTTTGTAAACTATGTTGGGTGTACCACTCGGAGCCATTGTGGTGTTAAGTATGATAATTGGCATAAAGTTCCTTAGGGGAAAAAAGACTTGATATGGAAGGATTTATGCGTGAGTTAATATTATTTGCAATTCTATTTTGTAGATTACAAATTCTATTATTTGCAATTCTATTTTGGATACTAGTTAATAACATTTCTATTTTATAGAATTTGTTTGCATTGGATGAGAAGTTGCATCATTAAAGTGTGATGCAACGCGCTGGAAAGATGCTTAGGAATTATAGGACAAATCTGAACAGAGAATACATAAAAGAGGGTGATAAGAAAAAGAAGTCAGCCCTTGAACAATGGAACTTCTTGGACAAAGAAGATTGGGACAATTTTGTTGCTTCAAGAAAATCTGAAGAATTCAAGGTATTAGGTGTCACTCCCAATTTAATTAATATACATTGTATTCACCTATTCAAGATTAACATTTAGTGATACTAACCAAATCATTAATGTGCATACTAACTAGGCCCTCAGTGACGCACAAAAAGCAAGGCGTGCATTGAATGTGCATGACCACACTATGGGTCCAAAAGGCTATGCAAGCGTTCGCCAAAGACTACATGCAGAGTCTGCGGCTACTCAGGAGTCTGCTCCTACTCAGGAGTCTGCCACACCCATGCCTCGCCATGATATCTGGATAGCTGGGAGGCAAAACAAGAAGGGTGAAATAAAGAAGTCCGTAACTGCTGAGGCGGCTGCGAAAATGGTAAAATACAACTCTTAGAGCAATCATTTGAATATTGATTATTTGTGGTGTTAACTTACCAATTTTTGTTGATGGTGATTAGCGGGAGCTGCACGAGCAGCGGAAACAAGGCACGTTCATCCCTCAGGGCACAAGGGATGAATTGACAGTTGCTCTGGGTAACCCAGAGCATCCTGGACGTGTTAGGGGTGCAGGCGCTGGTGTGGGCATCAAAGCATTCTTTGGGCCATCCCAGCGCAAACCTAGAGCGGGACTTTCTCAAGAAGAGGTAACCTATTCTTTTTTTAGAATGTTACTACAAAAGGAAATTCAATAATAAGAAGCTAATGTTTCTTTTATCCATGTATAGGAGAATAAGAGAGTCGAGGATATAGTTGCTAAGAAGGTCAATGATGTAGTTGCTGAGAAGGTCAAGGAAGAATTGCTGCGGTGGCAGGCATCTCAGGCTTCCAATCAGCCTATGGCGACCCACTCTTCTCCTGATGCACAGACTGTGGGTAATCCTGGAGACCCATCGCCTAACACATCTGCTGTAAGTATTGTTTATGACATTGTAGCTAGTCTTTTCAAGATGATATGTATATATGTATAACATTCTTTACGTAAATTTGTAGGCATTGAAGCCATGCTGCTTAAGAATACAAGATTATGTTGTTGTAGAGGCGCAGGCTTACCCGTCCCTTCCTGGGGAAAGGTTTCACGGGACTCCAATGCCACAGGGCTACGTTCGTGTGGGCCCATTATGTGTGTTACCCGATTGGAGGGAAGCTACATTGCCATATCCCCACCCGGATATTGATACACTTGTTGAGGCAGAAGGCAGGGTCATATTGTGGCCCAAAGCAGATGTCGTCTACACTACTGAAATTGTAAGATAAATTTACATTGATTTAGACTGTTAATGTGTATATATGATGTCAACTGATCTGAAATTATATATATAGGTTAAAAAGAAGACACCAGGAGCACCTAGGCCTCCACCTCCACTTCCCGCAATACCAACTTGGGTTCCAACTAACCTAACATACCGATTAGGTCCTGCTTGTAGGGGAATGGCATGTTGGCTACGAGCACATAATATACATTGCATGATAATTGTTTCTTTAGATGCAGATTATGCAGGTCAATCATACGATAGCTCTTTATTTATACAAGATATTATTGAGTTGTTTATGTATGATTGGCTGAATACATCAATGATAGTGACATGGATAAGGTGAGATCTCGTTTATATCTCCATATACCTTGTGTAAGATCTGGTGATCTAGTTTCTTATATATTAATGAATACGTAATACATGTTTTGCAGCTACTTAGTCGAAGATCATTGCAAACAATTTGCATTTGATCATGTGGGATTTTTGATTCCATCATTGATTAGTATGGTAGCTAAAGAGCCTGATAATGTTCAACAATACTGTATAGATGCTTTTACAATTTTTGGTCAGCAAAAGAAGACGATAATAATAGCTCCATTCAATGTCAAGTAAGTTTACTTTGTTTATAATTTGGACTTAAGAAAATTCCATTTTTATTGTGCATTTTGAGTTATTAATTGTTAACTTTTTACCTCTAGCAGTAAACATTGGGAGTTACTAGTTATTGTCCCCGGGACGTTCACTGTTTATTATGTAGATCCCGCGGGAAGTACATTAAATACTAAAATTGGACACGTAATGAGAATGCCATTATTCTGGTGAGAAATATTTCATTTTTGTATCTGTTAACATCTGTTATTACATTACTATTTACTTATGTAATTTACTGTGTTATATTAACATGTAGGGGTTTAGATGCAGTCAAAAAGGCTGGAGGAACGGTCCCAAGGAAAAAGAACCAGCCAATAAATTGGGAGAACGTACAAGTAAGTTCCCGAATCCAATGTATATATTATTGATGTGAATTGTGCTTAGTTGTATTATTTTGTATGTTTCAATTTATAGTGCGCTACACAAGACAATGGTTGGGCATGCACATACTATGTGATGCGATTTATGCAGATGATTATCAAACATGCCGCATTGGACATCGATACCATACATGAGGTATTATATATAGTCTCATTAGTTAGTATGAAATATATCAATCTTATTTTTATATTATTACTTATATATATACATCATTCTCTTTGCAGGTGTTTAAAACTGACAACACTACAGGTAAACGCTTAAAAAATATACATGCTCCATATACGATGGAAGCATTAAATGAAATAAGAGAAGAATGGGCAAAAGCCATATAAGCAGTGGCAACTGTAAGATATAATTGGGATGTTGATAGCGATAATGTATGATACTTTGTAAATGAATATTTTTGAATGTTAATACATGTATTTGAATGTTTCTATATGTGTGAATGTGAGAATTGAATTGATGTCTGAATGTATCTACTTGTGTGAAATTTTCCTTGGGACTTTTGCAGGTTTGTGGCCTGTTTGTAGGCTGATATCAATGGATGTCGTAAACCTGCAGTTCAGAAAACTGAACTGCAGGTTCTCATCCTGCTGACCAGCCAGAGCAGGCCTGCAAACTGATATGAAAAAAAAAATAGATATAGGCGTCGGTTATTTACAGAAAACCGTCAGCAAAGACCTACAACGTCGGTTATTGGATAAAAACCGACGCCTAATAGTACAAACAACCCGACCGTGTAAGAAAGCACGGCCGTGGTGGAAAAGGCGTCGGTTATTCATATAAAACCAACGCCTATAGTACTAAACACGGCCGTGCAGGGAAGCACGGTCGTGTCGTCTTAAAGTATGGCGTCGGTTTTTTATAGAAAACTGACGCCAAAAGGGTTCGCGCCATAGAAAACAGTGTCATCTAGGACTCTTTCTGCGTCGGTTACCAAGTAAACACCGACGCTATAGTCCATATAGGCGTCGGTCTTTTAGTAGATAACCAACGCAGAATGTGTCCTAGATGACGTCGTTTTCTGTGGCGTGAACCCTTTTGGCCTCGGTTATCTACTAAAAGATCGACGCCTATATGTTAAATAGGCGTCGGTTAAAAAACTGACGCCAAAGTGTTCGACCATTAGCGGCGCCCACATAGGCGTCGCTCAGAAACCGACACCAAAGGGGGTTAAACAACCGACGCCAAAGGCTGTTTCTGTAGTAGTGTACCATGGTTTTGAGATCGGAGCGTCTCAAAATAGCCTAGTCTGTCCTCAGTACATAGGCCACAATACTATAAACCATGGTATATAACCCTCAGTCTGACTGATAGTCACCATTTCTCTCAATTACTTCCACATCCAAGACATGGCCTTAACCACTCTCCAAAACCTTAGGATCGAGATGAAAGGGATATGCCCTCCCTACACCCACATATACTTAATAATATACACCTCCTAGCTCCTTTCAGATTCATTTCACTATCTAGCAAGTTCTAACATAAGGATAGTTCTATGAACTCAGGGCTCTACTTTCTTAGGGTTACATGTGATTACTTAAGTCATTTAGTTACATTTTTGTTGCATCAATCAAGTTACCTATAAATACCAAAAAGAATCTTACAAAGATCTTGGGATTTACATACTCAAAAGATATAAAAAATATTAAATGATTTCATGTCCCTCTAGACATAAGTTTCGATACACTCAAACTCATAAAAGAGTTGCTTTCAGTACTACGGTTTCGTCCAACCATGTTACAACATCATATCAATAGTTTAGAAACTAATATTTTGAGCTTTCAAATCCTTCTTACTCAAGGAAGGTTCACAATATCACCAGAAAATGTTCACGAGGACTAAGTGTAGACTAAAGATTTGTGCCATCATCATTTGTTATACAATACAATATTGAATTCACTTAATTTATACCATTTTAAGAGTTTTAAAGTAATATCAACGACATGCATGTAATAGGAAGGCATGAAATGCACTCAAAGTTATATAAGTCTCCTGGTAGGGAGGAGAAATCTAAAATCTAATGTGGAAACTCCCAAAATCAGTGCTCAAACATCATATTGAACTCAACAAAGTTCCAAGAACCCTTCTCTTTCACCGAATACGGTAAAATTATAGTAAGGAAGAAGAAAAGAGATTTCTAAACCCACATGTTTAGAGTTCCCAAAAGAAAACACTAAGAAAACCCATGGAACTTGGTCGCAAAGGAGAAAGAGGGTGAAGATCACTAAGAAAATGAGCAGAAGAGCAAAGAATATTACATGAAGGAAGCAAGATTGATGGTCAAAACACTTCAGATTATCCATGAGAAACTCGAACTAGCACATGCATCCACAAAAAGCCTAAAATTATTGTCCTCAATGAAGTCTCATTGACCTGTACTATCCATCGAATTCTCATTGGGCTCTCTATCTATAACTAGAGCTTCACAAAAATGAGAAGAAAGGAGAGTATTGGGGGGTATTTATAGGTGCTAGAGACAGGTCTCTCATTGGTCAAAAAACCCTTCGGCCAACTCACAAAAAAACCCTTCGATAGAAACTCCATGAGGCATTGTAAAATCTGCCAGTCACTGGAAACTCGTTGAGGAATGAGAGCTCATTGGGTAACAAAGATCCATTGCTCACAGTGAAACCATCGGTCACTGAAAACATATCGACCACCAGGAACTATCGGTCCAAAACTCTATTTTCTAGATCATGTCAATCACAAAGACACTATTGATAAAAACCATCAACCACCAAGAAAAAAAAATTTCATAAAAAAAATCATTGACCGATGAAACTCTACATTACCACCTCACCATGCATATGTAAACTTCATCGAAGTAAGATCAAAAGCATCCAAAGGAGAAGTAGAATTGTAAAATTTGTATGATAATATGAATCAATTCAACGAAGTGTCACAACTATGTTCACACCACCAAAAAAGGGTTATTTACATAAATGTCCACAAGTTACATGAAGTAATATAACCGAGCAAAAAAGGTCTATTTTGACTCAAATTTTAAACATAGTTTCATCATCCAAAGTTTATTCACAAATAAGAGGTAGCTTTCAAGACTAATCATCAAATTAATCCAATTATGTCAAACAGTTACATTTTCAAATATATCATAATTAGGAACCTTACAAGAATGATGAACATGCCATAGCTTGAACTTCAACAACCACAACCAAACATACAACACTTTTTCCCAGATCCTACAAGACCATAGGTAGATCCACAAAATAATGCAGGATTATGTACTCAAGAACAAACCAACAACTCATAAAAGAAGCAAAAAGTGAGGGTGATCCTTCCAAAAAGAAGAAGAAAAGGAATCATAACACACTATACCATCCTTAATGCCTACAAACTCTTAGGTATGAAAAATATCATATATGCCTCCATAAATATAGTTTGAGATATCCTTCTAAATATAGATTGAGACCCATCCAATATCACACTACCATCATTGGAAATGCAAGAATGATATATAGGGTCAGAATGTAGATCTCAAGATATTTAGAGACTCTTTCTACTTTTTAGAGGCTACCCTACCAAAGTATGTTTCAAGTTTAAGACTTCTTTAAATATAAAAGGAATGGGGATCCAAATCTCATGATGCAATTGACAAATTTCAATATGTTAACTAACTCTTCATTAAAATATTATATTTTTTTCTAAATGGGAAATCTTTGGCATGGTACAATAAGAAAAAGTTAGAGACTTTAAATCTTGGCTTAGACTTTCCAACTACTTCACCAAGAAACGCACACTACACTATAAATTATGTATGGCAATGTGTTTTACTCTGGTAGTTGCTAGTCAAAAGTTGACAACATGTGTCAAAAGTTATATGTTTGAAATCAAAACGATTATCTAACTGAGGAAACATAAGTCACTTAAATGTATTACTTTAGTTGATGCTTTTTATTCTGGAATCATTACGTTTAGGAAGTTTAATCAGTGGTTTATGGTTATAATAATCATTGTATTTTTTTATTATCCCTAAAAATATAGATCATTTCCATTCATGATAGTAATTAATGAAGTGACAATAGGTCTTTGGGATGTTGTAATTTCACACTAGATTTTTGTCGTCGGTTCCTTCATAGCTATTAATAATTTCTTTTTAGTTTATATCTTAGTTGTTTCTACTTGGTGGATCCTTAGACTCTACCTCTTCTACCACATGTGATTGGTCATTGTGTCAGCAAAAAGACACAATCTCTACCCCTTGTTTTCTAGATAGTAGCCATCTAATACAATGATAATATGTAGTGATAAAGGTGCCTTCTTCTATTTGTCATGCTATCGCTAGTTCGATGTCTCCTCCCTACCTCCACTTGCTAAGAATATCAGTAATCATTTTCATTATGTTATATAGGAGTACGGTGTGCATGTGTCTCAATATAATGTTTTGCATGTTAACTAAATGGGACTTTGACTCTACACAATCTCCCTATAATCATTTGTATATGTTTAGGACTAAACCTATAGGTTAATACTTCTATTAGAAAGGTATTTATAATCATTCATATGAATGGTCCTTGATGGGGAAATTTTTATACTAATATCAATTATGTGTATTAGGCTTAACTTGTCGTTAACCCATTTTTATCATATAAGATTCTATTTAACAAATCGTGTAATCATTGACTTAAGTGGTTATGTAAAAATATATTTTTCCAATTGATATGATTCTACAACTTTTTATGGACATTCAATGAGCTCCATATTTCCTTTTCTATAGTTATTTTGACCAACTTGCATTACGCAACAAGGAAACATGGTCAACTATCAAGATATCTTGTAATGTGTTTCTTTGTTTAACTTATATTCATGATTTAATATGAACGTGAAAAATATAATTACATAAATAAAGTAAATCTATATGTAGTAATATTCCATGTTTTTTTTCTTTTAAGACCTATTGATTTTTTTGATAAATTAACAATCATAAATGAAGATATTTTTGGGGTTGTACCACTTATAACTTATTTCAATTGAGTTTGTTTTTCCTATCAATCCAATTGAATATTTGCTATCTTATTTATTAAAAATCTTTCAAGCAATGGGCAATAGATGCATTTATGCCAATATATCTCACCTATATAGTTAGAGTGCACATGGATGCCATTGTTGCCAGTATTTACCAGTTCAATGAAAACAAACTGTATTGACCAGATTATAGTGTAGACACAAAACCTTCAAAATAAAATTTTATGATGGTACCAGGGAACTTCCTAGAACCTAACTTGAGCACAATGATGCACTAAGGGACGCAATTAGTACACAAATCAACTATGTAATGAGTTAAAGTAAATAGTGGTCAATTAGTTATGACTATATATCATCTTTTAAAGAAGACAAAGATACAGTAATATTTAAAAATTGATACTATTAGGAGAATATGTGATTGTCTATGAGCTCAAATTAACCTTCCAAATATTAGTGGTACATCCAGAGAGGGGGGTGGAAAGTAGTTATTTTTATTATTACTTGTGTGAATTGTCACAATGATTATATATTGAAGTAGGTCATTTATAAGGCATCTCACTAATTTCAAAATGTTTAGCTTAGGAATTTACAAATGAAACATGTTATAATTATAGAGGTTTACATGATCCCAATGTATATATCTCTTGAACATAATTTCTTGTGTGGACAGTTATCTACACTGAGGATGATTACGGAGGATGCACATTCATATGAGTTCCTTTGCTTGAGAGAATGACTTGGATAGTTTTATAACATGTATCCATACATCAAAGTCGATAATACAAATATAAAATTATTTAGTGCATGTTACCATTAAAGAACACAAATGATAAAAATTAAATTTTTAGAGTAAAGATGGATTCCAATTAACTGTGGAACTAACTAAAAACTAGGTCATTTTTTCTAAATAACTCACTATCTTTAAAATTTATAGCTAAGTAATGAAAAAATTAAGCCTGTTATAATTTCTATGTTGTGTAGCTCATCACAATGAATATTTTTCATAGATGTAATTACTTGTATGTAAAATTAGTCACACTGGGGTGAAAGTGGAGGATTCATGTTTATATGAGCATAGTCACTTGAGAAAGACTAGGTTATTATTACACTTATACATATAGAGAGTTTGATAATACAACTATGAATTTTTTTAGTATATGTTACCCTTTTGAGCCCCAACTAATAATAATTAATTTTATAGGGTAAAGACTCCAATTTTTTCATTGGGTAATTGGTTTACCACCTATTCATTAGTCACTTTAGGATGAGATCAAAATATTGGATGAAGAATGCAATTTATTTTTATCTTAGATAATGATCTAAAAGACATTAATGAAATAAACATGATTTCTAGTTAGAATACTTACAATATAAGTTCAACACTTGGTTTTGTACAGTGAGATAGTAGGTTGGTATGATGCTTACATGTGTTGTGTCTCATTTCATGTGGGTCCAGGGCATTAATGCAAAGACAAAGTGATTATGTACTCAAATTTAGAATTTATTGTTTAGTTATTATCAAATTTTTAGCATTTTTATGGATTTTATTGTGACACCTCGTCACTCTAAATGAGATTACTTAAAACACAAAACACGATCAACTACTAATTAATCACATAGTTAAAAATGCAGAATAATTAAAACCAATTCCAAAAATGTAAATAAACTCTAGAATATTTACATTAAGGTCCATCATTCCATTCTCATATACTGTAACAAGTATTCACATATGGGTCCAAAGACCTCAGTCACATCATGCATACAAAAGATATTTCACATGTACATGCCATATATTTACAATCATTCTCATACTACCAAAATCTCGTGTCGATACGAGTATATCCTATAAAAAATGCATCCCAGACCCAGACCTAAGAGTACAGGGATGACACTAAGACTCTACTACTAAAATCTACAACTAACCAACCTTCTGAATCTATTGATCACCAGTTTGGTTCTCTTCTACAGCATGACCTCAACCTCGTTGCCCGCAGCCACCAAAAAAATGTGGTGACCCACATGTAAGACCCAGTCCCAGTGAGAGATATAACTCTCTCCAACATATATTAATTATAACATATTTTTTAACAGTAAATACATTGAGAAGTTAGGGTATTGAATAAGAAATATGAACAGATTGAACAGTTTAAGCATACTAAGCAGTTAAGAAAATAAGTTGTAGCATCAAGTAGAATTACTTAATTTTCATAAGTCTGCATCATGTAAGAACTATGTAGAGTAAAGACAAGACAAGGGTTAATCAACCAATGTGATACATATTAAACCCTAGAAATTATACTACATGGCTAATAATATATCTTTTATTATGCCCTGGGGAGTTTGACTCATACCACTCAAATTCCAACTAACCACCGCTTGGTCGCAATCAGTTCCATATAATATCAAGGAAGAGTCCGACTCTAAGATCTTCTCCATACTCGATCAGTACAAGTCTGCACTGCAGTGACATCTTAGTCTAATTGCAAAACAATGACATATAGTACTATAAACAACTAGCTCACCTTGGCACAGGTCATGGCGCTAGAGATTAAGGTATGCAAAGAAAAACCTTTATCACATGATAGTCACCAAGACACGACCACAACTATTCTCAAAAAGAGGGCTAGGTTTGACCACAATCATCCTCCCTAAGCACTTAGATTCAGGATGACAAGCACCGCACATACTCAATAGTATGTGCTCTATATTTCCCTTAGGAATACTCGTTTCACCATCTGGAAAGTTTTGATGCTCAAATGGATCTATGGCACATGGCACTACATGATTTGAATTTCACTTGATTAATCATTCCCAATTGGGTGAATTAAGGCTTCATCATTCAACCTTTATTCATTTCTATCAAGTGTATAAGTATTACAACTTTAGAAGATATAAAATGTTTGAAGTATAGATCTCTATCATATTACCATATGCTATCATCCATTACATTATAATGAACTACATCATCATCATATCATTTCAAGATATCCATTTCTTATCACAAGTTCCAGGGTTTCAACCCTTATTGGAACATGAAAATGATTTCACCTCAATCAGGGCTCAACATGCCCAAAGGTCATTTAAGACCATCATATTATTCATAGCAAGGTCATCCTCATTATTCCATGCCATAAACGAGGCTCAAAAGGTCATAAGTAATTATGTGTCCACATATATTATTATGGCAAGGCACTATGATATTCAAATAGCACTACATTGTGGTTTCAACACAATAAGAGTGTAATACATTACCACATTAATTATTCAAGAGGTCTTATTATAACCAATCAACATCATCTAATTACATTGAGGTTAGGTATAACAAGCTATTTCACATTGAAGTTACGCATCCACTTATTATAGTGATTTATCAAATATAACTATATAAGAGTAAAGGTAAGACTACAAATTAATGGTATTGAACCATTGAATTCTCATTACTAGGATCGACATATAATACCATGGGGTTTATTCTAATACATTGTATGTTGAGGCATCCAATATTATTCATTGGATCAGGTTCATTCTTCAAGGTTACCAATTGAAGTATAAGTCTAACCATTAGATCAATTGAACCAAGGAACCATTAGTTTATGGTTTAGTCGAATCTACAATTACATACTTAACTCACCATATGTGGTGATGAACTTATCCACCATTAATTGTGATCATTAAGTCACCATTGGTTGTTAGATCAACAATATATTTATTTAACACCATCAAATATTAACCTAATGTCATCATTGATTGATAGCACCACTAAAATACTTAGTTGATGATAATTAAACTTCTAATTGAGCCAAAACCTGACCTAAGGGGGTTACCATAGGTTGTCACCATAAAATTTTTCACCCTTGATCATGAACATCAGTTTCCAAGATAGAAACACCATTGGTTGTTGAATTGTATGACCATCGGTTGTGTGATAGGGAAGGAAATAGCTTGAAAACCCTAATTTGAACCATCGATTCTTTTGTACTTAGAACCATAGGTTGTTTCTATCAACCTATCCCAGATCATATTATACCTTAGAAAGGTCGTACACATGTTTACAAGTTCATATAGAATTGGAAAATAATAGGGAACACCATAACAAATATGTAACCCTAAACAAGCATGGTTTCTTTATGCTTAGATCATCACGTTAAAGCATAAACATGAACTAACAAGCATCTAGCAAGAAATATAAGTGAAGAATTTTATATAAATCTCCTCTATAGAGTTGGTCAGATCCAAAACAGCAAGAATATCGAGCAAATAAGGCAAGAAAACCCTAGATTCAGATCTGAACTAGGCCAAGTAGGCACTTCTCTCCACAAAGAAGTAAAACCCTAGAAGAAGATTCAAGAAGTATATATTTTTCAGTTCTAGAGTCATTTTCACCATGGAACAGCAAGGTTCCAACCTGGATAAATATAGGAGGAATGAGAGAAAATAAATAAATGGAGGAAATACAGTAATACTTACACTTTTAGGTCAAGATCACAAGGAAGGAGCTTTAGGAACCCCTAAAGGAAGTCAATTGCAACACTAGATTATTTTTCTAAGAATATCCCCACTTTATTCTTCCTTGGATAGGAAATTTGTAGAAGCATAGAGGGAGAATGAGTTTTATAGAAGGAGGGAAGTGGTGGAGAGAAAATGGTTTGTTTGGGTGCTTAGGGATAGGTATATAGAACTTTAAGATAAAGAAAAAGAAATGGTTGAAGTCTAGTATCTTTCCAAGTGTCCATGGACTTAAAATATTAATAATATACAAGCACACACAAAAGTAGATCCCCCCTTTGTCGAATTTCCAAGCCAATCAAATAATTCATTAGTTGATAACTACTAAAGGTAGCACATCCATGAAGGGGTAAACCCTAAAATAACCTTGAGGAAAACACCTTCAAAACATGGCTCAACTAGGAGCCCCATGCCTCAATATACTCAAGAATGATAAGATAACATATAAGGAACATAAGTTATTTGACAAATTGCAAAGAAAACACCTCATTTGAGTAAATTGTTGAAAAGTCCAAAATGGACATAAAATTGCATAACTTGCTCAAATAGTGTCCAATTTGGACCAAATTTGAATCTTAAGCTTGACTTATGATTTCAAAGCATATCACAAGGTTATATTAGGGTTATAAGCATTCCATTATGGTAACTAAGCTTATACAACTCATTAAGAAAGTTCAGGGGCCTTACATTTATATTATTGCTAATTTAGTTTGGTATTAATTTAATTTTCTTATCTTGAACATGTTGCAATTTACTTAATGTACGTATATGTATTATCATGTCAACTTGATGAAATTCCATTCACTAAGATAGTGACTCACACACTCTATTGAACAAAAATTTAGTAAGCATGTCAATCACATAGATAGCAATAGATTCAGAAGATCCACGCCATAGAAGGTTATTACTAGTTTTTAGGTAGAATTGATCACTCGTGTTCCCTAGTTACTCAAAGTCATACATTTTGTGATAATAAGATTTTTATTACTCCAATAATAAAACAATGCAACTATCTTCTTATGTTATGGATTTTAAATCCATGTTTCATCTAGAAGAACATGTTGAAAATATCAAGTGGAGAATAAGATCTGGCCTTGTGGTTTTATTTTGAGTATAATGTATATGTGAAAAGTGTCTCATCAAAATTTTATACCTTGCAAGATGAAAAGGAACAAATTTAGACATTTTTGTAAGGAAACATGATCAACTCATACCCCAATCTTCTATTATAGGTAGACATTAAATTTGTGATCTGATAGCTTAATATAAGAGCTTAGGTCAAGTTATTAGGGACCATTAAGTTAATTTTTTAGCCAGAGTCATAAATGTGGAATTTAGGAGGTGTTCTTTTATCTCTAGGAAATTCCAGCATTTAGATACCCTATCTTGTCATCTAAACACTTGGCTTGACTAGTATTATGCAACTCTATCTATACTTTCATAAACTGTCTCAACAAGTTTAGATATTAAATTATCCCCAAATAGCATGCACACTGTGATCAAAACTATGAGATTTAAATGGCAATTAAACCAAAATCCATCCAACACAATACACAACATAAGTAACAACGACTGTTGTATTAAAATGTGACAAAAACTCCCTCAATGACAAGTGTAATACCCTCACATATGAGAAATTGGTTAGAGAGAAACCTAAAAGGGTTTGGAGTTAGAAGAGAAAAAGGTAGCAAAAAGAATAGAAACATAAATATAGCATGTTATAAAAATTCTTTTTATATTTTTGGTTGGTTTAAATAGGTAAAAAATTGTTGTTATCCAAATAAAACTATAGGGGAAAGACCCATATAATATACACATGAGACTACACTACCAAACCCCACTATTATATCACCTTTTGGTTCAGACCTTTATAGATGTTAGGTCTGACCTGGCATATGTCACTTATTCTATTTATAAGAATCTCTAAAAGGTTAAAAAATTCTACCTATTTATCCTCATGGAGCCTACTATTTCTTTCTTTCCAGACCATGAAATAAATAGCAATGATGAATAGACTGCTAAAACATCATGCAACATGATTCCCATTAGTCTTGTTAAGGATACATAATAGAGCTTCATCTAAGTACAAAGGAGGAGAATCCCCCATCTGCATTTGAGAGAGGATATGCCAAATATATCTAACATTTGAATAGGAGAAGAACATGTGCTCATGAGAATCAATAGCATCTATTAACAACAAGCATCTAGTATCAGGGTTTAGGTCCCAACCAACCCACCTATCCAAGGTCGAGAGCATATAAAAAATGTATCTATAAATATAACGACTCCATTTGTGAGTGTAAGCTTTGTTCTAGATAACATGATGCCACTGATAATGAGGCCCTACAACCTAGAGGACCCATGGTTTATCCACCCTAGAAGACCATACCGAGCCCTATAGGTGTAAATACTTACCCCTCACCAAGTGCCATTTATTCACCATGGATTTCCAGATCCTCAAGCTACAACCAACCATCGTCGATGGCTCCAGACTTTGACCACACCATTGTATCATCCAAATCCTCCAAGCCAACTTAGGTATCATGATTCGTTGATATATCTTACATAAATGGCATTGTCCCCCAAAAGTGGTATGCCTGGTATATCATGGTCTCCACATTCATAGGGTCTAGAAATACCTCTCCAAGAAACAACATGTCCCTTTCCCCCCACATGAAACCATTGATGATGCTATACATCTTATCTAGAATGAAGAATGAGAGCTCCACCGACAAACACCAAAACCCGATTGTACTTATAAGCATAGACTTGATCAAGGCCAGTCTACCCGCCATGAATATAGCTATAACCAACCATATATCAACAATACACCACAAATCATCAATAATGATGGCATAGTCATGCCCAACACTATAGCCCCTTGAGATAGGGATGCCTAAATTAATAGGTAAATAGAGTTAGTGACTCAATTGCCTTCCTCAATCAACCCCTTCTAGCATCACATGATATAGACACAATCCCCTAGACTTGATGTTGCTGATTTAGGTCCTTGTGAGTATTAAAATTACATAAAATCATTATAAGAATATGGGTATGCTTGACTTTCCCTACCACCATGAACAAAACGTCATCTGCAAAGACAAGACGGGAAAGGACCAGGTGCCCAAGACTTTAAAAGGTTTGATTTGAAGGCTATCCTCATCAATATTCATCAGGTGGGAAAGAGCTTCCATAATCAGAGTGACGAGCAAATGGGAAAGTGGGTAACCTTGTCTCAGGCTATTGAAGGCAAAGAAAAAACCATGTGGCGCCCTATTCACAAGAATAGAAAAAGTTGTTTTTCAAAGCATTATTCCATTAGTCTGATCTAGCACTTGGGGAAAACCAAATCATTCATAATCTCCCACAAAGTATCCAAAGGGACATGATTATAAGCCTTAGTAATATTTACTTTAATGTGGTCCTTCTTAGTAACCATTTTGTTTTTGAAGCCACATAATAAATCAGATGCCAGAAGAGAAAATTCTCCATGGACCTTCCTAGTATGAAAGTAAACTTGCTAGAAGAAACCACCACATTCAGTATACTTCTCATTCTTTTATCCAAGAGTTTGGATAAGATATTTTTTTTAGGATGGATCAACATGCAATTGTCCTATAATTAGAGGTAAAAGGTGTAGCTTTATCTGGGATGAGTCATAGGAACACATGGTTGTTATATTTCACCATGGAACCCCTACCAAAAACCATTTCACTACCTCACATATATCGAGTTTAATAATGACCCAGTTTACTAGAAATAACCTCCCATTAAAACCATCCATCCCTAGGGCTTTATATGCACCAATCAAGAAAACACCCAGTTTGATTTCTTTATCAGATGTAGAACAACATACGACATGATTCATATCATTGTTCACTCTTCTCAATAGTAACTCATAAGGAGAAGGTTGTTGATCTATGTTGTAAAACATTTTGAAAAATTTGACAGCCTCCCTAGAAATTGTCAAAGGTCCCTCAGTTGAGGAGCCATCCAAAGATTCGATGTAGTCTACCTTCTGAGTAGCCCTAGGATAGATCTTTGTATTTCTATCTCCATCCTTTATCCATCCCCGCCCGCTCATCTACCAAAAATACTTTTGTTTAGGTTTCTCCAAGTGAAGCTATCTTAAAGCAACTTCATAATCCATCTCAATCATCTCCTAGTCCAAGGGTAGGGCTTGAGATCCATAGAATCTTTTGCATACTCACCTGTTTCCTTTTGGATTAGGTTAGAAAGATTAATTAGACCCCTAGACGAACTCTTGAGGGCCAATTTGGTTCTTTTCAACTTCTACAACATCACAAAGATCGGGTTCCCTATCACTTTTCCCCTCATGATTTTTAACTACCTCCTTGAATTGAGCGCACATTATGAGCGACGGTGGTGGCGGCGAGCAGGTGAGCAAGGAGCAGGGAGCGGCGGCAGCGGCGAGCAGGGAGCAGGGATCAAGAACCGACGATGAGTAGGGACGTCAGTGGCGAGAAGGCGAGTAGGGGGAAGGGAGCAGTGAGTACAGCAGCAGCGACGGCGAGCACAACATCAGTAGTGAGCGGCGGCAGGAATCGCACAAATCGCCAGACCTATTCGGAGTCGGCAATGAAATAGAGAGAAAGGGGAAGAGTCTACTTTGCGCGGGTGCTATTAAGTTAACAATAGGTGTCAGTTATTAAAAACAAACGATGCTTATAACAATAGGTGTCAGTCACCACAAACAAACTGACACCTATGTTATGCAAGAAGAGAAGTTGTCGCATACTTCACTAAGAATAGCTACCCATACAAGGGGTGATCAACCAACAAGTTTAGATGAACATTCATACATTGAAAGTGAGGCGGGCCTCCAAGCTTGAATGCCAAAGGAGGACGATGAAGTTGACACATGATACACAAACTTCCTTTGCTATTTTCTCAGAAACCAAAATCAAAAGGCAATTTGCAGAGAAGATTCCCTTCATTTTTCCAGATGGCTGGCTTTTTTATTTGAACCTCCAACAAGTGGAAGGAGACAATATTGCAATTGGTTGGAATCTAGAAGTTTGGGATTCTCATGTCCTTCACTACTTATCCATTGTATTAACAATGGTGGTTTCCTTTATGTTATTAAAATGATCTATGGGCACAATAATGAGTTGTGTAGAATAAGTGTTTGGGAGATCATAAAAAGTCCCACCCAATAGGAGCTTCCATACATGGTGATAGTAAGGCAAGGGAGAAGAACTGAAAAAAACCAATTCAGGATTCAATCTTGGGTAGGTTCAATGAAACTATGGATGCAAAATAATGAAATGAGATCAATATGAAGGGGGCATCATATCATCAAAGAATAAGAGACAACTGAAGGACATGATAGCTAGCAACCTTGTCTAAGATTTAGTGAGCATCCCTCGTGGCCCCCTTGCCTCTAGAACCACCAAATATCTCCTCCATAGTTTCATTTGAGTTTGGGTTTTCAAGGATTGAATATTGGTTAGAACCCAGGAAAAGAGGATCAAGAATGTCACACCTTTTAGGTTCTTACACAAGGCTCCGATTAGCACCATCCAACCTATTTATAATAATCTCCACAACTATCTTATTAGAAGATTCCATCTCCTCACATTGTACATGCCTATCAAAACTAATCCCTCCATAAGATTCACCATAGGAACTTCCACCACAAAATCTATTTTAGTAACATGAGTAAACGTATTTGGTCGAGGCCGAGAAGTAGGACCCTGAGTAGGTCAACAACTTCATCTATGTCTCTTTTTCCTATGCTTAGATGGTGCTCTATTGGTCTTGCATCCCCTACCAGCCAAAGGTTTCAAATGGGACACCTGAGTTGTTGAGCATTGTCTGGGAAAATGCATTGTCTGGCATTTGTTAGACAATGCATCATATAGCACGTGGACCTCTAGTTCCTTCCCATATGGTCACTACCGAGGATGGTTCCATATTGTCTTTGATCTCCACACACACATGGGTGACCCCCATATGTGATGTCGTAGATGATGATGGTGATTACATGCCTTGGACGTCCAACGTTGGCCCACATTAGGCAAGGTGACCCAGAACTATGAAAATCTGAAGGAGACCATGCATATGTTAGCCTTAAGAGACCTTTTCTTGGAAAGGATGAGTTGGTTGTTGAAAAAAAGGTTAATATCTTCAGTAAGTCATACAAGAGAATTGGGTCTCCTATATATAGGATCCAGGGAGTACATGGGCAAAATAGTCCCAAGGGGAAAATATAGTGGGCCTAAGCCCAACTAGTCAAGTATACTAACACACCCCCTCAAGATGGAGAGTAAGCATTATGAAGTCTCAGCTTGGTGCCCATGTACTTGAATAAAGTAGGAGTAAACAGTTTTGTGAGAATATCAACAATTTGATCTCCTATTTGTATTGATGTGTAGTAATCTTTTTAGCTTTAACCAGGTCTTACACAAAGTGACAGTCGACTTCAATTTGTTTTGTATGTTCAAGAAAGACCAAATTATTAGCTATGTGTAGCCATTTGGTTATCATAATCTAGAGTGGCTAGAGTTTGAAAAGATATCCCAAACTCGGTCAAAATGGATCAGACCCATTGTTGGTCACAACATGTGTGGGCCATAGCCTGATATTTTCTTTCAATGCTAGAGTGAGCCACAACAACTAGGTTTTTACTTTGCCAGATAATAGGGTGAGTGTCAATCACGATGCAAAAACCAGAAGTGGATCGATGATCCTAAGAATCACCTGCCCAATCTACATTAGCATACCTAGAAATAGAAAATATCTTGGCACTTGGACATTTGTAGAAGACTCATCTTCCTGTAGATCCTTTGAGATACCAAAGGATGTGTTGAACATTTCTTTAGTGGGCCTTAAGAGGCGCACCCGTATGCTGACTGACTATCCCAACAACATAGGTAATGTCAAGTCGAGTTATTGTCAAGTATGTTATCTTCCCAATGAGATGACGACACCTTTCAGGGTCATCAAAGAGTTACCCCTTGTGAGAGACCTTGATGTGATAGTCCATTAGAGTGGAGACAAGTTTGGATTCAGAAAGGATGGCCTCCTAAAGTAAGTCCAAGACATAACGTCTCTAAGACAGGCTAATTCATGTTCCTGAGCGAAGGACTTCTATGCCAAGAAATATCTCAAAGTGCATGCGCCCTTAGTGTGAAAATGTGCTTGTAAGGACTATTTAAGTTGAGAAATACCCACTTTGTCATTTCCAATGATCACTATATCATCATCATAAATAGCGAGCATGATATGGCATTTAGATGATTTTAAAAACAAAAGAGAATGATCGATAGACAATCTTTATAAGCCATGTTTATCAAGAATGATGATTAATTTATTTAACACAGACTGTGAAGATTGCTTAAGGCCATATATTGAACATTGAACATGACAAACTTTTATAGAAGATTCCCTCTCAGCAACAAAACCAAGAGGTAGTTGTCACCATGAAGAAAGGCATTCTTTATATCAAGCTAAAAAAGAGGTCAATCAAAATGAGATGTGAAAGAAACCAAAATGCAAACAGAGGTGATCCTTGTAACTGGATAAAAAGTCTCAATTAATTCACACTAAAAGTTTGGGGGAATCCTTTGGCAGATAGCCTTGCCTTGAGTTGCTCGATAGAACCATTAGAGTGATGCTTGATAGAAAATACCCATCGACACCCGACAATCTTCTTCTGGGAGTTGGTGTGACAAGATCCCATGTGTGATTGGCATGAAGAGCCTTAATATCCTCCATCATAGTTGATTTCCAACCAGGATGGCATAGGGCATCAGCTAGATTTTTGGGAATATATGTTGTATCCAGGACTGTGGCAGACTTTAAGGTGGAAGAAGAGAGATGGGCTAGACAACATGTGTTAGCAATAGAATGTTTGATAGTGCATGAGCATGTACCTTTTCTCAGTGCTACAAGTAGATTGGATTGATCTAGAACTGATGATGAAGGGGAAGGATTTGTGGGGGATGCATATTCCATGCGTCAATTTAAGGTTTCTGTTGAGGGTGTATGTGAGTGGATGAAGGGATCAAGAAGCAAGACCATTATGTCAAAATTAGTTAAGAATGAAGAGGATGATGAGAAAAAGAGCTCATATTCATGGAAAGTGATGTCCTTAGAGATATAAACTCAAATTGAGGTAGGGTCAAAACACTTGTATCTTTCTCGAGAGAAGGAGTAGCCAAGAAACACTGTTTGAATAGCTCGAGGTGATAGTTTGTCGACCTTGGGATCAAAATTATGTATGAAGGAAACACAACCAAAAACTCGAGGAGGTAAATAAAAATTTGTAGACTGTAGAATGAGAATGGAAAAGGGAGTTTGTTGTTTAAGAACCAAAAAAGGTTGGCGATTGATGAGAAAACATGTAGTAAGAAAGACATTCGACCAAAATTATTTTAGGACATTAGCTTGAATAAGTATAAGAGTTTATCCACAAATGATGTTTAGATTGATTACTAAAGGAGTTTAGTAGTTCAATTAAACACTTAATCAATTGATAGCTTAGTATCATAGTGTTCAAGGTGTTGGACCGATTGATTAGAGTATCAGATTGATTGAAACTGCAATTGACTGATTTGCACAGTCTACTGCCCCAACTGATCAGCTCAAAGGGTTGAACCGATCAGCTCAGGTTGGTGAACCAATCGACTCAAAGTAGTGAGTCGATCGGCTCATGTGTCAATGAAACGATCAGCTCAATTGTTAAACCGGTCAATTTGTGTGACCAACTGAGATCGTTTGGAAAGTCAGAAGACTCTTTTTGCAAATACATATTTGTTTCACTTGTACAAATTTGATTTGGACAAGGACTAATATTTGATTAGTTGGAAACAAACATTGAAAGTCAATTTGAGTTGGACCAGGACCACAAACTGATCAACTCATGCTTGAACAGATCGGCTCAGGTGTCCCAACCGATCGGTTCAGGTGTGAACCGATCAGCTTAGGTCCCCAACCAATCAGTTCATGCTTGAAATGATCGGTTCAGCTGGCGCAATTAGTTGTTTTGTGGAAAATCTTGAATCCTTCTACTCCTGCTTTAATCCCACATTTCCTGGGGTACATAACCCTATCCCATGACCCTCCTATATATAGGGGTATTAAGGGCTTCTCAAGAACAACTCAGAACAACAGTTGCTCTGCAAAGTTGTCGTTCTCTCTGGTTGTGGTAACCAGGAGAGTCCAAGCAAGTGCTACCCGATAAGGGAGGTACATCGAGGGAAAGATAACTACAAAAAAGCGACTGGTGGTAGGAGAGTGTGTCGGTGACTAGTACACTGATAAGAGGGTACGACTCCTTTCGGTGCCTTGTGCGACAAGGCAATCGGAGTTTTAGGTGGTCCGTGTGGACTACTTCATAGGCGGGAGACTTCTGCCACTCAGAGGACAACTGTCAATCCCGACAATCTCAGTGAGACTAGGAGCTGCACAGAAACCAGCCAAGACTGGAGGTGAAGACCGCACAAGCCGTGAGGTAACATCACCGAGAAAGCCTCGGGACAAGGTATGTCTCTACAAACCATCCTTCCTATTATATAGACGTTGACGTGATTCCTTTATTTTGGGTTTGGAGAGAAGAAAATTTTTATTTCCACTGCCTTCTCTGTCTCTCCTAAAACCCAACAGTTACTACACCAGGCACTATGAGGACCTAGGACCACCTCTACCACCATTGTTTCCATCTATACAGGTCCTTCAGATCTTGAGTTGATGCTATTGAACCTTACTTGAAATATATCTTTCTGGCAACAAATGAGAAGCTCTCAATCATTATATCAGTCTCCTTGAGCATCCAAGAGGAGGAGCAACTGACTGTGGTGATGAAGAACCATCATGCAATGTTTGGGTGGTCAGTTGTAGACATCAAGGGGATCTTCCCTACCATTTTGTAGCATAAGATTTGCATTGAAGGAGACAAGCCAACAATGCCACTTCAGTGATGTCTCAATCTGATCATGACTGAGGTGGTGAAGAAAGAGGTAGTATAACCTTTTTTGGTAGGCATAATTTATGTTATCTCTGACTCAAATTAGGTTAATCCAACCCAAGTGGTTCCTAAGAAAGGGGGGATAACTGTCACCACAAATGCAGCCAATGGATTCATATCTACTAGATTGGTGACCGGGTGGTGAGTTTGTATTGACTATCATCATTTGAATGTCACCACACTGAACGATCATTTTTTGCGTCCTTTCATTGATCAATTTCTTGAGTGGCTCGCCGCCCGCTCTCATTTCTATTTTCTTAATGGGTATTCTAGATAGAATCAGATTTCCATCAAGCCACAAGACCAAGAGAAACATACTTTCACTTGTCCCTATGGTACGTTTGCTTATCATCAAATGCCTTTTGGGTTGTACAATGTACCAACGATTTTCTAGAGATGTATGCTAGACATTTTTTTTATATGGTAGAGCGATGTCTCAAGGTTTTCAAGTATGATTTTTCGGTGCATGGAGAGTCTCTTGAGGACTGCCTTGACAGTCTTGATAAGGTTTTCTAGTGGTGTGAAGACACTCACTTAGTGCTGAATTGAGAAAAATGTCACATGATGGTGAGTGAGGAAATAGTCTTGGGATACAAGGTGTACAATAAGGGAATGGAGGTCGACCTGATTAAAATAGAAGTCATATCTAACCTACCTCCACCACCATTGGTGAAGGGGGTTAGGAGTTTCCTATGACACGCTAGATTTTATTGATGCTTCATAAAAGATTTCTCAAAAATGACTAACCCGCTATCTGAATTGTTAGAAAAAGATGATGAATTTAATTTTGACGTGTGATGTTTGAAAGCAATTGAGATGTTAAAGGAGAAACTAGTCTCTGTAGCCGTGGTTTAGGCTCCATATTGTAGCCAACCATTTGAGTTGATGTGTGATGCATCTGACTACGTGGTAGGGGTTGTTTTAGTTCAACACAAAGACAAGCACCCCATTTTGATTTAATATGCATAAAATAACCTTAATGATGCCCAAATGAATTACCCGACAACAAAAAAGAATTGTTGGCGGTAGTTTTTGCTTTTGAAATTTTTTGCCAATATTTGATAGGGGCAACGGTCACTAGGTGGACTGATCACAATCAATTAAGTATTTACTACAAAACAAGGATGCCAAGCCTAGGTTAACTAGATGGATCTTGTTACTATAAGAGTTCGATATTGAAATTAAGGATAAAGCAAGGACAAAGAATGTGGTTGCAAATCATTTATCTAGGCTTGAATGAGTGGGGGAGAAGGATCTTGATGTACCTATATTTGAAGAGTTTCCAGGTGAAAAAATGTTTTCCATAAAGGCCAAAGGCCTCTGGTTTGCAAAAATTGTAAACTACTTGGCATATGGTGAGCTGCCCCAAAGACTGGGGGTATCGAGATAATAAGATTTTGTTCCATTCCTGAAGAAATTATATGTGGGATGATCCCATTTTGCTTAAACAATGTAGAGGTGAAATTCCAAGGAAATGTGTGCCCGAATGTGAGATGGAGAGTATCTTGGCACATTGTCACTCCCTAACTATTAAGGGACACCACGCTAGTTCAAGAACATTGAACAAAGTGTTAGAGTGTGGATTTTATTGGCCGATTCTCTTTAAGGATGCATATAATTTTGTGCTTCATTGTGGTGCATGCCAACATGCATGGAATATATCAAAGATACATGAAATGCCCATAAATGTTTTTCAAGAAATTGAAGTCTTTGATTTATGGGAAAAAGATTTCATGGGTCCTTTTATGTCAATCTAATTCCAATTTATATATATTTCTTGTTGTTGATTATGTATCTAAGAGGGTGGAAGAAATTCCAACCCACACCAATGATGCTCAGGTGGTGTGCAAATTTGTGAAAGACATTTGTTTTGCAAGTTTGGGGTCCCAAGGGTGATAATAAGTGATGGTGGTTCTTTATTCACCAATAAGAAGTTTGGTGGGCTACTGAGCAAGTATGGGGTGAGACATAGAGTAGGAACATCATATCATCCATAAACCCAGGGACAAGTTGAGGTGTCTAATAGGGAGATAAAGAAAATCTTAGAAAATACAGTCTCAACCAATAGGACTAATTGGAGTATACAACATAATGATGCTCTCTACACATATAGGACAACCTATAAAACACCAATAGGAACAAATACTTTTAGGTTGGTCTATGGGAGAGCATGCCATTTACCTGTGGAACTGGAACGAAAAGCCAGATGAGCTTTGAGGAAATTGAATTATAATCTCGATGATACAGGGAAAAGGAGAATGTTGAATCTCAATGAGTTAGATTAGCTCAGACTAGATGCCTATGAAATCTCTAGGATCTACAAAGAGAGAACAAAGAAGATCCATGACCTCCATATCTTGCACTGAGTCTTCACTCCGGGACAAAACATTCTCCTATTCAATTCTAGGATCAAGTTGCATCCATAAAAATTGAGGTCTAGATGAAGTGATCCATTTGTGGTAGTTAAGGCTTTTCCCCATTGAGTAGTGGAGATCAACCATTCCATGTACATGGCTAGAGGCAGAAACATTATTTTGGGGGAGATTTTCAATGCGAGGGAGAGGAGTTGAATCTCATTGAGCTTCATTGATATTATTTGTGATTTGGTAGTCGAGCATAGGATGTAAAATGAGGGTGCTTGTTGGGAGGCAACCCAACCATCCTTAACCATTATAGGATTTTTTTCTTTATATTCATGATTCTTTAAATTATAGTTACATTGCATTATTTTCATTATAAAAAGGTGCCTTGATCATTTTTATGTGGTGTTCAGATAGAGCAAAAGTCGGTAGTACTGACAGCCCAATCAGTAATACAGATGCAATCACAAGGACAACAAGGTCGAGTTCACAAGAACTCGGCACCACTGATACAAAAGTTGGTAGTACCGATAGTTTGCAATAGGGACAGCTAAAAGTCTACCCGGAAGTACTGACGTCGACCTCTATAGCACTGAATTTTTGCAGAGAAGATGAGTTAACTAAATAGGGCTCGATACTACCGATGGCTAGCTCGGTAGTACCAATGCCATCCTACATGCTCCAAGTTTGGGATACTGAGAGATTGCTCGCCATGAAGGGAGATGAAGAAGAGGACAACAACATTGAGTAGGAACAAGAACATGAGCAAGATGAATAATAATAAGAGGAGGAAGAGGTTACCATACCTTTCATGAGTTGGTGGGTTATCTAAAAGTGCTCTAGAGGACTTGGTGCCTCTAGTTCTTCTACTCCACCACCTTCTCAAGATGATGACCCATACTCAATTGCAAGTATGTATGGGATGCTACAGGAGATGCAGTAGAGGCAACATTATCATACTACAACATTGGGGATCATCCAAGATGTCTAAGGACGGCTATACTAGAACTAGTAGGCCATCTTCGAGAATGAGAGAATTCTCCTGGACAACTAGGAGAACATGCATGTGCGCCTACAATGGGTGGAGAACTACCAATAGCCATTCTTTGACAACTACTAGAGTCAAGGTTATTTTGGTGGCTATCCACCGCCTTCAGAGATGCCACCGCCACCCTAGACATTCCAGGGGACTTTCTTCCCTTATGACCCGACAATGACACAACCACCACCATTTTGATCGGTACCACTGTTCCACCTCTATGACTGGATTTTGACTATGAGGACATAGTCAACTTCAAGCTTGGGGGGGTGTTGGAACAACTATATCCTTTATTTGTTTTTTAGTCTTTATTATTCTGAGTTGTAGGATCCACGTCTATCTAGTGTAACTATGGAGCAATATAAGCATGATTTATATCTTTTTCATCATAGATAATGTTCTTCTATGTCAGTGCAATGAAAATTAAAAATAAAAAAATGGCTTAGTTGCATTTTCTTGAGAGACACTACCTAAATGAAGTGTTTGAGTTAGTCATCTTGTGGACATTTGATATGAATATAAACCTCAATTATCAATGTAAAGTGGATGTCGATGGAGTTTGAGTCTGAGTTGATCAAACAATTAATGGGAACTTAAATTGAAATTTTAAAAAGAAATTCTAAGGTTACCCTATACAACGGTCAGTAGTAGAGAGACATACCGTAGCTTAAGAAAGGCATTGTCTCTTAATTATGTGATTCCATACATTTTTCATCCATTTTGATCCACCACTTTAAGATGATAAAGTAACCCAAATTGTTTCCTTTTGATTGCATTTCACGGCATAATAGGTGACATGATAGTGAGTATAATTTATTTATTGCATTAGTTACAAACTAAAAAGAAAAAGAGAAAAGATTTTATGCATATCATTTCGTGGCATAACAAATTACATGTAGATTTCATACATTTTGCATCATTCAGTCTACATCATGTATTCATCTATTTTCTTTTGAAATTTAAAGTGTAGGGATACACATCTGTCCCTCATAAAATAATTCGAAAAGATTTTTTTTATTAGTATAATGAAGCCCAAACATATTCTTCAATCATGCTGAAACATGGGTCAATGAAAAAAATTAAAAAAAAGAAAGAGAAGAAAGAAAATTTTCATAAAGAGGTAAGAAGGATGCCCTATCTTAGCTCAGGATGTTCTTTGAAAGAATATGAATTTATGTACATGATACATTCTTTATTTCATTTTCATCAGTCGGATAATAGTTTTCACTGCATACATCATTCCACCCACAATAGTAGGCATTAGGATTCATGCATTTACTCACCTTCACCATATTGGTTCATCATGTTTTATTTTTGCATAAATGATTCAGATGCTACTTGTGACTCTTCATAAGGCGCCTAGTTCATTCCATCCATTTCTCTTATTGATAGGACACAAATATGATTGATCCCCTCTTTCATTCTTATAAGGAGAGTTGCTTCCAATTAGTTTGGCAGTTAGGAAAGAGCAATGTAGATAGGGAATCACATGATGCACCAAGTAAATGCCTAATTGACTATGATGTTAACTGCTCTACTGATTGTGTTTCACTGATCTAAGGGTGGACATCTTTTATTGATATTCTAGGTCACTTGAGAGTAGTTTATTATTCCATTATCAATAAAGCCCAGTTTGGGACGGCCCGGTGGGGATAGTTGAGAAAGGAAATTCATAACATGTGTCCTTTTACTGACTTATCTCAAACAGATCCGAAGGTGTGTTTCTTGAGGATGATCAACATTTTAGCTTAGATGATTTGATGCACTGAATAATTGTCATTTTCACAGGCTATTTTACTATGTATTGTGTGCACTTATTGCCTATTTCATATATTAATTGTGCATGCTTTATAATTAGTAGCATGTGATACTTAAATGATCAAATATTCATTATTTTTATTGTTCCTGATTGATTTATCATTATTTTGGAGCTTACGTTCATTTTTTGTCATATTTTAGGTGATGTTACAAGAAACGTCACATCTCACTATGGATATATCTATCAGTGGTATCGACATTCGATGAAAAGGAACAAGTTGAGTTAAATCAATTCGGTAGTACCAACTTCTGAATCGGTACTACTGACATCTTAGCAGGAGTGTTCAGAATGAATCTCAATACTACTGATAGTCAGCTCGGTGGTACCGACTTTTATCAAAAATCCAACAGGGAACTTTAGAGATAGTCTCAGTACTACTGACCGGAAGCTCAGTAGTACCGACAGCTACAAAGGATCATGAGTAATTAAGGGTGTCAGTACTAATGACACCAAGTCAGTAGTATCGGCCTGACACGATCACACCAGACTAGAGATCATCATTCATCTGACAGTTGGGACTTAATGACGCCCTAAATCATTTCTATGACTTAAGGGGAGTTCGATCAGACCTAATTATCAAGCCATATTCAATTGTATGATGAAGGAGTGCAGACAAGAATGAAAGGATAGGAGCAAGCAACATTCTGGGCATTTTGAGCACTTCCTGTGGCCCGATTTGCAGTTGAAAGATGGCAAATCACAACATTCGTCAGAAGGAATCATTTAGACCATATTTATCTAGGGGTTTTTAGTTGTTCTTGATATTTTTATCATTCCTTTCTTCTTCTATATGTAAAGCAACTGAAATCATGTGAGGATAATCCCCTTGTTTCTTAGGACTCGAGAGTAGCTCGATTTTGCATTGTAATTGACAATTAAGAATTAATATCAATGTTTCTCTTAGTTTCTAGACATATTTCAATGAGTGCATCATGAATTATCTATGCTTGATCACCATAGGTAGTTATTTAGATTGTTAACTGCTTCGAGAGAGGGATTACGGGTTGGAACAATCATAGATTTACACATTTTATACGACACCTCGAGAGAGGGCCTACGAGTGTGATGAGCATAACCCAGAGATTTTGGTAAATCACCTACCTAATAACACAATTTCTATAAGAATGAGATTGGTATTAGATTAGGTAGTGAATTCTGTTGCAAGAGTGGGTAATTCTTTCTACATGTCTCTTTGTCAAGGGTTAGGAGAGAATGAATAAATGAAATAATGTTAATTGTAATGTGAACTATAGTGAAACCACAATCCTAACAATTTCTTTCCAATTGTGATCACAACTAGTATTTTTTAATTTAATTCTTGTAGTTTAGTCATTAAATCAACCAAATCACTCTTTTTCTTAGGCCTAGATTATTAGGTCATTGTTAGTAGTAGTTTCTGGATATACATTTTCCCCATGATCGATATGCGAGCCTCTTTAAGCCTATATTACATTGATACATGCACTAGTATTTTTGACGTGTAGTTTGCGTGCATTAGGGAGCATGATTTGATTCCTCATATTATATGTAGATGATATACTATTGATGGGGGATGACATCCCTACCTTACAAATGGTAAAATCTTGACTAGGAAGTACATTCTTTATGAAAGACTTTGGTGAAGAATCCTATATCTTAGGAATCAAGATCTATAGGAATATATCTAGAGTCTTCTTGGTCTAAGATAGAGCATAGACATTGACAAAGTGATGAAAAGGTTCAACATGGAGAAATAAAAGAGAGAAAACTTACCCATATCTCATGGTGTTGGTATCAATAGAGCTCAATGTCCTAGATATTGTGAAGAACGGGAACACATGATTAAGATTCCACATGCATACACTATTGGATCTATCATGTACATAATGATATACACTCATCCTAATGTCATGCATGCCTTGAGAATGATGAGCAGATATCAGTCAGATCTCAGAGAAAATCACTGAATTGTCATGAAGAACATCTTTCAGTACTTGAGAAGAATTAAGGATCAATTTCTTGTCTATGATGGTGAGAAAGAGTAGGTGGTAAAGAGTTACACCGATGCAAGTTTCTAACTGACAAAGATGATTTTAGATTGTATTCTAGATTTGTGATTTTTCTAAACAACATAATTGTAAGATGAAAGAGTTCTAAGAAACAAATAGTTGTTGATTCAACAACAGAGGTCATGTACATGCTGCCTCTAGTGCAGAAAAGGAATTTGTTTGGATCAAGAATTTTGTCACTAAACTTGGGGTGTTTCCAAGCATCAATGATATAGTAGAGTTGTATTGTAACAACAATGGAGCGATTACACTGAGGAACCTAGATCATATCAGCATTCCAAGCACATATAATGGCGGTTCCATCTCCTACGAGAGATCATACAAGAAGGATATGTGAAAATTTGTAGATATCAACTAAAATCAATGATGTTGAAACCTTGAGAAAAGCACTATCACATCAGAAGCATGAATGTCATGTTAGATCACTTGGGATTAAATTCATGGGTGATTGGCTCTAAGTGCAAGTGGGAGTCTATTGGTATGTATGCCTAGAGAAACATTCATACGATGATTGCAATGTGGCATCCTGTACTTGATTTGATTAATAATAAAGGAAATTTTCATCTATAGGTTAGTTCAATTATGAGATGATGGTATCACATTATAGACGTATAAAGAATGATATTACTCGATGACATACCTCTTCAGGTTGAGGATCTGAACAATGAGATCATATGTATGATAAGAATATATACATTCTTATTATGTCCCTAGTCATATATTATTGTGGAGACCATATCAAAAATAATAATACATAATACTATAATGTGTATTGACTTATGACAATATATCAGACAGATCCACCTTGAAAGTGATACTTGGAAACCATTGAATGGTATTCAAAATCAACTCTTATACTAATAGTGGTGATTATGGTTCTTAGACCTGAAGTCATTATACTCATCACATATTGTTTGATGTACTTTGACACCATCCAACGTGATCTTGAATAAGGGATACCATAAAGGTGGTACTCAAATACATTGTGACACATGGGGATTGAGTGTGAGTGATGATGGGATTTGTGCCTCTAGTGGGAGTTGATATCCTGGCCACTTCATAAGAGAGACTGAGAAATGCATGACTATACTCATGTAAATCAATATGTGATATGTGAGCTCACATGCATCTCAGACAGTTTGCTCTATTTCAAGGAACATGGATTGAATATTAATAGTATGACGATTCTATGCCTATAATTCAATTTGGATATCAGTGACAAAGGAACTATACAATCACAATAACATTGTTAAAAAATGTAGGTTGAAGTTGTTCTCCAACTTTCCAATTACTTAAGTGGAAATGATGTGTTTCTAGATACCACTCATTACTTGTGATGTTAGAATATAGTTGTGGACATTCACTGCCAACATAATATGAGACATTTAGGGTCATACACATAGGATGAACATGGAATAGGATTTTACTCATGAATAAGGTTCAACTCGATTTCTAAAGTGTTTAAGTAATCAACTTAAATGACTCTGGCTATTAGTTAGTTGACGGGAGTGTCTAGTAACCGATTGGAAATACTAGTCGACTGACTGGAGTGTCTAATTGACTAACTGGGAAGTTCAATCAACTGAATGGACACTTAGTAAGACTGGGTCCAGGAAGTGATGTTGACATCATGATTGTCATATTGTAAGACAATATGTTTGGGAATAGGAAAATGTCAGTCGATCAACTGGTGGTTCACAGTAACTAAAAATTCATGTAATCCATCTCCTTGTATACCTGAGCTTATGGAAATCCTAACACATCCACTTCTATATAAAGGGGGTGTGGGGTAGCCAAGGCTCTCAAAAATAGACACTCCTCATCTCAACGTTGTGGTAATGTGAGAGCCACATGCATCATACTCTTAAATGGAAGAGATAGATAAAAGGCAATAAAGTCAACACTAGCATGTTGACAAAAAGAATGTCAGGATTTCCTGGTGGTCCACGTAGAGTACATAGAGGTGTGAAGGTCATTGCCATCACGTTAGGAGGATGTCGTCAACTTCCATATGAGGTTCTACACCAAGAGCCCACTAACAAGAGTAATGATTATCACTGGACTTGCTCTAGGATCAGGTATATGTCTTACAACATTCATTCCCATTCATAGTTATTGATGTGATCCACTAGTTTCTAGAGAATATGGCCTGAAAATATTTGTTTCTACTGCTATCTCTGATGCAATGTTTCCCTACATCCTCACCTAATAAATCTTATTCCTAGTTGAGACAATAAAAAGAACTTTACATGCATATAGTGTAATACATTCAGTGTCTTAAAGCATATCATTTTTATCCTTCTGGGTCACTTAGATAAAAAATGAATCATAAAGTGTCATCCTAAAATGCACTTAATACTTTGGTTTATAGGATATAACAAGCTCTTCATGGCTAACAACCACATAAACATGGGAGCACAAGACCTTACATATGCCTTATGTCTATAAATAACATTCGTAATGTTGATCACACCATCTTTTATTGCACATTTTATAGAAGAAAATGGTCCCATCACTATAATGACAACTTTGCTTCAAGAGGTTAATAGCACTGTTATGATTCATACTCCCTATAATCTTTGTCTTAACCAATCTTTGTAGACTCATTGGAGCAGTTTAGATGTCAGTATAATATTATACATTTTAATAGAACATAAGAATAGATTCTTCAAGAATTCTCGCCACTCTATTCCTTGTATTAATACTAAAATCTACTCTATTGGATCTTCATAACTTTTTGTCAGGTGATGCACATTAAGCTCTTTAGCTGACTAGTCCTCTAGAGGCCTCTTTGTGACTTTAGATAATGACTGCCCAACTCCAACTACATTCATCACCTTTGCCAATTCTAATCTGGAGTATGAAGATATCTAACACACTTTCCACTACTGCATCATTTTGGTCTTACATATGCTTATCTTATTTTATTATCACATCCATCTACATATAGTGGGGCCACTTTTGGTGACCCATATGTCACACCTTAGTATACTCCCAGATTATTTGATTGCATCTTCTAATATAACATAATAAACTATATGTAAAAATAAGAAAATTTCTTTGCACCTTATGGACTGTTCCTGCTTGCCTACACGAGCCTCAAGTCTGGCATCATTTCTCAACCAATGGCTACAATGCATGCTAGAGCGTTATCAACACACATATTGCATTTATTAAAAGATTTTTTATATATTAAAGATGATAAAAGTAAAAAGAAATAGGAGAATAGAAAAAGGAGAGACAAGGTTAAAAGGAGGCAAGCAAAAAAGAGCTGGGATAGAAAAATAGAAAACAAAAGTAAAAGAAGAGGAAGAAAAGTAAAAAAAGAGGAGGAAAGTAGAAAAAAAAGGATGGGGGTATTATTAGAACTATGAAAAACTAAGAGAGAGGAGGATAAAATGATTAAAACTATGCCAAAGTTAGAAGAAGAAAGTAGTATTCTCTTTGTTGAGAGAGAGAGAGAGAGGAGGAAAGTATTATTTGCATTGTGAAAAAAAAGGAAACGAAAGTAGAAGAAAATGGGGAAAGTATTTTTTGGTCTTTCTTTTATTACCAATGTTATGATTTTTTGATATTACTTTTGCATCAATGTAAAGAATACATAAATGTGCACAATACATGTATTAGTGTGCCAATAATCGATACAATACATGCATTTTGGTAGATGTTATTTTCATTGTGCTAAAAAGAGGACAGAAGTATTTTTGATATTTTTTTATGTTTTTTTGGTTATATTATGAATTATTTTTGGTATTAAATAGAGGAGGAAGTAATAAGGGAGAAAAGTACCTTTTAATATTATTTTTATTTATTTGATACTTCTATGTATATTATTTGGCATGATTTGTGTATTCGTATAAAAAATAGACAAATAGGTAGGTTCATGTAGTGTTTAACACTATATTAATAGAAAGATGAGGAAAGTAAGAAAAAAATGGAGGGAAATACTTTTTGATATTATTTACACATCAATAGTAAAAAACACGAATGAGTAGGGTACATATATTATTAGTATTTAGCTAATAAAAGAAGAGGGAAGTAGAAAAAAAGAAAACAATTTTTGGTATTTACAAACAAATATATATAATAAAATCTTCTTTCCTAACTTATTCTTTTCTATCTCCCTCTTTTTCAATTTTCCTATATTTATTTTCTCATAATTATGTACCTCCCTCTCTATTTTTTGCTATTTATTCTACCTCCCTTCTTATTTATCTTATTTTTTATCTCATTTTTACTCACTTCCTCTCTCTTCATTACTACTTATGTTTGATAAAGGGGAGTGCCTTTCTCTCTCTTCATTACTACTTATGTTTGATAAAGGGGAGTGCCTCTCTCCCTTGTGAGTGAGATTGTCAAGAAACCCTTGAGGTTTTCATTCAACTGAGCACATCTTCCTTTCCAAAACTGTGTGGGTGATTTGGGGTGCAACTTATTGTGTTTAGTGTACTCAAATAGAAAATACTTACAATGCTCATTGAGAAGATTAATGCATACCCTTGCATTACTTATTCTACAACACATGCATTCATTGTTAATTTGCACGCGAGAATAAAATTCATACAAAATATCAAGCAGAGAGTCATAGTAGGCGAGTCACTAAATTTTCATATTATGGTAGGAGTTAGTTGAGTTACATGATGAAGTAATATAAGACACAACCTTGAGTTTGTATCCCTTGTCTCCATAAACCACCCATTATTTTTTGATCAACTGAAAATCACTTCAAATGATGTATAATTGACTAGAAAAAGTCAAAATAATAACAATTAGAAGTTTGTTAATGTTACCCATTTGTGCAATGAACATGTACACCATAATTTGGCAATTCATATATAGTAAAGTAACTACATATACCAACACAATACCTAGAAATAAAATGACCTACACTAGATGTTGGCTTTGTAAGCATCATGATTTAATAAAAGATAGAATATATATTTTGGCCACAAAAAATAAATAGTATTTTTTACTATTTTGTTATCAATATATAATTATTAACATTTTAATTCCCAAAAAGCAATGCTTATGAGGCAATATGTATCTAAAGAGGATGTACTGCTCCCAGTAGAGAAATATTGCTACTTAAAAAAAATACATCCAAACTGGGGCGCATTGCCCCCAGTAGAGAAATTCGTACCCAATGGAGACATTTTTTTTATTTTGCTTAATTATTTAATTATGATACCACATTAGTATATATATACATATTAAGTTACTAAATGACCATAATATATGTTTGTTTGTTACACTAACAAGTTTCAATCATAAGAATGATCTTTTACTCAACTAGCTATTTCCCACAAGTATACAAGAGTAGTTGTAGTCGAGGTCGAACACAAGCAGTGTTGGTTAGCTAGGCACAAGAGTTATGATTTTCAATAATCTAGATTGTTGTACACAAGATGATTGGATTAGAAAAACTAAATTATATATTTAAAACAAAATAGTAAATTATCTCTTAAGAAAGATTAAGATTCAAATTAAGGAGGATCCTAGACTTGGGATTTCACTATCACATCATAGCTTATATTAAAATATGAATTTAAACATGTTAATTAACTTGCAAAGGAGGTTTGTAGTCATAACTCACCTCTTGGTGAAGTGATGATGATTCTAACTCCATACATTACTCTCGTGTATGTATTTCATTTCAAATCACAAACCTTGCTCCTCAACTTAATCCCAGCCACTCTCGTGGTCAAGGACAAATTGCCAAAAGAGTAACTCCATACTCTCAAACACATCTTCTCATATCATGAAAGAAAGCATAAAACATGCAAGTATGATGGCCAATCACACAAACAAGCATTTCAGACCTGAAATAACTCATGGAACATGCAACCAACTAACATTTAGTATGAAATTCATATGTTCATACAAGCTTTGACATGGGAGTTACTCTCCCATGTCCAAGATTCAGATTCTACTCATCAATGTCTAAGAGAAAGAAGGAGCAAGCTGTAGAAAACATCAAAGGACATAGTAAAAGAGTAGAAAGAACTAGTATATCTATGAGAAGTAGTAGAATGAAGAAGAACCATGGCTAGAAGTCAAGCTCCATCCTTGCTTGCTGCACTTTCTCTAGATTTCTTACTCCCAAGCAGATAGAAGAGGAAGATGAAGATCCTTGCTGCAAATAGTGAAGAAGAAGAGGGTTCTCTCTTGAGTAACCACCTCCTATCTCCCTTGGTCTCCTCCAACTTCTCCTGGACTCCCTCTAGTCGAGTTTCCCTCCAAAAAGTCCCAAATAGTCTGTGGTAACTAACCCAAGATGGCTTGGGGTCGTATATATAAGTGTGAGATAGTTAAATTTGTGTTTAACTTAAATTTGTAGGTCACACAACGTGTCTTTTATAAGACACAGTGTGTCTTATGCAATAAATGAAGTTTGGATTGAGTTCTGGGGGTTACACGGTGTGTCTTAAATAAGACACGACATGTCTTTAATAAGACACGACATGTCTTTAATAAGACACAACATGTCTTTAATAAAACATGACATTTTACTGCCAATTTGGAGTTCTGCATTCAATTTCTGGATTGAGACATGGGGTGTCTTTTGTAAGACACATCATGTTTTTTTAAGACACGGGGTGTCTTAATTAAGACACAACATGTCAATAGCTGTTCTGGGATGTTCTGAGCTGTTGTGTATTCTGCTCATAACTTACATCGTGTAGGTCAGTTTTACATGCCGTAAAAAGTGGTATTTGTGCAGTTTCAACCCCCAAAACATGTAGATACTTGAGGAGTGATACAATAAATGATAATATGATATATTCCTCATCATTTCATTACAAAATGTAGTACCTACATTCCAAACCATGTGATAAGTAAGAATAGCTAAAAATATAGAATCTAGCCTGAATGAGAGTGATAATTGAGTCAAAACAACATGGATATGCAACCAAACATGATCCAAAAGATGATATGATTTGTGCACATCAAATTTCCCTAAGCTTGAATGATTGCTTGTCCTCAAGAAAAAAGAAATAGATACATGGATGTAGAGTAATAGGTGGGCACAATATCATAACCACATAAAAATGAATTTATGGATCTTAAAAAAGGCATTTTCATCATTCAAATATGTAACTGATTTTGAATTCAATTCTTACACTCAAGATAAAATTTAGTTTCAAATAGATATTCATATAATATTGAGTGAATCAACTATACAACAATAATTAGCAAAAAGGATGATAAAGACAATAAAGAAATGATATGCCACAAACCCAACTGATAATAAAGATGAAATGAAATGAAAATCCCTTAACGTCTTCATCCATCTGCATTCGCTTCATCATTTGAATCAAAAACTCTATTAGGATTCATATGAACAGTACTCGGTTGCTAAGTATAGGCTTACACGCATGTGGAATATTGGTTGGGGATTAGTGTCCCTCTTTTAAACACATTTCTAACCTTTTGAGTTGGAGAATTTGTGGGTGACTTATCCATCTTTTTGGGTTTCACTATATTTTCAAAAACATTCCCCCATTTTCACTTGATTTAGGTACCTCATTGGATACCTCACTGTCCTTTTCCTACCCTTCCTCTTTTGTGGATATTGCTAAGCAGATTTAGGATAGATAAGTTGGAAATTCAATCATTTATAAGAATTTTCTCTAGAAGAGCAGTGGAATATTCATTAGAATGTTGGCAATATCATCAAGATGTTAATCACAACTCTATAGTTAATAAACTCAAAATTTTTGAATTTTTACATGTGTTAGGATAAGAGAGAAAGAATTGAAATTCATGTTCAATCACATACTTAAATGCAAGATGAATTGCCATGATTATCAAAAAAAAATCAAGAGATGTGATATATGCCCAACTATTGCCAATAAGTTATTATCTTTGTGTATAAAGAGATGGTTCAAGTATATGGAGGGTATTGATCATGACAAAACTATCAATTCAATTTCATGCAATTTATTGAAAACAAAAGATTGAAATGTGAACACACAACAAAAGCAAATGACAAGATGCAAATAACATGAAAGGGAAAAATTAAAAGAACTAAGTTACCATCCAGTTGATCCCCCCTAAGCTTGAAATTTGTAGTGTCCTCACTACAGAAATCAAACTAAAAAGGTTGCAACTGGGTACCTCATCATGGTGGAAACATCAAAGTCCAAGGAGGAAAATGCTCTGATTTGCTGCTAGAATTTGATGTGCCAAAGGTTGACGCTTCCTTGCAAATATATCCTTGAGTTGGGGAAAGGGAAGACACCTATGAGCAAGAAAAGTGTCATAAAGAGTATGTGGAACAAGGACATGTGGCTTTCTTGAAGAATCAACATGTAGAGCATGTGTTGTAGCTTTCTCCCCTTTAGTTGAAACTTCATGATCGTCATGGATATCAACATCATCATACTTTGAAGGAAATATATCTATAGAAACTCCATTCTTCAATGTCACTGCCCTGAAATATGTAGGATTCATCTCTGGTGGACTAGGCAAGAAAGGTGGAAATGTTTCTTTACTAAAAATAGCTTGTTGGGTAATATTTTCTCCAATATGTGTGCATGAGTGGCTATAGCATCCACCTTAGAAGAGAGTTGGTCAATAGCATCCATCATAGATTGTCTTTGTTGATGGAACTCCTCATTTTGCTACATTTGAGTTAAAATAAATGTTGCAATCATAGACTCTAAGTTGGAAGATACTTGTGGTTGTTGTGGTTGAATGAAATTCAGGTTGACATTGTTGTAGAAGTCCAGTGGAGTGTAGCCCATTGGAGAATAAAAAGAAGAAACATAACATGTAGAAGATGAGTGTCCAAGCAACCCACATGCATCACAAATATTGTTGGCTATTTGAATTAGCTGCGTGCTTAGATTCTCAAACCTTTGTGACAAAGTGTGTAGCCTTGCTGCAATCTAGTCTATAGCACCAACCGTGTGATCTTTCACTTGCATTCTGGAAGTAGTATGTGAAAAGGAGGGGTGGTATCTTGTAGCTGGACTCCATTGGCAATGATTTGCTGCCATATCTTCAATAATAGAATAGTCTTCTCCATAAGATTTGTTCATTAGAGCTCTATTTGCAGTTGCATCAATAGACATCCTTGTATTGTAGCACAAACCATTATAGAAAGATTGCAATAGAAGCCAATTGCTTAGACTGTGATGTGGACAAAGATGTTGAATATCTTTGAACCTCTCCCATATATCATATAAGGTCTCTCCATCCCTTTGAGAATAATTGATGAGTTGACTCCTCAGCTGTAAAGTTTTACTAGTTGGAAAATATCTTGCCAAAAAGACGTTTAGAAGCTCCTCCCAAGTGTCGATTGACTTCTTTGGAAAAGTATAGAGCCATACCTTGGCTCTATCTCTAAGAGAGAATAGAAAAAGGATTAGGCGTATCCCATCAATAGGAACACCATGTATCTTTATGGTGCTTAACAACTACAAAAATTCAGCAATGTGGAGGTTTGGATCCTCCATTGGTGTCCCTCCAAATGCATTAAGTTGTAGCAATTGTATGATGACTGGGTTGATAGAAAACTCCTCTGCCTCAAATTTTGAAATATTTATAGGCCCACTCATGTGTATTGCAGCTGTACCAAAGTACTCCTTAAGAGAAGGTCATCCTCCTTGACTAGTTCTTCATGTGGATCCGGAGGATTAGGTGGATGTAGCTTAGATGGTGGTGGTGTACATGGTATGGATGTTGGTGGTGTATATGATGGTGATGAATTAGATGTGAATGATGGTGGTGTGTATGAAGGATGAGTGAATGAGGGTGGTGCATATGAAGGTGATGTGGATGAAGGTGGCATGGGTGAATGTCGTTTGGATGATGGTTGTGTGGGTTGTGATTCCTCCATACATGTTTGGGTTTCACTCCTTCTTGCTCCATGAGGGCTGCAAATGATGTGTTCATTTTCTGAATGTAGAGATATGCACGGTTCAAGGATCTTTTTATGAACACCCCATATGCTCCTGCAAATAAACAAGGTGAGTGAGATACAAAAACAAACATGGAAGATACAACAAATTATGATGATCATGATGAATTATGATTTATGGATATGATGGTGGATATGAAGGTTGTGATGTAGTCTCATTTACATATCAACAACTCTTACTCTAACAGGAATATTGATGCTCCCCGGAAACGGCGCCAAAAACTTGTTTGTTTGTTATACTAACGAGTTTCAATCATAACAATGATCTTTTATTCAACTAGCTATTTCCCACAAGTATACGAGAGTAGTTGTAGTCGAGGTTGAACACAAGGAATGTTGGTTAGCTAGGCGCAAGAGTTATGATTTTCAATATTCTAGATCATTATACACAAGATGATTGGATTAGAACAACTAAATTATATATTTAAAACAAAATAGTAAATTATCACTTAAGAAAGATTAAGATTCAGATTTAGGAGGATCCTAAACTTAGGATTTCACTATCACATCATAGTTTATATTAAAATACAAATTTAAACATGTTAATTAACTTGCAAAGGAGGTTTGTAGTCATCACTCACCTCCCGGTGAGGTGATGATGATTCTAACTCCATACATCATTCTCATGTATGTATTTCATTTCAAATCACAAACCTTACTCCTCAACTTAATCCCAGCCACTCTCGCGGTCAATGACAAATTGCCAAAAGAGTAACTCCATACTCTCAAACATATCTTCTTAGATTATGAAAGAAAGCATAAAACATACAAATATGATGGCCAATCACACAAATAAGCATTTCAGATCTGAAACAACTCTTGAAACATGTAAGCAACTAACATTTGGTACGAAATTCATATGTTCATACAAGCTATGACATGGGAGTTACTCTCCCATGTCCATGATTTAGATTCTACTCATCCATGGCTAGAGAAAGAAGGTGCAAGCAGCAGAAAACATCAAAGGACATAGTAAAAGAGTAGAAAGAACTAGTATGTCCGTGAGAAGTAGTAGAATGAACAAGAACCATGGCTAGAAGTCAAGCTCTATCCTTGCTTGTTGCACTTTCTCTAGATTTCTTACTCCCAAGTGGATAGAAGAGGAAGAAGAAGATTCTTGCTGCAAATAGTGAAGAAGAAGGAAGAAGAAGAGGGTTCTCTCTTGAGTAACCACCTCCTATCTCCCTTGGTCTCCTCCAACTTCTTATGGACTCCCTCTAGTCAAGTTGCCCACCAAAATGTCCCAAATAGTCTGTGGTAACTAACCCAAGACGACTTGGGGTCATATATATAAATGTGAGATAGTTAAATTTATGTTTAAGTGAAATCTGTAGGTCACACGACATGTCTTTTATAAGACACAATGTGTCTTATAAAATAACTAAAGTTTGTATCGAGTTCTGGGAGGTTATATGGTGTGTGTTTAACAAGACACGATATGTCTTTAATAAGACATGGCGTGCCTTTAATAAAACATGACGTTTTGCATGCAATTTTGGAGTTCTACATTCAATTTCTAGACTGAGACACGGGGTGTCTTTTATAAGACATGTCATATCTTTTTAAGACAATGTGTCTTAATTAAGACACGACGTGTCAATGGCTGTTCTGGGCTGCTGTGTATTCTGCTCATAACTTATGACGTGTAGGTCAGTTTTATATGCCGTGAAAAGTGGTATTTGTGCAGTTTTGAACCCCAAGACATGTAGATACTTGAGGAGTCATCCAATAACTGATAATATGATATATTCTTCATTATTTCATTGCAAAATGTAGTACCTACAATCCAAACTATGAGACAAGTAAGAATAGCTAAAAATATAGAATCTAGCATGAATGAGAATGATAATTGAGTCAAAACAACATAGATATGCAACCAAACATGATCTCAAATATGATATTATTTGTGCACATCAATATACCTCAACTTATATAGTTATTATATATTTAAAATAATGCCTAAAAATAATGAATTCATAAAAGAATAATATATTTCATTAATAATATTTATAATGTAAATTTTAATATTTAAAATTAATGGATACAATTCTAAAATTATATAATAAAATTTAAAATTAATGAAACACACACACATATATATATATGGGTCTTCTCATGGGAATGATGAGCTCAGAGATAGGGCCGACCCTTTTTCCAATATATATATATATATATATATATATATATATATATATATATATATATATATATATATATATATATATATAAGATATATATATATATATACATATATATACATATATATATATATATTATATATATACACACACACATATATACATATATATATACATATATATATACATATATATATAAATATACATATATATACATATATATATACACTCATATATATATACATATATATATACACATATATATATACATATATATACATATATATATATTTATATATATATATTTATATATATATAGTTAGACTAGAATAAACTTGAGTGTACAGATCACACGTACACTCCAGTGGTGTTTGCATATCTCAACAATTTTTTTGACAAATCGAAACCATTCATATTCATTGTTATAACAAATACATGTTACATGCAAAAGTTGAGCTCATTTGAATTTTTCTAAGTCACTCTTTCATGACCAACAAAATCGACACACTTAACTAATTTGAATTGCATAATTTTTTGTCACATTTAGATGCATGACCTATAAGTGTCCAAATGAGCTCAAATTTTACATGTAGTATGATCATATGATTTTTAAGAAGATAAATGGATTAGATTTTCAAAATAAACATTGCATGATGGAAAATAACTTGAGTGAATTCGGTCTCCAGTACACTCAAGTGTACTCTATCCTGGCTATATATATATATATATATATATATATATATATATATATATATATATATATATATATATTCTTGTGGGAATGACGGGCTCAGAGATAGGGACGACCCTTTTTCCAGCGCGGAAGTTCTGGGTAAAGTGTGTGTGTGTGGGTGTACATACATATTTGTACAGATACATATGTATATATGTATGTGTATATATTTAGAGAAAGGAAAGGAAGAGACTTGAGTCAAGTGAAATGCATCAAGAATGAAGATGGCAGGGTGTTGGTGAAGGACGATGATATCAAGAACCAGTGGAGAAATTACTTCCGCATAAGATTTTCAATGAAGATAATGCAAATAATACAAATAATGTTAGAGACTTGTATGACATGAATACAAGAGATATCATTTACACACGACGAGTTTTACCATTTGAGGTAAAAAATGCTTTGAAGAAGATGGAAATGTGAAAAAACATGCAAGCCAGACGGTATTCCGATTGATGTATGGAAGAGTATGGGGATGAAGGAGTTATGTGGTTAACAAAGCTCTTTAATAAGATCATGAAGACCAAGAACATGTCGGATGAGTGGAGAAATAGTACTATAGTCCTCAACTACAAGAACAAAGGTGATGTTCAAAGATGCACAAACTGTAGAGGCATCAAGTCGATGAGTCACACAATGAAGCTTTGGGAGAGGATAATTGAGCAGAGGCTAAGACCTACAACGCAAATATCAAACAACCAATTTGGTTTCTTGTTTGGATAATCTACAAAATATGCTATTTTTCTGATAAGGAGGCTTATGGAGAAGTATAGAGAAAGAAAAAGAGATCTCCATATGGTATTCATTGATTTCCAAAAGGCTTATGATCGAGTACCTAGAGAAGTATTGTGGATGGGTTTGAAGAAAAAGGGTGTGCCAATCCAATACATTGACTTGATCAAAGACATGTATGATATCTCTACTACAAGTGTGAAGACTCCTGGAGGAGAGATACTAATTTTTCCTATCACAGTTGGGGTACACCAAAGATCCACATTCAACCCATATCAGTTCGTTCTTGTTATGGATGAGCTGACAAAAGAATGTTCAAGATGATATTCCTTGGTGTATGTTATTTGTTGATGATATTGTTTTGATTGATAAAACGAAAGATGGATTAAATGATAAAGTTGAATGGTGGAGAGAGGCATTAGAATCAAATGGATTGATGATTAGCAGGAGAAAAATTGAGTATATGCATTGTGATTTCAACAAATCCTGCACTGTGAATGATGGAGCCAAGTTGGACGGAGTAGATATATCAAAATGTGATAAATTTCATTACTTGGGTTCTATTATTCAAATAGATGGGGATGTCCAAAGTGACATTTGTCACAGGATCACTGTAGGATGGTTGAAATGGAGGAGTGCAACTAGAGTATTATGTGATCAGAAGATCCCTCTCAGGCTAAAAAGTAAGTTTTATAGAACAACTATACAACCAGCCACGCTCTATGGGAGTGAATGTTGGGTGGTGAAGAAATAAGGTCTCAACAAGATGAACGTAGTTGAAATGCGTATGCTGAGATGGATGTATGGAAAAACAAAAAAAGATCGTTTGAGAAATGATTATATCGGGAATAAAGTGGGGGTTTCGAGCATTAAAGACAAGTTGTGCGATAGCCGACTTAGATGGTACAGACATGCGCAACACTGACCAACTAATGCGCCTATACGAAGCATTACTATTGAGTCTAGCACAATTAATAGAAGAGAGGAAGACCTACATTAACATGAGATGAGCTTATAAAGAGAGATTTTGAATCTCTATATGCCAAACAGAATATGGCTCATGACAGAGCTGAATGAAAAAGAAAGATCTATACAGCCGACCCAACATAGTTGGAACTAAGGCTTCAATGATGATGATGATGTATGTGTATATATATGTATATATGTATGTATATATATATATATATATATATATATATATATATATATATATATATGTGTGTGTGTGTGTGTGTGTGTGTGTGTGTGTGTCCTTTTTTCGCTGTATGTTTATACAGTTTGTGTCAATGAAGGCGTTAGCCAGCTGTAGATAGCAGTTGCAGTTGGGAGTGGCAGATCGCATTATTGTGAGAACGCTAATATGGCAGAGGAGTATAGTAGTTCCGAATGACAACAACTCTGATGTAATTGAAAATCCACCTAATTGATTCTCTTCTGCACTTGACAATTGTAGATCAACGCACACGAGCAACACGAATTACACATTTCAAGGCCATTGAGCACATCTTACGGCATGTTAACATTACACACCTGACCAGATATAATTGAAAACAACTGAAGAAGACACTCAATTTGCCGTAATAAAAAGTTCACTAAACTATCAGATTAGTTTAGTACATAGAATGCAATCTGGCAGTTGACATTGCAGTAAGGCACCTGCTCGCAAAGTTCCAGCACATGGAACAATAATTGATGACGGTAGTTTGGCGGGGAACATGTCCTAACGATTGTAGTTTCTAATTGCTTTCCTTAAATAGAACGCGCAAGTGCATACCTGTAACATGTCTCTAATTCAATAGTACTCTTTTCTTATGGAAGAACACGAGGTATCGAATTTAACAACAAATGAACGTTAAAGCATCACGGCGATGTTATTTTAAACGACCGAAGAAGATACCCGACTAGTCTTAATAAAAATTTCTCTACAAAAGAGTCAGATTATATCATGTGCCAGATGTTTGTTAATGGTGTCCCTTGGCCCGTAAATAGTTTGTTGACCAATAGTAACTCTGCTCTTCCTGTTCCCTATTTGAGTAGCTTACAAACTCGCTTTTCTTTCATTTGAATAGTAAACAAATTCACTGTTGCTTAGCTGTATAGCACAGATGCTACAAAGAAGATAGGCAATTAGAGCATGTTGTGGTTGGCCAGCAATACTGATCAAAAGTCACAAGTTAACCAGCAGAAATGTGACTTCTTACAAACTATAATGGTATTTTCAAATATACTTGTAATACTTAAACCGTTAACAACATGCTGAGGTACTATAAAAATTAATTTACTGTTAAGAGTATGTCTAAACTATCACAGTGCTAATAATAGTGCTTAAATAGGACGGCGCTTTAGTAAAATTTTAATACGTAAACACGAGAGTAAAAGTACCATAGTGTGTGAAAGTGTCATTTCTGAATGTTTTATTGTTCACAAAACCTGCTTCCTCCGTAGCGTAACTAAGACTCTTCGTGGAACTTCCTTTGACGCATTTTGCATATCTAGATTATATAAAACAAGCCGTCTTGGATTAGTCATGCAATTCTTTTCAGCATTTTTATAAAGTACAAACGCGTCCTTTAGCCATCTTGGATTAGTCATGCAAATTTTTTTCAGCATTTTTATAAATTACAAATGCATCCTTTGTACCTAATAAAGCCCCACAAAGGAGTTGGATGTAATTTTCTCCGTCATTTTTTTCAAATTACATACTGTTCCCTTTATATTTACAACAAACTTTTTTCTTTACTTTTTTTTTAATTATATATTATATTAGGAGACGCATATATACTAATATGTGGATGTAATTTCTTCTTATTTTTTGAAATTACATTTTGGTCCCTATGTGCGTACACCATACTTTTGTCTTTTATTTTTAAAATATATATTGTAGACTCATCTATACTATATGATAAAGCCAATGGATGGGGTTGGTTGCAATTTTTCTCTATTATTTTTTAAAATTACATATTGATCCATGTGTGTACACCACACTTTTGTCTTTAATTTTTGAAATTATATATTATACTAGGAGACTCATCTATATTTTTTAAAATTATATATTGGTCTTTGTGTGTGTACACCACACTTTTGGCTTGAATTTTTCAATTATATATTATATTAGGAGACTCATCTATACTATACAACAAACTTTACAGAGGGGGTTAAATGAAATTTTCTCTATTGTTTTTTAAAATTATGCATTGGTCCCAATGTGTGTACATCACACTTTTGTCTTTAATTTTTTAAATTATATATAGTAGTAGGAGGCTCATCTATACTATATAAGAAAGCCCACAGTGGGGATCAGATGTAATTTTCTCTATTATTTTTTGAAATTACATACTGGTCCTTGTGTGTCAACATCAAACTTTTGTGTTTGATTTTTTAAATTATATGTTGTAGTAGGAGGCTCATCTATACGATATAAGAAAACCCACAGTGGGGGCTAGTTGCAATTTTCAACATTAGTTTTTAAAATTACACATTGGTCCATGTGTGTCAACATCACACTTTTATCCTTAATTTTTTAAATTATATATTATAGTAGGAGGCTCATCTATACTATATAAGAAATCCCCGAAGGGGTTTGGATATAGTTTTTTCCATTATTTTTTGAAATTACATACTGGTCCCTATATATCTACACCACACTTTTGTATTTAATTTTTCAAATTATATATTGTAGTATGAGGCTCATCTATATTAAAGCCCCGAAGGCAGTTGGATGCAGTTTTCTCTAATATTTTTTAAAATTACATATTAGTCCATGTGTGTGTACATCACACTTTTGTCTTTAATTTCTTAAATTATATATTACATTAGGATGCTCATTTATACTATATAAGAATGCCTGCAGAGCGGGTTGAATGCAATTTTCTCAATTCATTTTTGAAATGCAATATTGGTCCTTATGTGTGCATACCATGTTTTTGTCTATAATTTTTTAAATTAAATTTTATATTAGGAGATTCACCTATGCAATATAAGAAAGCCCATTGAGGGGGTTCGATGCAATTCTTCCCATTATATTTTGAAATTACATACTGGTCCCTGTATGTGTACACCACACTTTTGTCTTTAATTTTTTAATTATATATTATATTAGGTGTAACGACCTCGCCTCTCGGTAACCCCCAATTAAGGGAGACCAAGAGGTCAGAGCCGTTATCCCAATTTTCAGATCAAAGGTTCGACAAATAATCAATAATAATTATGAAAATTCTACCAAGACTATATTTTCATAAAATAAAACTTTGCATACCTTTTTAAAATTTTGGATTACTAAACTTTTATCCACCACTAAAACTATTCTAACTAATCCTCCTTGTACTTTAATTCATATATTCACAATATGCCAATTTACTATTTGTCCTTTTGGGATTTTGTACCTAAATCGTTGACAAACAAAACGTCGGTCAGTATAACGAATTATATTGGTATGTGGGGGAATACAAAATTGTGCAACTATGGTAACAATGTAAGTAACCAAATATCATTTAACAATCAAGGTTACATTTTAAGCAATACTACTTAATCCATGCCTATCCCCTATCTCTGTGGTGTTCCTATAGTGGAATTAGATACTACCTCTCTCATATGGTAGATCCTTACCCCCATGGTCCTACCTCACAGGTAGCCATTACTTAGGGTTGTGGAGTCACATGGCCCTACCCAAAGGTATCCCAATCTCTGACTCATGGTGACTTGATGGACCTACCCCATAGGTAGCCATGTACTAAGTCATCTAATGACCTGATGGACCTACCCCATAGGTAGTCATGTACTAGGTCAACCTATCAAGCTATAGATGGGACTATGATTTGAGCTAGTAGGCATATATCATAGGTGATAGTCATATCCACATTATATCAAGCTACAGATGGGACTATGATTTGAGCTAGTAGGCATATAGTATGCATGAATTAAATTCATCCAACAGTTTAATTCAAGCAACCGATGAAAACTTCAGAAATCCTCAGAAAACTAGTTTGAGATATTCATAAGTGTAACCACATACCTGTGATTGTAGATTTTTGAGACAGAATCAATCAAGTAGAGAAAACCCAACCAAGAAAGCAAATATGCACAAAAATCTTGAAATAAATATACAAATTTCCTTTTATCAAGATTTATCCAAGCCCATCTTGTTTCTTAGGATTTCTATTCCAATTTTAGGGTTTCCTTTGCAATTAGGGTTTCGCCTCCACTTTTAGTATTATAAACCCTAACTCAAAAAGACTACATAAAAACCTTAAATTTCTCATCTTATCACTCTTAACAGGCTTAGGATCATTATTTAGTAATATATTTCCATAATCCAAATTAAACATGGTTTTTCTCCCTTTTACCCTAAATTATGGTTTCTAAATGTATTAATCCGAGATTAAAACCCTAAATTCCTTCGTACATAGATTAAAACCCTAAATTAGTCAACTTTTTCATGTAAAACTGATTGAAACTCTACTTTAATATTCAACAGGTTAATATTTTCCAAATTAACCTATTAAACCTCAAAGATTCATCCTTTATACCCAATTAGGGTTTCTAGTTACATTTTAATACATTTTCTATCAAATTAATATAATTTTGCAAAATGAGACAAAATTAGATTACCAAACCATTTTTATCTTGTTCCTTGTATTTTTATGATCAACTTTCATATATAAATTTTATTAATCTGAGATTCCTAGCAATTTCTATGAATTTTGCAAGAAAAATCCTTTTTCTCAAATATCGGTCAGAGATAAGAAATTACCAAAAATTGTCGGTCATTTGATCAGGAGTCCGTAGGTCTGCCTTTTGAATCTGACGCTCCTCGTCGCGCATGAGCTAAAATAGCCAGCCACTCCTTTGATTGTTGGATCTCCACATGGGATCACAGTGGAACCCGATCTAACGACCACTACTTCTCGTCCTCCTCCTTTCCTTCGCTCAACCCCGCGGTGGCATTGCGGCGGTGCTCTCGTCGGAGCAAGGTCAATACAAGGACCTAGCACATGAGAGAAGAGTGTAAGTGGATGGTTGGGTTTGTTGTGAGTTGTAGAGTCGAGTGGTGGTCTATTTATAGGGCTAGGAGGGGTCCCTTTAGGGTTTCTTCATCGGCTGTCGCCCTCACCTTCAGGTGAATTGGGCATTTTGTAACATACCGAATCTCAGGGTCTTCCCTACAATTTACCCATATTCTATCTTTTCATTTCTTTCAAGTCAATTTGGACCAATTTCATAAATTTCCCTTCTTTTATATTCTTTTTGGACTCCTTGTGCAATTTGAGCACAATTCAATGTTGAAATTACCTTTTTACCCCCATTTATGATAATAAAGGGGTGTTTGCACAAATAACCCACTTAAGGTAATAATTAAGGACTAATGATGCAAATGGAGTTTTATGAGAGGTAATAAGCGGATAATGTTAATTTGGAGCTTTTTGGATAAATATACTAGTAATAATGTGTATTTGAATTAATTAATGAGAATATTAACCTTAATTGTTTCTCTCTCTGCAAAATATGATTTTAATTCATGAAAATTTGTTATTTTGTTGAGAAATGATTATTGAAATCTTATTGTGTTTAATATAACGAAATTTAATCACATGTTTCATTAAAAGAAGTCTTTTCATATAATTCATTCATTTTAATATATTAACATACACTTTAATGAGCAATATATTTATTAAGAGCCAAATAATGAGTAATATGAAATTGAATTATTTGGCATCGTTCTAGATGCTAATATGAACCTATGGTCCAAATTTGGTGTCTTTTGGAGTTGATTTGACCCCTCAAATCGATTTTACAAACTTTTAATATAGTGTGACTATAGTAGCTGAATAGATTACATTTATGTCATTTGTAACGCTATAGTTCAGTTCATTTCTCTATTATGCTGCCCTTCAGCGCCATCTGACGGATCTGATTAGATAGACCCGTGATCCAACATTTTTAACACCTTCTCCTACCTCTAGCCATTCGGGTTGCCTGGCTCCTTAGCTCCTCTGGCTCATTCTCTCTCCCCTCTCATCCATTTCGAGTTATTCTGGTTGCGTTGAATTCGTCTCGTCGAGATTTTTTGAATAAGCCCCGACTCATCTCCTACCTCACCCTATGCTAAAAATGCCTAACTGCAGCCCCTTCTTCTTCTCCGCCATGGTTTCACAGAGTGTTCTAGAGCCATGCTCACACTTGTTTAAGGGTTGAGAAACGACCCTCAGGCTTTGAGCCTTCCTCCTCTCCCTCCAATTTCACCTCTCCTTGCCTGATACTCCCCGACCTACTACCTTTGGCATCTCTAGTGATTTCTGTGGATGCTCTCACCTCTGGCCTCCTCGGGTCGATTCATTGCACGGTAACCAACTACAACATCTCCTCTTCATTTCCACCCTAATAGATTTCCTCGCCTTTGCCTGAGTTGCCCAGTCCTATAGGGCCGCCTGCGAGCCACTGTCGGCGCCTATCTTTCCGACATTCAGGTCCTTCTCCACCGCCACCAACATTCAGTTTCTACTCTCCACCACCCTACGAACATGTGTATGTCGTCCATTTTGAGTTTCGTGAATTTGTCAGGTGTCTCTGCAATCCATCACCTTCCCTTATTTCCGGCCAGATGTGGTCTCCTTCTGCGGTGTTGAGGCACGCGAGGGTTAAGCATATGGTCAGCGAGTTCGGGGGGTCACCGCGGACTTGTATGCACAGTTTGGATCCCGAATTTCTAAGGCTTTTCTCAGTTGACCCTTCTTGTATCTCCTACTTCTACTCCTCCGCAACAATGGCTGCGGGAGTCAATCCTTAAGGCTCCTGAGCACTGCGAGACCCAAACCTGGGCTCGATGAGATCGTCGAGCGATGAGGACGTCATTAATGTCCTTGGTTTGTATCGGTAGCCAGTGCTACACGATCTGGGTTGGGGAGTGGAACTCCAGCAGCAGCGGGTCACCATGGATGTGGGCTGGAGCATACCAGGTCCGGCAATGACCAGGATGCCCATTCCCTTGCAAGCGGAGGATTTAATCCCCAGGGGCAATACAGACTATTCACACTTGGTTTTGTTTTCTCGATGTAACGATTGAAATGAACATATGACACTGGTGACCCCGTCATTTTAATTGATTTCATTTTATGCGCAAGGGTATTTTGGTCATTTCACCTATTATTTACATCGATTCACATTTTCATTTAAATTATGGTCACGCTATGGTTTTCTTACATTCTTATGGGACGATTTTACTTAATTCATAGTAAATCGATCCATGGTCAGAAAAATGCAAATAAATAGTCAATGGAAAGGATTTTTCATGTAGAACCTGATTTTATGGTTTTTGAGTCATGATTTGGATTCCTTTTTCGAAGTTTTCTTTGAATGCCTTTTTAAGTGTATAAAATGTTCTAAAATACATAATTCATTCATTTTAACTCCAAATTGGAAAAGAAAATATGTTTTATTATTCAGGAGAATATGACTAATCTATTAGACTAAGTTTTGAACCTTAAATAGTGGTTTTGAATATAAGTTCCAAAATTAGGGTTTTTCATATACTTTATGCCTTAATACATTCTAATACATGATAATGTTGACAACTAGGGAAAACGGATATGGAACACTCTAATTGATGAAATGGATGTGAATATGAATCTTCTAAAAGGTATGTGAATCATATTTTTGTATGTGACCCCTATGTATGTGAATCATATTTAGGTATGTGACACCTATTAATGTATGTGACATCTATGATGAATGTGAAATCTATGTGGAATGTATATGTATAGATGAAACCTATCCTTATGTTGGGCTTTTATCCATCCCTACATGCATTATGTGCTAGCCTTGATCTCCTCCTAAAATACCTTTTATTTGGATCTTTACTTATTTGATACTTTTGTTGCCTTTATGACTCATCTATTTGAATTATGTGAATCTTGCTATTGCCTATGTTGGCTCATATTTATGAAAAACTTGGAAATATTGTGTATTGTTGTTGCTTATGTTGGCTCCTTTATTTCATGAGTTTTATTCCCAAATGCTATGATGCAAATGTTACTTTTATATGATCACTACTGCCAAGTGAACTATTAAGCATGATGTATTTTAGGCCAAATGACAATGTAGTGTACATGAGTACAAACCACCCACAGGGCACTGAGGTTTTAGTCCTCCTGTAGGGCACTGGGGTTTTAGTCCCCCTGCCATTTTATATATTAGGCACTGGGGTTTTAGTCCCCCTGCCACTTTATAGGCACTGGGGTTTTAGTCCCCCTGCCACTGGTGAGGTCCGGTAGGTGCCTCACCCTACATTGAGATGACTTTGTGTCTTAATATATTCATGTTATGTGATTGATATTGTGGTGATTATTTATGGTAGTTTTCTCTCTCTGATTCATATACTTGCCTCATTTATTTTGAAATCTCTTATTGTAGAGAATCTTTTATATTGCAATACTTTAGATTATTTAATTGTCCTATTTCTCTTGAATAACACCTACTTTTATCTTTCTCTTACTGGATGACCCCAACCATCCAGGCTAGGATCAGAGTGTGCATGGAAGATTGGTGAACCTAAGGCTAAGGATAGAACAAGAAGAAAAGGAACATATATCTTGCATGTTCATAATTGCCTTTATATATTAAGTTGTTTTTGTTTGGAGACAATATTGGCTTAGTTTAAGTCTTCCTCTACCTAGATCCTATGCTTGTATAAAGTTTTACTCCCATTTGGGAAATTTTTATATTGTACTCTTTATACATTTTGAATAAAGTCAAGTTTTATTTCTTTCGCTGCCACACAATTGGTGTTTTTGTTTATCATGTTTAATAGTAGAGACTTGGTCTTTACAGCATGGTATCAGGGCATCAAGGTAGTTGGATTCTTGACTATTTCAAAATTGTCTCCTAGATAGAACCCTTATCATATATAGTTTCCCTATTGTAAGTTTTCACCTTAGAGCTGACCTAGCATGAAAGTTTCATTTAGGACCATAGTAATTTCATATTAAAAATAAAATTTGTCAACTTTTTGGTGAATTGTCTATTGAGAAGCTACTAGAGCAAGAAGTTGAAAGTGATGGTGTCTAGAAAGGGTTAGAGCTTGGGGCCTGGCAATAATTTCCTCTGCCCCACTAGCTTGGTAGCGAGGACTCCTAAGCTCATATGACCTGTACTGGCCTGATCTGATACAGACAGCTCGAAATAGTCTATCTTTGGGCATGTTGCCTAATTGTTGAATACCTTAGGAAAACCATAAGTGATGATTTGATCTCTTACACAAAAATCATCCTAAAATACCTATACTCCTATGTGTAGGGTTTAGTGTACCCTATGTTATACCTTGAAGCTTGGTTAGTAAATCCTTTTAGTGTTGAACCTTATGTACCTTTTACCCTTAGCTTAGCTTGACTTAGTTGACCCTTTTAAGGGGTGGAGTGAGGGTAATGGTGTTAGTACCCTATTTGGTTTTTCAAATCTTATTTCGAGGATGAAATCCCTTTTTAGGGGGATGGAATCCCAATTAAAAGCAAAATGAAATACCTTTGGAGTTATAAACCCTATCTAAGTAGACATATGCACATAATAAATTATGTGAACAAGAATTTACCAAACACATTATACTTGTAATTCAACTTGTTTGTTTATACACAAATGAATATGAAGTAAGTCATATAGAGATAGTTCATATGCTTGAACCTTAACATATTATTGATTCACATAATAATGAGTTACTCATTACTAATGGTGAATATATATAACGTTGACTATGCCACCCTAATGGTAAAATGTGTATGGATAATGTACCCTAAGGATGTTTTAACATGTAATGACCATGTTGACCTAAACCCTAATATGTAATCATCTAGCTTTGACAACATATACATATATATACCTTTCATGATACATTAGTGTCATTAGGTGTCATCATCACATAATATACCTTAATGCATATAAATGGATTATAGTCACTAAGTTATCAACACATATAAGGTATATCACCTTGTTCTCTAATGAACACCTCATCATAACTTGATATATGAATTAATTCATTAATATTTAATGGGTTACATCCTATTCACTAAAATGAGTATAATGACTTAAACATGATAATGAATAATTGGATTCACATAAATTTCATAAATGCCTAATGTGATGTAAAACATGTATAATTTATAATATGAAGTGTAATGGACGACAATGATTAATGATGTCATTAATATGAGTATGAAAGATGATATGACAATGTGCAATATGAACATTATTTGGAATTATTATAGGCTTAATAACTTGTTGGATAATATTAGCTTTTTCTACAAAATAATTTGTGATAATTCTACATGATAGTTTTAAGAGAATATTGGAAAATGAACTCATGTTATTAAGGTTTTTTGACCTAATACATTATTTAATGTTGAAATGGCTTAGTAAACCCTAATTGGCTTAAAACCCTTGATGAGGGAAATACACATGATATAATGTTGAAATGTAATTGTTTGGGAATAAAATGTGGCACAAGTGTTGGTATAATAAATATGATACCTCTTCATGATGGAGATTATGCTAATAAGGCAAAAATGTTAATTTGAGTTTGATAAAAGGCTATAGGTTTTGTGGAAACCTTAGTAACACCTGACTTATGTAGATTTTGTGTTGTACCCTAGATTAAGGGTTATAACCTAGTGTTTAAGGTTGGGAAGTTGCACACTCACCCTCTCTTTCCTCTTGTTGTGATTTTGGGGACGAAATCCTCTTTAAGGGGTGGTGTACTGTAACATACTGAATCTCAGGGTCTTCCCTACAATTTACCCATATTCTATCTTTTCATTTCTTTCAAGTCCTTTTGGACCAATTTCATAAATTTCCTTTCTTTTATATATTCTTTTTGAACTCCTTGTGCAATTTGAGCACAATTCAATGTTGAAATTACCTTTTTACCCCCATTTATGATAATAAAGGGGTGTTTGCACAAATAACCCACTTAAGGTAATAATTAAGGACTAATGATGAAAATGGAGTTTTATGAGAGATAATAAGTGGATAATGTTAATTTGGAGCTTTTTGGATAAATATATTAGTAATAATGTGTATTTGAATTAATTAATGAGAATATTAACCTTAATTGTTTCTCTCTCCTCAAAATATGATTTTAATTCATGAAAATATGTTATTTTGTTGAGAAATGATTATTGAAATCTTAATGTGTTTAATATAATGAAATTTAATCACATGTTTCATTAAAAGAAGTCTTTTCATATAATTCATTCATTTTAATATATTAACATAAACTTTAATGAGAAATATATTTATTAAGGGCCAAATAATGAGTAATACGAAATATAATTATATGGCATCGTTCTAAATGCTAATATGAACCTATGGTCCAAATTTGGTGTGGAGTTGATTTGACCCCTCAAATCGATTTTACAAACTTTTAATATAGTGTGACTATAGTAGCTGAATAGATTACATTTATGTCATTTGTAACGCTATAGTTCAGTTCATTTCTCTGTTACACGGCCCTTCAATACCATCTGACGGCTCTGATTAGATAGACCCTTGATCCAACAATTTTAACACCTTCTCCTACCTCTAGCCGTTTGGGTTGCCTGACTCCTTAGCTCCTCTGGCTCGTTCTCTCTCCCCTATCATCCGTTTCGAGTAATTCTGGTTGCATTGAAATTGCCTCGTCGAGACTTATTGAATAAGCCCCGACTCATCTCCTCCCTCACCCTATGTGAAAAATACCTAACCGCAGCCCCTTCTTCTCCACCATGGTTTCACAGAGTGTTCTAGAGACACGCTCACACCTGTTTAAGGGTTGAGAAATGACCTTCAGGCTTCGAGCCTTCCTCCTCTCCCTCCAATTTCACCTCTCCTTGCCCGATACTCCCCGACCTACTCCCTTTGGCATCTCTGGTGATTTCTGTGGCTGCTCTCACCTCTGGCCTCCTCGGGTCGATTCATTGCGTAGTAACCAACTACAACCTCTCATCTTCATTTCCACCCGAATAGATTTCCTCGCCTTTGCCTGAGTTGCCCAGTCCTATAGGGTCGCCTGCGAGCCACTGTCGATGCCTATCTTTCCGGCATTCAGGTCCTTCTCCACCGCCACCAACGTTCGGTTTCTACCCTCCACCACCCTACGAACCTGTGTATGTCGTCCGTTTTGAGTTTTGTGGATTTGTCAGGTGTCTTCGCAATCCATCACCTTCCCCTATTTCTGGCCAGATGTCGTCTCCTTCTGCGGTGTTGAGGCGCGCGAGGGTTAAGCATATGGTCAGCGAGTTTGGGGGGTCACCGCGGACTTGTATGCGCGGTTTGGATCCCAAATTGCTAAGGCTTTTCTCAGTTGACCCTTCTAGTATCTCCTGTTGCTGCTCCTCCACTACAATGGCTGCGGGAGTCAATCCTTAAGGCTCCTGAGCACTGCAAGACCCAAACTTGGGCTCGATGAGATCGTCAAGCGATGGGGACGTCAGTAATGTCCTTGGTTTGTATCGGTATCCAGTTCTACACGATTTGGGTTGTGGAGTCGAACTCCAGTAGCAGCGGGTCGCCATGGATGCGGGCTGGAGCAGACCTGGTCCGGCAATGACCAGGGTGCCCATTCCCTTGCAAGCAGAGGATTTAATCCCCAGGGGCAATACAAACTATTCACGCTTGGTTTTGTTTTCTCACTGTAACGATTGAAATGAACATATGACACTGGTGACCCCGTCATTTTAATTGATTTCATTTTATGCGCAAGGGTATTTTTTTCATTTCACCTATTATTTACATCGATTCACATTTTCATTTAAATTATGGCCACACTATGGTTTTCTTGCATTCTTATTGACCGATTTTACTCAATTCATAGTAAATCGATTCATGGTCAGAAAAATGCAAATAAATAGTCAATGGAAAGGATTTTTCATGTAGAACCTGATTTTATGGTTTTTGAGTCATGATTTGGATTCCTTTTTCAAGGTTTGCTTTGAATGCCTTTTTAAGTGTATAAAATGTTCTAAAATACATAATTAATTCATTTAACTCCAAATTGAAAAAATATATGTTTTATTATTAAGGAGAATATGACTAATCTATTAGACTAGCTTTTGAACCTTAAATCGTGGTTTTGAATATAAGTTCCAAAATTAGGGTTTTTCATATACTTTATGCCTTAATACATTCTAATACATGATAATGTTGACAACTATGGAAAACGGATATGGAACACTCTAATTGATGAAATGGATGTGAATATGAATCTTCTAAAAGGTATGTGAATCATATTTTTGTATGTGACCCCTATGTATGTGAATCATATTTAGGTATGTGACACCTATTAATGTATGTGACATCTATGATGAATGTGAAATCTATGTGGAATGTATATGTACAAATAACACCTATCCTTATGTTGGGCTTTTATCCATCCCTACCTTCATTATGTGCTAGCCTTGATCTCCTCCTAAAATACCTTTTATTTGGCTCTTTACTTATTTGATGCTTTTGTTGCCTTTATGAATCATCTATTTGAATTATGTGAATCTTGTTATTGCCTATGTTGGCTCATCTTTTTGAAATACTTGGAAATATTGTGTATTTTTGTTGCTTATGTTGGCTCCTTTATTTCATGGGTTTTATTCCCAAATGTTATGATGCAAATGTTACTTTTATATCTTTCACTACTGCCAAGTGAACTATTAAGCATGATGTATTTTAGGCCAAATGACAATGTAGTGTACATGAGTACAAACCAGCCACAGGGCACTGAGGTTTTAGTCCTCCTGCCGGGCACTGGGGTTTTAGTCCCCCTGCCATTTTATATATTAGGCACTGGGGTTTTAGTCCCCCTGCCACTTTATAGGCACTGTGGTTTTAGTCCCCCTGCCACTGGTGAGGTCCGGTAGGTGCCTCACCCTACATTGAGATGACTTTGCGTCTTAATATATTCATGCTATGTGATTGATATTGTGGTGATTGTTTATGGTAGTTTTCTCTCTCTTATTCATATACTTGCCTCATTTATTTTGAAATCTCTTATTGTAGAGAATCTTTTATATTGCAATGATTTAGATTATTTAATTGTCCTATTTCTCTTGAATAACACCTACTTTTATCTTTCTCTTGTTGGATGAGCCCAACCATCCAGGCTAGGATCAGAGTGTGCATGGAAGCTTGCTGAACCTAAGGATAAGTATAGAATAAGAAGAAAAGGAACATATATCTTGCATGTTCATAATTGCATTTATATATTAAGTTGTTTTTGTTTCGAGACAATATTGGCTTAGTTTAAGTCTTCATCTACCTAGATCCTATGCTTCTATAAAGTTGTACTCCCATTTGGGAAAGTTTTATAGTGTACTCTTTATTCATTTTGAATAAAGTCAAGTTTTATTTCTTCCGCTGCCACACAATTGGTGTTTTTGTTTATCATGTTTAATAGTAGAGACTTGGTCTTTACATGTTTCTTCTAGACGCATAAAAAGATCGACAAAATATGGTCGAGAGGGTTCGGGATCCTCTCCCAGACTCAATGGGACAAAATCCAGGCTTGCACATGCCTTGGATTGCAAGGAAATTGAAGGAGAAACTTCCCCCAAATCGGCCTGGAGTCCGAGTTCTTCAGGAGCTAGACGATGAGCGGCATCTGTTAGATTAAGATTCAACGGCCCTCATCCCTTGTGCTCAACCAAAAGGAAAATAAATTCCTATTTTTGAGATAATTCCATATATTTTAGGATAATTTGAGAAAATCATAACTCCTAATCCGTAGCTCCTTTCTATCCAAAATTTTGAGGGAATATCATTAAAGACTTAGTCTTCTATCATGACAAAGTTGGGATTATTATTTAAAGAAATTAGGTCATTTTCTTTAGTTGCAAGTTATTACTTAATTATATACCTTTTTCACCTATTTTCTCTTTCCCTTGCCATTATATTATTATCCTGAGTTCCTTGAACCTCAAGGAACCTTAATGACTTGAAATCCCATCTTGGGAATATTCCTTAGCCTTTTACTTATCTTTTTATCAATTTTCTTATTTATTTCTTTTTTTTCAATTGAATTCCTTTTTCCTTTCTTTTTATTTACCTTTCAATTGGGCTCAATAGCCAATAAAGCCCACTAAGAAAACAAACAAGGCTATTATGAACGAAAATCATTCAATTAAACAAATAACTCAACCATTGATTTCATTTATCAGTAAAAGGAGATTTACAAATATCATTATATGGTTTAGAAAAATGAGGTTATAACATCTCCCCTCCTTATAGGAATTTTTTCCTCAAAATTCAACAATCAAACAAATAAATCAGGATATGCTTTTTCCATGTCCATCTTCAACTCCCATGTAGCTTCATCCTCTCCATGGTGCTTCCAAAGAACCTTTACCATCTCTATATTCTTATTTTTGAGCTCTTTCACCTTGGTATCTAGAATCTGCAAAGGTAACTCAGGATAAGTTAGCTTCCCTTGAAGCTCAATGGGTTCAATGCTCAGCACATGGCTCGGATCTTGCACATATCACTTCAGATTGGACACATGAAACACATCATGCATCATACTATATTAAGGGGGTAACGCCAAATGATATGCGGCTTCAACAATTCGTTCTAACACTTCAAATAGACCCACGCATCGGGGACTCAACTTTCGTTGTTCTTGGCTATAGCTCGGAGCGGTCAGATCTTCAGAAAAACATCCTCTCCCATAATGAAATGCAGATCAGTCTGCCTCACAACAGCATACTACTTATGTCGATCCTGGGCTATCTTTAGTCTTTTCCTAATCAAAGTGACTTTATCACCATACACTTGGAGTTCATCTGACCTCAACATGATCCTTTCACCAACATCATCACAGTGAAGTGGTGACTGACACGATCTCCCATAAAGGGCTTCATATGGAGGCATCATGATACTGGCTTGGTAGCTATTATTGTAGGAAAACTCAGCTAAAGGTAAGTATTGCTCCCATGATCCACCCCAATAGAGCACACAAGCTCTTAGCAGGTCTGGATTGTCCTTTCTGACTGACCATCTGTCTGGGGGTGATAAGTGGTACTGAACTTCAACCTTGTACCAAGTTCCTCTTGAACTTGCTTCCACAACTTGGAAGTAAACTTTGGGTTTCTATCGAAGATGATGGAACCGGGTATGCCATGCAAACACACAATCTCTCTAATATATAACTTAGCTAAATATGACACCTTGGCAGTGGTCTTTAGGGCAAGGAAGTGTGCTGACTTGGTAAGGCGATCTACCACTACCTATATCGCATCATGACCTCTCTTTGTCAGGGGTAGACCCACCACGAAATCCATGGTGATTTGCTCCCATTTCCATTCTGGAATCTCTATAGACTATAAAAGTCCACCAGGTCGTTGGTGTTCAACCTTGCCATTTGGCACGTAAGATAGCGGACCACATATGCCAGCAATGTCTTCCTTCATTCCTGGCCACCATAAAAACCTCTACATGTCTTTAAACGTCTTGGTAGCTCTCGGGTGTACCATGTACATGGAACCATGAGCCTCTTGTAGGATATGTTCCTTCAAGGGTGAATCTTCAGGATCGCATATGTGATTCTCGAATTTGATCCCTCTATCTATTCCCAGTGAAAGATGGGTCTACCAATTCTTCATCAAGCCTTTCATCTTGTCAAGTTCCCCACTGACCAACTGTGCTGCTACAATTTCACCCAATAATTTTGCTTATATCTGGATGTTGGCCAATCGAACTCGATCCTCTAATGGTTGTGGGGTCCACACCACTAGCTCTTCTAAACTCTTCCACTGACTGGACAAAACAACTACACACCATAGTTGTTTTTGACTCAAAGCATCAGCTACGACATTCACCTTTCCTGGATGATAGGCGATGGTGAAGTCATAATCCTTCATTTACTCCATCCATAATCGCTGTCATAGGTTTAAGTCTCTCTATGTCAGGAGGTACTTCATGCTCTTATAGTCAATGAGGATCTCAGAAGTAGCACCATACATGTAATTCCTCCAAATCTTCAATGCATGTATGATAGCAACCAGTTCTAAGTCATGCGTCAGGTAATTCACCTCGTTGGGCTTGAGTTGTCTGGAGGTATATGCAACCACATACCGATTTTTTTCCAACACACAGCCAAGTCCCATCTTTGATGCGTCGGTGAAAATCATGAAACCCTCATTGCCTGATGGTAGAGTCAAAACTGGGGCAGTGGTTAGCTTCTCCTTCATCTCCTGGAAACGAGCCTCACATACATCAGACCACACGAACTTCACATCCTTCTGAGTCAACATAGTCAAAGGCAAGGCGGTATTTGAGAAATCTGTGATGAAGCACCAATAGTATCCTGCTAACCCCAAGAAGCTTCAAATCATGGAGGGGTTCTTCGGTGTAGGCCAGTCTCGAACTGCTAACACTTTAGCTGGATCTACGACGATCGTTCCTCCTGAGATGATGTGTCCAAGGAACATGACTGGGTTTATCCAAAACTCACATTTGGAGAATTTCCCGTAAAACTTCTACTTTCTCAAGATATCAAGGACTCTACTTAGGTGGTCTCGGTGTTGATCTAAGTCATCATAATAGACCAAGATGTCGTCTATGAACACTATGACAAATGAGTCAAGGAAGGGTTGAAACACACTATCCATAAGATTCATGAAGACACTGGGTGCATTGGACAACCCAAAAGGCATAACCACAAACTCAGTGTGGCCATAACGGGTTCTAAAAGTGGTTTTCAGAATGTCCTCAGTCTTGACTCTCAACTGGTGGTAACCTGATCTCAAGTCAATCTTGGAAAAGACTCGAGCAAACTTTAACTGGTCAAACAAGTCATCTATCCAGGGTAAAGGGTATTTGTTCTTAATGGTAGCCTGATTGATCATCTGGTAGTCTATGCACATTCAGAGCGAACCATCCTTTTTCTTTACAAAAAGAACTGGTGCTCCCCATGGTGATGTGCTAGGGCGGATAAAACCCTTGTCTAACAATTCTTGCAATTGTTTCTTCAACTCGAGCAACTCAGCAGGGGTCATCCTATAAGGTTCCCGTGAAATAGGGTTTGTCCCTGGAGCTAGCTCTATGGAAAAATCTACCTCTCTCTCGGGAGGAATCCCAGGTAGATCATATGGGAAAACATCTGCATAGCTCCTGACTACCTCTATTTCTTCTAAGGATTGCACCTTGGGTTCTGGCTCGGTAAGTACTGCTAGGAAAGCTTGACACCCTTTACTCATCATCCGCTCTGCCTTCAAGGATGACACATACAGGATGGTGGTGGCATCTTTCCTACCCTTAATGATGAAAGGTGGGTGACCTAGTTTCTTAATGATCACTTTCTTCTCCCTACAGTCAATATTGGCCCTATAAGTATAAATCCAATCCATACCAATGATTACATCAGAGTCATTCATATCAAGAAGGATAAAGTCTGTAGGAAACTCATGATCTCAATATTTCATAGGTATCACCGGAGTTTTCAAAAGAGATGTAAAGATCCAACCGCTTGGGGTTGTAACATCTAAGACATACCCTAAATCCTTGATATCCAAACAAAGCATAGTTGCGAGATTTCTCAAAATGAAATTATTAGTAGATCCAGAGTCAAATAAAGCTTTTACATTTTTCCCCATGACTTCAAGCATGCCTACATTGTTTTCACCCTACATTAGACCATTACATGCTTATCTTAAACCATAAAAGAAAATTCTATGGGTTATTACCCTTGATCAACCGATTAGCATTTGCTTGAGCCTCCTCATTGTCAATAGAAAACACTCGAGCTTGTCTTCTTTCTCCAGCAGGTGGGGTGACAGCTATAGGTGGGGCTGCCACAGGTTGGGCTGCTACTGGCCCTGGTCCTCTTGGATCTGGCAGAGGACAAGCAACTTGGAGATGTTCCTCTTATTGACAACAGTAGTAGACCTTCTTCTTATAGCGGCACTCAGTGGTATGCCACATCCCGCAGGTACGGCCTTGAGGTCGGTTGTTCTCTTGATGGGGTTTTCCTTTTCCTCCATGTCTTCCTTTGGCATGGTTATTCCCTTGACCTTTCTTGTGATTGTTCTTCTAGCCTTGGGTTCCTTCAGTGAAACCCAAATATCCCTTGGGTGGATTTTGAGCAGGCATCACTGTCCTCTCCATGTCCAGGGTAGTGTTGTAAGCTTTGGCGAAGGTTTTTGGTTTACTTGCCATCACATGGGGCTTGATGGCAGGGTGAATATGCTCTATGAAGTGGTCCACCCTTCTTTCCTCATCCATCATAGGCCCAAAATGCTCCAGGATTTTAAACTTGCGCCCAAAATCTGCCACATATGAGTTTCCTTGAGTCATGTTGGTGAACTCCCTTTCCTTTTCTTTCTTAGCTGAGGCAGGGATGAATCTGGCACTGAAGATTGTCTTGAAGTCGGCCCATACCATTGGTTCTTCAGCCAAATCTCAGCCTATGATGTGTGTTTCCCACCATATCTTGGTTGCTCCTCCCAAGAGGTGAGAAGAAAAGAGAACCTTCTTGCTTGGCTACACCTTAAGCATGCATAATCCATTCTTGACTGCAAGCAGCCAAGCCTCCGCCTTTTTGACCACTTCAGACTTATCCTCCCCCCAGAACTACTCGATGTTCAACTTGACAAAGTCTAAGATGGTGGGTCCCAGTCAAGGACGAATAGGAAGTGGCTCTCCATTCTCACCTCTAGCTATATCTAGGAGGGCCAAGGCACTAATGGCCTCCGTCAGCCTCTTATGTTGCTCCATCCACAAAACATCTGGGGTGTGAACTACCATGGTTGGTTGTAGACCACCAGATTGGTCATATTATATCTTGGCCTCCTCCTCGTACACATGTTGCTCCTCGTACACCTGTTCCTCCTCTTATTTAAGGTTGTCGAAGGGTATCGATTTAGGGTTGGGGACCTCATTTGTAGTTTCTTCATATCTCTTCATCTTCTTCGAGGATTCACCACTATGGTTCCTCTTCCTCTTCTTGGAAGATACTTTTCCCTTGTGTGAAGGTCCACCACCATTGGGGCCATCTGGGATAGCCACGGTCTTCACTCGAGCCATCTACATAAGCATACAAATAGACCTTTTAGTCTATACTTTTAAGCTAATTATACTTATGTTGATGATATCTTATTACGTATCTTTTATTAATTTGATGGAGGATTCCTTAATTCCTAACATATTTACCCATACCTCAAGAGGGTGAGGAAGAGAGAGAAAAAGCCTAACTCTTAAAATCCTTAATATAATGTGAGATGAGAAGGGATGAACAAAATGAGAGACTCCTAAAGGTATCTTATTTCGAGTCAGATCCTAAGACATTGGCCAGGCAGTCACACAGATATGGGAGTCCTCGTATTCTGACTAGCGGTGTAGAGGAAAATATTGCCAGCCCTCGGACATGATCCTTTTCTAGACACCTGTTTCTGTTGGATAATCCTCTAATAACTCCCTCGGTTCTATGGAATTTGTAAAATTTAATAATGATTAAAGATTAAATGAGGAACCTACGCTCTGATATCAATTGTAACGACCTCGCCTCCCGGTAACCCCCAATTAAGGGAGACCAAGAGTTCAGAGCCATTATCCCAATTTCCAGATTAAAGGTTCAACAAATAATCAATAATAATTATGAAAATTCTACCAAGACTATACTGAAAAGATGTAATAAAATAAAACTTTGCATACCTTTTTAAAACTTTGGATTATGAAACTTTTATCCACCACTGAAACTATTCTAACTAATCCTCCTTGTACTTTAATTCATGTATTCACAATATGCCAATTTACTATTTGTCCTTTTGGGATTTTGTACCTAAATCGCTGACAAACAAAATGTCGGTCAGTATAAAGAATTATACTGGTATGTGGGTGAATACAAAATTGTGCAACTATAGTAATAATGTAAGTAACTAAATATCATTTAACTATCAAGGTTAAGTTTTAAGAAATACTACTCAATCCATACCTATCCCCTATCTCTGTGTTGTCCTTGTAGTGGACTTGGATACTACCTCTCTCATATGGTAGATCCTTACCCCCATGGTCCTACCTCACAGGTAGCCATTACTTAGGGTTGTGGAGTCACATGGCCCTACCCAAATGTAGCCCAATCTCTGACTCATGGTGACTTGATGGACCTACCGCGTAGGTAGCCATGTACTAAGTCATCCAATGACGTGATGGACCTACCCCATAGGTAGCCATGTACTAGGTCAGCCTATCAAGCTACAGAGGGGACTAGGATCTGAGCTAGTAGGCATATATCTTAGGTGATAGTCATATCCACATTATAGTATGCATGAATTAAATTCGTCCAACAGTTTAATTCAAGCAACCAATGAAAACTTCGGAAATCCTCACAAAACTAGTTCGAGATATTCATAAGCATAACCACATACTTGTGATTGCAGATTTTTGAGATAGAATCAATCAAGTAGAGAAAACCCAACGAAGCAAGAAAGCATGCACATAAATCTTGAAATAAATATACAAATTTCCTTTTATCAAGATTTATCTGAACCCATCTTGTTTCTTAGGAATTCTATTCCAATTTTAGGGTTTCCTTTGCAATTAGGGTTTTGCCTCCACTTTTAGTATTATAAACCCTAATTCAACAAGACTACATAAAAACCTTAAATTTCTCATCTTATCACTCCTAACATGCTTAGGATCATTATTTAGTAATATATTTCCACAATCCAAAATAAACATGGTTTTTCTCCCGTTTACCCTAAATTAGTGTTTCTAAATGTATTATCCTTCATACATAGATTAAAACCCTAAACTAGTCAACTTTTTCATGTAAAATAGATTGAACCTCTACTTTAATATTCAACAGGTTAATACATCTCAAATTAACCTATTAAACCTCAAAGATTCATCCTTTATACGCAATTAGGGTTTCTAATTACCTTTTAATACATTTTCTATCAAATTAATATACTTTTGCAAAACGAGAGAGAATTAGGTTACCAAACAATTTTTATCTTGTTCTTCGTATTTTTCTGATCAACTTTCATATATAAAGTTTATTAATCTGAGATTCCTAACAATTTCTATGAATTTCATAAGAAAAATCCTTTTTCTAGAATTTCGGTCAGAGAGAAGAAATTACCAAAAAATGTCGACCGTTTGATTAGTAGTCCGCTGGTCTGCCCTTTGAATCTGACGCTCCTCGTTGCACATGAGCTAAATTATCCAACCACTCCTTGGATCATTGGATCTCCACGCGGGATCACGGTGGAACCCACTACTACAGAAAAGGCTTTTGGTGTCGATTATTTAGAGCCTTTTGCATCGATTTCCAAGCGACACCCAAGTGGGCACCACTAAAGGGTGACACCTTCAGCATTGGTTTCTAACCGATGGCATAACCTTTCCCGCCACCAAAAACGCACCAGCAAGGGAACTATAAGCATCAGTTCTTAACAAAAACTGACACTATATCATGATCAAAGACGTCGATTATTAAACCAACACCGACGCCATAACCCTTCCCGCCACTGAAAATGTGCCAGCAAGGGAACTATAAGTTCTTAACAAAAACTGACACTATATCATGATCAAAGAAAACCGACACTATATCATGGTTAAATACGTCGGTTATTAAACAATAACCGACACCATATCTCTGCCAGCACGACCGTGCTTCCCAACACAGCTGTGGTGCCTGGCCACTATAAGTGTCGATTCTTACAAATAACTGACGCCAGCCATTGAAGAGACGTCGGGTTTTTGCTAATAACCGACGATGTATGTCATTATTGCCGATTTTATAAAATTAATTGATGCCTATGTTCTGATTTTTTTTCTTATCAGTTTCAGGCCTACTGTTTGGCTGGTCAGTAGGATGCAGAACCTGTAGTTTAATTCTGAACTACAGGTTTACAACATCCATTGATATCAGCCAACAACATGCCACAATCCTGCAAAGTCATTCACATTCAGACACATGTATTGATCAAATACATGTAGAAACCTGCAAAGTCATTTACATTCACATTTAGTTCCATTCATTTCATCTGTTTTCACATTCAGACCTTCATGTATTGATTAGAAAAAGTCATTCACATTCACACATATGACAATTCAGAAAAAGTCATTCACATTCACACAAAAATAATTATGAGAAAAAAGTTTAAAAATATCATTCTTTATTCATCATCGTCATCATTGTCATTAGAACCCCAATTATATTTAAAAATTCCCACTACTGGTAGGGCTTTTGACCATTCTTCTCTTACAACATCTAATTCCTCCCTCGTATAGGGAGTATGTACATCTAATAACTTTCCACCTATGCTGAAGTTAGTTTTAAACACCTACAAAGAGAATGACGTATATATATATATAATTAATAATATATAATAAGATTGATATATCTCATATTATCTAATGAGACTATATATAATATCTTCTGTATAGTATCAATTTCCATTGCGGCATGTTTGATGATTAGGTCCATAAATCACATCCCGTAGTAGGCACATGCCCAACCGTGGTCTTGTGTAGAACACTATAAATTGAAACATACAAAATATTCAAAAATATAAATAAGCACAGTTCACATAAATAATATATACATTGGAGTTGGGAAATTACTTTCACATTCTTCCAAATTAGTGGTTGATTCTTTTTCATGGGGACCTTTTCTCCAGCTTTTTTGAACTCTTGTAAAGCCCTACATGTTAATGTAACACATTAAATTGCATAATTAAATAGTAATGTAATAATAGATGTTAACAAATATAAAAATATGAAATATTTCTCACGAGAATAATGTCCTTTCCATTGTGTTTCCATATAATGTATTCAATTCATTCCCCATAGGATCTAGATAATAGACAGTGAACGTCTTGGGGACAATAATTAGTAACTCCCAATGCCTACCACTACAGGTAAGAAAGTTAAAAATTAATAACTCAAAATCCACAATAAAAATGTAATTTTCTTAAGTCCAAATTATAAGCAAAGTAAACTTACTCGACATTGAATGGAGCTATTATAACTGTCTTCTTATTTTTACCAAAATATTCAAAAGCATCACAACAGTATGAAGTAACTGAAGAAGGGTCAATATCTACAAGACTAATCAAAGATGGAACCAAAAATCCCACATGGGAAAATGCAAAATATGTACATATCGTGTGTAAGTGGCTACAAAACATGTATTACGTATGCATTAATGTATAAGGAACCAGATCACCGTATATAAAATAAGGTAGTATGCAAAACTTGTATAAATAGATTGAAATCGTATGATTGACCTGCAACATCCTCTGGAATTTTAACTTTTATAGGGCAATTTTGATCATGTTCTGCAATCCATACTTCCATACCCCTACAATTAGGACCTAACAAGGTGTGTAGGTACCTTGAAAGTGAACTTGGTAGTTGAGGAGGTGGATGTGGAGGCCGAGATATAGCGGGTGTCATCTTTTTGACCTGTATATATAATTTTAGATCAATTGACTCATATACACACACTAACAAATTAACATTATGTAAATTAACCATACAATATTAATATAGAAGACATCCTCTTTGGGCCACATTATCACTGTGCCTTCTGCCTCACCAAGCATTTCAGAATCTGGGTGGGCATATGGCAGTTGAAGATCCCTCAGGGAGTATATGTATCGGGCTCACACGAACCGCAGCAGCTGGTACTGGAGTCTCATGAAACTTCTCCCCTGGAAGGGCTGGGAAAGCATGTGCCTCTACAACAATATATTCTTGACTTTTTAGATGGCATGGATTCAACCCCTTCAAATTTACATAAAGAATGTTATATACATATATACATAAACATATCATCTTGAAAAGACTAGCTAGTATGTCATAAAAATACTTACAGAAGATATTCTAGGTGGTGGGTCTACATGATTACTCCCAACCTCTATAGTAGGAGTAATAGAAGTGTGGCACATCACATGTACTGTGTGAGTGGCCATATGAGATGCCTGCCACTTCACCATTTCTTCTTGGACGTTCCTCTCAATTAATTCATCTACCTATACATGGATAAAAGAAACATAGCTATCGATTATTGAATTCCCTTTCACAATAACATTCTAAAAAAAGAATAGGTTACCTCAACTTGTGAAATTTCCTCTTTTGGGATAGGTTTACGCTGGGATGGCCCAAAGAACGCTTTGATGACCATACCAGTGCCTGCACCCATAACACGTACAGGATGCTCTGGGTTACCCAGAGCAACTGTCAATTCATCCCTTGTGCCCTCAGGGATGAACTTGCCTTCCTTCCTCTGCTCGTATAGCTCCTACTAATCACCATCAACAGAAATTGGTAAGTAAACATAATAATAATCAATATCGATCCATTTCTCTAAGAGTTTAATTTTACCATTTTTGCAGCTGCCTTAGCACTTGCGGGCTTTGTTATATCTCCCTTCTTATTTTGCCTCCCAGCTATCCACATAGCATGGCGAGGCAGAGGTGTGGGACCAATAGTAGAGGACTCTTGAGTAGCAGCAGACTGAGCAGTAGACTCAGCCTGTAGTCTTTGGCGAACACCTGCATAGCCTCTTGGACCCATTGATTGGTCATGCACATTCAATGCACGCCTTGCTCTTTGAGCATCATTGATAGCCTTGTTAGTAAGCACATTGATTTGGTTAGTAACACCAAAGGTTAATCTTGAATAGGTGAATACATAAGAATGTATACTAATTAAATTGGGAGTGACGCTTAATACCTTGAATTCATATGTTTTTCTTTGGGTAACAAACTCCTCCTAGTCTTTGGTTTCCAGGTAGTACCATTTCTCAGTGGCTTCCTTCTACCTAAATTTATTTTTTAAAGAGAATACAAAAAAAAATTATTAGTGTAGAGTTAGTCAAAAAGTGATCAATGTCTAGAATTGGAAATCAATCCAGAACCTCTTCTCAGCATCGTGTATGTAATCTCGGGTGAGATGTGTCCTATAGTTCCTTAGGACCCTCCCACAGCGTTGCATCACGTATTTACGATGCAACTTTTCATCCAAATCAAATATACTCTGCAAAATAGAATTTCTATTAACTAGTATCCTAAAAATTAGTAATCTACAAAAATAGAATTGCAAATAATAATAACTAACACATAGTTCCTTCCATACTAAGTATTTCATCCCCTTAGGAACTTTATGCCAGGATTCAAAAATAGGACTACAATGGATGTGAGTATGAACCCCAAGATATGAAATAAATGAGTTGTGGTTCACTCAAATTGGATTTCCTACATGATCGAAATCCACAGCTAGTTTGGGTCCATTGCCCCTTTTCCGTAGTAACTTGTTCATCATTGTGATACCCCTCACTTTGTCAATTTTTTTTGTTGCTCATCCAGTGTCCCAATTTCTTCAGGGGGTACATCACCAACCTAAAATTTGACCCAAAAAACACACTTACATGATATAACTATAAATGAACATATAGATAGAAACCTCAGGGATATATTTTTAAAACTTACATTGTGAGACGGCACATTGACATCCTCACCCTCATGGTAATCATTAGCACGGTCATCAGGAGAATGCGTACCCATCTGAAAGTTCACAATCACATTGTAAAGTTCACATTGTAAAGTAATATTCACATTGTAAAGTTCACATTGTAAAGTAATTCATTTGGAATGGACATCCGTGATTTGTCCATTCTATGATCAAAGAGAAAACAAGTATATATTAGAACAGGATTAGGGTCTAGGGTTAAAAGATTAGAATTTATGGTTAAAACTTTAGGGTTTAAGGTCTTATATATAATAAATGTGTACCACCTATCCCATTCTTGAACACCTAATCTCACTAGTAAGTGTATAATGTGTATTGCATTTTCAAGAAAATTGTGGCAACATTTCCCTTCTTGAAAACCCAATACACATTATACACTTACATCCTAAGTGAGATTAGGTGTTCAAGAACAGTCCCAAATTGGAGACTATCCAAGATTTACTCCTAATGAGTAAATCTTTGGCGGGTTTCTAGGCCAACAAAATATAACATCAGTCCCTTGTTCACAACCCCATTCAACACACAATTTTAGTTAAAAAAACCACTTGTGGATAGCCATAACAACATAACAAAAAAGTCATGTCACAATAGAAACATGTCCTTAACCTAATATACAAATATTTGTAACAAAACTCATTAGGAAGACCATTCACATTGTTTCTTGTAAGAACATCATGATCTCCCCATACCTCATCCAGGCTCATCATTCAATGTGTGATACATAAGATTAATACAACATTATTTAAAAGACATGATGTTCATGTGACATCAACTTAGGGTTACAACAACATAGAGAGAGAAATTACTCTATCATTATAATAATCACACAAGAGGCTATGTACCGTTATCTCTTACTTGCATTAGGGTTAGGTTAAGAATTATGAGCTGAATTAGGTCAAGCATTGTCATCATTTATGGAGTCAACAACACATGATGAACATATAGTCCAGTAATCTACATCAACCGTTCAGATCTGGAGCTCAAGATGTGTGGGGGAGCATTAATAACCATGAAGCAGATAATAGGCACAGAAGCAGAAGAGGAGGAAGAAGGGTACCTTTTGAGCAGGTGAGTAGGGAGCAGGGTGCAGCGGCCGCGGCAAGCAAGGAGCAGGGACTGGAGGTGAGTAGGGAGCAGGCAAGTAGGGAGAAGGGACGACGATGGTGAGCAGGAGAAGGGAGCAGCGACAACAACAACAGTGGTGGAGGCGGTGAGCAAAACAGCAGTGACGGTGAGCGGCAGAAGGAATCGCGCAAATTGCCAGACCTAAGCATAGTCGGCAATGAAACAGAGAGAAAGGCGGGGAAGGGGAAGAGTCTGTTTTGCACGGGTGCTATTAAGTTAACAATAGGCCTCGGTTATTAAAAACAAATGATGCTTATAACAATAGGCGTCGGTCACTATAAACAAATTGACACCTATGTTCAATGATAGTCATTGGTTTCAGCTAGAAAACTCGACATCTATCTACATATGACAACAAAAAAATGTTCTCAAATTATGACCATAGTCGTCGGTTGTCCTCGAAAACTGACGCCAAAGGGAGTGTAAATTTTCATGGGGACAGCTTGTGAAAACACATCGACGTCGGTTATTGTAAGAACACTGACGATGAAAATGGGTCCAATTTTTGTCCCGTGAAAAACCTTTAGTCGTCGGTTGATTTGTTAACAACCGACGTCGTATGTTAAATTTTGGAGGTAATTTTTTTCCACTGGAAAATTTGGATTTGGCAGTCGATTTTAGGCTCAGTTTCTTATTGAGGAACCGACACTAAATAAAAAGTGATACCCGTGTTAGGCCTCTCTTCAAAGATAGATGTCGGTTTGTGTATTCAACCAACGTTGTAGGGTTTAGGCATTGGTTTCCTGTATACAACTGATGCTTGTAAATATGACGTTATAAGCCATTTTTGTACTAGTGACCCGATCTAATGGCTATTGCCTCTCGTCCTCCTCCTTTCCTTTGCTCAACCCCACAGTGGCATCACGGTGGTGCTCTCGCCGGAGCAAGGTTAATCCAGGGACCTAGGGCACGAGAGTAGAGGGTAAGCGGCTAGTTGGGTTCATTGTGAGTTGGAGAGTCGAGTGGGGGTCTATTTATAGGGCTAGGGGGGGTTCCTTTAGGGTTTCTCCATCGGTCGTTGCCCTCACCTTCGGGTGAATTGGGAGTTTCTTCTAGACGCGTCAAAAGCTCGACAAAATAGGGTCGAGATGGTTCATAATCCTCTCCCAGACTCAATGGGACAAAATCTAGGCTTGCACATGCCTTGGGTTGTAAGGAAATCGAAGGGGAAACTTCCCCCAAATTGGCCTGAAGTCCGAGTTCTTCAGGAATTGGACAATCAACAACATCTGTTAGATCAAGATCCAACGACCCTCATCCCTTACGCTCAACCAAAAGGAAAATAAATTCCTATATTCAAGATAATTCCATATATTTTAGGATAATTTGAGAAAATCATAACTCCTAATCCATAGCTCCTTTTTATCCCAAATTTTGAGAGAATCTCATTAAAGACTTAATTTTTTATCATGCCAAATTTGGGTTTATTATTTAAAGAAATAGGGTCCTTTTCTTTAGTTGCAAGTTATCACTTAATTATATACCTTTTTCACTTATTTTCTCTTTCCCTTGCCATTATATTATTATCCTGAGTTCCTTGAACCTCAAGGAACCTTAATGGCTCGAAATCCCATCTTGGAAATATTCCTTAGCCTTTTACTTATCTTTTATCCATTTTCTTATTTATTTCTTTTTTTTTTCAATTGAATTCCTTTTTCCTTTCTTTTTCTTTACCTTTCCATTAGGCTCAATAGCCAATAAAGCCCTCTAAGAAAACAAACAAGGCTATTATGAACAAAAATCATTCAATTAAACAAATAACTCAACCATTGATTTCATTTATCAGTAGAAGGAGATTTACAAATCTCATTACATGATTTAGAAAAATGAGGTTATAACATTAGGAGACTCATCTTTTCTATTAAAAAAAGTCTGATGCAATTTTCCCTATTAGTTTTTTAAACTACATACTGGCCCCTATGTGTCTACATCACACTTTTGTCTTTAATTTTTAAAATTATATATTATAGTAGGAGGCTCATCTATACTATATAAGAAAGCCCCAGAGAGGGTTGGATGCGATTTTCTCTATTTTTTGAAATTACATATTGGTCCCTGTGTGTACACCAAACTTTTGTCTTTAACTTTTAAAATTATATATTATATTAGGAGGCTCATTTATATACTATATAAGAAAGCCCGAGAGGGGGTTGGATTTGATTTTCTTCATTATTTTTTAAAATTACATATTGGACCCTGCGTGTAAACCACACTTTCGTCTTTAATTTTTAAATTATATATTACATAAGGAGTCTTATCTATACTATATAAAAAAGCCAATGGAGGGGGTTGGATGTAATTTTCTCCATTTTTTAAAATTACATATTGGCCCCTCTATGTGTACACCACACGTTTGTCTTTAATTTCTTAAATTATATATATATTAGGAGACTCATCTATACTATATAAGAAAGCCCGTGGAGGGGGTTGGATGTATTTTTTTCTATTATTGTTTGAAATTACATACTGGTCCATATCTGTGTACACCACACTTTTGTCTTTAATTTCTTAAATTATATATTATATTAAGACTCATCTATACTATATAACAAAATCCACATAGGCGGTTGGATGTAATTTTTTCTATTATTTTTTAAAATTACATATTGGTCATTTTGTGTATGAGATGACCTATTAAGATATATATTGTACATATTCGTTGCATCTTCTTTTCTCAAAGTTTAACCTAGAAATATTCATTGCAGCCTACTAAGTCATCCGTACATATCACCAAATTATGCCTAGTATTTATAGCGTAGACTGGCTGCCCCTAGCAGGCTAACTTCGGATCAGAAATATCACTGCCATAGCATCACTATCATTCTTCTTCAACGTTGCTTCAGGAGATAATCTACTGGTGTTCTAGATCAATCAATTAACATGAACCGAAAAACATGATAATATCATACACATTTAGCAAGAAAGCACTATGAATTTTAAATTAACACGAACAAAGTATATTCGACCCGTAAAAACTTTCAATGTTTATATAAGTCATTATTTATAACACCAACCAGAAATCAGACTACAAATTTGAGGGATATAGGTGAACCCAGAGGTCAGACTACAAAATTGAGAGATATAGGAAAATATGTATGCTTTGTCGAAAGGGCTGACAGTCGTTGTGCCAGTTCATGGAATTACACCATGATTATAATTAAGCGTAATTGAAAATTGCTACCCAACTAATATTCCAATCATGCCGGCATGCAATGATTGAAGAGTATATATTTTTTAATATTGTTTTTGTCTGAAAATCTTATATTTTAGGGAAGGACAGAGCATAAAAGGGTGCTCCGTCCCTGGAATACTCGGCTAAATCAGCCTCAACAATGTTTACATCGCTTCTAGGAAAAGGGAAAAACTAGTTATGAAACTTCTATGAGCTAAATTACCAATGGCATGAGCTTCCCTATTGTTACTACGATTTAAAAACTTCAAGCTAAAGTACTCGAAATTCCTACTTGAGCAGCAGATGTCGTCACTGAGTACCTAGGTAATCCCTCCTGCACTCATCCAGTGTACAGGCTTGGACCACCGTATGTGCTTCACTCTCAAACTCCACCCATCGTAGTCCTGCTTGGATTGTCCAGTTCGTGGCTGCCCTCAGCCCAATCGCCTCAGCTATGGTGGCTTCTGCGCCACTTGCAATCTGCGCCACTTGCCCCAGTATGATCTTGGTCCACTTCCGCTCATGTGTTTCTGCTTGTGCTCCGTTGCCTGGCTTCCAATCTCTTTGCGCCTTCCTTGAATCCCGTATAACAACGCCCGATAGATAGTTCTGAAACCGATAGTATATATCCACCTGATTGCTATAAAAAACTCTGCTAGTCCTGCTATTCCACGTCGCCCATAGAGCTGCTACTAACTCATACCGCATGTCATTGTCACCGCTATTCAAAATGATATTAAGTGCCTTTATCCCTTCAACAATCCTTTGGGTCCTGCCGTCCAAGCGCTCCCACAACTCTGTTGCATTAGGGCATCTGAATAAGACATAAGAGATAGATTCTTGTTCCAAATAGCACAACTTGCACCTCCCATCTTGCACACAATGTCTGTCGTAGAGTCGTCACATGCAAGCTAGGCTTCCAGGGCCAATTCTACAGAGGAAATGTGCCACCATGGGGGCCATCCCGTCCTCCAGAAACTTCTCCACAGCGACTCCTTGTTGCACCATATGCCTATGTGCTTGTTCTCTTTTGAGTAGTCCCAACCAGTATGCCGACCTGACCGTATAGTCTCCGCCTGTAGTTTTACACCACATAAGCTCGTCCTTTTGCCTCCTATGGCTCAGCGGTATAACCTTTATGTATGCTGCCACTTGGGCCGGAAAAAATTATTGTTACGACCCCACCTCTCAATAACCTCCAATTAAGGGAGACCGAGAGGTGGAAGCCGCACCCATAACTTTCGGATCAAAGGTTCGACAATTAACCAAGAATAATTATCAAATTTTAACAGACTATACTGAAAAGATGAAGAAAATAAATTTTTGCATACCTTTTTGAAAACTTAGATTTTCTAAACTTCTATCCACTTAAGGATTCTACTCTAACTACTCCTCCTTGTATTTTACTTCATGTATTTCACAATATGACGATTTACTATTTTTCCTTTTGGCTTGTACCTAAAACGTCGACAAACAAAACGTCGGTCAACCGAAGCTGGTATGTGGGGGAAACAATAAACGTGCAACTATGATAACAACATCATCATTCAATTAATCATTTAACAATCAAGGTTACGTTTTAAATATAACTTCGCGATCCAAGGGTACCCTATCCTCTGTGTTGTCCCCATTAAACCCCTCATGATCCACCTATAAGTGCATCAATTGCTAGGGTTGAGTCACATGGCACTACTCATAAGTAGCTCACTCCTTAACTCATGGCAGGCTAATGAGTCTCATGGCACTACACGTAGGTAGCCCAGTTTCTAACTCTTGGTAACCTAGACCTTGCTCTAGGATTACCCTTTTTTTTTTAGCCTTTTCATTACAATAGAGGTGGACCCGGATCTAGTCAGTTATATACGCACATTTATAGTGATAATCATAGTCACTTTATAGTTGCATGAATTAAATAAACACACAACAGTTATTTTCAAGCAACCGGTTAAAACTTCGGGAATCACCGTGAAACTAGAGCGATTATTCATAATCGTAACCACATACCTGATTTGATGAGTCATGCAGATTATTTAACACATACTTCATGTATATACAATCAAGCCAATCAACAGATCCAAGCAAGTAATCACATAATTCCTGAAAAGAATATGTACCCTTTTTACTACACACTTTATCAAGAATCTACTTTATTGACTTAGATTCTCTTTCTAGGGTTTCTAATCCACATTAAGGTTTCATTAATATTCATTAGGGTTTCTTAGATCAATTTCTCAAACTTTATCCTTTTTAAGTTTGCAAATCCTAAAATATTCTTTTCCATTTTTATGAACCTTAATTGCTCAACTATTCCTTTTAATAGTCTTTTATACCCAAATTGACTTAGGATCATCACATCCCTATTTATCCATAGATTTGAACAGTTAAACCAATTAAAAGACATTCATCAAAATTAGGGTTTTCAAGCTCTTTAGTGCATAATCATGCATAAAACCCTAAATTAAACCAATTATATAAAAAGATCATCTTTTTAGATCCTATTCTCACTTTTATCAATAACATGTTAATATCAACTTGAATTACGTCATTAAGTCCATTTATCATCAACTCTAAGGGTTTTTCCTTAATTAAATAATTAAAGATGATAACTTTATGCCCTTTTCAAATTTCATACATATTTAAGCACATAAACTCTAAATTAGACTAATCATGTGCAAAGTTATTCCTTTTTGAACATTATGTACCCTAAAGATCCATTAAACCCTATTAAACACATTAATCATATCAAAATAGGGTTTCTTAATCATCATTACACTAAATTTAATAACCTCTATTACTTTTCGAATTGCAAACATAATCAGGTTCCAATTATATTTTTAATGGATTCCTCTTGTTTTTCTGAGCAAAATTCATGTATTATGTGTTCTCATCGGAGCTACCAATTAGGAGTTATGATTTTTGCATTAAACCACTTACTTGACCAATCGGATGGCGCCCGTCATCCAGCTCATTCAACGTTGCTTGGCCTTTTGGAACATAACTGAATTACAACTTTACCCCCGCGTAAGTCGACTGTGTCTTCATCCCGCGGAGGGCAAAAATGTCCAATGGCAATCTGTTGTCTTCAACCTTCAGAACGGCTGCCGCAACAGCCCTAGCCGCACCATGCGGCCCTTCTCCTTCCTCTCCTGAACCCCGACGACCTCCGGGAAAGGTCCCTCCACCTCCGGCGCTCCTTGGCGCATCCGGTGAAGGTCTAAGGTGGAGCCAAGGTGCCTGAGAAGAGCTGCGCGATCATGTTGTTGCAGACGTCAAAAACAACCGTGTGGCTACTTCGGTGGGCGGTTTATGGCACGGCGACGCTGGCTAGGTCATGTTCTGACCTCGGCACACATCCATCCTCCAACGCAACCCCTCCTGGGCTTCTCTCTGTGCCAGGGTCACGAAACTTCCCTTTGCTAGGGTTTATGAACAAGAAACATGGAAGAAGAAGAGAAGTTGGTGTCTGTGATCTCCTGAACTCGGCCCAATGCCTTACCCCTTATTTAGGGGGGAGTGCAAAGCCCTAAGGCGTGCCTCCTGAGGACTCAAGTCCCAACTTGAAAGGAAACACACTTTCCTTGGTTGTGAAGCAACAACCTCTCTCTCTCTCTCTCTCTCTCTCTCTTCACTATTCTTTTCTAATATCCTTCATTATTTGGATGTTTTAGGAATTCGAAATTCCTTTTACTTACTCCCTTTTATTCTTGCTTTTTAATCCATTGATCATGAAATCCTATTTTCCTTTATAGAAAAATACTTTCCTTTTAAACAATACCACATAATTTATTAATAAAACAACACATTATCCTCTTATTTTGCCTTTTTAGTATTTTATTATCCTCTTATTTTGCCTTTTTAGTATTTTCTCTTTATTTACTCTTTATTGGGACTCCTTGGATCCCATGATACTCCTTTATTTCGAAATTCTTTTTATTGGATACTTATTATCCTTCTAGATCCATCATTGTGCAATATTGCAAATTATCTTGTTTATTTCTCATTAATATATCTCTTTTTGAGGATTTCTTTTTATTTCTCTTTTATTTTCCTCATTGGCATTCCTTTTAATATTAGCAACCTCATGGATACGAAATTTTCCCAAGAAATCTCATTTATGCCTCTTTCCACTCATTTTCCACATTTCATCATCATTTTCAATTTATTTCTTAATAAAGAAATACTTGATTAATCTTTTCTTTTCTTATTGCTTTCTTTTTGCAACCTTGGACTCCTTGGTACCCAAGGAACCCAAGAGGCACGAAATCCTCTTTGGATTTGCCTTCTAGAGGTTTCTACATATTTCTTCAATTATCCATTTACTAATTGAATTTCCTTATTATTTGGGCCCAATAGCCAATAAAGCCCACAACACAAGCATCAAGGCTATTGTAAACGAAATCTATTTATTTGAAGCAAATTATATCATTATTTGTTCAAATATCTTTAATATGAGAAATTACATTTCTCACCAAATGAACCCAAAAATTGGGGTTGTAACATCCTTCCCCTCTTATAGGAATTTTGTCCTCAAAATTCTATCAAGCAAACAAACAATTCAGGATAAGACTTTTCCATGTCCATCATTGGCCCCTATGTGGCTTTACCGTACTCATGGCGCATCTAAATAACCTTTATCATCACATATTCTTTTCTCTGAGTTCTTTCGTCCTGGCATCTTTAAACTACACAGGTGACTCAGGCTATTTCAGCCTCCATTGGGGCTCACTAGGTTCATTGCTCAGCACATGGTCGGGGTACCTCACATAGTGCTCTAAATTGGACACATGGAACTCATCACACATCACCTTATCCTGAGGGGTAAGATCAATCATAACCTTTTTCACCAATCCATATCAAAAGAACCCATGCATCGGGGACTCAGCTCTCTTAGCTATAACTTAGAGGGGTCGGATTTTCACATACTCTATCACAGTAACTTGTATGTCAGTTTACTTTGCATCTGCTCACGACTCTCATCGTATCTAGGCTCCTTTCAGCCCTTACACAAACAAAGTGACTTCATCTACACGCACTGTGGTCCCTTTTCTAACCATCATGTGGCCCTTTTCTATCCATCATGTGGTCCTTTCACCAACATCACCTTACTGAAGTGGTGACCGACACAACCTCCCTTACAGAGCTTCTTTAAAATCTCGATACTGGCTATGGTGGTCATCATCACATCTTTCATAGAACAAGAACTGTCTCTAGCTATCACCCTGAACGAGCACATATGCTCTCATCAGACCCTTTAGTCTGGATCATACTAACCATTAGTTAGGGGTGATAAACTGTACTAACATCGAGTTCTTTATGTACCTACTTCCACCTTCTGGAAGGGAACCTTTAGGTCAAACTCCAGAACCTTTGAACTCACTTTATGGTGTAGTTGAACCATTTCTCTCATGGGTAGTTCAACCAGGTCTGTCCCTTGACAGAACTCTTTATTTCTCATGTCATCTAGGTAAGGCGAACTACCATAACCCATATTGCATCTTGACCTTCCCTGATCCAGGGGAGACTTACAACATCCATTGTGATGAACTCCCTTTCTCTTCCGGGGACTTTTTATCCTTTATATCAATGCACGGGGTTACTGGTGTTCGCCCTTTACCCTTGGCTTGCATGACCATATACCACATGCAACTTTATCTTAGGTATTTAAAGTACCACTATCACTTATTATCTTGGTAGTACCACGGTATTAAGTCATGATCTCCTGTATTGTCATGATTCCTTAAGATAGATTCCTCAGAAACCCTAATTAAACCACTCTAGTCGGGGTTTCATCACCTTCTTTTCCAAAGAAGTGCACTTGAGGTTCTACCACCATCCTTTCATCATATCAAGGACTAGACGGGCTAACAAAAAAACTCTTAACTTTTCAACGTATCTTGTTATATCTGAGTGTTATCCAAACACCTCTCCTTTTCAAACTTAGGGTTAGCCAAACAACCTCTTCTAGATTCTAATCAAACAAGTCAGATGTATCTCAACCAGAGGATCCATTACCACTTCACATCCTTAGGTATTAGGTAACATTGAAGACATACACTTCCATGCATTTCACTTATCATCTTACCTCAAACTCTATGTCTATCTTCATTTAGAACACCCTCGGATTTCCTCATTACGGTGATCAAACTCAACCTGGTATAACTTGTAAGTTCCACTTAGCTCAGGATAAAAATATCCTCATAAGGTGACTACCTCATTCCTCTTATTCTTTGCAAACCATGTATCATTCACTTTACCTAGGTAGGTTATCTTCTCTATCCCTATTTCTCATGGCGACGTTCCAACCTACATCATCTCTTATCCTTGGTGTATGGCATGTGTAATGTCCTATCTCTCACCCCCATAACAAGAGGAAATAAGAATTTGGCTGCAGTCCAAATACAGAGTTCCTCCTGTTCCAAGAGTAGAGATGGCACATCCCACGTTGCCCATATACCTTTACATCTAAGTTGCAACATGCCACATATGTCTCTACATCACAGACATCGTGATAACAAACTAATCTTAAACCTACTGAGATTTATATCCTTGGTCATCTCCTCTAGGTCTATAGGGTACCGGCTCTTTTGGAGTCATCCCTCTTCCCTCATGCATCAAGAGAGTGCCCTACTCATCTTCTCTTTGGTTCCCATGAGTTCATGAAGGTGATCAATCTCCTAACCCATGGCCCTCAGACAATGGTAGCTGTTACCTCCCAACCCTATGGTCATGTGCAACTGGGGAATTAGGCAACTCCTACTTTCATCGGTCTTATCCCTACCTGACCCTAGGATAGCCTTAGGATTCTCCATCATAGTACATGTTCACTTAGAACCTAACCCAAGTCTTCATCATCTCTCTTTCTGCATTCATGGGCTGGCTTCCATCCTTTCATTAGGGTCATGGCAACCTGCCTACCTTGGTCAAGCCCCATACCGGTTACCTCCATGGTAACACATTCATATGCAATTAGAGATGGATATCTATGGGTCTATAGGTTCATCTCACACAATGTACTTTTCACTTAGCTTCTCAAGATCTTGTGAGACCTCTTTAGGTTACCTTAAACCACAAAACTGATATACACCCTACCAAAGGGGTCCCTCTCCCAGGATGGGAGGAAAACTATCTCTTGATAGCAAGGTCACAAAAGCTCTTAGGTCTAGGGTTTACATCCACAAGAGCCTACTTAACCCTAGCAAGCTATTAAGGCAAGCAAATCACCTACTGAACCATGCTAGGTCATACTTGTCCTCTTTCCTCGATGTTGGGTCAAGATCATACTTTCCTTTATCATCAACCTAGTTGTGAGGGGTTCATCAATCATACCTTTAAACCTAAGGGGGTTTCACTTTCCATTATGCATGAGGAGTACCATGCTCGAAACTATAGAAACTAAATTCTCATCATGAGCATTAGGTATACCACTTCCCCTCTTAGGCCTAGGAACCCTAGGTTCACCTTTAGGTGTCCAACTGCCTGCTCTATCTCTTAACCATGAATCAAGCTTACAAAAGGCATAACGTGCACTTCTTGTCATCCTTCAACTCGAGCAACACTTAGAGTTGGATCCTCCTCAAGGATAAACCATAAGGTACAAGGCCTCATAACCTATTACAAATCCTCTTCAGGGTATAGAGAACATCTTCTTCCTTTCTCAGAAGGTAAACACTTATACCGTAGGCTCATAGGTGCCAGAAGCCTCATTCTCTCTCTATGGTTTGGTTACTCTCAAGCTAACCAAAACATCATAAACCTCTAAGAAACAAGCATGTGGTGACCATTATCATCCACTTAGGTCGCATCATCCTCCACTCCCAACTTCTCCTCGTATCTCGGAGTCTAGGATTCCAACCTTCTTGTTGGGTTTCCTACTCTCTCTCTAGAGCTAACCCTACAACCAACCTCACCATTAGAGGTACTCTATCCATGAAGGATCAAGCTCACCAGCATACCTCTACGTGGGCGAAGCCTATGCTCCCACTTATGTGTTCCCATGATTACCCATAGCCCCTTACGCTTATCTTATAAGCCATCCATCTTATTCTTCTGTCCTCAGTTTTAACTTATTGCTCATACTACTGATGTACCCTGGGTGCAAGCTATATCTTACATGCAACAACCCTTAAGGTTTCTATAGGTTCTTCACTAACATCATCATCTAAGGAGCTATCCTTTACCCTAACATGCACGACCCTTCCTAGGGTTGGGTTTCCAAAGACGTTAGGTCACCCATGGATCATATGACATCCCAAAGGCATGTCCCTTCAAAAACCTAGTCTAACTCATCTCTCTCTAACCTTTACGTAGGGTTAGGGTTAGCATCATCCTCAGAGGATGTGCCAGGTCTCTACTTGTAATGGAGATCTCTATCTCCAATACTAACTTATCCTCCTGACAAGAAGGTATAGCCTTAGGTCTCTTTTGAGGACATGACAACTTATGTCATACGACCTAAGCATGTATCTATTCTTTAATTTGCGCTTAATCTACTAAGCTTATGTCCATGACATTTTATTTACATGCTTTTCATTAATTTGGTGGAGGATTCCTTAAACCTTATTAACCTTACCCATACCTCAAGAGGGTGAGGAGAAGAAAGGAAACCCTAATCCTTAAGGTCCTTAATAGAATTTTGTGACGAGAAGGGATGAATAAGATGAGAAAGTCCTAAAGGTATCTTATTTCGAATCATACCCTAAGACTTTGGCCAGGCAGTCACACGGATCCGGGAGTCCTCGTATTCCGACTAGCGGTGCGGAGGAAAATATTGCCAGCCCCTGGTCGTGATCCTTTTCTAGATACCTCCGTCTTTCGGATAATCCTCTAATAACTCCCTTGGGCTCTATGGAGTTTGTAAAATTTAATAATTATCAATGGTTAACTGAGGAACCTACGCTCTGATACCAAATGTTACGACCCCACCTCCCAATAACCCCCAATTAAGGGAGACTGAGAGGTCGAAGATGCACCCATAACTTCCGGATCAAAGGTTTGGCAATTAACCAAGACTAATTCTCAAATTTTAACAGACTATACTGAAAAGCTGAAGAAAATAAATTTTTGCATACCTTTTTGAAAACTTGGATTTTCTAAACTTCTATCCACTTAAGGATTCTACTCTAACTACTCCTCCTTGTATTTTACTTCATGTATTTCACAATATGATGATTACTGTTTGTCCTTTCGGCTTGTACCTAAAACGCCGACAAACAAAACATCGGTCAGCCGAAGCTGGTATGTGGGGGAAACAATCAACGTGCAACTATGATAACAAAATCATCATTCAATTAATCATTTAACAATCAAGGTTACATTTTAAATATAACTCCGTGATCCAAGGGTACCCTATCCTATGTGTTGTCCCCATTATACCCCTCATGATCCACCTATAAGTGAACCAATTTCTAGGGTTGAGTCACATGGCACTACTCGTAAGTAGCCCACTCCTTAACTCATGGCAGGCTAATGAGTCTCATGGCACTACACGTAGGTAGCCCAGTTTCTAACTCTCGGTAACCTAGACCTTGCTCTAGGATTTCCCCTTTTTTTTAGCCTTTTCATTACAATAGAGGTGGACCCGGATCTAGTCAGTTATATACACACATTTATAGTGATAATCACAGTCACTTTATAGTTGCATGAATTAAATAAACACACAACAGTTATTTTCAAGCAACCGGTTAAAACTTCGGGAATCATCGTGAAACTACAGCGATTATTCATTATCGTAACCACATACCTGATTTGATGAGTCATGCAGATTATTTAACACATACTTCATGTATATACAATCAAGCCAATCAACCGATCCAAGAAAGTAATCAAATAATTCCTAAAAAGAATATGTACCCTTTTTACTACACAATTTATCAAGAATCTACTTTATTGACTTGGATTCTCTTTCTAGGGTTTCTAATCCGCATTAAGGTTTCATTAATATTCATTAGGGTTTCTTAGATCAATTTCACAAAATTTATCCTTTTTAAGTTAGCAAACCCTAAAATATCCTTTTCAATGTTTATGAACCTTAATTGCTCAACTATTCCTTTTAATAGTCTTTTATACCCAAATTGACTTAGGATCATCACATTCCTATTTATCCATGGATTTGAACAATTAAACCAATTAAAAGACATTCATCAAAATTAGGGTTTTCAAGCTCTTTAGTGCATAATAATGCAAAAAACCCTAAATTAAACCAATTATTTAAAAAGATCATCTTTTTAGATCCTATTCTCACTTTTATCAATAACAAGTTAATATCAACTTGAATTACGTCATTAAGTCCATTTATCATCAAATCTAAGGGTTTTTCCTTAATTAAATCATTAAAGATGATAACTTTATGCCCTTTTCAAATTTCATGCATATTTAAGCAAACAAACTCTAAATTAGACTAATCATGTGCAAAGTTATTTCTTTTTGAACATTATGTACCCTAAAGATCCATTAAACCCTATTAAACACATTAATCATATCAAAATAGGGTTTCTTAATCATCATTACACTAAAGTTAATAACCTCTATTACTTTTCGAATTGCAAACATAATCAGGTTCCAATTATATTTTTAATGGATTCCTCTTGTTTTTCAGAGCAAAATTCATGTATTATGTGTTCTCATCGGAGCTACCAATTAGGAGTTATGATTTTTGCATTAAACCACTTACTTGACCAATCGGATGGCACCACGTCATCCAGCTCATGCAACGTTGCTTGGCCTTTTGGAACATAACTGAATTAGAACTTTACCCCCACGTAAGTCGACTGTGTCTTCAGCCCGCGGAGGGCAAAAATGTCCAATGGCAATATGTTGTCTTCAACCTTCATAACGGCTGCCGCAACAGCCCTAGTTGCACCATACGGCCCTTCTCCTTCCTCTCCTAAACCCCGACGACCTCCGGGAAAGGTCCCTCCACCTCTGGCGCTCCTTGGCACAGACGGTGAAGGTCTAAGGTGGAGCCAAGGTGCCCGAGAAGTGCTACACGATCCTGCTATTGCATACGTCAAAAATAGCCATGTGGCTGCTTCGGTGGGTGGTTTAGGGCACGTCGACACTGGCTAGGTCATGTTCTGACCTCGGCACACATCCATCCTCCAACGCAACCCCTCCTGGGCTTCTCTCTGTTCCAGGGTCGCGAAACTTCCCTTTTCTAGGGTTTATGAACAAGAAACATGGAAGAAGAAGAGAAGTTGGTGTGTGTGATCTCCTAAACTCGGCCCAATGCCTTACCCCTTATATAGGGGGGGAGTGCAAAGCCCTAAGGCGTGCCTCCCGAGGACTCAAGTCCCAACTTGAAAGGAAACACACTTTCCTTGGTTGTGAAGCAACAACCTCTCTCTCTCTCTCTCTCTCTCTCTTCACTATTCTTTTCGAATATCCTTCATCATTTGGATGTTTTAGGAATTCGAAATTCCTTTTACTTACTCCCTTTTATTCTTGCTTTTTAATCCATTGATCACGAAATCCTATTTTCCTTTATAGAAAAATACTTTCCTTTTAAACAATACCACATAATTTATTAATAAAACAACACATTATCCTCTTATTTTGCCTTTTTAGTATTTTCTCTTTCTTTCCTCTTTATTGGGACTCCTTGGATCCCAAGATACTCCTTTATTTCCAAATTCTTTTTATTGGATACTTATTATCCTTCTAGATGCATCATTATGCAATATTGCACATTATCTTGTTTATTTCTCATTAATATATCTCTTTTTGAGGATTTCTTTTTATTTCTCTTTTATTTTCCTCATTGGCATTCCTTTTAATATTAGCAACCTCATGGATACGAAATTTCCCCAAGAAATCTCATTTATGCCTCTTTCCACTCATTTTCCACATTTCATCATCATTTTCAATTTATTTCTTAATAAAGAAATACTTGATTAATCTTTTCTTTTCTTATTGCTTTCTTTTTGCAACCTTGGACTCCTTGGTACCCAAGGAACCCAAGAGGCACGAAATACTCTTTGGATTTTCCTTCTAGAGGTTTCTACATATTTCTTCAATTATCCATTTACTAATTGAATTTCCTTGTTATTTGGGACCAATAGCCAATAAAGCCCACAACACAAGCATCAAGGCTATTGTAAGCAAAATCTATTTATTTGAAGCAAATTATATCATTATTTTTTCAAATATTTTTAATATGAGAAATTACATTTCTCACCAAATGAACCCAAAAATTGGGGTTGTAACAATTATTGTATCTTTGTAGCAGCCCATCCTGTCCCAGATGGATGGAAGAGTGCACTAACCCTCTCATTTTTCTCTGTACTGGAATTTTGGTAACCTTCCAAGGTATCATTCTGTGTTGGTAGCCAACGGTCCATCCATATGTTGATCTGTGTCCCATCCCCCACTCTTCATATTACCCCTTCCATAGATAAGGTTTTGGAGTTCCAAAGACTCCTCCATGTATATCTAGGATTATATCCCCATTGAGCCTCCCAAATAGATGTTCTTGGAAAATAACAAGCCCTTAGAACCCAGCATGCAAGACATTGAATCCTAGAATGCAGTCTCCAGAGTTGTTTTGCAAGGAGGTTTTGGTTAAATACATGCACGTTTTTGAAGCCCAACCCCCTTGCCTCTTCGGCTGAAGCATTTTGTTCTAACTTATCCAATTGAGCTTCATTTCGGTCCCTTTCACTCCCCACCAGAATCTAGAAATAGAACTAAGGATTCCTTCAATCGTTCTTGTAGGCAACTGAAATACACTAATGACATAAGTTTGTATAGTTTGAGCATCTGCTTTAATATGCACTTCATTTCCAGGCTTTGACAAGAGTTTCTCGGACCATCCTTGAAGTTTCCTCCCTTCAGGTTCCTTTATGTCGCTGAACACATGTTTCTTGGATCTCCCTATTGTTGTTGGGAGACCAAGATATTTGGCATGTCTTTCTACCTCTCACACCTTTAGTAACCCTTTCAATTCTTTCTACTTTTGATTGGGCACACCTGTGCTAAAAAAAATCTTTCATCTTGGATAAATTTATATGTTGACCCAATGCCTGTTTGTACTGGCTGATAATTTCAACTACCTTCACAAATTCTACATGTAGTTTCCCTAGCAAAGAGAATACTATCATCTACAAAGAAGAGGTGAGATATTCTTGGTGCTCTCCTACAAATTTTGATGCCATGCATGGCGTTATTATATGAAACAACAATAAGAGAAGTAGAGAAAACTTTAACACATAAAATAAAATAAGAAGGTGAGAGATGGTCTTCCTATCTTAATCCTCGAGTTGGCTTGATCTTTCTAGTTATGTTCCATTGACGGAGAAACAAATGGTGTACAAATGTGATACAGTCATATATTATGCTTTTCTACTTCTCCCAAAACCCATCATTTCCATAACATGTAGTAGACAATTCCATTCGACCATGTCATATGCCTTTCCCATATCTAGTTCCTTTTGTCCCCTTAAAAAGTTCATATGCTATGAGGGCATTGTCAGTAATCATCCTTCTAGGAATAAAGGCACTCTGGTTCTTTATCACCAGACTGTCCATATAGGGTTTAAGCAGGTTCACCACCACTTTGGATGCAATCTTGTACAGAACATTGCAGAGACATATCGATCTAAACTTTCCCATCTCAGTTGGCTTCTCGTTTTTGGGTATGGGAACCACCAGGGTGTCATTCACTTCTTCCATGCTCCTCTCCCCTTCTACCATTCTTTGATGTAGCTTGCCACATCTTTTCCTATTATTCCTCATTACTTTTGGAAGAAAAGTTCCTTCATACCATCCGGTCCCGGTGCCTTGTTTGGTAACATTTGTTTTAATGTTTGCCAAATTTATTTGTTAGAAAAATCCCTTTCCAGCCATGAGTTCAGTTTGACATCCACCTTTCTTGTAATCCCTCCCGTAGCATGAGCAAAGTGCATTAGGTTGTTGGTTTAAAATAATTCATTAAATTGGAGATCATGTCTTCCTCCATATGCCATATTCCTTGTTTATCTTTAAGCCTATCAATGTAGTTTCTTCTTTTTCTGTTTGAAGCTTTTTGGTGAAAATATACCGTGTTTCTATCTGTGTCTTTCATTTCATTTAGTCAAGCTCTAGCACCAATACTTTTATTTTTCCTCAACCAGAATTGCAACTCTTTGGAGACTTGCTCTACCCTTGCCATATTTAGTCGATCTGGCAGTAAAGCTTGTAAAGTCTTCAAACTTTCTTGTAAATCCTGCACCTCCCTCCTCTCACCAAATTTTTTATCAGCCCACACCTACAACTTTGCCCTACATCTCGTCAACTTACTAATAAAATTTTCATCTCCTCTTTGTACCCATGTTGAATATATTGTGTCTGGGCATGCCTCTTCTGACACCCACATAGGTTCAAAGATGAATTGACTAGTTCTTTTCTTCTTTTGAACTTCTCTGTTATCCGCTGAGACAATAAGGGGTGCATGGTCAGATTTGTAGATGGAACACTCTACAATATGTGCATTGCCCTCTCCACTCCAGGATGACCATCGCTTTATCAAGCCTTTCTTGTGCCAGTATCTCTGATCTGTGTCCCCATCTCCACGTGTAGATAGTTATGAGAAAACCCAGATATACCAAGGCACAATCATCAATAGCTTCTTGGAAAAAGGTAATCACTTTTTCTTCTTTTGGTGTCCCTCCAATCTTTTCATTGTTGGAAACTATCTCATTGAAGTCACGGAAGAAAATTGCCGGCCCCTCATCTTTGCTTTTCATATGTCTCATCATATCCCATGTCTTTTGTTTTTGTTGTTGATTTACCCAACCATATACTCCTATGGATCTTCATTTATTACCTCCTTCCCTATCATCCACTAAACACTCCACATGTCTTTGACAGTAATTCAGAATTTCCACGACTAGGTCCTTCCACAAGAAACCAATACCTATTGCCTTACCAATGTTAGATATGAAAATACCATTATTGAAACCACAACTCCTTTTTACATCCTCTAGCTTTGTCCCTGCTATCATGGTTTCCATCAAGAAAACCATATTTGGATGTTCCCTCCCACACCATGGTCAGAGGGCCTTGGAAGTGTTAAGATTGCCCATCTCCTGACAATTCCAACTCAAGATTTTCATTATTCTTCACGGGGATGTGTTGCACCAGCCTGTGCAACTTGGACATCACCTGCCCTATTGTTTTCCTCAGAGTAGTTCCTCCCCTATTTTTCCCTCTTCCCTGCCTCAGACATAAAGTCCTCCTCATCTAGTTCAATGTCACATAGGTCAGACGTCCTATTTCTTTTGTCCATCATTACCTCCCAAGTCACTTCATTTTCATGGATGCCTAGGCATGCACCTCTTCTCATTTTGTATACCCATGGCATATGCTTCTTTAATTTTGTTGCTTTCCTTTGTGCTTTTCTTGTTTCCCTTTGGTATACAAGAGTTTCTTCCTTTATGATCGACATACCTTTGATTGCACATGTTTGTCCATGAATATGTTAACGTCAAGATCATGTATAATCTTCATCCCTTTGATATCCAATTCATGATCCTTCTGTACTAGGAACGTACTAATTTCCTCCTTCTCCATGGTAGGCGGTTCTTCATCAATGTGTTGAATTTCTCTTATATTAAATAGTTCTTCCATTGAAAATCTTCTGCTAGCCTTGCTCTTCGCACTAGTGTTAGCCTCCTTAATGTGACCCATCCCCCATTACTTGCTTCTTTGACTCTCCCCTCCCTATTTTGCTCTTTCCTTCCCAACTCTATGCCTTTTCATTCGTGGTTTGTCTCAGAGGTACTATCTCCACTCCACACATTTTCCCTCATCCAGAGAGATGCCTTCCCCCTCCCTCATCTTGTAGAGTTCAGACACAAAAGGTCTATAGGAGTCAACACTACCTTCTCCTTCCACTGGGTATCTCCTTCTGGCCTACCTATCACCTCATTCAGATTCGACTCTCTCTAAAGATGTCGTCTTGCCTCTAGTATGGAAAATGAGTTCTTTCCTTGCATGTCCACTTCCAAAGACTTCACCACTCACCATCCTATGTTGCTTCCACAATGACACCTTCAACTAGTTGCCCCACTGTTTGACTTGTTCTCCTTCCTCCTTGACCACATTGTAGTCTTTATTGATATGCCCCAACAATCCGCACAAGATTTCATATTTCACTTTAAAATCTGCCATGCCTTCTCCTTTTATCTTTATCTTCAATTCCCTCTTTAGAAGTTGAGTCACATCTAAAAGGAATCAAAATCTTATCGACGAATCCCATCCCAATTCGTCCCTATCCATCTGAATCACCTCTCGAATCCTACTCGCAATCTCTCATACCACCTTCTCTCCTCAGTAGCCTAGTGGAAGGCCATAGATACAATTCCATAAAGGGCTCCTATCAATCTAGATATATCTCGATTGATGCTCGTGGTACACCTCTGTGAATAGAAGAAGTTTATTTTCAAAATTCCAGGGTGCACCATCAATCACTTTCTTCCTATCTTTCTAGTAGAAGAATTGGATGATGAAGACATACCATCACATTGTTAGAAGATGACCTCTCCTTGAGTCCCCATGCATGCACCATTATTCTTTTCATTGCCCAAAAGTTGTAGCTTTTGTCCAACAAGATACATGCTACAAGTGCCAATTTTGTATGTTGATATGTTTTTTCTATGTCCTTTGTTATTACCTCTATCAGCTCCTCCTTTGCTTCTATCAATCACATCTGTGCATACTTGTCCACAAGATTATTTGCCATCCTGGAGATGAAACCAGATAGTCTCACTGACCCTTGAACCTACAAGAGAGACAACACCTAGGGTAGAAGAGAAGCACCCACTCTCAAAACCCTAATCGCCAGATCGATGTGGTTTAGGCTAGGAGCGAGTTTCTATCAGTGAATGAAAATTGATCAATATAGTTTGTAAACTACTGGCTCAGTGAATGAAAATTCACCAAGCGGATAAGATTATACAAATATTGTTCATTAAGTAGATTATAATATATACAAGACAAATAAAACCTTTAAACATTGAACTAAATGAATACTATACAATCCATAAACTTGCTAATATAATGAAAATAATTGAACAAAAAATTCTTAAATCTCATTTGTTAATCTCTCAGTCTCTTTATTAATATCTTGCACCCAAAGGAAGTGTACTATGTCTTGAACTATCTACATCATTACTTCCATAAGGATAGACTCATTGAATAGTAATAAAATTGGTACGATCAATATCTCTACATTATATTGGGTAAGTAATTGCAATTTTAATAAAACATAGTACAATTAGGATCTATGGTTAATTGTTGGTTAATATTTGGTATCACTAGAATCTCCAATTACTATTGGACACACCTACTATTATCTAAGAGATTGTCTAAGATGGGATTAACCCCTTATTCCCCAATGACTCACTTTGAAATCCTCTCCTAGATGCTTCTAGAGGTGAAGTTGTTTCCTCAATTGTAGAGTAGGCCTTCACAAGGAATCTAAAATGTTCATGGTATCTAATGTATAATTGATTATTTAGTTTCCATGTATATTTATCTACCAAAATTTTCTTTAGCATGTAGCTAGATAATATGATTTGATGATGTTTATTTTACATTGTATCCACACTACTTAAAATCACATTGAAAGAAATTTGAATATTATGATACTCTCAATAAACGTATGACTGAGCTACTATTATGATTGTGTATGTGCTTAATTGGTAAACTAGTATTTACAAGAATGATCACATACTTAATTAGATTGATCATCACATAAACTTGATTAATGATGGTAGCTCAATTGTGATGTTTCAAACCTAATAAGGAACTCTAATCATGATTGTACTTTGATGGATTTGAGTTTGAGAAGTGTAAACCCTATTTGCCATAATTAGGGTTTTGATAATATATAAATATCAAATTTGATAGTTATAGTAGTATGGTAAATGATTTTTCATATTTTCCTTGTAAATTTCATTTAATTGAAATTTGGATATAATATGGATAACTCAATCATGGGTGTTAGTGAAAAATTTTAGAATATTTTGATGTTCTTTGAATAAGGTTCTCAGTCAAACGAAACTTCAATAGAATGTGCTATAGATTGTTGTTTAATAGTGTAATGTTTGAATTTTCATTATTTATTGGTACCTAGGAATGATCTAAAGTTTATGAAAGATCTGAAAATATGTGTTAGACAACATGATAATTTTTCATAATTTTTGGACGATATGTAACCTATTTAGTAAATGATTTATAGTAACATTTTTATGACATAAAATTTTTCTAAAATAAAATAAAGTATAAGTCGATTTGATTTGCAATTGAAGCAAGCACCTCAATTGCTCTATATGCTCAAACTAACACACTAGAAGCTGTCATATTTCATGATTCATTCCATAGAAATGAAATCCTAGATAGAGGGGGAGAGTTAGGGTTTAGACAGAGAAAGTGGTGAAGATGACGATCTAAGGTTTTCTTTTTCTAGAGTTGATGAAATCGAGTAAGTTTGTCATCTCATATAGCTTTTCTTGGTGAATCTTCTCTCACATGTTAAAATGTCACCCCTCCTCTGGTTTGATTTGAAATGATTTTAAATATCTCCCTTTTCTCACTCTTTCTCCATAATTCTCCAATTCTAGGGTTTTTGAGTTAAAAGGAAGAAGAAAATAGTGATCGTCTAGTGTTTTGATATGGACTTGAGAATTTCAGTTGTGGGACTACATTTTTAAGGCATTTTCACATCTTAGGTGAGTGGGTACTTCTTTTAAATGTAAATTGTACAAAACTATATTATATCCTCAATAATTTCCAATTCCTTTGTATGTGACTACAAACCCTAAATTTGCCTTTTAGTTTAATCTTGCAAAGATGATCTAGAAATAGATTATTTTCCTATAGTAATGAATTTTAGATAATAAAATCATATAGTAATGGATACAAATCATCTAAAATAGAATTACTAAAGTTATTGTAGATGTAATAAGAATATATGGAAATCTAGGGTTTTTAGTTATGTTTGAGATTGTTGTATAATTGAATAAAGAACTTTGCCTATTTGAATCTCCTTGTTTATGAATGATTGCTTTATCTGAATGTGTATTATAGATATGTCAGAAACTATCTTGGATTTCAATTGATGTTATCAATATTTGCTTGATATATCAGTAAAGAGGGTGAACCCATAAATGATGGAAAGTGGGAAGTTTGTGAATAGACATCATGAACCTCAACTGTTGTGATTCTTTTGTTGTTATCAATTCATTTCTCCAAGGTTATTCTTGAAGCATGATATTTCAATGAATGGCATGCAGACCCTAGTTCAGTTCATTCTAGGGTTTCATATATATATGTTTGGTTATATGTGAACTGTTGAAATCAATCTTTATTCAGTGAAAGTTTATGATGCATTAAATTCTTATGTGAGTCATGTGATATGTGAATGAGGCAAATGAAATCCTAAGGATAGGGCATTCATTGAATCAAATATTTTCATATCAGTGTTTCTTAGTATGAGATGTGGTGATGCTTAGTAGTTTAGTTTGTGGTACATATTATAAATGATCTATGAAATAAACTATTTGCAAAGCTAAATTAAGAAATGTTGATGTGATGATTGAACCATGAATTTAAAGAATGAATTAGACATTTAGATGCCCTACAAACCATAGAATCATTCACATGAAGGCATGTGTTGTGAGGAGAAAATGACTTCCCAATTGGAGGTAGTCCAGATCAAGGTAAGCCAGATCGTACTAGTAGGGTTTAGGGGTCTTTACTGGTAGGGCAAACTCCTTATGATTGTGTGGTACCTAACACCAACTAAGTATGCCATTGGTACCTGTGTTACGAGTTGTGGTAAAGTGGACATCTTCGAAAGGTTCAATGGTGCACAACAAGCCTAAGGGGTTTGACTCCCCATCTGAGTACTCAAGATGAGAGGAGGAGTCATGATATATGTCCTTTCCCATTAGTCACCGAGATCTAGACATGGTGAGGCCCGTTGTAAATGGGGTCTTTCTCGAAAGATAGGCTTAGGAACCTGAGCATGCTTATAAGCCTTAAACAATGAGAGTGTAGCTTGTTGTGATGCTTTCACATGTTGTGATACACTTCGTATGGGTTCAGGGCATAATAAGATGAATGAGAGATTAATCAACTCTGTGTAATTATTGATTTATTCCTTGGAGTTTCTAGAGTAATTTTCCATTTATATGTTTCTGAAGACCATTTCCTTTGTGAGTAATGAAGTATGATGAGATATTGATTTAGTCTTTATGGATATGTAGATTATGGGGCTATCCCCATGCCCAAGTAAGGGAACTACTCATACATATAGAAAAGGAAACAAATGTAAATGTAGTACAAGATGTCCCTCTTTTTGCTTGGACCCCCCTTCTTTTTATAAGGTGAATGGGGGTGAAAACCCTAAGGAAGGCTGTTGGCGGAGGCTGAACTACAACACCGGTCGGTCGACTAGATTGAGCACTTGCTTGGATCCGAATGCAGGTTTGATTGTAATAAAGGCCTACTTGATCTGAACATTGATTAGATCTCACTTATGGGTTGATCAAATGGGAATTCCAATCAACCAATTGATCTTTAAATGTTTGCTTTGATTCTATCATTTCATCTGAAGTAGTGAGCTTTCACGATTCAAGTTTGCATGAATTTGGTCGGTGAATCAATTGACTGGGATGTCAGTCGATCGATTAGAGTTTCTGGTATTGACTAAGTCTTTTGCAATAATGAACTTTCTCATTTCTGAGTTTTATAGGGTTTAATGGATATTTGAGCTATTGGGAGACTTGGAGTATAAAAATAGGAAATCAAAGCATATAAATCTTGAATCTTTTTGGGGTTTTCATTGATTTTGTCATTTCCCTACAAAAGTCAGCCAAATTTAGTAAAAACTCCTACTAAAAAAGGAAAAGCAAAACTAAGACAATTAACTCTAAAACTAGGGAATAATAAACAAAATTATCCTAATGAGAGATCGAAAAGATGCAAATAAAATGGATAAATATGCATTTATCAGATACCTCAAACTTGATTGTTGCTCATCCTTGAGAAACACAATCACACACACCTACCGATTAATTCTGACATCTTATCCTCCTCACTTTCATTGCACTATTTCCCTTACCACCTCTTGTAGCCTAGAGACCCCAGTTTCCTGGAACCGCAAAATGCAATTTTCACATATTCTTCACCCAAATTTGCTTCACAACTTGCTTCCATTTTCAAGACTTGTAAGAAAATATATGATATATCCCTTCTGTTATTGACACTCCTGCATATTCTTACAAGGTTTCGCACAAGACCAAGTTTTTCTTTTTTGGAGAGTTGGGGTATGGAAATTCCCCTAGGTAGAAAATAGAGTGAAGGAAGGTATTGAAGGAAGTGATCTCTCCTCTATTCAACTTGATATCTTTTATATTTTGTTGCGATTACATTGACTAAATCTTTTTTTTCTTCTGTGCTTCTTTTCTTGTAGGGATGACCCTATTTAATTTACAAGGGGTATGGAAGATGCAGTAGATGGGGAAGGGTGTGCCACCTCAAACTTGGAGTTTGGTAAAACTTTTTTGCTTTTTGCTTTATTTTTCTTTTGGAAGATGGAGAGCTAATAAGGTGAGTTTAGAAGAGACTATACTTGTGCATTCTCATATTTAGAGTTTCAGTGCTTTAGGAGTATTATAATGTTATCTCAGATCATTATATAATAAGAAAAACTCTAGGAACTTAGTAAGCCATTCTACAAATTAGTTGAAAACACATTGTGTTTGGTCCGAATCTATCCAATACGGGTTGCCAACTTTCGTAAGGAAATATGTTTTAATTAAGTTCTTAGGTGACAAATGATTTCTAACAGAAGTAGTGTGACAAAAAATGTTGGGTGGTATAGGTACGTATCAAGGGTATGTATTGATTACATGCATATGAATAACTAGCCGACTAGATATAGGCCTTTACTAAAGTAAGAAATGGAAAATTTAAAATTTTTAAAGCTAAAGTACATAATATAATGGAAATTATTCAAATTGAAAGATATATTGGATGGTGTAGGTACGTACCACCCACCTCCACCCCAAACTTAAATACTCATCCATGCAAAAACTTGAATTCAGAATAGAGAAAAGAATTTCAAGGAGATCACCAGGAGGTCCTAGTAACTTGAAAAACGTCCAACAAAATATATTGTTGATGAGGATTAGAGCCTTGAAAATCATAGCTTCATGGTGCACCCAGTGATTTGGTGGTTTTGAAAGATCAAAGGGGCTTTCTGGTTGAATACTATGATGTTGCTTTTCACCCTACTATAAGTCCTATAGAATCAACAATCTTCCTTTACTGGAGGGATTATTTTTGATGAATGTGGATTGGGGACATGATACTAGTCATTGGGTGTCTTTGGGGTTAACTCTTTCCTGAGGACCCATGGTCGAATGCTTTTTTCAAAGGATAAGATGGTGTAAGACGAATCTATTCTGTGTGGTAGATCAAGTGGAGGATCTGGCTTGGGTTTCTCCTCATCACCTAAATCTACATGTTGTAGACATGGTACCAACATGAGAGGAGCTATGTTATCAGCCTAGCACAACTTTGTATGCAATTGTATGCCATCTTCATTATCCTCCCCTCAACATTAAGGTTAATGGAGTCATCAGGTTCATTTCCATGTCAAAAAGGAGATCTAATTCCTTCATGGAACTTGTGCCCAACTCAGGCTTAGAAGAGATAACCTCACAATCTAATAGAGGCATATAAAGTATTGCTAAGGTGGAATCACCTTATTGGTTTCAATCTGGTATGGAATAGAGGATGGTTGAGGTGGAGTGTAGGGCTCTTTGTAAGACCCCTGACCTAGTTTTCTTGCTGATCTTGCTTGCTTAGAATAATATGATGCTTTAAAACCAAATATAGTCATGTGATATGCCTTAATAACATGTGAAATACTTATGTTTTCAGTTTGGTCTAGTTTGAATAATGTTTGAGCTAGTTATGAGTGCTTTTTTGGACCAAGTTGTAATTTACCCATGTTGAGGGTTTATCTTAGAATTTGTCACATGTTGGATGTACCTCCTATGTTTTGGCATCATGAGAGAGTGGATGATGCATAGGGGCACCTTGATGTACCATGGTTGTTGATGCGACATCATGAGTTGATGATTAGGGTTTTGCTTAGGTGCCTTGCGTAGATGGTTGATCATGCGTGTATATTGACCATTTGAGTTGGTTTTCAACAACCCAACTTGTTGTGGCTTTGACTTTGGTACATTTGGTTGATGAGGTTTTGAGTGCACCTAGTGGCCTTGGGGATAGAAGAGCCAAAGAACCCCAAGGTGCATTTTATGTGACCGATGACCCCTCCTTGTTTCTCTTCGTCCGATGAGCCTTGTGGGTTGTGTTCCCTTTGAACGATTGTTCTTTGGACAAAGTGACATCACTGATATGACTTGGTTTTCATGACCCTTGTTGCATGTGCATGTTTAGTGCTTGCTTGGCTGAGTTTTGATGGACTAGTGGCATGTTTGGTTGGACATGTAACTCTCCTTCCCTCTCTCCTACCCTTGGGTATTTATACCCATTTTCTTTAATGCAAGTGATATTTTTACACTCACTTTCTCTCTCTCATCCTTGGAGCTCGTCCCTTATGATCTTGGTGGTGAAGAATAGATCAACCTTGGAACAAGGAGGCCGAACCCTTGCACGTGGAGATGTAGGGTTGGAGCATCTTCCGTTTGGTGATCCTTTGGTGTTATTTGACCTTGGTAAGTGATCTACCCTCGTGATTTCATTTTCTTGCAAACCCTACCCCTCTCTTTTTCTCTTGGACGAACCCATGGAGTTTCCATAGTGGTTCTTGTGTGAGGTAGGGTAACTTCTCTGTCTTATACCAAATCAATGGTAGTGTTCAAAGTTGAGTTGAGGAACTCCTCTCTCTCTCTTTCTTTCCTTTCTTTTTTATCCTAGGGTTTTCCCCTCTTCTTGGTGCGTATTTAAGAAACGATTATGTTTCCTCTTTGTGGTGATGCTAGATTGGGCATGGAGTTGAACAAGCTAGGGTTTTCTTTCTTCTTTGGAGCTTCTTGCTTGTGGAGTGGTCTTTCTCCTTCAAATCCAAGGCGGGTCATATAACTTTCCACTGTACTATTATTTCACCTTAATCATAATGTAAATCTTTCTATCTCTAAAATGTGATTATATGTTGCCTGATGATGATATCTTGAACTAGGGTATATGATTATAAGTGATATTGTATAGATTAACTCTTTTTTCCTAAGCCATAATTATTGCACCCTAAATTCTATGAATGGTGGAAGTACTTATTTTGACATGCACACGTTTAAACTTTGGATTCTCATCATGATTGTGGTTCGGTTTCACACTTTTGTGATGAAAGGTTTGGATGTATGTTCTATTTTGAAACATTGATTCTTTCTTCCTTGATTTAGGGTTTCGGTCCCTTTATGTTGGTGATCAGGTTCTAGGGTTTTGGATGATGCTTTCCTTGAAGTACCTCACTCCTTGAAGTTTCGGGTTCATGTTGGTAAACCACTAGATTTGATCATGTTTTGGTAGTTGTTTTCTCTCTCCTAATTTTCTTCATGATATGGTCTAAGTGGTAGAATGATTGGTGATCATTTTTGGTTGCTAAGATGGTTCCCTTGAGAGGTCACATATATGATCTGGGTTCTTTGGTCAATGGGGTTGCCTTACCCTTCTGTTTTCCTCTGGTCACATGGTTTTGGATTCACGAGTTTGTTGATGGTTGGACTTATCTGTTTAGTTGAAGACCAGCCTTGTATCTCTTTGGTCAATGACCTGACATGGTCTTCTTTAGTTGCTGATGTTGGACCCTCTCAACGGTCGATGAAGAGGGGTCCAACCCTTGTGTTCAGTAGGCAGAGTCCCAAGGTTTTCTATGGTTATGATCTTATGTTTTCCAGCTATCATTACCCTATGATCTCCACATTTATCCCATGTGTTTTTCAACAATCCTTTGGTAGTTGACATTGGTGTTAATAACCTTGGCCTACATGTTCCAAGAATATGGGAGGTAGTGATAATTAGGGCATGGTGTTAGTTGTTGGTTTGGAAATCTAATATTGTTTGATATGTTGAACTCTAACCCTAATTACAAGTATGTGATAGTGTTGCTTCGACAACTTGAGTATCTAGCATGATAATAAAGTATTTTATCTCTCCTACTTGTTGTAAGATAACTTGTTAGTTGAATGAACATCATGGCCTAATTATGGATGTGGTATCATGTGTGTGATATGTCCATGGTGGTTATGAGCCTCGATGAGACCTGATAAGATAATGATGATATGTAGGAATTACGTGATTAGGTCATATGACCTTGGTAGGGGATTAGTGCCTAAATTGAGGAGATATATTCTACTGATGTGATGAGGGATTATTTATCACATGTGATGTGATAATGGTGATAGCCTTACATATGGTAGTGAGACAATATCATGGGGTGAATGTGATCAGTTTTATGCTTAATACATTTTATATCTTCTAAAGTTGCAATCTACCCTTATCTTTGTAGAATCTATTTAGGGTTTGTACATTATAACTTGATTGATGCATCAAAAGATACCCAATTGACAATAATGAGTGTAGTTAAACCCTAATCATGTAGATAACCTATGTCATAGATCTATTCCAGTGTCAAAACTTATTGGATGGTGAAACATGTATTCCTAAGGGAAACTTGGAGCACATACTATTGAGTATGTGAGGTGAGAGTGACCAAGTATCCTTGACATCTTGATTCCATAATTAAGAGGATTTCTATGGTCATGCCTTGGTAGGAGAATGACTACAGTCATATATCTGTATATATATTTGATGTGATAGAGGATAGTTAGAGTTGTACCTAAGATGACTAGGTTTCTATACCCTGTTTACTAGTACTGTGACCTATATACCAAGGCAAACTAGGATGTTATATAGTTGGAATCTTTATGTCACTACAACAAACTTGTACTGGTCGAGGGAAGAAATAGATCATAGGAATCTTGCTCTCCTAGATCTTGTATGGAACTGATTTCGACTTAGCACTTGTCAGTTGGAGTATCAGTGGTATACTTCATCTCCACGGGGCTTTAAAGACATAATATATCCATATATTATATCTATTTAGGGTTAAACACAACCCACATTGGTTGTTTCCCTTGCCTTATTTCTTATACTTCTTAGCTATTAAAGGTTATACATGTTCTACATATTTCTTCTAAAAGTATATGATGTTTTATTGATTAGTTGCATATGCTTAAATCTGACTAATCTATCATATCAATTTTAGTTGATGTTTTAGCTGAATCTGCTCATAATGCTTATCCTACTATATATCTATTTGTGGTAACAATACTTGTTGATAGAGAGTTATGTCACTCACTGCTCCTTGGTCTCACTCCATGGGTTTCCACATCATTTAGGTGGTCGTTCACGATGTGGTAGAGATCGTGCAGTTGAGAAAGAGCAACAAGGAGATTTGTAGATGTTGAAGGTTGGACATGCTACTAGTGTTTTTAGTAGAGTCCTACGTGTTGTCCCTATACTCTCAGCACCTGGAAGGGTGTTTTGTAGATGTTTTACATTGACACAAGGTTTTGTTAGTATGTCATGGTTTTTACATGTATGACTTGTATATGTTAACATGTTATCTTTTGTGACAGGTTGTGGAAGGATGGTCACTATATAGTGATGTGAAGACCTCTACGGTATGGTATGTGATACATGTGGTGACAATTTGTGAACCTTGATGTATATGTTTCCTCTTAAGATGGTTATTTGAGATGAGTTTTAATTTACCCTAATTTGTGGAATTTTTTTTGTTTAGTAGCTGATGGAGTGCTTTTGTTTTGAGTTAACTCAGTTTGTGGCATTGGGTTGTCACGGTTTGGTTGGTATCAGAGCACTAGATTCACTAAGACTTCATGGCATATGACTAGGTTGTGTCTATTCTTGTGTTATCTAGTATATCTGATTGCAATATCTATTTATGTAGAAGAACAAGATATGTTCGGAGAACACGAAAGACATGATGAGAGTAGTGTTGTTGCACCAGGAGGTGGTGAGAGGAGGCATGCAAGAGTAGATGGAGTGCCTAAAGTGCCTCAGTTTGACCCAACAACCATGCCTGATCTCACCTTTCAGTCCATGTTTCGACAGCTGATGCCCACAATTTTGCATATGGCGGATATAGCACCCGCATCACAACCAAGGGTTGTTGTTCCTAGTGCAGAATACCAAGGTTCTGGGGAGACTTGTGAGAGGTTGCATCATGTTGGAGGGTTGGAGTATGTGGGTATGGCAGACCCGACAGATCCATATATGTGGTTGATGAAGCTGGAGAAGGCCTTTAAGATCCTCAATGTTCCTAAGGAGGATAAGATGAAGCACGTAGTGTACCTACTAAAGGGTAGTTTTGGATATTAGAGGGCCATTGAGGAAGAGAAGAGACTTGGTATAGAGATTAGTTGGGAGGAGTTTTGGCGGGAGTTTGTGAGTCAGTACTTTCTAGAGACGTGTCTGGTATAGAGATTAGTTGTTTCTGTGGCAACACATCCCACTATCACACAGACAATGAGGTGTTACGTGAAAACGTGCAGAAATCACCATAACCACAGATTTCCAAAACACGGGTTAATTAAAACTGATTGTGGAAAACTGATAAACTGAGAAACTATTACATTCAAGTCCACATCATGTAAGAAAACAGGTTATATACATATATACAAGCCTGGATACATGTCCACAACTTAGAGTAATAGCTGTCCTGTCATATCATGAGTTCATCACCTATTCATACATACATAAAGGCCCACATCCGACTAACAGCAGGATATACAAAACATCTACAGCTGAACGTCAAACATCGCCAAGGACCTGAGAGTACAGGGATGACTCTAGACTCTACAACAAAACATCCAAAATAGCATCACCTTTCCCACATCACAAACAAGGCCTCAACCAATGTTTTGTGTTTGTCTTAAGCAGTAATACAATTTGGCTGAATTACGTATTATTATTCCCTGAGGAAGTGAGTCGTACCGCTCAAATCCAACCTTTGGCTGCGAAGCCCAAGCCGGTGCCATACAGGGTCAATAGAAGAGCCGGACTCCACAACCTTCTCCACCTCATGGTCAGTGCATGATTACAACATAAGCAGGACCGCAATCTCATGCTGAAGTGGTCTTAGCCACAGGGTCAGCTCCACAGGCTACCCTCTTCCTAGCCCGCCTCGGTACAGGTCTCGGCGCTAGTAAAACTGAGCCACGGCCTGTTCACCGTGCTCTGAGCCATGAACGCATTCATGCTCCTCATATCACATATCCTGAGCCATGGGCCTATTCACCATGCTCTTCATCACAACTGGGCTACGGGCCTGAACACCGCACCCTGGAGTCTACAACAGCAGTTGCACTCTTACCTCCTTACTTTTAGGCTAGGAGAGACCTCGCATATTCAAAAATATGTGCTCCGGGTTAACCCGCAGGAGAACCCGTTTCACCATCACCAAATCCTGACGATGATGGATCTATGGCCAGGGCAACTACATGATAGATTTCACTATGATTAATTAGTATCTTTTAGATGGATTGCAAGATTCAACCAAGTTGTGTAACATGCAAGCTATAGAAGGAAATAAACAACATAAACTCAACATTATGTTTTTACTACAATTCGCATCATATTGATCCATTACAAGGATCCCACATCACATGTTATCACTTGGCCTCTTGCCAATCATCCGGATCCATCTCAAGGATCATCACATACCATGGGATCTCAATCCCTCATCACATAGTGTTACTGCCTCTCAAGGCGTATATCATCATCATGGAACATCATTCATAATGTACCTGTCATCCCATTGTTCACATATAATCATTCCTCATAGCCTTTCATTTGGCTATGCATTACCTGCATGGTTAGCATAATTCAATAATCATCATGAATAACTTAGAGACTTATATTATCAACACAGGGTGACATTTAGGGTTAAGTGTATTATTAACACATAATAACATTAGTGGTTGTATCCTTTTCATAATCATGCCTCATCTCATAATCTCATGTATAATCCATATCACTAAGCAAACCCTAATGCATACTCATTATTGCTCGTATCATAATAAGACAAATAAGGTGCTCACCCTCGTGTGTATAACCATATTAAGTTTAGATGAACAAGCTTTATCATAAAGAACATTATCATGCAACGAGTCAACATAAATTAACAAAAGTAAAGACAACTCATCGGCTATTCATGACAAACAGAACCCTCACAAGAAGTAACATAAGCCCTCACTAAAATATTGTGTCGGGCATCATACCCTCACCTAAGGGTCAACCCTGAAGCTCATCTCATGACGGTCGACATACTCAGCCATACCCATGACGCTGTGTCGGGCATACCAGCTTCAACGCCCGTCACACGGAGCATGCCGGGCGACACACAAGGCTAAAGTGACGCCCGTCACAGGTCCACCAGCCACACCCACCAGCTATGTATAGGTCAGGTGTTCTAAACTCAAGCAACCAACAAACGGGCCTATCATCCAACCTATTAGCTTATGGCCTATCGGCCGACACAAAGTAGAGTAATGGTGTGACGCCCGTCACCACCTCAAGTGTGTCGTCCAAGACCAAACCAAAGGAAGGTGTCGTCTGCCACAAAAAGATACAAGAATCAAGATATCGTCCAAAAATAGAATAGCATAACACCCAAGAGGGCTGTCGGGCATCACTCACCCTATGCTCATGTCGTCCAAGGTACACTCGCAAGGTCATCTTCCACCTCAAGCCCAAGGACACCCGAAACCCTAGTGGATCAAGAAGAGGCTCACCTCAATCACTAAGAAAGAGGGGTGTTGCACTTCTTCTATCACCAAACGGGTCACAAGGAGAAACCCTAGAAAGAGTCACCACCAAGCGAGCTCACCTTCTAGCCCATGGTGAGAGGAGAGTGTTGCTTAAGCAACTAGAACACAAGCTCACCTCAATCGACTAAGAAAGAGGGGTGTTTCTCATGACACTAGAAGCTCAAACTCACTCCTCTAGACAAAGGGGAGAAAGGAGTATTGCTCACCCACAAACCCTAGATCATAAGGATCGGCCAACACAGATACTAAGCAAGAAACTAGCTACTAACATGTAAACAAGATCATAGGAAGAGATAATGTAATTAGGGTTAGAAGTTATGCAACCCGCCTTAGGCAAATTTAAGCTCCAAGCTCCAAGCAAGGTAGATGGAGACTCCAAGGCTATCGGCCACCTCTGCTTCTCCAAGGTGTGTCGGCCACCCAGCTTGCTCCTCCAAGGGTGTATCGACCACCACTAGAAAGGGAGAGGGTTGTGTCATGCAACAAGGTGGAGAGGGACCAAAGGACCAAAGGAACTCCTAGCTAAGGGAAGGACATGCCTATATAGAAGTAAAGGGAGGAGAAAACAAGGTTGGTCCAAGCAAGGTGTCACTTGCCTAGGGACACTTGTCCTAGAGCACAAGCCACCACTCTAGCAAGCTTCATCCACATGTCCAATGATGTGCTCCAAGTGTCCACTAAACAAGGTCAAGGCTAGGTCAAGCATCATGGGTGACACACTCCATTGCCATGGGCGACACACTTCTTGGCTGATACACATCCACACTTGGCTGATACAAGGCTCAACCCTAAGCAAAGCAAGACACCTCAAGGCCCAACAAGCTCAACAAGGCCCAAAAGAACTCAAGCAACGACCCCAAGCCTACCTCTCTATATAAGAGGAAGCAAAGAGAGGGAGGAACACCTCACAAGGTGGCTAACTTGCCTATAAAACCCTAGACTTGGGTTATTTGCAAGTAGCACCTCCAACTCTCAACAAAGTACAACCAAGCCCTAATCACCACTAAAGGTGATTAGCAAGCACCAAAGCACCAGGGTTAAGCAAAGCAAATAGGGTAAGCCCTAATAGAAGGTCAGGGTCCTTATAAGCTAACCCCCTTTAAGGGATTTTGTCCCCAAAATCCGAAGAGAAAAGCGAGGAATACTTCCTCCTCATCTCTTCCTCAAGCTCCCACGTGGCTTCCTCAATGCCACGACGCTGCCAGAGAACCTTCACAAGAACCAAGTCCTTCCTCTTCAGCTTCTTGACCCTTCTGTCAAGGATCGCCACAGGACCTTCCTCGTAGGTCACATCTTCATCAAGATCAACCTCAACTGGTTGTATCACTGTACCTGAATCTGGATGACTTTTCTTTAGCATACTGACATGGAACACTGGATGCAACCTGTGCAACTCTGGAGGCAACTCTAACTTGTAAGCTACCTTGCCAACACATGCTATGACTGGATAAGGCCCCATATACCTGGGTGCTAACTTACCATTCCGACCAAACCTTAGCACACCTTTCCATGGCGAGACCTTAAGATACACTTTGTCTCCTACTTGGAACTCCAAAGGTCATTGGCGATTGTCTGCATAAGACTTATGTCTGTCCTGTGCCACTTTCAACTGTTGTTGTATCACCTTGATCTTTTCTGTTTTCTGATGTACTAACTCAGGACCCAAAAGTTGATACTCACCGGACTCGTACCAACACAAAGGAGATCTGCATTTCCTTCCATACAAAGCATCATAAGGAGCCATGTCAATGCTTTGCTGATAACTGTTGTTGTAGGCAAACTCTATCAAACAAAGATGTACATCCCAGTTGATTAGAAACTGCAAAACATAAGCTCGAAGAAGATCTTCCAAAGTCTGAATAGTCCTTTCAGACTGTCCATCTGTCTGTGGGTGAAAAGTTGTACTGAACCTCAACTGCATTCCCAACGCTTTGTGCAACTGTTCCCAAAAACGAATCATAAACTGAGGACCTCTGTCAGAAACTATCTTTGCTGGCACACCTTACAAATGTACTATCTCATCAACACACACTCGAGTGAGTTTCTCAGATGTATACGTCGTCTTTACTGGTAGGAAATGGTCAAACTTCATCAATATGTCCACTATCACCCAAATGGAATCATGATTCCTAGTTGTCCGGGGTAGACCAACTACAAAATCCATGGTTATATGATCCCACTTCCATTGTGGTATCAGCAAAGGTTGCAACGTACCTGCCGGCTTCTGATGTTCAGCCTTCACTTTCTGGCAAACCGCACATCTCGCTACGAACTCAGCTACATCTTTCTTCAAACCGGGCCACCAATACAAGTCCTTCAAACTATGATACATCTTGGTGACACCTGGATGCATAGCATACATTGACATATGTGCTTCCTCGAGCACCAACTTCCTCAGATCATCAGCATCTGGAACCACCATCCTCTCACGATAGCAAACTAGCCCATCCTCGGACTCATGGAATCCTTCACGCTTTTCATTGTCGAACTTGGATCTGATCAACTGTACCGCATCATCTGTCTGCTGTGCATCTTTGATCTGCTGTCTCAACGTAGGCTTGACTTGCATTTGCGCTAAGAGTCCAACTAATGAGGAAACCTCCATCTGCACGTTCATCTGCCGCAAAGAGACAAACATAGCCTGCCTATTGCATACCAGGGAACTCAACTGTGCCTTCTTGGAAGAAAAAGAAGACTTTCTGCTAAGTGCATCAGCTACCACATTCGCCTTACCAGGATGATACTCGATAGTGCAGTCATAGGCGTTGATCAACTCCATCCATCGCCGCTGTCGCATGTTCAACTCTTGCTGCGTAAAGATGTACTTTAGGTTCTTATGGTCCGTAAAGATCTGACACACTTCCCCATAAAGATAGTGTCTCCAAATCTTTAACGCATGAACCACTGCTGCCAGCTCCAAGTCATGAGTCAGGTAGTTCTCCTCGTGTTTCTTAAGATGTCACAAAGCAAAAGAAACCATATGATCCTCCTGCATCAGCACACAACCTAAGCCTTTCTTGGAAGCATCACAAAAAACCACGTAGCCCTTCCCAGGCTCTGGCAGGATCAATACTGGAGCATTGGTCAGCTTCTCCTTCAAACTCTAGAAAGCTTGTTGACATCGATCATCCCAAACAAAAGGCACATCATTTCTCGTCAACTTCATCACCGGCAAAGCAATCACACTGAAATCCTTGATAAACCTCTGGTAGTACCCTACTAAACCCAGAAAACTGCAAACTTCTTTCGACATCTTTGGTTGTTCCCAATCTACAACGGATTCCACCTTCTTTGGGTCTACTTTGACTCCTTCCGCAGATATCACATGACCCAAGAAAATCACCTCTTCCAACTAGAACTCACACTTACTGAACTTGGCATATAACTGATATTGTCGAAGAAGAGTCAACGCTCGACGAAGATGTTACTCATGCTCTTGCCTGTCCCGACTATAGATCAAGATGGCATCTATAAAGACTACAACAAACGGATCTAAGAATGGATGGAACACTCTACTCATCAGGTCCATGAAAGCAGCAGGTGCATTGGTTAACCCAAATGGCATAACCACGAACTCGAAATGACCATACCTCGTCCGAAAAGCTGACTTTGGTATGTCATTCACCTTTATCCTCAACTGATGATATTCAGATCGTAGATTGACCTTTGAAAACATTGTAGCACCACGCAACTGATCAAACATATCATCTATCCTCGGTAATGGGTACTTGTTCTTGATCGTGACCTTGTTCAAATGTTGATAGTCTATACACAACTGCATCGAACCATCCTTCTTCTTGACAAACAACACTGGAGCACCCCAAGGCGATGTGCTCGGTCGGATGAAACCTTTGTCCAGCAACTCTTGTAACTGCTTCTTCAACTCTGCCATCTCTACTGGAGCCATCCTATACGGTGTCTGTGCAACTGGCTGTGTTCCTGATACCAAATTGATCTCGAAATCAATCTTACGGGGTGGAGGAACACCAGGAAACTCCTCAGGAAACACGTCTGCAAACTCTCGAACAACTGACACCTCCTCAAGGCTAGAACCTTTCACCTTGGCAACCACAACGGTATCCACCACGTGAGCTAAGAACGCCTCACATCCCTATCATAGCAACCTATCTGCCACCATAGCTGATACCAGACACGTCGGAAGAATCTTCCTATCTCCTTGGAAGATCCACTTCTCTCCAGCATCATCAAACACCGCCTGCTTGGTACCACAGTCTAAAACAACCTTATACCTCTCTAAGGTATCCATCCCAAGGATAACATCAAACCCATGCATATCAAGTGGTATAAGATCCACTCGAATGCGGTGTCCCGAGAAAGACAACACACAAGATGGACACTCTTCTCGAAGCAATGAAGAACCATCAAGAGGGGTTTCTAACAACAAACTATCCTTCGTACGACTAATAGGTAAATGACAGTTCACAAGCATACTATAGGCGATAAAAGAGTGCGTAGTACCTGGGTCAACCAGAATAGATATAAAGTAAGAAGAAGACATATCAGAATGAAATAACTCCATCTGACATGTCACTACTCGCGGGTTGACTATCGCCTCTGGCTGACTCATGGCATAGAATCGAGCCATTGCTTGCTGTCCACGACCTCTGCTTCCTTGAGCAGACGATCCAGCCTGAGACGCTTGATCGCATCCTCATCCTCTGCTACCACTAGGCTACTGCCGATCCGATCCTTGATGACTCTGCCTCGGCTGTTGCGTTACCTCAACATCTCTATTCGGGCAGTTGAACCTCATATGCTCGATCTGACCACACCGATGGCATGCTATATCATGAACTCATGGCCTAGATGGCCCTATCACTGCCACGGAAGCCGAACTTTGTGCCTTAGGTGGTGAAGAAACATAACCTCTTCCTTTACTCGGAGACCACTGAGACGGTCCACCAGAACCTCTCATCACTGACGGTGCGGTAAACCTTGACTTCTTGAAGCCACCAAACCTCTGACCCTAGAACTGAGTAGGTCTCTTCTTAGCCATAGACTCTCTCTTCTCCCTTACTGATCGTTCGAACCTCTAGACAGATTCCAAAAACGTAGAAAACCGCTCCCGATTCTCCAACACAGAAACCGGTGTCGTAAGCTTAGTACTCATACCCTTCTCGAAATGTCTGATCCGCTCCTCATCCGTCACTGCCATGTGAGGAAAAAACCTCAACAGATCCATGAACATGGCCTCGTACTCAGTGATGTTCATCGTTCCTTGTCACAAGCTCTCAAACTGACTGATCTTCTCATCCAGATATGTCTTGGGAAAGTATCTGGTGACGAACTCATGCCTGAAAACCTCCCAACAGATCACCTCACCGGGCCACTTCTCTTCCTCGATGGTCCACCAGTGACCAACACTACCTTTGAGAAGGTAGACAGTGTGATTTACTTTGTCTACTTCGGGGATGTCGAGGATCCGGAAAGCCTTCTCAAGACTTGTCATCTATATATCTACATCTTCTGGATCAGTCATTCCAGCATAATCCGAAGCCCCGACTCGGCGAAGCCGCTCGAATGTCTTCCCAATACCCTATGCTTCTCCATGGGGAGCCTATGCTCTCGGAGGAGGCACTAGAAATCGCTCAACCATGAGATTCATCGTAGCCATCATCTGCCCTAAAAGTTGTTGGTAGGAAGGGTGTTCAAGAATGGCTGGGTTAGGTTGGGGGACCTCAGGCACCCGATCTCCATGTGCCTGCCCAAAAGCTCCATCAACTGATGCAACATCACTGTGCTGATCAACATGTTCTTCATGGTTTCCAGACATCTTGGCTTTTCTTCCACTGAGGCAGAAGATTACTGTGAGAAAATCTAGAAAACTCATAAGAACAAACACAACCTAGTCCTAGATCCCTGTAGATTCAGCGAACCTAAGGCTCTGATACCAAAACTTGTGGCAACACATCCCACTATCACACAAACATCGAGGTGTTACGCAAAAATGTGCGGAAATCACCATAACCATAGATTTCCAAAACAAGGGTTAATTAAAACCGATTGTGGAAAACTGATAAACTGTGAAACTATTACATTCAAGTCCACATCCTGCAAGAAAACAAGTTATATACATATATACAAGCCTGGATACATGTCCACAACTTAGAGTAACAGCTGTCCTGTCATATCATGAGTTCATCACCTGTTCATACATACATAAAGGCCCACATCCGACCAACAGCAGGATATACAAAACATCTACAGCTGAACGTCAAACATCACCAAGCACCTGAGAGTACAGGGATGACTCTAGACTCTACAACAAAACATCCAAAATAACAACACATCCAAAGCTTGCCTTCTACTTCTCTTCTTGTTGCTCGGCCGCAACTTCGCGACCACCACCACGTCTAGCTCGACCACCTAAAAAGGGTGTAACTCAGAAGAGTGAGACAATTGAACATTGTCCAAGCGGGAAACATAACTCCCCGCCAAAACTACAAAACCTCAGGTATAGAGATAAAGTAGGTAACTGATGAGAAGTATAGCAAGAGAAGTTAATGAAGTAAAGATGTTCAAGCTAGCAAGCTTACCAGATATATGAAAGGAATATACTCAAGTATCTCTTCATGGGACATGATAATCAAGACAAGATATACAAGATTTACCACATATGAGAAACATATAAGCAACTGCAAGATATGATGGAATTAATTACACAAACAAGGCCTCAACTAATGTTTCGTGTTTGTCTTAAGAAGTAATACTATTCGACTGAATTACGTATTATTATGCCCTGAGGAAGTGAGCCGTACCGCTCAAATCCAACCTTCAGCTGCGAAGCCCAAGCCGGTGCCATACAAGGTCAATGGAAGAGTCGGACTCGACAACCTTCTCCGCCTCATGGTCAGTTCATGAGTACAACATAAGCAGGACCGCAGTCTCATGCTGAAGTGGTCTTAGCCACAGGGTCAGCTCCACAGGCTACCCTCTGCCTATCCCACCTCGGTACAGGTCTTGGCGCTAGTAAAACTGAGCCACAGCCTGTTCACCGTGCTCTGAGCCATGAACGCATTCATGCTCCTCATATCACATATCTTGAGCCATGGGCCTATTCACCATGCTCTTCATCAAAACTGGGCTACGGGCCTGAACACCGCACCCTGGAGTCTACAACCGCAGTTGCACTCTTACCTCCTTACTTTTAGGCTAGGAGAGACCTCACATATTCAAAATTATGCACTCCAGGTTAACCCGCAGGAGAACCCGTTTCACCATCACCAAATCCTGACGATGATGGATCTATGGCCAGGGCAACTACATGATAGATTTCACTGTGATAAATTAGTATCTTTTAGATGGATTGCAAGATTCAACCAATTTGTGTAACATGCAAGTTATAGAAGGAAATAAACAACATAAACTCAACATTATGTTTTTACTACAATTCACATCATTTTGATCCATCACAAGGATCCCACATCACATGTTATCACTTGGCCTCTTGCCAATCATCCAGATCCATCTCAAGGATCATCACATACCATGGGATCTCAATCCCTCATCACATAGTGTCACTGCCTCTCAAGGCCTATATCATCATCATGGAACATCATTCATAATGTACCTGTCATCCCATTGTTCACATATAATCATTCCTCATAGCCTTCCATTTGGCTATGCATTACCTGCATGGTTAGCATCATTCAATAATCATCATGAATAACTTAGAGACTTATATAATCAACACAGGGTGACATTTAGGGTTAAGTGTATTATTAACACATAATAACATTAGTGGTTGTATCCTTTTCATAATCATTCCTCATCTCATAATCTCATGTATAAGCCATATCACTAAGCAAACCCTAATGCATACTCATTATTGCTCTTATCATAATAAGACAAATAAGGTGCTCACCCTCGTGTGTATAACCATATTAAGTTTAGATGAACAAGCTTTATCATAAAGAACATTATCATGCAACGAGTCAACATGGATTAACAAAAGTAAAGACAACTCATCAGCTATTCATGACAAACGGAACCCTCACAAGAAGTAACATAAGCCCTCACTAAAAGATTGTGTCGGGCATCATACCCTCACATAAGGCTCAGCCCTGAAGCTCATCTCATGACGGCCGACATACTCAGCCATACCCACGACGCTGTGTCGGGCATACCAGCTTCAACGCACGTCACACGGAGCATGCCGGGTGACACACAAGGCTAAAGTGACGTCCGTTACAGGTCCACCAGCCACACCCACCACCTATGTATAGGTCAGGTGTTCTAAACTCAAGCAACCAACAAACGGGCCTATCGTCCAACCTATTAGCTTATGGCCTATCGGCCGACACAAAGCAGAGTAATGGTGTGACGCCCATCACCACCTCAAGTGAGTCATCCAAGACCAAACCAAAGGAAGGTGTCGTCTGCCACAAACAGATACAAGAATCAAGATATCGTCCAAAACTAGCATAGCATAATGCCCAAGAGGGCTATCGGGCAGCACTCACCCTATGCTCATGTCGTCTAAGGTACACTCGCAAGGTCATCTTCCACCTCAAGCCTAAGGACACCCAAAACCCTAGTGGATCAAGAAGAGGCTCACCTCAATCACTAAGAAAGAGGGGTGTTGCACTTCTTCTATCACCAAACGGGTCACAAGGAGAAACCCTAGAAAGAGTCACCACCAACCGAGCTCACCTTCTAGCCCATGGTGAGAGGAGAGTGTTGCTTAAGAAACTAGAACACAAGCTCAGCTCAATAAACTAAGAAAGAGGGGTGTTTCTCATGACACTAGAAGCTCAAACTCACTCCTCTAGACCAAGGGGAGAAAGGAGTATTGCTCACCCACAAACCCTAGATCATAAGGATCGGCCAACATGGATACTAAGCAAGAAACTAGCTACTAACATGTAAACAAGATCATAGAAAGAGATAATGTAATTAGGGTTAGAAGTTATGCAACCCGCCTTAGGCAACTTCAAGCTCCAAGCTCCAAGCAAGGTAGATGGAGACTCCAAGGCTATCGGCCACCTCTGCTTCTCCAAGGTGTGTCGGACACCCATCTTGCTCCTCCAAGGGTGTATCGGCCACCACTAGCAAGGGAGAGGGTTGTGTCGTGCAACAAGGTGGAGATGTACCAAAGGACCAAAGGAACTCCTAGCTAAGGGAAGGACACACCTATATAGAAGGATAGGGAGGAGAAAACAAGGTTGGTCAAAGAAAGGTGTCACTTGCCTAGGGACACTTGTCCTAGAGAACAAGCCACCACTCTAGTAAGATTCATCCACATGTCCAATGATGTGATCCAAGTGTCCACTAAACAAGGTCAAGGCTAGGTCAAGCATCATGGGCGACACAACATGTTGCTCCTTGGGAGACACACTCCATTGCCATGGGAGACACACTTCTTGGTCGATACACATCCACACTTGGCCGATACAAGGCTCAACCCTAAGCAAATCAAGGCACCTCAAGGCCCAACAAGCTCAACAAGGCCCAAAAGAACTCAAGCAACGAGCCCAAGCCTACCTCTCTATATAAGAGGAAGCAAAGAGAGGGAGGAACACCTCGCAAGGTGGCTAACTTGCCTATAAAACCCTAGACTTGGGTTATTTGCAAGTAGCACCTCCAACTCTCAACAAAGCACAACCAAGCCCTAATCACCACTAAAGGTGATTAGCAAGCACCAAAGCACCAGGGTTAAGCAAAGAAAACAGGGTAAGCCCTAAACGAAGGTCAGGGTCCTTACAGTTTCATCACCAAACATGTGACATATAGTTGTTGTTTGCCTATTAGTCATAGATCTAATAGTCTTCTCCAAAAACCCCTTTGGTTGGTTCCACTAAGTTATTGGATATGTGTCCATCCTGCATTCTTTATTTCTCAGGACACAACATTCAAGTAGACATTATGCCACTTGAAATGCATAGATTTGATGTGATCCTTGGAATGGATACATTGGAGAAGTATTGGGTGGTCTTGGACTATATCTCTAATATGGCGGCATTTGTTGACGGTGATGTTACATGGGTCTTCCAAGTACATAGAAAGATTCTTTCAATGTGTTTGGTGTCTGCTATGATGGCAGAGAGGGTGATGAGGTAGGGTTGTGTGGCTTTTCTGGCACATGTGGTGGGTGCCAAGGTGAGGAGTTCTAGTATCCATGGATTTCCAATTATACATGAGTTTGAAGATGTGTTTCTTGATGAGTTTCCCAATGTTATCCCTCCTAGAGTGATTGAATTTGTGTTCAATATGGTTCCTGGTACAAGTTGATAGCATAGTCACCATACAGAATGGTACCAACTAAGATTCATGAGTTGAATAAGAAATTGGTTGAGTGATGCGTCCGCTAGAGGTTCTACACACTAGACAATTTGACTCGACTAGATGTCCCCCACAAGATCGAATCACACGGTAGATTCACTTTTGATATTTATAAAACCTAACTTAACACCTACTCACACTAAAACTACACGTGCAAGCACACGGGGTCATTTCGTAGTATAGGAAGGTGGCAAGTATATGGTCGATCCATAGGGAGAAGAGGGGCACTAGAGATAGGTTTAGTTTGGCTAGGTTCATATTGAAGAGACCAGGGTTAAGGGTTTGAAGGTTGATTTGATTGTTAAACTACTATGAACAAATGAGGAATTAAAGGCAAGAATGAAATCTATGTTAACCCTAGACTAGATTAAGGCTAATAAGGCAAGAAAGGTTTAAGCTAGGCATGAAAAGGCAAATTACACTAAGGCAAGCAAGAGAGAAGCAAAAGAGAAATTAAAGAGCTAAACTAACATGAACTAGGAAAGAACAAAGCAAGAAGCTAACTAAACAAGGAAAGAGCTGACTAAGCTAAGCAAGCACAAAATTAGGGTTTTAATAAATAAAGAGGGGTATGGGTTGTTTAGGGGTATGAACTTATGACTTAAGTTTGGGGGGTGACATATAAACATTGTGATTCAACTTAGATTATCCAAACCAAACAACAAGTTAGAGTCTAATGAATTAACCTAAGCTACTAACTGGCCTTGGATATGTTAGGTTGTGTATAGGGGAACTAGTCCCTAACACCTTTTACTACCCGTGCGAGGATCAATTGAGTTAGGGATTAGGTTCAATTCAATTAGAGTCTAATCAAGTCTAGGTTTCTAGATTAGACATTCCTAGGGCAATTAGGGGCCGGGGTAGTAATGGGGAGGTTAAGTTAGGTCTTTGGACCCCAATTCCCCCACATTCTAGCCTTGAGAAGGCTCCATGCTAATTGCACTAGAATTATCCGATCTAGCTACTTAGATCTCTCACTTAGGTTTAGGGAGATTGATTAGGATGTAGGAAGATGGGAGGCAACCTAGGGATCCAATAATTAGACCTAGGGGCAAATCCCAAAATTCACACATATAAGTAATTTGCCTAAATTCCTAGGAGATTTCACACATAAACCAACAAGAAATTCATGGAGAATGAGATGCAAATAGAATATAATCATTAACAAATAGAATTACAAAGTTTACATGTCATTTCCCCCCAACATGGTATCAAAGTAACATAATTTCCCCCAAACAGCCCACCCAAGGGGGCCTAACTACTCATGGAAATAGAAAATACAAAAAGAAAGGAGAAAGAGGTAGAAGAAGCCATGGAACTCAATGTAGATGAAGGAATCCTCCTCTCCAGCTGCTGCAAGACATCCTCCTATCTCCTCCAAGGTGCAAGGGTATGGAATGAAGGGGATTATGGGTAGGAACTAGTATAAACTAGTGTTTTGATGGTGGAAATGGTGAAATGGAGTGGAATGGGGGTAAAAATGGAGTGGAATGGCTAAGGGGGAAAAATGGGGAGCTAGGAGGTGGTGAAAGGTAGCTCAATGTGGCAAACCTTGTGCCCGAGCCACCGCCTAGGTATATATAGGTGTGGGGGAAGCACTAGGTTAAGTAGGGGCAAAATGGGTAAAGTAGTGCAAAAAATGGGTAGGTTTTGTGAGTAGCACGGCCGTGGTGGATCACCATGGCCGTGGTGAGTAGGGGTGAGCACGGTCGTGGTAGGGTACAATGATCGTTGGAATTAAAATGTGGATATCACAGGGAGATGTACATGGATGGCCACAGTCGTGGGGGGTCACCACAACCGTGGTGGGAACCTTTTACCACGGGCATAACACTCACCACTATTATTTTTGCCATATTCATCAAATTTTGGAAGTTACAATGATTTTTTGTGATTGGGGCTTGTCCACCACGGCCGTGGTGGCGTACCACGGCCGTTTTGGTGTCCCTCCCATGCACTTGAGCTTTGAACTTGATCATCCATGGAGGGTATTGCTTCAAAACATTCTTTAGCCACTTGGGGTAGGTTGGGAGTGGTTTTGGCCTCCTTTTGGGCTCCTCCAATCCTGAGGAAACCCAAGATTGGGCCATCTTCTTTCCATTCCATCAAGTAGTGGACAAAGTACCTATAAAACATGCAAAAATCCTCCATAAGTGCATTTGATAGAAATATGCATATTGAGGGAAATAAAATGTAATCTAGGAGGTATAGATGTGATTAAAGTGCACAATGACACAAGATGAAGCCATAAAATAGGGTTGAATCACCACCCAAAACTTAAAACATACTTCTCCTCAAGTATGCTCCAACTCAATCTCTCTGCAAATTTTTCACAATCAAGAAATGACAAATGCAATTCAAAGGATGATTATTGCTGAATGGGATAAAAAATGACTATGCATGCATTCCACCTCTCTCCTCTCCTACTTTCACAAACCAATCATGAAAAGAGCACATAGCATATGAACTTCAAATATAGTGCATAAAACACACAAGCTATCCATATTTCTTTCATGTAGTTCCAGGTAGACCGTTTCATGATGGCGTTAATCAAGGATGACTAAGAGTGATGTTTAACCTTCATGCTTTCAACCTTCTGTTTCAAATCACCCCAAATGACCCACGTGGATGTGGAAAAGGGAAAAATGATCTAGGTTTGATGTTTCCTAGTGCAATGGGTGTGCAAATGGAAGAAAGGGTTGCAGTAAGATTTTGGAGTGCTATTACATTGAGCACTCATCTTTTCATTATTTGAATGCTCTTAAATAGGAGAATTCTTTTATTTTATTTTTGTATTTTTTTTCTTTTCTTTTTCTTTGCCCTTGGAGTAGGTAGGGCATATGGTGATGAGAGTGAAGCGGTGAGATGTAGATGTGGCCACCCCAAACTGTTGGAGGTGGCCACGACTGATATGTGCACTTTGGCATCCTTTCATGAGGCGGAGGGGTAAGGAGATGGTAAGTGAATAGTCGGGTCAAAGAGGGGTCATTGGTATGATTCTCCACATAAGCCATCCTGCATGAAATTTAATCCAATACTTCATCCTAGATATCACACCACATGAGTGAACAAGATGAAATTGATATATCAATCAAGTGATTCCACAAACACTAAGCGTTCAAAGCTTGCTCAACTCACAATTCAACCAAATCAATCACAATCCTAAGAGAGGTGATGCACATGTAAAAACTCAAACATTGATACCACTTAGCAACAAACAATAATAATTCACTTGTATTTGTCAAAGGTCATCATTTTTACTTAAAACAGTAGAGATTGGGTCAAAACACACTTTTTAGACAAGAAATCTCAAATTTGGGCAAAATTGGCCCAAACGGTACCAAGTTGCCTTCAATCACATCTAACCCTATATTATTCAACTTAAAGCAATAGACAAGCAAATCCTAGCTAAAACATGCAAAAATTACCAAAAACATCTACATGATATGCAATGCATGGCAAAAAGAGCAATGTTTTTGAAAATTACGCAAAAATGGAAGGGATGTAAATGACATGGCATGCAAGGATGCAAAGAAGTAAAGATTACTAAAGTAGATAGCAAAAACAAGAAAACAACCGTGGATGTGGCAGGTGAAATGCAAAGTGAAACTAGGGCATACATGCCCTACCACTCCAAACTTTTGAATCATGTTGTCCTTAGAATGAACCTAGAGTTTAGGATGATATGGTAGATGATGATGGCTCTCTTGAGGCTCTGGTAGTGTTCCTCCCTGTGGTGGAGGATATGCGTAGTAGCTTCCCCACTAATCTTCCTTAATAGTCTGAAATTGGTCTGCAGTACAGACATGTTGCACAGCATAGCCGTGCTACGCAACATGGCCGTGGTGGCTTCAGGTTGCATGGCCGTCCGGCCTGGCATGGCCGTGGTGTAGTCCTTTGGCAGTTTTTCTCAATTTTGCTTCTGAATCCAGGGACTTGGTGTGTTTTTCATGCAAATGACCATGGTCGTATTGATGTGTCGTATTGATGTGCCACAGCCGTGGTGGTCCCTATAGCTTCTACTCTCAAAATGAGGAACATCAAATACTCAAAAACATGACCCAAAGTGATTTTTATTTGGATCCTTCTCTCAATTGTACTCAAATTTCCTTCATTTCACCCTATTATCACCTGCACATCTTAAAACTAGACACAAACTATTAAACACAAGTGTGTGTGTGTTTTCTTAGAAAGTGTAAAAATAAATAAAAAGGATCAAAAAGGGAAGGTTGGGTATAAAAGATCCCAAACCTATATGATGTTGCCTCCCACTAGCGCTAAGTTTCATGCCTTCTGTCGGGCTTCTTGGTGATTCTTCATTCATTCATCCATTTGTAATTCTCAAGTGTCCATTCTTTCAAAACATGCATCCCTCCTTTGCACTCAGTCTAGGTTCCTTGTCCCTTTCATCATAACAATCATCACCAATTTCTTCACCTTGGTGTCCTTCTCTCAAATGCCCATTTGGACTTGTGAAGTGATCATGTCAAATATCCCTATCTCAGACTCGCTGGGTTGGGGTCTTGTACATGTTGATGTTGATCTTCATGTCCATGAATGAGACTGGCATTATGCCACTGCACACATGAATTCCAGTTGTACATAAGAATGGCCTTCCCAAGATAATGGGAATTTTCCTATCCTCCGGCTCCATATCAAGTACAATGAAATCTGTCGGGAACACCGTGTCTTTTTCTTTATCTATCATCACCAAGACATCATCCACTCTACCCCTAGGCACTTTTATGGATCTATCTGCCAACTGGAGAGTGCAATGTGCCAGCTACAACGTTCCTAAGCCGAGCTCAACATAGACCTTATATGGCATCAAATTCACACTAGATCCCAAATCAAGTAAGGACATGTCTATGCGATGTCCCCCTATGTAGCTAGGTATAAGTGGGGCTCCTGGGTCCATTGTCTTCACGGGAAGTGAGTGTTGTATGATGGAGCTCACTTGTTCAGTCAATCTCCCCTTCTTTGGAATCCTCCCCATTGACCTTCTTTTCTTGAGGAACTTGGCATATGATGGGATTTGCTTGATAGCATCCAATAGTGGAATTTTCACCTTCACTTGGCGAAACACCTCAAGAATATCAACATTGTACTTTTGCCTCCTTTTCAATTCCGGTGGCTGATCTAGTTCTTCAATGAATGGAGGACCACTAGTTTTTGTCGTACTTGCATGAACTTGAGGTGGAACACTAGGGATGGTATGACCTGCAAAGGGTGGATCACATGGATTCCCAAACTCAACATGCGGTATCACAACATCGTCTTTAGCAATATCAATCACGGTATCACCACTTGGCTACCTTTACTTTGCTTTATCAACCTTTCTTTGACTTGTGGGGTGCTTAAGAGTTTTCCCACTCCTTATAACTGTCACAACACTGCCTTGTTCATGGTGGAGAGGGGGAGCATGTTGTGGATGTGGATGAGTTGGAGGTGACACTTGGGGTTGAAATTGAGGTGGAGAAAATAATTGAGGGGGAGGAGAGAATTGGGGTTGGAAAGTGAAGTTTTGGGAAATTTGAGGTGAGGGAGGTGGTGGAGGAGTGTAAGGCTTGGAATAGCCTTGGAAGGATTGAATTGGATGTACTTGCATGGGGGGTGGACTATAGAAAACGTGGGAAGAAGGCATAGGTCCACTTGCTTCATGGTGGCTCATGATGGGTTTTGAATACAATTTTTCTTCTTGGAGAGCGATTATGGAAGATAGTTGCTCTATTCTCTCTTCTAACCTTGAAACATCTCTTTGAACATCGTCAAATACTTTCAATCTAGAGAGAACATCTTCCTCAAACCTTGAGCTATATTTGAGACTTTGTGGTTCCTGGTATCTATAGGAGTGAGGTGTCTTCTTTTCTTCCCCATAGAACTCAATAGAATTGACAGAATGACAATGAGGTTTGGTCACTTGGTTTCTCATGAAGCTCACCACTTCACCAAACATTTTCATCAATTGTGGGCTTGAATCATCGTGAGTTGGAGATGTCACACTAAAAGATAGGTCACTTCCACTAACCATACTAGAAGCTTTCATCCTTGAACTTTCTACCAAACTCTCAATGGTTTAGCCATAAAACCCCCCACAAGAAGAATGCACTGTATCTTGACTTGCATGAGATAGAACAGAGTAGAAGGACTGAACTAGCTGCCACAAAGGGATCTAATTGATGTGGACATTCTCTCAACATCTTTTGAAATCTCTCCCAATCCTCGTGAAATCTCTCATTATCTAGTTGGCTGAAACTTGCTATTGTATGCTGCATCTATGTCAACTTTGCTATAGAGTAGAATTTCCTCAAGAAGGAATTTTTCATCTATCCCCAACTCATGATGTATCTTATTGAATCATACAACTCTTTGGCCTTGTCTTTGATAGAGAAGTAAAACAAAGTCAACATGGTTGTATTGTCACTTGCTGTCGGTGTCCTGAAGGTGGAGCATACTTCAAGAAAGGAGTTCAGGTGCTTGTAGGGGTTCTCACTCTCTGAGTCGTAGAAGATGGGCAGGAGCCCAAGAAGACCTGGGGGGATGGAGAATTTCTCACCTAGCATATGATCCACCCTTCTAGCAATTGGCGATTTGTAGCTTCTAGGCGTGAAGTAGTCTTGAAGTGGCTTGTGAAGTGTGTTTTGGCCTTCCATATTGTCTTCCTGTGGATGACTTGTCACATGCACAAAGCACAACCAAACAAAAGAGAACAAGTTAGTAAACCAATATACACAAAGAATGCAAACAATAATGAATAAATAATAGCAATGATGAGGGAAGTAGGAAAAGTTAAAGCAAAACTAACTAGCTAGGCTGAGCACCTCTAATACCTGACAACGACGCCAGAAAGCTTGGTGCGTTCGCCAGAGGTGCTACACACTAGCTGATTTGACTCGACTAGATGCCCCCCCACGAGATCGGAACACACGATAGATTCACTTTCGATATTTATAAAACCTACTCACACTAAAACAACTACACCCGCAAGCGCACGAGGTCGTGTCGAAGTATAGGAAGGTGGCAAGTATAAGGTCGATCCACAGGGAGAAGAGGGGGCAGTAGAGATAGGTTTAGTTTGTATAGGTTCCTATTGTGGAGACCAGGGTTAAAGGTTTAAAGGTTGATTTGATTGTTAAACTACTATGAACAAATGAGGAATTAAAGGCAAGAATGAAATCTACATTAATCCTAGACTAGATTAAGGCTAAACAGGCAAGAAAGGATTAACCTAGGTATGAAAAGGAAAATTACACTAAGGCAAGAAAGAGAGAAGTAAAAGAGCAATTAAAGAGCTAAACTAACGTGAACTAGGAAAGAACAAAGCAAGAAGCTAACTAAATAAGGAAAGAGCTGACTAAGCTAAGCAAGCACAAAATTAGGGTTTTAAGCAATAAAGAGGGGTATGGGCTGTTTAGGAGTATGAACTTATCATTTAAGTTGGGGGGTGACATATGAACATTGTGATTCCACTTAGATTATCCAAACAAAAAAACAAGTTAGAGTCTAATGAATTAACCTAAGCTACAAACTGACCATGGATATGCTAAGTTGTGTATAGGGGTACTAGTCCCTAACACCCCCTACTACCCTTACGAGGCTCAATAGGGTTAGGGATTAGGTTCAATTCAATTAGAGTCTAATCATGTTTGGATTTCTAGATTAGACATTCCAAGGGCAATTAGGGGCTGAGGGTAGTAATGGGGAGGTGAAGTTAGGGCTTTGGACCCCAATTCCCCCACATTCTAGCCTTGAGAAGGCTCCATGCTAATTGCACTAGAATTATCTGATCTAGCTACTTATATCTATCACTTAGGTTTAGGGAGATTGATTAGGATGTAAGAAGATGGGAGGCAACCTAGGGATCTAAGAATTGGACCTAGGGGCAAATCCCAAAATTTACACATATAAGCAATTTGCCTAAATTCCTAGGTGATTTCACACACAAACCAACAAGAAATTCATGGAGAATGAGATGCAAATAGAATATAATCATTAAAAAATGGAATTACAAAGTTTACATGTCATTTTCCCCCAACATGGTATCAAAGTAACATAATTTCCCCCAAACAGCCCACCCAAGGGGGCCTAGCTACTCATGGAAATGGAAAATACAAAAAGAAAGGATAAAGAGGTAGAAGAAGCCATGAAGCTCAGTGTAGATGAAGGAATCCTCCTCTCCATCTACTGAAAGACGTCCTCCTCCTCCTCCTCTAAGGTGCAAGGGTATGGAATGTAGGGGATTATTGGTAGGAATAAGTATAAACTAGTGTTTTGGTGGTAGAAATGGTGAAATGGAGTGGAATGGAGGTGGAAATGGACTGGAATGGCTAAGGGGTGAAAATGGGGAGCTAGGAAGTGGTGGAAGGTAGCTCAAGGTGGCCAACCTCATGCCCCAACCGCCACCTAGGTATATATAGGTGTGGGGGAAGCACTATGTTAAGTAGGGGCAATATGGGTAAAATAGTGTAAAAAATGGGTAGGTTTTGTGAGTAGCACGACCATGGTGAGTAGGGGTGAGCACGGTCGTGGTAGGTTACAATGATCATGGGAATTAAAATGTGGAGATCACATGGAGATGTAAATGGATGGACACGGTCATGGGGGGTCACCACGACCGTGGTTGAAACCTTTTACCACGAGCATAACACTCACCATGACCGTTTTGGCCATATTCATCAAATTCTAGAAGTTACAATGATTTTTTGTGATTGAGGCATGTCCACCATGGCTGTGGTGGAGTAACACGACCATTTTTGTGTCCCTCCCATGTACTTGAGCTTTGAACTTGATCATCCATGGAGGGTATTGTTTCAAAACATTCTTTGACCATTTGGGGTAGGTTGGGAGTGGTTTTGGCCTCATTTTGGGCTCCTCCAAGCCTGAGGAAAACCTAGATTGGGCCATATTCTTTCCATGCCATCAAGTAGTGGACAAAGTACCTATAAAACATGCAAAAAGCCTCCATAAGTGCATTTGATAGAAATATGAATATTGAGGGAAATAACATGGAATCTAGCAGGTATGAATGTGATTAAAGTGCACAATGACACAAGATGAAGCCCTAAAATAGGGCTGAATCAATGAGCTTCAAGAGGAGGGCTTTATTAGACCAATCACTTCCCCTTTGGGAGCTCCCATTTTGTTTATGAAGAAGAAATATGGTTCTATGTGGTTGTGCATCAACTATCGGTAGTTGAACAGAGTGACGATCAAGAACAAGTACCCTTTGCCGCAGATACATGATCTATTTGATCAGTTGCCAGGTGTTGCAGTGTTCTCAAATATTGATCTAAGGTCTAGTAAACATCAGTTGTGGATCAAGGCAGATGACATACCTAAGTTAGCTTTCAGGACTAGGTATGGTCACTACGAGTTTGTGGTTATGCCGTTTAGGCTACTAACCAATACATCAACAATGTTCACAGACCTAGTGAATAGGGTATTCTGACCTTATCTTGACCACTTCATGGTAGTGTTCATCGATAACATCTTGATATACTCCAGAGACAACCAACATCATGAACAACATCTGTGACATGCATTGTCGTTGTTGAGGTAGCACAAGTTGTATGACAAGTTCAGTAAGTGCAAGATTTGGTTGAAGGAGGTGTCATTCCTTGGGCACATCATATCTACAGAAGGAGTTCATGGGAACCCTAAGAATGTTCAGTCTATGCTAGAAATGGGAGTATTCGAAGACACTGATGGAGGTTTGTAGTTTCCTAGGCTTGGCAGGTTATTATAGGAGGTTCATCAAGAACTTTAGTGCAGTAGTGTTACCCCTAACGAAGTTGATGAGGAAGGGAGTACCTTCTGTCTAGGATGACAAATGTCAGTGCCTTTTCCATATTTTGAAGGAGAAATTGACCAGTGCACATGTGTTGGTTCTACTAGAACCTAGGAAGTGCTATATCATCTTCTATGATGTGTCGTCAATGAATGGCTTGGTTGTGTGCTGATGCAAGATAAGAACATGATTTATTTTGTTCTGTGACAACTTAAGAAAAATGAGTAGATCTACCTGGTGCATGATCTAGAACTTACATATGTGGTCCATGCTATGAAGATTTGGAGACACTACCTTTATGGCAAGAAGTGTTAGATCTTCACCGGCCATAAGAACCTTCAATACATCTTCTCAAAGAAGGAGCTGAATATGCAACATTGATGCTGGATGGAGTTGATTAAAGACTAAGATTGCACTATAGACTACCATCAAGGAAAGGTGAATGTGGTGGCTGATGCTTTGAGCTGGAAGTCTTCTTCGCCATCACCTACTGATAAGGAACAATTGTGTTCCTTGGTGTGCCATAAGAGAGACATGATGGTGTCTCTTCACTAAATAAATGTGAAGTTAGAAGTTTCCTTGTTAGTAGGATTGCTAGTACAGTTGTAGAGGAAGATTACATTAAGGAATCATATCAAAGATGCACATCATGATAATACTATGATAAAAAAGATCCGAGCAAAGTTTAGCAGTGAGAAGTATGATGACTTCCATGAGTTAAAGGATGGTACAATGTGTTTCCATGGCAGGGAAGTGGTGCGAGATGTTGAAGATCTGAGGAAGTTGGTTCTAGAAGAGGCTTACTATTTGATGTATGCTATGCATCCAGGTGGCACTAAGATGTACCATAACTTGAAGGATTTGTATTGGTGTCTTGGCTTGAAGCATGACATGTCTGAGTTCATGGCAAGGTGTCTTGTGTGTCAGCAGGTTAAGGCTGAGAATCAGAAATCTACAGGAACATTGCAACTGTTGTCTATACCGCAGTGGAAATGGGATCATATCATTATGGACTTTGTGGTTGGTCTTCCTAGGACAAGAAAAGGTCATGATTCCATCTAGGTGATAGTTGATAGGCTGACTAAGTCAGTGCACTTCCTTCATGTGAAGATGATGTATACAACTAAGAAGTTGGCACGGGTGTATGTTGATGAGATAGTACGTCTGCATGGTGTCCCTACAATCTTAGTGTCTGACAGGGGATCTCTATTTACCAGTCATTTTTGGGAGCGTTTGCATACAAGAATGGGGACGCAGTTGAGATTCAGTATGACATTTCACCCACAAACAGATGGACAATCTGAGAGGACTATTCAGACTTTAGTAGATCTACTAAGAGCATATGTTCTATAGTGGGAGTTGGGATGTACACCTCAGTTTGATAGAGTTTTCATACAACAACAACTATCAAAGGAGTATCGCCATAGCACCATATAAAGTTTTGCATGGGAGGCATTTTAGGTCTTTTTTGTGTTGGTATGAATGTGCGAGTATCAACTTTTGGTCCTGATCTTGTATAACAGACGATAGTGAAGATCAAGATGATATAACAATAGCTGAAGGCATCCCAGTACATGCATAACTCTTACACTGATAATTTTTAGAGGCCTTTGGAGTTCCAAGTGGGGAACATGGTGTATAGGTCTCTGCTTGGAAAGGCATGCTAAGGTGTGGGAAGAAGGGTAATGTGGCTCTCAGGTATATGGGACCTGACTCTATGGTGGCACATGTTGGGAAGGTAGATTATAGTTTGGAGTTGCCTCCTAAGTTGCACACGTTGCATCATGTGTTTAATGTATTAATGTTGATGAAGTGTCACCTAGATACCAAGTTGGTGTTGCAGCCTGTAGAGGCTGAGTTGGAAAAGGATATGTCGTATGTGGTGGGTCTAGTTTTGATCCTTGATAGAAGGGTGAAGAGGTTGAAGAAGAAGGATATAGTGTTGGATAGGGGTTTGTAGCATCATCATGGTGTGGAGGAAGCCACGTAGAAGTTGGAGGATGAGATGCATAGGAAGTATCCATCTCTTTACGCATAGGATTTTGGGGTGAAATCCTTGTTAGGGGTTTATGGTTGTAAGGCCCTTGACCTAGTTTTCTTTCCGATCTTTATTGCTTAGCAAACTAATATGCTTGAAACCTTAATGTAATCATATGATGTGTCTGAATAACACGTGCCATGCTTATGTTTTTAGTTTGGTCCAGATTGAATAATGTTTGAGCTAGTTATGCTATATGTGTGCTTGTTTTGGACCAAGTTGCAATGCCCATGTTGAGGGTTTATCTTGAAATTTGTCACATGTTGGATGTGCCTCCTATATTTTGGCATCATGATATAGAGGATTGTTCATAGGGGTGTCTTATTGTACCTTGGTTGTTGAGGTGACATCCTGATTGGATGATTAGGGTTTTGCTTAGGTGTCTTGTGTAGATGGTTGACCTTGCTTCAGTGTTGACCATTTGAGTCGGTTTTCAGTGACCCACTTTGTTAAGTCTTTGACTTTGGTACCTCTATTCAATGAGTTTTTGAGTGCACCTAGTGGCCTTGACGATCGAAGATCTAAGAAACCTTGGATGCTTACTATGCGACTGATGACCCCTCCTTGTTTCTCTTTGACCGATGAGCCTTGTGGGCTATGTTCTTTTTGACAAATGGTCTTTTTGACCAATGGTCTTTTGGACCAAGTGAGACTACTGATCTACCTTGGTTTTCATGACCCTTATTGCATGTTCATGTTTAATGCTTGCATGGCTGAGTTTTGATGGACAAGTGGAATGTTTGGTTGGACACCGAATCCTCCTTCTCTCTCTCTTACCCTTGGGTATTTATACCCCTTTTCTTTCATGCAAGTGATCTTTTTACAATCTCTTGCTCTTTCTCATCCTTGGAGCTCGAACCTTGTGATCTTATTGGTGAACAAGAGCTCAACCTTGGAGCAAGTAGGCTGAAGCCTTGCATGTGGTGATATAGGGTTGGAGCATCTTCCCTTTGGTGTTCCTTTGGTGTTATTTGACCTTGGTAAATGATCTATCATCACAATTCCATTTTTTACAAACCGTACCCCTCTTTTTTTTCTTCTATTGGCCAAACCCACGGAGTTTCCATAGTGGTGCTTGTGTGAGATAGGGGAACTTCTCTATCTTCAACCAAATCCATGATTTTCCATGGCAGTGTTCAAAGTTGAGTTGAGGAACTCCTTTCTCTCTTTCTTTCCTTCCTTTCTTTTTCAGCCTAGGGTTTTCTCCTTTTCTTTGTGCATCTTTAACCTGTCTTTATGTTTGCTCTTTGCGGTGATGCTATCTTGGGTGTGGATTTGAACAAGATAGGGTTTTCTTTCTTCCTTGGAGCTTCTTGATTATGGAGTGGTCTTTCCCCTTCAACTCTAAGGTAGGTTATATAACTTTCCCCTCTACTATTGTCGCACCTTAATCTTATATGCAAACCTTTCATTCTCTAAAATGTGATTATATGTTTCTTGATGATGATACCTTAAACTAGGGTTTATGTTTATAAGTGATCTTGTATAGATTAACTCGTTTTTCCCTAAATCCTAATACATGTACCTAAATTCCTATGAATGGTGGAAGTACTAGCTTTCACATGCGCACATTTAAATGTTAGATTCACATCATGATTATGGTTTGGTTCCTATATTTTTGTTATGGAAGGTTTGGATGTATGTTTTGTTTTCTACCACCTCGCCGTAGAATGGGAGCTCTTGTCGTCAGACTTTCTAGTAGGAAAGCGGTGGGAAAAAAGATGACGACCACGTAAAGGGGTCGGCCACCTCTTCCCCACCCACCCTGAGCTTAGGGTGGGGAATTCGGCCAAAATATGGACACCCAATGGGCCTGACACGCACAATCCGGCCCATCATTGATTCATTCTGCCTTTATTTGAGGTTTGATTCCCTTTGTGTTGATGTTCAAATTTTAGGTTTTTGGATGATGTTTTACTTGAAGTACCTCACTCCTTGAGGTTTCAGGTTCATGTTCATAAACCACTAGATTTGATCATGTTTTGGTAGTGTTTTTCTCTCTCCTGATGTTCTTCATGATATAGTCTGAGTGGTTGAAGGATTAGTTATGGTTTTTTTGTCACTATGATGGTTCCCTTGAGAGGTCACATATGTTCCTGGGTTCTTCATTTGATAGGGTTGCCTTTCCCTTCTATTTTCCTATAGTCATAGGGTTTTGGATTCATGGGTTTGTTTATCATTGGAATTCTCTCTTCGCTCAAAGCCCAACCTTGAATCTCGTCAGTCGTTGACCTAAGATGGTCTTATTTGGTCGCTGATGTTGGACTCTCTCAACGGTCGATGAAGAGGGGTCCAACCCTTGTCTTCTACAGGCATAGTCCCAAGGCTTTCTATGGGTATGATTTTATGTTTTTCAGAGATCATGACCTTATTATCTTCACATTTATGCCATGTTTTTTTCAACAGTCTTTTCATAGTTTACCTTGGTGTTAGTAACCTTGACCTATATGTTCCACAAATATGGGAGGTAGTGATAATTAGGGCATGGTGTTAGCTTCTGGTTTGGAAATCTAATATGGTTTGATATGTTGAATTCTAACCCTAATTACAATTATGTGATAGTGTTGCTTGGCCAACTTGAGTATCTAGCATGAAAATAAAATATTCTCTTTCTCCTACTTGTTGTAACCTAACTTGTAGCTTGAATGAACATCATGTCCTATTGATGGATTTGGTATCATGTGTGTGATACGTGCATTGTGAATATGAGCCTTGATGAGGCATGATGAGATAATGATGATATACAAGAATTACATGATTAGGTCTTATAAATTTGGGAAAGGCTTAGTGTCTAAATTGAGGAGATATCCTCTAGTGATGTGATGAGGGATTTGTTATCCCATAGTGATGTTATAATGGTGATACCCTTTTGTATGGTAGTGACAAAGTATGATGTGGTGAATTTGATCAGTTTTATGCTTAATACATTTTATATCTTATAACATTTGAATCTACCCTTATCTTTGTAAAACCTATTTAGGTTTTGTGCATTATAACTTGATTGATGCATAAAAGATACCCATTTGACAATAATTAATCAAGTGAAACCCTAATCATGTATATGCTCTATGTCATAGATCAATTCCAATGTTAGAACTTGTTGGATGTTGAAATGGGTATTCCTAAGGGAAACTCAAAGTGCATATTGTTGAGTATGCAAGGTGCAATTGACCAAGGGTTCTTGGCTTCTTGATTCCAAGATTTAGAGGAAGGTTGTAGTCATGCCTTGGTAGGAGAAATATTGTAATCATATCTCAGTATATATATATATATATATATATATATATATATATATATATATATATATATATATATATATATATATATATATATATATGTATATATATATATGATAAAGGACAACTGTAGTTGTACATAAGATAATTGGGTTTGTATACCCTATTCACTAGTGTCATGACCTATATACTAAGGTAGATTAGGCAGTTATGCAGTTGGACTCTTTATGTCACTACAGATGACTCAAACTGACCGAGGGTGGAGGAGATGATAGGAGTCTGGCTCTCTTAGATCTTGTATGGCACTGATTTTGACTTAGCAATGGTCAATTGGAGTATGAGTGGTATACATCATTTCTACATGACATAAAAGATGTAATACAACCATACAATGTATTTGGTTAGGGCTGAAAACAACTCACATTGGTAGTTTCCCTTGCCTTGTTTTGTATATTGCTTAGCTGTTGGTAGTTATAAATGTTCTTCGTGTTCCTTCTAAAAGTATATGATGTCCTACTGATCAGTTGTAGCTGCTTAATCTTCCTAATTTGTGATATCAATTTTAGTTGATCTTTTAACTGAATCTTCTCAGAATGCTTAAACTTCTATGTATCTATCTGTGTTAACAATAGTTGTTTGTGGAAATTTTTATCTCTTGTTGGGACATTGGTCTCACCCTGTGGGTTTCCATATCTTTTAGGTTATCGTGCACAAAGTGGTAGAGATTGTGCGGTTGAGGAAGATTAGCAAGGTGATCAGTGCATATTGAAGGTTGGATATGTTGTTAGTGTTTTGTAGTAGAGTCCTATGTGTTGTCCCTATACTCTCGGGTCCTAGAAAAGTGTTTTGTAGATGTTGTACATCTATACGAGGCTTTAGTAGTATGCCATTGATTGTACATGTATGGCTTGTATATCTGAACATGTTATCTTTTGTAATAGGTTGTGATAGGATGGCCACTGTACAATGATGTGAATACCTTTATGGTATGAGATGTGATACATGTGGTGACTGTTCGTGAACCTTGATGTATATGTTTCCGCTTAAGATGGTTATCTGAGATGAGTTTTAATTTACCTTAATTTGTGGAATTGTGTTTGTTTAGTAGCTGATGGTGCACTTTTGTTTTGAGTTATCTCAGTTTGTGGCATTAGGTTGTCATACTCTTTATGAGGAAGACTTTCTTCAAGAGGATCCATTGATTCATCATAAGGGGGTAATGGTATATTATCTAGAACAAGCTTAACCAAAATTGGTTGATCATTGTGAACGTTTGGTTCTGTGCCTGCAATAGGGAATGGTGGTATAACTTTAGGTTGTTGAGAGATTCTTTGAGCCAACCAAGTGTCAACTATTTTTCTTGAGGTTTATTGTCTTATGAATTTCTCTCCTTAGGAAATCTTCCACTCACTCGCAGTCTCATATTGTTGTTTAGGGCCCCATGTGGCTTCTACCAGGCTACCTCAAACTCTTCCTGCCAGGCATCCCTGCAGTCTATCAGAATTCTATCTATCACTACACTAACATCATGATCCATGTTGTGTCTATGCTTCATGTGTAGAGGCCACAATTGCTCTCTCCTCATCCTTGATAGCCACTCTCTGATTGGTAAGGGCAAGTTCAATTTGACAATTTACTTTTTTATAAATGTACAAGGAGTGATGCTTCATATTTCTCCTTTGGGGTCTAATATTGTGTGTGAGGCAGAGCATATAGCTTTGTGTGGAGACATCCTGGTGCACTCCAGTATGTCATGATAGGAGGAGCCAAATCTCTCACAACCCACATTCTGTGGTGTCAGACACTACATATATTTTTTAAAATAGAACAAAGGTCTGCAAAAAAAATCTAAGAAGAAAAATAGAAAATGGTGGAAAAAAATTATGGGACAAACTAACAATTAAAAAACAAGCTAAAAAAATATATAAAAACTAAAAATTACGAAATGGACTAAAATCATGAAAATAAATTAGAAAAAGAAAATCCTAATGTCAAAGCATTTTGGTTAAGAAAGAACTCTATTACTATCCTCGATAATGAAAACAAGATTTGATGTGTATCATGAACACAAAACAACCCACTAGGGGGGGAATCCTAGAGTTTAAGCTTTACTGGTTATCAATTACTTATTAACAAGAAAATTAATTTTAGTATAAAAGGTATCAATTCGAAGGAATGACATTATTTGGTGTTAATACAAACCAGTTGTAATGAACAATATTTTAAATTTAGTTTGAGAGAGCTTGATAAAACTAAAGAGGATGTTAAAGAGTAGAAGTAAAACTAGTTGATTTGAATCAAGTACAAGAGATACAAGGAGTCTGGGGGGTCACCATCCTAAACCACGTTCTTATAAAAACCAATTTGACTCCTTAGTTATAATGATTAAATTAAGACCATGTGGATTTGTGTCCTTTTGTATGGAGCAAAAATCTCACAAGGGTTAGACTTCTCTCAAACCTAAGGTATCAACATTTTTAGGATCCTCATCCAACTATCCAACAAGTTCCTATATGAGGTATAATCAAGGAACATGTGATTTCCATTCTGGTATTTTTAACTTATTGATCAGATGGTCACATTACCATAATAATAATAAACAAGATAAACTAGGAAAAAAGATCATAACTCAATCATAGCTCTCATCAAGAGATCATGGGTTCATTCTTGTAGGGATCTGAGGTCTCATCATCCCACAACATCATAATCTAAATAGTCAGAAAGAAAGTGCAAGATCAGATGGGTGAAAGGATCATAATTTCAATTAGAGGTCTCATTAGGAATTTATGGGTTCTTTCTTGTTGGGATCTGAGGTCTCATCACCCCACAAGAGAATAATGTAATTAACAAAAAATAAAATGAAAAAAATGTTTAGAAAACATTCATTCACTAAACCATTGAAGTCAAGTACAATTAAGTAAAGAACAATATACGAGGCTACTTGCCATGACATAGTAAGGGAACTACTCAGACATTATAGAAATGGAAACAAATGTAAGATATGTAAAGATGAAGTACAATATGTCCTTCATTTGTGGTAGGACTCCCCTTCCTTTTATAGGTAGAAATGGGGGTAAAATCCCTAGGGAAGGCTACTGGTGGCAGCTGACCCACAATGCCCGTCAGTCGACTACCTTAATAGCTTGCTTGGGACCGAAGGCGAGTTTGACTTCAATAAAGTCCTTATTGATTCAAATTTTGACTGGATCTGACTCACAGGTTGATCAAATGTGAATTCCAGTCAATCAATTAATCTTTAAATGTTTGCATTGACTCAGTCATTTCATTGAAGTAATTAGCCTTCCTGGTTTGAATTTTGACTGGATCTAGCTAGCAAGTAAATCAAATGGGATGCCAATCAATCAGTTGGAGTTTCTGGTCTTGACCAAGTCTTATGTAATAAAGAACTTTCTCTTTTTTGAGTTGGATTGGGAATCTAGTCGTCTGACTAGCTTAAACGCTTTCTACGATTTGAATGTGTGTTTGACGACAATAAAGGCTTGATCGATTAAATTCTGATTGGATCTGACTCATAGGTTGATTGACTGGGAATTCAAGGGAAATCATTGATCTTTAAATGTTTTCTTTGACCCCTTTATTTCATCTGAAGTGTCGTGCCCTCCCATATTAAAGTTTGATTAGATCTAGTTGGAGAGTCAATCAATTTGGATTCCAATCGATTGATTGGAGTTTTTGTCTTGACCAAGTCTTGTGCAATAATGAACTTTCTCATTTATGAGTTTGACTGGGTTTTATTGGCCAGTTGATCGATTGGTAGGTTGGGAGGCTAAAAATAGGCAATTTAAGCCTCTGAATTTTGGATTTTTTGGGGCTATGGATTGATTTTATTATTTCACTACAAAAGTCAACCAAATCTAATAAAAACTCTTTTGAAAGAAGGAAAAGCTAAATGAAGAAAATTAATTTTAAAACTAGGGAATAATAAACAAATAGGGTTTCCCTAGGCGATTTTACGAGCGACGTGTGAGCCCTACCTCCATGGAGACACCACGACTATCCCCTATTTTGGTTGCAAGTTTTCTCTCCTACCCAATGGTGGATGATCTCAGTAGACACTGCACATTACTAAGGATGGAAGATGACAGAGAAGATGTGGTGGATTTTTTAAAGGATAAAATAGACATGAAAGGTAAACATATAGAACTGCTCTAGTTGGGAATATTATGTTGGAAAAACCATATAAGCTTCTGGAGATGAAAAGAACCTTCCTTTTGGCATGGAATTTGAAACGAAAGGTGATGTTTTGGAAACATGCGAGGAACCTCTTTGTAATTCAATTTCTACACTGGCGTGATAGAGAGGAAGTCATGGTGGAAGGCCTTTAGAACTTCAATAACTTCCTACTGGTAACATGAGGGTTCATGCCGGAAGACATCCCAACAAAGATAGAACTGAAACACTTCTTCTTTTGGATCTGGCTATATAACCTCCACACGTGGTACAGATTAGAGGAAGTAGTATTGTCGGTAGCATCCAAGATTGACATAGTCATTAGTGTTGACTAGTCCAACCTGGGCCGGGACAACTTCGACAAAGTGAGGGTCGAGGTGGAAATTACAAGACTAGTAAAATAATATTAGTAGATCAGGGATAAAGATGGCAGGTTAACACAAATAGAGATCAAATATTATTGGATGCCTTCATTTTGTTAATTCTGTGGGAGAATAGGTCACACTAAGAGGGATTGCAAGGAGGAAGAAGATGATAATGAGGAGAAACCACATCACTGGGGTCCATGGGTGAAAGCTTCCCCATTGAAGAGATGGGTTGTGCCCCTAAAAGAAGACATGTTAGGGAAGAATAATGCAAAAAAGAAAATTATTTTCACATAGAAACTTGATCCGAAGACTCTCTACAGTCGGGATCTAAAACAAACATACAATGCATAGAATGAGGAAGAAGGTAGATGCTCTGCAGTCGCTAGGATAGGAGCTACAATGATAGGTGATAGGAAGGCAACCGAAGATGAGGTGAACCAAAGGGATTCAGTCACCGGGAAGGGACAAAGGCAGATGGAAGACTTTTCATTACCTATCACCAGGAAGGAGGATAGAGATCGACTAGAATGACACCCGAATAGAATGTATTTTCATGAAGAGTTATTTCACCTTGTGATGTATGATGTGTAGGTTGTTATAGAGGCATCATCATCATAGCACCAACGTATAGAAGCATCTCTACCTTTGTGTGAGGAGGTACATGCAGTGCAAGAAGAGGAACCTATCATTGAGAAGCTGAATGAAGAAGCTACTGGAGAGAGGGGTGGGTCGATAACTGATCAGGTCATAGCGGGGAGGTTACTTGAGAAGATGGTGACACCTCTAGGATCAGGGGCATATAATCCAACATGAAAAGCTGAGGTGAGTGTTGACGGGGACAAGGAACAACATCTATTGGCTTTCATTGAAGGGATACACATGTCTGGTGTTTCTAAAAGGAGGAAGAAATTTTACAAAACTAGGAGTGTGGACAACGGGAAAGCAACATGCATGGGAGAGACATACCTCATATAGTATGGAAGACATGGAGATTGAAGTTATTAATGTAGGAAAGAGAAACAAAAATACCAAGTCAACACCAATTGATTTGATCAAGAAGGTAATATGTGAGGGGATTCACCACACCCATGAACAATAACAAAAATATTGTGTTGGAATGTCCACTGTCTAGTCACCCCTGGACTAGTACCATCCCTCAAGTTCAGATGTTGGAGGGAAATGTCCAATGTGGTTTTCATTATGGAAACCGTGTCACCAAGCATGGAGCAAGAAAGAATACGGTGTCGTTGTGGTTTTGATAGGGGCTTTGGTTTAGATAGTAGAGGGTGATTGGGAGGTTCTGGTCTATGGTAGAAAGGTGACACTTTCACAATGTTGTCCTTCTCAGATCGTCACATACACACAGAAGTGGATGGTGGAGGGGATAATAAGTGATTTGGTTTTATGGACATCTATGGATGGTTTGTTGTTGCTGAAAGACAAATTACATGGGCACTCATGTATTCCATTTGCATGTTATCAAGTTTACTAAAGATTCTAGGAGGTGTGTTCAATAATATATCGAGTATTTCAGAGAAAAGTAGAGGTTGGGATAGAGTAGAGTGCAAGATGAACAACTTTAGAGAGGCCATTAACATATGTTAGATGAGGGACCATGGGAGAAAAAGCTTGGGATTCACTTAGAAGAGAGGAAAATTAGAAGATACCATGGTACGAGAAAGACTCGATGATTTCTCGATAGATCACAGGTGGCATGATATGTTCCAAGTCAGAAAAGTGGTGCACTTTCCAATTCTATATTCTGACCATGCCTTAATCATGTTGCATGTAGAATACATGCAAAGAAGAGATCCAAATGACTACAAAATTAAATTGCATATTGGCTATCCTCTAGAGACAGTAGAACTGTTGTGAAGAATGCATGGAAGGACCACAATTTAAAAAACTTACAAGAAAGGAAAAAATCTTGTGGTGAAAAGTTAACTATTTGGGCTGCTCAGAAATTTGGGAACATATGTCGCAAGATGAAGGAGATTGAGCCGAAGCTTAAAGGAGCACATGCTTGTCCCCCAGATGACGTCATGCTCACTCAATGCACCACCCTATCTTAGGAGCTACATGAGTTATATAGATTGGAGGAGAGTTACTAGCATACCAGGTTGAGAGCAAATGAGATGTGAGAATGGGATAAAAATACAAAATATTTTCACCATAAGGCCAGCCAGAGAAAAAAGAATAATAACATCACGAGACTCTTCACCAATGAAAACCAATGGTTGGATACACTACAGGCAATAGATGTGACCATCGTGGGCTACTTCAATGAACTGTTTACCACCTCAGAGCCTCTGAACATGGAGATGACACTATCACATCTACCAAGGGTCTTTTAGAAAAGGGAAGGTGTTGTTGTGGAGGAACCAACAAAGGAAGAGGAGGTCAAGTATGCGTTGGACCAAATGTATCCTAACAAATCCCCGGGGCCATATGAAATGAAAGCAACTTCTATCAGACTTTCTGGGATATAGTTAAAGGGGAGGTGATGCGCTTCATTTCATATTGGTGGCATGGCCATACTACACTTGGAGAAATCAATAAAACTGATACAGTCCTCATACCAAAAGTCAACAATCTGAAAAGAGTTGTTGATTTCTGCTTGATCAGTCTTTGTAATGTATCCTTAAAGTTGATCATCAAGGTGTTGGCCAATAGAATCAAATCTTTTCTAGACAAGAAGATTTTTGAAAACAAAAGTGCTTTCATTAAAGGTAGGCTGATCATAGATAATGCCTCAGTTGCATACAAGATTTTTCACATGATGAAAAGGAAAAAGAAGGGGAAGGAAGGTTTTCTAGGTTAGAAGTTGGACATGAGTAAGGCATACAACAAGATAGAATGGAAATATTTGGATGGAGCCATGGAGAAGATGGGAATTCCTGTTCATTGGACAAAGAAAATATGAGAGTGCTTCTCCAGTGTGTCACACTCAGTCATCATAAATGGGGTAAGGAGAGGAACCATAACACCAACCAGAGGCATACACTAAGGTGATCTTATTTCTCCCTATCTTGTTTTTGTACAAAAGATCTTTCCACTTCTTTTATATACACCTCCAAGTCGGGGCAATCCATGGGGCCTGGGATAGCCACCACGGGCCTAGAGTTTCTCACAATTTTTTCATATATGACAACATACTCTTTGCTTGGGAGACCCCTGAAGAGTGCTTGTGTTTAGTAGGCATTATCAGCTAAGATGAGAGAGCCTCGGGCCAAAGAATCAATTGCGGAAAGTCATGGGTAGCCTTTAGTTGTAACGTGAGTATGGAGAGAAGTGAGGAGATCAAGTCAATACTAAATGTTGATGAAGTGGGCATGCATGCCAAGTAGGTGGGACTTCCGATGACATTGGAGAGATTAAAAAAACTAGCCTTTTCCACAATCAAAGAAAGGATGTGTAAATATTTATAGGGGTGGAAGGAGAAACTTTTATCAAGATAGAGAAAGGAGGTCTTGGTAAAAGTAGTCATTCAAGCAGTTCCGACCTACTACATGAGTGTCTATAAATTACCTGAAGGCTTTATTGATAAGATTAGTGGAATGATTGCTCGTTTTTGGTGGGGATCCAAGGAAGGTGAAGAAATGTCCACTGCTTAGCTTGGATAAGCTATGTGAGGACAAATCCATGGTAAGATGGGATTTAGAGATCTAGGGATCTTCAACTAGGCACTGTTGGCCAAACAAGGTTTGCTACTACTAACAAACCCAATATCTCTTGCGAGTAGGGTCCTATGTGCGAAATGCTTACAAGGATGGGTGCCTCTTTGAAGCAGGGTTGGGGTACGGTCCATGTTTTATCTGGCGAAGCATATGGGGTGGTCTACAGAAGATAAAGGGGGATCTTATTTGGCAAGTAGGCAATGGCTGAAGAACCCACTTATATGATGATAGGTAGTGCTGGTTTAAGAACTACCATCAGGGACATGGTGGATTCTAGAGAAGTGGAATACAGGATGGTTAGTGAGCTTATTACAAAGATAATTTGCAATGGGACATGGAGATTCTATAAACACTCTTCCCAGAACCACTCTATGAGTGCATCAACACAATTCCTCTAAGTACAAGTAGATTTTCAGACAACATTTCTTGGGATCTGGATACAAAGGGGTTCTTCTCAGTGAGATCGACATACAACTTCCTAACAAAAAGTGAGAGTGGGGGGTGATGCAAATGTAAAAGGAGCAATCTAGAGTAAATTGTGGAAGGAGAAGTGGACGCCCAAGCTGGTCCATTTTGTTGGTATGTATGCCCAGAGAGTCAACCATATGATGATTGGATTGACATATGTTCTGATTGATTCGATAAATATCAAAGGCAAGCTTCTAATTTATTCTAGCTCAATCAATTATGAGATAAATGATAGAGAAGAATAAATGTCTAAAGAATGAAAATACTCAATGACGTATGTCTTCAGGTTAAGGACCTAAACAATGACACCATACATATGTTAAGAGTATGTACATTCTTGTTATGTCCCTAGTCGGATGTCATTATGGAAGGTTGATAGAAAACAATGACACATTAAGACTAGAGTATGTATTGGTTGATGACAATGTCTCATTAGTCATGATATATGATATCAAACCAAGCACACAGATATATGTTACAGAACAGTGTATCGGACAGACCCACCATGAGAGTGATACATGGAACCATGACATGGTAGTCAGAATCATCTCTCATAGTGATGGTGGTGATTGTGATTCTTAGACCTAAAATCACTGCACTCGTAAAATGTGATTGGGTACACTTTGACATCATCAAACATGATTTTGAAACATGGGTTGTTATAAAGGTGATGATCGGGTGGCTTTGACACATGAGATAGACTGTGAGTGATAGATATGGGATTTGTCCCTCCTAAGGGAGTATGATGTCCAGGCCACTTGATAAGTAAGACTGAGAAAGGCATGCACATGTACATGTGAATCAATATATGAGATTGATGTCACACATATCTTAGACAGTGTGCTCTAGTTTAAGAAACATGAATGAATGTTGAAAGGATGACAACTCCATGCCTTGAGTTCATTCAGGATATCAAAGACAAATGAATTATACATTCACTGGAACACCAATCACAAACTGTAGGATTGAAAGTTGTTCTCCAACTTTCCTTTTCACTTGGGTAGCACTGATGTGTGACTAGGTACCGCTCTTTGCTTTTGATGTCATAAGCTAGTTATGGACATTCACTGCCAACTTGAAATTGGACCTATAGGGTCACACACTAACGATTAACCTAGAAGAGGAGTTTATCCATGAGTGATGTTTGAATTGATTACTAAAGTGTTTAGGTACTCAATCAAACATTAAATCAATATACTTGACTCAGAATCATCAAGTTCAAGTGTTGAACCAACTGATTAGAGTGTCAGATTGATTGAGAACTAAATTGACTGTGTTCTGTACAATCTGGACCACCAACCGACTGGTTCACTGGGTGAACCGATCGACTCATGGTCAGTGAGATGACCGATTCACTCTAGTGAACCGATCAGTTCAACTGGTCTAATGAGAAGTGTTGACTTGTCTCGGTTTGTGAGAATTTTTTTCATTTCACTTGTTCTATTCGATTGGGATAAGAATTAATATTTGCATTAATTAGAAACAAATAAGGAAAGGCAATTGCAGACAGGTCTGGGAAGTGAAATGACCGGTTCACTAGGTGAAGCGATTGGCTCACACTCCCAACTGACCAATTCACTAGTGAATCGATCGACTCTCACTCCAAAATGACCGGTTCAGTCATGAAATGATCGGATCGCCTACCGCGATTCAAACTTTTCATGGAAATTCCATACCCTTCTACTCCCACACAGATTGGGAGCCCTGACCCTGCCCTCTACTATAAATACAGGGGTACACGGGGCTTCTCCAGACACAACTTAGAACATTAGTTGCTCTATAAAGTTGTTTTCCTCTCTGGTTATGGTAACCTAGAGAGCCCAAGCAAGTTCTACCCATCCAGAGAGGAACAAAAAGGGAAATACAACTATAGAAAATCAAATAGTGGTGGGAGAGTATCTCGGTGACTAGTACACTAACAGATGGGGACAACTCCTTTTAGACTATCTTTCAGGACAACTAGAGTTCCCAGTAGTCTGTGTGGACTATCTATAGAGGTGGGAGACTTTTGACTCTTAGGAGGACGACAACCAACTACAGTCTGGGTCAAGACCAGGAGTTGCATAGATGTTGTCAAAGACAAGTGGTTGAAGATCGCACTAGTTGTGAGGTATAGTCACTAAGCAAGTATCAGGACAGGTATATTTGGCTAAAACCATCCTTCCAATGACATAGATATTGATGCGATCGACTGGTTATGGGTTTATCGTCAAGTAAAGTTTTTGTTTCTGCTTCCTACTCAGACCACGTGAAACCCAATAGTGGTATCAGAGCCGTGTCAATACTTTATATTTTGGGATAATTGATATGATCAAATTTTGGTTTTACCATCTTTTATTTATTGCATACGATGCAAATATTTAAACGACTAATGTGAATATCTGATTAATACCACATGATCCCAAACTAATATAACGTATATGATATGGTATATATATGAAATTGATATGCATTGCCCTAAAACAATTTTGATGGTGGATGTCTTGCATGGTTATGGCCTATAAACCCTATGTGCATGTGTGTGGTTGGTTATGGTTGTTTGCATCTCGATCTGCGCACTGAACCCTCTTCTTCTGTTCTGAATGTAACTCGAGATAACTTAAGATTCACTTCTACATTTTCTCCCCTTGAATGTAACTCAAGGTTTCACAAAGATTATGTAAAATATGATTAGTTTTATTTCTTATTATGATGAAGAATAAAGATAACCACTTGATGGACCAAGATAACCAACTAAGGAGCAGTTTGTGGACCGACGAGAAGCCCATACGATCGGACAAGCCAACCATTTGGAGGAGCCAGATGACAGACAAGAGGAGACCAACCAACCAGTCAAGAGGCAAGTTGACCGGTTCAAAGGTTGAACCAGTCAACCCGGATTGGAAAGCACAAATATTATTCAATAACAATTTGCATGTGATGTAGACCTTAGATGATTGTAGTTCCTTGTGGCTCCAAGGAACTACAATAGGAGGTCTATAATCATCACTTTATCATTATTGCATGTTTTTGTTTGTGGGATATAGCATGTATATGATACATACTATATATGTGGTGATTGGATACATATATGCATATATAAACATATTAAAACCCACAATATAATATTAAGTCTTAGAAGCTTTCCTTATGCACCACGCATGAAAAGCTTGATCGACCACTGTGGGAATCCCAAGGGTGGTGCGTTGTCTATCTCGTGGAAGTGTGATGGTAGTTGTGTGGGCCCACCAAGAGGAGTGCACTCCTATCATGTTGGCTTTTGGGCCAGGCTTAACTAAGTGTTCCGATGAATGCATATTCATTCTGATTTGCAAGCATATTTTTATAACCAATTTGATTCAATACTTTCGATTTATCTCTTAAATCTTACATATTGCAAGTTCTCTTAAGAAATCCAATTATTATGAATTTTGATCAAATTTATATTGATTCGGTACATGTCTAAACCAAGTTATATCATCACATGGAGCTCACCAAAGAACCTCTCACTTCTGATCTTGACCAAATGGTCTGCTCTAACAGTTCTGACCAAAGGGTCTGACCAATCGGTTTTCACCATTCAGTTTCACAAATCGATCTCACCAGACGGTTCATCCTAACGATCCCAAGACCGTTTGGGCCCATTCGGTTTCAAGACCGCATCAGCCCAAAAAGGTCCCAAAACCATACAACGTCTAACAATTTCGAAACGATTGGGCAACAAAACCGTTTGGACAATGAAACCATTTGGAGCCATTCGGTCCCAAGACCGTTTGGAGTCATTTGGTCCCAAGACCATTTGGAGCCATTCGGTCCCAAGACCATTTGGTTCCATTCGGTCCCAAGACTATTTGGTGCCATTCGGTCCCAAGACCGTTTGGTGCCATTCGGTCCCAAGACCGTTTGCTCACAAGACCAAATGAAGCTGAGAGAACGATACATGAAGACTGTTTGGTTACTTACGTGAAGACCGAATGAAGATAGAACTCAAGGACTGTTTGGACGTCAAACGGTTTCAAAACCATTTGGACATCAAACGGTCTCAAAACCATTCGAGCTGCTTCACGCCAAAAGCATGAAGCTCCCATCCAAGCATATAAATAGATCCCCAAGGGCCATCGTTTGGGGCGTCGACACCAGCACGCCGATAGGCTGCCGCAGGTCCGATCCAGCCTCATCTTCCACACACCCACCTACTCCTCTTGGCGCCGAGCAGGGAGAGAAGGAGAGAGAGAAGGTGAAGAAGAAGGATTGCCCAACCTGCCTTGGTGGTTCTTCCTCTTCGTTCAGATCTGCTTCCACACGACGTAGAAGACCGCATCATCTTCACTGAGTTGTGACCACCTTCATCATCATGCTCATTGCGGAACCTTCCCTTTCTCTTATTCTTCTGATTTCTTGCATCATGAGCGAGTAGTACCTTTTCGATGGGGTGCGGGGACTAGCCCCGCTTCCCATGCAAGAATGTTCTTTTGCTAAGCACTCCATGGCTATATATATGACTTTCCATTTCATTGTTAATTGGTATGTTTGTAGTTGATTATATCCTTGCTTTCATCTTGTTCTATCCTACATTGTAAAATCTTCTATATGTAGGATGGGATGGCGGTTTACAAGTTCAACTCCTTGACGAGAACTTCTGATAGGATTCCTTGAGGTCGTAAGTGTGTGATCCGTGACGGGACTAGACATATAGCCTACGGTGATGCTACGATGGTCTAAACATCCCTCAGGGAGGACCACAACCTTAGTTGGATTTTGTATCATCTTATTTATCGTCGATGTTAGTTTGTAGATCTATCACATGCTTGTTTATCGATTAATGCAGTTAACTCCCAAACTAGAAATAGAATGGGATTTCTTCGAGGTCGTAAGTGTATGATATGTGAGGGGATGAGCCATCTAGCCTTCGGTGACACTTCTGTGTGCTTGACGATTGTATAGGGGGCCCACAACCTACGTTGGATTTCTATATCTTCGGAGTTGTAAGTAAGTGATCCGGCTGGTGACGAGACATTTGATGCCTAAGGTGATGCTTATGCGAACCTGACGCCCATATGGGGGGTTCCACAACAGCTCCATTTGGATTGTTATATATTGCCTAGATTATTTGCAATTGAACGTGTTTGCATGTGTAGTGGTGGTGAAACCCGATACCATCCCAGTGACTCCATATCACCGATCTAAACCCAGCTTTAATTCAGCTTTTACTTTCTTGCAATTAGTTTTAGTAACCTCAAATCACCCAATCATTTTAAATATTAGCCTTAACTCAAAATAGACTAGACTGACAAATATTCTTAAAAATGTTGTCCTTTGGGTTTGATCCTTAACTATACTGTGATAAGACTCATCTGCTTGCGGGTGGTATTATTGCACTTTAGTTTTGGTAAAATCTCGGGGATTTCAACTCCGAGTGAGTTTATTAGTGCGAAAAAATCCCACGTCAAATTATGGCGCCTTTTTCGAGGACAATGGAATCAGTTAGTCAAATCTAGTTCTTTTGAGGCTAATCTAGGATTTTAATTTTCTTTTGATACAATCGATCATCCACTTCAATCTTGACTCTACTCAGTGGTTCTCATTTTCGAAATCTTATTTCAGATACAACCCAAAGCATAATGCATGCACTATTTGGACATCTCCAGACTAACAGCGAGCTTTGATCCTGAGATAGACAGAACGTTTCATCGTAAAATCAGAGAGAACCAAGCAAGGATGGATCAAGAAGAAGAAGTACCCTGAAGGGTGGCTCAAGCCATCAATGCGTAGAGAGAGAGGCTCATGCATGAAGCCAGGGTTGTGATTCAACAGGAAATCCTAGAAGCACAAGCAGCAACGCAAGAAGTTGAACTACAGAAGGATCTTAGAGAGTTCTCAATCCCAAAAGTTGTGAATATTCATCATCCAGTGCAACCTCCTCCCATCAACACTCCTAATTTAGAGATAAGAGTGCATTGGATCACCCTACTTCAGAATAGCCCTTTCTATGGCAAGCAAGGAGAAGATCTGCAACAACATCTTCTAAGATTTATTGATCTATGTGCCATGACAAAACAAAATGGAGTCACAGATGATGCCATTCGACTCCATCTTTTCAAGTATTTCTTTGCGGATAGAACTATAAGTTGGTACAATTCTCTGCAAAGTGAAATACCCATCACCACATGGTAACATCTCCAAAATGTGTTTCTAGAAAAGTTCTACCCTCCATCTCTTACCTATGAAATTAGAGGGCGAAAAACAAATTTCACTCAAGTTCCTAGAGAAACCCTTGATGAAGCTTAGGATAGATACAAAGAGCTTCTACGCAAGTGTCCACACCACGAAATTCCTAAGAACCAACTCATTGAGATTTTGTATAGGGGTGTGGATGATGATATTAAGAGATTCCTTGATTCCTCATCTGGAGGAAACTTCATGCGTCAAAGTTATGACAGCGCATGGAGAGTCATCACCCTAGGAGTAGAAAATCAAGCAAATTGGGGTAGATCTGTAGGTAAAGGAGTTTTGAAAGTAGATATGGCCGAAGCTACTCCCGAGTACAAATCCATCGCTAAAACTTTGAAACTCTTAGTTGCCAATCAAGACCATATTGAATCATCTCTTGCTACTATTGGAAGAGGATGTTCTCCCACTCGACAACTAGAACAAGTCAAGTCTGCTTCCCTATTCTATGAAGCATGTAAAGGAAGTTATCATTCCACCTTATCATGCAATGTTCTTTACGATGTTGTTCTGAGCAACACATGTGGCCAAGGAGATAATGGCCCAATAGAAAATCTTAACGTTGTTAATACCATCCCTGGTCAAAGTTATTACAATCTGAATTAGAATAGGAATCATCCAGGATTTCAATATGGAAACCCATCGGGAGCAGTAAACTCGCATCAATTTGGTTCAACCAATCAACCATGAGGCCCACCAGGATTCCAGCATAATCAACAACAGAATTTTGGAAATCAAGGAAATTTTAAGGGAAGCTTTCAGAGTAGGAATTTCAATAACTATAAAAATAGTTCTCAGTACCAAAATCTTAATCAGCCTCAAGGACAACAAGTTGTTCCCCTCTTACCTGATGACAAATTGACAACCATTGAGAAGATGTTACAGTCACAGAAAAATATGATAGCTAACCAATAAACCTTGATAGCTAACTTGCAAGCACACCAGAAAGCTATCGAAAATCAACTAGCTCAACTTGCTTCTAGTATAAAGCCACTTGTCGGAGCATTTGCGGGTCAGCCCGAGAATAATCCTAAACACCCAGAACAATTGAAGGATGTCAAAACCAGGTCAGGAAAAGACTATTCAAATCCTCCAATCAAGACACCTGTGATTATTACATATGGAGAAGAACATGTGGTTGTCCAAGACTCAACAACACCAGATTCTCAACCGAGAGAACCAGTAACTACTGATAAGATAGACAGGGAAAGTCCTGAGAAACCTATTGATGAAGAAACTGAAACACCAGAACCTGATATCCCTATATACAAGCCTCGTATTCCTTTCCCTGCTCATTTAAGGCAAACCAAGCTTGATACTCATTTCAATAAGTTTAAAGAAGCTATGAAGAAACTTCACGTTGATATACCCTTTTTGGATGCGCTGGTTGAGATACCAGCTTGGACAAAATACTTAAAGTCACTCCTTACCAGGAAATATATAACTGAAGAATATGAGACAGTCAAGTTACCTAAAACCACTTCGGATATCATCTAGAGTAAGATGCTAAAGAAATAGAAAGATCTGGGATCTTTCGGAATTTCCTACCATATCGGTGATTCTTCATGAAAGAAAGGACTAGAAGACCTTGGTGCTAGCATCTCCATCATGCCACTTAGCCTTTGCAAAAGGCTAGGGTTTGTCGAACTTCTTCCAACTGGCATGACCATACAACTCGTGGACAATTCAATAAAACACCAGTTAGAAATTATTGAGGATGTACCCATCAAGGTTGGAAAAGATTCCTATGTTCCCTGTGACTTTGTCATCATGGATATAAAAGAGGATGCCAGATATCATCTCATATTTGGACGTCTGTTCCTCACCACCACAAGAGTTCTAATTAACATTGAAGCAGGAACCTTTCTGCTTAGATTAGGCAAGGAAACGCTCAAATTTAAAGTTTTTGAAAGCATGAGAAGACCAAGTATGTAAGAAGTAGTATATCTGATTGATTGCATAGAGTAGATGTCACTTTTGACTCAAGAGAATCATGAATTAGACGACCCATTAGAAGTTTCTCTAACGGATCCATTAGTTGATGAACCTATTGACGAACAAGTAAAGAATTGCATTGAATCCCTCGACTCTGCAAAAGAAGATGTTGAAGCCACATGTGAAGAACTCAAGGTTGTGGAAGCTACTAGAGAAACAAGTGAAAAACTAGAGACTCCCAAAATGAAGCCCCTTACCGAGGGACTGAATTACGTGTTTTTGGATGATCTCATTATTTGTCCTGTAATAATAAATTCTGATCTTACTACCGAACAAAAAGATAAACTCTTGAAAGAATTGAAGGAAAGGAAGAAAGTGATTGGCTACAAAATATATGACCTCACTGGGGTTAGTCAAGCGTTCTGTATGCATAAGATCCCTATCATGGAAGATCACAAGTCAACCATTTAACATCAACGGAAACTGAATCCAAATATGAAGGAAGTAGTCCGTTAAGAGGTCATTAAAGTACTCATTGCTGGAATAATCTACCCGATATCAGACTCACCTTGGGTGAGCCCAATGCATGTTGTCCCGAAGAAAGGCAGAAGGACTATAATATGAAACGAAAACAATGAACTCATCCCCACCCGAACAGTCATAGGGTGGAGGATGTGCATTGATTATAGAAAGTTTAACAAGGCAACTCGAAAAGATCATTTTCCAATGCCTTTTCTTGACCAAGTATTAGAGTGGCTGGCCCATTAAGAATACTTATGTTATCTTGGTGGTTACGCTGGATTCTACCAAATACCTATACACCCAGATGACCATGGGAAAACCACCTTCACCTGCCCATTCGGAACATACACATTTAGAAGAATGCCATTCGGACTCTGCAATGCACCTACAACTTTCCAATGTTGCATGTATACTATATTTGCCGGTCTCACCGAAACCATTATGGAAGTTTTCATGGATGATTATTCTGTATACGGAGATTCATTCGATTCATGTCTAAAACACCTCTCCCTGGTCCTCAAACGAAGTGAAGAAGCTCATCTTGTGCTCAACTGGGAGAAGTGTCATTTTATGGTAAAGGAAGGAATTGTCATTGGCCATAGGGTCAGCAATAAAGGAATTGAAGTAGATAAAGCCCAAATCGAAGTAATTTCCAAGCTCTCTGTCCCTATCAATGTAAAGGAAGTTTGAGCATTCCTTGGTCATGCAGGTTTCTATAGATGATTTATAAAGGACTTCTTAAAGATAACCAAGCCAATGACAATTTTGTTACTAAAGGATGTTGAATTCAAGTTTATCTGCTCGATTGGGGAAAAGATTTGGAGGATGTGTTTATCTGCTCGATTCCTGAACAGTTGCCTATTAAAGTTAAGGGTATGCTGATGATGGAGAGATGCAATATTCCTTACATCCAGGTGGATAAGGGGACCATATAAGTTGAGTGTATCCTTCTTCTTATGTGTTCGGTGTTTGTAGGAAAGGGGGTGTTCTATGTGTGTTTGGGAGTTTTCATGGGAGGATACCTGCGTGTATATGAGCAGGAGATGTACATGTTTGGAGATTTAGCCTACACGGGGAGGGTAGGATGAATAAAAATACCTCCCGGCTTAATTAAAAAAAAAAATTCAAGTTTGACGAAGAATGTGTTAAAAGTTTCAATAAATGAAACATGCCCTTACTACAACACCAATCATCAGAGCTCATGATTGGGACCACCCTTTTGAAATTATGTACAATGCCAGTGACTATGCTATGGGTGCTGTTTTAGGTCAATATATAGAGAAGAAACATTATGTGATATATTATGCATCAAAAACTCTCGATGAATCCTAGAGGAATTATGCAAGTACCGAGAAAGAACTTCTAGCAGACGTGTATGCCTTTGACAAGTTCAGATCCTACCAAATCAGTTCGAAGGTCATTGTCTACACAGACCACACTGCCATTCGTTACCTTCTGGCAAAGAAAGATGCAAAACCCAAGTTAATTAGATGGATTCTCCTATTGCAAGAATTTGATTTAGAGATAAGAGATAAAAAGGGCACATAGAATTTTGTAGCAGACCACCTCAGTCGCATCCACAACCTGGATACGGAAATGATTTCGATCAATGATTCCCTGCCGGATCATCAACTAATGAAGGTCTCGGAAGCTATACCATGGTACTCGGATTTTGTGAACTACCTCACTGATGGGGTTATTCATCCTTAATACACCGGAAATGCATTGAAGAAATTTATGCATGATGTGAAACAGTACTACTGGGATGAGCCATACCTTTTCAAACTATGTGTTGATGGTCTGTATAGATGATGTATCACCGAAGAAGAAGCTCAACTTATTTTGGAATAATGTCACTCAGGACCAGTGGGAGGACATATGAGCTCTAAAAAGACTGCCTTGAAGGTTTTGGAAAGTCGATTCTTCTGGCCAACCATATCCAAAGATTACTATGACTTTGTCCTATCATGTGACAAATGTCAAAGATCTGGCAATATAACAAAGAGAGATGAGATGTCGCTGAATCTATGCCAAAAAGTAGAAATATTCGATGTTTGGGGGTGGACTACATGGGTCCATTCCCATCTTCTCATGGATTTTCATACATCCTAGTGGCGGTGGACTATGTATCAAAATGGGTTGAAGCCATACCAACCATCACTAGTGATTCCAAACCCATCATCAAATTATTCAAAGATATTATTTTCCCCCGTTTTGGAGTACCAAGAACTGTGATATCTGACGGAGGGTCGCATTTCCTTGAAAGAAGCTTTGAATCATTGCTAATTAAGTATGGTGTTACTCACAAGGTAGCCTCACCTTACCATCCACAGACAAGTGGATAGGTGGAGGTTTCTAATTGTCAACTCAAGAGTATCTTAGAAAGGAAAGTAGGTCGCAATCGGAAAGATTGGTCAGTGAAAATCAACGACGCATTATGGGCCTATCGTACTGCTTATAAAACTCCCCTCGGGACTACACCTTTTTTATTAGTATATGGAAAGGCTTGCCACCTGATGCGATGATTTTGAGTCGCATTTATAGACTTGTTTATTTGTGTTTTATGCATTTATTAGTCATTTTGGTGGTTAATATTGCATAATCCATCTACTTTGGTCTATGATCCTTCTCTATGTCAAAATCTCCCTTATTTCCATATTTTTGACCATAAAGTATTACAAGAATATGTTTTGTTTCGGCTTACGTGGTTTCGTGTTGTAATTTCAGGAAAAACAAGTATTTGTTGTTGTCGATACTATCGACAGTGGTCGATACCATCGACACGACCACAAGTTGCCAGCCGCAAGGAGTATCGTAGAGTCGATACTATCGACAGGAGAGTCGATGGTATCGACATACCATCAGGTTGCTGGCGAGAAGACAGTTGATACTATCGACACAAGGAGTTTCAGCGACAGAAAAAGACAAAACCGATGCCTAAGAGAGTCGATACCATCGACCCTCGTCGATGGTATCGAGTTAGCATCAGTCGCGAAAGAGAAAAGAAATGGAGACCAGTCGATACAGTGCAGGGTCGATACTATCGACTCGCGTTGATAGCATCGACACCGTCAGATACAAGTTGGTTTCAAATTGATCTAAATCGGACGGCCATGATATTTTGGTGACCTAACTCGGTGATTATACCTAATGACGGCGGCCAAGAGCAATCCGACACGTCATTAACCACTGCACACGTCCCGAGAAGGTGTGGAGAGAAGAACGGAGCCCAGAAGCACACCCCAGCCGTTTCGGACGCCAAAGAAGACGTTTTCCACCACCGAAAGGTGGGAGAATGCATATTCTACGCCAAGGAGCGCTTGGATCTTCTCCATTCAGGGGTTTCACTACTTAATCACGCTTTTCTCCATGTTTCCCCTTTTCTCTACCATGTTTTTGCTCTGAGATGAACATGCAGGGCTAATCCCCTTTGTCTTTAGGACCGGGAGTAGCCCGAGAAATCATTGTATGACAATTTTATCATAGTAATTCATCAATTATCTCTTAAATCCGTGGTATGATTTTGTTTTCTCAATTATATTGTTATGCTTGATCACCATAATAATAATCTAATTCCCTTAATTACTTTGAAAGAATAATTAATGGTTGAAAAGAGACAAAATTTACATTAATTGACAAATCCCTTGAACAAGGTGGTGTAAGGTTAATGGTGGATACCGAGAGATCGACTCTAATGCACCTAGTTTAGGGTATAGGTTGCTACGACGGTGGAACCGACCTAGACATAGGTAGTGAATTGTACCACGACAGTGGGAAATTCTAATACCAGGCCACTACCCAGATAGAGAGATAAATCTGAATAACTATATAGAATTTATTACAATGAAAACATGTGGTGAAACCGCAATCCTAAAGATTCCCACTTGAATTGATTAAACTAAACATTTAATCGATTGCTTTGTTTTGTTTTATTTTATCTTCTTTTAATTTTACAACAACCTCCATCTTTTTAACCGGTCTAGCTGATTGCGAGTAGTTACTAGTAGTCTCTGATAATTCACGTGTCCCTGAGTTCGACTCGGGTCTCACAAAGGCCTATATTACAGTGACGCGTACACTTGCGTTTCTACGCACGTAAAAAGCGTGTCAAGTTTTTGGCGCCGTTGCCGGGGACACGGCAATTGTCGGCACTATGAGTGCTGCAAGCAGCCACTCTAGGCCATTTTTTTTTAATTTTTTTTTTGAAATCATTTCCAAAAATTTATAGCTTATCTTTCGCATCTTGTAGTTGTCTAGCATGATACTGAACTTAATTTACCATTTTACAGGTACTGTGTATGATGCAGACGTGTAGTACCGACTACACACAACATGCACTAGAGGTTCCACTACCGGGACCTGATGACGAGGAAGATTACAATCAAGACCACTTGAAAGAAACAGATTCAGAATCCGAACAAGAAGAAATGGCAGAGGAACAAACAATATGGGAGAAGATCAAGGCTTCTTCTTCATCTGCTTCAAAAGGGCCAATCATGAAGCAGGCAATCAATATTCCAACTTACAAGATTGATCATGCGTTAATAAACATGGTCAAGTCAAATGCTTTCCATGGGCTCAAGAAAGAAGACACAGTCACTCATATAAGCCAATTTGTGGAGAATTGTGACATGATAAAAATTGTCAAATGCTTTCCATGCGCTCTACTTGAAGCTATTCCCGAGTTCTCTAGTAGGGAACGCACGAGAGTGGTTGCACAATCTGGACGATGAATATGTGGAATCATGGAACCACATGGTGGAGGTATTCTTTGAAAGGTTCTTCCCGCCCGAGAAGACCAATGACATGATCAGGAAAATCCACAATTTCACCCAGAAAGCAGGAGAGACCTACTCTGAGACATGGGAAAGGTTTCAGATCATGCTAAGGCGGTGCCCGCACCATGGGCTTGACAAGGAGACATAGGTCAAGATCTTCTATTTTGCTCTCTCTGAGCATGATAGAAGTAACCTCGATTCAGCAGGCTCGAGATTCTTCTTGAACAACACAAATATGAGGTGTTGGGAAATCCTTAAGAACATGGCCAAGAAGTAATCGTGGGGCGACAGGGACGCTGTTGAGCACGTTCGAGTAGCAGGGGAGTCTAAAGCAATCAAGGAGCTGAATGAGAAGATGGACCTTCTCGCGAAGAAACTGCTTGCAGAGGAGGATACTGAATCCGAGGATGAGGCACAAGTCAAATTCATGTGGCAGCAGCAAGGTTACAGAAATAATGATTACTCATGGAGGAAGGACAAGAAGTTCTCTTGGAAGGATCTGAAAAACTTTTTGCAGGACCCAGATGCAAAACCCCAGCCAGTAGCGGAGGACAAGAGCACGGAGTTGCTCAACCAAGTGATAAAGAAAAATCAAGAATTAATGACTACTTTTGGCCAGCAGATAAAGCAACAGGGGGAATTTATGAATCAGTTCGGCAGACATTGTAGAGCCATGGGGCTCAGATGATGACAATAGAGACGTCTATGTCACAATTGGTAGCTGAGATAGCCAATCTGAAGAAACCTACACACCAAGGTTTTCCAGGTAACACTAATATTCCAAGAGGAAACCAACAGGCGAAGGCCATCTTACTAAGGAGTGGCAAGAAGCTGTTAAACCCCAAAGTCGATGAACCAAGCAAACCCCAAGAAAAACTCGAAGGTGAGGCCACTGAGGAGCTTCCGACACTGGTCACAGAACCAATTGAGGATATAGCAGTGGATGCTACGGAAAATCCTACTACAGATGAGGAGGAGATGCAAAAAAGGACACCATATGTGCCACCGCATCAAAGGGCATAGGCTGTCCCGGTCCCATATCTGAACAGTGCAAGGGCAAGGAAAGTGGATGCCCAGTTTAAAAAGTTTCTAGACAGTTTCAGGAAGCTCTCCGTCAACATCCCATTATTGGAAGCAATTGAGCAAATCCCTTCTTATGGAAAATTTCTGAAAGACATCATTTCCAAGAAGAGGAAAATCCCAGACACAGAAGTTGTAGTTCTTAAGGAGCAGGTGAGTGCCTTCATCATGGGCACATTGCCACCAAAGAGGCAGGATCCGGGCTGCTTCAACATCTCATGTTACATTAGGAAAGTGAAGTTTGGTGAAGCGCTATGTGACTCCGGGGCGAGCATAAACTTGATGCCCCTCTCTACATTCAAGAAGCTGGGATTAAAAGAGTCACGTATGAGCAACATGACGATCCAACTGGCAGACAATTCTGTGGTGAAACCATATGGTATATGTGAAGATGTGTTGGTGAAGGTATTAGATCGTTTTGTATTTCTAACAGATTTTGTCGTAATGGAGATGCAAGATGAACAAGGCAATGAGTTACTACTCGGACGACCCTTCCAAGCTACAGCTGACATGATACTTGAGATGGGGAGAGGTTGTTTGACCTTGGGTATTGCCGATGATCGGTTCGAGATGGTCATGACTTCTAGCACCATGTCATCTAAAGCCAAGGAGCAGTGCACATGGTAAATCATTTTGATCACAATATCTCACTTTGTCTAGGGAAGCCATTTTTAGATATGGCTCATGTGATGACCAAGGTGGAAAAAGGGACATTGGCTGTGAACATCATGGAGCAGACTAAGGTGGTATCCCTTAGCAAGGCTGTAGGTTTTCCGAATGATGAGGAGGAGGACTTCCCCTCATCTACTAAAGATGAGGCTATAGCGAGTTCAGTTTTCAATGCATATCCAGAATTACCACTTGAAGCCTGCTTAGTCAATATCACACATGATTGGATGAGAAGCAAGTCACTGCAAGAGTGTGCCAAGATGCTTCAGATGTTGTCGTGCTTCTATGTGAGGTACTATGAAGACTTAGGCAAACTCCCACCACCGCTTCAATCATCCTTAATCAGCCCGCCAGAATTGGAGTTGAAGCCATTGCCACCGCACCTAAAGTACGCATTTTTGGGTGAAGAAGAAAAGCTGCCTGTGATTATATCAGCTTATCTGAGTGCCGAGGAGGAGGACCAACTGCTTATTGTGTTGAAGAACCACTGAGGAGCATTCGGGTGGTCGGTTGCAGACATCAAGGAGATCTCCCCTACTTTGTGCCAGCACAAAATTCGGCTCGAGGAGGGAGCCAAGCCGGTGATTCAGCCATAATGTCGATTAAATCCCAGCATGATGGAGGTTGTAAAAAAGGAGGTGATTAAACTCCTTTCTGCAGGTATCATCTATGGTATTTCTGACTCGACGTGGGTGAGTCCTACGCAGGTAGCCCCTAAAAAGGGGGGAATCATTGTTACCCATAATCTTTTAAATGAACCTGTCACCACTCGTTTGGTAACCGGGTGGGATGTTTGCATAGACTACCTTTGATTGAATGTTGCTACACTTAAGGATCACTTTCCTCTTCCATTTATTGATCAAATTTTAGAGCGTTTAGCCGGCCGATCACATTTTTTTTTTTGGATGGTTATTCGGGGTACAATCAGATCTCTATTGATCGTAAGGACCAAGAGAAGTCCACATTCACTTGTCCTTATGGAACGTTTGCGTACCACTGTATGCCTTTTGGGTTATGTAATGCATCGGCGACCTTTCAGTGTTGTATGCTCGCCATTTTTTCTGATATGGTAGAACACTGTCTAGAGGTTTTTATGGATGATTTCTCTATTTATGGTGCATCCTTTGATCAGTGCCTTTACAATCTGGATAAGGTCTTGCAACGTTGTGAGGACACACATATGGTCCTCAATTGGGAGAAATGCCACATGATGGTGAGCGAAGGAATAGTGCTAGGACATAAAGTGTCTAGCAAAGGTTTGGAGGTAGACCCGATAAAAATTGAAGTAATTTCCAAATTGCCCCCACCAAATTTGGTAAAAGGGGTACGGAGTTACTTAGGTCACGCTGGTTTCTATCGTCGTTTTATAAAAGATTTTTCTAAAATCGCCAAACCTTTATCTGAGCTTTTAGAAAAGGATGTTGCTTTTGACTTTAATGAAAAATGTCTACATGCGTTCAATGTTCTTAAGGAAAAATTGATTTCCGCACCGGTTGTGCAGACACTGGATTGGACCAAGCCGTTTGAACTGGTGTGTGATGCATCCGATTTCGCGATTGGGGTTGTTTTGGGACAGCGGGTGGACAATAAAACCGCTGTGATTTTTTATGCATCTAAAACTTTGAATGACGCCCAACTTAATTACATGAAAACTGAAAAAGAACTGCTTGTTGTTGTTTTTGCTTTTCAAAAATTCTGGCAATATATTGTTGGATCAAAAGTCATGGTATGGACGTACCACGCCGCCATTAAGTATTTGATGGAGAAAAAAGATGCCAAACCTAGATTGATTAGGTGGATCTTGCTTTTACAGGAATTTGATATTGAAATCAAGGATAAGGCGGGCATTGAAAATGTGGTCGCGGACCATTTGTCTAGGTTGGAGAGGGTAGATGAAAACGATTTACACATACCTTTTACCGAGACATTTCCAGACGAACAGCTTTTAAAAGTGAATTCGAAAGACCTGTGGTTTTCTTACATTGTTAACTATCTTGCTTGCAAAATCATCCCGGATGATTGGAATTACCAAGAGAAGAAGAAGTTTTTCCACTCTTTACGTTATTATTTCTGGGATGACCCTATCTTGTTGAAGCTGTGCAGGGATGGTGTCTTGCGCATGTGTGTACCAGAGGAGGAATACGACAGTGTTCTTCGTCATTGTCAGACATTACCGACGGGCGGACACCATGCAAGCTCTCGCACTGCATCCAAAGTATTGGAAAGTGGCCTATACTATCCTACCTTGTTTAGGGATGCTTATGAGTTTGTGCGGCAATGTGATTCCTGCCAAAGGGTGGGTAACATTTTGAAAAGACAAGAGATGCCCCTTAATGTATTTTAGGAGGTTGAGGTATTTGACTTGTGGGGTATATATTTTATGGGGCCCTTTGTGTCCTCAAATTCTAATTTGTACATTCTTTTGGTTTTTGATTACGTGTCGAAGTGGGTAGAGGAAATACCCACAAGGACTAATGATTCCGCTGTGGTGTGCAGGTTTGTCAAGGAATATATTTTCTGTAGGTTTGGTGTACCAAGGATGATCATAAGTGATGGAGGTACACACTTCCAGAATCAAAAGTTTGTGGCATTGTTGAGAAAGTACGGGGTCAAACACAACATTTGTACCCCGTACCACCCGCAAACTCAAGGACAAGTGGAGGTCTCCAATCGAGAGATTAAGAAGATCTTGGAGCGTATTGTGGCTTCCACGAGGAAGAATTGGAGTACTCTACTACCAGATGCGTTGTGGGCATACAGGACGGCGTTCAAGACACCTATAGGCACTATGCCTTTTAGGTTGGTTTATGGTCAGGCCTGTCACTTACCGGTGGAACTAGAGCATAAAGCGCATCGGGCGTTGAGGAAACTAAATCGGAGTTATGGTGAAGCGGGAAAGAAGAGGTTACATGAACTCAATGAACTCGACGAGCTACGAATGAATGCATATGAAAGCTCACGGATCTACAAGGAGCGCACAAAGTTGATTCACGATCGCCATATTCAAATGCGCATTTTCAAGAAAGGAGACCGTGTCCTATTGTTCAACTCCAGGCTGAAGATGCATCCCGAGAAGTTGAAATCCCGATGGAGTGGACCATTCACAGTAGAGGAGGTTAGACCACATGGAGCGATCCTGGTGCATGATGGCGAGACCACATTCCTGGTCAATGGACAACGGTTGAAATTATTTTTTGGTGAAGATTACACAAGGAAAGTGAATGAGGTCAAACTCATTGCACTTCCAAATGCATGAGGAGCTTCATGTCGTCTAGCCTAAGACATTAAATAAGGGCGCTTGTTGGGAGGCAACCCAACCATCGGTAGTGTAGTTTAGTCTCTTTCACATTCGTACTTTGGTTTTTTTTGACTTTGTTTTTAGTGTAAAAAAGGTATCATGATCGTTTGCTCAATGTGTAGGACTGAGGCAGAGTCGATACCATCGACTCTTGTGTCGATGGTATAGACCTGGGTACAGGTTGGTGACTGCAGAAATCGCACTGTGTCGATACCATTGACGGCCTCTTCGATGGTATCGACATACCAACAGGTTGATCACAAAGTCGAGGTCGATAGTATCGACATGCAAATCGATACCATCGAGATCTCTGAAGATTTTCAGAAGAAATCGTCTCAGTGAAGTCGATACCATCGACAGGCCTGTCGATGGTATTGACCGAGTTACAGGCAGAAAGTGGCGGTCGAGCCTCGCGAGGGTGTTTCCCTAACAAGAGGTCGATACTATCGACTTGCGTCGATAGTATCGACGCGACATGTCACCAATCCGTGAGAGGAGATCAACGGTGATTGCAGCAACCAGGGAGTCGATCCGGGGGACGGGTCAATACCATCGACACCTGTCGATAGTATCGACACATCATCGATCCGGGCCCCCACATCCAGCCATCGACGACCGTCAATACCAGCTGCAGTACGGATGTGCTATAAAATCAATACCCCATAGATAAAACACCTCAACTTCTTGAAACACATTGAGGGGCATCTCCTGTCGCTTTGAAATATTACCTTCCCTTTGACAGGTGTCACATTTCCGCACATAATCATATGCATCCCAGAACAGTGTAGGCCAATAAAGGCCGCTCTCAAGAACCTTGGCCGCTGTTCTGGAACTAGCATGATGGCCACCAGTTGGTAGAGTATGACAATGATGGAGTACACTGTCATATTCTATCTCCAGTACAGACCTGTGCAAAATGTCATCCCTGCATTGCTTCAACAAAATGGGGTCATCCCAGAAATAATATCTCAAAGAATGGAAAATTTTCTTTTTCTCTTGATATGTCCAATCATCTGGAATAGTTTTACAGGCAAGATAATTAACAATATATGAAAATCATGGATCCTTGGATTTTACAGAAAGGAGTTGTTCATCAAGAAATGTCTCAGTAATGGGTATATTAATGTCCTTCTCATCTACCTGTTCTAACCTAGACAAGTGGTCCGCAACCAAATTCTCTATTCCCGCCTTATCTTTAATTTCAATATCAAATTCTTGTAACAAAAAGATCCACCTAATCAATCTAGGTTTGGCATCTTTCTTTTCCATCAAATATTTTATGGCGGCGTGGTCCGTCCATACCACAACTTTTGACCCTACAAGATATTGCCAAAAATTTTCAAATGCAAAAATGACGGTGAGAAGTTCCTTTTCAGTTGTAGTGTAATTAAGTTGTGCTTCATTTAAAGTTTTGGATGCATAGAAAATCACAACAGGTTTGTTTTCAACACGTTGTCCTAGAATAGCCCCTACTGCGAAATCCAAAGCATCACACATTAATTCAAAAGGCTTTGTCCAATCCAGTGTCTGCACAACTGGTGTAGAAATTAATTTCTCTTTGAGCACATTAAAAACATGCGAACACTTTTCATTAAAATCAAACACTGCATCTTTCTCCAGCAGTTCAGATAATGGTTTAGTGATTTTTGAAAAATCTTTGATAAAGCGGCGATAAAAACCTATGTGACCAAGAAAACTCCTTATCCCTTTAACCGAATTTGGTGGGGGTAATTTGGAAATAACCTCAATCTTAACCGGATCTACCTCCAACCCCTTGCTAGACACTTTATGTCCAAGCACAATCCCTTCACTAACCATCATATGGCATTTTTCCTAGTTGAGAACTAGATGCGTGTCCTCACATCGTTGTAAAAGTTTATCCAAATTATATAAACATTCATCAAAAGACGCACCATAGATGGAAAAATCATCCATGAAGACCTCTAAACAACGCTCAACCATATCAGAGAAAATGGCAAGCATGCAACGCTGGAAGGTTGCTGGTGCGTTGCATAAACCAAAGGGCATACGGCGATATGCAAATGTTCCATAAGGACAAGTGAAGGTGGACTTCTCTTGGTCCTTAGGATCAATGGAAATCTGATTATAGCCCAAGTAACTGTCTAGAAAACAAAAGTGAGATGGACCTGCTAATCGCTCTAAAATCTGATCAATGAACGGAAGAGGAAAATGATCCTTTAACGTAGTAGAGTTCAATCTATGGTAATCAATGCACACACGCCACTTGGTTACCAAACGGGTCGTGACTGGCTCATTTAACAAATTGTGGGTAACAGTAATTCCCCCCTTTTTAGGGACTACCTATGTGGGGCTTACCCACGTTGAGTCGGAGATAGCGTAAATGATGCCTGCAGAAAGGAGCTTGATCACCTCCTTCTTGATGACTCCATCATGCTTGGATTGAGTCTGCATTGTGGCTGTATTACAGGTTTGGCTCCTTCCTCGAGCCAGATCTTGTGCTGGAAAAGTGTAGGGGAGATCCCTTTAATATCCGCAACTGACCACCCGAATGTGCCACGGTGGTTCTTCAGCACGATCATCAATCGCTCCTCTTCCTCGGCACTCAGATATGCTGAGATAATCACCGGTAGTTTTTCACCATCGGCTAGGAATGCATATTTCAAATGAGGCGGCAGTGGCTTCAATTCTAACTCAGGTAGACTGATCAAGGATGACTGAAGCGGTGGTGGGAGTTTCCCATGATCTTCATAATACTTAGCATAATAACACGACAGCACCTGAAGCATCTTGATGCATTCTTGTAACAACTTGCTTCTCATCCAGTCATGCATTATATTGACTAGGCAAGCTTCAAGAGGTAGTTCTGGATATGCATTGAGGACAGAACTTGCTATGGCATCATCTTCAGTAGAAAGAGGGATTTCCTCCTCTTCATCATTCAGAAAACCAACCACCCTACAAAGAGAAACAACTTTGGTCTGTTCCATAATTTCAACAACCAGTGTCCCCTTCTCTACCTTGGTCATTATGTGAGCCATATCTAGAAACGGCTTCCCTAGACACAGAGAAATATTCTAATCAAAATGTTTCACAATGCGACATTGTTCCTTTGATTTTGATTGTGTTGTGCTTGGGGGCATAACCATTTCAAATCGATCATCTGTGATTCCCAATGTCAAACGGCCCCTTCCCATCTCGAGTATCATATCTGCAGTAGCTTGGAAGGGTCTTCCAAGGAGTTGCTCATTCCCTTGTTCATCTTGCATTTCCATTACCACAAAATCTACTGGAAATACAAACCGATCAACTTTAACCAAAACATCCTTGCAAATACCGTACGGCTTCACCAAAGAATTGTCTGCCAACTGAATCGTCATATTGGTATGTCTTGATTCTTTCAGTCCCAGCTTCTTAAAAGTAGAGAGAGGCATCAAATTTATACTAGCCCTGGAATCACACAATGCTTTGCCGAATTTCACTTTACCGATGTAACATGAAATATTGAAGCAGCCCAGATCCTGTCTTTTAGGCAGCAATGTGCCCATAATGAAGGCACTCACTTTCTCTTTAAGAACCACAACCTCAGTATCAAGAATATTCCTCTTCTTTGTGATTATATCTTTCAGAAACTTGCCATAAGAGGGTATCTGCTCTATTGCTTCCAACAGTGGGATGTTGACAGACAGCTTCCTAAAGCTATCTAGAAACGTCTTGAACTGAGCATCCACTTTCTTGGCTTTCAAGATGTTTGGATATGGGACTGGGACAGTCTGTGCTCTCTGATGTGCCGACACATATGGTGTCCTCTTCAATGTCTCCTCCTCAACAATGGGTTCTGATGTGAAATCCTCTACCACACCCCCTACTGGCACTGTGATTGGAATCAGAACCTCCTCTGTGGCCTCACTTGTGGTTTCTGGCTGGGGTGTGCTCGGTTCATCGGCCTTGGGGTTTAAAATCTTCTTACCACTCCATAGAAAAATTGCCTTAGCTTGTTGGTTTCCTCCTGGAATGTTTGTATTTCTGGGAAAACCTTGCAGCACTAGCTTTTTCAGATTTTCTATCTCTGCTACCATCTGCGCTAAAGATGTCTCTATTATCCTCATCTGAGCCCCATGACTTTGTAAGGTTTGACCAAATTGATTCATAAATTCTCCTTGTTGCTTAATCTGCTGGCCAAACGTGCTCATGAGTTCTTGATTCTGCTTGATTACTTGGTTGAACAACTCATTGCTCTTTTCCTCCGTCGACGGTTGTGGTTTTGCATCAGGGTCCTGCAAGAAGTTGTTTGGGTCCTTCCATGAAAATTTCTTGTCTTTCCTCCAAGAATAGTCGTTGTTTCTGTACCCCTACTGTTGGCGCATAAATTTCACCTGGGCTTCCTCGTCAGATTCTGCATCATCTTTTGCTAGCAATTTCTTGGATAGAAGGTCCATCTTCTCATTTAGCTCCTTGATGGCATTCGACTCACCTGCAGCTCGAACCTACTCTAATGCGTCTCTGTCACCCCATGATTGCTTTTTGGCCATGTTCTTCAAAATCTCCCAACACCTCATGCCTGTGTTGTTTAAGAAGAACCCCGAACCTGCTGAATCCATGTTGCTTCTATCATGCTCAGAAAGAGCAAAATAGAAGATCTTGACTTGTTTTTCCTTGTCAAGCCCATGATGTGGGCACCTCCTCAGCATTATTTGGAAACGTTCCCATGTCTCAGAATACGTCTCTCCGGCTTTCTGGCTGAAATTATGGATCTTCCGTACCAGATCGTTGGTCTTCTCAGGCGGAAAGAACCTCTCGAAGAACACCTCGATAATTTGGTCCCATGTTTCAATGGTCTCATCATCCAGGTTATGCAGCCATTCACGTGCATTACCTACCAGAGTGCTGGGGAACAGCTTCAAGTAAAGTGTCTCCTGTGGAAACCTATCAATCTTGATCATATCGCAATTTTCAACAAATGTGATGATGTGTGCGACATGGTCCTCATTCTTTAGCCCGTGGAATGCTTGGGACTTGACCAAGTTGATTAGTGCCGGATCAATCTTATAGGTTGGAATGTTAACTGCTAGCTTTTTGATTGGCCCCTTTGATGCTGATGAGGAAGAAGCCTTTATCTTCTCCCATATTGTTTGTTCTTCTACCATGGCTTCTGGTTCAGAGTCGAAATATGTATCCTCGAGCTGATCTTGAGTATTGTTTTCCTCTTTGTCTGACCCAAGTGGTGGAACCTCTGGTGGTCGCTGCATGTAGTTCGTGCTACGTGTCCTCACCATGCACTTGTACCTGCAAGGTAATAAGTGTGATTTAGTACAGTGCTAGAAAATTTCTAAATATGAAAGATAAACTATGAATTTCGAAAAAATGATAATAATAAAATTAAAAAAAATGTGGCCTAGAGTGGCCGCTTGCAACACTCGTAGTGTCGACAATTGCCATGTCCCCGACAACGGTGCCAAAAACTTGACACGTTTTTACCGTGCGTATAACGCAAGTGCACGCGTCAATGTAGTATAGGCCTTTGTGAGGCCCAAGTCGAACTCAGGGACACTGAACTATCGGTAGACTACTACTAACTATTCACAGTCAGCTAGACTGGTTAAAAGGGTTTTAAGAGTTGATTAAAAAGAAAATAAAAATAAAAGAAAGCAAAGTAATCGATTAAATGTTGAGTTTAATCAATTAATATGAGAATCTTTAGGATTGTGGTTTCACCACGGGTTCTCACTGTATGAATTTCTATATAGTTAAACAAATTCGTCTCTCGATCCGGGTAGTGGCCTGTAGTCAGGATTGTTCACTGTCATGATACAATTCACTACCTAAATCTAGGTCGGTTCCACCATCGTAGTAACCTATACCTATACTAGGTGCATTAGAATCGACCTCTGGGTTTCCACCATTAACCGTACATCAACTTATTCAAGGAATTTACGAGTTAATGTGAATTTCACCTCTTTTCAACCGTTAATTCTTCTTTCAAAGTAATTAAAGGCATTGGATTATCATTAGGATGATCAAGCATAATGATATAATGGAGAAAACGAAATCATACCACGGATTTAAGAGACAAATTATGAATTACTATTATAAAAATGTCATACAATGATTACCCGGGCTACTCCCAGTCCTAAAGATAAAGGGGATTAGCCCTGCATGTTCATCTTAGAGTAAGACATGATTGAAGAAAGGGGAAACATAGAGAAAAATGTGGATGAAGTGATATAAACCGTTGAACGGAGAAGATCCAAGCATTCCTCAGTGTAGAATTCGTGATCTACAGCCTTTCGGTGGTGGAAAATGTCTTCTTCGGCTCTCGGAACAGTCGGGGCATGCTTTTGTGCTCCGTTCTCTTCTTCTTCTCTCCTCGGGATGTGTGTAGTGGCTAATGACGTGATAGATGACTCCTGGCCGCCATCATTAGGTATAAACACCAAGTTAGGTTTCCTAAATATCACCACCACTAAATTTGAGCCGATCTGGAACAAACATTAATTTTATGGCGTCGATACCATCGACGCAGGTCGATGGTATCGACCCCTCACAATATTAGCAAGCCTTCCTTCTTTTCTGTCATCCCGCCTGACGCTGACTCGAAACTATCGACGCGGGTCGATGGTATTGACACCTTATACGTTGGTTTTATCACCTTTTCAACACTGAAATTGTGGAGCGTCGATAGTATCGACCATTGTGTCGATAGTATCGACTGGCTGATCGCTGTCAACCTGAAGGTATCCAGCTACCATCGACTGCCCAGTCGATGGTATCAACTCTGTGTGGCTCCTTGTGGCTGTCTGCCTGTGACTGTGTCGATACTATCGATGGATGTCAATGGTATCGACAACTGTATATATGCGTTTTTCCTGAAATTGCAAGACAAAGCCAAATCAGATGAGATAAAACCCATTATTATAATCATTTATGATCAAAAAGATAAAATATGAGGAATTTGGTATTGAAAGAGATTATAGACTAGAATAAGTGAATCATGCAATATTAACCACCAAAGTGACCAATAAACACATAAAATGCAAGTAAAACAAGCCTATAAATGTGACTCAAAATCATTGCATCATCGCCCATCTTCTCGTTTCATGGGAGATTGTTGGAGAAGATCCTTAGCCTTGATACCACTTGTTGGATCTAGGAGTTTGGGGGCGGGTGAATAGATCTTCAAAATTCTCACATGATAAGTTACACATTCAAATTATATCAATCAAAACCAATAGCTTAAGAGCAATTTGAAGTCCTAAAAAAGAAATCATAGCAAGGATGAGAGAAATTGAAACAAGCACTAGGACAAGGTGGTTTAGAGTGGTTCCACTCTCCAAACTAGTAGAGAGTCAATCCACTTCCTAGAGAGGTCAACCTCTTAGACTTTGCAAGTGCTTTCCTCTATATATTGACTTCTAAGAGTTACAACACAAGACCCATCGAAGGACTTACCTATCCATTACAAAGAGTCTTAAACCTTACCAAGGACTTAGCTACTTTGCAATGAGTCTTCGGCCTTCTCCAAGGACTTACCTACTCTTGCACAAGTCTTCAGCCTTCAAGGAATTACCCAGTCTTCTTGGATCATCAGCCTTTGCCTTCTCCTTCACCTGGAGAAGATATGCACTTCTTCTTCAACCTTTAAGAAGAACAACAATAGTTTCACCTTCACTCGAAGTAGCTTGCTTCAACCTTTTCTTCTTTGTGAAAGGGGGTAGGGAAGATGGAATGGAATGAGAGCTTTACAAGCACATGATAGTAGCTCTCTTACAAATGGCCTAGCTCACTCATAATAACAAAATGCTATGTAAATGCGAGAGAAAAAGGGGCTCAAGGGGTTGCAACACACTCAACTATAGCAAGGACTTAGAATAGCATGAATGAGAAAACTTGGAATGAACTCCAAGGGGTCCTGTTTATAGCGGGGGGTGTTCCCTTGAGTGTGGGATCACTTAAGTGCAAAATATAGCCATTTTACAAGTTTCAATATATCTATTCTCACTCAATACAATTCACCAATAGTTATAATCAATTTTTCTATGTTTTCCGTATAGTACATTTAGTCGACTTTCATTGAAGATAACTCAACCGATCCACTAAGTGACAAAGCCAATTTTCAAACTATCGGTCGAGTTTGTTCTAGGAAACTCGATCAATGAGCCAAAATTATTTTTTCTTAGTTGATTAAATTGGTCGAGTGCTATGAGTGTGCAATTCGATCGATTGGTCTCTCCAAAAAATCCATCACTGGATCGGTCCAGTTTCTAACTCGACCGATATACATCCTGTGACAAATTTTCTAATTTGACTTTTAAGTGACCAAATTTTGAAATTAAGTGTCCCTGGTTTTTTCTTATCTTAGTTACAAGCCATATCATCAATAGAAGTGATTACAAAAATCATCTAAGGTCATTTGGAGTGATTTCCCAAATTGCATACTTGCATTGCTTTTGACTTGAACTTGAACAAGCTAGGGCTTGTGTAATTTGATCCATTTCATGTACATAAAGCCTAAAATCAATCATAAACAAACATATTAGATACATATGAATGGAACGGTTAAGCCTTTTTCAAAATATGGGCAATGTATAACTCTTAAGTCAACACTTCCAACTTTCCATTCATATAGGGTATCACCCTCTTAACTGAGATAGCAAACAAACACTAACAATATCAAATGAATTCCAAGATAACATATGATATATAATTACTAAACATTCAGATAAAATAATCACTTATAGTAAGGAGATTCAAATAGGCAATTTCTTCATTCAATTATGCAACAATTTCTGACAGAGCCAAAACCCCAAGATTATGGTATATTCTATAAATGTTGTAATAACTACAAATACTATTTTATTGATTGATATCCATTAATAATATGATTTTATCATCATAAATTCATCACAATAGAAAAAAATCAATTTATGGATCATCTTTCATAAGGTTAAACTGAAAGACAGATTTAGGGTTTGTAGTCGCATACAAAGGAGTTGAAGATTATTGTGCATTCAACACAAATTTATAAAATCCATTATTTAAAGGAAGTAACCACTCACCCATGGTGTGAAAAAATCTTCAAAACATATCCCAAGATCTAAAATTCTAGAATACTTTGATGTTATACTTGGTATGGAATGGCTATACACATACCATGCTCACATTGATTGTAGAAACAAGATGGTCGTTGTCTCTGAACCTCATTCTTATCCTGTAAAAATCCCTAGGGGAAGCGGATTCTGTAATAATATTATAATCTCCTCTCTTAAAGCTAAAAAGCTCATTTCTAAAGGATGTAAAGTCTTCCTCGCATTAGTCTCAGAGACCAGTCCTAGTAGCGGGTCTGTAGAAAGTCTGGAGGTGGTACGTGACTTCCCTAACATTTTTCCGGAGGAGCTTCCTGGGCTGCCACCCAATAGAGACATTGAGTTCTCCATAGATCTTCTTCCTGGAACCACTCCGATTTCTAGGGCACCATATAGGATGGCTCCTGCTGAGCTTATGGAGTTGAAGAAACAGTTGCAAGAACTTCTCGACAAAGGTTTCATTCGTCCTAGTGTTTCCCCCTGGGGAGCTCCTATTCTCTTTGTTAAAAAGAAAGATGGTTCTATGCATATGTGTATTGACTACTGCATGTTGAACCAAGCCACTATTAAAAACAAGTATCCTCTTCCTCGTATTGATGACCTCTTTGATCAGCTTCGTACTGCTAAAGTTTTCTCAAAGATTGACCTCCGTTCTGGATACCATCAACTTAAAATCAAGGATTCTGATATTTCTAAAACTGCTTTTCGAACTCGTTATGGGCATTATGAATTTCTGGTGATGCCATTCGGGTTGACCAATGCACTAGGTGTATTTATGAATCTGATGAACAAAGTCTTCCAACCTTACCTTGATGAGTTCGTGGTCGTCTTCATTGATGATATCTTGATCTATTCCGATTCTATGGAAAAACACCGGGAACACTTACGAGCAGTTCTTGACATTCTTCGAACCCAGAAGTTTTATGGAAAACTTTCAAAATGTGAGTTATGGATTGATAAGGTCATGTTTCTTGGACATGTCATTTTTGGAGGTAGTACATTTGTTCATCCCGCCAAAGTCTCTGCTATACTTGATTGGCAACCTCCTCGTAATCCTTCTGAAACTCGGAGTTTCTTGGGTCTGGCCGAATACTATCGTCATTTTATTCCAAATTTCTCCAAAGTTGAACTTCCTCTAACCAAGCTTACTCGGAAGGATAAACACTTTATATGGTCAGCTACTTGTGAGTCCAGTTTCCAGCAGTAAAAGCAGAAATTGACGTCCACTCATGTTCTTGTTCTACCCTCTAGCAATTAAGGGTTTATGATATTCACTGATGCTTCGAGGAATGGGTTAGGGTGTGTCCTGTAGTAGAATGGTAAGGTAGTGGCCTTTGCGTCTAGATAGTTAAAACCCAATGAACTTAATCATCCCACCCATGATTTGGAATTAGCTGCAATCATTCATGCCCTCAAAATCTGGAGGCACTACCTGTACGGGGCAACATTCGACATCTTCACCGATAAAAAAAAAAGCCTAAAGTACATCCTGACTCAGAAGGACTTGAATCTGCATCAACGTCGATGGATTGAATACCTAAAGGACTACGATTTCACTATTGCCTATCATCTAGGTAAGGCAAATGTAGTCGTTGATGCCCTTAGCAGGAAAAGGTCAGTGTGTACATCTCTTTCTGTCCTTGAATCGAGGAACATGGAGGATCTAGTGGGCTGGAAACTATAGTTTCTGTCTGATCGTGTGCATGTTAATAACATTTCCATCACGCCCAACTTGCATTTCGAACTTCTTGAGGCACAAAAGGCTAGTCCCGATCTTACAGATCTCTCTTCTCTCTTGTCGAAGCCGCAAACACATATGTCTGTGGGTCTTGATGGTGGTCTTTGTTACAAGAATCGTATGCGGGTTCCTGAGCAGGCAACTATAAAGACAACAATTCTAAATGAGGTACATGGGTCCAAGTACACAGTTCATCCAGGCACGACGAAGATGTACAAAGACCTACAACGTCAGTTTTGGTGGAGGGACATGAAGCATGATATTGCCGATTTTCTGTCCAGGTATCTGACATGCCAAAGGATCAAGGCCGAACATCAGAGACCAGGCGGTCTACTACAACCCCTTGAGATCCCAAAATGGAAATGGGAACACATCACCATGGATTTTGTGGTGGGATTACTTAGGACCAGGAAAGGATACGACGCTGCATGGGTCATAGTGGATCGTCTCACCAAGTCATCTCATTTTCTTCCTGTGAAGACTACTGTAAAGGTTTCTGAGTTGGCTGACCTCTACATACGGGAGATAGTACGTCTGCATGGAGTCCCAGTGTCTATTTTCTCATACAGGGACCCAAAGTTCAAATCAAAGCTATGGAAGCAGGTTCACAAGGAATTGGGCACCAAGTTGAACTTTAGTACAACCTACCATCCGCAAACAAACGGGCAGTCAGAGCGTACAGTACAGATTCTAGAGGATCTTCTGCGAGCTTGTGTTCTCGATGGGGAAGGCTCGTGGGATTATTACTTGCCTTTAGCTGAGTTTGCCTATAGTAACAGCTATCAGGAAAGCATTGGGATGCCTCCCTATGAAGCTCTTTATGGCTGACCATGTAGATCACCTTTACACTGGGACGACGTCGGATAACATACCCTGATAAAATCCGAGGAGATGCAGTTGTATACTGATAAGGTTACTCTAATTAGGCAGAGGATGAGGCGGGTGCAGGATAGGCAGAAGTCTTATGCAGATGCTCATCATCAGGAAAGACAGTTCAAGGAAGGTGACCATGTTTTTCTGAAGATTCGGCCTATTCGAGCTTTGGCCAAGAACAAAGGAAAGCTCAATCCTCGTTATGTTAGACCCTTCAAGATTCTAGAAAGGGTTGGTGAATGTGCCTATTGTCTTGCTTTGCCACCTCAGTATAGTTCCATGCATAATGTGTTTCATGTATCTAATCTGAAGCCCTATGTCAAGGACTCCAGTCATATCTTAAATCATGAGCCTCTCAAGTTGACGGATGATTTGTCGTATGTTGAGTCCCCAGTCATAATTCTCGAATTCAAGTCAAAGGAGCTTCACAGTAATTGACTTATAGATATGGTGAAAGTTCTCTGGAGCCACCATGATGAAACAGATGCCACCTGGGAAATAAAGACCGAGGTCGAGGAGAAGTATCCACATCTTTTTCAGGATGCTTGAATTTTGGGGACAAAATTCTTAAAAGGAGGGGAGAATGTGTCAGAGTGAGTTTATATATATATATATGTTATTTAGTTTCTCTCTCCTATAGTTTTAGTTATTCCAATTATGCCCTCAATCACCTCTCTCACTAAATTGATTAAATGGATTATCAATTTCACTTAAGATCATCCATAATATTACATAAAGTCAATACTACAAGCATTATGACATTTAGTCAATTGACATAGTCAATAATCAAATTTTGACTACAATCTTGCACCATAGCTACATCATAGCATTATAATGCGATGCCTAAAATCTCATTACAATCGGATTTACCAATTTAGAGTTATTTACATTTGAAAATCATGTGTATAATACCATCTAGTGGCTCTAGGACCTAGGTTTTCGATTTAATTGGTCAAAATCTTATCACGCGGCCCATTTTATTACTTTGGCACGGTCCACTCACTAGGATTTGATCCCATCCGTCCAATTAGATGGACACTGATCCGCTCTGGATCCAAGGGCCAAGACTCTATCTTCTACCTCTCGCAGGACTCGGGCTTCGGCCCCAACAGAGCAACGTCCATCCAACGCCCCTCGCGCCCAATCCTCACCTCGTCACCGTGAGATTTTTGGAGGACTAACTCCTCTCCTCAGACCGAGCTCAACAATCTTTACGATGTCACCTATCTCCCCCGGATCATGGAGAACAACCTCCCGAGCCCTTGCACCTCTCACTGGCGGCGACGCATGAATTAAGGCTTAGCCCTATACACCACCTCACGTCTATTTAAGACCCCCAAAAGCTTCTCTGACCTCCCTTTGATCGTTCCGCACTGCCAATTTCACCAGACCTTGCCTCCATCTTCCCAAACTGGAGCAAGCTCCGCCCCAATCTTCTCGACCTACACCTCACTCCAGTTACCCTCTCCGTTCGATCCAACACAACTGAACCATCGTGGGACCTCGACGAGGAGATTCCCACTACTCGTTGGATATGTGAAAGGCCAGGGAGTCAGGTCGACGAGTCGTGCAACCAAGCTCCAAGAGCTTCACCCCCGGCGAGGTTGGATCCTGCTAGGAACCGAAGGAGGATCACGAGCACCACAAAAGACCTCCGCTGAGCTTTTGACTCCCTCAATCCAACCTAAGGGCAGGTAAACCTCAACTCCACTGTTCAACCCATGTTCAACCTAGTTTGATCGGAATACGATGCACAAACCACCTTTTACGATGAGCTAGACCTCCTCACAACTGTCGTCATCCCGCGAACTCAACCCAATGGTCAGTGTAACCCAGCTCATCCTAGGAACCACCTCCGACCGAACTTGGTATCCCCTGATCCCTCACTACAGCTATGGCACGAGCACGAACTTTCAGACACATGCTTTTACCTTCTCGCCCTTACCCGTACACGGGCCCAACAGTGGAGTCAGGGGTGTTCCTGACCTTAGATCTCATCCTAACCCTCTTCGGACGATCGTCTGCTCGTGGGTCAGTGTGAGGGTCCAGTTGGTCAGATCCCTCACATGATCCGCGAGGCAGAGCTCGCATATTATTTTTGGTTAATTCCTTAAAAAATTCCGGATTGGTCAGAACTTATGAAAACCCTAGAAATTGATTAGATTATCAAAAATTATCGAACCAATATACCATTTTCATCAAAAAATCCAATCTATTTAAATAAAATAATTGCAGGACCTAGATCTGACCCCCTTTTTAGAAAATATGGTGTACAAGTCCCAATGACCCCTTAATATTTATATATTGTGTAATAATGGTCATAATTGATTATAAATCTGCTTTGGGAACAGTTTAAACCATAATTAGGGTCCTGACCACCATGTTACCCGAAATCATATCCAAGAAGGATAGTTGGTCCAACAATGATGAAAAACCCTAATTTCCAATCTCCTCCTTTCCTAATGTATACTTTACACAACTTTATGTCAAACCCTAACTATTAATTGTCCCTGAAATGACTTTGAATGAACTTGACCGTAGAATATCACTCGAATCCCTCAAATCATATGTATCCTAAAATGATATTCCAAATGACCTAAACCATAATAAGAAATCCTAATGTGGAAAGATGAGCACCCATGGTGACTTAGGTTTTTATATATATTCCAGGGTGATCTACTACCTTACTCATAACCTAGGACTTGTGGAATATAGATCTGAAAGTTAAAGGTACGTGGATATAGTTATATGACTAGATTTGCTGGATGTTAATATATGTGTACTTGTTTGTTTGTATTTCAAATACATTGCTGGATGTAGATGCTGATGTATGTATATTGATAATTTCTGCCTTGAACAATTAAGAATATGAATAAACAAGAAAAATGAAATGTAGTTACTAGTGGTGCTCATTAATCTCCCTATTAGATAGGGAAAGCATTAATGTTGACTAGAACCTCCCTAATGGTACAAGGTACATAGGGAGATCCCTAATGGTACAAGGTATACAGGGATAGGGCCCAATATTTATGATTGTGCTAAGTCCACCATAGAAATACATATTCATTCTAAATGAGGCTAATAACTTGGGATTACCTAATTTTTCGCCTTTAAATAATGTTTTAATTCTCTTTCTCCAATTTTGAGCATTTTATATACCAGCATAGTATAGCTTTTAATTCCACGTACCAACTTTGTTGATGTATTTGTTTCTCATATTTTCTAGGTACAAGCAAATGATGAAGCACTTCAAAGTACTAGAAGCCACTAAATAATGATCCTAGAGGATAATAGATAGATCTCTACTTCTCACCTTGGTCATTTCAGTTAGATAGTTTTCTTTTCTTGATGATGTAATAGGATGTTATAGATCCTATGTAATAATCATATTTTCTTTCATAGACTTATCATTCTTCCTTCTTTTTTATCACCATGTATGACTTTATCTCTTATCAATGAATGAGGTGTTGTGTGGCTATCGATGATGTGAACATGATCTTGGCTATCTCTATTCTTAGTTGATTATCCTAATTTCTTATATTTTCCCTTTTGAAATCTATAGATATGAGTGCACGCTTATCATTTTCTGTCACTAAGGAAAGTATATAGAAATTGGGGTCGTAACACTTCTTCCTGAATCTAAGAACACCTTTCCAAGGTGAGGCTTTGAGATATACTTTGTCTCCAAGTTGGAATTCTAAAGGTCTTCTCCGTTTATCAGCGTATGACTTCTGTCTATCCTGTGCAACCTTTAACTATTGTTGTATTACTTTAATCTTTTAAGTTGTCTGTTGCACTACTTCTGGACCCAAAAGTTGGTATTCGCCTGTTTCATACCAGCACAATGGAGATCTACAACGTCTGCCATATAATGCTTCATATGGTGCCATATCAATACTGTGCTGATAACTATTGTTGTAAGAGAATTATATTAAGCTCAAGTGTATACCCCAACTTCCTACAAACTGAAGGAAACATGCCCTAAGTAAATCTTCCAAAGTTTGTATAGTCCTCTCAGATTGTCCATCTGTCTGTGGGTGAAAGGCGGTACTAAACCTTAACTGCGTGCCCAAAGCTTTATGTAATCGTTCCGAAAAATGACTTATGAACTGGGGACCTCTATCAGAAACAATTGTAACTGGTACCCTGTGTAAACGCTCTATCTCATCTATATAGATCTGTGCAAGTTTCTCGACAGTACAGGTTGTTTTGACAGGAAGTAAATGTGGTGACTTAGACAACCTGTAACATCCCTAACCTGGGTTATGCCTTAACCTTAGGTGTTTTGCTTAATCAAGTTAATTAGATTCTTAATTCTATCTTGTGAAAAGTAATTAAGGCTCAAGAGGAACTTATGTTTCAATTTTGGTCCTGTTTGAATAATGTTGAAGCAATGTTTGCTTATTTAGGACTAAAGTGTGAATTACCCAAGTTGAGGGGTTAACTTGAAAATTTTACATAAAAATATGTTCCTATGATATTGAGTCATCATAAGAATGAATATTATGTAGTGGAATGGTTTCCACAAGCTTGGGCACCAAGATAAAGCTTGTAGAGCAATGTTTGTGCATTAAAACCTAGTTTTGGTGTAAAGTGCAATTTACCCAAAACCTAGTATTCAATATGCAAATTAACACTTCAATAAGGTCCCTAATATTTCTTGACATCATTTAGAGTAAATAAAAAGAGAGGGGCGCCTCATTTGGATTAATTTGGAGGAGAGAGAATCTATATATAAAAATAATCAAGATTTAAGCCTAATTGAAACCCTAATTCGATTTAATACAAAAATAAATAAAATAATTTGAAGGACCTTCAACAAAAATTAATATGGTTGGATTCAGATGTGGGTTGACGAGCATATCCTAAGGAGGTGAAATTCCACTCACCATTATTATAAGAAAAAGAAATTCCACTCAAAAATGGATATTAATATTATAAGGGTTAATGTGCTGAATTTCTTTTCCCTTTATTCTTGGATAATGTAAGGGAGCTCGGTGGGGATAGAGATGCCTTTTTATACAATAAACCAAGGGGTAGAAGGTGGCAACAATTTTGGAATTAAAAGACTTTTATAAAATATTTTCTCTCTCATTGAATTTCTTATAAAAGTACCTTTTCCAAGCCAAATGAAAGGATTTTCCATTTCCACTTCTTCTCTTTGCTTGTAAACCGACCAAGGGAGCTATGGAGGACCTATAGGACGACCCCCAACCTGTTTCTAAGGTTATTGACCCATTTCACCTTGATTCCATGGTGGAAATTGAAAATAAATCATTGATTTCTTCCTATTTCGATCTCCTCTTCAACCCTAGCCAATCATTTCAACCAAAATCTTGAGGACAAGCCTAGGGGGAGTTGCAAAGGCTTCATCCACCATTGTTGGCGTGATATTGGAGCTTTGGATCTCAATTGGAGGTGGGTTTTATAACTCAAACCCTTAACCATTGCTATTGCACTCTTTTCTATAATAATCGTTGGTTACTTTTCTTCTTTGATACTCTTTTGAGTTCTTGCTTAAACTCCCATGAAGAACAGCAACAGTTCTTGGTTGAATGAAGGAGGAAGATGATGACATCATACTAGATGTTTATCCAAAGAACTACTTTACCAAACGGTTTCCTTTTTGTTGCTCAAACGGTTTCCCAAACCGTTTGGGAGCAAACAGTTTCAAACCGTTTGGAATGAAACAGTTTCATCAAACCGCATGGAGGGAAACGGTTTCAAACCATTTGGTGGCACTGACCAAGTGTTGACCATTTGGAGATCTGTTGAAAATAATATAGGTTAATGACCCATCAATTATTATTGATTAACTCCAATTGGTTCACTAATTGAAGGTCAATCAATCACCTAAACCCTAATCGGGTTAAGTGCTGATTTCATAAGTGGTTAAGTTTGGAACTTGGGTTGATTGACCCAAACGGTTTCAAAACCATTTGGGGATCACCCAAACGGTCTCAAGACCGTTTGGTGGTCACTCAAGACCGTTTTCAGGTCTAGGGTTAAGTATGGTTAGGTGTTTGAAGATCTAAAGGTACTAAGTTAAAGTGCATTCAAATGCTGATTTGGGGATCAATCCAATGATCCAAACCCTAATTGGTTGACTTGGATTTTGATGTTGACATGGGAAAACGGTCTCAAGACCATTTGGAGATCATCCAAACAACCTCAAGACCGTTTGGGGTCAGGTTATGTCCATTTTGTATGGTGGTCCAATAGTTTCAAAGTAATTAGTTTTGCAATGATCAACATTGAAGGATCATCGATTCCAAACCCTAATCCAATTGATTCAGAACCTAATTGATGATCAATTGAGGGACAATTAAGGGTCAAATCCGTTGAAGTTTGCCCTATCTTACTCAATTGAAGAATGGTGATAGGTCCAATTGATGATTGGTTAAATGAATTCAATGGTTGAAGGAATCAACATTGGAAACCCTAATTCAATTTGAGTGGTTGAGACCATAATTGGTCCATGCGGTTTTGACGAGGTTTGGACCAAACGGTCCCAAGACCATTTGAGTCCAAACGGTCTCAAGACCATTCGGGACCAAATGGTCTCAAGATCGTTTGGGACCAAATGATCCCTAACCATTTGAGTTCATGCGTTTTCAAATGTTACTTTAGCAAACGGTCTCAAAAGTCAAATTTGGGCAAACAGTCTTCACCACCTACTTTACTAAACGGTTTCAATGTGGTACTTTAGAAAATAGTTTCATTGGTTGTTCAAGACCGTTTGGAGGTCTAAACGGTCTTAGACTGTTTGAATGTTTTTATGCAAGACCGTTTGAGGTCTGATTGTGTCAAGACCGTTTGGGGTCTATGTGGCCAAGACCGTTTGGTGAATAATTAACCAAAACTGCATGGGTACTTAAAGTGGTTAAAGGACAAAGTGATTAGTTGATTAATACATGAGGTAATCAAAGATGATTATAGTAATTACATCCTAATGGGACAAGGTGATTAGTACCCTTTAATAATTAAGCCTTAATTATCGTGGTGACAATGACATAACCCATGATGTCAATTCTTTTTCAACAGTGAGTTGACTTAACCTAATCAAGACTGAAGCAAAACATCATCTTTAGAAGATGAAAGAGAATATTTCCTACATGGATGATAATTAAGTATTAAACTTCCATTATGAATGAATGTATAATTAGGGTATGATCCTTAATAGTGAGATCATGAAATCCTAATTATGAAGGTTAATGAACTATAACCCTAATTGAGAGCATTGATATGTGAAATCCTAATACATGATGATGATATGATCTTAATTCATAATGATGACATGATAAACCTTAATTCAAGGTATTTTGATGGTCACTCCTACTTGGGATAAATAGTAAACCCTAATCTAGGGTGATGTGATGTATATAGTAAACCCTAATCTAGGGTGATGTGATGTGAATAGTAAATCCTAATTATGGGATGTTGATGTGAAAACCCTAATTGAGGGTGATTCCATGTGAAACCCTAATTGAGGGTGAATCCATATAAACCCTAATTGAGGGTGATTCCATGTGAAAACCTAATTGAGGGTGAATCCATATAAACCCTAATTAAGGGTGATTCCATGTGAAAAACCTAATTGAGGGTGAATCCATGATAAATCATAATTAAGAGTAATATTATGGAAACCCTGAACAATGATGTGAAGTGACACTTAAATCCAGGATGATGCCATATAATGATATGTGCAACCATAGTCATGGTATAATGGTTAATACACTAAACTAGGATGTGGTTATTACAATCAAGTAAGATGATGATGTTATAACCATGAAGGGTAAAGTTGATGAACTATATGAATGATAGTGTTGATACCCTAATGAATAAGGGTCTAAAGGACAAGATGATGCCTAGATCACTATATATCTAAATTCATGCATGTGTAATAACCCTATTTATCTTACAATGAGGAGGGTATGAAACTCTTAGGAGTGATGTATGCAATATTATATAATGGAGTAAATAACATCCTATGGGTTGAAATACCTAAAGTGGTTGATAATGATTTTATTCTATATTAACAATGCCTAACCATTGGATAGGTCCTTATCATTAACGATAGTTGGACTATTCCAATGTGTAATATATACACCATATGAAGAAAGTGACAAGTTAGACGATAAAGTATTAAAAGGGAAATACCTTAATACAAGGTTAGTTGATTCATTCAAGTAAGATGTAAATGAGAATAAAGTGATACATCATGACATGATATATATCACATTCAACATTTCAGGGTAGACATTCCTTGATGAACCTCTAACCCAATATTCTTGGACAAGAAACACATGGAGTATGTGATATGTAATTGTTATAATAAAGATGTAATGAACTCATCGTACTTTGACAAATGTTGATTAAGATATACCTTGAGAATGGGACTAAGCCAAATCAATGAGTATGATGTAATCATACCATGACAAGGATGAGAAATGAACTCATGCCTTGAATTGATGATGATTAATGATATATGATGAGAATAGTGATCATAAGAAAATACTTATGATATCTTTAAATACTCCTAGAGGTGTGGAGCAATATATATTAGGTTTGAACTAATAATGTGAGCATAAAACCCTAATTAATGCATGATGGGAAACCCTAACCCTAATTTTGGGTAAAGGAAATGAAAAGCCCTAATTAATAGATAACCCTAATCGTGATACAAGATGGTGGTGTACTAATGTTTCATATGATGTGACAAATGACTTACATGACTGTTATCATGTAGACATCATGAGATGATGAACATAGCCAGACATAAGCTATGACTTTCATATAATAAACATGTTGAATGGTCTTATGAGCCTAAGTTTGTGTTACTTAGTAAAACTAACAAAATGTGTATGGATCTTATGAGTTCCATGAATAAAATTGTTGTCCTGAGAAAGGTGACAAAACACTTAATAGGCCTTATGTTCCATGTGAGATACTTGTATAATAAGTATTATGTATACCTCGATTTGAGAACTCGGAGGTAATAGTTACCTAACAAGTGGTAATAGTGATAGTGAAGAATTGAGGGTATGAATACCCAGACTTGATAAGTATGATAATGATGTTATTGAGAGATGTGAATTTTCAAAGAAATGAAATGAGGGACTGAGATCCCAATGTCTTATAAAGATTGAAAAGTGATTGATGAAAATAGTACATATTTCTTTATAGCACTTGTCTGAATAAGTTATGTTTGAGAACTTGAATGATGCTAAAAGAATATGCTAATGTACTTAATTAATCAAGTGAAATCATATCATGTAGAGACCTGACCATAGATCCATCATCGTCAGCAAATTCGTGATGGCGAAACGGGTTGCTCCGTGGCAAAAACCCGAAGGGCACACTTTTGAGTATGTGGGGGTTATGGGCGTGAATATCCTTATGCCCTAATTGCGGAATTGATATGAGATAAACATTAAATCTCTCAATCCTTCATTACTTGTATTGGGATGGATGTATCACGAATCCCCCGATGATTGGGACAGATGCAGTACACATCTCCCAATAATGTTCATGCCAGATCGATGGAGATAAATATGAAATCTCACGATCACGAAGAGAGTACAACACGCCACTATAACTCTAATAGAGAAGATGCCAGTATACCCTGGAAAGCTATATATAGCAGAGACACAAGATGTCCTACATGTAATCTCGCGCTGACCGAGATATGGGAGGTCTTGGTAGCCGTCTCTACCTTTGACCTTGTATGGTACCGATTTTGACTTCACAATGATCAGTTGGAGCATGAGCGGTATACCTCATCTCCTCACTGCATAAATGTGATTGTAAAATGTAATCAGCCATGTAGCATGTTTGCTTAAGGATTGAATACAGAAATCTCATTGGCTGATGTTACATTTCTTTTATGCATTTTTAGTTGATAAATGTTATTCATAGTTCCTTATATTCAATGCAAGTAGAGGTGTGAATTATGAATCTACCATGAGTTGATACAATGCTTTCCTCAGGGAAGGTGATTACTTTACTCTGCTCATTCAATGATTATTATTGTTGTTAATACATAAGAACTTTTGTTCAGTTGTAATTATAATAATCTACTATAACAATGTTTTGTTGTTGAGTTATATCTCCTACTGGGACAATTTACAATTGTCTCACCCCCATGGGATCCAATGTTTTTAGGTAGACGCAGAAGAAGAAGTAGGAACCCTACAACAAGGGAAAGGCTACAGCAATATCAGAGACATCAGTGATGACTCAGGTGGAGGCACTGGCAGCAAAGTTATGTATAGATAGTAGTCCTATGTGTCATCTATGCACTCTTAGGTCCTCGGAGTTTATAGTTAGTGTTTTAGTAAATCAATCCGAGATTTTGGCTTGATGCCTCGAAGTTATACGCTGTCTGTATATTATGTCTTGAGACAGTTGATGCTATAATTCTCGAGGAGAGATAGTGCAAAACATGTACTTTGAAACAGAATGTAAAGGTTATACTTGGGTTCTTGAAGAAAAAGATTTCCTATGTGAGGATCTCTTTACAAAAAGTTTTAATTTTTAATGATTTTCAGTAATCCACTGCAAATTATTCACTTCCGCTTAGTTAATCTTGTGTTTTGTAAGTTGGATGCCACAATTTAGTAGTATCAGAGCTCTAGGTTCGCTGAGTCTATAGATACATAGGACTAAGGTAGTAGAGTCTATTGTAGTGTCTTCTAGTGTATCTGACAGTGTCTTCTGCTCATATAGGAGGAGAAGAACTTGAAGATGACTGGGTCACATGAGGAGTTTGCTGCAGAAATCAGCAATGATGCACTAAGAAGAGGTGCAGGGGAACAGGAAAGAGAGGGACAATTGCCTGAGAACCCCCTAGTTAATCCAACCATGATAAGAAATCCTTCCTTAAGTATCACTGTTGGGGAACTTAGGGCAACCATGATGTATTTAGTGGATCGAGCACTAGTAATACAACCTAGATTACCAGCCCCCAATGATGATGTTTTAGACATCAACAAGATATGTAACCCACATCAGCAGGTTGAAGCAAAAGGAAATGATGAAGTTCTGGACTTAGGTCAAATATGTGCTCAACATCAGCCTGTTGGAGAAATGATTAATGATGAAAAGAATAGGATACAATCTGAAACCAGGATTTGCTATAGGTGTGGGAAGCCTGGACATATTATAAGGAATTGTCCAACAAAGAACAAGGAAGAGAGAGTTAAGAAGAGGCCTATCCAAATCCAGGGACAGAGGCCTAGTAGTTCTAAAAAGGGGAAGACTTTGGTACCACCAGTACAACCAGGGCCCAGTGCACCAAGGCAATGCTTATCTAGAAAAGGTAAAGAACCTATTAGACCACATCAAGAGATTAGAACTTGTTACTTATGTAGATAGGTTGCACATATGGTAAGAGATTGCTCAGCCAGAAATGTTATGATGAATCAACCTTTGAGGCAAAGTCAGCCTGAGGCAATGAATAATCCACGAATCATGACAGGTTAGACAAAATAATGTCATTCTTATATGTCTTTTTATGATTTCTTGGATTAAATTGAGAAAGTAATTGATTGAACTTTACTTGATTAGTCCTATGAGGACTTATATTTTTCATAATAAACATTATAGATGTTTTATGTTGTTCTTACCTCTATAAGAAAAAGAGGAGGTATTGAAGAGATGTCTGGATAAAATCCAGTAATGTTAAATCTTATACTTGTGATAATATGAAAAGGAAGTAATATGATAGTATAAAAGTGCATACTACTTAATCTCAATATTTATATACCCTGTCCAGGTATACAATTATTGATGATAAAGTGAGTATGGAAACTCTTAGATTGTTATCTTTTTGATTGCTCTAATCATGTAGTCATTCTGAGGCAATCTAATGAGTATCATGAAATACGAAATATGGGATAAATAAATGTGTCCTATCCTAAGCATAAGAAAGAGAAATCTAAGATAACCTCATATGAGCATGTTTGTATGAGGAATTAAAAGTATACTCCTCATAAGATAAGAATGGGAATAAGGGAGGTGAAACATGTCCAATAATGTTTTAAGAATAATAAAGATCCTCCCCATAATATGGAAATATGATGAGATCATAGGATGTTCATGAATATGTTAGATAATAACAAGGAAAGGAACAATGTCATGTAATCATCCTTATAAGATTTCTATGCTAGGGCAAGGAACCTAGGATGAGATAAAGAGTAAATGTTTCATGAATAGTTAAAAATACATGAAATAATAAGAGGAATATGATTCCTTGTTATTTTTTCCTTCCAGAGACATGGCAATCAAGTGGGTCTTAGGATACTGGATGTGCATAATATAAAGATGTAATATGTTGTTAACACATGTAATAGGTACCAAGGTAAGAAACCCTGGTATCTAAAGAAATATCAGATGATTTATGTTGACTACTTGGAATGGGAAACCATGAAATCAAATTAAATATGTAAAATAATATGAACATCACATGTTAGGGGTTTATGTTTTTCATAAACATATCTTTTGAAGATATCCTTGAGATAAGTTCTTGATTGATAAGTAACCTTTCCCTATGATAAGAGAATGTACAACTAATGAGATAGTTAGTGCAAGTAATAAGGAAAGCTAGTATGGTGTTATCAGGTGAGATGACACAATCAATGTATGAAAGGACTTATATAGTCTCAAATGGATGAGAGAGTATAATTGTGATCTTGAAGGAGAAATGTTGAACTAACTAAGGAACATGGGAGTATATGCCCCATGTGAATCATTCCATGATGAACTTGTGTGGAATAGCTTTGTATTGATCAAAACTCTATGATGTCTCCATAATAATGAGATGTTATGTGATGACATGATGATATGATACTTAAATAATATATGTCTCCCTTTATCTGGGATTTCGGGGACGAAATCCTTGTTAGGGGTTTATAATTTGTAACATCCCTGACCTGGGTTATGCCTTAACCCTGGGATTTTTGCTTAAGAAAGTTAATTATATTCTTAATTCTATCTTGTGAAAAGTAATTAAGGCTCAAGACGAACTTTTGTTTCAATTTTGTTCTTGTTTGAATAATGTTGAAGCAATGTTTGCTTATTTAGGACTAAAGTGCAAATTACCCAAGTTGAAGGGTTAACTTGCAAATGTTACATAAAATATGTTCCTCTGATATTGAGACATCATAAGAATGAATCTTATGTAGTGGAATGGTTTCCACAAGCTTGGGCACCAAGATAAAGCTTGTAGAGCAATGTTTGTGCATTAAAACCTAGTTTTGGTGTAAAGTACAATTTACCCAAAACCTAAGGTTCAATATGAAAATTACAACTTCAATATGGTCCCTAATGTTTCTTGACATCATTTAAAATGAAAGGGGCACCTCATATGAATTAAGTTGGAGGAGAGAGAATCTCGATATTAAAATAATCAAGATTTAAGCCTAATTGAAACCCTAATTCGATTTAATGCAAAAATAAATAAAATAATTTGAAGGACCTTAAAAATTAATATGGTTGGATTCAGATGTGTGTGGACGATCTTAAGCCTTGCAAAGGCACGAGCATATCCTAAGGAGGTGAAATTCCACTCACCATTATTATAAGAAAAAGAAATTCCACTCAAAAATGGATATTAATATTATAAGGGTTAAGGTGCTTAATTTCTTTTCCCTTTATTCTTGGATAATGGAAGGGAGCTCGGTGGGGATATATATGCCTTTGTATATGTATACAAGAAACCAAGGGGGATAAGGTGGAAACAATTTTGGAATTAAAAGACTTTTATAAAATATTTCCTCTCTCATTGAATTTCTTATAAAAGTACACTTTCCAAGCCAAATGAAAGGCTTTTTCGTTTCCACTTCTTCTCTTTGCTTGGAAACTGACAAAGGGAGCTAGGGAGGACCTGGAGGACAACCCCAAACCTGTTGGTAAGTTTCTTGACCCATTTCACCTTGATTCCATGGTGGAAATAAAAAATAAATCATTGATTTCTTCTTATTTCGATCTCCTCTTCAACCCTAGCCAATATTTTCAACCAAAAGCTTGAGGACGAGCCTAGGGGGAGTTGAAAAAGCTTCATCCACAATTTTTGGAGTGATATTGGAGCTTTGGAGCTCAATTGGAGGTGGGTTTTATAACTCAAACCCTTAACCATTGCTATTGCACTCTTTTCTATAATAATCGTTGGTTACTTTTCTCCTTTGATACTCTTTTGAGTTCTTGCTTAAACTCCCATGAAGAACAGAAACAGTTCTTGGTTGAATGAAGGAGGATGATGATGACATCATCCTAGATGTTTATACAAAGAACTACTTTACCAAACGGTTTCCTTTTTGTTGTTCAAACGGTTTCCCAAACCGTTTGGGAGCAAATGGTTTCAAACCATTTGGAATGAAACGGTTTCATCAAACCACATGGAGGGAAACGGTTTCAAACCGTTTGGTGGCATTGACCAAGCATTGACCATTTGGAGATCTGTTGAAAATAATATAGGTTAATGACCCATTAATTATTATTGATTAACTCCAATTGGTTAACTACTTGAAGGTCAATCAATCACCTAAACCCTGATCGGGTTAAGTGTTGATTTCATAAGTGGTTAAGTTTGGAACTTGGGTTGACTGACCCAAACGGTTTCAAAACCATTTGGGGATCACCCAAACGGTCTCAATACCGTTTGGTGGTCACTCAATACCATTTAGAGGTCTAGGGTTAAGTATGGTTAGGTGTTTGAAGATCTAAAGGTACTAAGTTGAAGTGCATTCAAATGTTGATTTGGGGATCAATCCAGTGATCCAAACCCTAATTGGTAGACTTAGATTTTGATGTTCACATGGGAAAACGGTGTCAATACCGTTTGGAGGTCATACAAATGACCTCAAGACCATTTGGTGTCAGGTTATGTCCATTTTGTATGGCGGTCCAATAGTTTCAAAGCAATTAGTTTTACAATGATCAACATTGAAGGATCATCGATTCCAAACCCTAATCCAATTGATTCAAAACCTAATTGATGATCAATTGAGGGACAATTAAGGGTCAAATCAGTTGAAGGTTGACCTATTTAACTCAATTGAAGAATGGTGATAGGTCCAATTGATGATTGGTTACATGAATTCAATGGTTGAAGGAATCAACATTGGAAACCCTAATTCAATTTGAATGGTTGAGACCATAATTGGTCCATTCGGTTTTGAGGAGGTTTGGACCAAATGGTCTCAAGACCGTTTGGGTCCAAACGGTCTCAAGACCGTTTGGGACCAAACGATCCCAAACCGTTTGAGTTCATGCGCTTTCAAATGTTACTTTAGCAAACAGTCTTAAAAGTCAACTTTGGGCAAACCATCTTCACCACCTACTTTACTAAACGGTTTCAAGGTGGTACTTTAGGAAACGGTTTCATTGGTTGTTCAAGACCGTTTGGAGGTATAAACGGTCTTAGACCGTTTGAATGTTTTTGTGCAAGACCATTTGAGGTCTGATTTGGTCAAGACCGTTTGGGGTCTATGTGGCCAAGACCATTTGGTAAATAATTAACCAAAACTGCATGGGTTCTTAAAGTGGTTAAAGGACAAAGTGATTAGTTTATTAATACATGAGGTAATCAAAGATGATTATAGTAATTACATCTTAATGGGGCAAGATTATTATGACTAATGCTACAAAGAAACAATGCTCCTTTCAAGTACTTTTCAAAGCATTGGGATCTCAATCCCTTGTCTCATTGTTGGGAATTCACATCCCTCAACATCACCATCATCATATTTGCTGGATCTGGGTATTCAAACCCTTAGTTCATCATTGAACATGGTTACCATTTATCAGGTAACTATTACCTCTAGTTCATCTGACCAAGGTATTCAGGATACTTGTTACACAAGCATTTCACATAGTTCACTAGGCATATTCAACTTCTTGTCACCTCTCACAGGGCAACAATTAAAATAATGGCTCTCAAGGCCCATTAACATCATGAGTCATACCTGGTTATGTTCATCATATCATGATACCTGCATGGTTAGTATACTTGATAACAACCATATCAATTACATATCAACAATATGTAATACAAAGATAACATCACTATTCCCTCATTAGGGTTAAGGTTTCCCATATTTATCAATTAGGGTTTCACATAGCATCACCCTGTATTAGGGTTTCACATAGCATCACCATGTATTAAGGTTTCACATAACATTACCTTGTATTAGGGTTTCACATAACATTACCTTGTATTAGGGTTTCACATAACATTATCAATTAAGGTTTCACATAACCTCATCCTATATTAGGATTTCATATAACATCACCATTTATTAGGTGTTCACATAACATCACCCTATATTAGGGTTTCATATAACATCATCCCTTATTAGGTTTTCATATAGCATTACCTGAAATTAGGGTTTCTCAACTGATAGCCCAAAATTAGGGTTAGGGTGTCCCATCTTTTTCAATTAGTTAGGGTTTTATGATTATCTCATTAATCCAAAGCCTAAGTCAGTGCTTCCACATATCTTAGAGCACATAGTATTATTTAAGTATTAAATCATACTTATCATTGTTCCATGTACTAGGAACACATATCACCATCATACTTATTCAGTTGACTTAACCTTTCACCAAGTACATACACCTATGCTTATCATGGTATATTAAATTAATTACTTTCATATGCATCAAGTGATAATCACTCACATTATACTAAGCATTTAAGTGCTTTAGAAGTGCTTCCATTTGAAACAACCTTGATATACTCTTCAACCACTCATGGGGTTATTAGTAATTACATGGATTGAACCAATTATCCCTTCAAACGGTTTAGACCAATTGAATATTTAAATGGTCATAAGGTCACTTGAACTTCAAATGGTCTTGAGGTAACTTGACCTTCAAACGGTCTTCAAGTCACTTGACCTTCAAACGGTCTTGGAATTATTAGACCTCCAAACGGTCTTGAAATTATTAGACCTCCAAACGGTCTTGAAGGCCTTTAGACCTTAAACGGTCTTGTCAAAATTCTTCAAACAGTTTGAGACTGTTATAGCATCAAACAGTATTTAAATTACTAGACATCCAAATAGTCTTGAAATTATTAGACCTCCAAATGGCCTTGGAGACCGTTAGACCTTAAACGGTCTTGTCCAAATTCTTCAAACGGTTTGAGACCGTTAGACCATCAAACGGTCTTGAACCCTTTTGCTCACCAAATGATTTTGAAGATCGTTAGACCCTCAAATGTTCTTGGTCTATACCTTCAAACGGTCTTAAGACCGTTAGACCATCAAATGGTCTTGATCCAATTCTTCAATCGGTTTTGAAACTGTATGAACCAAAGACCCTCAAACTATTTGAAGATCGATTAACCCTAAATGATTTGAAACTGTTTGATCCTCCTTTGATTTAAATATTAATTAACCCTAAATGGTTTGAAACTGTTTGACCCTCAAACGGTTTGAGACCGTTTAGTCCTCAAACAGTTTGAAACTGTTTGGTCAAATTAGCTTCAACCATGTAACCCTAAATTAGGGTTATGATCTCAATTGATTTAAGGCTTTGAACCCAATTGAGCTAGGGTTCTGAAATTAATTAAATTTGATTTGTTTGAAGTTATTAGGTCTTGAGACCAATCAATCCTTGAACCTATTGAAACCATTTAGTCTCTAACGGGTTGAAACTGTTTTCCCTCCAATCGGTTTTGAAACCGTTTGGGCACCAAATGGTTTGAAACCGTTTGGTCTTAAACGGTTTGAAACCGTTTGAACAACACAAAGTGAAATTGTTTTCTCTTGATTTTCTTGAGGTGTGTGCTAAGATGATTTCATCATCATCAAGCTTCAGACCTCCAAATTCTACTATCATATGTATGGTAATTTCATCCATTATTCAAGAAGATAATAAAAAATCAACATACGATGAGAAATTGAAATCAATAACAACATTAATGGGTTCAAGTTATATAACCCACCTTCAAAGTAGCTTCAAATCTTCAAGATTCTTGTCTCTAATTGTGAATGAATCTCCTTCAACTATCCAAGGCTCGTTTCCAACTCTTTGGATGCAAAGGATAGCCAAGGTTGAGCATTGGTTGGAAGAGAGAAGAAAATCAATGTTGAAATCCGATTTCAACCATCAATTCAAGGTTCAAGATGATCATGGAGCTTACCTTCAGCTTGGGGAACGTTTTGATCCTGCTCCTAAGCTCATTGGTCATTGTCCAAAGCAAAAGAAAGAAAGTGGTTTGCAAAATGGCCTTTCAAGTGTGGAGAAAATTGAATATATGTAATTGATTTTCTAGGAGAGTGAAAGTAGGGGAAAAATCATTCACTTTATTTACCACATGCCCCCTCCCTTCCTTGCCTCCACTCCCTTAATCCTCGATATCCTCCCATTTATCCTTGAATTAAAAGCAATCACTTAAGAACCTTAATTAATATAATAATATTATCCATTTTTTAGTGGACATTACTTTTTAATTAACAAATGTGAGTGGGTTTCTTCACCTACTTAGGATATTTCGGTGCAAATAAAGGAACTTGAACGTCCTTGCACTATAGGATTTCAACCAAAACCCTTTTAGTTGATGGGCAATTCAATTGATATATTTATTTTTGCTACAAATTAAATTAGGGTTTCAATTATGCTTAAATCTTGATTATTTTATTATCAAGATTATCTCTCATCAAAAGTAGTTCAAACAAGATGCTCCTTTCTTTTTCTTTTCTATAAAAGATACCAAGAAATAGTAGGGACATTATTGAAGTTGTATTTTACATGTTCAACCCTAGATTTTGGGTAATTTGCAAATTACACCAAAACTAGCATTCAATACACAAGCATTACTCCAACAAGCTCATTTTTGGAACTTAGGCTTGTGGAAGCCATACCTCAACATAATTCTCATTCTTAAAACGCTATAACACTTGAGGAACATTTATCATGTAAAATTTGCAAGGTAACCCCCTTAAATTGGGTAAATTGCACTTTAGTCCAAAACAAGCAAATATTGCTTCAACATTATTCAAATAGAACCAAAATTGAAATATAAGCTCTCCTTTAGTCTTAATTACTTTTCAAAAGATAAAGAAAAAATCTAAATAACTTACTTAAGAAAAATTTATAGGGTTAGGCCTTAACCCAGGTCAGGGATGTTACACTCCCTCTCTCTAGGATTTCATTTCTCAAGAATAAAACAAGAAATATGCTAGTTCATAGTGTGTTAGGTTGATCATATAGAGTAATTCAAGTGCTTGGTCAATTGCAAAATGACCTTCAATACACTTTCTTTTATTTTAGCAAAATTTCTATCATAAAAATGTTACGATAAATCAGTTATATGTTAAACATCCTCCAAAAATTATGAAAAATTACATGTTATCTAACACATAATTTTGATAGCCCCAATAAAAATATCAGATCATTCCAAGCTACCATCAATATTAAAGTTTAAGAGATGATCAATCTAATTAAGCATGTAATTATCAAAGTAAGCTCTATTTTATGAATTAAGCTCATACGCGGTCATAACAATTCCCCCCCCCAAAAAAAAGGTTTTGTCCTCGAAATATAGATACCCAAGAAAAATACATTCAAGGTTTCTTTTAAACATCTGTATTCTTTTCTCATTAATCTTGTATTTCTTTTTTAATATTGTGTTCAAAATTGAGTCCTTTCTTTCTCTTCTAATCACAACAATTTTTAAACAAGGTCTCTTAATGAAAACAAAAGAATTTGCTAGTCACAATGAACAATAGGAAATAAAAAGAGAAGAATTTTTTTATTCTTATAATACACTTTGGAGGTGTTTGTTTAGTAATGGAAATCCAATTCAACCGTTTCAATTTATTTGTTTCAATTTTTACCATTATTTTGAATCACATATGAGTTGCTAAAGTGAATTCACTTTGATGTTTTTAAGTTTATTATTGTGCTACTCTAATAGCAAAGCACTCGTAAACTGCAAGGCTAGATGTAACAAAAGTTGTCCAATAACGAGCTAGATTACTAATATAAATGACTAAAACCATAACATCCTTTTAATTTAATGTATTGTTTGCACATGTACAAGTGAAATCATATGTAAAACAAATTTACATCCTTACCTTCACCAAATTATACTTTTGAAAACAAATTCATGTATTATTGAAAGCCATTTGTTTTTAATTTCTCTTCTTATTCATTACTACTTGCTTCTTCTTACTTATCCTTCTCATTTTAATCAAATTGAATAATTATCTATAACATTAAAATATTTGAGGTAATAATGGATTATTCATCATTCCTGCTATTAATGCAAGAATTTTTTTTCCAAACACAGTTTGCCATGCTACATTTCTCCATTTATTCAAATCAACCTTCTTACATTTCAAATCTGTTTCTTGTCCCCGTTCTTAGTCAATGTCCATATTGTCTATCTATATTTCTCATTTGCAACCTTTAAACCCTATATTACTATCACTGATAGTTTCTTCTCATAATATTGATCTCATGATTTTATTTTATATAGGTGTTAGTACTCTAGGTTAAATCACTATTGGCATCCCTTGAATTACTAAAACTCTAAATGTTCTAATATGTGATCCTTATCAACAACATGATCTTTTTGTAAGATGATTTTACACCCTTATTTTGATATGCAAACCTTATCTCTCTTGAAGTTTACTAAAGTCATATTTATCTTTATCACTTGAATTTCTTTTCCCTTACTTGACCTTTTTGATAGGTTACTTTCTTTATTTATCATACTAAGGTTTCATCATCATATTATGTGTCAATAATACATTTAATAGATGGGTCCACCATGGTGGTTATGTATTATTTAAAATTCATTTCCTTATCACTTCATCCCCATGTTACTCACATTAAGGTGGGTACAAAGGAGAAGATGATTTTGAGTTTTAGAATTCTTATCTTCAAGCATTCACTTAACAAATTTCTTGTATCTAGGTATAATTACTCATCATCAAGGACAATAGACTATTTGGCATTTTCTCACATATCACAATCTCTGTCTTTTATCATCCATATGACTCCCTCATGACTCAACCTCTTCTTTATTTTCTATCATTGTCTCCTTGTATTCTAATCTTCCATATGTCATTATTAGCTTTTACTTATCTCTTATGCTCATGTTTCTCATTAACGTGTATGATTATGTAATCCATGCCATTTCTATTTCTTATAATCCTTTTACTAATATGAAGTTGAAATTGTAAATCAATTTTCTCACTACTAGTTGATATTATGTGTGATACATGAAATGTCCTTCTTTTCAAAGCAAACGGTCCATGCAGGGATTAAACATAGTTTTTTCATTTAATCAAGCTTTTCTAGTTTTACATATAATTCACATTTATATGACTTATTCATTTATTTAAATGTGCCTTTGTTCTTATTTTTTGAGAACTAGTTCCATTTCATTACTAGGAAGCTACTGAATACATTTGATGGAAACTAGGTTGTTACTTTAAAGATACTTTGAATCAAAAGGCATAAGTATCAATACATTAACTTCATAATAGAAGCACACATTCCATACACTAAATTATATAATGAACCATCCTTACTTAATAAAACTCATCATTTCCATCACTTACCTTTTGTTTCATCTAAGTTTCTTATCAAAGTCTTATAATTTACATGTCTATCTACTTCTCTTCACTTTAATTATTCTAAAGACTTTTCACTTCTATGTATTTATTGAATACTTACTCTTTTCTCCTATTTTCCCTTTGTTTTGGAGTACATATATGCATTTTACTTGATTATATGTTCCATTCATCATTATTGATTCTTTCTATCTTGGCTTCCTATGTAGTTTTCTCTTATCTTTCCTTGATTTCAAATAAATTAAGGTTCCTCAATTGGTTACATTGTTCAGTTCTTTTTATCCATCCTTTGTTCTTCATTTTTTATGTTACATACTAATTTATTTCTTTGTTAGCTAAATGTGCGAGTCTTAAAATTTACAACTCAAGAACTACCCCACAAGTATACAGATGTGTGTAGCATGTTTGAGATCATCCAAGTAGTAGGGTACAACTAGTCGCAAGCATGTTGTACTTCAAGAATCTAGATTGATTACAATAATCACTACTACAGAAATAGCATTCAGTGACACTTTTCTGGGCGTCGGTTATTAGGAAAAACTGACGCCTTCTATGTTAGGCGTCGGTTGTTTACGACAACCGACGTCTATATTCGAAGACCAGCCAGACACGGGTACCGCTTTGTCTTCAGCGTCGGTTGTTTATAACAATCCGACGCTTAAAGTCGCCCGCGAAAAATAGTGTCCTTTTCAGCATCGGTTATTTAGGTGGAAACCGACGCCTATGTGTGATGAAAATTTGCGCGAAAAGTGTCACCTTCAGCGTCGGTGATTAAAGGATAACCGACGCTGAAGGTGGTTCCCGCCAAACAATTTCATGAAATTATCGCCCAGTTGGACGTCGGTTTTCTCGGACAACCGACGCTAAAGACATTTAGGCGTCGGTTGTTGTAAAAAACCGACGCTATTTGGGACTTAATAACCTGCGGTGCCCGACTCTTCCCCTTCCTCCTGTTTCATTGCGAGCCCTTTCTGTTTCTCCGTCGATTCCCCACCCTGTCGCCGGCGATTTTCTTCTCCTTGTTCTCCACGACAGCGCCGTCGTGCCGCCTTCTCCGCGCCCCCTTCTCCGCGCCCCCTTCTCCGCGCCCCGCCGCCGCCTTCTCCGTGCTGCTGGAGCTCCCTTCTCCGCCGCCCCGCCGCCCCGCCGCCACTGCTGACGAGCCTGGAGCCCCCTTCTCCGCCGCCCCGCCGCCACTGCTGCTGGAGCTCGCCGCCACTGCTGCTGGAGCTCGCCGCCGACGCCTGACGAGCCTGGAGCTCGCCGCCTCAGCCTGCCTGACGCCATCAGCTTCCACCTGACTCCCGCTGCCTCCCGCGCCAACAGGTATGCGCCAACTGGTTTTCTGGATATACACTAAAGGCCTTGTTTGATATGAAGTGCATTGCTCTGCAATTCAAGTCTTAGAGAATAGGTCCAGATGAATTCCACGTTTTCGGACCCTCTCAGACTACTACATAATATTCAAGTTTTTGGACCTTGCGTACAATGAATGCAGATTGCTTAATCCATTTGAGCACTATGACTTCCAATATGTATTTTTGAACAGTATCTGTCAATGATCACAAACTATCTAAATAAAGGAGCTAAAACATTATTGCACTTGAATTCGAAAACGATTTCCTAATAGCAATATCACAAACGTTTAGGGCAAGTTTCTTTATTTTCACCTTGTCGGTAGAACAGATTAGATTTACGTACGTCAAACCTCGGATGGATCCGTCCAATTTATTTTTGTGGCACCAATAGGAGATTCTTAAGATTATTTTAACATAGACCAATTGGGAACTAAACTATCATACAATCTCTATAGTGGCTCGCAAAGCTAATAATCACTTAATATATATCCATGTTTGAGTGAGTCAAAAACTGATCTGTGAAACCAGCTACCCCACTCATCTTTCTTTTTGCCAGTACACAACCGAGTGCAGCCCCCTGCTCGTACCTGGGAGCGAGTCAAAAGTGGACCCCACCAACCCCCCAACCCCCCAGTCAGGCATCTCCTAATGTTGGACAATGTGTTTGTTATAGGTGGTTTACATTTATTATATAAGAAAACGAATCTATGTTTCAAGTGTTGAACCTAATGTTGGACAATGTGTTTGTTATAGGTGGTTTACATTTATTATATAAGAATGACATCACATGTGTTTGTTGGCCTAGAAAGTCAACAATCATTGTTCTTTATATTACTTGTACATTGGTATAAATTAGAATGAACAATCACTAAATTATATATTGTTTGTATGGAGTCCGGCTTCATTGTAGATGTCTATTATTGTGTTTGTTGGCCTAGAAACCCGTCCAAGATTGACTCATTAGGAGTAAATCTTGGATAGTCCCCGGTTTGGGACTGTTCTTGAACACCTAATCTCACTTAGGATGTAAGTGTATAATGTGTATTGAGTTTTCAAGAAAATTTTGGTAGCATTTCCCCGTTTGTTCTCTAAGTACATATGTACTTAGAGAACAGCGGGGAAATGCTGCCGAAATTTTCTTGAAAACCCAATACACATTATACACTTACTAGTGAGATTAGGTGTTCAAGGATGGGATAGGTGGTACACATTTATTATATATAAGAATGACATCACATGTGTTTGTTGGCCTAGAATGTGAACAATCATTGTTTTTTATATTACTTGTACATTGGTATAAATTAGAATGAACAATCACCAAATTATATACTGTTTGTATGGAGTCCGGCTTCATTGTAGATGTCTATTATTGTGTTTGTTGGCCTAGAAACCCGTCCAAGATTGACTCATTAGGAGTAAATCTTGGATAGTCCCCGGTTTGGGACTGTTCTTGAACACCTAATCTCACTTAGGATGTAAGTGTATAATGTGTATTGAGTTTTCAAGAAAATTTTGGTAGCATTTCCCCGTTTGTTCTCTAAGTACATATGTACTTAGAGAACAGCGGGGAAATGCTGCCGAAATTTTCTTGAAAACCCAATACCCATTATACACTTACTAGTGAGATTAGGTGTTCAAGGATGGGATAGGTGGTACACATTTATTATATATAAGAATGACATCACATGTGTTTGTTGGCCTAGAATGTGAACAATCATTGTTTTTTATATTACTTGTACATTGGTATAAATTAGAATGAACAATCACCAAATTATATACTGTTTGTATGGAGTCCGGCTTCATTGTAGATGTCTATTATTGTGTTTGTTGGCCTAGAAACCCGTCCAAGATTGACTCATTAGGAGTAAATCTTGGATAGTCCCCGGTTTGGGACTGTTCTTGAACACCTAATCTCACTTAGGATGTAAGTGTATAATGTGTATTGAGTTTTCAAGAAAATTTTGGTAGCATTTCCCCGTTTGTTCTCTAAGTACATATGTACTTAGAGAACAGCGGGGAAATGCTGCCGAAATTTTCTTGAAAACCCAATACCCATTATACACTTACTAGTGAGATTAGGTGTTCAAGGATGGGATAGGTGGTACACATTTATTATATATAAGAATGACATCACATGTGTTTGTTGGCCTAGAATGTGAACAATCATTGTTTTTTATATTACTTGTACATTGGTATAAATTAGAATGAACAATCACCAAATTATATACTGTTTGTATGGAGTCCGGCTTCATTGTAGATGTCTATTATTGTGTTTGTTGGCCTAGAAACCCGTCCAAGATTGACTCATTAGGAGTAAATCTTGGATAGTCCCCGGTTTGGGACTGTTCTTGAACACCTAATCTCACTTAGGATGTAAGTGTATAATGTGTATTGAGTTTTCAAGAAAATTTTGGTAGCATTTCCCCGTTTGTTCTCTAAGTACATATGTACTTAGAGAACAGCGGGGAAATGCTGCCGAAATTTTCTTGAAAACCCAATACCCATTATACACTTACTAGTGAGATTAGGTGTTCAAGGATGGGATAGGTGGTACACATTTATTATATATAAGAATGACATCACATGTGTTTGTTGGCATTTCCCCGTTTCTTCTCTAAGTATATATGTACTTAGAGAACAGCGGGGAAATGTTGCCTAATCTTTTCCTAATATATACTTGTTTCCTAATATATACTTGTTTTCTCTGATCATAGAATGGATAGATCATGGATGTCGATTCGTAATCGTTGTACCCCAGAGTTTATATCTGGTCTTGATCAGTTTATTAGATTTGCCGAGGAACATAGGAAAAAACCTACAGATAGGTTCTACTGTCCATGTAGGCATTGCGGTAACAACTTGAAAGTCAACACTGGTGAGGAAATCAAAAGTCATGTCATGTGCAACGGGATTGTACAAGGCTATACAGAATGGCACTGGCATGGAGAAATTTCAAAATCGAAACCAGTAGATGTCGATAGCGATGACGTAAATGTGAACGAACCAGTTCCAGCAGACATCGTTGATGCGATGCTGGATAGTTGTAGGGTAGAGCACACCGATCCACCTCCTATCTTTACAAACATTGTGCATGATGCTGAGATACCGTTATACACAGGTTGTGCTAAGTTTACGAAGCTTAGCGCTGTCTTGAGATTGTATAAGTTGAAAGCTAACAATAGATGGAGCGACAAAAGCTTCACTTCATTGTTGACTTTGTTGAAAGAAATGCTTCCTGAAGGAAACGAGCTTCCAATCTCAACATACCAGGTAAAGAAAATGTTGTGCCCAATGGGAATGGAGGCCAAGAAGATACACGCATGCCCGAATGATTGTGTATTATTTCAAAAGGACTATGTAGATTTGAAAGATTGTCCAAAATGTGGTGCGTCACGGTATAAATTGACGACTTCGGGGGAGTTCAAAACTGGTTCTCCTGCCAAGGTGTTGTGGTATCTACCTATAATATCACGGTTTCAACGCTTGTTTGCAAATCCGAAAGATGCGAAGAATCTGAGGTGGCATGCAGATGTTAAGAAAAATAATGATGGGATCCTACGACATGCGTCTGATTCCCCACAGTGGAAGAAGATTGATCTATTGTACCCTAAATTTGGTGAAGAAGATAGGAATCTAAGACTTGGGCTTTGTACAGATGGGATGAATCCGTACGGGACATTGAGCAGCCAACATAGCACTTGGCCAGTCATGCTTGTTATATACAATCTTCCTCCCTGGATGTGTATGAAAAATAAGTATGTTATGTTGTCATTGTTGATATCGGGCCCTAAACAACCCGGAAATGATATCGATGTTTATCTTGAACCTTTGATTGATGACTTAAAGAAACTTTGGGCTGAAGGTGTGATGACCTATGATGCTTCAGCAAAAGAGACATTTCGTTTGCACGCTATGTTGTTTTGCACTATTAATGACTTTCCAGCATATGGGAATTTGTCTGGATATAGTGTCAAAGGAGCTAAAGCGTGTCCTATATGTGAAGAAAACACTGATTCAATAAGACTAAAACATGGCGGCAAGACTGTATATCTTGGTCATCGAAGGTTTCTTTCAAAATTCCATCCGTATCGTAGGAAGCGCAAAGCATTCAATGGATGGAATGATGAACGAAGTGCACCTAAACCTATACCAGGGGATGTTGTTTATGAAAGAGTAAAAGACATTGTCAATGAATTTGGTAAGAAATCACAATGTAGTATGGCCACACGGAGTGACAATTCTTTATTCAAGAAGAAGTCAATATTTTGGGATCTTCCTTATTGGAGTTCTTTGACAGTCAGGCATTGTATCGATGTAATGCACGTTGAGAAAAATGTCTGTGATAGCATCATTGGTACTCTATTAAATATACCAGGTAAGACTAAAGATGGGATAAAATCCAGACTGGACCTACGTGAAATGGGAATAAGGTCAGAATTAACAGAATTACGTGAAATGGGTAATAAAAGAACATACTTACCTCCCGCTTGTTACACGTTGTCTAGAAAGGAGAAGAAAACTTTTTGTGAATGCTTGGTAAATGTTAAGGTGCCACATGGTTACTCATCCAACATCCGTAGATTGGTATCAATGAAAGATCTGAAGTTGATAGGTCTTAAATCTCATGATTGTCACACTCTAATGCAACAAATATTGCCTGTGGCAATTCGATCTATATTGCCGAAGCATGTAAGGTTTGCGATTACCAGACTTTGTTTCTTTTTCAACAGTCTATGCAGCAAAGTTATTGACCCTGATACTCTCGATAATTTGCAAAGAGAAGTGGTTGTTACCCTATGTCAGCTTGAGATGTATTTCCCTCCTTCGTTCTTTGATATCATGGTACATCTTGTTGTCCACTTGACTAGGGAAGTGAAAATGTTGGGACCAGTTTTTTTGCATTGGATGTATCCCTTTGAACGATACATGAGCATTTTTAAAGGTGATGTTCGAAACCGTTATCGGCCTGAAGGGAGTATTATTGAAGGTTATGTGGCGAGAGAGGTTATGGATTTTTGCAATGACTTTCTCAGTGGTAATGACACTCCTAATAATGACAAGAATATTGACGAGGGCAAAGGAATTTTGGGATCACGGGTGAAAGTAATCAGCCGTGAGCAGTTGGAACAAGCTCACTTGTATATTTTACACAATATGGAAGAAGTGAGTGTTTATATCGAGGAACATACCAATTTCATAAAGAGACAACATCCTCGAGCAAGTTCAATGTGGCTTGCTAGAGAGCATAATAAGACTTTTACTAAGTGGTTTGAAGATAAAGTCTTACATCAACTATCTCAAACACCAAATGATATTACAGAAACTATCAAATGCCTCGCCTTTAAACCAAAACCGAATGTTATGTCTTATGAAGGGTTTGACATTAATGGATTCACATATTACACAAAGCGCCAAGATGATAAGAGTGTCGTCCAAAATAGTGGGGTCACTCTTCAAGCGTCGACTATGTACTTTGCAAGTGCAAAGGATAAGAGTCCACGTGAAGCTAAAATGTCATATTACGGTGTCATTGAGGACATTTGGGAGTTTGACTACATAGATTTCAAAATTCCGCTATTTAAATGTAATTGGGTTGATAACACCAAAGGAGTTATAGTGGATGAATTGGGTTTCACTTTGGTGAACTTTGAAAAGATCGGCGAGAAGGGTGAACCATTCATATTGGCATCACAGGCGAAACAAATATTCTATATCGATGATCCTGCAAATGATAAATGGTCGGTTGTTCTTCATGGTAAAAGACAGTTCATTGAAGATCCTATAGATGAAGAAGAGTACTATGATAAGTATGATGACTCCAGTCCATTCTCAGTTGGGTTGCCAACTTCACAAACTATTGAAGCTAATGATGACTTATATGTGCGCGGAGATCACAATGAAGGATTGTTAATTGATAAAAGATCACAATTTTAGAGACATGTATGTTTATACAAATGCTAAATGTTTGCCTTTTTCTAGTTAATACAAATGCTAAATGTTTGCCTTTTTCTAGTTAATACAAATGCTAAATGTTTGCCTTTTTCTAGTTAATACAAATGCTAAATGTTTGCCTTTTTAATGACATTTTCAGATGGCTGACCATGATGAGCATGATGTCCATGATGAGCATGAAGTCCATGATCAGCATGGCGAGGATACTAATGTAAGTTCTAAAAACATATCCTGTATTTCTATAAAATTCATTATCTTCTAGTTATGTCATATATCCTATATTTCTATATTGGGCTAAATTAGTGTGTTTTATTTTTGTCAAATTTTAGGTTGATGCACCTGTACCCACTGAAGCACTGGAGCAACTTGATGCGCAACACCAGACACTTAACAAGAAAAGGGGCATCACTCTGTTGAAGAAGTTATTAGCGCTAAGTGGTAGTGGATCTAAATTGGCGGTGGAGTTTGATAATGGAGGAAATCCAATTGGAGTGAACCGCAATAATTTTGTGAACTATCTTGGGTGTACCACTCGGAGCCATTGTGGTGTTAAGTATGACAATTGGCATAAAGTTCCTCAAGCGAAAAAAGACTCGATATGGAAGGATTTATGCGTGAGTTATTATTATTTGCAATTCTATTTTGTAGATTACAAATTCTATTATTTGCAATTCTATTTTGGATACTAGTTAATAACATTTCTATTTTACAGAATCTGTTTGCATTGGATGAGAAGTTGCATCGTAAAAATGTGATGCAACGCGCTGGAAAGATGCTTAGGAATTATAGGACAAATCTGAATAGAGAATACATAAAAGAGGGTGATAAGAAGAAGAAGTCAGCCCTTGAACAATGGAACTTCTTGGACAAAGAAGATTGGGACAATTTTGTTGCTTCAAGAAAATCTGAAGAATTCAAGGTATTAGGCGTCACTCCTAATTTAATTAATATACATTGTATTCACCTATTCAAGATTAGCATTTAGTGCTACTAACCAAATCATTAATGTGCATACTAACTAGGCCCTCAGTGACGCACAAAAAGCAAGGCGTGCACTGAATGTGCATGACCACACTATGGGTCCAAAAGGCTATGCAAGCGTTCGCCAAAGACTACAGGCGGAGTCTGCGGCTACTCAGGAGTCTGCTCCTACTCAGGAGTCTACCACACCCATTCCTCGCCATGATATCTGGATAGCTGGCAGGCAAAACAAGAAGGGTGAAATAAAGAAGCCTGTAACTGCTGAGGCGGCTGAAAAAATGGTAAAATACAACTCTTACAGAAATCGTTTGAATATTGATTATTTGTGGTGTTAACTTACCAATTTCTGTTTATGGTGATTAGCGGGAGCTGCACGAGCAGAGGAAACAAGGCACGTTCATCCCTCAGGGCACAAGGGATGAATTGACAGTTGCTCTGGGTAACCCAGAGCATCCTGGACGTGTTAGAGGTGCCGGCGCTGGTGTTGGCATCAAAGCATTCTTTGGGCCATCCCAGCGCAAACCCAGAGCGGGACTTTCTCAAGAAGAGGTAACCTATTCTTTTTTTAGAATGTTACTGCAAAAGGAAATTCATTAATAAGAATCTAATGTTTCTTTTATCCATGTATAGGAGAATAAGAGAGTTGAGGATTTAGTTGCTAAGAAGGTCAACGATGTAGTTGCTGAGAAGGTCAAGGAAGAATTGATGTGGTGGCAGGCATCTCAGGCTTCCAATACGCCTATGGCGACCCACTCTTCTCCTGATGCACACACTGCGAGTAATCCTGGAGACCCATCGCCTAGCACGTCTGCTGTAAGTATTGTTTATGACATTGTAGTTAGTCTTTTCAAGTTGTTATGTTTTCAAGATGATATGTATATATGTATAATATTCTTTACGTAAATTTGTAGGCATTGAAGCCATGCCGCTTAAGAATGCAAAACTACGTTGTCGCAGAGGCGCAGGCTTACCCGTCCCTTCCTGGGGCAATGTTTCACGGGACTCCAATGCCACAGGGCTACGTTCGTGTGAGCCCGATACGTGTGTTACCCGATTGGAGAGAAGCTACATTGCCATATGCCCACCCGGATATTGATACACTTGGTGAGGCAGAAGGCGGGGTCATATTGTGGCCCAAAGCAGATGTCATCTACACGACTGAAATTGTAAGATAAATTTACATTGATTTAGACTATTAATGTGTATATATGATGTCAACTGATCTGAAATTATATGTACAGGTTAAAAAGAAGACACCAGGAGCACCTAGGCCTCCACTTCCAGTTCCCACATTACCCGATTGGGTTCCAACTGACCTAACATACCCGTTAGGTCCTGCTTGTAGGGGAATGGCATGTTGGCTACGGGCACATAATGTACATTGCCCTATAATTATTTCTTTAGATGCAGATTATGCAGGTCAATCATACGATAGCTCTTTATTGATAGAAGATATTATTGAGCTGTTTAAGTATGATTGGCTGAATACATCAATGATAGAGACATGGATAAGGTGAGATCTTGTTTATACATCCATATACCTTGTGTAAGCTCCGGTGATCTGATTTCTTATATATTAATGCATACGCCTATATGTTTTGCAGCTACCTAGTCGAAGATCATTGCAAACAATTTGCATTTGATCATGTGGGATTTTTGATTCCATCATTGATTAGTTTGGTAGCTAAAGACCCTGATAATGTTCAACAATACTGTATAGATGCTTTTACAATTTTTGGTCAGCAAAAGAAGAAGATAATAATAGCTCCATTCAATGTCAAGTATGTTTACTTTATTTATAATTTGGACTTAAGAAAATTCCATTTTTATTTTGCATTTTGAGTTATTAATTGTTAACTTCTACTTGTAGCGGTAGACATTGGGAGTTACTAGTTATTGCCCCCGAGACATTCACTGTTTATTATCTAGATCCTGCGGGGAGTACATTGAACACTAAAATTGGACACGTAATGAGAATGCCAATATTCTGGTGAGAAATATTTCATTTTTATATCCGTTAACATCTTTTATTACATTACTATTTACTTATGCAATTTATTGTGTTATATTAACATGTAGGGGTTTAGATGCATTCAAAAAGGCTGGAGGAACGGTCCCAACGAAAAAGAACCAGCCAATAAATTGGCAGAACGTAAAAGTAAGTTCCCGACTCGAATATATATATTATTGATGTGAATTGTGCTTAGTTGTATTATTTTGTATGTTTCAATTTATAGTGTGCTACACAAGACAATGGCTGGGCATGCGCATACTATGTGATGCGATTTATGCATATGATTATCAAATATGCCGCATTGGACATCGATACCATACATGAGGTATTATATATAGTCTCATTAGTTAGTATGCAATATATCAATCTTATATTATTTTTATATTATTACTTATATATATACATCATTCTCTTTGCAGGTGTTTAAAACTGACCACACTACAGGTAAACGTTTAAAAAAAATAAATGCTCCATATACGATGGAAGCATTAAATGAAGTAAGAGAAGAATGGGCAATAGCTGTACAAACAGTGGCAACTGTAAGATATAATTGGGATGCTGATAGTGATAATGAATGATACTTTGTAAATGAATGTTTGTAAATGAATGTTTGTGAATGTTAATGCATGTATTTGAATGTTTCTATATGTGTGAATGTGAGAATTGAATTGATGTCTGAATGAATGTACTTGTGTAGAATTTTGCTTGTGACTTTTGCAGGTTTGCGGCCTGTTTGTAGGCTGATATCAATGGATGTCGTAAACCTGCAGTTCAGAAAACTGAACTGCAGGTTCTCATCCTGCTGACCAGCCACAGCAGGCCTGCAAACTGATATGAAAAAAAAAAATATATAAATAGGCGTCGGTTATTTATCGAAAACCGTCAGGAAAGACCTACAGCGTCGGTTTTTTAATATAAACCGACGCCTTTTGTGGCCAAAGCAGTCCTGGAATTGGCGTCGGATATTCATATCAAACCGACGCCTATTTAAACTGTAGGCGTCGGTCGTTTAGTAGATATCCGACGCCAAACAGGGTCCGCGCCACAGAAAATGGCGTCAGCTAGGGCACTTTCTGCGTCGGTTTTGAGATGAATAACCGACGCAGAAAGTGCCCTAGCTGACGCCATTTTCTGTGGCGCGGACCCTGTTTGGCGTCGGATATCTACTAAACGACCGACGCCTATAGGCTAAATAGGCGTCGGTTAAAAAACCGACGCCGAAGTGTTCGACCTTTAGCGGCGCCCACATAGGCGTCGGTTGGAAACCGACGCCAAATGGGGTTAAACGACCGACGCCAAAGGCCGTTTCTGTAGTAGTGAATTGGTTTGGTTTAAGAGTTTACTGATTAGCAAATTAAAAAAAAGAACTAAACACCGAGAAGGATTTAGATCAGATTTATAAAGGATCTTGGTTATGGCATTTCACCTCCGAATCATTAATCACATGTAACAAAAAAAATTAACTTACTAATTAACATGCAAGGAGGTTGTTGTCATCACACACCTCAAGGTGATATGAGACAGTTCTAATCTCCACATAGTACTCTCGTACTTATGTAAGGTTTCTAATTGCAACCTTGGATCCTCAATGTAATCCCAACCACTCCTGTGGTCAAGGATGTATTACCAAGATAACTTCTCGCTACTTCTCTACACATCCTCCCAGATCACATAAAGAAGCATAAAATATGTAAGCAAGATGGCCATAATGCATACAAGCATAAACCACCATATAATATCTTGGAACTAAAAATTAACTAGCATTAGTTAAGAAATTTGAGTTCACATGAGTAATGACATGGGAGTTATTCTCCCATGCCCAAGAAAAGGAAAACTACTCGTTCGTTGTGGTGAAACACAAGCATATGCGACAAATTTCGAAGTTCAACATGACTAGAGAAGAAAAGAACAAATGAAATTCAAGGAATGAGAATGGCAGGGCAGAACTTTGACTGAGAGACAAAATTCCACCTAAACTCATGCTTCTTCTCCAACAAACTTCTCTACTGAGAGGTATGAATTAGGTGGAGAAGCTCCTGCTGCAATCCTCGAGGAAAAATGGAGAAAAATGGAGGTTCTCTCCTAAGTAATTTCTTATTCCTCTCTCAAATTGCCCTCTCTTAGCTCTGGGTTGTTCTCTGGTCAAAGAGTGTTTCAAAATGAAAAGAGATAACAATCTCATAAGTGAGTTTTTGTATTTGAAATGAGGGATGGCTATTTTTTTTAAATGTGGAAATTGACTGGGATACACTGTGCTTGAGAACAACACAATGTGTCACCATGTGATGCGCAAACTACTTTACTTAAATAAGACACTATGTGTTATTTGAGAGATAAGCCATGTAGCTGAGAGTTGGTGAAGTACTGAGTCGAGGTTGACCAGATTGGATACCAAATGTCTTAATAAATACACATCATGTAACTTTACATAACTTCTAAGTGTATCTTTTAATCGATGCGGTATGTCGTTTAGTCAGATGAACACGGTGTGCCACTCCTCTTCAAAGGAAAATGAGATTATCTATAATTATGCATGCTATGTGTTAATTAACACATGTTGTGTTTCCTTTAAAATCTTCAAGAAGAACTCTGTGAAGAATGCAGTCCCTCGAGGAATCCTAGTACGGTCTAATTTTGGTTGGATGGTCATAAAACATGAAATGAGTAAAATAACTAAAAATGTGGTAAATCAAGTATGATTACAGAAAAAATGAGATACAATTTGAATTGAAAGTATGTGCAAAAGTGGGTAAAAAATCTATATAAAATGTGCACATCAAATCTCCTTAAGATTGAACTATTGATTTTCCTCAAGTAAAAAGAGCATAGAAATATAAATAAAGAAAGTGTCAAGTACATGCACCCGTCAAATGAAAAGGCAAAAAGTGTGAAACAAATCCAACCCTAGTAACTGATTTATGCTTTTTATCCATAAATTCAGCTTAAACACCCAAGATAGAGATTTTAGTTCAGCAAGAGTGGTAACAATCTAGACGGAATAATCAATATAAGAACTCCAAGTAGAATTTAGATGACTAAGTCAAACAACTAGTGAATATGCAACCTGACACTCTCAATATTAAGGGTGTAAAAGATAAAATCCAAGTTATCATGAACAATTTATTGGTTCCATCCTTTTCATCAAAAATAATGGGGCAATGAGGAGTGGATTCCAACATTCAACAACTTAAATAGACTTATGCGCATGTGGGATGTCTGTTAGGGTATTTAACCCTCTTTTAACACGTAACACCTAACCATTGTGGATAGATCAAATTTACACTAGGATATCATGATACAAGGGTGGTTTAGCCATCTTTTCATAGGGTATATGTGTGAATTTTGAAAAATAGCCAAGATTTTCATAAATGAGTTGAGTTCTGCTTAAGAACCACATGTCCTTGAACTGAACTTCTTTTCCCAAAACATAGGAGAGTCAACTAAATTACACAATCAACTGGATTTCATGCATTTATTTATACAAATCATTTAGACATTTGATGAAAATGTATTAAAAGCTTGACAAAGGCATCTAGAATGCTAAATAATGTTGGATGTTGACTAATCCAAAAAATATTGAACTGTTACATGTATTTGACAATAAAGAGTGTGGAAGGTGAGAATTCAAATTGGAAGAATAAACCAAATTTTAAGTACTTGTTGTTGATGAAGGGTTACATTTAATTGGTGCATGACTTGTACAATTTTATTCAAATATTATTTCTTAAATAAAAAAGGAAAGATAGTTCATCTTAAAGGAACATAAATCAAAGACAATGAAAAAGATCTCAAATCATACTGGATTTTGCAAAACTAAAACATAAAATAGAACAAAAACATGGAACATATGATGAAAATCGACTACAAAAAGAAACTACAACTACATTGTCGGTTGGTTTCTCCCTCCTTAAGATTGAAATTTATAGTGTCCTCACAACATCGATCAAACTTAAATTGGTAGAAGTCAGAAACCTACCATGGTGAATCAGAGTGAAGGGTCAGTGCCCTCATATCTACCTGTAAAATGTTGACTTTGAATATCATCATCATGATTGTCTATAGTAGGCGGCTCAGGCTATGGTGTTGGTAGAGGTGGTGGAGGCATGTTATAGTGGCCTTGAGAGATATGCCATGTACCCATCCCCTATAGCATGGTGAGCATGTCAGAGTATTGTTGACTCATCATATCAAAATAGGAATTCTCCCATAGTAGTATGGTACTACTCTACTTCAAGGGTTCATCACAATATACTCCTCCACCCAGAGATCTCTCTGCTATAGAACTAGCCCAACATAAGTACAATACTCATTCCATATCAGGTTGTTGATGGTCCTATCAAGAGTTGCATATTGACAGTCATGTCAGATAGCACTATAGTGAAGTGGTCTCTCTTGGTGTTGCCAATTGTCATGTCCAAGTATGTACCCGGTGTCAACTTCCTAAGCCTTTTTTCTTCTTCCTCACTTATGTACCCGATTTCATCTTCCTAATATTTTTTTCTTCTCCCTCACCTAACTCTACCGCAACACCTCCTCCCCATTCTCCCTCAGCTACTTTGTGTGTTTCCCCCAAATATTATACAATACCCACTTGTTCATCTATTGATTTTAGTTGAGCTAATGCTAGAAATGAGGTTAGTATTGTACCTTTGAATGGGGGGAAAGGATTGGCTATTAGTATTGTACTTCTTGTACTGCAAAATGTGATTTTTAGTACTGTACTTCTTGTACAATGTGTCTGTACTTCTTATACATAATTTTTATCAATCGATACATTCTGAATATCTGCAAGAAAATAGTTGTTAGTACTATACTTTATGCTCAATGTGGATGTTAGTATTGTACTTCTTGTGCTGTAAAATATGGTTGTTAGTACTAAATTTCTTAAATAATGTGGCTATAAGTATTTTACTTTTTGTACACAATTTTTTCAAATGCTACATTTTGATTGTATGAAATACGGTTGTTAGTACTGTACTTCATGTACTATGTGGTTGAAACTATTATACTTTTTATACACAATTTAGTCAAATGCTACATTTAGAATGTATACAAAATGTGGCTATTAGTATTGTATTTCTTGTACAATGAGGATGTTAAACCTGTACTTCTTGTGTGTAATTTTACCAAGCGCTACATTCTAAATTTATATAAAATATGGTCTCGTATTGTATGCTCGTATTGTATGTCTCGTGTTGTACGTATAAATATATTGTCAAATGGTATGTCTCATATTGTACCTCAAAATATATCGTCAAATGATATTAGTGCAGGATACCACATCTACGAGACGACGCGTGAAGGGAGTGCAGGGCGAGGCGGCGCGTCAAGCGATCTGTGGGAAACCCTAGAAGATGACGGTGGCGGAACACGAGACAAAGGCTTCCGAACGACACTAGGCCATCACCCGACCAAATCGGGGAATCAAGAGAGTCTGCAAATAGTCGGCATCAACCTTACATACAAAGGAATGAGAGAGGAAGGACCCTCCAGAAACCTAGATGATCCTAACCAGATGGAGCTAGATCAAAGCCCAATCGACGACGGCAATCCCATACTAGGAGAAACTGCATCACCAATGAGAATGAAGTCCTTTAAACAAGTGATAATGGGAACCAATGGGGGAGCTATAGAGAATCAGTTCTTCATTGAAGATGAGCCGGAAGAGATAATCAACCCTGAAGATATCGAACTTACCTACTAATGAGGCTTCCCTAAGATCTACATCGCCCCAGAAGTTGAAGAGATAATGAGCAAACCTTTCCAATATGCAGTCATAGTTAAGCTTGTTGACAGGCACATTGGGTTTCTCACCATAGATGAGTGGCTAAAACTCCTTTGGAAACCGGCCGGTCGATTTGAACTTTATGAACTGGCTAAACAACATTATGTAGTGCAGTTCTATAGTAGAATGGATCAAAAAAAGTCCTAACTAAGGGTTTGTGGTCCTTGTTTAGAGGTTATCTTCTTGTCTGGCCCTGGGATGGATACTTTGAACCCTCCAAGGGTCTTCCGAACCACATTGTAACATGGATTCGTATTATGGGACTTCCTATCCACTACTATAATCAAGAAATATTTTAAAGGATAGGCCAAGCGGTAGGACGATTGGTGAGAGTTGATGATCATTCCACCAATCAAACTCAAAGTAGATTTTCCTGGTTAGCAGTTGAAATCAAAACAAAAAAACCAATCCAACCTGCAATCATCATTAATGGGCGTGAATACAAGATCGAATATGAATCACTGCCTAACATGTGTCTCAAGTGTGGTAGACTTGGGCATGAGGTGGCTGAATGTGAGGGAACTGATAAAGGACCATCAAACCGTAATACTAACCCTACTGAAGATGAAGCAAGGGCTAGATGGATAGAGGAAGAAGAGAAATGGCAAGTATACTATGGAAAGAATGTCAGAACCTGAAGACCACAACACAATAAGGATTCAAATTGAAACCAGATTAAGGAATTAGGGAACAAATTCTAATTCTTAGAAGAGGATGAGGAAGGCAAGATCATTGATGCTAGTGAGAGGGACGATGCCTGCACAACTCATACCACTCTAGAGGAAACATGTGGTCCTAAAATTTGGAGGAAGAAACAAATAAGAAATGAGGATACTGATGTGTCATCCAAAACAAACACTGACATACCACCAATAACTGAAGATGTCCATGTTTCCCAGACGATGTCAAACCAACCAAATTCTACTCCTAAACATACTGTCGTTATCCTAATAGGCAACGAAGTCATTGATGGCAGACTTGAGGGCAATGAGGTTGCAGTGACAAATACAACTATGTCTACTGCATAAGGAGATAGTGTTATACAGACAGTAGTAAAACCATAGACGGAGCAAAGAAACCAGTGTCCCCAGGAAGGAAAGCAAAAGAGAAGACAACACAATCAGGGTCAGGAAGTTCACAGAAGGAACATCCATATGTTACAAGAGGCAGAATGAGGAAAGGTTTTTATGATCAATACAATAGCTTGGAATATAAGGGGTTCTGGTAAGAAGAAAGCCCAACACTTTCTCAAACACCTTGTTGCTAAGCACAAGGTAAAACTTGTGTCTATCTCTGAACCACGTATCTCAGGCATGGAGGCCCAAACTGCCATCAATGATATCAGTTTCTCTAGCTCACACAGAGTAGAGGCCAATGGCTTTTCTGGAGGAATTTGGATCAAGTAGAATCAAGATGAATGTGACTTCCAAATTATTGAAAGCCATAAATACTTCATTCACTATTGTATAAACGGAGACACCCTGTGTACCTTTATCTATGCTTCACCCAACCCCAGTAGCCGACCTATCCTATGGGATCACCTTATTAGATTGAGTCAGCATATAAGTAGGCCTTGGATCGTTATGGGTGACTTTAACTGTATGCTAAACCCAGATGAGAAGTTGGGCGGAAAAAGATTTAATGTATCAGCGGCTGCTAAATTTAGAAATGTTCTTATTCAGGCAGGGATTGCTGACCTAGGCAGTACTGGCTATGCCTTTACTTATAAGAAAGGCCTTCTACACAAAAGACTCGATAGAGCCTTGGCTAATACGGAGTGGATACAAAAATATCCCAGGTTCACCTGTGAGAACTTGCCTCATATCAGTTTTGATCATAACCTCATTGCTTTACTCAATTCGACTATTGCAACTCAGTTGTAAGATTTAGAACCTAAGCATTATGGAGTTTGGACCCCACTTTCCATAACACCCTAGAACTCCACTGGAACCCTAATGTTCAGTTTCACACGGCCCTTCAATAAGATCAAGGTTCCATAACCAAGTGGGACACCGTATCCAAGCGTTCCCAAGGAAAAATCAGCCACCGAGTCATCACCCAAATAACCCATCTTCAATGAAATCTGGAAAGGAACTATACTGAAGCCAGAGATCGTGAATGTCTTGCCTTCGAGAGCAAGCTTGAAGATATCCTCATGAAAGAAGAAGAAGATTGGAAATAGAAAAGTCATATTAATTGGCTTGTGGATGGGGACAGTAATGCTAGATTTTACAACATGTATTTTAACAATAGGAGGAGAATGAAAAATATCAGAAGCCTCAAGAATAGCCAAGGTGGCTGGGTGTCGAACAACACTGAGCTCAAAGTCCTCATCTTCAACCATTTTCAAAGCATGCTTACTGAAACATACTCACCAATAGCTGCAACTATGGACAGTATTCCTGCCGAGTTCAAGCCCAAACATTTGAGCCAGATCAACAGAATAGGTGCAACTGCCACTGAGAATGAAGTATGGAAAATCATCAAAGAATCTGACCCCTTTAAAGCAGCAGACCCAGGTGGCGTTGATATGCATTTTATCAAAACAAATTGGAAGAAAATTCGTAACTCTGTCCTTCTCCTTATCAGAATCATGCTTAATGGAAACAATATCCCTAATACCGTGGCAGAAGCTTGTATTTCCCTAATTCCTAAAGTTAAACATCCATCAAGCTATAGCGATTTCAGGCCTATCACCCTGAACAACGTCTGTCTCAAATTGTCCTCCAAGGTAGTCGTGGGAAGAGTCAAAAAGCTTATGCCTCAATGGGTATCACCTGTACAAGCAAGCTTCATTCTGGGCAGATGCATTGCTGATAATATTATCATCGTCTAGGAAATCATCCACAATCTTAGACGTAAGTCCAATGGCTCCCTACATGGCTATAAAAGTAGATCTCTCCAAAGCTTATGACCACATGTATTGGAAGTTCATTGAGAATACCCTTAACAATAGGACTTGGCCTTCAAATATCAAAGCTTATATCTTGAATTCTATCTCTTCAGGCAGCACAAGCATCGGCTTCAATGGCGAATCCCTTCCTCCTTTCAAGACCTCCAGAGGACTTCGGCAGGGAGATCCGTTGTCCCCGTAACTTTTTGTTCTCTGCATGGAATGCTTAACTAAACTCATTAACTACTATGTTACCTCCAAGCAGTGGACACCAGTCAAAATATCTCAACAAGGTCCCCACATCTTCCACATTAGCTTTGCAGATGACATAGTCATCTTTGCCAAAGCTTCTCTGGAACAAATCACGACTATTACCCAGTGCTTCAAGAGGTTTGAGGAAGCCTCGGGACAACAAATTTTTGTGGAAAAATCTAAAATCTTCTTTTCTTCATTAGTCAATAGAGCTACACGATCTTCTATATGCAGAGCTAGCAAAATCATGGAAACAGATAACTTAGGAAAATACTTGGGAGTGCCTTCACTACATAAAAGGGTAACCAAGAAAACTTACTCGTTCTTAACCAACAACATGGTAGTTAAAATCAATGGTTGGACTGTGAAATCACTGTCTTTCACAGGTCGTATTTGTCTTTCTAAGTCAGTTCTGGCTTCTCTTCCTACTTATGTTATGCAAACTGCTAGAATCCCCATCTTTACTTGTAAAAGGTTGGACAGAACAATTCGGAAATTTATTTGGAGTGGCTGCAAAAAAGAGAAACATGTATCCCTAGTATCTTGGAGCAAGGTGAGCACCAATACAAACAATGGAGGCCTGGGTATTAAGTCCATGTTGGCTTGGAACAAAGCTCTTCTCTGGAAAAATGCCTGGAAGCTTCTCAACAATAAGCACTCACTGTGGGCCAAAGGGTTGAAGTATAAGTATAAGAACTTCAAGGCAATCTCGAGTAATAGAGATACCCCTTTCTGGAGAGGCATTCAATCTGGTCTGGATTTCATCAATGCTAATTGTATCAAAACTATCAATAATGGGGAAACGAACCTTGTCTGGACTGATCGCTGGGTTCCACGCTACCAAGATCTGAGATCACTGAGTATCAATCCTATTCCTACTGAAGTGTATGATCTTACATTTGAATGTTTGTGTAACCTAAGTGGAGATTGGGACAAAGAGTTCTTAATGAGCTACCTTCTTGAACAATGTGTTCACCACATTGCTCATGTTCCCACCCCAACCAAGAGCAAAGGCCATGATACTTGGAACTGGAGGTATAGTGATAGCGGAAACTACAACACTTGTTCTGCCTACGATATTATCAATGCAGACAACTCATACCCAGTGAACAAGCTCTGGTCGATCATTTGGAAGTTGTAGGTGCCCAACAAGATAAAACTCTTCATCTGGCTTGTTGCTCACAAAGCTATTATGACCAATGCGAGGCGCAAGCAGCGCACATTTACAAATTGTGCAATTTTTCCCAGATGTGATGCTGCCAAGGAGGACACTTTACACGGGTTATGGTCATGTCCTCGCGCGTAGGATGTTTGGTTAAAGCTCACTAGTAATACTGGAGGTAGACCCATCCACACCTCCATTCAGCAGTGGCTCATGTATCATCTGCAAGGCTGAAATGAAGAAACTATCCACTTCTCTACTATATGTTGGGTCATCTGGAAAGCGAGAAATGCAATGGTTTTTGAGAAGATATATACTAGCACCGATAAATAAGTTGTCCAAATTGATAACCTTGATAGCAAGATTGCTAATGGCAGACATATGAAACACAAGGCCATGCATCAACATCCTATAGAGAATAACAAGGACATAGGCATAGCTGATCGATATAAAATGGTCTATGTCGACGCGGATGTCAAGGGCAAACAGGTTGCGATTGCTATTGTTGCTCTGGATGAGAACAAATCCTGGACTGGAGGAGTTGCTATGTATATGCATGCGGAATCTGTCACTGAAGCCGAGTTTCAAGCCATAGATCTAGCACTAAGCATTGAAGGCATGGTTATGAGAGGACCTAGAACTGTGGTTACAGATAGCCGTAGAGCCATCAAAGCAATTGAGGGTCCTGATGATATTTATCCAGCCTTCAACACCTGGATCTGATCCATCAATGACAACGTCAATAAGTATCCAGGTGTTCAGATAGTTAATCTACCAAGAAAATATAATGGCTTGGCGGATGCTCTGGCCAAACACCACCTCAAACACTTCAAGGATGGTCGTACTTACACGAACCCTCCACTCGACCCTGTGGGTCACTACCCCATCCCCTTTCCCCTATGTAATGGTAGGAGTCCTATCAAATTTCATTTTAACGCAGATAATGCATTAAATTTTGGATTTATGTCTGCAAGAGGAGAGCGGGTTGAATAAGATGGTCTCTTGGCTTCACTAAAAAAAATAGTACCCTTTTAGAAGTAGCACACTTTGAGGACTAAACGCCAAATAACCTGGCGCTTTCAATTGGTCGCAGTGCACTTTCCAATAAACGCCTAATAAACTGGCGTCTTCTGTTATATGTTCTTCTCCGCCCATCCTCTATTCTTCTCCACCTTGTTTTCTTCTTGTTCTCCTCCCCGGTGTGGATCCAGCACCTCGTCCTTCCAGCGTTGCAGGTCCACAGTCGCACAGCTGCCGAGACTCCCTTTGCCACCAACGGCTGCTCCGTCCTCCGAGGTCGAGCCAGTCGGTAAGTTATCCCGACCTGATTTTTTGCCTCACTTGACACCTACATGTCCACCACCGCCACCTCCCATGCTCGTTTTTCAGTCTTCTTTTGGTCCGCCGACATCCTGTCACTGTCCTCAACTCCTCTTGTTTTGCGGCAGCACCTCGTCGCCTTCCTCCCCTCCTCCTGCTTCCACCGCCACCCGTCTCTCCGTCACATCCGCCGCCGTTCTCCCCCCACCGCCATCTTCTTTTCCTCCACGTACGGCCACTACATCACCATGTTCTCCACCACCATCGGTGACAGCCACGTTCCTCGCCGCCATTACCCCCACTTCTACACCACCATTTGAACGTTCATTGTTGTACCCACCACTGCCATCATGCATGCATATGGCCATCCACCTTCTTCTCGTACACACAAATCACACAAATCACCTCTTAAGCAACAACCGCAGGATTTTGTGGCGTTTAACTTTTCCAAGTCAGCTTGAAAACGCTAGTTTATTAGGCGTTTACTGGAAAGCGCCAGACGACATCGCAGTTTTGACTGCGACCAATTGAAAGCGCCAAGTTTAGCGTTTACTCGTCAAAGTGTGTTACTTCGGTAAATAAGTTTAAACGTGTGCTATTTAAGTATATATTTATGCCAAACTGTGCTGTTTGGGTTTTTTTTCCTTTTGATTTTGTATTTCTTTTGCATGGACTGTAATGCAAAAATCAGCTGCAACTGGAACATCTCTCAGAAGCGCTGCTGGATGCATTTTCCTGAGTTTTGGGTGGGGCAGCGGGTGAAAAACTGCCTATAGTTAGAATTTTTCATAATTAAAACAGATTATGCAAGGTGAGTAAAAAAAAATTGTGAGTTGTGCATGAGATTTTCATGTGGACGGCCGTGCATTATGCCAACAGTTTTCCAATATAAAACAACATTCTTGATTTTTCCCCGTTGAATTTTTAACCACTGAAAATCACTTTTAGTAATGTATAGTTGATAAAAAACTCAGATGTTCGATGTTTGTTATTGCAATCCATTTGCGCGATAAAAATGCAGAACACAATCGTCAATTCATATCTAATAAAGTACCTACTACATGCACCACGGCAACTCTTGGAATAATAACAAGGCTTAATCTGGATGCTGCCTTTAAGATCAAGAGTTATAAGGTGCGGAATGCATATATATAAATTATGGGTAGAAAACTTGTTAGTCAGCTGTAGAAAAGTTAATATGGAAGAGGAGTGTGGCTGTTCTGACTAACCAAAAAGTTTGTCATGATTGAGAATCTATCTAATGTACTCTCTTCTGCATCTAACTCTTCATTTGACAAAGTAGATCAACTGACGTTCACGCTAGTTAAGATTATAACGCCATATAGCACATCATACGGCATGTCCGCACTGCACACCTGACCCGATATAATTGAAAACGACCGAAGAAGACAACCAACAAGCCATACTAATAGGTTCACTAAAGAAGTTTGCTATACAAACCCATTTTGGGACGCAAAACGGAAATTCAAACATTCTCCACCACAAGTTAGAAGGTATAACAAATAAAATGTATTGTTTTATTTATTATACCTTTTAACATCTTGTAGAGAATGCTTGGGGTTTCATTTTGGGTCCCAAAGTGTTATCCACCTAGCATATTTCTTCACTAAAAAGACATGTCAGATTAGGTGACAGATCTTAGTTGATGTTGCCCTTCCTTTTTATAAACAACTATAGTTTATCCTAACTGTTGTACACTTAGGTGTCAGATCTTAGTTGATCTTAGTTGATGTTGTCCTTCCTTTTTATCCTTGGATCAAGTCCTCCGTGCATATATGTTGTTGCACACTTTTTGTTATTAAAAATTAAGAGTTTATCCTAACTGAGTCCTTGTGTTGCTGCTATAATTTTTTATAAAAAATAAGAAGTTCATTTAATTTAGTCCAACCATTTTAATTGTATGGATTTATCATTTGCAATACCAACATATATGAGAAACTTATGCATGTAAATGGAAGTAGAATAGTGATATGAACTACATATACCTTCCTAAATTTTATTTGTGAGAAATTATAAAAAAAATGATTGAAATCAAATCTAAAACATGAAACAAGGTTAGTATGTGAATGCATGATTGTGAGCGGAAATAAAGGCATACGTACTGGTTGAGAGTTACATTGCCCACATTCACATATACACCCACCTACAAACCCATTCCTTGGTACCACATGATTTTTCTGGGCCCAACCACTTTTTGACTGATGCAAATTAATAGACCGCCAAAGCCGAACAGACGTTCGGGACTCCAGAAACCTCTCATAATACCCTCTCTCTCACTCCACTCTCTCAATAGAGCAGTTTCTTCACACCCACGATCCCTCCTCTCGGCTAGTCCACAGTTGTAGCGCTTTCTCAGACCGATAATACTCTGATTCCAGCTTCCTCCGCTATTCACCTTGTTCGCTATTGAGCTCCACCGCAGCAACCTCGCCGAGCTCTGCTACATCTACCTCTGCCAATCCTGGTCTTTACCACAACCGTAGATCTCCCGCAGCAGTACAATATTACTTTACTTAAGGGGATTTTCTGCCGCATACTCCTCTGCCCAGAGATCTCTCCACCACAGGACTAGCCCAGTGCAAGTACAATACTCACGCCAGGTCAGGCTGCTGACGATCCTATCAGAGAGTTGCATACCGATGGTCCTGCTAGAGCACGTTGTAGTGAAGTGGTTTCTCTTGGTGCTATGCCCTATCCAAGTATTGTACCCAGTTCCAGCTTTCTATGCCTTTTTTCTTCCTCCCTCACCTACTTTACGTGTTCTTCCCAAATCTTGTACAATATCCACTTGTTCATGTTTTGATTTGGTTGAGCTTCCATTAGAAATGAGTTAAATATTATACCTTTGAATGAGGGGGAAAGGATTGGTTGTTACTATTGTACTTCTTGTACTGTAAAATTTGACTATTATTATTGTAATTCTCATACCATGTGTTTGTACTTTTTTTATATAATTTTTGTCAATCGCTACATTTTGAATATATAAAAAAATGGTTGTTAGTATTGTACTTCATGTACAACATGGATGCTAGTATTATATTTCTTATGTTATAAAATATGGTTGTTAGAATTGTATTTCTTAACAATGTGACTGCTGGTACTATATTTTTTGTACATAATTTTGTGAAATGCTACATTTTAATTGTATGAAATGTGATTTTTAGTATTGTACTTTATATACAATGTGTATGAAAGTACTATAATTTTGTACACAATTTTGTCAAATATTACATTTTGAATGTATACAAAATGTGGTTGCTAGTATTATATTTCTTGTACAATGTGGTTGTAAGTATTGTACTTCTTGTATGCAATTTTGATAAGAGCTACATTTTAAATTTATTAAAAATGTGGTCTCATATTGTACACTCATATTGTACATCTCGTACTATACATCTAAATATACTGGAAAATGATGTTAGTATTGTACATCTCATATTATACATCTAAATGTATTCTCAAATGATATTAGTATTGTACATTTGTACAGTACGAGATGTTAGTATTGTAAATGCAATATACGTCTTGTATTGTACGTCTCATACTGTACGTCAATGTATTATCAAGTGATGTTAGTATTGAGCGTCTCGTACTGTAATTATGTTGAGTCCAACAAATAAGGTGGTTAATGAATCTGAAATGATAAAAAAAAATATTATAACATTGTATACTACATAGATAAAAAAAATTCAATACAAATGATAAATGTACAGTACTTACAAATTTGTGAAGGAATATGGAGTAGCAAGAAGCAGATAGGCAATTACTATTTTTTTGGATAATCCTAGAGATTTATATATTATTCATCTTGAGCTCCAGATTAGGCCAAGTAGAAAAGTCAACATTGACATCAACATTTAGTCGTAATGGCTTAGTTGCTACAAATTGAAAGGAAGTAGAGGTTAGAAGAGATTTTTTGGAGAGTCCATCCAAAAATAGTGTTTAGAGAACTGGGGATGAATTGAAACGAGAAACCAGGGGTATTCATCAACACGTCCTGAAATTGTCTCCATATTGGTTGGAATCTTGGTGCCAAGGCAAGACTGCTTGTCACCAATTTAATGGCTCTTTGGGAATATAAGAGTATGGTGATTAGTAGAAGTCCATTACTCTGACAAATTCATATCGCTTGCTTCATACCAAATATCTCCGCCTCAAGAACCGATTGGGCATGCAGATGGGTTTTGGCTTCCATGGTGCATTTGCCTGAACTGTCAACAACATGAGTTCCTAGACCAACCATTTTGGAATCAACCTAGAATGCAATGTCTGAGAAGGCATAGAATCTCAAATTAGGAAGTTGAATTATGTGACTAGAAGCTTTGGCCATAGGTATACTACCCATATATAGCATAGCGGTGGTGATAGTGTTGGTTCTTTCCTTGATGAAGGTGATGCATGATTCTATATGCAAGTATTTTTTGTCATGGATAAATATATTTCTTACCCACCATACGTGCCAACATGCCACTAGCAGGAGGGGTTCATTGGAGATAATCATGGTAATACAGGAGTCCTCATTAAGCTCGAAGAAACCCTCATTAATAAGAAGCCCAGGCCATATAGGTTGGATCACACTGCAGTCCCTTATGCTGTGTAGCGAGAAATCGGTAGCATTCTAACACGCTAGACAGGCCTTATCAACCTCCATGTGTCTCCTGATCTTCTCTGCGTTGGTCAGCAAGGCCTTGTTGGAGCAACCAGGTGAAAACATTGATTCTTTCAAGAACTTTAGCTTGCCAAATAGTCTGTCGGTTCCCATCCACAATAACTTCTTTATCATGCTAGATCTAGCCATAGGTCGACTTAGAGCTAAGCTCCCCGTCCTCCTCATGTGGCCAGTCCCACATGTCAGGTTCGGCGGTTGGGTCAGGCGGGGGGAGATTTCGACAATATGAAATACTATCGGTGACATGTATGTGTTAAGGAAGTGACTGTCCCAATCACCATTGTTCAGAACCATGGAGCTGACAATTAAGTCCTCGAGGTTAGGTGGGGCTTAACAAGTTGGGTCGATGTCTTGAGGCCGAAGGCCTGTGATTCAACGGTCCTGCCAAACATTGACAGGTGTGCCTGAATGAATTATTTTGGAACATTCCTCTATGATTCAGTCCAGGTTCTTCTTAATAAATGACTATACCAGAGAAGATGGTTTCTGGACCATGCAACCCTCAATTGTGTGCTTCTCCTTCGTGACTCTGACCCAGAGCAGCTTGGGTCTGTAGAGGTAGCTCTAGACATTTTTTAGCATGAGAGTGTCATTTAGGTCCCACACATCCTTCAGGCCCAGTCCTCCACTCTCTTTAGCTGAGGTGATTTTCTTCCAAGAAATGAGGGAAAGCTTCTTATTTTCTCATCCACCAGACCAAACAAAGTTCTTCACATGCCTATTGATTTTTTCACAAATTCCCAGAGAATGTTTGACTGACTGCATTGCATATGTAGGGATCGCTTGTAGTGTGGACTTAACAAGGGTGATTCGCCTAGCTAGAGATAATTGGTGAGTTGTCTATCTATTCATTCTATCATCCATTGTTGCCATAATACTTTCATGTGTGGTCTAATTGAGGCGACTATGAAGTAGGGGCACTCCGAGATATCAACCTAAGTCGTTAGTTTGAGATATGTCCAGCTTGTTGCAGAAAGTTGAACGGGTAGCTCGTGGAGTGTTATGAGAAAAAAAGTATTTCGATTTCTCCTTTGAGATTTCCTGACCTGAGATTGTAGAAAAACTCTCTAGAACTTTCTTAATGATACCAGCATGTGGCCCTAATGCTTTTGCCATCAGCATGATGTTGTCAACAAAGAAAACATGGCTCAGTGGGGTTCCATGTCTGGATAGTGTGATGGGATTCTAGTTGGTATCCTGGACTTCATGTGTGATCGCTTGACTCAGCCATTCCATAAAAAGTATGAATACATATGGGTTGATCGGATCTCCTTGACGACCCTCCTTGGAAGATTTGAAGGTGGGCAGTGGTTCACCCTCCCATAGAATGGAGGTTGATCTGTTAGAAATAATTTCCATTATCAGACTCACCAATATGTCAAGAAGTCCTACTTTAATGAGTGTGTCCCGGATGAAGGGCCGATGCATTCTGTCGAATGCTTTAGAGAGGTCAAGTTCAATCCACACTTAGGCCTTCTTTGATACTTTGCTTTGCATTGAGTGAATAATCTCTTGGACTATCAAGATATTGTTCATGATGTGTCTTCCCAAAATGAAACTTGATTGGCCCTCTACAATACAAGAGGGATAAAGAGGCTACAATCGCTCCACTATCACTTTGGAGATGAGCTTGAAACATGTATTATTCTAGGAGATCAGCTGGAAATCATGGAATCTTTGTGGTTGTCTGATTTTAGGTATGAGCACCATAAATGCATCTGCCATGCTGGCCTCAATATGGCCAATGTTGAATGCATTTTGTACAGCGTGAACCACTGATCGCCCAACCTACGTCCAATTCAACTAAATGAACTCTGCATGGATCCCGTCTGGTCCCATTGCTTTGTTTGGTGCCATGGAGTCTGTGACTTGCTTGACCTCATCGTGTCCTAGCATGCATGCCAGGTAGTTGCTGATCTAGTTGCCGATACCTGGGAAAATGCCTATGTAGCTAATGATGTCAACTGCAGATGGTGGTGCCATTGAGCTTGATGTTGTCATAGTATGAAAGTAGTTGAGAAGCACTGCTTTAATGGATGTTGAGTCAGTGATACAGTCTTCATTTGCATTATGAAGTATGGTGATCTTGTTTCCTTATCTTCTGGCTTTGACATAAGACTGGTAACAGTGGGTATTGCAGTCTCCCTCTTTGAGCCAGTGAATGTGTGCTTTCTAGTGCTAATCAGCTTCTTCTCGCATAAGTATCCTATGATACTTTTCTTGCAACAAGATAACTTTAATTTTGTTAGTAACTGACATGATTGAGTTAGCATCTACCTGACTTCTATGGAGTTGTCATAGGGTTTCCTACTTCTCTCTATTCTTCTTTTTATGTCAGAGTGCCTCCCAGGTTAGAGTCGCATCTTGGAATGGTGCAAGGGCTTCAGAAAATGAGAGTTTGTTATTCCATTGTGGAGGAGCTCCGATTTGAATTCTGGCATTAGGTTCCAACTTGCCTTATAGTGGAAGTTGTTGTTGGCCTTTCTTTGAGTACCATTGTTGCTGATGAGAATGAGGTTTTGGTTAGAATACAATTGAGGAAGGAAAGATACCGTGAACCCACCCTCCACGCTGAGCCAAGCGTCGTTTGTAATCACTCGATCCAGCCTTTCACAAACATGAGGTCTTTTAAAGGTGAAGAAGTGGCCCTTCACCCTTATGTCAACCAAACTAGTGTTCAACAGTGTGTCTCTAAATAGGTGAGATGCTCTTTTGTCAAAGTATATGCTTCCTTTCTTTCAGTTGGGTCCAACATAGTGTTGAAATCTCCCACCACAGCCCAGGAATTCTGTATATGGTGAGAGATCTCGAGTAGCCTCCTCCCAAGCAAGGGCCTCTTACTTGGATTAGGGCTACCATACACAACAGTGAGGAACCACTTATGGTTTATGTTGCATTGAATCAACTATCTATGATTAGTTAGAATTTCTACATCACAGTGAGCGGATTCCCATAGAATCCATATGCTGCCTAAAAACCCTAGAGCTTCCATGCAATGAGAGGAGTAGTATCCTAGTTTCTGTATGATGTTAAGTGTAATGGAGCCACTGCACCTTGTTTCCACCAGAGCTAGGATATGAAGTTTGCACATAGTTTTATACTCTTTTATAAGCCAAATCTTATCATCTGATTTGGCTCCTTGAACATTCCAACAAAGAATGTTCACCATTGATAAATCATGGTATTAGTTGATCGCATCCACAAGCCCTACTACTTGGCTTCTCTCGTTGGCTTGGTCATCCTCCATAGCCTTGCTCTCATTGAATTGTAGGATCCTCCTTGCCTCCTTGGTGCTATTGTTGTGTGCAAGGATTTGGGCAATCTTGCCCTTTTTCCATTCTCTCCCTGGGCTGATCAGCAAGGGCTGGTAAACAACCTGCCGATTGAATAGAAGAACACCATTGTTTCCATTCCCATTGTCTCCCCAGTTGAAAACTGGAGTGTTGAGTTCCATGACAAGCACACTGCTACTACACTAGAATAGTAATCTGTCCTCCTGGCCTTCTGACATCTCATCATCAATAAGGACCACTACTGTGTCTTGGCTGTCTTGAGGAGACTGATTGGGTTGAACTTTGTCAGGTGTCAGTTGACTTTGGGTAGTTGATTGTTTTTTTGTGCCATTCTATTTGTTCTTTTGGTTTGTCACTACCTCACATCCTTCCTCATTTTCTTCTCAGAGCGGGTCGCGGGTGTGGCATCTTGGTGAGCAGTAGTCTTATCTCTGGCTTGTTGTGTGCACTTCTTACTAGCCTGCTTACATTCATGTTTCTTGATATGGATCTCCTGGGAGTAAGGCATAGTAATTACTATAGACTAGGCTGTGGATGGCAATGCTCCTGACATTGTGAAAGATGGAATGAAGGCACAGTCTTTATCAGCATGAACCACACGTCCACATCTCATACATATAGTAGGCATATTTTCATATTCAACACATAATTTCTCCCCATTTATCATGACTGTAGGTACGAGTGGTTTAGAGGTATCCACCTCAACTGCGACTTGCACAAATTTTCCCCTTGAGCCAGTTGTAGTTCTGTCATCAATCTCGATCGTCTTGCCTGTTAGATGGTTGATGCTCGAGAGTAGCTGATTCTGGAAGAGGTAAACTAGGATATCAGATACCCTAGCCCAAACCATCAATTTGTGTGGGATAGGATGTGAGGGTCTGAAGCCTAATGTCCACGACTACACCGAGAGATAATTGCCAAAAAATGTCTAGGGGCTACCGGTCATATCTTTGATGTAGGCAGTTTGATTCGCAAGCTAGATGATATAGTAGCCAAGCTTCAAATCAATGGCTTTGAACATTTTAGTATGGCTCCAAAGGTCCTGAAGTCTGTTGACTAATGCCTGGAAGCCGATGTTGATGCCAATGACCTTGACGATAACTACATGTTTCCAAGGTTCCATGAGCGGCGGTATGTTAGAAGGGTCCACATTGATGGCGGTAATGGCTCCGCTTCGATCAACGACGATATCCTCGGGCTTCACCATTTATGGGGATATGCGTTAGATGGCTAGAGGCACATTGGGGTCCGCTCGCAGTAGTGTATGAGTGATTGAGTTTGTTGTAAGGATTACTGAGGCCCATTAACTCCGCACCTGGTCCTCCGTCCATCCTTGCTGATGATGCCTCATTATAACCATTCTCATGGTTCAGATTGTTGCTTGTCGGCGTGTGTTGCATATGACAGCGGTGCGCCTCAAAGGCAGGTCATCCCCGACCACCAGAGTGGCCGATGCGACCGCAGCCGCCGCTATCGTATATGACTTTACTATTGTAAGTCTATACAAATATTAATTTGAATACTTAAAAATATAGAAGAAACTAGCAATGAACAAAATTTTGAATTTGAATACTTTCGTAATTTATTGTGTAATTAGATATCTTAACTAATATTATTCCAGTGAATACATTTGACTTTTGTATAGACTGTAATGTAAAATTCGGCTGCGTGTGAAGTATCTCTCACAAGCATTGTTGAGCGTATTTTCCCGAGTTCTGAGTGGGGCAGCGGGTGAAAAACTACTTATTAGAAATTTTCATGATTAAAACGGATTATGCATGGTGAGTAAAAAAGGTTTCGTGAGTCGGTGCATGAGATTTGCATGTAGGGGAAGTCCCAAGCGGGTCCTATAGTTTAGCGGGCAACATGTCTATAACACTTGGAGTTTTGATTTGTTTTCCTTGATTAGAACGCGCACGAGCGACGCACATGTCTCTAATCCGAAAGTGCTATTTTCTAGTGGAAGCACACGAGGTATCCAATTTAACAACAAATACACGTTAGCGAAGTAATTAAACGACCGAAGAAGATACCCAGCAAGTCTTAATAAAAAGTTCAATACAAGAAAGTCGGATTATATCATGGCCTGAGCTACTTGTCTCTAATCCAATAGTAACTCTGATTTTCCTATTATGTAGCACGGTCACTATCATTCTTCTTCGCATTGCTTCAGGAGATAACGTACTGGTATTCTAGATACTTCAACATCTACCGGATGTGGTAATAGCTCACGCTTTCAGCATGGAAGCACTATGAATCTGAAATTAACACATCAACAAAGAATAATCCGACTGACTAAATTTTTTACTGTTTATATAGGCCATATAATAGAGACGTACCAGACCAAAAATCGGACTACAAATTGAGCGATATAGGAAAAACTATATACTTTGTCAGAAAATTTCAAAAAAAAAAATACTTTGTCAGAAGGGATGAGATTTGTTATTGTTGGGTACTATTGGGTGTCACTGGAATCTCAGATTAATGTTGGATATACTCTATTATTTTAATAATTCATCTAAGCTATGATTAAACCCTTATTCCTCATAGGTACACTTCAACTTCTCTCATTGACGATGCCAACGGATAAGTTATATCATTTATTGAAACAAAAAATCTTCACAAGGTCCACAATGTTCAGGGCATCTAATGTCTTATTAAGTTTTTAGTTTCAAGGATAATGATCTATCAATTTTTTCTTAGATTCAACATGGAATCAGGTAATTTTATTTCTCTTTATTTATTTTACATTGTATCCATACTACTACAAATTACATTGAAGTAACTCTAAATATTATGATATTATGGAGAGACATGACTCAGCTACTAACTTTCATCATTTCATTTTAATTGCACTGGATAACTTGAGCATATAAGAATATACTAGAATGATCCATGCTATAACAATACTATAGAGCCTTCATACTAAATTTTGGTTAAGTTCTTTAATTGAATTATATTGAACTATCGATGTATTGGATTGTATATATCTTGAACTAGGTTTACTGAGCAATAAATAAATATTATTGGAAAGGAGTATATTTGTATTGTTCCAAAATTTCAACTAGAGGGAATAAAGCTATTTAACCACACTTCCTAGAAGTTGACTACTTAATTGTTTAGAAAACATGATACTCCGGTTCCTCTAACCTTACTATCAAGAATCATCTCAAATTCAATCAAAATTTTCTAAAGTTGAAGGCAAATATAAACTATCACAAATATGCAAAATCCAAAACGAATTCGACTAAAGCCTTTGGTTTAGGCTCTTTATGATGACATATACAAACTACATTAAAGTACTTGTCCTTTAAAATGATAGGCTTAGATTATGCATAAATCATGGGTAAATGATGAATTTCCACTCAGACTTCAATTTGAGCTATTGGTCACAATTCTAGGATTGATTTATCAATTTCTTGGCTTATTCAGCTTAGATTCAAGCTATAAGATCCAAATCCATCTTCTACAAGTCAAATGTATTGATATTGTTCTAGAAACCAATTACAAGATGAAGAAGGAAAGGAGTGTAGAAATGACCTAGATCATCCTTGATATTAGAATCAACCAAAGAGAAGGGAGAGAAAAGAAGGAGAAATCATAGATCTAGGGTTAATCAAAAGAATCTATGGCTAGGTCTACTACTTTTATGTTTTTCACCAAGTATCATAGAAATCACCCTCCATCAGCTCTTGTTCTTTCTAGGGGTATGATTGACTAGCAAATTAAAAAATGAATCCAAAGTTATAAATATCACCAAATTACTTTCTATATATCAGAAAGGTATGAAATGTTGTGGAATTTTCTACACTAAGTGAAGGCTTTGACCTACTCACATGCTAATTGATGGGGCTGCACACAAGTGGGTCAATGGGAAAACCCTACTTATCCAAATTTATCGCTTTTACTTCTTTCTCTTTTAAAAAATTTCTATAGTTTTTCATCCTAAAAAAGGTGAGAGAACTTTGATGTTATATCTACGTCACACAGTTCATCATTGTTATGATCTCCAATCATTTCATTTATTTTCAGATATTGATTCAATTTGAAATTTTATGATATAATACAATCAATGAATGCTTATTTGCAAAACCCAAATATGGAGATAAACTCATGACATACACCAAGACCAAGTTATTTCAATAAATATAATGCTCTTTTTTAAACACTGATGTAAAATACATATGATGAATACACATATTGTAATCCAACTCATAACAAATATTGTGATGAATGGAACAAAGAGATACACTACATGAACTCATAAACCCTACAAATGAGTTATGATCTGAATAAAAACCACTTGTAAAACTCACACAAAAAATCCAATTTTGGTATTGTTATATGTGCTACCATACTTATATCAACACAAGAAAAATGATCAGGTGAAGAACCCATGGGAATTTTCATCCACAAGTATATCGTACATTGGATAGGGCACTATGTGTCTTGAAGTTTCCTTTGAATCTTCATTATTAAAGGCATCAATCTAAGGAACGATAAAAAATGTTGGGGAAATAATTTCTAAGAAACATCAACTGACTATAGTTCTTGTCTTTAACATAATCTAGATAACATCATTTATGTTCTTCAACATTTCCTCAATTGACATACTAGTCTCTCAATCAGTAACAGCTAACCCGTTGGTTGTTGATTGACTACAAACTTTTGCCAACCAACATACATGTTGGATTTGTCCCTTTCTCCAAATCCATATCAAACTCATAAGCTATACATCCTCTTGAAAATTAGAAACATTAGGAGAGATAACCATTGGTATAGGTTAGTTTTCCCTTTGATAAGGTTAGTGACCTCTTTCCTCTAAAATAAGATAACTTCCTTACATCAAATCAAGGGGATTTCATGCAATATTGTTTAGAGGTTAATATAGAGAATGCGTTTAAAGAAGTGACACTAGTAGTAAGTACCTACTATGTAGTGTAACATTTATGGTAGAAACAACTATAATTATTGTTCTTATTTTTGAGATATTTTAATTTTCTTTTATGATTATTATTATTTGATAATATTATCTATTTACTGCCTATTGAATCTTAGATCCTATACATTGGACAATTTAATTATAGATTAAATGTCATCAATAGAAAGATATATCATACTTATGAAAGGTAATCTATGATTTTTTTAAGTGAAACAATTGACATAAACATATATCTACTTACCTACTTATAATTTACCAAATATATAAGTTCCCACTTGGTAATAATTCAGTCTTACACTCAATTTGACTGAGTAGTTGATAAGTCAGATTTGTAAAAAACATGTTTTGTAGACTTGATTTTGAACAACTTATTTTTTATATATAATTTGGGCAATGTATGCACACAACTTTATTAAAATAATGTTGTTTGATTATGAATAGTTAGTATATCTTGGTGGAATTTTAGACAAATGGACATGGTTAATTTTTCTAATTCACATCTTCCATTTTGGTGGTTTTATATAATTACAACGGAGTGAAACCTATTAGTAAATGGTAGATGGTTGAAATAGATTGCCTCAATAGTAAGCACTCCTTCTAAAGTAGCATACATGTTTTAGGTTAAATATTTTGATAATGGGAAATATTAAGGAATGAAAGAGGGGATTTTTATAGAGAATAATTTTTTTTGGAATTGGGAATATTAGTCACTGATATAGTATAATTTGGTCTGGTGTAGAGAGACATAAGTTTAGTTTTGAATTCATTTGTCAGAGAAAACTTAGTTGGTAAATATTTTTAAGTTGTTACATATTCAATGAATAAGAGAGTGAAAAAAGATTAAAGGGAAAAATGGACAAAAATGTTGTAAGGAAATGCAATGATGTCGAGTTTATGCATTCAAATATACTACAATTGTGGAAGGTAATGAGGAAATTAAATACTATGATGAATCCAATTGATGATAGAATTGTATTTTTTTGTATTTGTTTGTAGTTACTATAGTTGTACTTACATGAAAGAAAAGATAGAATTTTTGAAGGTTTGTGAGAAAAGATAGATTACCATATTTTTCTAATGAAACACCATATAATGGGAGGAAATTTTATTATATAAACATAATTTCAATATGAAAAAATATATTCAATTACAATGTAAAAAGAAATTCAATATGCTAAATTAATAAACCACAAGCAAAACATATACAAAAATGTCTTTATTGTGTTGCAAGCTACAAATCAAACTACAATTTTTTTTGGATGAGAAACCCCAATGGTTGAAAGACTAATTCATAAGAGGGAGAAGATGGCATCATCAAATTTATGTGGGTGGTATGTTTAATGTGTCATAATAGAAACATTATAAGTTATCTTCTAGAGGACATAAAAAGTGAAAGGAAGAATATTAGGGTATTCACTTCAACAAGCAATACCATGCTTTTGAATTCTTTGTGTGAATACAAAATATATTGCAGGGCCTCACATGGAGTTATAAGATATCTTAGTAGTAATTAAAGAGTCCAAATAAGATATAAATAATCTTTCTTTATACTATTCCAATTAAAGAACAAGGACATATCTAGATTTTTCCAACAAGGCATCAATAGAAAATGATAATATGGATTTATATTGGGAAGTTCCTATCACAGAGTCAATATTTTGACCGGTAAATCCAAATATATTATCATATACAACATGGGGTAGAATGAAATTGTTGGCATGCATGAACAAATAACAAGATCCATCACGAAAATAGTCTCAATATTAAACAAGTATATTAGTAGCAACATTGTTCATTACATAGTTTTAAGTACAAATATAAATGCAAAATATACCAGTCTTCTGAGTTACAATAGCTAGGATCTTACAACATATACACACAAACATATGCTCATAATCCATCTACTCTAAAGCTTTCAATGAACCTTAAACACACATCAAACAAGCTGGTCAACACATGTGGTGTTGAGTACAGGGAAGAAACATACATATATATTGTCTTTGTATAATTTGAAAAGCTTTGTAGAGGTAAAAGAACACGAAATAAATGAGTTATTATTTTGAACTTGTAGAATCCATTTTGATTCATTTAACAATAATTGTATTAACAATATCATGTATTTTAAGGCCTTTGACCAACATCCCATTTGATGTGTTTGTGAGGCTGCTCAAGATAAGCTAACCCCATTTGTAAGGTTCTTCAACTCCATCGCCAAGATCTAACCCTTGTATCAACATGGTCCTCCCTATCTTGACAACTCAAGTAAGATGTCTAAACTTGTGCCATTTCCTGAGACTACAGGTAGGTACACATATTTGTATAGTGGGGATCTATATCATATGTTCAAATTATTATAAACCAATGAGATAAACATTGAGTACAATATTAGAAAACTACATTAAAATATTTGAGGAAGTAAACAAGGATACATACATATCATAGTTCAAGTATGAAATCCATAATTGTATAATTATTAAATCCCATACCTAAGTTTAGAGGTTGTTAACCTATCATTGACCATTTAGATCATAGGAAACACCTAATTAAGATGATATCACATGCATGATAATATTCTCATCACTAATCCTAGATAGATCCATTCAGTGTTAGTTAGTACATTAGGATATTTCGCTAATTACTAATCTTAATACATTACAATAAAATTTTTTTTTTACGTATTTTGAGTAATTATCATTATGAATAATACCATATTTGAATACCTCATTATATCAAACATCAGGATTAATTGGTATAATGAGGTTTTCGGTAATATGTTTGGTTTGTGAGATCAGGATTCAACCTTTGTGATAGATGGTATATCAATCACATATCCTCGATGCATGTTTCATAGACCAAATACTCATACGCACCTAAGGAACATCTAAATTCATAACGGTGAATCTAAGGTGTCTAGGAAGATCACTATAAGGGGTTTTAGCTGTGGTGTCTGAGTTCTCCTTTGTATACCTATCTATCCAAAGTGAATAAAGAGTCTTATACCGTCTTGTCTCTTCTTTAGGACTACCCTAAGTCACCCTTTAGATGATGATTAGATAGTTACTCATCTTCTAATGTGATCTCTCTCATGACAATTAATCACATGTCCTCATGATTATGAGTAGCTTATGTATGGGATATTTAAATTTGAGTGAATCGGTAAAAGATGATAAAGATTATTATGATTTCATGATAATACCTTTGAAAACTCTGTTATTAATAATGAAAGTTATCTTGAAGTTAAGTACTCACATGTAATACCTCATATCATATAAACTCAATTTTATCAATTATGACTATGTGTTTCCTATGTTTAGGGAAAATTATAATGATCCTTTTTATGATAAAACAAGGATAGCTCAAGATTTATACCTCATTACTAATGAGGTCCCTATTGATTAAATATATGTTGCTCCTATTGTCGATCAAACCTTGAACATGATTTACAAAACCTTTCCCTTTCTTAGATGTGTATCATGATCATGCTTTGAAATGCCTATTATTTTGGACACGTAAAATCATGATGAAAGACTTTAATACAATAGGAAAAATTTATATCTATTATAATGACTCTTACTAAGACTAGATTTTAAATAATATATCAATATAAGATCTCAGTCATAACCTATAATCCTACAATTATTGAAAGATTCTATCTTTACTTCTAGATTTTCAAATATTCTCCCTTTACTTGACCACTAAAGGAAGGGAATGAAATTATGACCACAAATTAACAAGATCTCAAATGATAGTTGATCTATTATGATAAGTGTAAGGCCCTTGAACTTACTTAATGAGTTGAATGAGCTTAATTACCATAATTGAATTCTTAGAACCATAATATAATCTTTTTATATGTTTTGAAATCATAAGATGAGCTTAAGTTTCAAATTTGGTCCAATTTGGACACAGTTTGAGCAAGTTATGCAATTTTATGTACATTTTGGTCTTTTCTACAATTTACCCAATTGAGGGGTTTTCTTTGCAATTTGTCACATACATTATGTTCCTTAGTTTTTATATTATAATTCTTGAGATTTTTGAGCCATGGGGGTCCTAGTTGAGCCATGGTTTGAAGGTGTTTTCATCAAGGGTATTTTAGGGTTTTTCCCTTCATGGATATGCTACCTTTAGTAGCTATCAACTAAGGAATTATGTGATTGGCTGGGAATTTCGCCAAAGGAAATCCAAGAAGGTCTATAGGGATGGTGGGAGAGCTGCTTATGTGTGTGTGCTTATGTATTTTTAATAATTTAAAGCCATGGGCACTTGGATATATACTAGAATTGCAACTTTTTCTTTTTCTTAACATTAAAGTGTCATATACTTATCCAAAATCCCCCAAACGAGCCATTTCCTCTCCATTATCTCTCGACTTCTCCCAGATTCGTACTCCCTCTGTTCATCTGCGATTTTTTCTGCCCAAGGAAGAAGAAAGTGGAGATTCTCTTGGAAAAAAATTCTAGGGTTGAAATTTATTCTCTTTTTGGGTCTATAAAGCTTCCCCCTAGTGATATTGACCTAAAAGTGTAAGTTTTTCCTTATTTCCTCCGTTTAATTCTTTGTTCCTCTTCCTCCTACATCTATCCAGGTCGGAACCATGGTTTTCCATGGTGAAAGTTCCCCTAGAACCCAAAACTCCTTTCTTCTTGTTTCTTTTCTAGGGTTTTGCTTGTTTGTGGAGAGAATTGCATAGTGGGCCAAGTTTAGATCTGAATCCAAGGTTTCCTTGACCTATTTGCTCAAGATATTTACTGTTGGATATCTGACCTACTCTATAGAGGTGAGTTATGTTGGATCCTAGATGGGTGATTAGATTCTCTAGAGGGGGGGTGAATAGAGCTGAAAGCACTTAAACAAAACTCATTAAACCTTCAAAATATATGACAAGATAAGGTTGCTAAATAGGCAATTTGTGTGCAACTAAAAAATACATAGCAAGGATGAGAGAGATTGAGCATGCACCAATTAGACAAGCTATTTAGAGTGGTTCCACACTTCAAACTAGAAGTGTGTCAGTCCACTTGCCTAGAGAGGTCAACCTCTAGGACTTCCAAACTATTGCACTCTTATATTCATTCATAAGACATACAATGCATGACCAAACAAAATACTTACCTATCCAAGAAAAAGAGTCTTCAACCTTACCAAGGACTTACCCACTTTGCAAGAGTCTTCGGCCTTCTCCAAGGACTTACCCACTCTTGCACAAGTCGTCGGCCTTGCAGGAATTACCCACTCTTCTTGGATCTTCAACTTTTGACTTCACCTTCACTCGGAGAAGCTTTCACCAAGGTCTTACCCACTTGAGCTTGAGTCTTCTGCCTTCTCCAAGGGCTTACCCACTCTAGCTCCAAGTCTTTAGCCTTGATCTTCACCAAGGGACGCCTTCCCTTGTTCTTCTTCACCTCTCTTGGACAAGAGAGAGAACCTTCATCTTCATGATTGCAAATGAGAGAAGTGGATGTGGTGGAAGTGAGAGCCTCACAAGATATACAAGTAGAACTAGCTCTCTTACAAATCTCCTACTCACTCTAATGGATGTAGCAAGTGATTAAGCTTAGAGAGAGAGAGGAGGCTGTAGGAAGCACTGAACTATAGAATAGGAACCTCATAAAGAGTTTGCAATGAATGCTCTCAACCTTGGAATGAAGCCCAAGGGTTCCTATTTATAGATGGGGATGCCTCTTAGCCTTTGGGAACACTTGTGAACAAAAACTAGCCGTTTTGTGGCTTGCAACGGATCTATTTTCACTTGTTGCAACTCCACAACGGCTAGAAACACTTTTCTGCACTTTTCCGTACAGTGCACTCGGTCGAGTTTCTATATGTGTAACTCGACCGATGCAATCTTCAGAAAATCAGCCTAGGTGGATCGGTCGAGTTTTAGGGTGGGAAACTGGACTGATTCAATCTTCAGAAAATCAGCCCAGGTGGATCGGTCGAGTTTCAGGGTTGGAAACTGGACCAATCAAGTGCCTGTAATTGATTTTCAAAGTTGCATTAAAAGTGCTCTAATATTCGATCTAAGTGTTCCTGATATTTTTCTAAGCTTAATTACAAGTCATACAATCATTACAAGTGATTTACAACATGATTCTAATGGATATACATCATATTACAAAAACGTGCACTTGTATGACTTTGACTTGTCTTTTCTCCAATTTGAGATGCGCAAGTTAGGGCAATTGGAGTGTGTCTATACCTAATCTGAAATTACTCAAGTAGAAGCATTAGACACCAATATGTGGAATGGTTAGTCATCATCAAAACACGGGTTTAGTCAATTTAGACGTGAGTCAACATTGACCTAATTGACCTTGAGTCAACATTCTCCCCCTTTTTGAAGATGACAAACCATTCCATAAATGTATTGAAAGCATTTAAGTAAATTCATACCTTTGGAGAAACCTAGGGGTTTCAATAGAATGGAGTTCATATGCTCCCCCTCAATTGATGCACATGGAGTTTTCATACTCCCCCTCAATTGATGCTATTTCTCCTGCATGGTTAGCTTTCATAACATTTATAGAATACTATGTCTTCTACTCATATACGTTCTACACATATATATCTGCTCCCCTTTACCTTCTCCCTTTACATGAACATGCTTCTCCTCTTCATGTAAGACATGCCTTCTTCCTCTTTTTAAAAGAAGACATACCTTTCTCCCCCTTTGTCATTTCAAAAAGTGGGGTTATGAAGAAATAAGAAACATCACTTGTTATAGAGAAAGGAGATAACACAAATATATAAGGAGAGTAGAAGAGCACAGATAGGGGCTTGTCCAAGCATAGAAATAAAAGCAAGTTAAAGCATATACTTGAACAACCCAAAAATGCAAGATAAAGTGTTGCAGAAAAACAATAAAACACAAATTTGACCCTCAAGATGATGGAATTTGACCAAAAACCATCGGAGCTCATGGCAAAGCAATGAGTCTTGCTCAGAAGGTTGTTTCTGCATGAAAAATACTAGTCTTGCACTAAAAACTGAAACTGGAGCAAAATCTGCATAAAATGCAAAAATACTCCAATTTCTACATATAATGTAGCTCTATGTGCCCTGCATCACAATGTTATGCAAGCAACTCAAGATAGTAGATATGCAATTCAAGGAACAATCTTGAGCATGTAAAAGACAAGATACAAGCATAGCATATAGATGAGCAAAGATACCACTTATTGACAGGGTTAGAACTAAATGTATGTGAACTACTAGTAGATGATATCACAAGTTAGGACTACTAGTAGGATCTAGATCATAGCAAGAGATACCAAAGGATACACAAGATAAAACAAGCTATGAGTAGATGTAGAGATATATCCAAACAAAGAGATATGAAATTTTAGAAGCATGAAAGGATATAACTCACTAGATATGCATCCTTACCATAAGATGACTACCCCTAAGAACCTCAAGGTTGTATCAAAACAAGATATATACCTAGATAGATATAGCAAGTTAGAGCACAACAGAAGCAATTTGAGACACAACCAAGAGATCCAAAGAGATCATCATCAAAACATGCAAGACAACTCAAAGCAAGTAATTGCAAGATATAGATATACCAATTTAGAGCAATTAGAGAGATAGAGTTGTAAGCAAGATAGGCAATTTAGAACATGGCAGTATGCATATATAAAGATACCAAGAGAGTTCCAAAGAATAAGGCTATTGGTTGAAAAAATCTAGTTTAGAGAGAAATTCTCATCCAATAAGACAACTGTGTATTCTGTGCACAGTGTTATCGGTCGAGTTTTGTGCATTGACAACTCGACCGATGACAGCTATTGGCAACACTCTTGGTGCCTATCGGTCAAGTTTCAATAGGGAAAACTCGACCGACAGATCAGCTGTCAAGAAGCACATCTATTTCATAAAAACATATTTAAAAGGCATGCTAAAAATACAAACCATATCCAAACATGTCTAAGCAAGTTAGTAATGCACTATAGAAGCATTAGAAATAGTTTTTGAGCAAGAGTGTGAAGAGAATCACAAAATTCCACTCTTGACTCAAAAACCATATGTATAGTGCACACTAACTTGACAAAAACAAGTTAGAAATGGTTATAAGCAAGAAAAACATTACCTTTGTGCTTACCACTCCTTTTCCACTTATTGTCACCCTCTACACATCTCACCTTTCTTCTTACATGTAGATTGAGAAGTCAATTTGCAATTCAATAGCTCAAGTCAATCCATTTGCAATTACCTACAAGAAGAAAGATGAAATGGTCCCCAATCATGTTTTTGGGTCCGGAAGGGTTGGTTTAGCAACCCAAGTCCTATTGCTCTTGGGTGCTTTCCTAAAAGGACAACAAGTAGAATAATGACCAAATTCATTGCAATAGTTGCATGTTCCCATAGTCTTGGAACTAGAGGATTCTCCATGGAATATTGGAGGTCTTTTATCTTTGTTGTTCCCTTGACCACATTCATACCCTAAACCATGTCTACCAATTTATTTAGTAGTATGGTGTAGGATGTCATTAAGACTCTTTTTACCAACTAAGAATCTTTGCAAGGATGATCTCAAACTGTCATTATCATGCTTAAGAGAAGCAATAGTAGAAGACAAATTATTGACATAATCTATAGCATGCAAAAGATCATTTTCTAAGCAAAGAATTTTAGTTAAATAAGAATCTCTATCAATATGAAGAGCAGCAACATCATTCTCTCTATTAGTATAACTAGAACAAGGTTCATGCCCATTGATTTTAGCAAGCAAGGAGGCATTTTCAGATTTAAGCACCACTAGTTCTCTTTGATAAGCATAGATTTCTTCTCTCGTAGCATCATCAATAAGCTTGAGTTCTACATTTTCAGTTTTAAGAGTATCAAGCTCATGCATGAGAGAATCAACAATTAAAGTATGCTCTTCATTAGAACTAGGCATGATAGGTTGAGCTTCTAGAAATTTAATCTTATCAAGTAAACTAGCATTTTCAAGTTTAAGAGAGTCTACTTGGCTAAGACAATCATTTTTATCAATAAGCAAGCAAGAATTAGCATATTCAAGGTCATCTAGTTCTACATGCAAATTATCAACAATTTTAGCAAGCTTTTTCTTTTTCTTTTTAGAAGACTTATAAGAGGCACAAATATCATGAATAATAGCAATTAAAGATTCTTTATCTAAAGAGTCTAGATTTACCTCATTTGAGTCTTTACTTGTTGATGCTATAAGAGCAAAATGGCATTCTCCTTCATCACTAGAGCTTGAGCTTGATCCTTCACTTGAATCTTCACTTGAGCTTGAGTTGGAGGAGCCACTTGATTGCCATTTCTTCTTGTGAAGATGGGTCCTTTTGCCTTGTGGGAAATCTTCCTTGTAGTGACCCTTCTTTCCACATGTGAAGCACCGGATGGAGGATGACTTGCCTTTGTAGAGTCTACCCTTGGAGTACATGGCATCTTATTCAACTTGAGAGGATGGAGAAGCTTGACCAACAATAGCCTTGATTTGAGCTTTGATTTCAGCCTTCTTCATTCTCTTGAGTTCTTTCTCCTCTTGTCTTTCTAATTCCTCCCTCTTGTCAAGTGTAGCTTCATGTGCTTGTAGATTTCCAATGAGCTCTTCAATAGGAATATCCCTAAGAGACCTTGCTTCTTCAATAGAAGTCACCTTGGATTCCCACCTCTTGGGGAGAGTTCTAAGGATCTTTGAGTTGATCTCTCCAGTAGACATAGGATGTCCTAGTATAGCAAGACCATTCAAGATGGTGTTGAGCCTTGAGTAAATGTTGTCTATGCTCTCCTCCTTTCCCATCTTGAAGTTCTCAAGCAGCCCTTTGAGCATGTAGACTTTGCTTTCCTTCACTTGATCTGTCCCTTCATAAGTGATGCAAATCTTTCTCCATACCTCATAGACCGTCTCACAAGAAGAAATCCGGTTGAACTCGGTGGGGGTCATGGAGGCATATAGGATATGCATGGCTCTAGCATTCAAGGTTGCTTTCATCAAGGCGGCTTCATCCCATTCTTCAATCTTTGTCTTTGGTTGCATGTATGGGATATTCACCATTTGCCACATCTCAAGACTTGATCCTTGGATGTAGAATTGAAGCCTTCTTCTCCAATAGAGGAAATTGCTCCCATCAAATATTGGTAGGCTGATTCTCCCTCCTTGGTAGTCACCCATCTTCTCCTACTTGTTGAAGTATGCTTGGAGAAGACCCGCTCTGATACCACTTGTTGGATCCTAGATGGGTGATTAGATGCTCTAAAAGGGGGGTGAATAGAGCTGAAAGCACTTAAACAAAACTCATTAAACCTTAAAAATATATGACAAGATAAGGTTGCTAAATAGGAAATTTGTGTGCAACTAAAACATACATAGCAAGGATGAGAGAGATTGAACATGCACCAATTAGACAAGCTATTTAGAGTGGTTCCACACTTCAAACTAGAAGTGTGTCAGTCCACTTTCCTAGAGAGGTCAACCTCTAGGACTTCCAAACTATTGCACTCTTATATTCATTCATAAGACATACAATGCATGACCAAATAAAAGACTTACCTATCCAAGACAAAGAGTCTTCAACCTTACCTAGGACTTACCCACTTTGCAAGAGTCTTCGGCCTTCTCCAAGGACTTACCCACTCTTGCACAAGTCTTCGGCCTTGCAGGAATTACCCACTCTTCTTGGATCTTCAACTTTTGACTTCACCTTCACTCGGAGAAGCTTTCACCAAGGTCTTACCCACTTGAGCTTGAGTCTTCTACCTTCTCCAAGGTCTTACCCACTATAGCTCCAAGTCTTTAGCCTTGATCTTCACCAAGGGATGCCTTCCCTTATTCTTCTTCACCTCTCTTGGACAAGAGAGAGAACCTTCATCTTCATGATTGCAAATGAGAGAAGTGGAGGTGGTGGAAGTGAGAGCCTCACAAGATATACAAGTAGAACTAGCTCTCTTACAAATCTCCTACTCACTCTAATGGATGTAGCAAGTGATTAAGCTTAGAGAGAGAGAGGAGGTTGTAGGAAGCACTCAACTATAGAATAGGAACCTCATAAAGAGTTTGCAATGAATGCTCTCAACCTTGGAATGAAGCCCAAGGGGTCCTATTTATAGCTGGGGATGCCTCTTAGCCTTTGGGAACACTTGTGAACGAAAACTAGCCATTTTGTGGCTTGCAACGAATCTATTTTCACTTGTTGCAACTCCACAATGGCTAGAAACACTTTTCTGCACTTTTCCATACAGTGCATTCGGTCGAGTTTCTATATGTGTAACTCGACCGTTGCAATCTTCAGAAAATCAGCCCAGGTGGATCGGTCGAGTTTCAGGGTGGGAAACTGGACCGGTTGAATCTTCAGAAAATCAGCCCAGGTGGATCGGTCGATTTTCAGGGTGGGAAACTGGACCGATCAAGTGCCTGTAATTGATTTTCAAAGTTGCATTAAAAGTGCTCTAATATTCGATCTAAGTGTTCCTGATATTTTACTAAGCTTAATTACAAGTCATACAATCATTACAATTGATTTACAACATGATTCTAATGGATATACATCATATTACAAATTCGTGCACTTGTATGACTTTGACTTGTCTTTTCTCCAATTTGAGATGCGCAAGTTAGGGCAATTGGAGTGTCTCTATACCTAATCTGAAATTACTCAAGTAGAAGCATTAGACACCAATATGTGGAATGGTTAGTCATCATGAAAACACGGGTTTAGTCAATTTAGACGTGAGTCAGCATTGACTTAATTGACTTTGAGTCAACAAGTTATATAACATTCTTCACTTATATTGCTTATTAGAAGCTTGTTAGTTCATGTTTATGCTTGAATGTGATGATATAAGCATAGAGAAACCATGTTTGTTTAGAATTATGAATTTTTGTGGTGTTCCCTGTTTTGTTCCAGTTTTATATGAACCTGTAAATATGTGTATAACCTTTACAAGGTGTAACCTGATCTGGGACAGGTTGATGGCAACAACCTATGGTGTTATGTACAAAACAATTGATGGTTCAAATTAGGATTTTCAAGCCATTTCCTTCCCTATCACATAACTGATTGTCATACCATTCAACAACCAATAGTGTTGCTATCTTGGCAAATTATGTTCGTGATCAAGGGTGTCAAATTTATGGTGAAAACCTATGGTCAGCACCTTAGGATAGGTTTTGACTCAATTATACATCTAATTATCATCCACTAAGTATTTTAATGATGTTATCAATCAATGATGATATTGGCTTATTATTTGATGATGTTAATTGAATGTATTACTGATCTAGCAACCAATGGTGACCTAATGATCATAATTAATGGTGGATAAGGTCATCACCATATATAATGAATTATGAATGTAATTGTAGATTTGACTATACCTTAAACAAATGGTTCCTTGGTTCAATTGATCTAATGGTTAGACCTATACTTCAATTGATAACATTGAACAATGAACCTGATCCAATAAATAATATTGGATGCTTTAACATCCAATGGATTAGAATAAATCACATGTTATTATATGTGGGTCCTAGTGAAGATAATTCAATGGTTCACTACCATTAATTCGTAGTCTTACCTTTGCCATTATATAGTTATATTTCATAAATCACTATAATAAGTGGATGTGTAACTTCAATGTGATCTAGCTTGTTATACCTAACCTTAATGGAATTATATGATGTTTATTGGTTATAATCAGACCTCTTGAATGATTAATGTGATAATGAATTACACTCTTCTTATGTTGAAACCACAATGTAGTATTATTCGAATATCATAGTGCATTGCCATGTTAAAATCTATGGACATACATGTGCTAATGATCATTTGAGCCTTGTTTAAGGCATGGAATGATGATGATAACCTTAATATGAATAATGTGATGATCTTAAATACCTTTGGGCATGTTTGAAGCCATTATTGAGGTGAAATCCTCTTCATGTTCCAATAAGGGTTAAAACCGTGGAACTTGTGATAAGATATTGGTATCTTGCAATAGTATGATGATAAGTGTTGTCTATTAATTTGCAATGAATGATAGATGTGGTAATGTGATTAAGATTTATATCTCAAATATTTTATATCTTTTGAAGTTTTTATACATATACTCTTTTTAGAAAAGAATTAGGGTTTGAATGTCCACTTGTATGATAAAGCCTTAATGCATTCAATTGGCAGTAATTAATCAAGTGTAACCTTAATCATGTAAAGCCCTGTGCCGTAGAGCCATCTTCAGTGTCGGAACTTACTGGATGGTGAAATGAGTATTCCCAAGGGAAACTCAGAGTGCATACTATTGAGTATGTGGGGGTGGCAAGTTGAGGATATATCCTTGTCATCCACAATTGTAGGTTATGGAGGATGGCTATGGTCATGCCTCAGATATTTGATGTGATTGAGGACAACTATGGTTGTACCTCAGATTAGAGGGTTTTTTATACCCTATTTTCTAGTGTCGTAACTTGTACCAAGTACAGACTAGTTGTTATCAGTTGACTATATGTCACTGTTGGCAATTTGACTGGTATGTCACTGCAGTTTACTCGTACTGACTGAGGGGAAGAGATCTTAGGATACCGGCACTCCTAGATATTATACGGAACTAAATAGCACTTCGCAATGGTCAGTTGGACTTTGAGTGGTACGACTCCAACTCCCCAGGGCATAATAATAAAAGATATAATACCAGTCGTGTAGTACAATTGCTAGGGTTTAATACCTATCACATTGGTTGGTTAACCCTTGTCTTGTCTTTACACTACATAGTTCTTACATGATGCATACTTATGACAATTGTACAATTCTACTTGATGTTATAACTTATTTGCTTAACTACTTAGTATGCTTAAACTTCTGATATGCAATTGATATGTAATTGAATATGCATGTACTTCTGATATGTAATTGAATATTCTTAACTACTCTTAGACGTATTGGGGAAATTGAATATGCATGTACATCTGATCCAGCAGACGCTGACATGTGGTTGACTGAGCTGGAAAAAGCATTCAAAATCCTAAACATCACTGAAGAAGCTAAGTTAAGCATGCAGTATACTTGTTGAAGGGTAATGCTGGTCACTGGTGGGCCATAGAAGAGGAGAAAAGGCCAGGAGTTGTGATAGGATGGGAGGAGTTTCGAAGGGAATTTGTTAGTCGATATTTTTCCAGAGACCTACCTAGATGAGAAAATCTCTCAGTTTGAGAAGATTCGCCAGGGAGCTATGACTATATCAATGAGTATGAATCAAAGTTTATGGAACTTCTGAGGTTCTGCCCTCACAAGGTAGCAACAAACAAGGAAAGGATTTAGAGATTTGAGAATGGTCTGAGTATGGAGTTGACTACTACAACATCAGCCTTGGAGAACAGGGAAAGGTTTTCCACCTTTGTGGAATCTGTCAGGAGGATTGAGAGGTCTGCCATAGAGAAGCATGAAGCTAATGCTAAGAAGTGACCTATGCAGTTTCAAGGGCAATCATCTAGAGGCTTTAAGAAGCCAAGGTTTTTCCCACCACTTTCACAACCAATGTCAACCTTCACTGAACCAAGATCACATGTACCATCACAGTGGACCCCGAGTCAGGGTAGAGGTCACAATTTTCTACCGACTGGAGCCCGCAATACCTCATCAGTTTCAGTGAAAGGGCCATTTAGGCCATATCAGGACACCAAAACATGTTACAAGTGTGGGAAAGTGGGGAATACGAGACCTTATTTCCCTATAAAAGATGAGGAGGTGACTCAGCAGCCAAGGCAAAGTCAACAAGGTCCACAACAATGACAGTTTAGTAGTGTCAGTGGTAGAGGACGTGGTCAGGCATCCCAGGAAGGATCCTCTGGAGAAGCAAGTAGAGGACGTGGATGAAAGTAGGCGACAACATGGTTCTATGCCATGACCCATCCAGAAGCAGTGGTCAATCCATGAGTCATGATAGGTCAGATGGAGTTATTTCATTCTGATATGTCTGCTTCTTGTTTCATATCTCTGTTACTAGACTCGGGTGCAACACACTCTTTTATCACCAGAGAGGTGATAGATAGTTGTTATCTACCTATTAGTCTTAGATATGATAGCCTACGGCTAGAGACTCCTTTGGTTGATTCCGCTGAGTTGCGAGAAGTGTGCCCTTCTTGTGTTCTTTCTTTTTCTGGACACAACATTCAAGTGGATCTTTTACCACTTGACATGCATGGTTTTAATGTAATCCTAGGAATGGATACCTTGGAAAAATACAAGGTAGTCTTGGAATGTAGTACTAAGGTGGTGACGTTCCATGATGGAGATGTACAGTGGATTTTTCAGGGTGATAGAAAGATTCTTCCTACATGTTTGATGTCAGCCATGACAGTTGGACGACTGATGAGTCAAGGATGTGAGGCTTTCTTAGCTCATGTTGTGGATACCAAGGTGGTTGGTCCTAGTATCTAGGAGGTACCAGTGGTGCGAGAATATTAGGATGTATTTCCTGAGGAATTTCCTAGCATTCCCCCTCCTAGAGATATTGAGTTTGAGATCAATCTTGTTCTTGGAACACAACCCATAGAACAGTTAGCATACAAGATGGCACCAGCAGAGATGCAGGAGTTAAAGAAACAGTTACAAGAACTGTTAGAGAAGGGTTTTATCAGACCAAGCACTTCCCCTTGGGGTGCTCCCGTGTTGTTTGTTAAAAAGAAGGATTGGTCAATGAGGTTGTGTATAGACTATAGACATATGAACAAGGTGACAATAAAGAATAAGTATCCTTTGCCGACGATTGATGATCTTTTTGATCAGTTGAGAAGTGCCACTGTGTTTTCAAAGATAGACCTGAGGTTAGGTTACCATCAATTGAGAATTAAGGCTGATGACATATCCAAGTCAGCTTTTAGGACTAGGTATGGTCATTATGAGTTTGTGGTTATGCCATTTGGGCTAACCAATGCACCTGCAACTTTTATGGATCTGATGAATAGGGTGTTTAGACCTTATCTTGATCAGTGTGTGGTTGTGTTCATAGATGATATCCTGATATACTCCAAGGATAGTCAACAACATGAGCAACACCTTCGCCAGGCACTAAAATTGTTGAGGCAGCATCAACTATATGCTAAGTTTATCAAGTGTGAATTTTGGTTATCTGAAGTGTCTTTTCTGGGCCATGTTATATCTACAAAAGGCATTTGTATTGATCCCAAGAAAGTGGAATTTGTACTAGAATGGGAACAACCAAAGACACCGACAGAGATTCGTAGTTTCCTAGGTCTGGCAGGTTACTACATGAGGTTTATCAAAGACTTTAGTTCTATAACGTTACCCCTAACTAGTTTAACAAGGAAGGATGTTCCTTTTGCTTGGAATGACAAGTGTCAATGTTCCTTCCAGCTTTTGAAAGAAAAATTGACTAGTGCACCGGTGTTAGTACTTCCAGAGCAAGGGTAAGGCTATATTGTATTTTGTGATGCTTCAAAGAATGGGTTGGGATGCGTGTTGATGCAGGATAAAAATGTGATTTCTTTTGCTTCGGGGCAACTTAAGAAACATGAGGAGAATCACCCAACACATGATCTGAAGCTTGCAGTAGTGGTCCATGCCTTAAAGATCTAGAGACACTATCTTTATGGAGAAAAGTGTCAGATCTTCACTGATCACAAGAATCTACAGTATATTTTCTCAAAATAGGAGTTGAATATGAGGCAGAGGAGATGGATGGAGATGATTAAGGATTATGATTGCACAATAGACTACCATCTAGGGAAAGCTAATGTGGTAGTTGATGCATTGAGTAGAAAGTCATCTTCATCATCAACAGTAGATTGTACAATTAAATTCCTTGATGTGCCATAAGAGAGATATGCTAGTGTCTCTTCGCCAGATGAATGTACAACTAGACATTTCCTTGCTGGAAGGATTGTTGGCACAGTTACAAGTGAAACCTACCTTGAGACAACAAATTCATGATGCACAACAAAATGATACTATGATACAGAATATCCAATCAGGCATTGGTAGTGAAAAGTATGATGGCTTTCAGGAGGCAGATGATGGTACAGTTTGTTACCATAATAGGATAGTAATTCCTGATGTTGATGGGTTGAGGAAGATGGTACTTGAGGAGGCTAACTCCTCCATGTATGTAATGCATCCTGGAAGTACCAAGATATACTAAAATTTGAAGGACATGTATTGGTGGCCAGGTCTAAAGTGTGATGTGGCAGAGTTCATTGCCAAATGTCAAGTTTGTCAACAGGTGAAGGCTGAGCACCAGAAGCCTGCAAGGACATTACAACCTTTTCCAATACCACAGTGGAAATGGGATCATATTACTATGGACTTTGTGGTTGGTCTTCTTAGGACAACCAAGGGTGATGATTCCATATGGGTGATAGTAGACAGATTGACTAAGTCATCTCATTTTCTGCCAGTTAAGATGACATTTACAGCAGAGAAATTGGCATAAATATATGTTGATGAGATAGTTCGTTTGCATGGCATTCCAGGGACTATAGTTTCTGACAGAGGTCCATAGTTTACAAGTCATTTTTGGGAGCATTTGCATTCAGTAATGGGAACACAACTGAGATTCAACACAACTTTTCATCCACAGACTGATGGCCAGTCTGAAAGGACTATTTAGACTTTAGAGGATCTCTTGAGGGCATGCGTGCTGCAATTTCTTGGAAGTTGGGATGTACATCTAACTCTGATAGAGTTTGCGTACAACAATAGCTATCAAAGAAGCATAGATATGGATCCTTATGAGGATCTGTATGGGAGACGATGTCGATCTCCTCTTTGCTGGTATGATATAGGTGAATATCAACTTTTAGGTCCTGAGCTAGTACAACATACTACAGAAAAGATTAAAGTGATACAACAATAGTTGAAAGCAGCCCAAGACAGGTAGAAATCTTATGCAGACAACCGATGCAGACCACTTGAGTTCTAAGTGGGAGATAGAGTATATCTTAACGTGTCTCCATGGAAAGGTGTGTTGAGGTTTGGAAAGAAGGGTAAGTTGGCTCCTAGATTTATGGGACCATACCCTATCCTAACTCGTGTTGAAAAGGTAGCATATAAGTTGGTGCTACCACCAGAGCTACATAGATTGCATAATGTCTTTCAAATCTCTATGTTGAGGAAATGCCATCCAGATACTGACTAGAGAATCCAACCAGTAGAGGTTGAGTTAGACGAGGATGTCTCCTATGTTGAGGGTCCTGTGTTGATCATGGATAGAAGGGTGAAAAAGTTGAAGAGAAAAGATATAATACTAGTGAAAGTTTTTTGGAATCATTGTGGCATAGAGGAAGCTACATGGGAACTAGAGAATGATATGCATAGAAAATACCCATCTCTTTTTGTGTAGGATTTCGGGGCAAAATCCTTGTTAGGGGTTTATAGTTGTAAGGCCCTTGAACTTACTTAATGAGTTGAATGAGCTTAATTACCATCATTTAATGCTTTGAACCCTAATATAACCTTTTTATATGTTTTGAAATCGTAAGACGAGCTTAAGTTTCAAATTTGGTCCAATTTGGACACAATTTGAGCAATTTATGAAATTTTCTGTACATTTTGAACTTTTCTGCAATTTACCCAATTGAGGGGTTTTCTTTGCAATTTGTCACATACATTATGTTCCTTAGTTATTATATTATCATTCTTGAGATTTTTGAGCCATGGGGCTCCTAGTTGAGCCATGGTTTGAAGGTGTGTTTATCAAGGGTATTTTAGGGTTTTTCCCTTCATGGATGAGCTACCTTTAGTAGCTATAAACTAAGGAATTATGTGATTGGCTGGGAATTTCACCAAAGGAAATCCAATAAGGTCTATAGGGATGGTGGGAGAGCTGCTTGTGTGTGTCTGCTTATGTATTTTTAATAATTTAAAGCCATGGGCACTTGGATATATACTAGAATTGCAACTTTTTCTTTTTCTTAATATTAAAGTGTCATATACTTATCAAAAAGTCCCCAAACGAGCCATTTCCTCTCCATTATCTCTCTCCTTCTCCCAGATTCTTACTCCCTCTGTTCAGCTTCGATTTTTTCTGCCCAAGGAAGAAGAAAGTGGGGATTCTCTTGGAAACAAATATGGGGTTGAAATTGATTCTCTTTTTGGGTCTATAAAGCTTCCCCCTAGTGATATTGACCTAAAAGTGTAAGTTTTTCCTTATTTCCTCGTTTAATTCTTTTTTCCTCTTCCTCCTACATCTATCCAGGTCGGAACCATGGTTTTCCATGGTGAAAGTTCCCCTAGAACTCAAAACTCTTTTCTTCTTGTTTCTTTTCTAGGGTTTTGCTTGTTTGTAGAGAGAATTGCATAGTTGGCCAAGTTCATATCTGAATCCAAGGTTTCCTTGCCCTATTTTCTTGATATTTTTGCTGTTGGATATTTGACCTACTCTATAGATGCAAGTTATATAACATTCTTCCTTATATTGCTTATTAGAAGCCTGTTAGTTCATGTTTATGCTTGAATGTGATGATCTAAGCATAGAGAAACAATGCTTGTTTAGAATTACGAATTTTTGTGGTGTTCCCTATTTTGTTCCAGTTCTATATGATCCTGTAAACATGTGTACAACCTTTATAAGGTGTAACCTGATGTGGGACAGGTTGATGGCAACAACCTATGGTGTTATGTACAAAACAATTGATGGTTCAAATTAGGATTTTCAAGCTATTTCCTTCCCTATCACATAATTGGTTGTCATACCATTCAACAACCAATAGTGTTGCTTTCTTGGCAACTTATGTTCATGATCAAGGGTGTCAAATTTATGGTGACAACCTATGGTCACCACCTTAGGACAAGTTTTGACTCAATTATACATTTAATTATCATCCACTAAGTATTTTAATGATGTTATCAATCGATGATGATATTGGCTTATTATTTGATGATGTTAATTGAATGTATTACTCATCTAGCAACCAATGGTGACGTAATGAACACAATTAATGGTGGACCAGGTCATCACCATATATGATGAATTAGGAATGTAATTTTAGATTTGACTATACCTTAAACCAATGGTTCCTTGGTTCAATTGATCTAATGGTTAGACCTATACTTCAATTGATAACATTGAACAATGAACCTGATCCAATGAATAATATTGGATGCTTTAACATCCAATGGATTAGAATAAATCACATGTTATTATATGTGAGTCCTAGTGAAGATAATTCAATGGTTCAATACATTTAATTGGTAGTCTTACCTTTGCCATTATATAGTAATATTTGATAAATCACTATAATAAGTGGATGTGTAGCTTCAATGTGATCTAGCTTGCTATACCTAACCTTAATGTAATTATATGATGTTGATTGGTTATAATCAGACCCCTTGAATGATTAATGTGATAATGAATTACACTCTTCTTATGTTGAAACCACAATGTCGTATTATTTGAATATCATAGTGCCTTGCCATGTTAAAATCTATGGACATACATGTGCTAATGATCTTTTGAGCCTTGTTTAAGGCATGGAATGATGATGATAACCTTAATATGAATAATGTGATGGTCTTAAAGACCTTTGGGCATGTTTGAAGCCATGATTGAGGTGAAATCCCATTCGTGTTCCAATAAGGGTTAAAACCCTCGAACTTGTGATAAGATTTTGGTATCTTACAATAGTATGATGATAAGTGTGGTCTGTTAATTTGCAATGAATGATAGATGTGGTAATTTGATTAAGATTTATATCTCAAATGTTTTATATCTTTTGAAGTTGTTATACATATACTCTTGTTAGAAAAGAATTAGGGTTTGAATGTCCACTTGTATGATAAAGACTTAATGCATTCAATTGGTAGTAATTAATCAAGTGTAACCTTAATCATGTAGAGCCCTATGTCGTAGAGCCATCTTCAGTGTCAGAACTTACTGGATGGTGAAACGAGTATTCCAAGGGAAACTCAGAGCGCATACTATTGAGTATGTGGGGGTGGCAAGTTGAGGATATATCCTTGTCATTCACAATTGCAGGTTATGGAGGATGGCTATGGTCATGCCTCAGATATTTGATGTGATTGAGGACAACTACGGTTGTACCTCGGATTAGAGGGTTTTGTATACCCTATTTTCTAGTGTCGTAACTTGTACCAAGTATAGACTAGTTGTTATCAGTTGACTATATGTCACTATTGGCAGTTTGACTGGTATGTCACTGCAGTTTACTCGTACTGACTGAGGGGAAGAGATCTTAGGATACCGACAGTCCTAGATCTTATACAAAACTGAATAGCACTTCGTAGTGGTCAGTTGGACTTTGAGTAGTATGACTCAAACTCCCCAGAGCATAATAATAAAAGATATAATACCAGCCGTGTAGTATAATTGCTAGGGTTTAATACCTATCACATTGGTTGATTAACCCTTGTCTTGTCTTTACACTACATAGTTCTTACATGATGCAGACTTATGACAAATGTACAATTCTACTTGATGTTACAACTTATTTTCTTAACTGCTTAGTATGCTTAAATTGTTCAATTTGTTCATATTGTTTATTCAATATCCTAACTGCTCAATGTATTTACTGTTAATTAATGTTATAATCAATATATGAGGGAGAGAGTTATATCTCTCGCTGGGACTGGGTCTCACCTGTGGGTCACCACATTTTTTTTAGGTGGTTGCGGGCAACGAGGTCGAGGTCATGCTATGGAAGAGAACCAACCTGGTGATTAATAGATTCAGAAGGTTGGTTAGTTATAGATGTTAGTCATAGATGTTAGTAGTAGAGTCCTAGTGTCGTCCCTGTACTCTTAGGTCCTGGTATGGGATGTGTTTTCTAGATGGTATATTTGTATCAACATGAGATTTTGGTATTATGCCAATTTTTGTAAATATATGGCACGTATATGTGAAATATCTTTTGTATGCAGAATGTTATTGAGGTCTTTGGACCCATATACAAATACTTCTTATAGTATATGAGAGTGGAATGATGAACCTTTTGTAAATGTTCTAGAGTTTATTTACATTGTTGTAATTGGTTTTAATTGTTTCACATTTTTGACTATGTGATTAATTAGTAGATGATCGTGTTTTGTATTTTGAGTAATCTCATTTAGCGTGATGAGGTGTTACAATCATGAAAAGATTTTTATTTTTTATTTGAAGAAATTTCTAATAAGACCATTTTTGGTCTTTGAAAAATCTTATATTTTGTTTTAAAAATATTTTCATTTTTTAACATTTATGAAAACATTTCTCTTTTTAGATATAGATTTTGAAAGAAATGGCTTTTGTTTTAAAAGTGTTTTTTCTTTGATAAGTATTAGTTTTTATAAAGAGTTTTTCTTTTTTTTAAAGATAAAAGGGTTTTTTTTTCATTTTTCAAAGATTCCATTTTTTTAAGTAATGTTGATTTTATTTTGGAAAAAAATCAATCCTAAAAACATTATTTTCTTGGAATGATTGTTTGATCAAGATTGTCATATGGAAGTTGTTGGATGAGAGAGATCACTTGAGGTTTTTAAACATAACTAAAAGATTTTTAATTTTGAAAATATTATGGACCAAAGATTGTTGATTATTAAGATCATTTGCAACATTAGGGATCCTTTTAGATTATTGAAGATTGTTATTTTGAGATTGTTTGAGATCATGTGAAATCATAAGATTGTTGATTGAAAAATGTTGTATTGATAAGATTGTTAATTTGAGATTGTTGTTTTGATAAGATTATGTCAAAAAGTATTATATTAGAACACAACAAACAATCTACGCATGATGACTACAATCCTAAGTCATAAATCTTATAATAATCATAGAATTAGCAAAGCATGCAACAATCTTGAATATTCTAGAACAAGTAACCACGAGATGTATATGTAGAAGATAAAGTACCTTTTTTTCCATGTGTTTAGATATGATTTTACATCCTCACTTAAGCAAGATTTGTATAAGGGGGGTTGGTTATTATCTTATCTATGGCATTATGATGCTCATCATGGGCGTAATCTATGTTCTTTAGGTCTTGGTACTGCTTCCTATACATCTCTCGACTACGAAGGATGTAATGTGTCATGAGGACTTGGAGAGGGGATTGTTTTCAAGCCTTTGGACGTCCATCTTAAATCTATGTCAATACCTTTAATGGAACCCCCACGTGAGTGTATTCCAACTTCAATATACATATACATATATATGAACACACACACATATATATGCATAATATATATACATATATATATGTATATATATATATTATCTATATATACATTTATATATATATACATACATATATATACATATATACATACATACACACACACACACACACACACACACACACATATATATATATATATATATATATATATATATATATATATATATATATATATATATATATATATATATACATAAAGACCCATATTTCTTTCTACCTTCTACAGTCCTACAAACATACAATGCAAACTGAATCACTTGCTTCACTTCAGATTCAGTTGATTTCATATGAATTGAACAAATGATACACATTTTTTTCATTTACATGATACATTCATCACAAAATTGTACACATATTTACTTCTATTCTCATGATCTACTTTTTGAATTATATACATATTTACAAATCATTCTTCATCAACATAAAATATATGCATTCCCCCATATCCGTATCATTCATAGAAATTTAGAACGTACAAAAGTTGGTATTGAAAAACTAAAATACAGTAGTGTATTCCCATATTAGTCATTTACAATAGAAAACTTGTAACTTAAATTCTTGAAATACATAATTATTCAAATACAAAGTTTACTTCTTTTGAAAAAAAACTACTCACTCCTCCTATATGGAAATTACAATCTGCATTGCACAAGTCTAACCGATAAATAGATACAGAAGAAGTTTGTGTAATTATTAAATAATTTTTAATAAAATTAGTACAATTACAACTATATCAAAAAGTTATATTTTCAAGTTTTATTAAATGTTGTACATTTTGAATTCTGTTTGATGATGTCTTGAGAATTAAATCCATATACTTCATACATTAGTATCTTAATGCCCAAATATTGTTTAGTATAGGATGCTAAAAGTAAAAGTTATATAAACTATTATATAGTAATAAGAAGAGTTGACGGAAGATTTTTAAGAATAGAACTACCTTGACATTCATCCAAGTTCTTTGCTTTAATTTTCAATCTATCTTTCCTCTACCTTATCTGAATGTTTTTCTATCCCTATAACATAAATGGATACAATAGATGACTGCGTAGTCATATCATGATAAAGGCAAAATATTTGATGGGTAATATTTATTCTTATTTAAAATATGGTAATTTTCAGTGTGTCCCCTTGAAGTTTTACCCAATGGGTCAAGATAATACGTAGTCATTAATCTTGATGTAATCACCAATATTTTTCAATGCTTCAATCTGAGAAAGAATAAGGTAAAAAATAACGTTCTATATTGAATAATAATTTATATTTCAATACAAGTTAAGAAATATCATTGCACAATGGAAACTTACTTGACATGGAAATGATCTAGAATAAATAGAAAAAGGTAAAATTAAGACAAGAAACAATCATATACAAAATTTTAATCACTTTCCACAATGCTAATTATTGAAGAAAATAATATTCTAATATTCTTATCTGAGAATCAAAAGTGTCCTCACATAAATAGCTTTGAAAATAACTATAATTCATTAATATATAATAATTTAAAGATATATATTACATGGACTTGTTGCATAGAGAAATCTTACCATATCCATACTTCTATGATGGAGGTACTTGGCTAGCCATATTAGAACATCTCAAGATATCTTGAAGGAAGATATTAATCTTAAAGTCCTATCCTAAGGCATCATACTTCATATTGATCACCATATTCTACTCTTTTTTTTCATTGTCTAAGCATTAAAATAAGCCTTTAAATTTAGTCTCTAGTCTATCAAATATGGGTTTTAGAATCAAAGGTTGTTTAGACTTTGGAGGAAGGTGCATAGGAAAAGTCTATCTTTTAGGTTTTTGGATTAGCTAAATTTTCCTCTTAATCAAATGAATTTATTTATAGAAAACATAAAATATAATAGGTGTTTGACATGCCTTGATGTCATAGATAACCAAGTGTCCATGTCACCACACAATACCACCTTTTTCTCCTACCACTTTAATATATTCACTATGAGATATTAGTTGTGGTGTGTGTCCCATTCCCTCTGATATAAGTATGACAAATACACGGAGTACAACATACGACATTGTTTTGGAATGAACTATGTCACCAAGGTGACAGACCTTATCCTCTTCTACAACATCAACTTGAGGCTTTGCAACTGCAAACTGACAATTTTTACCCATCTACAATTAAGATAGTTTTATACGAATATAAAACACATATATTGAATTGGCATAGTATTATAATGCTAGTGGACTTGCATTGGGTTGGTCTAGTAGGTCCCTACAAGTACTCTAACAACCATTAATGAAATTGAGTATGATCTTTTACCTCTTTATCAGAGTAGCATGGTACTTAAATCTGAGGAGGTTGAGAAATTTAAACTATTTCCTCCTATGACATACCGCCTGTTTGACTAGATCAAGGTCGTCATTGAAAATAACTAAAATTAGAGTTTAGTCCTATACCAACTCCTACTATCCTAACACATCTATGATGCTCTTAAGTACTACAATAAATTGTCTGTTTGCAAATTTGACCCTAAAGGATGAACTTTTCATTGTTTTCTTTGGAAATGGAGCTCCCACTAATTACAATTAATGCATCTATTCAGGATTAATCAGGAATAAAATAGATATTTTGTTGTGAGGGTTTAAATATACCATTTTTTGTGCCAATATTGTTAGTGTGGTTGGAACTTCTCTTTTACAATTTGTTCTAGCATAAATCCACACCTCACATAGAAGTGTATGTGGAGTTTGATTTGTTCTTCTTTCTTCCCCAAACAAAGGTTGTTTTACCTTTGTTTGATGACACAAGAAAAAACCACCAGGCCCCACTGATGGTTATGATATTCTTAGCCCACCTTTCCTATTGAGCCTCCTACTAATCCAATTACTTCAAAAGTGATGACATATTCTGTGTAATAAGAAAAAATCATGCAATACATTAGACTATTTAATATGTTGAACTCATTTAAGTCCATAGATGCAACAAACATATCCCACACATCAAGGTGAACAGAAGTATATTGCTCATTGACAGACAACCTTCTTTTTCTTAAGAGTAATTGTATAATTGTTGGTGAGAGTGGTCTTGAAACAACTCCACATTCTGGCATGTCATTAGGGAAACGTTTTTATGAGTTTTCATCTTGGTGAAAATGGATCTAAAAAATAGTCATATTATCAAAAGAATATGAAAATGAGAGCATAATTCAAATTGGCAGACATAACATCAATTCATATAACTTAGAGGTATGAACTTACGTAAGAGACATTTTAAGGAAAAATCAAATTTATGCAAATGTTTTCTATCCATTCCCATCTTGTTGCATGTGATGGCCCTATATAGTGTTTGAAAGTAGTATAATTCTCCCCAAGAGGTGATCCTCGAACATTAAATTGAATGGTCAATTTCTCCACTTCATCCCTAATCTTCATCAACATGGTCTGCAATGAACTGTCTTTTTATATAAAAAAAATGACTCTTTACATGTTAATTTCTTGGGTCATCCATATGGAATACTTTCTCCAATTATGACTATATGATGAATAACTCATCCTTCTCACCAATATGTTTGAAATTCACTAATTTGAAACCCAAATCATCCAATTCACTAATTAGTATTCAGATTCCTATATGTCTTCAATGAAATTATAATATGAAATCTTAGATTCACGTGGTATCTTATCCTCTGTACTAGAAAATTACACAGACAAATCTTGGATAATGACATGATGTGCACACCTCGGTTTCAACTAACTAATTGAATTTTTACTAAATGCACCCTGGGAACATAATAGGGTGTTTCAAACATTTATAACCTATATCTTAAACAAATCTACAAGCATACTTGCTCAGGGGTAGTATGAATGATAGCAAGCAAGGGTCAAACCATAGGAAGAGAGGGGGCACTAGATCTATGTTCATTATTTCTAGGTTCCTAGCATGGAGTCTGTGGTTCAAGGGTTTATCTTCGGTTTTATTATTACACTAAGGAGTCAAGAAAGCAATCAATGAAAGGAAATAAGCAAAACCTACTTCAACGCGAGACATTTAGGTCTATTTAACAAAGAAAGGAAGTTAAGAAAGAAAAAGAGGCAAAGCAAACTAAGCCAAGATCAAGTTATTACTAAAGACTATACTGTCAAAGTAATCATAATTATAACCCAAGTAAGGAAACTAGCTAAACTAGGCAAGAAACTACACTAGACCAACAATTTTGGTAAGAGACAACTACAACAAGCAAATGACTAGATTAGAAACTAACTAACCATGAATAGAATAAGAAATAAAAAATGACACTAACCAACCTAGCATGATCTAACTACTAAAAATGAGGCAAACAACTAAGAAGGCAAGTAAAGAATTTAGCTAAGAAAATATTAACTAAGTGAGTAGTTAGGGTTAAGAGGGATTAATGAAAGTGTGGGTTGTTTGGGGTAATGTGACTAGAACCAAGGTGTTCGGGGGTCATAACATGCTTCACTACTCATTCATGTAGATTATCAAACTAACCACCAAGTTATATCCTAGAGAATTGCCCTAAACTACTAATTGATTGTGGGTGGAATAGAGTGTGTATAGGGGAAGTACTCCCTAACACCACATATCCAATCTTGCGAGGCTCATTTGGGTTAGGGTTTAGGTGGAATTAAAGTAGGATCAAATCAAGCCTTGATTTCTAGGATAGTAGCTCTTATGGAAATTGGGGGCCAAGGGTAGTAATGGAGATTGGAAATTAGTGTATTTCATCTCACATCACCCACCATATAACCTTTAGATAGCTCCAAGCCAATTGTACCAAGTGCTTCTACACTAGCTACTTAGATCTAGCATATAGGAGTAGTATAAGGGATGTATATGTAGGAAGATGGAGTGTTGGATAGGGATCCACTAGTTGGAACCAGGAGAAAATCCCAAAATAGCTACTCCATAGGCCATTTTCTCATAGAGCCTACATGGTTTCAAGGACACATCTTTTTTCAATAATAACCCACAAGATAATTCATGGGAAAATGAGATAGAAGTAGAACACATCCATTTACAAACAAAATTATAGAGTTTACCCATTATGTTTTCCCAACATGGTATCAAAGTCCAATCTTAACCTAAAACAACCCACCTAGAGGGGATTAGCTACACATGGAACAAGAAAACAAAAAAGAAGAAGAAGTAGAGGACTAGATAGTAATGGATGCTTGGTGAAGACTCCTCTTTCTTCACCTACTATTTTAGCAGCTCATCCTTCTCCTTCCATGGTGGTTGGATGGCATGGATTGATGAAAACAAGTAGCCAAAACCCAAGAAAACTAGAGTTTTAAGGTTGGAGATGGTAGAAATGAAGTGGGAATAGGTGGGAAAGAGCATATGGATCAATGAATGTGGTAGTATGTGGAAATAAGTGCAAACCCCAACTCTCAGCTACCACAAAGGTATACATAGTGTGTAGGGAAGCATCAGGTCAAGTGAGGGTAAAATATGAAAATTAGTGTAGAAGATGAACTAGTTTATTGGCAACACAATGGTTCTTGGAAGAATGATTTTTGGTAGGTGGATCGTAGAACAGTTGTGCTAGGATAGAATGGGTTTACTAAGAATGGACAAAACACAGTTAATTTTGGGTTTCAAAAGGTCGATAGCATGACCGTGATGTACAGGTAGGCCTTGGAGGTTGTGAGGTGGCACTCTCGTGTTGGGTGGAACAAATATGGTGGGGGACTTGGGGCCTTGTCATTCTCCCTAAAATAGGATTGTTGGCATCATATCATCTAACGACTTCAAATAATCAAATTCATGACCTAAAAGATCAAGATCTGGTAGCAAAGCCAATGAGTGCAAAAGAAGGAACGTTTGATGAGGATGAAGGTGGCCTCACCTTTTTCTTTGTAGGGGCATCCACAAGAGAACAGAGGCCACCGTAAGAAGTAGAACAAAGAGATCCCATGGCTCCACCAATACCATGCAAGCTAATAGGGATGGACATGTCATATGTATCCCGCATTACCTACATAGACGTTCATGCATGTACTGACGGACATTCTAGATGATAATCTGTCGGGAACAGATGCCATATAAAACAACAAGGGGAGAGCACTAACTAGGGAACACTTCATAGGGATGTTCCTTAAAAGAGCATGGGTACCCAAAAAATTATTCAAGGTGCTCTGCAAAACACAGTTAGAACAATTTCTTCATACAAACAAAGTCAAGCCAATTTTCAATGGAACAAATGATCCGACAAAGAATTTGTACCAAGATAGGTACGATTCAGATTCCATCAAGGAGTTGCAAGCTGCCCTTACGAGGGTAGAAACTTGTTTTTCCACCTTGCCCATTATGAAAGTTAAACACTGGGAATTAATTATAGTAAATCTATATGACTACCACAATATTGTATATAACTGATGTGCTACTAAGTTTCCTAACATGTCCTTGATTTTCAAAAACAAAGAGGTACGTGACATTTTGAAGGTACCCATTCATCTCCAACGTTCCATCCAAAGATTAGGTCTTCATCATTTGTCATCTTGGAAAAACTTCAACATCACCACAAAGGTACCTCAAGAACAAATAGGATCTGGAGGATGTGCTTTCATCATGGTATATCTGATGAAGCAGTTAACAAAGGCATACCCTTTAAGGACATATTTCATGAAGACTTCCATGGACTTTGTGTCATGTATGCAATGGAAGTTATTTATGGTCTTCATTTCTTCAATGATCCAGCAATGCATCCCGATGAAATACCCCATACTCTCCATATGGGGGTTCCTCTTCCTATCAAGACACCTTGGAGAGAACAATTACAGACCCTATGGAAGGATCCTTCTAAATATAAGAGAGAGACCAAATGGAAAGCATGGTGGCAAGAAGATAACCAAGTGTAAGAAAGGGTAATCCCAGAAGCTATGCACATCAAACCACAACCACTAGAAAGGAGGGAGAATTATAGGATGAACAACAACATGAATCATGACCCAGTGGGACACTAGGTTTAATAGAAGACAACTTCTCACATTTTTAAAGATGGTCTTATAAAGACCTGCACGTAGAATCGCTGAAAACTGTAATGAAGAACTTGAGAGAAGATGCTAAACCAAGACAGGTATTCTTTTAAAGAGAAGGTATATGTGTGATAAAGGATGATCTCTGTGAAATGCTACAACCAAACGACTACACCCACATGATTATTATGTCTGCTAATGAGGCCCTTCTCGGAAGCCACATGCCTAACACCCACATGGCCTACTTCACACTAGTAGATTATATCATGTGTTACAAGGATTCCACTGAGAAGGAACAATTACAACAACGCCTCAAAAGTTCATTTCCAGAGTTCATATTCCTTCCTTTACTATACGACAATCATTGGACACTCCTGGAAATCAATATTAAAGCAAAGACTACAATCCTTTACAATAGCTCAGACACGACCTTATCTCTAAAAAAGTATACAAGTGTGACAACACCAAAGATTTTCACAGAAGAAAAGGCATAGACTTGTGCACAATTACGATAATACAAGATCACGATAAAGGAAATGAATACAACTTCGCTAAAGACTTCAAGAAACCATAGTTCTTTAATAGAAGCCCTTATCAGATTCAACAATCATACAACTATGTATTTCACTACCTTTTTTGGATGTCTGCCTTAGCAGAGAGGGGAGTCAAAGTTGAAATTATGCAGCATGAAGCATACCACAAACTCTGGGGTATCTATGCTGACATGCTTCTGCGCTCCAAATGGGAGACAAAATAAGCATAATCCTAGCTTGTTTATTCCTAACCTCTATCTTTGACACTCTAGGATGGAGTATAAGATAAGTTTGAGGGGATTTATAAAAGGGCATGGGAGGTACATTACCCTTCCTCATCTCTAAAATTCAATCTTTTAAATTTTAATTCTGGACATAGCTCCCCTCCTATTCTGGAGGACTCCCCTCCTAATTTGCAGGAAAATTTTGAATTTTCTTTCATAAATTGACTGTTTACAACAAGTACACTTTGGGATCCAGTTTTCTACAATTTATTAAATCCTCCCACCTTTAGATTTATTTGTCCTTCTTCTACTTTATAGCATAATCATCTCGAGAGTGGTGCAAATGGGATACTAGCACACATAAAAGGAAACAACATGATACTACACTTCTTATGCCATTCTTATAGTAAAATATTGAGGAAAGAGAAAGAACACTTCTAAACTTATGACATCCCTAGTAATATGGAGGACTCAATCTGCCACACTCCCAACTAATCACCCTGGCCTTATAGTACATGTTGGAAAGTATACACCTCCAACAAGATGGGGAAACAATTACCCCTTCTAGTTTTAAAATCCCTACATTGGAATTAAAAGAGTCTTGGCGGCCCAAACCTTCCCTACAAATCCTTTTACCCCAAGCATGTGAGAAAAATAAAAGCCAAGAGGAATAAAATCATGAGAATTTCACCCCGAAAGATATTGAAGGAAAGAGAAGGGTACTTCCTCCTCATCTCTTCTTCTAGCTCCCACGTAGCTTCTTTGACGCCACAATGATTCCAAAGAACTTTCACAAGAACTATGTCTTTCTTTTTCAACTTTTTGATTCTCCTGTCCAGAATCAACACTAGTCCCTCTATATAGGATATATCTTCATTTAACTCTACCTCCACAGGTTGCAAAACTAACTCCATGTCAAGATGACACTTTCTCAAAATGGATATATGGAATACTGGATGCAATTTGTGTAGTTCAAGTAGCAACTCCAACTTATAGGCTACCTTTCCAATCCATTCAGTGATTGGATAAGGCCCCATAAATCTAGGAGCTAGGTTACCCTTCTTCCCAAATCTAAGAACACCTTTCCAAGGTGAGACTTTGAGATATACTCTGTCTCCAACTTAGAATTATAAAGGTTTTCACCGTTTATCATCGTATGACTTTTGTCTATCCTGTGCAACCTTCAACTATAGTTGTCTTACTTTAATCTTCTCAGTTGTATGTTGTACTACTTCAAGACCCAAAAGTTGGTATTCCCCTGTTTCATACCAGCGCAATGGAGATCTACAACGTCTACCATATAATGCTTCATATGGCGCCATATCAATATTGTGTTGATAACTATTGTTGTAAGCAAATTCTATTAAGCTCAAGTGTATATCGCGAATTCCTATAAACTAAAGGACGCATGCCCTAAGAAAATCCTCCAAAGTTTGTATAGTCCTCTCAGATTTTCCATCTGTTTGTGAGTGAAAGGCGGTACTAAACATTAACTGCGTACCCAAAGCTTTATGTAGTTGTTCCCAAAAATGACTCGTGAACTGGGGACCTCTATGAGAAACAATTGTAGCTGGAACCCCATGTAAACACATTATCTCATCTATATAGATCTATGCAAGTTTCTCAGCATTATAGGTTGTTTTGACAGGAAGAAAATGTGTTGAATTAGTCAACCTATCAACTATCACCCAAATGGAATCATGAATTTTGGTTGTTCTTGGCAAACCAACCACGAAGTCCATGGTCATGTGATCCCATTTCCACTATGGTATAGGTAAAGGTTGCATTGTTCCAGCAGGCTTCTGATGTTCAACTTTAACCTGCTGACACACTGGATACCGCATAACAAACTCAGCTACATCTTTTTCAAACCAAGCCACCAATACATATCTTTCAAGTTATTATACATTTTGGTACTCCCAGGATGCATTGCATACATAGATGAATGATCTTCCTCCACGACTAACTTCCTTAAGTCATTAGCATCAGGTACTACCATTCTACCATGCTAACAGACTACATCATCATCTGACTCATTAAACCCCTCCCATTTCTCACTACCATATTCTGATCTAATCTACTGAATGACATCATCAGTTTGTTGTGCCTCTTTGATCTGTTGTTTTAGATTAGGTTTTATGTGCATCTCAGCTAACAGTCCAGCTAACAAGGATACTTTACGATGTACATTGTTTTGCCTCAAAGAGACAAGCATGCCTCGTTTAAAGAATACTAAAGAGTTCAATTGTGCTTTGTCTGTGTTTGGTGATGATGATTTTCTACTTAGTGCATCAGCCACTACATTAGCCTTTCATGGATGATAATCAATTGTACAATCATAGTCCTTGATTAACTCCATCCAGCAGCGTTGTCTCATGTTCAACTCATATTGTGAAAAATGTATTTTAGGTTCTTATGATTTGTTAAAATATGGAATGTCTCTCCATAGAGATAATGTCTCCAGATCTTCAACGCATGAACCACTGCAGCTAATTCTAGATCGTGTGTTGCATAATTTTCCTCATGTTTCTTAAGTTTTCGAGAAGAAAAAGAAATCACTTGTTTATCCTGCATCAACATACATCCTAAACCATTCTTAGAAGCATCACAGAAAACAATATACCCCTTCCCATGCTCAGGTAACACTAACACAGGTGCACTGGTTAACCTTTCTTTCAATAACTGGAAAGAATGTTGACACTTGTCATTCCAGACAAAAGGAACTTCCTTCCTGGTCAACCTAGTTAGGGGTAATGCTACAGAACTAAAGTTCTTAATGAACCTAACTTTCTAGTCCTAGAAAACTACGTATCTCCATTGGTGTTTTTGTCTATTCCCACTCCAAGACAGATTCTACCTTTTTAGGAACAACACAGATACTTGATGCAGATATTACATGTCCTAGGAAAGACACTTCTGATAACCAGAATTCACACTTACTGAATTTAGCATATAGCTTGTGCTCTCTCAGTAAAGTCAGGGCCTGACGGAGATGTTACTCATGCTGTGGAGCATCTCTACTATAAATCATGATGTCATCTATAAAGACTACTATGAATTGATCAAGGAATGGCCCAAAGATTATGTTCATGAGTTCCATGAACACAACTGGTGCATTAGTTAGTCAAAACGACATAACTATGAACTCGTAGTGACCATAGCTTGTCCTAAAGGCTGATTTAGGTATGTCATTCTCCTTGATATGTAACTGATGGTATCCTGACCTCAGATCTATTTTAGAGAAGTTCGTTGCACCACACAACTGGTCAAACAAGTCATCTATCCTTGATAGAGGATATTTGTTCTTTATGGTTACTTTGTTTAGCTGTCTATAGTTGATGCATAATTGCATAGACCCATCTTTCTTTTTAACAAAAAGAACCGGAGCACCCCATGGTGAAGTACTCGGTCGAATAAAACCCTTTTCAAGCAACTCTAGAGTTCTGCCATCTCAGTAGGTGCCATTCTATAAGGTGTTTGAGCTATAGGTTGTGTACCCGTGAATATATTAATCTCGAAATCAATCTCTCAGGATAGAGGAACACCTGGAAGTTCCTCAGGAAACACATCCTCAAATTCCCTAACATTCGGAACTTCAGAAAGACTAGGACTCTCTGCTCTAGTATCTACCACATGTGCCAAGAATGCAAAGCATCCTTGTCTCATCAAATTCTCAGCTACCATAGCCGATACTAGACAGGTTGGAAGAATCTTTTTGTCCCCCTAAAAAACCCATGTATCACCATTGTCTGTGAACATAACCTGCTTGGAACCACAATCCAAGACAACCTTATACTTTTCTAGGGTGCCCATACCAAGGATTATGTCAAACCCATGCATTTCAAGTGGTATAAGATCCACCTGAATGTTATGTTCTGAAAAAGAAAGAACACAGGAAGAACATACCTCCCGTAACACTGTAGATACAACTAACGGAGTTTCTAATAACAAGTTATTTTCTCTATGATTGACAGTCATATTGCAGTCATGAATCACTTCTCGAGTGATAAAGGAATGTGTAGCACCCGGATAAAAAAAAACACTTACATAGCAGGATGAAGACATATCAAAATGAAATAATTCCATCTGACCTATCATGACTTGTGGGTTGATCACTGCTTCTGGCTGATTCATAGCATAGAATCTTGTCATTGTTGGTTGTTGACCACTTGCCCGGTTGTTGGATGTGGATGAGCCAGCTTGGGATGCCTGTCCACGTCCTCGAGTGCCACTACTAAACTGTCATTTTTGATAGCCTTGTTGACTCTGCCTCGGTGGTTGGGTTACACTTACGTCTCTAACTAGACAGTCTTTCATCAGAAGTCCCATCTTCCCATATTTATAACAAACTCTGTTCACCCACTGTGGTCTAGACGGTCCTGTTATTGACATTGATGTTGAGTTATAAGCTCCCTCTGGTGGTAAACTACAACCTCTACCCTTGTTGTATGTCCACTGTTTCTGAGTGTTGAACCTCGGTTGTACTGTTGGTGCAGAAAACCTTGGTTTCTTAAAACTTTTGGACCTTTATCCTTAGAACTGTGTAAACACCTTCTTACTATTAGCTTGACGTTTCTCAGTCATGGACCTTTCTATCTGCCTAACTGACTCTACAAAGGTGGAAAACCTCTGTCTATTCTCTAGAGCAGATACTGGTGTGGTTAAATCAGCGTTCAAACCTTTCTCAAAACTATGAATCCTCTCCTCATCTGTAGCAACCATGTGCGGACAAAACTATAAAAGCTCCATAAACTTAGATTCATACTCACTAATGTTCATTGGCCCTTGCCTTATCTGCTCAAACTGAGAGATTTTCTCATCTATGTAAGTCTTAGGAAAATATCTACTAACAAACTCTCATCAGAACTCTTCCCATCTGACTTCAACACCTGGCCTTTTACCTTCTTATATGACCCACCAATGGCCAACACTCCCCTTCAACAGGTACACCGCATGTCTAACCTTCTCAGCTTCTGGGATATTAAGAATTCTGAAGGCCTTTTCCAACTCAGTCAGCCACAAGTCTGTGTCTGCTGGGTCAGCTGTACCAGCATATTCAATGGCTCCTACCCGGAAAAGCCGTTCAAAAGTCTTGCCAACTCCATGTCCCTCATTGTGAGCTGGTGACCTAGGTACAGGTGGTGGCATCCTATCCTCCATATGTGTCACAGTCGCCATGAACTGTCCAAATAGAGCATGGAAAGCTGGGTTTTCTAGTGTAGCTTGGTCAAGCTGGGGATGTTCAAGTACTAGTTCCTCTCTAGCCTGATCCCTTGCACCTCCTCCTAGTGCAACAACACTGCTTTCAGCAGCATGTTCTTCATGTGATCCAGTCATCTTCAAGATTTACTTCTTCTCCTGAGAGCATAATTCACTATAAGATAGAATGAAAGACACTAGAACATACTCAACAATCTTAATCATATGTCTCTGTAGACTCAGCAAACCTTAAGCTGTGATACCACTAAATTGTGGTGACCGTCACACAAAATCGATGAATAAATCGTTACAATTAAGCGGAATTAAACATAAGCAGCGGATTAACAAAAATCACTAAAAATTAAAACCATTTACAAAGAGATCCATTTCTAGAAACTCTTATAACAAGAATCAAAATATTATATATACATTCTGGTCCACAAAGTACATACCATGTACCTTCTTTTCTCGAGGATTACATACAACAGTTGCTCTATTAAATCTATACATAAGCAACATAAAACCTTGAAGCGTTCAATGCCAAAATCTCAGATCGATCATAAAACACTGAATATAGACTCCTAGGACCTGAGAGTATAGAGATGACACATAGGACTCATAATTACAAGATAAGACAGTCATTATCTTCAACTGAGATATCACTGTAGTCTCTGATGTTGTTGTCCTTCCCCTAGTGTATGGTTTCTGCCTCCTCGTCCGCGTCCACCTAAAAATGTTGGATCCCACGGGGGTGAGACAATTGAAATTGTCCCAGCGAGAGATATAACTCTCTGCCAAAAACATTATTATTGCAGAATGATAGAGATAAACTGAGCAGAGGAATCTCTATTGAATAGTAGGATTTAATCATTATTAAGTAGAATAGAGCAATATCATCTTTTAAAGCATTACAGCTATAAATGATAAAGCAGTATATCATTTATCCATTTTAATAAGGAATATGAAGAACATATATAACATCTATCCATTTAGGATACAGTAAGCAATGTAACATCAACAAATGATTTCCGTAATTTGTCCTTAAGCAAATATGCTACACGGCTGATTACATTTTACAATTATTCTTATGCCCTAAGGAAGTGAGTTGTACCGCTCAAATCCAACCTTCGATTACGAAACCCAAAGCCGGTGTCATACAAGATCAAAGGAAGAGCCGGACTGCTCGATCTCATCCGTCTCAATCAGTGCGAGACCCTAAGAAGGACCGCAATCTCTTGCTTAAGTGACCTCAGTCACAGGGTTAGCTCTCATAGGCTACCCATCCTCTAGCCCGCCTGGGTACTAGTCCCAACACTAGTAAATCTTAGCCACATGTCAGTTCACCATGCTCTCGGAGCCATGCATGCATTCATGCTCTATCACACTGAGCCATGGGCCTATTCACCATACTCTTATACATATCTTGAGTCTACAACCAAAGTTGCACTCTAATCCTCCTATTTTCGGCTAGGAGAAACCCCGCATATTCAACAATATACGCTCCAGATTAAACAACAGGAAAACGCATTTCACCATCACCAGCTACTAACGATGATGGATCTTTGGCTAGGGCTCTACATAATAATATTCCACTTGATTATTTAAGTACATTACCATATTCTTTTAGCATCAGTCAAGTTTTCAAACAAGAATTATTATGACAAATGCTACAAAGAAACAATACTCCTATATAGTACTTTTCAAAACTTTATGAAGCACTGGGATCTCAATCCCTTATCTCATTACTAGGAATTCACATCCCTCAACAACACCATCGTCATGTTTGCTAGATCTGGGTATTCAAACCCTTAATTCATCACTGAACATGGTTACCAGTATTAGGTAACTCTTACATCCAGGTCATCTGACCAAGGTATTCATGGTACTTGTTACACAAGAATTTCACATAGTTCACCATGCATAATCAACTTCTTGTTACCTCTCACTAGGCAACAAATAAAATAATGGCTCACAAGGCCCATTAACATCATAACTAACCTAACGGTCTTGATCACTTTCTCATCAAACGGTTTGAAGACCGTTAGACCTTAAACGGTCTAGATCACTTGCTCATCAAATAGTTTGAAGACCGTTAGACCTTAAATGGTCTTGATCACTTGCTCATCAAATGGTTTGAAGACCGTTTGGTCAAATCAGAATTGAAACTGATTGAACCTAAATTAGGGTTTTGACTTCAATTAATCTAGGGTTTTGAAACCAATTGAGCTAGGGTTATGAAATCAATTGAATTTGATTATTCGAATTCATTAGGTAATGAGATCAATTGATCCTTGAATCCATTGAAACCATTTGGCCTCTAACGGTTTGAAACTGTTTGACCTCTAACGGGATTGGTCACCAAACAATTTGAAACTGTTTGGTCTCTAACGGTTTGAAACTGTTTGACTAACACAATGAAACTGTTTGTTCTGGATATTCTTGAGGTTTGTGCTAAGATGATGTCATCATCATCAAGATTCAGACCTCTGATTTCTATTGTCATATAAATGATAAATTCAGCAATTATTCAAGAAGAAAATAAAAGATCAACATATGATGAGAAATTGAAATCGATAATAACATTGATGGGTTCAAGTTATATAACCCACCTTAAAAGTAGCTTCAAAGCTTCAAGCTTCACGTCTCTAATGGTGAATGAAGCTCCTTCAACTATCCAAGGTTCGTTTCCAACTCTTTGGATGCAAAAGATAGCCAAGGTTGAGCATTGGATAGAAGAGAGAAGAAAATCAATGTTGAAATCCGATTTCAACCATCAATTCAAGGTTGAAGGTGATCATGGAGCTTACCTCCAGCTTGGGGAACGTTTTCCTCCTACTCCTAAGCTCCTTGGTCGTCGGACAAAGCAAAGGAAAAGAAATTGTTTTGCAAAATATCCTTTCAAGTAAGGAGAAAATTGAGTATATGTAATTGATTTTCTAGGAGAGAGAAAGTAGGGGAAAATTTATCCACATTCTTGCCACATGCCCCCTCCCTTCCTTGCCTTCGAAGCCATCCTCCTTTCTCTCAATTTCCTTTCATTTATCCTTGAATTAAAAGCAACCAATTAAGCACCTTAATTAATATAATACTATTTATCCATTTTTAGTGGACATTACTTTTTAATTAACAAATGTGAGTGGGTTTCTTCACCTACTTAAGATATTTCGATGCTACTCAAGGAATTTGGATGTCCTTGCACTATAGGATTTCAAACACAACCTTTTTAGTTGATATGCACTTCAATACATAGATTTATTTTTGCTACAAAATAAATTAGGGTTTCATTTATGCCTATTTCTTGATTATTTTATTATCAAGATTATCTCTCCTCAAATGTGGTTCAAACAAGACGCCCCATTCTTTTTTTTTATCGAAATGATACCAAGAAATAGTAGGGACATAATAGAGGTGATATTTTACATATCCAACCCTATGTTTTGGGTAATTTGCAAGGTAACCCCCTTAAATTGGGTAAATTGCACTTTAGTCCAAAACAGGTAAAACATTGTTTCAACTTTATTCAAATAGGACCAAAATTGAAACATAAGCTTTCATTTAGTCTTAATTACTTTTCAAAAGTTAAAGACAATAATCTAAATGACTTAAGAAAAACTTGTTGGGTTAAGCCTTAACCCAGGTCAGGGATGTTACATGACTAGCCTAAATCATACACCCAAAAGAGAGCTAATCTAGAGTAGTTTGACTGTTAAATTTATAACTATACACTCAAGACCCCATAACTATTATATTGGGCCCGATGCAGTAGGTCGAATCATAGGGAAAAGTAACAATGACTATTAAGAGAATAGAGTCTTATCTCAGTTACACCAATCAAGAAGGTAGATTAAGATGGTTTTCTCTAGGGAACGATGTTACTTCAACCAAGAAAAATAAGCAATAGAAAGGTTATGAAAGAAAAACATGAGAACAAAAGAAAGCAAACATTTAAAAAATATGGATGGGAACTTGGATCGGGTTTCACCGACTAAGGTCTCTCACCAACATGCATTACTCACACCCTTTTGTATACCCTTAGCAAAGTCACAAGCAATCATCATATATGTTTATTCCCTCCTCTCTCGAGCTTAGGATACATCTAGATTATAAGATTGTCTCTCTCTCGAGATGGAAAACAAACAATCAGAAACATAACCATATGATCATTAGATTAAGCATTCCAAAATTCTCATGCATTTATGCATCTCCTTACCACTTGGATAAGATTAGTTATACTGTGTTGAGGCACTAACAATCAAACATCACAAGATTGTAGATAATCATAAAAGTGAAGCATTAAGACCAAGAAAATGGAGATAATACTTGCTAAGAACATATATATTCAAACAAATGCAAGTATATACATGTTGGGAGAGCCTTAGTGGCTACTCCCAACCCAAGCTATGAGTTTAGCCACTCAAGTTCATGAGTAGCATTATGGATTTACACAATTGGAGAGTCATCAAGGACAATGATGAAATTTATACACATAGATGAATAGATTTAGAAGGGAAGAGAAGGGAATACACCAACAATGATCTCAACAACCATGGTTGGTGCATGTTGCCTTCAGATATGGACTTGACGTGAGTAATGACAAATGAATGGTTTCCTTTCAAAGGATGAGTTGAGGATGATGGCGACAATGTAGAGTGGATGATGGGTGAGTGTGGAGTGCAACAACACTTCATCATCTCCTCATATATCACAACCCTCTTCACAAATGAAGTGTAGGTCTATTTATAGGATCTTCTAACCGACTTAAGATTCTCATCAGTTGTAGAAGGTGCAAAGATGGTAGAGACCACTGATGATGATTGGTAGTTGTCATCCCTATGATGGGGAGTTGTCTTCAGCCATAAAAATTTGGAGTTTGGTGACCGTAGATGCATCACAAGGTGCACTGGCTGTAGGGGATTTGGCTTTCATCGGTGGAAAATGATGTGTCCTTCTTTAACCACAGGGGTGTTGGGGTCAGTGAATATTGACATGGTGTGAGAATCATCAGTCGTTGAGGTGTGTAAGTGAGGAATGAGTGCAACCACTAACATGTGATGAATCTTAATAGTCACTAAGAATCACAACTGTGGTGACTTCCTTACTTTGGGTATCATTGACCACTGGGTACTTCAATCTGCTCCAAGTATAGCAAGAGTGGTGAACTTGGGTAACTCTGTCAGAAGAATAAAAACTATCGAGATAAAGAATGGTAAATATGGCACAATAATAATAAAATAAGCACACAAATATCCACAAAATTGGATGTTATAAGTGTTCTCACTAACCTCTACATTAAGGATGGTAAATTGCAAGTGTTCCTTTTTATATTTTGTGATAATATATTGTACAGACCAAAGCTTTCTATTGACCTTTTTAAAGGCATCCTGGAATGTGTTAATAATCTATGATCCAAAGTTGGAAGATGGAATGGAATTAATTTGTCTAAGGCAAAAAGAACGGTGATGATTCGATTTGTTCTGAATAGAGAAATCTAGTTTTCTTACAAATATAATTACCTAGCTTCATTTTGTAGAAATTCAAAGTCGTGTTGATTGGGTTCCTATGTGGATATAGAGGCCAAGAAATATCCTAGGACATGATAGCACAACCTCTCCATGGTAGAGAGTTGGGTCTAAAAAATTCATATAGTTGACAATGGAGATATACTTCTAGGAGAGTGAATTGTTTTGTTACTAATTTGAATCTCCTTAAACCTGCTAGATTAGGCAAAAATAGGTGAATAGATGAATGAGGTGGACCTTAGAGTGGAAGTTTCTAGAGCTTGGAGAATTATGGTGAGGATTTGTCTAGAGATGAGAGGTGTATACTATGAAACTAATGTTGGTGCCTAGTTCACAAATGTTGTAAACCTTGGGTGCCTTTTGCTAGTCATTTGGGATTCAATCCTTTGGGACATATTTCATTTTACAAAATGGAACTTCTACTCCTGTATAAAGTTTATGGGGAGATTACGATCATGAACAAGTTAATCAAGTGTGGCTTTAGCTTTGATCCGACCTGCTTCCTATGTAACAAATCTCCTGACACACATCTATGCTTGTTCTTTGAGTGTGAGTTCTACATATACCTATGAAATAGAATGGCCATGTATTGTCAATGGGGGAGCCTTCCACCTCATTAAATGATTGAAGCATTGCACTGTAATTTTAATAAAACTAGGTGCAACCAAAATATGAGAACTTTGTGGGGTTTTCTTGATACATCTCTTATATACAACATTTGGGGTGAGAAAAATGGTAGACTACATGGGAAAATGGCATGTGACACCCTTAGTATTTTTGATGTAATTACCAATAGTTTGTGTTGGTTTTCTAATCCTATTCCAATGGAACTCAAGGGTGTGGAGCCTCTTGTACTTCATAGTGGGGTCTTGAATATACTGGTTGTACTTTTGCTTGTTGAACCACTCATTTTCACATTTTTTTACTGAATTCAGGGCTTTCTACAAAGAAAACCTATTACATGAACTTAAGTGCAACTTGTCCAACAATTGTGCTTTTTTTATGCCTTTTTTACCTAAATTGTCCAATTGAATTAACTTGAATTAAATATACATTTTTCCTCATAGATAATTCAATTGCCTTTATCCATACAAATATGCATATCTTTTGAATAATAAAGATGGATAATCTTTATTTGATTTCTTTTATCACTCCTTCATTATTTTATTGACTTTTATTTGGAACTTTCCTTATCCACAATTTTCTTCATCACATTTTAATAATAACCATAAAATCAGAAAATCAAATATATCCTGCCCGAACAACCTCGCCGATTGGAGGAATCCTTCGGTGCCACATGGAAGTTGACTCGATCCACCAGCCACGCCTCACGACACATCGAAGATCCTCCACCTTTTCCTGAATCTTCTAGTTGGAAATCATGAACCCTAAAATCTACCTATAAATAGACCCCACACCTCTAAATTTTGAGCCCTTTCTGTCTCTCCTCAATCCAGAGAATGACTGTCTCCCTCATCCATTTTTCTACATGTGATCAGATGATCATTCCTCTAACATGAATCTCTCGCCTCTCTCTTCCTTCACATATATCCTATCTACCAATGATGGATCTCCATTGCGGGAAGCCATGAGGCGATTGAGACCCCAAAACACTGAAAAATAGGTCCTTTCGAGCTATGATGATAAATCCATGTCCATTTCTAGGCCCAAAGGTTTTCCAACATGAAAATTCTAATTTTTATCATTTCCTCAGTCATTTTCTCTAACAATAACCTTGACCGTCACTTTTCTTATTTGAGATGAATAATAAGGATGCAATACCATTTACTGGGAGAGAATTGAGTGCTAACACCTTCCCTCTCATAATAGGATCACTGATTCCAATTTTTAATTACCTTTTTTATTCGCCCTTTGGTGGAGTCAAAATCAGGATTTTTGTATTTTCCAACTGATTTAAATGCTGACCCCTATTTTTCCTAATCTTTCTAATAAAATCATACAGTGACTCCTAGCTTTATCAATTGATAATTTTGTTTAGATTCTTAGTTGTTTTTGTGACCATAGGATCCATGGGATATTTGGGGTCAAGTACAATAGAACAGAAAATCTGAGTTGCATTTTCCTTTTGGTCATCTCATATTTTGTTGATCGAATGAGGTTTGTATTTTTTGTCTATTTTTCTTTCTTTGTTCTGGTTTTCTCCAAAATCCATATCTTTTTCCATCAAAATGCTAATCGCGAATTGAAGCAATCCGCTGATAAATTTTGTTTCTAAAAAATGAAAACTTTAACCTAAGAAATTGGCAAAATACTCTATTCATTCAGCCAGAAAGAACTTTTTTCTTCATCATCACTTTTATTTTTCAACTCTTAATAAAGCTGGTGGAATACCCGTTCTGCTAAGGGGGGAAAATTCGTCACTCTAATTTTCTTGCTGCTTCAAGTTTTGGCAGTATGACAATGACCATGTATTCTATCAGTCAGGGTTAAACTCTTCTTCCCTTTGATGGTTTTTTTTGGCTTACCTTTTAGGATTAGCCTATACTTCCATTTTATGGTTAGGTTCAGATTTCCTTTTACTTAACTTCCCTCTATTTTACTCTCCCAATTTATTTTATATATTTATTTTTGTTTATTTTAATAAAAAATATTATAAAATAATAATTATAAGGAAAGAGAGACAAAAGGACAGAATAGGTCTACATGGCGAGCAAGATTTCTTCTTTCTTAATAATTGCATGATTTTTTACTTATGTACCTATCAGTTATCTTTATCCTCTATTATTGTTGCCTTGCTATATACGATATTAAAAGCTTACAGTTTTACAATGCACACTTACAAACCCATGTCCCATGAAACATGTGCCAGCAGTCATGTTGGATACCTAAAAATGGCGTGGGGGTTCCATTAAAGGTATCGACATAGCATTAAGATGGACGTTCAAAGGCTTGAAAACAATCCCCTCTCCAAGTCCTCACTGCAGATTACATCCTTCGTAGTCGAGAGATGTATAGGAAGCAGTACCAAGACCTAAAGAACATAGATTACCCCCATGATGAGCATCATAATGCCATAGATAAGATAATAACCAACCCCACTTATACAAATCATGCTTAAGTGAGGATGTAAAATCATATCTAAACACATGGGGAAAAAAGGTATTTTATCTTCTACATATACATCTCATGGTTACTTGTTCTAGAATATTCAAGATTGTTGCATGCTTTGCTAATTCTATGATTATTATAAGATTTATGATTTAGGATTGTAGTCATCACACATAGATTATTTGTTGTGTTCTAACATAATCATTTTTGACATAATCATATCAAAACAACAATCTCAAAATAACAATCTTATCAGTACAACATTTTTCAATCAACAATCTTATGATTTCACGTGATCTCAAACAATCTCAAAATAACAATCTTCAATAATCTAAAAGGATCCCTAATGATGCAAATGATCTTAATAATCAACAATCTTTGGTCCATAATATTTTCAAACTTAAAAATCTTTTAGTAATGTTCAACAATCCCAAGTGATCTCTCTCATCCAACAACTTCCATATGATAATCTTGATCAAATAATCATTCCAAGAAAATAATGTTTTTAGGGTTGATTTTTTTCCAAAACAAAATCAACATTACGTTAAAAAATGGAATCTTTCAAAAATGAAAAAAAAACCCTTTTATCTTAAAAAAATAAGAAAACTTCTTCATAAAAACTAATACTTATAAAAGAAAAAACACTTTTAAAACAAAAGCCATTTCTTTCAAAATCTATATCTAAAAAGAGAAATGTTTTCATAAATGTTAAAAACTGAAAATATTTTTAAAACAAAATATAAGTTTTTCAAAGACCAAAAATGGTCTTATTAGAAATTTCTTCAAATAAAAAATAAAAATCTTTTCATGATAGTGACACCTCATCACGCTAAATGAGATTACTCAAAATACAAAACACGATCATCTACTAATTAATCACATAGTCAAAAATGTGAAACAATTAAATCTGATTCCAACAATGTCAATAAACTCTAGAACATATACAAAAGGTTCATCATTCCACTCTCATATACTATAACAAGTATTTGCATATGGGTCCAAAGACCTCAGTCACATTATGCATACAAAAGATATTTCACATGTACGTGCCATATATTTACAAACATTTGCATAATACCAAAATCTCGTGTCGATACAAATATATCATCTAGAAAACACATCCCATACCAGGACCTGAGAGTACAGGGACGACACTAGGACTCTACTACTAACATCTATGACTAACATCTATAACTAACCAACCTTCTGAATCTATTGATCACCAGGTTGGTTCTCTTCCACAGCACGACCTTGACCTCGTTCCCCGCGACCACCTAAAAAAATGCGGTGACCCACGGGTGAGACCCAGTCCCAACAAGAGATATAACTCTCTCCAACATATATTGATTATAACATTAATTAACAGTAAATACATTGAGCAGTTAGGATATTGAATAAACAATATGAACAGTTTAAGCATACTAAGCAGTTAAGCAAATAAGTTGTAACATCAAGTAGAATTGTACAATTGTCATAAGTCTGCATCACGTAAGAACTATGTAGTGTAAAGACAAGACAAGGGTTAATCAACCAATGTGATACGTATTAAACCCAAGAAATTATACTACACGGTTGGTATTATATCTTTTATTATTATGCCCTGGCCCCCTGGGGAGTTTGAGTCATACCACTCAATGTCCAACTGACCACTGCGAAGTTCTATTCAGTTCCCTATAAGATCTAGGAGTGTCGGTATCCTAAGATCTCTTCCCCTCGGTCAGTACGAGTAAACTGCAGTGACATACCAGTCACACTGCCAATAGTGATATATAGTCAACCGATAACAACTAGTCCGTACTTGGTACAAGTTACAACACTAGAAAATAGGGTATACAAAACCCTCTAATCCGAGGTACAACCGTAGTTGTCCTCAATCACATCAAATATCTGAGTCATGACCATCGCCATCCTCCATAACCTACAATTGTGGATGACAAGGATATATCCTCAACTTGCCACCCCCACATACTCAATAGTATGCGCTCCGAGTTTCCATTGGGAATACTCGTTTCAACATCCAGTAAGTTCTGACACTGAACATGGCTCTACGACATAGGGCTCTACATCATTAAGGTTACACTTGATTAATTACTGGAAATTGAATGCATTAAGGCTTTATCATACAAGTGGACATTCAAACCCTAATTATTTTCTAACAAGAGTATAGGTATAACAACTTCAAAATATATAAAACATTTGAGATATAAATCTTAATCAGATTACCACATCTTTCATTCATTGCAAATTAACAGACCACACTTATCATCATACTATTGCAAGATACCAATATCTTATCACAAGTTCCAGGGTTTTAACCCTTATTGGAACATGAAGAGGATTTCACCTCAATCATGGCTTCAAACATGCCCAAAGGTCTTTAAGACCATCACATTATTCATAGTAAGGTTATCATCATCATTCCATACCTTAAACAAGGCTCAAACGATCATTAGCACATGTATGTCCATAGATTTTAACATGGCAAGGCACTATGATATTCAAATAACACTACATTGTGGTTTCAACATAAGAAGAGTGTAATTAATTATCACATTAATCATTCAAGAGGTATGATTATAACCAATCAACATCATATAATTACATTAAGGTTAGGTATAACAAGCTAGATCACATTGAAGTTAAACATCCACTTATTATAGTGATTTATCAAATATAACTATATAATGGCAAAGGTAAGACTACCAATTAATGGTATTGAACCATTGAATTATCTTCACTAGGATCCACATATAATAACATGTGATTTATTATAATCCATTGGATGTTAAAGCATCCAATATTATTCATTGGATCAGGTTCATTGTTCAATGTTATCAATTGAAGTATAGGTCTAACCATTACATCAATTGAACCAAGGAACCATTGGTTTAAGGTATAGTCAAATCTACAATTAAATTACTAATTAATCATATATGGTGATGAACTTATCCACCATTAATTGTGATCATTAGGTCACCATTGGTTTCTAGATTAGTAATACATTCAATTAACATCATCAAATAATAAGTCAATATCATCATCGATTGATAACATCATTAAAATACTTAGTGGATGATAATTAAATGTATAATTGAGTCAAAACCTGTCCTAAGGTGGTGAGCATAGGTTGTCACCATAAATTTGACACCCTTGATCACGAACATAAGTTGCCAAGATAGCAACACTATTGGTTGTTGAATGGTATCACAATCAGTTATGTGATAAGGAGGGAAATAGCTTGAAAATCCTAATTTGAACCATCAATTGTTTTGTACATAACACCATAGGTTGTTTCCATCAACCTGCCCCAGATCAGGTTACACCTTATAAATATTGTACACATGTTTACAGGTTCATATAGAACTGGAACAAAATAGGGAACACCACAAAAATTCGTAATTCTAAACAAGCATGGTTTCTCTATGCTTAGATCATCACATTCAAGCATAAACATGAACTAACAAGATTCTAATAAGTAATATCAGTGACAAATGTTATATAACTCACCTCTATAGAGTATATAGGATATCCAACAGCAAAAAATCTCGAGCAAATAGGGCAAGGAAACCTTGGATTCAGATATGAACTTGGCCAACTATGCAATTCTCTCCACAAACAAGCAATACCCTAGAAAAGAAATAAGAAGAAAAGAGTTTTGAGTTCTAGGGGAACTTTCACCATGGAAAACCATGGTTCCAACCTGGATAGATGTAGGAGGTAGAGGAACAAAGAATTAAACGGAGGAAATAAGGAAAACCTTACACTTTTAGGTCAATATCACAAGGGGGAAGCTTTATAGACCCAAAAGGAGAATCAATTTCAACCCTATAATCTTTTTCCAAGAGAATCCACACTTTCTTCTTCCTTGGGCAGAGAAAATCGCAGCTGAAAATAGGGAGTACGGAGCTTGGAGAAGGAGAGCAATAATGGAGAGGAAATGGCTCGTTTGGGGGCTTTTGAATAAGTATATGACACTTTAATATTAAGAAAAAGAAAAAGTTGCAATTCTAGTATATATCCAAGTGCCCATGGCTTTAAATTATTAAAAATATATAAGGACACACACACAAGCAGTTATCCCACCATCCCTCTAGACCTTCTTGTCTTTGCTTTGGCGAAATTCCCATCCAATCACATAATTCCTTAGTTGATAGCTACTAAAGGTAGCTCATCCATGAAGGGAAAAACCCTAAAATACCCTTGATAAAAACACCTTCAAACCATGGCTCAACTAGGAGCCCCATGGATCAAAAATCTCAATAATGATAATATAACAACTAATAAACATAATGTATGTGACAAATTGCAAAGAAAACCCGTCAATTGGGTGAATTGCAGAAAAGTCCAAAATGTACAGAAAATTGCATAACTTGCTCAAACCGAGTCCAAATTGGACCAAATTTGAAACTTAAGCTTGTATTATGATTTAAAAACATATAAAAAGGTTATATTGGGGTTATAAGCATTCAAATATTGTAATTAATCTCATTCAACGCATTAAATAAGTTCAAGGGCCTTATAACTATAAACCCCTAACAAGGATTTCGCCCTGTAATCCTGCACAAAAAGAGATGGGTATTTTCTACGCATCTAATTCTCTAGTTCCCATGTGGCTTCCTCTATTCCATGATGATTCCACAAAACTTTCACTAGTATTATATCTTTTCTCTTCATCTTTTTCACCCTTCTATCCATGATCAACACAGGACCCTCAACATAGGAGACATCCTCATCTAACTCAACCTCTACTGGTTGGATTCTCTGGTCAGTATCTGGATGGCATTTCCTCAACATAGAGATGTGATAGACATTATGCAATCTATGTAGCTCTGGTGGTAGCTCCAACTTATATGATACCTTTCCAACATGAGCTAGGATAGGGTATGGTCCCATAAATCTAGGAGCCAACTTACCCTTCTTTCCAAACCTCAACACACCTTTCAATGGAGAAACCTTAAGATATACTCTATCTCCCACTTGGAACTCAAGTGGTCTACGTCGGTTGTCTGCATAAGATTTCTTCCTATCTTGTGCTGCTTTCAACTGTTGTTGTATCACTTTAATCTTTTTTGTAGTATGTTGTACTAACTCAGGACCCAAAAGTTGATATTCACCTGTCTCATACCAGCAAAGAGGAGATCGACATTGTCTCCCATACAGAGCCTCATAAGGAGCCATATCTATGCTTCTTTGATAGCTATTGTTGTATGCAAACTCTATCAGAGTTAGATGTACATCTCAACTTCCAAGAAATTGCAGCACACATGCCCTCAAGAGATCCTCTAAAGTTTGAATAGTCCTTTCAGACTGGCCATCGGTCTGCGGATGAAAAGTTGTGTTGAATCTCAGCTGTGTTCCCATTGTTGAATGTAGACGCTCCCAAAAATGACTTGTAAACTATGGACCTCTGTCAGAAACTATAGTCACCAGAATGCCATGCAAATGGACTATCTCATCAACATATATTTGTGCCAATTTCTCTATTGTAAATGTCATCTTAACTGGCAGAAAATGAGCTGACTTAGTCAATCTGTCTACTATCACCCATATGGAATCATGACCCTTGGCTGTCCTAGGAAGACCAACCACAAAGTCCATAGTAATATGATCCCATTTCCACTGTGGTATTGGCAAGGGTTGTAATGTTCCTACAAGCTTCTGGTGCTCAGCCTTCACCTGTTAACAAATTGGGCATTTGGCAATGAACTCTGCCACATCATGCTTTCGACCTCGCCACCAATACATGTCCTTCAAATTTTGGTACATCTTGGTACTTCTAGGATGCATTGCATACATGGAGGAGTGAGCCTACTCAAGTACCATCTTCCTCAACCCATCAACATCAGGAATTACTATCCTATTCTGGTAACAAATTGTACCATCATCTGCCTCGTGAAAGCCATCATACTTTTCACTGCCAATGCCTGATTGGATATTCTGTATCATAGTATCATTTTGTTTTGCATCATGAATTTGTTATCTCAAGGTAGGTTTCACTTGTAACTGTGCCAACAATCCTGCCTGCAAGGAAACTTCTAGTTGTACATTCATCTGGAGAAGAGACACTAGCATATCTCTCTTATGGCACATCAAGTAATTTAATTTTGCATTATCTACTGTTGATGATGAAGATGACTTTTGACTCAATGCATCAGCTACCACATTAGCTTTCCCGATGGTAGTCTATTGTGCAATCATAATCCTTAATCAGCTCCATCCATCTCCTCTGCCTCATATTCAACTCCTATTTTGAGAAAATATACTGTAGATTCTTGTGATCAGTGAAGATCTGACACTTTTCTCCATAAAGATAGTGTATCCAGATCTTTAAGGCATGGACCATTGCTGCAAGCTCCAGATCATGTGTTGGGTAATTCTCCTCATGTTTCTTAAGCTGCCGCAAAGCAAAAGAAATCACATTTTTATCCTGCATTAACACGCATCCCAACCTGTTCTTTAAAGCATCACAAAATACAATATAGTCTTTCCCTTGCTCTGGCAGTACTAACATCGGTGCACTAGTCAACTTTTCTTTCAAAAGCTGGAAGGAATGTTGACACTTGTCATTCCAAACAAAAGGAGCATCATTTCTTGTTAACCTAGTTAGGGGTAATGCTATAGAACTGAAGTCTTTGATAAACCTCATGTGGTAACCTGCCAGACCTAGGAAACTATGGATCTCTATCAGTGTCTTTGGTTGTTCCCATTCTAGTACAAATTCCACTTTTTTGGGATCAACACAAATGCCTTTTGCAGATATAACATGGCCCAGAAAAGACACTTCAGATAACTAGAATTCACAGTTGCTAAACTTAGCATATAGTTGATGTTGCCTCAACAATCTCAGTGCCTGGAGAAGGTGTTTCTCATGTCATTGATTATCCTTGGAGTATATCAAGATATCATCTATGAACACAACCACACACTGATCAAGATAAGGTCTAAACACCATATTCATCAGATCCATAACAGTTGCAGGTGCATTGGTTAGCCCAAATGGCATAGCCACTAACTCATAATGACCATACCTAGTCCTAAACGCTGACTTGGATATGTCATCAACATTAATTATCAATTGATGGTAACCTAACCTCAGGTCTATCTTTGAAAACATGGTGGCACCTCTCAACTCATCAAAAAGATCATCAATCCTCAGCAAAGGATACTTATTCTTTATTGTCACCTTTTTCAACTTTGTATAGTCTATACATAACCTCATTGACCCATCCTTATTTTTAACAAACAACATGGGAGCACCCCAAGGGCAAGTGCTCGGTCTGATAAAACCCTTCTCTAACAATTCTTGTAGCTGTTTCTTTAACTCCTGCATCTCTGTTGGTGCCATCATGTATGCTGACTGTGCTATGGGTTGTGTTCCAGGAACAAGATTGATCTCAAACTCATTCTCTCTAGGAGGGGGAATGCTAGGAAATTCCTCACGAAATACATCCTCAAATTCTCGCACCACTAGTACCTCCTGGATACTAGGACCTACCACCTTGGTATCCATAACATGAGCTAAGAAAGCCTCACATCCTTGTCTCATCAGTCATTCAGCTGTCATGCATGACATCAAACATGTAAGAAGAATATTTCTATCACCCTGAAAAATCCACTGTACATCTCCATCATGTAATGTCGCCATCTTAGTACTACAGTCCAAGACTACCTTATATTTTTCTAAGGTATCCATTCCTAGGATTACATCAAAACCATGCATGTCAAGTGGTAAAAGATCCACTTGAATGTTGTGTCCAGAAAAAGAAAGAACACAAGAACGACACACTTCTCACAACTGAGTAGAATCAACCAAAGGAGTCTCTAGCCGTAGGCTATCAGATCTAAGGCTAATAGGTAGATAACAACTATCTATCACCTCTCTGGTGATAAAAGAGTGTGTTGCACTCAGGTCTAGTAACACATACACGAAACAAGAAGTAGACATATCAAAATGAAATAACTCCATCTGAATTGTCACGACTCGTGAATTGACCACTGCTTCTGGTTGGGTCATGGCATAGAACATTGCTATCGCCTGCTGTCGTCCACATCCTCTACTTGCTTGTCCAGAGGATCCTTCCTGGGATGCCTGACCACGTCCTATGCCATTGCCACTACTAAATTGTCGTTGTTGTGGACCTTGTTGACTTTGCCTTGGCTGCTGAGTCACCTCCTCATCTTTCATAGGGCAATAAGGTCTTGTATGCCCCACTTTCCCACACTTGTAACATGTTCTGGTGTCCTGATATGGCCTAAATGACCCTGTCAATGAAACAGATGAGGTACTCCAGGCTCCAGTCGGTGGAAAATTGTGACCTCTACCCTGACTCGGGGTCCACTGTGATGGTACATGTGATCTTGGTTCAGTGAAGGTTGACCTTGGTTGTGAAAGTGGTGGGAAAAACCTTGGCTTCTTAAAGCCTCTAGATGATTGCCCTTGAAACTGCATAGGTCGCTTCTTAGCATTAGCTTCATGCTTCTCTATGGCATACCTCTCAATCCTCCTGACATATTCTACAAAGGTGGAAAACCTTTCCCTGCTCTCCAAGGTTGATGTTGTAGTAGTCAACTCCGTACTCAGACCCTTCTCAAATCTCTAAATCCTTTCCTTGTATGTTGCTGCCATGTGAGGGCAGAACCTCAGAAGTTCCATAAACTTTGATTCATACTCATTGATAGTCATAGCTCCCTGGCGAATCTTCTCAAACTGAGAGATTTTCTCATCTAGGTAGCTCTCTGGAAAATATCGACTAACAAATTCCCTTCAAAACTCCTCCCATCCTATCACAACTCTTGGCTTTTTCTCCTCTTCTATGGCCCACCAGTGACCATCACTACCCTTCAACAAGTATACTACATGCTTAACTTTGTCTTCTTCAGTGATGTTTAGGATTTTGAATGCCTTTTCCAGCTCAGTCAACCACATGTCAGCGTCTGCTAGATCAGAAGTACCTACATATTCAATTTCCCCAACACGTCTAAGACGTTCAAATGTCTTCCTGACACCTTGGGACTCCACATTGGAGGTGGCTGCCCTAGCTGGAGGTGCTGGCGCTCTGTCAGCAATATGTGTAATTGTGGCCATCATCTATCTAAACATAGACTAAAATTCAGGATTGGCCATCATTGTCGGGTCTAGACGAGGCATTGCGGGCTTCTCTGGCCCTTCTTCTGGCATTCTCTCATCACGTGCCTGCCTACCTGCACCTCCTCCTGGTGCAACATAACTACTCTCAACATGTTCTTCATGTCCTCCAGACATATCTGCATAAGCATAAACTATGATCAGATATGTTGGATACATAAGAACAAACTCAAACCTAAGTCCTATGTCCCTGTAGACTCAGAAAACCTAGAGCTCTGATACCAACTTAACGGTGACACCTCATCACGCTAAACGAGATTACTCAAAATACAAGACACGATTATCTACTAATTAATCACATAGTCAAAAATGTGAAACAATTAAAACTAATTCCAACAATGTAAATAAACTCTAGAACATTTACAAAAGGTTCATCATTCCACTCTCATATACTATAACAAGTATTTGTATATGGGTCCAAAGACCTCAGTCACATTCTGTATACAAAAGATATTTCACATGTACATGCCATATATTTACAAACATTGGCATAATACCAAAATCTCGTGTCGATACACATATATCATCTAGAAAACACATCCCATACCAGGACCTGAGAGTACAAAGACGACACTAGGACTCTACTACTAACATCTATGACTAACATCTACAACTAACAAACCTTCTGAATCTGTTGATCACCCGGTTGATTCTCTTCCACAGCATGACCTCGACCTTGTTGCACTCGACCACCTAAAAAAATGTGGTGACCCATGGGTGAGACCCAGTCCCCGCGAGATATATAACTCTCTCCAACATATATTGATTATAACATTAATTAACAATAAATACATTGAGCAGTTAGGATATTGAATAAACAATATGACCAGATTGAACAGTTTAAGTATACTAAGCAGTTAAGCAAATAAGTTGTAACATCAAGTAGAATTGTACAATTGTCATAAGTCTATATCATGTAAGAACTATGTAGTGTAAAGACAAGACAAGGGTTAATCAACCAATATGATACGTATTAAACCCTAGCAATTATACTACACGACTGGTATTATATCTTTTATTATTATGCCCTGGGGAGTTTGAGTCGTACCACTCAAAGTCCAACTGACCACTACGAAGTGCTATTCAGTTCCGTATAAGATGTAGGAGTGTCGGTATCCCAAGATCTCTTCCCCTAGGTCAGTATGAGTAAACTGAAGTGACATACTAGTCAAATTGCTAACATTGACATATAGTCAACTGATAACAACTAGTACGTACTTGGTACAAGTTACAACACTAGAAAATAGGGTATACAAAACCCTCTAATCTGAGGTACAACCGCAGTTGTCCTCAATCACATCAAATATTTGAGGCATGACCATAGCCATCCTCCATAACCTACAATTGTGGATGACAAGGATATATCCTCAACTTACCACCCCCACATACAAAATAGTATGCGCTCTGAGTTTCCCTTGGGAATACTCGTTTCACCATCCAGTAAGTTCTAACACTGAAGATGGCTCTACGACACAGGGCACTACATGATTAAGGTTACACTTGATTAATTACTGCCAATTGAATGCATTAAGGCTTTATCATACAAGTGGACATTGAAACCCTAATTATTTTCTAACAAGAGTATATGTATAAAAAATTCAAAAGATATAAAACATTTGAGATATAAATCTTAATCAGATTAGCACATCTATCATTCATTGCAAATTAACATACCACACTTATCATCATACTATTGCAAGATACCAATATCTTATCACAAGTTCCAGGGTTTTAACCCTTATTGGAACATGAAGAGGATTTCACCTCAATCATGGCTTCAAACATGCCCAAAGGTCTTTAAGACCATCACATTATTCATAGTAAGGTTATCATCATCATTCCATGCCTTAAACAAGGCTCAAAAGATCATTAGCACATGTATATCCATATATTTTAACATGGCAAGGCACTATGATATTCAAATAATACTACATTGTGGTTTCAACATAAGAAGAGTGTAATTCATTATCACATTAATCATTCAAGATGTCTGATTATAACCAATCATCATCATATAATTACATTAAGGTTAGGAAGGTATAACAAGCTAGATCACATTGAAGTTACACATCCACTTATTATAGTGATTTATCAAATATAACTATATAATGGCAAAGGTAAGACTACCAATTAATGGTATTGAACCATTGAATTATCTTCACTAGGACCCACATATAATAACATGTGATTTATTCTAATCCATTTGATGTTAAAGCATCCAATATTATTCATTGGATCAGGTTCATTGTTCAATGTTATCAATTGAAGTATAGGTCTAACCATTAGATCAATTGAACCAAGGAACCATTGGTTTAAGGTATAGTCAAATCTACAATTACATTCCTAATTCATAATATACGGTGATGACCTGATCCACCATTAATTGTGATCATTAGGTCACCATTGGTTGCTAGATCAATAATACATTCAATTAACATCATCAAATAATAAGCAAATATCATCATCGATTGATAACATCATTAAAATACTTAGTGGATGATAATTAAATGTATAATTGAGTCAAAACCTATCCTAAGGTGGTGACCATAGGTTGTCACCATAAATTTGACACCCTTGATCACGAACATAAGTTGCCAAGACAGCAACACTATTGGTTGTTGAATGGTATGACAATCAATTATGTGATAGGGAAGGAAATAGCTTGAAAATCCTAATTTGAACCATCAATTGTTTTGTACGTAAAACCATAGGTTCTTGCCATCAACCTGTCCCAGATCAGGTTACACCTTATAAAGGTTGTACACATGTTTACAGGATCATATAGAACTGGAACAAAATAGGGAACACCACAAAAATTCAACATTCTAAACAAGCATAATTTCTCTATGCTTAGATCATCACATTCACGCATAAACATGAACTAACAAGCTTCTAATAAGCAATATAAGTGAATAATGTTATATAACTCACCTCTATAGAGTAGGTCAGATATCCAAAAGCAAAACTATCAAGCAAATAGGGCAAGGAAACCTTAGATTCAGATCTGAACTTGGCCAACTATGTAATTCTCTCCACAAACAAGCAAAACCCTAGAAAAGAAACAAGAACAAAGGATTTTTGAGTTCTAGGAGAACTTTCACCATGGAAAACCATGGTTCTGACCTAGATAGATGTAGGAGGAAGAGGAACAAAGAATTAAATGGAGGAAATAAGGAAAAAATTATACTTTTAGGTCAATATCACTAGGGGGAAGCTTTATAGACCCAAAAAGAGAATCAATTTCAACCCTAGAATTTTTTTCCAAGAGAATCCCCACTTTCTTCTACCTTGGGCAGAAAAAATCACAGCTGAATAGAGGGAGTACGAATCTGGGAGAAGGAGAGAGATAATGGAGAGGAAATGGCTCGTTCGGGGGCTTTTGGATAAGTATATGATACTTTAATATTAAGAAAAAGAAAAAGTTGCAATTCTAATATATATCTAAGTGCCCATGGATTTAAATTATTAAAAATACATAAGCACACACACACAAGCAGCTCTCCCACCGTCCCTCTAGACCTGCTTGGCTTTCCTTTGGCGAAATTCCCAGCCAATCACATAATTCCTTAGTTGATAGCTACTAAAGGTAGCTCATCCATGAAGGGAAAAACCCTAAAATACCCTTGATAAAAACACCTTCAAACCATGGCTCAACTAGGAGCCCCATGGCTCAAAAATCTCAAGAATAATAATATAATAACTAAGGAACATAATGTATGTGACAAATTGCAAAGAAAACCCCTCAATTGGGTAAATTGCAGAAAAGTCCAAAATGTACAGAAAATTACATAACTTGCTCAAGCTGTGTCCAAATTGGACCAAATTTGAAACTTAAGCTCATCTTATGATTTCAAAACATATAAAAAGGTTATATTAGGGTTCTAAGCATTTAATTATGTTAATTAAGCACATTCAGCTCATTAAGTAAGGTCAAGGGCCTTACAATGATAGTGACACATCTTTTCCAAAAAGAACAACGCTTCAAAGAACAAATATTTTCACAAAAAAAAAATCTTAAAAGTCAATCTTTTGCAACAAAAATTTCAAGGAACAAATATTTTCAAAAGAACTATCTTATTATAAAAAATAAAGAAAAATCTTAGTTCTTTTCAAGGAAAAAACTAACAAAAGTTAATCCATCTTTCACAACCTCATCAAAGTTGAAAAGATAAAAAAGGAACATTTTCCAAACCAAACAAAGTTTAACATTCTTTTTCAATAAAATCAATAAATGTTGAAACACATTTAAAAAAAAGTTGGAAAATGTTATCAAAACTCAAATAAACTGAAGGGTTGCAGTCAGTATTTGGGGTTTATTTATTCTAGGGGTTTCTTTGCATGAAGCCTACAATTTCAGTTTATATAGAAATTAATATATAAATATTGGTGGAAATTTTTATTTTGCAGGTTATTTATGGTGTTGCTTTCTCTACACTATATCTAACACGATACTTACATTTTTTCTAAATGACTAATGTCGATATTGAGCAATACTTATATTTGTAAAACAAAAACTTTTTAGGATAACTAACCCTATAATTTTGTACTTTGTAGTTCAAATTGTACCAGTGTCGTATGCAACTCAAAAGCACTTTGAACCATCTAATCAATGAAATTAAGGAAGACCTCAAAAATATTCGACTAACAAGATTTTACCGTAAATACACTGGTTGTCTATAATATAAATATAGCAAACTTGAACACAATATATGGGATAATTTTATGAAATGCAAACATGTAGTAGAACAATGTTTGTCGAATTACACATTATATGTCACAAGGCATAGAAAAACTCATAAAATCAGTTCATGCAATAGTATCATAATTTTCTAAGTAAATGCAGAAGCCTGCCTGAGTAACACCATCCAAAGTGAGAGTTAACATTTGTTGCTCCACTGTGAACACAGAGTACGCTATACTTTTTGCTTATCATTTGACATGTGTACCAACACAATCTGAACTACCGGTTCAGATTAAATGGATGAAATATGTGGCCTTAATATGGCACTCCAGATCTTATGTCTCAGATGTATGTTCCAAATGGCACTCCAGATCTTATATCTCAGATGTATGTTCCAAACAACGTCCAGTTCAATCCTAGTCATACATAAACACTAAAAATCCACCCCTTAAATAGATAATTAGGTGTGTTAATAACAACGATTATATGGGATATACTTTGGATATATCTTTCGGAGGATCCTAGATCTGGTAGGAGTATAGGCTACTTTGTGTTCACACGTGACTAGCAAATTTGAAGACTCAAAGTAGACAGGACAAGGTATGGCATGCACTTCCTATTATCCTTCTACTCGAGCAACACCTCAGAGTTGAGTCCTCCTCAAGGACAACCAACTAGGTATAAGGCCACACAACTTGTTACTAAACCTCCTCAGGGTCTAAGGAACTCTTTTTCCTATTTTTAGAAGATAAGCACCTATATCATCGGCACATTGGTACCAGTAGCCTCATCCTTCTTCTAGGGTTTGGTTCCTCTAAAGGCAACTAAGTAACCACAAGGGTCATGCATGAGGCAACCGCAACCATCCACTTAGGCCGTAACATACTCAACTTCTCAGGGTTCCTCTTATCCCAGAGTCTAAGCTTCCAACCTTCTTGCTTGGGTCCTGCTCTCTCTCTCTCTAGAGCTAACCCTACAAACAACCTTACTACTAGAGGTCCTCTCCCTAAGAATGTGGATCAAGCTCACAAGCATACCCCTACATGGGTGAAACCTACGTTCGCTCAGGATTATCCAGAGCTCTTCATGCTTATCTCATAAGCTATCCATCATGCCCTTTAGGCCTGGGTTTTTCACCTACTGCCAGTACTATTAACGTACTATGGGTGCATACTATGCCATACACATATAAGCCCATAGGGTTTCTATATGGTCATCACTAACCTTATCAGTGAAGGAGTTATCCTTCATTCTAACATGCACGACCCTTCCTAGGTTGGGTCGCCCAAAAGGCACTAAGTCAACCAACCTCACATAGTTCAAACTATCATAGGTATCCAACACCAAAAGCATGTCAACCCACACACATGCTCGACCATGACATCCATCTCATCATGCCATCTCTCTCTCTAACCACCACTTAGGGTTAGGGTTAGCACCATCCTCAGAGGATATGCCAGGTCTCTACCTTTAATGGAGGTTTCTTCCTCTAAGACCTACTCTCTACCTCATCCTCTTAACAAGAAGGTCTAACCTCATGTCTCTCTTGAGGGCATGACAACACATGGCATACAACCTAAGCATGCAACTATTCTTTAGTTTGCGCTTAAACTATTAAGCTTATGTCTATGACATCTTATTTACATGTTTTTCATTAATTTGGTGGAGGATTCCTTAACCTTATCATACATACCCTGACATCAAAAGGGTGAGAAAGAGAGAGAAAAACCCTAAACCTTAGAATCTTAACAGAATTAGGGTCGAGAAGGGATGAAAATAGATGAGAGAGTCCTAAAGGTATCTTATTTTGAGTCAGATCCTAAGACATTAGCAAGGCAGTCACACAGATCTGGGAGTCCTCGTATTCTGACTAGCGGTGTAGAGGAAAATATTGCTAGCCCCCATACATGATCCTTTTCTAGACACCACTATGTTTCGAAAAATCCTCTAATAACTCCCTTGGGTTCTACAAAGATTGCAAAATTTAATAAATACTAAAGATTAAATGAGGAACCAATGCTCTGATACCAAATGTAACAACCCTGCCTCCCGGTAACCCCCAATTAAGGGAGTCCAAGAGGTCAGAGTCGTTATCCCAATTTCCCGCATCTAAGGTTTGACAAATAATCAGTAATAATTATTAAATTCTACCATGACTATACTGAAATCCGGAATAAAATAAAACTCTGTATACCTTTTTCAAAACTTGGATATCTAACATCTATCTACATTTGGACTCTATTCTAACTAATCCTCCTTGCGCTTTATTTCTTACTTTCACAATATGCCACTTTACTGTTTGACCTTTTCAATTTGTACCCAAACGCCGACAAAAAAAACATCGGTCAACATAAATGAATATGCCGGTATGAGGGGGAAACAATAATTGTGCAATTAGCTATAACAACATATTGCAAGCAATTATTGTTTAGTAAGCAAACTTTATACTTTAAACATAACTACTCAATCCATGCATACCCTAACCTCTGTGTTGTCCCTACAGTGGACTTGGATACTACCTCTCATATGGTAGATCCCAACTGACCCCCACGATCCTACCTAATAGGTAGATCAATACCTAGGGTCGAAGAGTCGCATGGTACTACCCATAGGAAGCCCACACTAATTCATGATATGCTAAGGAGTCGCATGGCACTACCCATAGGTATCCCAATCCTTGGCTCATGATAACCTGATGGTCCTACCTAACAGGTAGACCATGTACTAGGTCATCCTTTTCATCATTAGAAAAGCCACATAGGAGGACCAGGATCTGAGCTAGTCATGTACACATACTTATGGTGATAGCCATAGTCACTTTATACTTGCATGAAATAAAAGTCATCTAAGAAGTTATTTCCAAGCAACCGATAAAACATTCAGAAATCTCCGTGAAACTAAAGCGATTTAACCAAAAGTGTAACCACATACCTGATCCAGAGCAACTTGATGTCCAAGCAATATTATTCAAGAATAATCAAACAAGCAATCATCAATATCTTGAAATCAATGCATAACATCCAAGTGTCATTGTTTTATCCAAAACATTCTCAAGATAGGCTTGGATGCCATCCTAGGATTCTAGGCCAACTTTAGGGTTTCATTAGGGTTTTAGCCGCCATAATGCTTTTATCACGTTTATTGCTCTTTTAGATCACAAACCCTAATTTCAACATCATAAGCATAGTTGGATGTCAATTAAGTTTAATATATCTCTTTTACACCAAAACTACCATCTTTATCCTTTTAAGTCATGTCAAGATCATTAGTCCCAATTATCATCTTTAGTTTCTTTCGAATTGAAAACTCTCATTTCACTGTGGTCTAATTCACATATGAACTCTATTTATCGCTAATATGACATTAATCCACTAGGAAACCCTAATTACCAAATTAAGGGTATTTATCCACAATTATGAACTTTTATACTCAAAATAGCTTAGAATCATCAAATCTCAGTTCTATTCATGGATTTGAACAATTAAAGCCATTTAAGAATCATAATTACTAACATTAGGGTTTCAAGGCCCATTAAAGCTTATTTATGTACATAGAACCTTAAATTAATCAAACTACACATAAAGATCATCCTTTTAGATCTAATGTGTCCTTTTGTAATCAATAGGTTAATATCAACTTTAAAATTCACATAACCATTCCTAATTCATTAATCATCATTGATTAGGGTTTCTAATCAATTAAACCATTAAAGCTAGCAACTTTACATACTTTTTGAATTGCAAGCAGAATTAGGATCGAAATCTATTTTTAATGGATTTCTCACATTTTTTTGAGAAAAATACATATATTATATGCATTCATCCAAGATACCATTATTTAGATATGATTTTTACAAAAATTACTTACTTGGACCAATGGCAGGCTGCCACGTCAGCCTTTCTCATGCAACATGTATCCGGCCGAGATTATAATGCAATAATGTTTTTTCCCTTACTTAAGTGGCTAGCCCTTCAGCACGCAGAGGGACAGAGTCATCAAATGATGCTCAATCGTCTTCAACCCACAAACACCCTAGCTGCAACCGACCTGCAGCACTTCGCGGGTCCACCCCTTCCTCCCTAGGGCTCAAAACTTGCCGCCAACTGTCGCCCTAGCCCTGCCTCCCTCCGCCGCACCTAGGGCACCACCCAGCTCGCGACCCCGGTGGTCGGTTTCCAACACAACAACCTGCAACATGTGGTCGACGATGCAGCCATGTTGTTGTTGTGGAACATCATTTAGGGCATGTCGACATTGGCTAGACTTCTCTCTGGCTTCGTGGCACATCAAGCTTCCATCACAACCCCCCGGCTCCTCATTTCTCTAGGGTCACATTGCTCTTCTTTGTTAGGGTTTTTGGGTGAAAATAAGGAAGAAGGAGAGAGAGGGATGCTTGGGATCTTTGTGGACTCGGCCAAGGGTTCTATCCCTTATATAGAGGAGGGTAGCAAAGCCCTAGGATGCCCATCCACGAGGTAACAAACCCCTTTCCAAATAGGAAACCCATATTCCTTAATTAAGAAGTAGTCTTCTCTCTCTTAAAACTTCTTTAGTAATCCATGTTCTTTGGTTATTAGGAATTCAAAAATCATCTCTTTTATCATCTTTATGCTTGACTTTTAATCCATTGGCCATGAAATTATACTTCCTAATAGTAGAAAGTACCTCTTTTTTATAATCCCAAAAAATCGTTAGTTACATATCACATTATCCTCTTATTTTGTATTATCTGTATTTTCTCTTTCTTCTTATCAATTGGGACTCGTTGGACCCCAAGAAATCATAAGATTTCGAAATTCTTTTTTAAGGATGCTTATTATCCTTCTAGATGCATCCACATCCATTATTTCTCATTATCTTACTTATTTCATTATTAAAAGATTTCTTTTCAAGGATTCTCTTTATCTTTTATTTCCTTTTTTCTCTTTTCCTATTTCTTTCATTAGAAATCACATATAAATGAAATTTATTCAATTGTGGCCATTAATGCCACTTTCTAGAGATTTCTATGTATTTCTCATAAATACTTTTCTTAATATTCATTATCTTGTATCTTTCTCCATTATTTGGACTTTTCTTCTTTTCTTATTTTTTTATATCTATTATTGGATTAACATAATAATAGGAACCACGAAATTCTTACCAAAAGGGAGATTTGCAAAGAAATCCCTTCTTTGAAGCAAAGCATACAACCTTTTCAATTAAGTCTATATTCATAAAAACATTACATTTCAATTATGAAAACATATGCAAAATTGAGGTTGTAACAGTACCAGTGTCGCATGCAACTCAAAAGCACTTTGAATCATCTAATCAATGAAATTGAGGAAGACCTCAAAAATATCTTACTAACAAGCTTTTACCGTAAATACACTGGTTGTCTATCATACAAATGTAGCAAACCCGAACACAATATATGGGATAGTTTTATGAAATGCGAACATGAAGTTGAATGTCTGTCTAATTGCACATTCTATGTCACAAGCATATCGATACTCATAAAATCCGGTGCAATAGTATCATGATTTTCTGAGTAAATGCAGAAGCGTGCCAGAGTAACACCATCTAGAGTAAGAGTTAACATTTGTTACTCCCATGTGAACACAGAGTACGCTACACTTTGTGTTTATCATTTGACATGTGTACAACACAATTCAAACTATTGGTTCAGATTAAATGGATGAAATATGTGGCCTTAATCTGATACTCTAGATCTTATCTCCCGGCTTTATGCTCCAAACAATGTCCCGTTCAATCCTAGTCATAGATAAACACTAAAAACCCAGCCCTTAGAAAGATAATGAGGTGTGTTAATGACAACGATTATATAGGATATACTTTGGATACATCTTTCGGAGGATCCTAAATCTGGTAGGAGTATAGGCTACTTTGTGTTCACACGTGACTAGCAAATTTGAAGACTCAAAGTAGACAGGACAACCTTTTTCACCCAATCAACTTTCTCCGAATTGTCACTAAGTGTAAAGGGCGTAGCCAAGGGGGGCTACCGGGGCTAAAGCTCCCCCTCTCCCAATTCAAATGTATGTGTATAGATATTGGGAATACGGCATGTTTATTTATATTTCTGTGTGATTGTAGGTAATATTGTATTACTTACTGTGTCGGAACGTGGTACCTAGCGTGTGCATGTAGCCCCACAATCGAATCTCTACAGCAGCTATGATAATCTTTCACAAACAAAAAAACCAATTACTGACTCTTGTAGTCTTTTAGTATGATAAGTTATGTAACTCAGCCCACCTCACCAAAATTTTCTAGATTCATTGTTGTTCAGCGTGGTATCGGGAGATAATAGTGGGAGGTCCACGAGATCGCATATGTTGATGGAACTTCATATATGATACGATGCCGAGAATTAAGAACTATGAACCCTGTATCAACTGGTGAATTAGAAATGACCATAAATAAATCTGACCTGCAACAGTTCTAGGTTATACAGCCAGTCGCGTATATTATCGATCAACCAAACCAAAAGTTAAAAAATGCTATTCCAAACTTGTTCGTCGAAAATAGACTAAGGCACTCTATGACACGTACGTGATGGACGTGAAGTGCAAGCCAAGAAGCTTTTCTCTCTAGTATATGAAGATTCTGTTCACATTGCAACAATAAATATATGCTGCAATCATCCGGTTGACTCTAGTAATTAACATGCAGACTGCAAACCCAGTTGCTGGTATGAATCACTGGACGCAATTCGCCAGCATGAGATCACGCGAAAGTTTCGGATGGAAGCACACGAAGACTAGAATACCATAACTGATTACGCTGTCGATTAAAGTGCCAACAGGCAACTTACAATTAAACATTATACTAGGAGCCAATAACGATTAGGAACAACCAAAAAATAACAATCAAACAATGCGCTAGGAGCCAATAACAATTAACAAATAACCAAAGGTTCATTTGACCCGTCTGAGCTTTCATTTGACCCGTCCGAGCTTCCAACTATTATACAGGAGCAAGTACTACCTTCCAAGTGATGGGATTCGTTCTATCACTTTTTTATTTCGTTGCATAATGTGCTAAATTTGGACTCTTGCTTTATTATTTATATTGACATGAGGCTGTACACAAATATTCTGCAAATTTTCAGCGACAAGTAGTTAGATCAAATGATATGTACACCTAGAGAGAGAGAGAGACAGAGACAAAAATATGATCACTTTTAATATTGTTTATGTACTCCATGCTTTGTGACACTGACACCCACGCCCGGCCGACCCGCTTTAAAAAAGTTCCTTATAGTCTATTTCTTGCGCAATCCTTATCTTGCTGACAAAACCAATAACAATAAGCATGGTAAAGTGCACCTAGAAATATATACAACTAACCATGGGCCTTAACTGAGAAACATGCAAACATCAACGATTAACCGAAAATGTCCAAAGCCACATTTTGAATGTGATGTGTCGTCATGCAACCAAACAATTATGTACAACATAACACAAACTTTGAGTTGGTTAATGAGTAAGACTATGTTTTTTTAGTATTATAGTCGTTCACGCAACCTACTTACTCAGGAATTGTCAGTATACGTAGACACTTCATGGACATTCCTTTGACCCATTTTTTTCATCCATCGTCAAAGCCTCCACGCCTCTATCAGGATAGCTAGGCATCTATTTGCATGTATTGACTGTTAACGTGGCAGCAAACACTAAGATGCGGGTTTTCTAGATTGATGGACATTACAAACAGAGTTTGATATATACTGCATGTATTCAACGTGGAAGAATCATATCACTTCAAATCAAATGTTTGATTAAGAATGAATGGCCATAGAAAGTTTGGACTTGTTAAAAATTCTATGGGAAAAAAACCCAAATAGCACACTATTGTATAAATATTTACCAATATAGCACCTTCCACGACTTATTTTCCGAAGTAACACACTTTCAGACTAAAACGCCACATTAGTTGGCGTTTTACTGGTGCGGGGCAGAAAACGCCACAATGTGTGGCGTTTTCAAGATTCAGGACACAAAAGCGTCAGATTAGTTGGTGTTTTAATATAAAGCACCATAAATCCTGGCGTTTTACCGATTCGGGAAATGAAAGTGCCATATAGTCTGACGTTTTCCCTGAATACACCTCACCAACCAGGTTACATGGCAGAAAGATGCCACATTTCCTAGCATTTTCATTTATTCAGTGAATAGACCGATATGTCGCATTCGTCTGCCTTTTACATAAAACACCACTTTATCTTGCGTTTTACATTAAACATCAAGCGAGGTGACTTGTTTTGCTTGGTTACGAGGGGTAAAACACCACAGTATGTGGTGTTTTCTAGTAAACACCACATAAGTTGGCGTTTAACCCCTGGTTACCTCCCCCGAACCAGCCCGGCTTTCCTTTCTCCCTTGCTCCTCAATTCTTTCCCTTCACTCCGCCGCAGTGCTTGCGCAGAGGCGAGCAAGGGTCTTCCGCCTTCCGCAGCAGCCGACGCCTCCTCCTCCTCCTCTACCCCAACATGTGACCTGCTCTACCTCCTCCTCCTTCCTGCTCCGCCTCCTCCTCTCCTGCTCTTCCTCCTCCTCTCCTGCTCCGCCTCTGCCCCAACCTGCTCCTCCTCCTTTCCTACTCCTCCTCCTCTCCTACTCCACCTCCTCCTCTCCTGCTCCGCCTCTGCCCCAGCCTGCTTGTCCTCCTTCATACTCTACCCCAGGCGCAGACCTTCTCCCGCCTCCTCTTCATCCCTCTCCTCTGCCAACAATGCGACCTCATCTTTCTCTCCCTCGATCACCTCTTCTTTCTCTCCCTCGGCCACACCACCGCCACCACTTCTTCCTGTCGGCAAAGTCATTTTTTTGAAATATTAATGATCTATTTTTTTTAAAAGGACATCGAGATTAGGCTCTCTTGACGGTGAGATTAGGCTCTCTTCACAGCGAGATTAGGGAGAACTGAATAAAATGACTGAACAACTTCACATCCAAAGGTGGGAGTTGTGTATGTGTTTTTGCTAATGTTGTGTGAGTTTTAATGTATGCATTTATAAAATATAACTTTAATGGACTGTAATTTATTGGACTGTATTTTAAAAGGACTTTGTCCTACATGGACTGTTAATTATTTAGACATTATTTAAGTATGTCACGATATTTATTAGTATTTTTTATTTTGTACAAGTCTATTTTTGTGTGTGAATGATGTGTGTGAATGATGGTTTGATTGTGTATGTTTTTTATAATTAAATCATGAGAAGTAGTTTAAATATTCTAGACATGCATAAAGTAATTTATTTATCAAATTCGTTGAACAAAGTTATTTTTATATGGTTAGTGATTTTATCAAAGTCATTTGAACGAAGACAATTTTAGATCAAAATCATTTGAACAAATGCGGTAGCTATATGGTTAGTGATTTTAGATGTACTTAAATATATCAAATTCACTCAACTAAGTCATTTTTATATGGTTAGTGATTTTATCAAAGTCATTTGAACGAAGATAATTTTAGATCAAAATTATTTGAACAAATGCGGTAGCTATATGGTTAGTGATTTTAGATGTACTGAAATATACCAAATTTGCTCAACTAAGTCATTTTTATATGGTAGTGATTTTATCAAAGTCATTTGAACAAAGACAATTTTAGATCAAAATCATTTGTACAAATGTGGTAGCTATATGGTTAGTGATTTTAGATCTACTAAAATATACCAAATTCGCTCAACTAAGTCATTTTTATATGGGTAGTGATTTTATCAAAGTCATTTGAACAAAGAGAATTTTAGATCAAAATCATTTGAACAAATGTGGTAGCTATATGGTTAATGATTTTAGATCTACTGAAATATACCAAATTTTCTCAACTAAGTCATTTTTATTTGGCTAGTGATTTTATCAAAGTCATTTTACCAAAGTCAATTTTAGATCAAAATTATTTGAACAAATGCGGTAGCTATATGGTTAGTGATTTTAGATCTACTGAAATATACCAAATTCGTTCAACTAAGTCATTTTTATATGGTTAGTGATTTTATCAAAGTCATTTAAATAAAGACAATTTTAGATCAAAATCATTTGAACAAATGCGGTAGTTATACGGTTAGTGACTTTAGATCTACCAAAATATACCAAATTCGCTCAAATAAGTCATTTTTATATGGTTAGTGATTTTATCAAAGTTATTTGAACGAAGACAATTTTAGATCAAAATCATTTGAACAAATGTGATAGCTATATGGTTAGTGATTTTAGATCAAAACTTTTATATTATATATCTAACAAAAATTACTTCCATACAATTCAGGACTATGGCCGATACCTCAAGACATTTTGTCATACTTTATGATGGAAAACCCATGCCTATTGAAATATCTATGACATCTACTTATGTTGAATTTATGTCATTCATACATCATGTTCTTTCCATCAACTCTTCAATGCATGACATACATTTAAGTTACACCCTTCCAAGTGATTTAGGTCCAATGTTTAACTTATTTCCTACTCAAGTTGTGGATGATGATAGTTGGAAAGACCTACTCACTATCGTCTACAGGAGGCATATGAATCTTTATGTTAAGAAATTTGATATTTTGGGTGATGATGGAAAACACAATGTTGTTGAGGATGATAATGATGATGATGATCCAGATTATGATGATGATAATGATAATGATGGTGATGGTGATGATAATGATGATGATGATGATGATGATGATGATGATGATGACGACGACGATGATGATGATGACCTTGATAATGATGTAGAATTGCAACAAGTTTGTATATATGATAGCAATCATGATGTTTATGTTGACCCAAAAACCTGGAAGGATGATTAGGTGGACCATAACAATATGGATAACTATGAAAGTTTTAAAGTGGATGATTGCATTGATGACTTTGCAAACCCTTTAGACATGGGAGACAATGAAGTGGTTATAGGACAAGGTTTTAATAAAGGTGATATTTTTGAAAAAAAGACAGACCTCCTTGTAAAATTGTAGTCTTGGTTAATCAATAGTAATGTCCAATTTTGGACAGACCGATCAAATAATTGTTTCCTTACACTTATATGCCTGCATAAGGATTAATGTTCATGGAGACTTCATGCATGTGCTTCTAAGAGGGTTGGTGGGTTATGGAAAATAACAAAATACAATGATAAACACTCATGCCACAATGCAATTTTGTACAAGGATCATATGCAATGTAAGTCTTCATATATTGCAAGGATGATAATGCCTATGTTGAGAGAAAAACTAGACATGAGCGCTTGAGAGATAGTTGAAAAAGTGAAAGATGAGTTGTATCGTACCATATCCTACAAGAAGGCTTGGCATGCACGTAAGAAAGTCATTTAATCAATCTTTGGAGATTGGGAGACATCGTATGGGTCGTTACTTCTATTTCTTAGATCTGTTAAACAAGCTATTCTAGGAACTGTATATAATTCAAAAGCCAGTGAAACAACCCTTCGCCATCGATTTGAACGTGTATTTTGGAGTTTTGGTCCATCTATTGCAGGTTGGGCTCATTGTCGGCCAGTGATTAGTGTTGATGGCACATTTTTGTATGGTAAATATGGTGGGACATTACTTATAGCTACTGGCATTGATGGAAACAATGGATTGTTTCCCTTAGCTTTTGTAGTTGTTGAGAAAGAAAACAGTTCTTCTTGGGTGTGGTTCTTGAATTTCATGAAATATCAAATTCCAATTGTCTGACAAGTGAATGACTTTTGTGTTATATCTGATAGGATGTGCAACATTCATAAAGCTTTGGATGAGGTGTTCCCATATGCCACTCAACATAACTGTTTAAGACATTATATAGACAACTTTTATAAGAAATATAAGTCTACTGAACTATATAACTTGATGTGGAAAGTAGCTAAGGCGACTGAAGTGGTAGAGTTTGATAAACACATGAGTGCTATAAAAACCATTGAACCATCTGGTTACAGTTGGCTAATGCTTTTAAACCTAAGATTGTGGACTATGTCTTGTGATGGTGGTTATCGATACGGTACAAAAACAAACAATTACTCTGAGACAATCAATGGAATTTTAAAGCGTGCTCACAATATTCCCATACAAGCCCTCATATGTAGCACATATTATAGGTTGCTCACAATGTTCTTCAAAAGGAGGAATTCTGCAACATCATTAACTGGCCAATTCACCGTGAGAATAGCTTATAAATTGGAGAAGTTGGAGGAGAAGGCAAGGAAACATCACATTAGTTGGCGAGTAAATGAGTTACAATTCACTGTCAATGATCTGTCAGGCAATACTTATCAGGTGCATATTCTGCAAAATCCCTATCATTCGAAGTGTACTTGTGGTAAATCACAAGTTTATCATATCCCATGCTCACATGTACTGGCCTACACTAGTTTCATACACTATGAATATTTTTAGTTTGTCAGCAGTTGGTACAAGCTAAACAATTATAGGTTGACATATGCCCCTCAGTTTAGTGGAATCCCTGATAAAAGATACTGACCAGGGTTTGATCCAGCCATGGGTCTTGTATATCTTCTACCACCAGTTGTTACAACACGTGCAGGATGACCTAAGGTGAAGAGCAGGATGACTAATATGGATATTGATCCTAATCGCACTTCTTACAAATGTGGAAAATGTGGTGGTTTAGGTCATAATGAGAGAACATGTAAGAAAAGTAATGGTTAGAAATCTCTAAATGTAATCTTAGTTATCTACTTTGAAATCTCTACATGTAATCTTCATTTTCTAATTAGTAATCTCTATATGTAATATTAGTTTTCTACTTTGAAGTCTCTAGTTGTAATCTTAGTTTGCTAACTCGCATGAGGAGGGCGGGATGAATAAAATTTCCTCCTGACTTCTGTAATAGTACATGTAATAAACTATTAGATTCTATTTTGGAATACATTTCATTAACAAATCTTTATAATTTTATTGTATGCATTTAGTCATTTAACACATGTTGTGATATTTGTTCTTTCTTTGTATAGACATGGTGAAAGGAGATGATACATTGCATATTACATGCCACTCCACTGAAATTTCTAGGTGGGAGTTAATAGATGCAGATGTGTTGGGGTATGTTTGTACAACTGGGTTCGGATCAGTCATTACCCTTTCTAGGGTTAACTTTGATGCATCATTGATAACATCACTTAGTAGAAGGTGGCACTCAAGGTGAGATGAAGATCACACTTCAGGATGTTGAAGTCTTACTAGGTTTACATGTTGATGGCGATGCCGTTATAGCTCATTATCCTATAGGTCCTAATGAAGGTCAATTTAGTTCTTGGTCTTCCATGTGCGACCATATCTTAGGTTCACATCCAGAAGGGCTTGATCATGGGTCTGTCCAGTTGAGTTGGTTGTGTTCTACATTTACAAGCATTGACTTGGAGAATGTCGACAATCAAGTCAAACGTCGATACACAAGTGCATACTTGTTACACCTTTTAGGTTGCTTTCTATTACCACATGGTACTGGTAACAAGGTTCATCTTTGCTACTTGCCTCTTCTAGTGGATTTTGACCGTTGTGGTTTATACTCTTGGGGCAGTGCAGTTTTAGCATACTTATATCATCAGTTATATAGGTGTCGTCCAGGTTCTAGATAGAAATGAATATATGGGTGTGTGCATCTATTGCAACTGTGGACTTGGGAAAGATTGCATGTTGGTAGACCTGGAAAGTTGGACATGGGAGATGATTTTCAGTGGCCTGAACATGCTCCACTAGGCTATAGGTAAGTCATAGGAATATATAAATACTCTATTTTATAAAGTTTAATCTCATAATATTCTTATCATTGGTAAATTATGTGAAACAGATGGAACCATCTGATGGAGCGTGTACGTGTACCATGAGGAACTGTGACGTTCTACCTTAATGAGATTGATACCCATCAGCCAAGTCAGGTGAGAGTTTTAGTTCATTTCATTCTTAAATTTTACATAACTTTATTTGCAAAATATTTATTCTAATGTATTGTTATATTTATTGTTATAAATATTTAAATTGTTATAAATATTTAAATTTGCAGTTAATTTGGACACCATACAGTGTTGAACTGTTGGCCAAGTTGTCGCCTATATGTCAACAAGGTAGAGACATTTGGATGGAACGTGTACCAATGATCTCTTCTACTATAATGGAGTGGCATGCTCCTGATAGAGTACTAAGACAATTTTGTGCTCACCATCAACCACAGCCCCAAGACCTTCCTATATATCATAGGATTGATGGTAGAGGGTGTAGCAGCAATGACTGGTTGGTCCAATATAGCACAAATCTAAATGCATGGAATGACAGATGTAATAGTATAGTTCAACTTCCTGATCCTTTGACTATCGAGCAGCCCCGTACATGGTACAAACCTGAGTACCATTTTCAACAACCAGTTGATCCACCTACTTAGTACTATCCTCGTGGATACATAGAGCGAGATTGTGTAAGTATACATATATATTTTTATATCTATCTATCTATATATATATATATTTATGTAGATCTAAATGTTGAAATGAAATCAATTTTAATTAACATTCATTGTGATAGGTCCAAACACATGTGCAAATATAAGAGACACTACAAGAATTCACACAAGAGACACCTGTTGATGATTGGTTGACAACAAGGGATACCATATATAAAGTATAGAATGCATGGTTTCAGCAAATGCCTATCCACATGCATCCAAATCAGAGTATAGCTCCTCCTACGACAACATCAGTTGATGCCACTCCTTTTGCAACTTCTGTAACAACTGGACACTTTACACCACAAGGGCATTCTACTACACCATGTTGTTCTACAACTACTGGACACTTTACACCACAAGGGCATTCTACTGCACCTAGTTTTTCTACAACAACAAGCGACTCCTTGCATGTAGGAGATTCTACATATGCAAGACAATTTCCTATTGGTACTCCTTCATTTCCTGGAGATTCTACATCTGCAAGACAATTTCTTGTTGGTACTCCTTCATTTCCAGGAATGTTCTACTCTTATTCATCACCACCATCTGATCAATCTGGGATTCCTTCTACTTTATCATGGTCTCAACAAAGTTTTAGTCTGTCCTGAGGCTTTGACCAACACAAGCCTTTTGATCCATTTTCACCACATGGACCACCACCTAGTTGGTTACAGGGTCGTCACACAACCATGTTTGGATCACCTCCACCATCTTGGAATATTCCTTTCACTCGACCTCTCACACCACCACTTCCTATGAGTAGGCCTACACGTGGAGCTCAAACTACACAGTTGAGTCCAATCCAAGATTCTCCAAACATAGAGCAACAATCTGGTGACCAAACCTAAGGTTTAAAGAGTCAAAAGTGACAGGTATTAATTCTTTCAAATATTTTTATATTGTAAATAATATATTGTATTGTTAACTATAGTTTAATAATTTGGTCACATATTTATTTTATTTTGATTGCAGGATTGAACTTCTTTGTTGCAGCATCTAAAGATTACTTGTCATTTCCAAATATTCTAGATTTCCTAGTTGAATCATGTATCTTTCTTAAATGCATTTAGACTAATGTTTTTTTTGTTGTTGTTCTATGTTGGATCATTTTTATTCACAATTTACCTTATTCCATTTTGGACATATTTCTATCATATTGTAATCATAATCTAGCTTTATGTGTTGGATATTTAAAAATTTAGAACATGCAGCAAATACTATATGAATATGTGTTCGATATTTAGAAATTTAGAACATGCAACAAACACCATATGAATGCGTGTTTGATATTTAGATAATGTGGCAAATACCATATAAATATGTGTTGAATTTTTACAAATTTAGAACATGCTTGAACGTACAATGCAGCAAATACATTAAAAGCCAATTAATTTGGCATATATTGTGAACAACAATAAACACGCCAATGAAAACGCCAATCTGTTTGGTATTTAGGGCCTACAACCATGAAAATGCTAGTCTGTTTGGTGCTTTTCGGTCCTCCAGCACAGAAACGCCAACTAAAGTGGCGCTTTAGTTTAAAATGCCAATTTATTTGGCACTTTTACTTGGAAATGCCAGATTATTTGACACTTTTGTGTCCTCTGTACATTAAACGCCAACTGGTTTTGATGTAGGAATATTTGCGGCCAGCATTGAAGATAAAATAGCAAGTATTAAAGACAAATCCCAGTTTGTCAAGAATTTCCAAAACCGGCGTCCGACGTCAGAAAAAACTCTGTAATACCTTTTCGGAAAGGGAAACGGGCCAATAAATGTAAATCACTGCTTCACCGTGAGATATACCCTCAAAACGGGATTCGAGTCCATTTCAGCCTCAAAAATAGTAGTTTTGTATTTTTAACAATTTCTTTTTCTTTTGTTTTAATTCTATTAGGAAAGTAATTGCATTAGGGTTAGGATCATGGTTTTCCCTACTTATATAAATACACCCTCAGTTGTAGTCATCAAGGCATCTCTTATCATTTAATCAAATTCAAGAGTTTCTCTCTTTCCTGGTGGATTCCGGGTTTATCAACTAAGTTTGTCGTTTGCAAACTTGGTTATTCTTTTAGGCTTCTAGCGCTTGCTAAACCCAGTTCTTCTGACTGCGTCAGGTGGTATCAGAGCAGGTCTCTCTTGTTCTTTTTTTCACCTCGGCCATGAGAGACGAAGCTTTAACCAAGGTGGATTTTGAGAGGATGATTGCGACTTTTACCACGACTCTCACTAATCTGACCAAATAGATGGATGCCTTTACGACAGCCCTCACAACCGACATTAATGTAAATGCCAACAACCATGGAAACCGATGAGGGTACAAGAGAGAGGAACCATACAGGTTCGTGTGAGGTGGCAACAACAACAACTCGAGTTCTGAAGAAGTAGAAGAAGTCGAGGAGGAAGAACCGGCAAGCCAAACAAATCAACAGAATAACCACGATTATCGTGTAAAGGCTGATATTCCCTTGTTCTATGGAACTATGGGAGTAGAAGAATTCCTAGATTGGCAGATCGACGTTGATCGCTTCTTCGACGTGATGAGTGTCCCTAAAAACAAACAAGTCAAGATGGTTGCGATCAGGTTGAAAAGTATGGTCACTGTATGGTGGGATAGACTTGTCCTTCAAAGGCAACAACAATGCAAAGGACCAGTTCGAACATGGCGGAGGATGAAACAACTCATGCTAGAGTGGTTTCTCCCTGAAGATTATGAACAAATCCTTTACAAGATGTACATCGAGTGTGTTCAAGGAAGACGAACGGTGATGAAATATACAACTGAATTCCTCCGTTATTCTGAACGTAACGAACTGGGTGAATCGGAGAATCAAAAGGTGGCTTGATACATCAGCAGATTAAAGGGTTCGTTGCAAGAAAAGATAGGTCTACAAACTGTTTGGACCATGACAGAAGCATCCAGCCTAGCTCTGAAGGCTGAATTGATGGAGAAATCCCCCCAAAATTTCTCATCTTTTAGGAAAGTTATTCCCCAAAATAATTTTGAATGAACAGGTGGAAGGGAAAAAGTACAACAACCAAAGATCTGATCTCTGAGTCCAAAGAAACTAGCAGTTATAATGGTGCACAGAAGGGTAAAGCACCAGTGCAGAAGAAAGACAAACCGTATGCTAAACCTTTGGGAGATACACGTTTCTGATGTGGGGGAAGAGGGTATAGATCTAATGTTTGTCCAACAAGGAGAGTTGCTGCTATTCTGAACGACAAGGAAGACGATGAACTAGATGAAGAGAATGATGAGTATGTAGAGGTTGAATTTGCAGATGAAGAATCTGAGGAACAATTAAACTTTGTGTTGCAGCGGATCTTATTAGCATCCAAGGAGGAAGGGCAGTGCAAAAATTTGTTTAAAACTGATTGTTCTGTCAAAAACAAAGTATGCAATTTGATCATTGATAATGGAAGCACTGAAAATCTAGTTTCACAGAAACTAGTAGATTATATGAAGCTGCCAACAGTTCCTCATGAGAATCCATATACCCTGGGATGGGTCAACAATGGTTCTCAAGTTCGAGTTACCTTGTCTTGTAGGGTTCCTATTTCTATCGGAAAGCACTATAAGGAGGTGGTTTCCTGTGATGTCCTTGACATGGATGTCTACCATATTCTGTTGGGTAGGCCGTAGCAGTTTGATAATTATATTATGTATCGAGGACGAGACAACATTATGTTGTTCACGTGGAACAACCACAAAATCACCATCGCTCTCGTTCTACACTTTAATAGGAAGCAAGAAGAGAAGAAATCTAGTTTCTTGGTGATGACGCAAAGTGACAAAGATCTTGAAAAATCTATTAAAGAATCTGATTGTTTCTATCCAGTGGTGGTTAATGGGTTGTTGACTGTGATAACACCAAATTTTGTGATGTTTTTGGCCCTTATTTCGTTATCAAAACTACCCTTTTTAACTATTTCCCTCTCTCTTTTGTCATGTTTTTGAATAAATAGGCCACACTACGCTATTAACTCAATTTTATCATCTTTTGCAGAGTTTTCCTCGTTTTTGAACTCATTTAGCAACAAAGAGGCCCGTCCCGACCCACGAACGTGTTCTACCTACATCGACCTTCTTACCAACCGGCCGCCCGATACGCTCGCTGCCCGACACGGGCACGCGATACCATACCGCGCGACACAAGGATGTCGCACAAGAAGGAACGAATGAGCGACACGCCATTTACCTGACAGGGAGCCGGGCTCGCCACGACAACTGAAGTGTGTCGCGCGATATAGGCTACCCACCGGCAGTCGTCACTCGTCACGGTGACTGACAACCCGACATGCTTGTGCCGGGCGATACACATATCGAGCGTCCCTGAAGCCGCAATAATGGAGCTGAAGGAAGAACACGTGGCGTCCGAAGCACCATAACTTCCCCCAACCGTTGCCTATAAATAGCAGCTACAGGACTCCGATGGGATGGGTTGGAATCCCTCGAAATCCAACTTAGGAAAGCTTCAGGAGCTAGCGTGTCGTGCCCCAGAGGTGTGTCGGGCGGTTCTAGGTGAGCACTTCCCCATCCTTAGAGGGAGGGAATGGTTCACTTAGGGTCATCCCGGGAACCACTGCAGGCTGATATCGGCCAACAAGGAAACCCGACAGGAGTGTCCGATATTGGAAGAAACACTCTAACCCGTCACGATACCGAACCCCGATATGCATCGCCAGTCACGGCGTGTTGCCCGAGAGGGTGCCGCCCGACACGATCGTATCGGGAAAAGGTCATCCCACACAATACATCTTCTTGTCACAACGTGTCTCCCGAGAGGGTGTGCCACCCAACACGGGCGTATTGGGCAAGGTTCCTGCTCAGTATTGGGCTGGAGGGTCTGCTGTTGTTTGTCGCCCTTCTATATCAAGAAGGCGACATTTATCTTTACTTATTTCAATCATTTACTTCCTTTACTTATGCAATGTAATTAGACCCTTATATGTTAATGGAATTAGAAGAGTTTAATTATCTACTGCTTTATGTTTGGTACCTTTGTTGGATGATTGCTATGTTTAACATCTGAACTCTAGCTTGTACGCTTGGATTGCGTTTCGATTAGCTACCGAATCGTGTTTTCCCGTTGCAACAGCCTCAAGAGAGGTGTTGTGGCTCTAGTGTTTGGTCTGATACTGGAGTATGAGAGTGACCAATATCGGAGTTGATGTAGTAACCTTTCCACTCTAACTTAAGTCCAACAACCTCGAGAGGGGTGCTGATGCTTAGTTAGAGGTGCCCACTTTGAGATGAGGGGTACAAGATGTTTTCTGCTGTCGCTTGTTTTACCGAAGTCTTCTCCCTCATTGCTTGCTATAGCGATAGTATTATCTCTCTGTTTCCGTTGCACGAAAACCCTAAAAACTAACAAATGCTTAAAACCTTAATTTTTCCTCGTTGCTCCAATTGGAGATAGATTTCTTACATTTTGACGATCTTAGCCTGTTGTTCCCTTGGGGAACTTTTATCATCTCCTTGCCCTTACCAGAGTGGAATGTGTCGATTCCACATTCTCAACACTACCACCATTGTCCCTGTGTTCGACCCCGTATATCTACTTCGACCCCGTAAACAAAGTTGTGGGGGCCTAGAAGGTTTCGGGTTATAAATTTAAAAGTCTGACTACTTCAAATTCGCTTCACTTTTCGGACGCGCGATTTAGGCCGGTCAACGTTTTGGCACCATTGCTGGAGATATTCGGATACATGAGGAACCTCCAAGGACAAAACTTCTACCATCTTAGGAGCATATATGCACTGCTGCTGATAAAAGACATGCGCTATTTCCAAGACGTGGGGGTACCTGAAAAGCTACTGGACAGTGACCTAGAAAGCGAATCTTCACAACCCAGCAGCACTCCAGAGAAAGAAGCTGAGATGGAAACTGACACCTACATGGCAGGCAAGCAGTTAGAGATCCTACAGGAAGTGCAGGGATTTGAAGACCCTACTTCGCCTGAAACTCCAGAAGGACTGATCAACAATTTTGACCGCTTCTCGTGCGCTACACTCACGGAGGAGCAGGTCAACGAAATCCTTCTGAAGTTGGCTGATTCTACCCCGATAGATGTCATCTACGAGGCAGGAAATGTCATAGTCCCGGTTGATGACTTAAGGGACATGGTAAAAGATGGAGGATGCTTAGCGGTATCTGTGATAGCCGCCTACATCCAAACACTACAGCCAAAGTTTGAACACACATACATAGCACATCCAATGCTGTTCAACGACATCTGCCTTGCCGATGAAATAGGAGCAAAGCAATCATTTCTGGTAGACTTGAAGTACAGGGTTCCACGTACAATCTTCTTGCCCATCCTACATTACAACCACTGGACACTCCTGACGATGTACACTCGCCAACGAGCAGGTATCTTCTACAACAGCTCGGACAACAATAAAGATCATCCATTGCAGTGTACATTAACAGCGTTGATATCCCTCGAGCGCTTAGTATGAAAATACTATGACGAGGTGGCAGTGCAGATACAACCATTCCTAGAGACGACAACAAGCAAATGGTACGAGCTTCAGTTCTGCCACCGTAGTCCACAACAAATTCCTCTATCCAACAACTGCGACATGTTCGTCTTGGAATGGATATCAAATGAAGAGACGCATGACCAACTCCACCACATTGACTACCACAGCAAATGAGGAGAATATGTGTGGGAGCTTCTATCTGGCACAGGCATGCTCACCGGTTAATTCCTCACTGTGTTTACATTACCCTACCTTATTTACTTCACAACTCTGGGACAGAGTGTGGAGTGGAGTAAGTTTGGGGGGGGTACCATGTACCAGTGAGGGAGGTATAATTTTTTTTTACTTTTGTAATTTTGTTCTTCCCCTATATCCTGTGTACATATACATGTACATGCTCATACAAAAATTTTGCTAAAAATTTTGAATTTTTTTGCATAATTTGTCTCCATAACATATGTACAAAGATGCTATATAGTAAAAACCTGATATGACTTCTTGGCAGTTTGTTTTCTATGTGCCTAAGGAGATGCAAGTTTTGTTACGTCTTTCTAATAATACAACCTCAAACGACAAAAGACTACGACTTTCCACGCCAAAAAAATTCAAAAAATAATCTCGCAACAGCTGAGAGACGTGTATGCAGAAGGAAAAAGCAGCCCAAACAGCAACAAAAATTTCTCTTGTTTTCCCTTATCCAACAAAAATCCCAAAAAGAGATAATAGCCTTATGAGAGTGAATAAAAGCATGAGAGTTGCGCTAAATGAAAAGAAATATATATATATATATACACACTTGTTTTCCAAAAGTACCCATCTTTAGGCATGGTTGATCTGGGGCAGTGGTACATAGGATGTGAAATCACTACTCTAAAGCCAACTAACTTGGACTACATGGACCACTCACCTGCTAACGAACCCGTACCTGGATAGACTGATGGGAAACAAGAAAAACCCAAAAAGCCTTAAGCCTACCCAACACACAACTTTCTGCTCCCAAAAAAAAGCTGTTTGGTGTGAAAGCTAACTTCGAAATCATGCACCCACGTCTCGTTGAAGCTGTGGAGAAATTTTTTTGCTTAAATAAGGTAGGAGAAATAAAGTCTATTGTTCGTGGTTGGGCCGCATTCTCTGTGAGACATCTCAATCCTCACTCAAACCCTTGGCCTGAAAACTATACCAGTCAATAAGAAGCATCACAAAACAAAGTTTAAAGATTGATTGAGGACAATCAAAATGCTAAGTTCGGGGGAGTTGATAACACCAAATTTTGTGATGTTTTTGGCCCTTATTTTGTTATCAAAACTACCCTTTTTAACTATTCTCCTCTCTCTTTTGTCATGTTTTTGAATAAACAGGCCACACTACGCTATTAACTCAAATTTACCATCTTTTGTAGAGTTTTCCTCATTTTTGAACTCATTTAGCAGCAAAGAGGCCCATCCTGGCCCACGAACGTGTTCCACCTACATCGGCCTTCTTACCAATCGGCCGCCCGATACGCTCGCTACCCGACACGGGCGCGCGATACCATACCGCGCGACACAAGGATGCCGTGTAACAAGGAACAAACGAACGACACGCCATTTACCCGATAGGGAGCCGGGCTCGCCACGACAACTGAAGTGTGTCGTGCGATACAGGCTACCCACCGGCAGGCGCCACTCGTCACGGTGACTAACAACCCGACATGCTTGTGCCAGGCGATACACATATTGGGCGTCCCTGAAGCCACAATAATGGAGCTGAAGGAAGAACACGTGGCATCCGAAGCACCATAGCTTCCCCCAACCGCTGCCTATAAATAGCAGCTACAGGACTCTGATGGGATGGGTCGGAATCCCTCGAAAGCCAACTTAGGAAAGCTTCAGGAGATAGCGTGTCATGCCCCAGAGGTGTGTCCGGCAGTTCTAGGTGAGCACTTCCCCATTCTGAGAGGGTAGGAATGGTTCACTTAGGGTCATCCCGGGCACCACTGCAGGCCGATATCGGCCAACAAGGACACCCGACAGGAGTGCCCGATACTGGAAGCAACACTCTATCCCGTCACGATATCGAACCCCGATACGCATCGCCAATCACGGCGTGTCGCCCGAGAGGGTGCCACCCGACACGATCGTATCGGGAAAGGGTGCCCCGCACCATACGTCCGCTCGTCACATCGTGTCTCTCGAGAGGTTGTGCCGCCCGACACAGGCGTATCAGGCAAGGTTCCTGCCAGGTATCAGGCTGGAGGGTCTGCTGCTGTCTGTCGCCCTTCTATATGAAGAAGGTGACATTTATCTTTACTTATTTCAGTCATTTACTTCCTTTACTTATGCAACGTAATCAGACCCTTATATGTTAATGGAATTAGAAGAGTTTAATTATCTGCTGCTTTATGTTTGGTACCTTTTTTGGATGATTGCTATGTTTAACATTTGAACTCTAGCATGTACACTTGGATCGCGTTTCGATTAGCTACTAAATCATGTTTTCCCATTGCAACAGCCTCGAGAGAGGTGTTGTGGCTCTAGTGTTTGGTCCGATACTGGAGTATGTGAGTGCCTAGGATCGGAGTTGCTGTAGTAACCTTTCGACTCTAACTTATGTCCAGCAACCTCGAGAGGGGTGTTGATGCTTAGTTAGAGGTGCCCGCTTCGAGAGGAGGGGTACAAGATGTTTTCTGTTGTCGCTTGTTTTACCGAAGTCTTCTCCCTCGTTCATTGCTATATTGATAGTATTATCTCTCTGTTTTCGTTGCACGAAAACCCTAAAAACTAACAAATGCTTAAAACCTTAATTTTTCCTCGTAGCTCTAGTTGGAGATAGATTTCTTCCGTTTTGATGATCTTAGCCTGTTGTTCCCTTGGGGAACTTTTATCATCTCCTTGCCCATACCGGAGTATAACGTGTCGATTCCGCATTCTCAACACTACCACCCTTGTCCTTGTGTTTGACCCCGTATATCTACTTCGACCCCGTAAACAAAGTTGCGGGGGTCTAGAAGGTTTCGGGTTATAAATTTAAAAGTCTGACTACTTCAAATCCGCTTCACTCTTCGGACGTGCGATTTAGGCCGGTCAGACTGCATAAGAGAAATTAACTACTATTCCAAAAGAAGTGATGGAGATTCTGAATGACTTTAAGGAGTTAATTGCTGATGAGTTGCCAAGCGAATTACCTCCTATGCGGGATATTTAACATCAGATTGATCTGATCCCAGGTTCCAATCTACCAAACCTCCCTCATTATCGTATGAGCCCTAAGGAGAACGAGATCTTAAGGGAGCAGATTGAAGAGTTATTGAAGAAAGGATTCATTCGTGAAAGTATGAGTCCTTGTGCGGTTCCCGTCCTTCTAGTCCTAAAGAAAAACAACCAATGGAGGATGTGCGTTGATAGAAGGGCCATCAACAAAATAACCATCAAGTATCGCTTCCCGATCCCTCGATTAGAAGACATGCTTGGCGAGTTATCCGATTCTAAACTATTTTCCAAGATAGATCTATGAAGCGGATATCATCAAATCCGAATTAGACTAGGAGATGAGTGGAAGACAACCTTAAAAAGCAAAGATGGATTGTATGAGTGGATGGTGATGCCTTTTGGGTTATCAAATGCTCCTAGCACTTTCATGAGGGTGATGCACTAGATTCTACGTATGTTTGTAGGTTTGTTTGCGATGGTTTACTTTGATGATATTTTGATCTATAGAAAGACCAAGAACGATCACCTAGAGCATGTCAGACAAGTGATGCAAGTCCTACAAGAAAATCAGTTGTACGTCAATCTCAAGAAGTGTATATTCAATACCAGCAAATTACTCTTTTTGGGTTTTATTGTTGGCAAAGATGGGATCCAAGTTGACGAAGAAAAGGTGAGAACAATCTAGAATTGACCTACACCTAAGTCTGTGATGGAAGTTTGAAGCTTTCATGGCCTGGCTACCTTTTATAGGAGATTTATTCAGGATTTCAGTACTATCACCGCACCCATTACAGAATGTTTGAAGAAACGAAGGTTCAATTGGGAGCTTGAACAAGAACAGAGTTTTGCCTTGACCAAGGAGAAGTTATGTACATCCCCATTATTAGCACTCCCAGATTTTGATAAAGTGTTTCAAGTTGAATGTGATACCAGTGGAGTTGGGATAGGAGCTGTGTTATCTCAGGAGAAGATACCAATAGCTTTCTTTAGTGAAAAACTAAGCGATGCATGCCAAAAGTGGAGTACCTATGACCAGGAGTTCTATGTTGTCTTTAGAGCCCTTTGCCATTGGGAAAATTATTTAGTGCATCGAGGATTTATATTATTCACAAACCATCAAGCCCTAAAATTTCTTCATAGTCAGAAGGTGATAAATAAGATGCATGCTCGTTGGGTGAGTTATTTATAGAAGTTTCCTTTTATTATTTAACATAAATCTAGAACTCTCAACAAAGTAGTTGATGCTTTGAGTAGAAGAGCATCCTTGTTGGTTACATTCTCCCATGGAATCATAGGTTTTGAATGTTTAAAGGACTTGTACAAAGAAGATACTGACTTCAAGGAGCTATGGGTAAAATGCAACAATAGACACCCTTGTGCAAATTTTCATATTAATGAAAAATTTCTTTTCAAAGGCGACCTCTTGTGCATTCCTTGCACGTCCTTGAGAGAGAAATTGATTTGAGATCTACATGGAGGTGGGCTTAGCGGACACCTGGGAAGAGACAAGACTATTTCTAGCCTAAAGGAAAGATATTATTGGCCACACTTAAAGAAAGATGCCAACTCTATAGTCAGGAGATGTCACACTTTTCAGATTTCAAAGGGACAGTCTCAAAATACTGGACTTTATATGTCCTTGCCTATTCCTGATGACATTTGGCAAGATTTGTCTATGGATTTTGTGTTGGGATTACCCCACACACAGTGAGGTGTATATTCTGTGTTCGTTGTGGTGGATAGATTTTCTAAGATGACACACTTTATTACCTGTAAAAAGACTGTTGATGCCTCCAATATAGAAAAGCTATTCTTTAGGGAGATTGTGCACCTCCACGGGGTTCCAAAATCAATTACTTCAGATAGAGATACCAAATTTTTCAGTCATTTCTGGATTACTCTTTGGAGATTATTTGGTACAACACTGAAAAGAAGTTCTACTGCTCATCCACAAATTGATGGACAAACTGAAGTAACCAATAGGACTTTGCAAAACATGATTCACAACATTTGTGGGGACAAGACGAAACAGTGGGATTTGGCTTTGCCTCAAGTCGAGTTCACATATAATAGCATCGAACACTCTGCTACTGGAAGATCACCATTCTCTATGATTTACACTTCAATTCCCAAGCATGTAGTTCACCTGGTTAAATTTCCCAAGACACCTGGAGCTAGTGAAGTGACCAAGAATGTGGCTGAAGAAATTGTAGCAGTTAAAGAAGCTGTCAAAGCTAAATTAGAAGCTATTGCAAAGAAGAACAAGACTGCTGCTGACAAGAAAAGAAGAGTCAAAGTTTTCAAGGAAGGAGATGAGGTTATGGTGTTTCTACAAAAAGAAAGATATCCAGTGGGCACCTACAGCAAGCTGCAACCACACAAGTATGGTCCATTCAAAGTGTCTAGGAAGATCAACAATAATGCTTACGTGGTAGCACTCCCAGATGACATGAACATATCCAACACTTTCAATGTTGCTGATATCCATGAATACTGAGCAGATGAGATCTTATATCCTGAAAAGAACTCAGGGTGAAGTTCTTCTGAGGTGGAGGAGACTGATGTAGGAAGATTTGCAGCCATCATTGAAGTTAAAATAGCAAGTATTAAAGACAAATCCCAGTTTGTCAAGAATTTCCAAAACCGGCATCCGACGTCAGAAAAAACTCCATAATACCTTTTTGGAAAGGGAAACCGGCCAATAAATGCAAATTGCCGCTTCGCCATGAGGTATACCCTCAAAACGGGATTCAAGTCTGTTTCAGTCTCAAAAATAGTAGTTTTGTATTTTTATCAATTTCCTTTTCTTTTGTTTTAATTCTATTAGGAAAGTAATTACATTAGGGTTAGGATCAGGGTTTTCCCTACTTATATAAATACACCCTCAGTTGTAGCCATCAAGGCATCTCTTATCATTTAATCAAATTTGAGAGTTTCTCTCTTTCCTGGTGGATTCCGGGTTTATCAACTAAGTTTGTCATTTGCAAACTTGGTTATTCTTTTAGGGTACTAGCGCTTGCTAAACCCAGTTCTTCCGACTGCGTCAGGTTTGGTGCTTTATCTTGAAAATGCCAGACCTTTGGGTGCTTTTGTCTCCTGAAGCTTGAAAACACCACACATTGTGGCGCTTTCTGTCCCCGCAACAGTAAAATGGCAAGTAATGTGGCGTTTTAGTCTGAAAGTGTGCTACTTCAGGAAATAAGTTGGGGGAGGTGCTATATTAGTAAATATTTATACAATAGTGTGCTATTTGGTTTTTTTTTCCCAAATTCTATTATATTTGCAAGTCACATGTAATATCAATATACAAACCAGATGTCAACTTATGCCTTGCAAAAGTTCTAGTATAATGGACTTATGAAGTCTCAATTGATATCCAAATATCATAAAGCATGCTACACACCTGAACGTTGAAATTGTTTTTGTTCTCAGATTTGTCTTTTAGCTCTCGTCCCGTCACGTAATATCTGAAATAGCATCACGGACTTCCAGATGAATGCACATGAAGAATAGAATTTGACAATGGACAATGTCGTATCAAAAGTCCCATCTCCATGATACTCGGAGTCATTGCAAATCATTAAGCAAGTTATGTAAGTAAGAATTACTAAACTACTTGACCCATATACTTTTTTTTTAAAATAGCTCAATATCATTAAGAGTAAGCCATACGGCATCTACAAGATAGACATCTCTCATCAAGTAACCAAGCAACAACTCCTTTTACGGAAAGACATAGCACAAGGCTCAGATTGGGATGTGATAGGTACACTTCTGCACCATCCACCTCTTGTAGTGGCTATCTAAAATAGCTATCTGGGATGGAATTCATCAATCTACAAGAACCTATGAGTACATATGGAGAGGAGTTTGCAAAATCGCTGACGGAGATTACCATCGTGAAGACAACGAAAGATTACCAGACAAAGTGCTCGACCACAAAGCAACGACACAAACCTAACAACACATACACAACGCCCCACAAAATAGGACGAGAAACACAACTACCAGTGACAAGCACTAAGGTTTCACCAACCAGGAGACCCGGCAAGGAGGCCAAATCCCAGTGATGCATATACAAAGGAAGGATGGCACATGCGAATACAAAGGCGGGGAGTAGAGGGTGCCGAAAACTCCACCACCACTCCCAACCACCACTGTGAACAAGGGGTGGAAGACCCGCACGAAGCCCAAACCCAGCTTACTCCTCCTCTGCCTGGAGCACCAAGGGGCGCCCGATCTCCCCGACTGCCCAAAAAGGAACCTAAGGCACGACACGACCAACAAAAGACCACCACAGAAAAATAAGCTCCCTCACAGGCGACTAGCAAAGACCCCGCCGCCCAAAAGCCGCTAGCACCACTGCAAGGCCCGGGCCAGACCAACCTAGACAGAAGCAAAAAAACAAAAGGGATAGACCAGATAGACAGAAGAAGAGGGAAAACTCAACACCCACAAAGACTACCGATCTGGGCACTCTACCCACACCTCGCGCCGCTCGAGCAAAACCCGACCCCACCAGGGAAAAACTGCAAACCACCAGCTCCACGACCACCAGTCGCGAGGCACCACACCAATCCCACTGAGGAGGATGAGACGAAGAAGGCAGGCTGAACAGGCACCGATCAGTGAAGCTCCATGGACAGTCGAGGAAGGACAGGCCCAGGGGGATAGGAGAAGCTATGCGTCGGTAGCCTGCCTCCCCCCCACAGATAGGACCAGTGGCTGGAGCTAGCCCTAAATCGCCCAGGCGATTGTGAGAGCTCACGGACAGAAACTGAGATCTCACATACTGATTATGTATTCCTAATGCATGGGCGACCCATATACTCTTTGTACATTCTTTTCCCTTCTTACACACACAGATACAAAGCCTATATAATTTAGAAAACTCATTTTCATGTAACAAAACGATGCACAGGTGCAAAAGATTAGCACATTTGAGACTATATACATGAAATGCATTTTAGGGCTCAATGCAACTAAGGAGAAAACATAATGCGTGTGATTGATGAGTGGGAACTGAACATGTAAACTGCACTATAGATAGGTATCTGTCTTGAGAATATAAGTTAAATATGAAATACAAATAAGTGACATGACAAAAGTTTAGATGTTTCAAAATCTTTTGGTAGTAACAAGTAAAGCATCAACAAATTGCTTAAGAACTTTAAATCTTCAACCAAAAGATGAGCTAAGAATAATCTCATAACAATATTAATCATAAAATAACATATGTTTCTTGTCAATTATATCAATATACCAAACCCATAGTCAACACCGCGATAATCTTTCTGTAATGCAAACATCAAGTTGAAGAATATCTGCACCATTACATATTCTATTGCTGCTCTGCTTAATATCTACAATAGCAGACGGGAAATCCACTTGATCCCATCTAAAGAGTAGATCTTGTTTGGCGATTTTGAAGTAGTGAATCGACTGAGATATTGTAATAATATATGAATATTGTATCAAATGATGATTAGAAATTATCATAGCTTAACCTGACTTATATACACTTCTACTTTATATACTACAACAGTGTGAAGCAAATTGGAAGTCAATTAGTGATTTGATGTCATTCCAAAATATAGCGGTGTCAAAAAAGGATCTTGTCAGTTCAAGATCGCAATGGCCAATTCAGATTTTCAGACCATCAAAACCTAGATCCAAACACTAAATTTATTAAGAGCTTTCATTCGAGACGGTAGGAAAATCTAAAATTATAAGTAAACCTGGTCAGGTCTGTAGATGATTAAAAAGAATTCATTTTATGATACAATTACTTATATGAGTTTAACAAATTTCATTATATCAAACCAACTCCAAAAATATCAGTGATTATGTAAAGACAAATTAAATTGCAACTGAATATTGTTTCTTATTTGCTTTTGTTACAGATAATTATAATATCAATAAAAATATTAAAATCAATTGTAGTCACTATGTGTTTCTATTGGCCACTACAAGTGAGTGCTTCCTGTGTGAGTGGTCGGTAGATTTTCAATTTGAACTACCTTGGGGTGTAAAAAAGTTTGGCTTGGTTTATAAACCCAGACTTGATTCGGTTATAATTCGAACACCTAACCTTGAATCTGAAATGGACCCGAAATGTAAAATTTGAAATCTACCCCATTTTTTTCAATTCTAGAAAATTCAAATTTATAGATTTTATCAACTTTCGACGGCCCTACTAAGATATCAATGTATTTGGGTAAGGAACTCATGAAGTTGTTAGTGAAAATCTTGTTCATTGTAATATATAATCTAACTAGTTGTGCAAATATAATTATACTAGGGCAGACTACGGCTCCTATTGGAGAAACAACTTCCTTGCCTTTTAGAAAACTTTGAATATATTATCCTTCTAGCGCAAGCACACGGGAGTTCAATATCATGACCCACACAAAGAATGAAGACCAAAGAGCTTGTATTAATAATATGAAGATTCTATTTAGATTAGAACAACAAAAACATGTTGTGTTCGCCTGGTTGACACTTGAAGCCTATGGATTGCAAACCCAGTTACTCAAATTTTCACTTAACCCATCACACTAGCTTGATATTACACAAAATGTTATTAACATATGTAAAGTATGTGGAGATAGAATATGTAAATCTATGATGTTGTTATAGTACAAAGATACGTAATATAATTGAATATTTATAAATAAATTTTTTGCAACTATAATTAAAATCTATTAGTGTTTATGCATTATTGAATTAGGAAATCTATTGAATGGCTTATAAAAAGTTAAATCAAAGGGCATATTGTGCCAATTCCATAGAATTGAGTTTTTCTAACTCTTATTTCTTGATAGCTAGAAAATGGGTAAATGGGTGAACTAAAATAAGTGAAAAAATGTGGAATAAATTAAATGAAATCTAACATTAGTTAGAGAACTTATTTTATCATAATCTTAAATTGACTAAGCAAAGATGGGGTGTTAATAGTTATTCCCACTAAGAAAAAGTTCGAGATATGAGAATGTTTGTGCCAAGTCTGAACCTCATTTTTTAATCATAAAGGGCCAAAAGGTGAGACTATCAAGGGATGTTATATTCGGTATGAATTTGATTGTGAAGGATCTTTGAAGTGTATGATTTTTCTCTCCCTAAAACCACATAACGTGATTAGATCACTATGGAGACATTTATGTATTTTAACATGATGATGATCTAATTTAATGTAAGAGTCATAACCCAAAAAGGGTAAAATCATGAAGTTTCCTATGCATGATAAGGTTGTCAAATTAAAGTACACATTGAGGATAGGGAATGATACTAGGGCCTAAAATGCAAGATACATACTTAGGGTAGGGCATAATACGAAGAATGGAGTCCAAGGTGCCAACTATGGATGGAGCATGTATGCAACAACAAAAATAAGATGCTTACTTAGGGTAGGGATTTATTGTAGAATGGGAATGTAGGTTTTCTTTCTTAGAGAAAGTATTTGAAATGCTGAAAGAGAATTAGGGTTTTCCTACTCAAGGAAGTGATAGGATTTGAAATGCTGAAAGAGAATGCAGGGTTTTCCTACTCAAGGAAGGGATAGGATGTCAACAGAATATGTTAAGTTTTCTTACTCATGGTATGGTTAAAATGTAGGAAATGGAAAAATCATATTTCACCTACTTAGTGTAGGGCTTCATAATACAATTGGTTTAATTTACAAACTTCATTTAGAACCCAAATGAGGTACCCACCATATGTAGGGATTTGTAAAATTAGATTCATGTTTCTAATTGGGTTCTAACCATGAGATATTTACTATATTTTAATCTATTAATCCAAGATCCTATTTTGATGGATATTCCTACACAGAGTAGGTCATGAAAATGAGATGCTTATATGTGATCAGACTTACATTTAAGATGACTTAAGGTCATATTATGTTTATTTTAAGAAATATACAGAGTTTGGGGCATTAACCCATTCAAGATAAACTAACCAAATTTGAGAGGAGAGAACCATAGTCTATGGTTTAGGATGCAATAGATATTTAGGATCTAAGGGTGATCAATTAGTTTGTCATCAATGTAGAAATAGATTCCATAAAATCCTTGATAATATCTAAGATCTACAAAATTTTCTAATTTTTTGAGTATTTTACTCGCATGTTTTCAACTTTACAATGAATTTTTATACTTTATTTAAGGATTAAATAAGTAGTACCAAACATATACAAACTTGTTTGCATATTTTGGAAAAAAGTGACCTTAAAGAGGAATATAGAGGAGAATACAAGCATCATCCTTCTCTTCCTTGATTCTATTTAGTGGAACCTATGGAAATTGTGAATCGACGACGATGATGACAACTAGATATAAGCTACCAAAGCTCATATGAAGGGGTTATCATAGATGAGGCCATGAGTAGAAGACAAATTTCCTTGTGAAGAGATCTAGCTGGCCTCAACAAACTTCTCTTTTGGTGGCAAGGGAAGTGGATCTTGCTCTTCCACTATTTTTGAGGATTTTCATGCTATGATTTGAAGATAAAGTTTTGTGTGACGACCTCTTCTACTTTTAGCCTACATTTTGTGATTTTTCTGTTATTTAATGGTTTTTTGTTATTGTCATCACATCATTCTTTCAATTTTCAAAGTTGAATATGTTCATTATCTCATTTTGATTTTTGATCTGTGTGTTTTTGACAACTTCTGATTTTGTAGGAATATGGTGTATAATTGCATTGATTGAATATGTGTTGCATTGATAATGTTATTGCATAGTTCTTTGAGTGATTACAAATCATGTCACATGGTGAATGGCATCTCTGGTACCATAAGGGTATCCCTCAATAGGATACCACCACTAAAGAGCAGATCATTGTTAATATGGCATGTGAGCTAAGGCTTATTACAAGTAACCCTAAATCTTGTTCATTAATTGTATTTTTGACTAGAGTAGGAGTTTTTTACTCATTTTTTGAGATAGTCATCATGTAGGTGTGAAGAGTGTTAATGGGGAGCTTTTCTTGGATTGAGTTTGTTGTGGTTGAACTGCTACCACTGATGATATTATGCAGGAATTGAGTTTTTTTTTGTTGCAACGTTTCACAAAGATCATCCTTTAGCACGCATATACCATCTCTTTTAAAGACTACCTTTCCTGGTTTGACATATTCTCTCAAGTGCTTCATTATAGTTTTTAGTGATTCTAGAGGCAGGCCTTTATAAGACCATATGTAAAAATCTAAGAAGTTGGCTTTTATTAAACCCGTTGTCCCATTGGGTCAAGCTTCTTGTTGTTCTTCATCCTATAATTATACCTCCTTCCAAGTGGTTATGGTTTGATGTGTGTAGCTTCTAGGATTTCCCTTTCTTACACTTGGTTATCTTCTTGCCACCCTACTTTCCATTTGGTCTCTCTCTTAGTTTTAGAAGGATCCTTCCAAAGGGTCTATAATTGTTCTCGCCACTGTGTCTTGATAGGAAGAGGAACTCCCATATGGATTCTATGGGGTACTTAATCAGGAGGCATTGCTGGAAGATCAAATAAATAACGATCCTAAATAACTTACATTGCATACATGCCACAAAGACCATGGAAGTCTTCATGAAATATGTCCTCAAAGGGTATGCCTTTGCTCACTGATTCTGTAACATCCCTGAACTGGGTTAGGCTTTAACCCTAGGTTTTTTGATTAAGAAAGATGATTATATTCTTAATCTTATCTTATGAAAAGGAATTAGGGCTCATGAGAAACTTATGTTTCAATTTTGGTCCTGTTTGAACAATGTTGAAGCAAAATTTGCTTGTTTTGGACTAAAGTGCAAATTACCCAAGTTGAGGGGTTAAATTGCAAATTTTGCATGATAATATGTTCCTCATGTGTTTAAGCATCATGAGAATGAATATGATGCAAAGCTATGGCTTGTGGTAGCCAGAGTACCAAGGAAGAGATGATAAAGCAATGTTTATGCATTAAAACCTAGTTTTGGTGTAAAGTGCAATTTACCCAAAACCTAGGGTTCAATATGCAAATTACCACTTCAATAAGGTCCCTAATGTTACTTGGCACCATGTAGAGAAAAGAAAATGATAGGGGCACCTCATTTGAATTAAGTTGCAGGAGAGAGAATCTTGATATTAAAATAATGAAGATTTAATCCAAATTGAAACCCTAATTCGATTTAGGGCAAAAATAAATGTATTAATTAAAGGGAATTCAACCAAAATTAAAATGGTTGAATGATTATGTGTGTGGACGTCCTTTATCTTTGCAAGGACCACGAAAATATCCAAGGGAATGGATAACTCACTCACAATTTTATAAGAAAAAGAAATATCCACTCACATATGGATATTAATATTATATGATTTAAGGTGCTTGATTTTCTTTTATTTAAATCATGGATAATTGAGAGGAATAAGAGACAAACAAGATAGACACGTTCCTAAGGAATATTAGGGGGAAGAGGCGGCCATATATTTGGGATGAAATGAATTTTTATAAGGCACTTTCTCTCTCCTTGAATTTCTTATAAAAAGACCCTTTACAAGCCAAATGAAAGGATTTTTCGTTTGCACTTCTTCTCCTTGCTTGGAAACCGACCAAGGGAGCTAGGGAGGACCTGGAGGACGACCCCCAACCTGTTGGTAAGGTACTTGATCCATTTCACCTTGATTCCATGGTGGAAATCGAAAATAAATTATGGATTTCTTCTTATTTCGATCTCCTCTTCAATCCTAGCCAAATTTTTCAACCAAAAGCTTGAGGACGAGCCTAAGGGGAGTTGCAAGAGCTTCATCCACCATTTTTGTCGTGATCGTGGAGCTTTGGAGCCTAATTGGAGGTGGGTTTTATAACTTGAACCCTTCTACATTGTTATTCAACTATCAATATTGCAATTTCGTTGATTTCTTCATCTTTTCAGTTAATTGCTTGATGTAATTGGTAAACCCATGAAATAATATGCATTAGGAGTTTCAGGGACGCAGGTAGATGATTATGACATCATCTTGAATACTTTTCCAAAAGAAAACTTGTTCCAAACGGTTTCAATATGTTTTCCCATTCGGTTTTACCAAACCGTTTGAGAGCAAACGGTTTGAGACAGTTTGAGAGCAAACGGTTTCAAAACCATTTAAAACAGTTGACCAAGGGTTGACCGTTTGGGAATCCTGTTCCTAATTATGTTGGTTGATATCCCACCAAATTTTATGGACTAATTCCAAAGGAATCATGAGTTGAAGGCAAATCAATTAGGCAAACCCTAATTGGATTACGTGCTGATTTTCAACTTGATTGATTTGATTTTTTGGGTTAATTAGACCAAACGGTTTCAAAACCGTTTGGGGATCACCAAAACGGTCTCAAGACCGTTTGGGGGTCATCCAATACCGTTTGGAGGTCTAGTGTTGGATATGGTTAAGTGTTTGAAGATCCAAAGATATGGTATGAACCCTAATCGACTAAGTGCTGATTTTGCAATTGAATGAGTTGATGTTTTGGGTTGATTGACCCAAACAGTTTCAAAACCATTTGGGGATCACCCAAACGGTCTCAAAACCATTTGGGGGTCACCCAAGACCGTTTTGAGGTCTAGGGTTAAGTTTGGTCAAGTGTTTGAAGGTCCAAAGATACCAAATTGAAATACAATTAAGTGCTGATTTGGTGACCAATCCAGGATCCAAACCCTAATTGAATGACATGGTTGATGATGATGTGATGGGAAAGGGTTGACTATGGTTAGGTGGTTGAAGATCAAGACCGTTTGGGGCTCAAGTAGTCAAGATTGATTAAGGATTCAATTGGTTAATCCACTTGGACACCTATTGTAATTGAAGATCCAATTGGTCAATTCAATTGGATACCTTATGTATTGGAGGTCCAATGTAATTGAATCTCTTGAGAATTAAGATGATGAATGATCCATTGATCAAATGATGATTAGTAATGATAATCAATGAAGGTACAAAGGTTGAAATCCTAATAGTACCTAAGTGATTAGTGCCAATTAAGGGATGAAACCTAATTGCTTATAAGAACCATGACTTGGTACATTATGTTAATCATAGTTGTATGTAATTGATTGAAGGGTTGATGTAGCCTAATCAAGAAGGTTGTTGAACTCTAAACCTAATTGAGGGAAATTCTTTATGAAACCCTAATTCAAGGTGAGGATGTAACCCTAATCTTGGGTAATGATATATGAAACTCCAATTTAGGGAATTGAGATGTAAAACCCTGATTGGAGATGTATAGTAGACCCAAGATGTGGGTAACCATAGTGGAAACCTTAATTGAGGTTGATTCAATGTGAATCCCTAATTGAGGTTGATTCCATGTGAATCCCTAATTGAGGTTGATTCCATGTGAATCCCTAATTGAGGTTGATTCAATGAGAATCCCTAATTAAGGTTGATTCCATGAGAAACCCTAATTGAGAATGATGCCATGAGAAATCCCTAGTTGGGATGAATAGTAAACATTAAGTATAGGCAATGAGATGTGAAAGCCTAATGTAGGGTGATGCTATATGCAATCCTAACTCTAATGAAGTATGATAGCATGTGAAATCCCAAAGCCCTAATAAAGGGTAAAGGTATGTGAAACCCTAATTGAAGTTATAATACATGAAGACTTAATCTTGGACAACATGATGACAACCGAGAATCCTAATAATAAATCAATGGGTAAAACCTTATAAGGGTGAAATATCATAAATGGTTGATTATAGGCAAGCTTATTGTAAGAAATGCCTTAACTTGAGATAAGTTCATATCATTAAGGATAATTGGACCATTCATATGTGTAACCTATGCACTTCATGGTAAGAGTGATAGGTTAGTGGATGAAAGGATTAAGATGGGAAATACCTTAATCCAAGATAAGCTTATAACTCAAGAAAGTTGGAAGTAATGAGGTAAGTGATACATCAAGATAAGAAAGACTTCACAGTTAACATCTCAATGTTGATATACTTTGATAACTATGAAATCCTAATGTGAGATGGGAAACCTTAACCCTAAATTGGGTAATGGGACATGAGAAATCATAATATGATATGGATAGTAAGCCCTAACCCTATTGAGGGAATAGAGGTGTTACTATTGTATTACATGAAGTAATATATTATGTTGCCTAGTGAGAGGTGACAAGATGCTTTATCGGCCTTATGAGCTATGAGGATGGTTGTTTCCTAGTGAGAGGTAACAAAATGTTCTAAAGGTTACACATGATTGGTCAAATCCCAATACCTGGATTGCACAGGATTGACATAGATCAATACCTAGAATAATAACACAGGATTGACATAGATCAATACCTGGAATGCACAGGATTGGATAACTCCCAATACCTGGAATAATAACACAGGATTGACATAGATCAATACATGGAATGAACAAGATTGGCTAACTCCCAATACCTGGAATAATAACACAAGATTGACATAGATCAATACCTAGAATGCACAAGATTGGCTAACTCCCAATACCTAGAATAATAACGCAGGATTGACATAGATCAATACCTGGAATGCACAGGATTGGCTAACTCCCAATACCTGGAATAATAACACAGGATTGACATAGATCAATACCTGGAATGTACATGATTGGCTAACTACCAATACCAGGAATAATAACACAGGATTGACATAGATCAATACCTGGAATGCACATGATTGGCTAACTCCCAATACCTAGAATAATAACACATGATTGACATAGATCAATACCTGGAATGCACATGATTGGCTAACTCCCAATACCTGGAATAACAACACAGGATTGACATAGATAAATACTTGGAATAGTTGCACATGATTGACATAGATTAATACCTAGAATAGTTGCACAGGATTGACATAGATCAATACCCGGAATAGCTGCACAAGATTGAAATAGATCAATACCTGGAATGGTTATACAAGATTGACATAGTTCAATACTTGGAATGGATACACATGAATAATATAATTCTAATGCTTGTATTAGTTGCATAGGGTTGGTGTAACCCAATGCCTGTAATGTTTATATAGGATTGGTATAGACGAATGCCTGAATAAGACATGATGAAGTACACTCTCATGTTCAACACAACCAAATCTATTTAGCAGATTGGCTAAGGCCAATAAAGTGAAATAAGAATATCTCATGGGTGACATATCCAAAATAATGAGTGTCACAAGAGAAGTTTGACATGATGGTATAATATGAAGGATAAATGATATACATGTTATTCCTATTCTTTATCAAGAGAATAGTTGATCTATTGTTTTATCAAAAATAGGTACAATGCTTTAAGATGAGAATGCTTTAAACTGCTTATCATCTGCCAGTTTTATATCCTTCATTGCAATAATAATGTTTTGGTAGAGAGTTATATTTCCCGCTGTGACAAATTACAATTGTCTCACCCCCATGGGAACTAATGTTTTTAGGTGGACGTGAACAAGAAGGCAGTAAACTTTTAGTAGAGAAAGAACAACAGCAGCATTGTGGACAACAGTAATATCTTAGGTGGAGATACAGCATGTCTAGTCTTATAGTTAGAAAGTCCTATGTGTCATCTCTGTACTCTCAGGTCCTTAGATTCAGTAGTCAATATTCTTATTGAATCGATTTGAGATTTTAGCTTGATGCCTCGAGGTTTTATGTTGTTTGTATATAATGTTGAATAGAACAACTGATGTTGCAATCCTCGAGAAGAGATAGTACATGTTGTGTACTTATGAAATAAAATGTAAATGTTATACTTTGGTTTTTGAAGAAAAAGATTTCCCATGTGTGGATCTCTTTGCAAAAAGTTTTAATTTTTAGTGATTTTCAGTAATCCGCTGCAAATGATTCGCTTCCGCTTAGTTAATCTCGTGTTTTGTAAGTTGGAAGCCACAATTTAGTGGTATCAGAGCTCTAGGTTCACTGAGTCTACAGAGACATAGGACTAAGGTATCAAGTCTGTTCTAAGTGTACTTCAATGTATCTTATAGTGTTTTCTGCTTATGGAGAAGAAGATATATAACTTAAAGATGTCTGAAGGACATGAAGAATACGTTGCTGAGAGCAATGTTGCTGCACCAGTGGGAGGTGCAAGGGAGGAACCAGTGCCTGAAAATCCTCATGTTGATGAAATCATGACAGGAAACCTAGATATTCATAATATTTTTGGGCAACTCATGATTACAATGAGGTATATAGCAGACCGGATGCCAGCACCGACACCTAGGGCACCAGTTCCCAGTGAGGGATATGGGTCTGGTAAGACCTTTGAACAACTACATCGTGTAGGAGCCATAGAATATGCTGGAAAATCTGATCCAGTAGATGCTGATCTCTAGCTCACTGAGTTAGAAAAAGCCTTTAATATCCTTAGTATCCCAGAGGCTGACAAAGATAAACATGCGGTGTACCTTTCGAAAGGTAGTATTGGACATTGGTGGGCTATAGAAGAAATAAAGAGGAATGATGAAGAGGTTGGATGGGAGGAATTCCACCGAGAATTCGTCAATAAGTATTTTCCAAAGACTTATTTAGATGAAAAGATCTCACAGTTTGAGAAAATACGACAGGGAGCCATGTCAATAAGTGAATATGAGGTTAAGTTCATGGAACTTTTACGATTTTGCCCCCAGATGGCTGCTACTGAGGAGGAAAAGATTCACCATTTTGAGAAAGGATTGAATGCTGAGATGTCCATTCCAGCATCTGCCCTAGACAGTAGGGAGAGGTTTGCCACATTTGTGGAGTCTATACGAAGGATAGAAAAATCTACGATAAAGAAACATGAGACAAACCTCAAAAGAAAGTCTACACAATCATAGGGACTAATGAGTAGTGACAGCAGACAACCAAAATCTTCACTAGTCCAACCACAATATAGTGCACCTATGCAGGGGTCATCAAGTTGGGGTCGAGCTTGTCATAAATGTGGGCAGCTAGGACATTTTAGACAACAATGTCCAAGGAGAAACAGTGAGATGACCCAACAGGTAAGGCATAATCTGCAAAACCCACAAGAACCCCAATCCAGTGGAGAAGATGGTGGAGGAAGAAGACAAGTGTAATAGTTTAGTCCATCTACTTCTGGTAGTAGAGGACAAATGCAATAATAAATAACAACTAAGTTCATGTTTTGGGTCAGATAAGATGCTAGTTATCTTGTTAAAGGTAGACTTGTCAAGATAGAACTTTCTATTTTGAGTTACCTTTTGTTTTCTACTATAAGAAAAGTAGTTGTTGTTTAGTTCATCTGTATAATCCTTTAAGGATATGAGGAAGAGATAAGAAGGATGAAAACTTATGTTCAGTTTACATGCAGTAAGGGAAAGGATCTAAAATTGGGATACCTAGTAATGAAAATTAAAGAGATGTTAAGAATATGAAACATAATATAAAACAAATACATATTACCTAATTTCAGTTCTTGAATACCCTGGCCAGGTATTCATTTATTGAAGGCAAGGTAAGTATGACATATTTAGATTGTTATCTTTTTTACTACCCTGATCAAGTAGTCATTCTGAAACAATCTCCAGAATTTAAAGAAGAAGGAGATGTGGCATGGATATTTCTACCACATTCTAGTTGATATATGAAGGAATTTGATTTACTCATAAATCAAATTATAAAGGAAAATGAAGATGTAATGTGTTACCAACACATGTGTAAATTCCAAGGGAAGGAATTCTGGTATCTGAGAATATCAGGCTATTTTATGATGGTTGTCTGAAAGGGTTAACTGTGAAATCAGTCCAGTTACCTAATGTAGTATAAACATCACATGTTAGGGGTTTATGCTTTGCATAAACATAACAAGTAAAGATATCTTTAAAATAAGAATATGTCACATGAAATGGTAAAATAAAGAAAGTATCACTTGGCACAATATTAACTCCACAGTCAATAATAAAGAACAATGGAGCATGTGCCTTGTGTGTTTGATTCTATGAGAATCTTGTATGGAAACACATGGTGATGATCAAATCTCTATGATGCCTCCATAACAATGAGATGGTATGATGCATGGATAATATTTGTTTCTCCTTATCTGGGATTTCAGGGACGGAATCCTTGTTAGGGGTTTATAATTTGTAACATCCCTGACCTGGGTTATGCTTTAACCCTAGGCGTTTTGATTAAGAAAGATTATTATATGCTTAATATTATCTTGTGAAAAGTAATTAGGGCTCATGAGAAACTTATGTTTCAATTTTAGTCATGTTTGAACAATGTTGAAGCAATATTTGCTTATTTTGGACTAAAGTGCAAATTAACCAAGTTGAGGGGTTAAATTGCAAATGTTGCATGATAAGATGTTCCTCATGTGTTGAAGCATCATGAGAATGAATATGATGCAAAGATATGGCTTGTGGTAGCCTGAGTACCAAGGAAGAGCTGATAAAGCAATGTTTATGCATTAAAACCTAGTTTTGGTGTAAAGTGCAATTTACCCAAAACCTAGGGTTCAATATGCAAATTACCACTTCAATGAGGTCCCTAATGTTTCTTGGCACCATGTAGAGCAAATAAAATGAGAGGGGCACCTCATTTGAATTAAGTTGGAGGAGAGAGAATCTTGATATTAAAATAATCACGATTTAATCCTAATTGAAACCCTAATTCGATTTAGGGAAAAAATAAATGTATTAATTAAAGGGCCTTCAACCAAAATTAAAATGGTTGAATTATTATGTGTGTGGACGTCCTTGATCTTTGCAAGGACCACGAAAATATCCAAGGGAATGGATAACTCACTCACAATTTTATAAGAAAAAGAAATATCCACTCACATATGGATATTAATATTATATGATTTAAGGTGCTTGATTTGCTTTTCTTTAAATCATGGATAATTGAGGGAAATAAGAGTCAAACAAGATAACCTCGTTCCTAAGGAATATGAGGGGGAATAGGCGGCCATATTTTTGGGATTAAATGAATTTTTATAAGGCACTTTCTCTCTCCTTGAATTTCTTATAAAAAGACCCTTTACAAGCCAAATGAAAGGCTTTTTCGTTTTCACTTCTTCTCCTTGCTTGGAAACCGACCACGGGAGCTAGGGAGGACCTGGAGGACGACCCCAAACCTTTTGGTAAGGTTCTTGATCCATTTCACCTTGATTCCATGGTGGAAATTGAAAATAAATTATGGATTTCTTCTTTTTTCGATCTCCTCTTCAACCCTAGCCAATCTTTTCAACCAAAAGCTTGAGGACGATCCTAAGGGGAGTTTCAAGAGCTTCATACACCATTTTTTTTCGTGATCTTAGAGCTTTGGAGCCCAATTGGAGGCAGATTTTATAACTTGAACCCTTCTACATTGTTATTCAACTATCAATCTTGCAATTTCGTTGATTTCTTCATCTTTTCATTTAATTGCTTGATGTAATTGGTAAACCCATGAAATCATATGCATTAGGAGTTTCAGGGACGAAGGTAAATGATGATGAAATCATCTTGAACACTTTTCCCAAAGAAACCTTGTTCCAAACGGTTTCAATATGTTTGCCCATTCGGTTTTACCAAACCGTTTGAGAGCAAACGGTTTGAGACAGTTTGAGAGCAAACGGTTTCAAAACCATTTAAAACAGTTGACCAAGGGTTGACCGTTTGAGAATCCTGTTCCTAATTATGTTGGTTGATAGCCCACCAAATTTTATGGATTAATTCCAAAGGAATCATGAGTTGAAGGCAAATCAATTAGGCAAACCCTAATTGGATTAAGTGCTGATTTTCAACTTGATTGATTTGAATTTTTGGGTTAATTAGCCAAAATGGTTTCAAAACCGTTTTGGGATCACCCAAACAGTCTCAAGACTGTTTGGGGGTCACCCAAGAACGTTTGGAGGTCTAGGGTTGGATATGGTTAAGTGTTTGAAGATCCAAAGATATGGTATGAACCCTAATCGACAAAGTGCTGATTTTGCAATTGAATGAGTTGATGCATTGGGTTGATTGACCCAAACGGTTTCAAAACCATTTGGGGATCTCCGAAACGGTCTAAAGACCGTTTGGGGGTCACCCAAGACCGTTTGGAGGTCTAGGGTGAAGTTTGGTCAAGTGTTTGAAGGTCCAAAGATACCAAATTGAAATACCATTAAGTGCTGATTTGGTGACCAATCCAGGATCCAAACCCTAATTGAATGACATGGTTGATGATGATGTGATGGGTAAACAGTCTCACGACTGTTTGTAGGTCATCCAAATGATCCCAAGACCGTTTGGGGGTCACCCAAGACCGTTTGGATGTCTAGGGTTGACTATGGTTAGGTGGTTGAAGATCTAAAGGTACTAAGTTGAAGTGCAATCAAATGTTGATTTGGTGATCAATCCAATGATCCAAACTTTGATTGATTGACTTGGATTTTGATGTTGACATGGGAAAATGGTCTCAAGACCGTTTTGAGGTCATCCAAATGACCTCAAGACCGTTTTGGGTCAGGTCATGTTCAATTTGGATGATGGTTAAACAGTTTCAAAGTAACTGATCTTACATTGATTAATGTTGAAGGACCATTGATTTCAAACCCTAATCCAATTGATTCAAACCCTAATTGATGATAAATTGAGGGTCAATTCAGGGTCAAATCAGTTGAAGGTTGACCTATTTAACTCAATCGAAGTTTGATGATAGGTACAATTGATGATTGGTTACATAAATTCAATGATTGAAGGAATCAACATTGGAAACCCTATTTCAATTTGATTGGTTGAGACCATATTTGGTCCATGCGGTTTTGAGGAGGTTTGGACCAAACGGTCTCAAGACCGTTTGAGTCTAAATGGTCTCAAGACTGTTTGGGACCAAACGGTCCCAAACTGGTTGAGTCCATGCGGTTTCAAAAATGTGCTTTAGCAAACGGTTTCAAGTACTTGCTTTAGCAGACGGTCTCAAGCACCACCTTTACCAAATGGTTTCAAACCATTTGAACTTTGAAAGACTAACACCATTTGGGGATCAAGTAGTCAAGATTGATTAAGGATTCAATTGGTTAATCCACTTGGACACCTATTGTAATTGAAGATCCAATTGGTCAATTCAATTGGATACCTTATGTATTGGATGTCCAATGTAATTGAATCTCTTGTGAATTAATATGATGAATGATCCATTGATCAAATGATGATTAGTAATGATAATCAATGAAGGTACAAAGGTTGAAATGCTAATAGTACCTAAGTGATTAGTGCCAATTAAGGGATGAACCCTAATTGCTTATAAGAACCATGACTTGGTACATTATGGTAATCATAGTTGTATGTACTTGATTGAAGGGTTGATGTAACCTAATCAAGAAGGTTGTTGAACTCTAAACCTAATTGAGGGCAATTCTGTATGAAACCCTAATTCAAGGTGAGGATGTAACCCTAATCTAGGGTAATGATATATGAAACTCCAATTTAGGGAATTGAGAAGTAAAACCCTGATTGGAGATGTATAGTAGACCCAAGATGTGGGTAACCATAGTGGAAACCTTAATTGAGGTTCATTCAATGTGAATCCCTAATTGAGGTTGATTCCATGTGAATCCCTAATTGAGGTTGATTCCATGTGAATCTCGAATTGAGGTTGATTCAATGAGAATCCCTAATTAAGGTTGATTCCATGAGAAACCCTAATTGAGAATGATGCCATGAGAAATCCCTAGTTGGGATGAATAGTAAACATTAAGTATAGGAAATGAGATGTGAAAGCCTAATGTAGGGTGATGCTATATGCAATCCTAACTCTAATGAAGTACGATAGCATGTGAAATCCCAAAGCCCTAATAAAGGGTAAAGGTATGTGAAACCCTAATTGAAGTTATAATACATGAAACCTTAATCTTGGACAACATGATGACAACCCAGAATCCTAATAATAAATCAGTGGGTAAAACCTTATAAGGGTGAAATATCATAAATGGTTGATTATAGGAAAGCTTATTGTAAGCAATGACTTAACCTGAGATGAGTTCATATCATTAAGGATAATTAGACCATTCATATGTGTAACCTATGCACTTCATGGTAAGAGTGATAGGTTAGTGGATGAAAGGATTAAGATGGGAAATACCTTAATCCAAGATAAGCTGATAACTCAAGAAAGTTGGAAGTAATGAGGTAAGTGATACATAAAGATATGAAATACTTCACAGTTAGCATCTCAAAGTTGATATACTTTGATAACTATGAAATCTGAATGTGAGATGGGAAACCTTAACCCTAAATTGGGTAATGGGACATGAGAAATCATAATATGATATGGATAGTAAGCCCTAACCCTATTGAGGGAATAGAGGTGTTACTATTGTATTACATGAAGTAATATATTATGTTGCCTAGTGAGAGGTGACAAGATGCTTTATGGGCCTTATGAGCTATGAGGATGGTTGTTGCCTAGTGAGAGGTAACAAAATGTTCTAAAGGTTACACAGGATTGATCAAATCCCAATACATGGAATGCACAAGATTGACATAGATCAATACCTGGAATAATAAAACAGGATTGACATAGATCAATACCTGGAATGCACATGATTGGCTAACTCCCAATACCTGGAATAATAACACATGATTGACATTGATCATTACCTGGAATGTACATGATTGGCTAACTCCCAATACCTGGAATAATAACACAGGATTGACATAGATCAATACCTGGAATGCACATGATTGGCTAACTCCCAATACATGGAATAACAACACATGATTGATGTAACAACCCCACCTTCTGGTAACCCCCAATTAAGGGAGACCGAGAGGTCGATGCCATTATCCAATTTCCAGATAAAGGTTCAACAATTAATTGATAACAATTGTTAAATTCTACTACACTAAACTAGAAAGCTGTAATAAATAAATTTTTTGCATACCTTTGAAAATTTTGGAATTCTAAAACTTCTATCCAGAACTTGGACTAACTAACTAATCCTCCTTGGACATTAAGTAGTGTATTGCACAATATGATAGATTACTATTTGTCCTTTTTGTTTTAGACCTAAAACGCCGACAAACAAAATGTCGGTCAGCCAAAGCTGGTATGTGGGGGATTCACTAATCATGCAATTATGTATACAATGTATGGCATTCAATTATCATTTAACAAACAATGTTACATTTTAAGTACTCGGCCAGTGTGGCTCATGTGGTTTGGTCCGGCTTGTCCTCCCTGGGGGACCCGGGTTCGAATCCCCCGGAGCGCACTGTAATTACCAACTCCATGGGTCATCTGGGCTCTGGCACCTGTTTGAGGAGGAGGGGGAGCGGGGTCTCCCTAAGACTCAAAAAAAAATGTTACACTTTAAGTATAACAACGCGATCCATGTGTCCCATATTCCCTTTATACCCCTCATGACTTCACCTATCAAGTGAATCAATTTCTAGGGCGGAGTCACATGGCACTACCCATAGGTAGCCCACTCCTTAACTCATGGTATGCTAAGAGTCTCATTGCACTACATATGGGTAGCCCAGTTTCTAACTCATGATACCCTAGACGTTGCTCTAGGTTATCCTTAGCCTTTGCATAGCCACAGGGGTGGACTCGGATCTAGCTAGTTATACATGTATACCCATACTGATAGTCATAGTCACTTTATAGTTGCATGAATTGAAACATCCAACAATTATTTCAATCATTGAGGGAAACGTCGATAAAATCCTCAGAAAACTAATCGATATAGTCATAAGCGTAACCACATACCTCTTATTGTAGTTTTAGATACAGAATCAGATATGAAGAGAGAGAATATCCAAGCAATCAAACAAAGTGCATAGAAAACCCTGAAATAAAAGTACAAGTTTACTTTTATTAATATTTATCCAATATCATCATGCCCCTTAGGGTTTCTATCCAATTTTAGGGTTTTCTTGAAAATTAGGGTTTTGCCTCCATTTTCAATTATTATGAACCCTAATTCATCAAATCCACTTAAAACCTTTAAATTATCTGGTTTTAATATTCCTAACAATTTTAGGATCATTATTTAGCAATTTATCAAAATAACAAGGTTTCCTTCTTCTTTTACACTAAATTAGGGTTTTCATGTACATTATCTTTCATTCATAGACATAAACCCTAATTTAGCCTTATTTTTATTCAAAATGGATGAAAACTTCATATTATTAACTAAAAGGTTTATAATCCTCAAATTAACCCATTAATTTACAAAGAAACATCCTTTATATGTAATTAGGGTTTCCAATTAACTTAAAATGCATTTTACTAGAAAATTAAAGTACTTTTGCAAAACGAACTAGAACCAGGTTATACAACCATTTTTATCAGGTTCCTTGCATTTTTCTACACAACTTTCATATATAAAGTTCTTTTATACGAGATTCCTAGCTATTTCTATGATTTTAGCAAGGAAAAGCTATTTTCCTGTAATTTCGATTAGAGAGGAGATTTACCGAAATTCCACGGCCGTTTGATCGGTGCACCGATGAGCCTCGCCTTGATCTAACACTTCGCGTCAGTTTTCCTACTAGCGGCGCACATTTCCCCTGTCGGTCTTTGATTTCCGATCTAACGCTCCGGGTCAGCGGCGTCATCACTGATCCGGTCACCTCTTAGCACCGTCAGATCCTCAAGTGGATCACGGTGATCCTGGATCGGACGATGGTTGTATGTCGTCCTCCTCCCTTCCTTTCTGCACGGTCCGTGACAGAGCGAGGCAGAGCTCTCGCCGGAGAGATTTTGATTGGGAGAGAGAGGGAGTGCTGGGATCTAATAGGTGGTCGTTCGTGAGCGTTAGGGAGTGAGGTATTGGAAGAGGGTCTTTATATAGGACTAGGGGAGGCTATTCTAGGGTTTCTAACCCTGCCTCCGCCAGAGCTTCTAGCCCAATTGGGCATTTCTTGAATAGGTGATGAGAACCCAACAAAGTAGGGTCGAGAAGCTTCGCCTCTCACGCCCGGACTCAACGAAGAGGTTTCCAAAAGCTCACAAGCACTAGATCCCGAGAAAAGCGATGGGGGAAATTCCCCCGGTCGTGCTATAGTATGTGTCCCTCTGGGACTCTGGACGATGAGCTGGGTCAGTTGGATCAAGATCCAACGGCCCCTATTGTCCGCGTTCAACCAAAAAAAAGGAAAGATTTCCCAAATTGCAATGGAAAATCCCATTATAAGGATAATCTTGAAAAATCGATAACTCCCAATTCTTAACTCCGTTTTTATTCAAATTTTGAGGAAAACTCTTTTATGTTTTTATCTCTCATCCTGAAAAATTTGAGATCATTATATCAATTAAACCGTTCCTTTTATTTGGTTGCAAGAAAACACCTTTTTATTCATATTTTCCACATATTCTTTATTTCCCTTGCTATTATTTAATTATCCTGAGTTCCTTGAACCCCAAAGATCCTTTATAACACGAAATCCTATTATGGGAAATCTTTTAGCCTTTTAATCATCTTTTATCTATTTTCTTATATTTCCATTATCCCATTGAAGTCCTTTTCCCTTTCTTTTCCTTTTTCTTCCAATTGGGCTTAATGGCCAATAAGGCCCATCAAGAAAGCATGCAAGGCCATTATATACGAAATTCATTCAAATCAAACCATGAAATCAAACATTGATCTTATTTATCTTTTAAAGGAGATTAACAAATCTCATTACATGTTTTGGAAAATGAGGTTATAACATCCTCCCCTCCTTATAGGATTTTTGCCCTCAAAATTCGACAATCAAGAAAACAAATCAGGATATGCTTTTTCCATGTCCGTCTTCAGCTCCCATGTGGCCTCATCCTCTCCATGGTGCTTCCAAAGAACCTTTACCATTTCAATATTCTTATTTATCATCTCTTTTACCTTGGTATCTAGAATCCGCAAAGGCAACTCAGGATAAGACAACTTTCCTTGAAGCTCAATTGGCTCAATGCTCAGCACATGGCTTGGATCTTGCACATATCACTTCTGATTGGACAAGTGAAACACATCATGCATCATACTGTATTGAGGAGGTAACTCCAAATGATATGCGGCCTCACCTGTCACACCCCGATCTCACACTAACCACTAATCACGAGATTAGGGCGCGACGGAGGGATTATCACATAAACAAATCACTGAGAACTTTTTTTTTAAACCTCGTAATGATATCCGGATTATTGTTGTAAACTAAAACATAATAAACTATTGCGGAAGCATTTCAATTAACCTGGCTAGAGAACATAAACAGAGTTTACAACGTGTAACATTGTTTAACAGAAAGTAAACATAACAGTTAATTTACATCTTTTACACATTCACCATACATACTCTCTCTCACCCACACCATGCCCCAAGGACCGAGGGGAAAGGACTAAGAGACCTCTAACTAAACTAACCACATATACCTTCTACAGACTAAGCGTTAGGATGAAAAGATCCTTCAGATTCCTGTTGCTGTTGTTGACCTGAAAATGTTTGAGTAGAGGGATGAGCCTACTCTCTCAGTGAATAGCATTTCATTTAGCTATCACTAAACAACTCATCAGATATATAAATTTTAAATAAAACATAAGTGCAGTACTAAGCAGGGTAGTTCAAATGACATAGCAGAATTTACAGATAATAATCACATTTCTATGTGATGACATATATTTTAAACAAATAAACAGTTATAGAGAATTGGCACAAAAATTCAAATCTCTCAACATATTAAGTTTACTGTGATCCTATATGATTACATTTTTTTTATATTATTATGCCCTAATCATATGCAGTGTACTATGCATACAAAGATCTATAGCGAACTACGATCCCAACGTACAAGACTTAGCGACACACCCGGGAAATGCTAAGTCTGACTGCCAGCCCTGTTCTGCTACAGGACCACAAGATCTCTGGCCTACAGGCTGTCCGGCCTCATTGCACTAACTCCGAGTGCTCTAGACTCCTCCTCTAACCTGAGCACACAGGCGGAGAGTCTCACTGGGTTACCACAGTGACTCCACACGAATTATTGTTGAGTAACCCCTATTTACTCTAGTGCCACCGTGACTCCGCACGGATTACTGTTGAACACTGCCTCTCTGTCCTCGTGCCACCGTGACTCCGCACAGATTATTGCTGAACACGAGTTTCACCCCTAAGAAGCAGACCTCCCAAAGGGGTTCTATGGTGTTAGGGCACCTAAGTCTATTAACTGATTAACATATAAACATTTAAATAGGAATATCCCATTTACTAATTTCATATCAGATCACAATACACTGTCATTCTAAACTGACAGAGCAATATATTTCAAATCATTGTAATTTCTGAGAAATTCTCATACCATGCATTCAGACAAATTAGAAATGCATAAATAACCCAACTTATTTCAATTTGGCACATACATAGTGAATTTACGCAATTGAACATCTTATTGCACAAATTAAAGAAATTTACTTCACATATGAGAATCATACTCAACAATTATCAATTCTCTAAAATTCTCGAAAAATTGTGCACATTAACCCAAATCCTAGTTTGTGCAACACTTAACTCAATTAAGAGTTAATTACATATCACAATACAATTTAATAACAATACTTGAGAATTTCTGGTAATATTTTAGAGAAATGTGCCATTTCATGTAAATATCAATTTACAGATATTAACGTCAAAAGATATATGCAATTAGGGTATTCATGCATATTTTATTTATTCATATCAACTTTGAAATCGTACATCTGATAATTTATCTGAAATCTTCATTGTCTAAGTTCATACCCAAATCATACCATTTTCAGACATGAATTTCTAATTTCAACATTCAAATGAGCAATTTAGGTTCCAATGAACCATATAAATCTACTGATTCAATCCATACTGTTCAAATGCTAAATTTAATCATATAAGAGTGTCTAGAAGCATTTTATGAACTAAAAAGGTCGGGCGACGCCAAACACTGCCCGATGCCTGATAACGCTTGTTATCAGTGTAATTCGTGCACAAAACAGAAAATATTCAAACGCCTGAGTTTATTAATGATAAATAAATGAAACCCTACTCACATTGATTTGGACTATCCAGATTCGTCCGGAAATGCGTCCAAGGCATGATTCCGGGCGATTCTAGGTTGTCTTCAACCTTTAATTGCTCTGTTCACATTCCAGCAACCTGTCAGAGAACTCCTTCACGTATTGATTGAATACAGGCTAAATCAATGGCTGAATGGTGGCTAGGAATTGCACACCTTTGTTGTGTTCTCAAATTCGGAGCTCAAGGGAGGATTTTCCTTTCTCAGGCGCACCAAGATTGCCCCCTCCAGGCCATGCTCGGCAGTCGCAACCTGCTGCTGCTTGACGCTGGTCAAGGTTGCTAGGCGGCTAGCTTAGGTGGGCGGGTGGCTGCAGATTCCTACTCCTTCCTCTTAGCCGAGCTCGGAGCTGGCCCATACTTGCTATTTCGTGCGCCCAAGGGCCTCTAACCAGAGCCGTGTAGCAGCACAGCTACAGCTCTGTAGGTTGGCACCTGCTAGGGCGGGGTGAAGGAGAAGGAAGGAAGGAAAGGTAGAGGAAGAAGGAGGGTGGACGGAGGAGAAGAAGGAGTTGGCGCTGCAGGATCGGGGATATGGGCGCTCAAATCACCCATGCGATCCCCCCCCCCCCTGTCCGCTGCGCTCAAGCGCTGGGCGCCGCCCTCGCTACTGATATATCAGAAAGAAATAAGGAAGAAGAGGGGGTAGACGACCCTCTTAAAGGAAAAAAAAATAAATCAATTACTAAGAAAAACTGCAGCCAGGTCCAAAATCCTTGAAACAGTCATAACATTTGCCTCGAATGTCCGATTCGAGTGATTTCTCTTGCAAACTGCCGAGCACGGAATCCACTACAATCTCAAAGCGAATAATCATGCTAATTATACTGTCTCACTTGATCAATGAACTCAACGCATCAGCGAGTACTTAATTCAACTTAATGAACTTAATAATCAACATTGCTATCATCATCAATTATCTCATATGAGTAAATCTCAACTATTGATTCATGGCATAGCTTATCTTGATTAACCATGCTATTTAATAATATACTCAACACTAATCAAGGTGTTTCATGCTAATTGAGGTATTTACTGGCTAACCTCAACGTGGGTCATAACAATCTCCCTCCCTTATAAGAATTTCGTCTCGAAATTCCTAAAATAGAAAAAGAAACTTGTTACGCATATCTGACCCAAAACTCCCACGTGACATCCTCTAGGTTGTGGTTTCTCCACAAAACCTTCACTAATGGTATCTCGATTCTTGAGCTCCTTGATTTCTCCGATCAACTATCTGTATTGGTCCCTCAACATAGGACACATCAGGTCTAAGCTGTACAAGTTCTGGGTCCACTATCTCCTCTGGACCAGGGTAACATTTCTTCAACATCATTACATGAAACACATCAAGTAAATTAGCAAGCTCAGATGGCAATTCCAACTTATGGGCTACATGTCCAATCCTCTCAATGATGGGATATGGGCCCATAAACCTAAGAGTCAGTTTGCCTCCCTTATCAAACCTCAATACTCCTTTCCATGGTGGAACTTTCAGATACACATCATCACCAACTTGAAACTCAAGAGGTTAATGCCTCTTCTCCGCATAACTCCTCTACCTATCATGTGTAGCTTTCAACTACTCTTTGCATGTCCTCAAGAGTCTGAGTGGTCTTCTCAGACTGACCATCCGTTTGTGGGTGATAAGTTGTACTGAATCTTAATTTTTATGCCCAAAGCACAAAGCAACTGATTCCAAAACCTGGATGTGAGCTTAGGATCTCTACCTGATATAATTGAAACTGGAATACCATGCAACCTGACTATCTTATCCACGTATATCTTAGCCAACTTTAGGACATTAAAGGTTGACTTTAACATGAAGAAAGTGAGCAGACTTAGTCAGTCTATCCACAATCACCATATCGAGTCACAACCTTTGGGTGTCCTGGGTAACCCTATCACAAAATCCATTGTGGTATGTTCCCACTTCCACTTTGGTATAGGAAGAGATTGCAAGGTACCTGCAGGTTTCTGATGCTAAGCCTTAACCTGCTGGCACACACTACATCTAGCCACATACTCAGCTACATCCTTTTTCATACCTGACGACCAGTACAACTCCTTGAGATTCATGTACACCTTAGTGTTACGTGGATGCATAGCGTACATCGATGCATGTGCTTCCTCAAGAATCTTTTCTTTCAAATCACTGTCTCGAGGTACACAACATATCATGCTAATACAACACACCATCATCTGAAAATCTAAACTTTGGTCTTTTCCCCCTGTCATGTCATGTACGATTTGCTGCAACCCACTGTCACTCTGCTAAAGTTCTTTAATTTGATCATAAAAAGTAGGCTTGACTTGCATTTGTGCAATCAAACCACTTTGTTATGTCACCCCAAAGTCTAAGTTCAACTTTCACATTTCCACTAGCATGTCTCTTTTGAAACATGCCATGGAAAATACATCCACTGTTGAACTAGACTTCCTACTTAGGGCATCAACTACCACATTTGGCTTCCCAAGGTGACAATCTATCGTCACGTCATAAAGATAGTGACGTTGTGTCATAAGAGCATGAACTACAACAACTAACTTCAGATCATGTATCGCGTAGTACTCCTCATTCTATGCTACTACTTATTGTTACATTTCAAATTTATATCTTACTCTTTTCTCCAAGTTATTTTCATATTGTTTATCTACCTTTAAACCCTAGATTTTATTAATGTTAGCTTACCTTTCATAGAACAAATCTCATGATCTTGTTTTATAGAGATGCTAGTATTCAAGGTCAAATCACTAGCGACATCCCTTGAACTACTTCAACTCTAAACATTCTAGGGTTTGGTCCTTATCAGTAACATAGCAATATTGTGGTGTGACTTTGCTTCCTTAGTTTGAAATCAAACTTTAGATCTCATAAGTTCATCCATCTACTTGTAATGAATACAACAGATATGAATAATCATCAATGAACTATAGATATATAACAGAAATGTAACATCAGCCAAGTTCTCTAGCATAACTTATTAACACAAATGCTACAAATAAACATGATACTTGTTACCCAAGCATCACACATGGCTCACAGGGCCATTCATATCTTGTCACCTCTCACTAGGCAACAACTTATTCACATGGCTCACAAGGCCATTCACATCTTGTCACCTCTCACTAGGCAACAACTTATTCACATGGCTCATAAGGCCATTCACATCTTGTCACCTCTCACTAGGAAACAACTTATTCACATGGCTCATAAAATCCGTTCACATTATTACTTTTATTAAGCAACAACAACATCAACACACAAAAAAAACCAATCAATCATTTATTATATAAATGTCACAGCCCAAACTTGGCTATATTCATCACCTCATCATACCTGCATGGTTATTAGGCATGATAACAGTCATACAAGATATTCATCACATCATGTGATACAATAGTAAGTACCATCATTCCTTAACCAGGAATTAAGTTTCACTATCAAACATGGCTTATCATTCCCTTTTCCCCAAATTAGGGTTAGGGTTCCCCATTTCTCATTAATTCAGACCCTCTTGAGTTAACCAACTTTATCTTGTATTAAGGTATTTCCCCTCTTAATGCATTCCATCACAAAATACTCACCCTTAGCATATAATACATAGGCCACACATTAGAATTGTCCAGCTATCTCACATGATATGGACTTATCTTAGTTTAAGGCATAACTTATAAAGTTGCCTATAAAAAATCACAATGATACACCCTCAACTAGGGTTTCACAAGGATACACCCTCAATCAGGGTTCACAAGGATAGACCCTCAACCAGGGTTCACAATAATACACCCTCCACTAGGGTTTACTAATCATGTATTGGATCCATGCATTTGTTATGCATTATTGATTAGTACCATTAAGGGTATTTCTCACCTAATCATTAAATTTAATCTGACCCTTATTGTGTTCCTTTATTTCTAATTAAGGATTTCTCATATGAGGTCCCAATGTTGGGTCTCCGATATCAGTTCCAACTAATTCTTAGTTGTTCTAATCTTTCTCTTATATCTCAACATCTTAGTGTATATACATTTTTCACCATGATTCGGGTCTAAATTATCCATAATCTACTTTTATTATATTATTAATAGGAGTCATTAAATCTCAGTAACACATCCTGCCAACCGGACCAGGCCGAACCTGTAGTCCTGAAGCCAAGAGCTACTCAGGATTAACCAACTCCTATTAATCTCAAACATGTGGAAAGAATATCCACTTAGGGCAAACTCATTTAAACATAACTCCTGGTATACTTAATACAAAGAATATAAACAATAACTAAATCACTTCATGACACACAACAATATAAAAGAATCATATTTATTCTATAAACTGAAAATCTAAATCCATACATATAAGAGCATTTCTAATGATTTCCAATCAAATAAGCAATATAAAGCAAGAGTTGCATCACATCCTGCATAAATTTCCAGTTTCTTAACCCTAAGATTTCTAGGGTTTCTCTCTAGCCTATCCTTCCTCTGCATACCTGTCCAGGGCATCCAGAGAAGAATAGACAGAGTAGCTTGATACTGATCAATCTAAGTATTCAGACACCTGGCCAGGGTATCTAAACACTCAGACCTCCCAGAGCTAAAGACATATCACTTCTTATTTTCCTCACTTATAACTTTATCTTTTGATCCTAATGATCCCTCATGACTCAGCCTAAGCCCTCTACTTGGTTCTCGTGACCACATCCTCTTCCTGCCATCTGCAATAGTATAACAGAACACTTCATGTTAGAAAATTGCAGTTAGAAGGAAGACACTTAAGTCCTAATCCTATTGGTCTCTTATCGTCCCCTGACCTTGACTTAGAGTATTCATATACTCAACCTATGCTCTGATACCAAGATGTCACACCCCGATCTCACACTAACCACTAATCATGAGATTAGGGTGCGACAGAGGGATTATCACATAAACAAATCACTGAGAACTTTTTTTTTAAACCTCGTAATGATATCCAGATTATTGTTGTAAACTAAAACATAATAAACTATTGCGGAAGCATTTCAATTAACCTGGCTAGAGAACATAAACAGAGTTTACAACATGTAACACTGTTTAACAGAAAGTAAACATAACAGTTAATTTACATCTTTTACACATTCGCCATACATACTCTCTCTCACCCACACCATGCCCCAAGGACCGAGGGGAAAGGACTAAGAGACCTCTAACTAAACTAACCACATATACCTTCTACAGACTAAGCGTTAAGATGAAAAGATCCTTCAGATTCCTGTTGCTGTTGTTGACCTGAAAATGTTTGAGTAGAGGGATGAGCCTACTCGCTCAGTGAATAGCATTTCATTTAGCTATCACTAAACAACTCATCAGATATATAAATTTTAAATAAAACATAAGTGCAGTACTAAGCAGGGTAGTTCAAATGACATAGCAGAATTTACAGATAATAATCACATTTCTATGCGATGACAGATATTTTAAACAAATAAACAGTTATAGAGAATTGGCACAAAAATTCAAATCTCTCAACATATTAAGTTTACTGTGATCCTATATGATTACATTTTTTTATATTATTATGCCCTAATCATATGCAGTGTACTCTGCATACAAAGATTTGTAGCGAACTACGATCCCACCGTACAAGACTTAGCGACACACCCGGGAAATGCTAAGTCTGACTGCCAGCCCTGTTCTGCAACAGGACCACAGGCTCTCCGGCCTACAGGCTCTCCGGCCTACAGGCTCTCCGGCCTCATTGCACTAACTCCGAGTGCTCTAGACTCCTCCTCTAACCTGAGCACACAGGCGGAGAGTCTCACTGGGTTACCACAGTGACTCCGCATGGATTATTGTTGAATAACCCCTATTTACTCCAGTGCCACCGTGACTCCGCACAGATTATTGTTGAACACTGCCTCTCTGTCCTCGTGCCACCATGACTCCACACAGATTATTGTTGAACACGAGTTTCACCCCTAAGAAGCAGACCTCTCAAAGGGGTTCTACGGTGTTAGGGCACCTAAGTCTATTAACTGATTAACATATAAACATTTAAATAGGAATATCACATTTACTAATTTCATATCAGATCACAATACACTGTCATTCTAAACCGACAGAGCAATATATTTAAAATCATTGTAATTTTGGAGAAATTCGCATACCATGCATTCAGACAAATTAGAAATGCATAAATAACCCAACTTATTTCAATTTGGCACATACATAGCGAATTTACGCAATTGAACATCTTATTGCACAAATTAAAGAAATTTACTTCACATATGAGAATCATACTCAACAATTATCAATTCTCTAAAATTCTCGAAAAATTGTGCACATTAACCCAAATCCTAGTTTGTGCAACACTTAACTCAATTAAGAGTTAATTACATATCACAATACAATTTAATAACAATACTTGAGAATTTCTGGTAATATTTCAGAGAAATGTGCCATTTCATGTAAATATCAATTTACACATATTAACGTCAAAAGATATATGCAATTAGGGTTTTCATGCATATTTTATTTATTCATATCAACTTTGAAATTGTACATCTGATAATTTATCAGAAATCTTCATTGTCTGGGTTCATACCCAAATCATACCATTTTCAGACATGAATTTCTAATTTCAACATTCAAATGAGCAATTTAGGTTCCAATTAACCATATAAATCTACTGATTCAATCCATACTGTTCAAATGCTAAATTTAATTATATAATAGTGTCTAGAAGCATTTTATGAACTAAAAAGGTCGGGCGACGCCAAACGCTGCCCGACGCCTGATAATGCCTGTTATCAGCGTAATTCGTGCACAAAATAGAAAATATTCAAACGCCTGAGTTTATTAATGATAAATAAATGAAACCCTACTCACATTGATTTGGACTATCCAGATTCGTTCGGAAATGCGTCCAAGGCCTGATTTCGGGCGATTCTAGGTTGTCTTCAACCTTTAATTGCTCTGTTCACATTCCAGCAATCTGTCAGAGAACTCCTTCATGTATTGATTGAATACAGGCTAAATCAATGGCTGAATGGTGGCTAGGAATTGCGCACCTTTGTTGTGTTCTCAAATTCGGAGCTCAAGGGAGGATTTTCCTTGCTCAGGCGCACCAAGATCGCCCTCTCCTGGCCACGCTCGGCAGCCGCAACCTGCTGCTGCTTGCCGCTGGTCAAGGTTGCTAGGCGGCTAGCTTAGGTGGGCGGGTGGCTGCGGATTCCTACTCCTTCCTCTTAGCCGAGTTCGGAGCTGGCCCATACTTGCTATTCCGTGCGCCCAAGGGCCTCTAACCAGAGCCGTGCAGCAGTGCAGCTGTAGCTCTGCAGGTCGGCGCCTGCTAGGGCGGGGTGAAGGAGAAGGAAGGAAGGAAAGGAAGAGAAAAAAGGAGGGTGGACGAAGGAGAAGAAGGAGTTGGCGCTGCAGGATCGGGGATATGGGCGCTCAAATCGCCCATGCGATCCCCCCCTCCTGTCCGCTGCGCTCAAGCACTGGGCGCCACCCTCGCTACTGATATATCAGAAAGAAATAAGGAAGAAGAGGGAGTAGCCGACCCTCTTAAAGGAAAAAACAAATAAATCAATTACTGGGAAAAATTGCAGCCAGGTCCAAAATCCTTGAAACAATCATAACATTGCCTCGAATGTCCGATTCGAGTGATTTCAATTGCAAACTGCCAAGCATGGAATCCACTACAATCTCAAAGCGAATAATCTTGCTAATTATACTGTCTCACTTGATCAAAGAACTCAACGCATCAGCGAGTACTTAATTCAACTTAATGAACTTAATAATCAACATTGCTATCATCATCAATTATCTCATATGAGTAAATCTCAACTATTGATTCATGACATAGCTTATCTTGATTAACCATGCTATTTAATAATATACTCAACACTAATCAAGGTGTTTCATGCTAATTGAGGTATTTACTGGCTAACCTCAACATGGGTCATAACATCACCAATCCGTTCTAACACTGCAAACGGACCCACGTATCGGGGACTCAACCTTCCTCTATTCTTAGCTATATCTCAGAGCGGTCAGATTTTTAGAAAACCATGTTCTCCCACAGCAAAATGCACATTAGTCCGCTTCGTATCAGCATACGACTTCTGTCGGTCCTGGGCTCTCTTTAGCCTTTGCCTGATCAAAGTGAGTTTATCAACATACACTTGGAGTTCATCTAACCTCAATAAGGTCCTTTCACCAACCTCATCCTAGTGAAGTGGTGACCGACACGGTCTCCCATACAGAGCTTCATATGGAGGCATCACAATACTATCTTGGTACTTGTTGTAAGCAAACTCAGCTAAAGGCAAGTACTACTCCCATGATCCACCCCAATCGAGCACACAAGCTCACAACATATCTTCTAAGGTCTGAATCGTCCTTTCTGACTGACCATCTGTCTGGGGGTGATAAGCGGTACTGAACCTCAACCTTGTACCTAGTTCCTCTTGAACTTGCTTCCACAACTTGGAAGTAAACTTTGGGTCTCTATCGGAGATGATGGAACCGGGTATGCCATGTAAACATACTATCTCTCTGATATAAAGCTCAGCTAAATCTGACACCTTGGCAGTGGTCTTTAGGGCAAGGAAGTGTGCTGACTTGGTAAGGTGATCTACCACAACCCATATCGCATCATGACCTCTCTTGGTCTGGGGTATACCCACCACGAAATCCATGGTAATCTGCTCCCATTTCCACTCTGGAATCTCTATAGACTGTAAAAGTCTGTCGGGTCGTTGGTGTTCAGCCTTCACCATTTGGCACGTAAGACAACTGACCACATAAGCTGCAATGTCTCTCTTCATCCCTGGCTACCAGAAAAACCTCTACATGTCCTTAAACATCTTCATAGTTCCTGGGTGTACCGTGTACTTAGAACCATGAGCCTCTTGTAGGATATGTTCCTTCAATGGTGAATCTTCAGGAACCCATATGTGATTCTCAAAACATATTCCTCCATCTATTCCCAATGACAGACGAGTCTGTGGCTTCTGCATCAAGCCTTCCATCTTGTTGAGTCCTCCACTGGCTAACTATGCTGCGACAATCTCACTCAATAGCTCAGACTGTATATGGATATTGGCCAATCGAACTCGATCATCTAACGGTTGAGGTGACCATTCCACCAGATCTTCTAAGCTCTTCCACTGTCTAGACAACACAGCTGCACACCTCAGCTGTTTCCGACTCAAAGCATCGGCTATGACATTCGCCTTCCCTAGATGATAGGCAATGGTGAAGTCATAATCCTTCATGTACTCCATCCATCGTCATTGACGTAGGTTCAAGTCTTTCTGCGTCAGAAGATACTTCAGGCTCTTATGGTAGGTGAAGATTTCAAAAGTGGCACCATACAAGTAATGCTGCCAAATCTTCAAGGCATGGATGATAATAGCTAACTCCAGGTCGTGGGTTGGGTAATTCACCTCATTAGGCTTGAGCTGTCGGGAGGCATATGCAACCACATGTCGATTTTGTTCCAACACACAGCCTAATCCCATCTTGGACGCATCGGTGAAAATCATAAAACCCTCATTGTCTGATGGTAGAGTCAAAACTGGTGCAGTGGTCAGCTTCTCTTTCAGCTCCTGGAAATGAGCCTCACAAATATCAGACCACACAAACTTCACATCTTTCCGAGTCAACATAGTCAAAGGCAAGGCGGTCTTTGAGAAATCCGCGATGAAGTGTCGATAATATCCTGTTAACCCCAAGAAGCTTCGAATCTCAGAGGGGTTCTTCGGTGCTGGCCAGTCTCGAACTGCTGACACTTTAGCTGGATCTATGACGATCATTCCTCCTGAGATGATGTGTCCAAGGAACATGACTCGGTCTATCCAAAACTCGCATTTAGAGAACTTCCCATAGAACTTCTACTTTCTCAAGATATCAAGGAATTTGCTTAGGTGGTCTTGGTGTTGATCTACGTCATTCAAATAAACTAGTATATCATCTATGAACACTATGAAAAATGAGTCAAGGAAGGGTTGAAACACACTATTCATAAGGTTCATGAACACACTAGGTGCATTGGACAACCCAAAAGGCATAACCACGAACTCATAGTGGCCATACCGGGTTCTAAAAGCTATTTTTGGGATGTCCTCACTCTTGACCCTCAACTGGTGGTAACTCGATCTCAAGTCGATCTTTGAAAAGACTCGAGCCGACTTCAACTGGTCAAACAAGTCATCTATCTGGGGTAAAGGGTATTTGTTCTTAATGGTAGCCTGGTTGATCGTCTGGTAGTCTATGCACATTCGGAGCGAACCATCCTTTTTCTTTACAAAAAGAACCGACGCTCCCCATGGTGATGTGCTAGGGCGGATAAAACCCTTATTCAACAATTCCTGCGATTGCTTCTTTAGCTCAAGCAACTCAGCAGGGGCCATCCTATAGAGTGCTCGGGGAATAGGGTTTGTACCAGGGGCTAGCTCTATGGAGAAATCTACCTCTCTCTCAGGAGGTATCCCGGGTAGATCATCAGGGAAAACATCTGCATAGCTTCAGACTACCTCTATCTCCTCTAAGGGTTGCACCTTGGGTTCTGCCTCAGTGACTACTGCTAGGAAAGCTTGACACCCTTTACTCATCATCTGTTCTGCCTTTAAGGCTGACACATATAGGTTGGTGGTGGCATCCTTCCTACCCCTAATGTTAAAAGGTGGGTGACCTAGTCTCTTAATGATTACTTTCTTCTCCCTACAGTCAATGTTGGCTCTATAGGTATAAAGCCAATCCATGCCAATGATTACATCAAAATCATTCATGTCAAGAAGGATAAAATTTGTAGGAAACTCATGATCTCAATATTTCACAGGTATCACTGGAGTTTTCAAAAGGGAAGTAAAGATCCGACCACTCGGGGTTGTAACATCTAAGACATATCCTAGATCCCTGATATCCAAACAAAGCATAGTTGCAAGATTTCTCGAAATGAAAGTATTAGTAGATCCAGAGTCAAACAAAGCTTTTACATTATGTCCCGTGACTTCAAGCATGCCTACATTGTTTTTCACCATGCATTAGACCATTACATGCTTAACTTAAAACATAAAAGAAAACTCTAGGGGTTATTACCCTCGATCAACCGATTAGCATTAACTTGAGCCTACTCATTGTCAATGGCAAACACCTGAGCTTGTCTTCTTTCTCCTGCAGGTGGGGCTACAACTATAGGTGGAGCTGCTGCTGGTGGGGCTGCCACTGGTCCTTGTCCTTTGGGTTCTGGCATAGGACAGACAGATTGCATATGTCCCTCTTGGTGGCAACAAAAGCAAGTCTTCTTCTTATAGTGACATTCACCGATGTGGCCCTTTCCGCAGGTGTGGCAAGGAGGTCGGTTGTTCTCTTGATGAGGTTTCCCTTTTCCTCCATGTTTACCTTTAGCTTGATGACGTCCTTGACCCTTCTTGTGGTTGTTTATTGGGCCTTGGGCTCCTTCAGTGAAACCCAAGTACCCCTTGGGTGGAAATGGGGCAGGCATCATGGTCCTCTCCATGTCTAAAGCAGTGTTGTAGGCTTCAGTAAAAGTTTTGGGTTTTCTTGCCATCACATGGGGCTTGATGGCAGGGTGAAGGCGTTCCATGAAGTGGTCCACCCTCCTCTATTCATCCATCATATGTACAAAATGTTCCAGGAGGCGGAACCTATGACCAAAGTCCGCAACTGAAGAGCTTCCTTGAGTCATGCTAGTGAACTCTCTTTCTTTCTCTTTCTTTCTCTTTCTTTGCTGTGACGAGGAGGAATCTGGCGGTGAAGATGGTATTGAAGTCAACCCAGGCCATGGGTTCCTCTATCAAATCCCGACCAGTGATGTGGGTCTCCCACCATATATTGGCTGCTCCTTCCAGGAGATGAGCAGCAAAGAGGACCTTCTTGCTCGGCTAAACTTCAAGCATACAGAACCCATTCTCGACTGCAAGCAGCCAAGCTTCTACTTTGTCGACTACCTCTGTCTTGTCCTCTCCCTAGAACTTCTCGATATTCAACTTGATGAAGTCCAGGATGGTGGCTCCTAGTCGAGGACGAACTGGATGCGGCTCACCATTCTCAGCTCTAGCTAGGTCTCGGAGGGCCAAGGCATTAATGGCCTCAGTTAACTTCTTCTGCTGCTCTATCCACAAGGCCTCAGAGGTGTGGATCATCATAGTCAGTTCTGGACCTCCAGCTTGGTCCTCCTCCATCTGGTCTACTTCCTCGTACACATGTTGCTCTTCATACCCTTGGTCCTGCTCTTGATCAAGGCTGTCGAAGGGTATCAGATCAGGGTTAGGGACCTCATGAGTGGTCTCTTCAGTCCTCTGTCTCTTCATAGAGGATTCACCATCATGATTCTTCTTCCTTTTCTCTGAAGACCCCTTTCCTTTACGGGGAGGCCAAGCACTCCTAGTTGGGTTCCCAGGACCCTCAGGGATAGCAACTGTCTTTGTATGAGACATCTACATAAGCATAACAAACAGACCTTTAGTTTACCATTAAACTATTTATACTTATGTCAGTGACGTCTCATTACATATCTTTTATTAAATTGATGGAGAAATCCTTAATCCTTAACTTATTTGCCCATACCACATGAGGGTGGGGAAGAGAGAGAAAGCCCTAACTCTTAAAGTCCTTAATAAAATTTGTGATGAGAAGGTATGAAAAAGATGTGAAAATCCTAAAGGTATCTTATTTCGATTCAAATCCTAGGACATCGGCCAGGTAGTCACACATTCTGGGAGTCCTCGTATTCTGACTAGCGGTGCGAAGGAAAATTTTGCCAACCCCCAAAAGTGGTCCTTTTTTCTAGACACCTCAGTCTTTCGGAAAATCCTCTAATAATTCCCTTGGGTTCTACGGAGTTTGTAAAATTTAATAATTATTAACAATTAAGTGGAGAACCTTGGCTCTGATACCAAATGCAACGACCCCACCTTCCGCTAACCCCCAATTAAGGGAGACCGAGAGGTCGATGTCGTTATGCAATTTCCGAATCAAGGTTTAACAATTAATTGATAACAATTATTAAATTCTAGTAGACTAAACTGGAAGACTGTAATAAATAAAAAATTTGCATTCCTTTGAAAATTTGGGAATTCTAAAACTTCTATCCAGAACTCAGAATAACTAACTAATCCTCCTTGGACATTAAGTAGTGTATTGCACAATATGACAGATTACTGTTTGTCCTTTTTGTTTTGTACCTAAAATGCTGACAAACAAAATGTCAGTCAGCCAAAGCTGGTATGTCGGGGATTCACTAATCATGCAATTATCTATACAATGTATGGCATTCAATTATCATTTAACAAATAATGTTACGTTTTAAGTATAACAACGCGATCCATGTGTCCCATATTCCCTTTATACCCCTCATGACTTCACCTATCAAGTGAATCAATTTCTAGGGCAGAGTCACATGGCACTACCCGTAGGTAGCCCACTCCTTAACTCATGGTATGCTAAGAGTCTCATGGCACTACACGTGGGTAGCACAGTTTCTAAATCATGATACCCTAGAACTTGCTCGAGGTTATCCTTATCCTTTGCATAGCCACAAGGGTGGACTCAGATCTAGCTAGTTATACATGTATACCCATAGTGATAGTCATAGTCACTTTATAGTTGCATGAATTGAAACATCCAATATTTATTTCATCCATTGAGGGAAACATCGATAAAATCCTCAGAAAACTAATCAGTATAGTCATAAGCGTAACCACATACATCTTATTGCAGTTTCAGATACAGAATCAGATATGAAGAGAGAGAATATCCAAGCAATCAAAAAAAGTGCACAGAAAACCCTGAAATAAAAGTACAAGTTTACTTTTATTAATGTTTATCCAATATCATCATGCCCCTTAGGGTTTCTATCCAAGTTTAGGGTTTTCTTGAAAATTAGGGTTTTGCCTCCATTTTCAATTATTATGAACCCTAATTCATCAAATCCACTTAAAACCTTTAAATTATCTCCTTTTAATATTTCTAACAGATTTAGGATCATTATTTAGCAATTTATCAAAATAACAAGGTTTCCTTCTTCTTTTACACTAAATTAGGGTTTTCATGTACATTATATTTCATTCATAGACATAAAACCTAATTTAACCATATTTGTATTCAAAATGGATGAAAACTTCATATTATTAATTAATAGGTTTATAATCCTCAACTTAACCCATTAATTTATAAAGAAACATCCTTTATATGTAATTAGGGTTTCCAATTAACTTAAAATGTATTTTACTAGAAAATTAAAGTACTTTTGCAAAAAGAACTGGAATCAGGTTATACAACCATTTTTATCAGGTTCCTTGCATTTTTATACCCAACTTTCATATATAAAGTTCTTTTATACGAGATTCCTAGCTATTTCTATGATTTTAGCAAGGAAAAGCTATTTTCCTATAATTTTGATTAGAGAGGAGATTTACCAAAATTCCATGGCCGTTTGATCGGTGCACCGATGAGCCTCACATTGATCTGATGCTCTGCGTCAGTTGTCCTACAAGTGGCGTGCGTTTCCCCTGTCGGTCGTTGATTCCCGATCTAACGCTCTGGGTCAGCGGCGTCTTCACTTATTCTGTCACCTCTTAGCACCGTCAAATCCTCTCGTGGATCACGGTGATCCTAGATCGAACGATGGCTGTATGTCATCCTCCTCCCTTCCTTGCTGCACAGTCCGTGACAGAGTGAGGTGGAGCTCTCGCTGGAGAGATTTCGATTGGGAGAGAGAGGGAGCGCTGGGATCTAATAGGTGGCCGTTCGTGAGCGTTAGGGTGTGAGGTATTGGAAGAGGGTCTTTATATAGGACTAGGGGAGGCAATTCTAGGGTTTCTAACCATGATGCCGCCAGAGCTTCTATCCCAATTGGGCGTTTCATGAATAGGCGATGAGAACCCAACAAAATAGGGTCGAGAAGCTTCACCTCTCACGCCCGGACTCAACGAAGAGGTTTCCAAAAGTGCACAAGCACTAGATCGCGAGAAAAGCGATGGGGGAAATTCCCCTGGTCATGCTATAGTCTGTGTCTGTCTAGGAATCTGGACGATGAGCCGGGTCAGTTGGATCAAGATCCAATGGCCCCTATTGTCCGCGTTCAACCAAAAAAAAGGAAAGATTTCCCAAATTGCAATGGAAAATCCAATTATAAGGATAATCTTGAAAAATCGATAACTCCCAATTCTTAACTCCGTTTTTATTCAAATTTTGAGGGAAACACTTTTATGTTTTTATCTCTCATCCTGCAAAATTTGAGATCATTATATCAATGAAACCATTCCTTTTCTTTGGTTGCAAGAAAACACCTTTTTATTCATATTTTCCACATATTCTTTATTTCCCTTGCTATTATTTAATTATCCTAAGTTCCTTGAACCCAAAGGATCCTTTATAACATGAAATCATATTATGGGAAGTCTTTTAGCCTTTTAATGATCTTTTATCTATTTTCTTATATTTCCATTATCCCATTGAAGTCCTTTTCCCTTTCTTTTCCTTTTTCTTCCAATTGGGCTTAATGGCCAATAAGGCCCATCAAGAAAGCATGCCAGGCCATTATATACGAAATTCATTCAAATCAAACCATGAAATCAAACATTGATTTTATTTATCTTTTAAAGGATATTCACAAATCTCATTATATGTTTTGGAAAATGAGGTTATAACAATTGACATAGATCAATACCTAGAATAGTTGCACATGATTGACATAGATCAATACCTGGAATAGTTGCACAAGATTGACATAGATCAATACCTAGAATAGTTGCATAGGATTGACATAGATCAGTACCTGGAGTAGCTGTATAGGATTGACATAGATCAATACCTGGAATGGTTATACAAGATTGACATAGTTCAATACTTGGAATGGATACACATAAATAATATAAGTCTAATGCTTGTATTAGTTGCATAGGGTTGGTGTAACCCAATGCCTGTAATGTTTATATAGGATTGGTATAGACCAAAGCCTGAATAAGACATGATGAAGTACACTCTCATGTTCAATATAACCGATTCTGTTTAGTAGATTAACTAAGGCCAATAAACTAAAACAAGAATGTCTCATGGGTGACATATCCAAAATAATGAGTCTCACAAGAGAAGTTTGACACGATGGTATAATATGAAGGATAAATGATATACATGTTATTCCTATTCCTTATCAAGAGAATAGTTGATCTATTGTTTTATCAAAAATAGTTACAATGCTTTAAGATGAGAATGCTTTAAGCTGCTTATCCTCTGCCAATTTTATATCCTTCACTACAATAATAATGTTTTCGCGGAGAGTTATATCTCCCGCTGGGACAAATTACAATTTTCTCACCCCCGTGGGAAGTAATGTTTTTAGGTGGACATGAAAAAGAAGGTAGTATACTTTTAGCAGAGAAAGAACAACAACAACATTGACGACAGTAGTAATATCTCAGGTGGAGATACAGCCTGTCTAGTCTTATAGTTAGAAAGTCCTATGTGTCGTCTCTATACTCTCAGGTCCTCAAATTCAGTAGTCAATATTCTTATTGAATCTATTTGAGATTTTAGCTTGATGCCTCGAGGTTTTATGTTGTCTGTATATAATGTTGAATAGAACAGCTGATGTTGTAATCCTCGAGAAGAGATGGTACATGTTGTGTACTTATGAAACAAAATGTAAATGTTATACTTTGGTTTTTGAAGAAAAAGATTACCCATGTGTGGATCTCTTTGCAAAAGGTTTAGTTTTTAGTGATTTTCAATAATCCGCTGTAAATGATTCGCTTCCTCTTAGTGAATCTCGTGTTTTGTAAGTTGGATTCCACATATTCCATCAGATGTATCATGATGAAAGTGTAGTATTCATATCCTATTTCTAATTGAGGTACCTTTTATGGTGATGTTGAAGTTTTCCAGGATGACAAATGACGAGGACCTAATATTTGTGTGGAATGTTGGAGATGAATTGGTACCTTCAAAATGTTGTGTGCCACTTTGTTTTTGAAAATCAAGGACATGTTAGGCAAATCAGGGCACAATAGTTATATATAATAATGTGGCAGTTGTATAGATTTACTATAATTAATGCCAAGTGTTTAACTGTCCTGATGGGCAAGGGGACAAAACAAGTTTCTTCCCTCATAACGGCACCTTGCAACTCCTTCATGGAATCTGAATCATACCTTTCTTGGTACAACTTCTTTGTTAGATCATTTGTTCCATTGAAAACTGGCTCCCCTTTGTCAAGATGAAGAAATTGTTCTAACAGTGTTTTGAAGAGCACCTTGAATAAGCTTTTGTGTACACATGCTCATTTTAGGAACATCCCTCTAAAGTGTTCCCCAGTTAGAACTCTCCCCTTGTTGTTGTATATGATATTTGTTCCCGACAAATTATCATCTAGAATGTCTGCCAGCACATGAACATCTCTATAGGTAATGTGGAATAATGACGACATGTCCATCCATATTAGCTTGCAAGGTAGTGGGGGAGCCATGGGTTCTCTTGGTTCTACTTCTTTTGGTGGCCTTTGTTCCCTTGAGGATGCCCCTACAAAGAAAGAGGCGAGGCCACATTCATCCTCATCAGACGTTCCTTCTTTTGCACCCGTTGTCTTTTCTACCATATCTTGATCATTTGGGTGCATTGATGAGTTTTCATGAGAGGGTGGAATTTTTGATGTTGTTGTTGCAGCGATAGTTGGAGGTGTTGATTCATCAGTTGACTCAAGCATGGCTACACCTAGTGCCGCAAGAGTGGCTACCATCTTGTCATCATACATGACATCACTGTGCTCGTTGTGATTTAACTCTTGTATCTAGACGTCAAGATGTCCATGACAGTATGCATTTCATTCAGATATCGGTTGAGCATTGCAATGTCATAGGACATTGAATTTTTAATGCTTCCATTTTCCTACATGATGTCTTCTCTTATAAGTTGGTCTTTCAAAATAGGTTTGTCCACCATGGGTGAAGAGTTTAGGTCAAACTCTTGCACTGTGGTGTTGGCAGGTGCAACAGGTTGTTCCTCAGTAGGTAGTTGCACTTACTTATCAACTGACTCCTCAAGTTGCCCTTATGGTATATTTGCAGTCAATTCTCTAGTACAGCTGGTGCATTTATTGATTCTTCATCTTTATTTTGTTCATGGTTGTTGCGGCTTGAAGATGCTTGAGATGGCTAAGAGATGGCAATTCACATTGACTCCCTTCACGTCCCTCATTCCTCCATCTGCTTGTGTTTGTCCTCTCTCTCCTTGTGGTTGCAAAGATTTCTTGGGCTCCACAACTTCCTCTTCTTGTATCAGCAGTGTAGGGGCCTTCTTTGTCTCCTCGATCTACTCTACATTCTCTTGTACAACTACAAATGTAAGGCCCCTGCACTTGCTTAATGAGTTAAACGAGCTTAATTACCATATTTGAATGATTATAACCCTAATATAACCTTTTGAAATGTTTTAAAATAATAATACATGCTTAACTTTCAAATTTGGTCCAATTTGGACACTATTTGAAAAAGTTATGCAATTTTCTGTACATTTTGAACTTTTCTGTAATTTACCCAATTGAGGGGTTTTTTTTACAATTTATCACATACATTATGTTCCTTAGATGTTATATTAGCATTATTGAGATTTTTAAACCATGGGGCTCCTAGTTGAGCCATGGTTTGAAGGATTTTCATCAAGGGTATTTTGGGATTTACCCCTTCATGGACGAGCTACCTTTAGTAGCTATCAACTAAGGAATTATGTGATTGGCTGGGAAATTAGACAAAGGAAATCTAAGTAGGTCTAGAGGGATGGTGGGTGATGGTAGTTTTACTTACCACTAAAAATCCTAGAGATGATGAGTCTCTAAGTTTAGCCTTGCTAGTACTATGGTAAGAACTCCACCCACATGTGCTAAGACATGTGGAAGTCTTATCGTAGTATAGTTAAGGGTCGAATCCTCGGGACAACGGTCTTGACGAAGTCAAGATGGAAAACGTTTAGCCTTTACTTAACAACTTAAAGATTGATATTTATATCGAAAGTTTGATTCGGTTGTTTTAAACTAAGTACAAAGAAAGTAAAGCAAGAAAGTAAATAAAGCAAGTAAATCTTAAGAGTTAACAAATGATGATGAATCACTGGGGTTAAGCAGGTATTTACCACCGCTACACATGCGTTGTATATGTACTAAGCAAGACTTATAAGCTAGATGCATGGATGTTTCCACAAGACCGATGCCTTATAAGACAAGAGCGATGCGTTGCATCCAAGGGTGTTCCACAAGACCGATGCCCACATAAGACAAGAGCGATGCATTGCACCCTTCGATGTTCCACAAGACCAATGCCCATATAAGAAAAGGGAAATGCATCTCATCCTCCAAGGGTTAAGTAACTCTCATGCGGTACATCACTACGCGTCACTGAAGGATGTAGTCTCCGAAGAGAGAATCTTACTCAACCTCAAGAAACGTGCATCTAAAACTAACAAGCGAGCGATAATTACCAAATCGAATAGCGTCCTTGTAGGCCTAGTCTCCTATTCGGATAACCTAGCTACGAGAAGTGCGGGAATGATGCAACGCCAGCCATTCCCGAACAAATGGTCACATGCTTTACATCATTCCCCTCGCAAAGTGTGTTCCTCGACTTACCAAAGGTCTCTTCCATACAGATGGGAGTGTGCCAAATGATAGTGAGTTTACTCCACTCTTTGAGATACACTTCTAGACACCGAAACGGATGCGTGGTGGATACACACACCAGAAACCAACACTAAATCGGTATTCAAGCCTCGATAGCGGTCGTAGACAAACCACAACGAAAGACAATAAATGCATACAAGAACGTGGCCACCATTCAAGCATGTGTGAAACGATTTAGTATTAAAACGAAATGATAACATCTTTTTTACAGTACAAAATACAAAACATGGGCAGCGGGGCTAGTCCCCGCGCCCCAGTGGATGGAACTACTCGCTCCTCATAGAGGGAGCAACAAAGAAGGAGGCAAGAAGAGATAGAAAGAACATCATCTCCACTGAGGAGAGAAGGTTGGACCCTTGGTGGAGAGAGCAACGATCTCCACCCCTTGTAGCTTGCTTGATGACGGATCTTCTCCTCTCACCTTCCTTGTTGATGAGAGAGAAAGTAGCTTGCAATGGACGTGAGTCTCAGACCGGCAGCCTCGAGTGATGGATGGAGTTGTTCTGGTAGTGGAGAGACAGCCTCTGGATGTCTGGACTCCCTCCTCGAACGGCCCTGAGATCTTATTTATAGGCTTTGAGTGAGATCCAAACGGTTTGGAGACCGTTTGGGCTCAAACGGTCTTGGGACCGTTTGGCGTCAAACGGTCTTGAGATCGTTTGGCGTCAAACGGTCTTGGGACCGTTTGGCGTCAAACGGTCTTGAGATCGTTCGGCGTCAAACGGTCTTGAGATCGTTTGGCGTCAAACGGTCTTGGGACCGTTTGGCGTCAAACGGTCTTGAGACCGTTTGAGCTTCATGCGGTCTCGGGACCGTTTGAACTCCATGCGGTCTTGGGACCGTTTGGCTTCATGCGGTCTCGGGAACGTTTGAACTCCATGCGGTCTTGGGACCGTTTGGCTTCATGCGGTCTTGGGACCGTTTGGCGTCAAACGGTCTTGAGACCGTTTGAGCTTCATGCGGTCTTGGGACCGTTTGGCTTCATGCGGTCTCGGGACCGTTTGAACTCCATGCGGTCTTGGGACCGTTTGGCTTCATGCGGTCTTGGGACCGTTTGAACTCCATGCGGTCTTGGGACCGTTTGGCTTCATGCGGTCTCGGGACCGTTTGAACTCCATGCGGTCTTGGGACCGTTTGGATCTACTCGACCCTTGGGCTGGTTTGTTCTTTTGTTATTTTTTTTGTGCTTTTTCTGCAATTATAAAAGGAAAAGTTAGTTTGATGATGTATTTACAAAAAGGGGTAAAATTAGGTTTAAGTACAATATAAATGTAGAAAGAGTATGGAAAACTAAAGAAAAAGACTAAGATAAACTACTAAAATAGGAGGTTATCACCCCCCCTAACTTAGAGTCTAGCTTGTCCTCAAGTTAGATAGAGATGAAACATGAAATGGCGCGGCGATCTTAATTAAAATTTCCATATTCTTGCTCCAATTCTTGACCTGAGTTCCCCAGGGGTCGTATCGAGGCTTATTGCATGCCTTGATCCTTTTGGATTTCGAGAGTTGCTTGGATTTCAGGTTTTTCCGTATCTCAAAGTTCGCCTTGGGACCACATTTATTTTGTGCATGCTGTTGACTCTAATCAACTTTATACCTCTCTGGAAACCTATTGGAAGCTAGAGAGGGTATGAGGGTTGGCTAAAGGCTTTGAAGTGTAACTCCCCTTCGAGTGGGGGAGGGGCTGTCTATGCTTTTTAGGATCTCACTACCGGACACGACACATCTGCCTTTATGAGGGCAGCCGAATGTACCGGCCGGGCAAGTCCTTTATTAGCCTTTTCATATACTTGGAACTTTTAGGGTTTCACTACCGGACGCGACGCATCTGCCTTTGTGAGGGCAGCGGAATGTGCCGGCCGGGTGAGCCCTTTATCAATTCTTTATATAGGTCCTTATTCGTGGCACAACTCTCATGATTTTATTCGTCTCTCTGGCTTTTATTCAAAAACTCACAGGCTTGGGTTTTGGGATGAGGATTTATTTTGGGCGGCCAAGCCTCTTTTATTTTGAAGAGAGGAAAGTCGTTCTTAAAGTTTTTCAGCATGCACTTATTTGGTTTGTGGTCCACTTGCAGAGCTTTTTGACTTGGAAGTTGCCTGATTTCCCTCTCATCCTTGAGATCTCGGCTTATTTCTGCCCTGATTTTGACCTATGGAGAGTCAGATAAAGAATTGGAGCAAAAATATAGGATCCATAGTGGATGGGGGTCGATAAATCACCATTTGATGTCTAAGTGCTAAATACTTGTAGAGACTAACATGATTCTAGAGTTAGTTGAGGTGATTAAAAAGAATTTGTAAAAAGAATCTTGAAAGAATAAAAAGAATTTGTAAAACAAAAGAAAAGTATGGAAAGTGTTTAGAGAAAAAGAAGGGAGTATAGAAGTTGATACCTAGCCCTTGTCTAATGTATCCCCCCTAACTTATCACACACTCTATCCCCAGAGTGGCAAAGTGATAGGTTGAGAAAACATTAGAACAAGGGCTGCAGGTTAAGGTAGATTGTCAGTTGCCCCTAGAGAACGCAGTAGTGTAGATGCGAACTGCCCACGTAAGGCGTGGTAATCCACGTCCGTCATTTCCTCCACTGGTCTTTGGAGAACGATTATAGTGTACATCCAGTAGAGGACGTGGAAGCCGCAGTCGTTGGATTGTCGTATTTGCTGGGGGCATTTATGGCAGAAGGCGGGGCGGCTGAAGTGCTCAGTGTTGTATGCCCTAGTGTGCTGACTCAGAAGTTCGATTAATTTCATAGCACACTCCTTTGCCATTTCTTCTGTCGGCGTCTTGGGCGTTACGACGTATTGTCGTTGTCGGGCATTGAACTGGCTGTCGGAACTGTTGTATATTGTAGTGGTTCCGGTGTGGAGATTGGTTGCCAGAAGGAGCCAGTGCTCGTGATGTAGGATCGGTAGCATGATGAACTTCGGCGTTGTATGTTGAAGATATGCAATCAATGCTTCTATTGTGCCGAAGTTTTTCAGTTTGAGCAGATCGTCTTTCATGTACGGGGACGCCATATATGTATCGGGATTGTGTTGGCCAATCTGAGATTGGTAAGCGGCCATGAGGCTGCAAGAAAGTTGCCCCTTATCTTGTAAAGTCTCTCGCAAAGAATCAGCCATTACGATAATGTCTTGAGACATGAATACGATGCCGTCTTTTTCTGCGGAGAGTTTTGCCATGATTATGCGTATTTCAAGGTCGTTTAGACCCTTGCAAGAATCGCGATCGAAATCCGGAAAAGTTGGTGTAGTTGTGTACGCGGGGTCTTTCTTGCTGGTGTCTTCTTTGGGCAACTTGTTTTGTTCTGACTCTTCCAGAACTTGGCGGAAAGGTCGCCGCTGTCGACGTTGCACAGCTGAGTAAAGATACCGTGGAACATCATCTGGTGACATAGTCGGATCGTTGAAAAATCTTCTGTCACAGATGAGTTCCATGGCGTAGCGTCCTCTTAGCGAATGGAAGTCTTCAGCTGCCAAGTCTGTGAATGGGATTTCCTGGTTAAGCGCTTGAATATGTCTGATGGTATAGAAGGCGCTGTCCCCGGATCCCGTGGTGGCTTGAACTGGAGGGTTAATGATTCTAAACCATGGTTGGCTCCAGTCTTGGCGAAGAGAAGGGCGTACAGCCCAGATTACTTTAAGCAGCCGGAAGGGTATACACCGAGCTTCACCTGCTGCGTCTCCGATAAAGTTAATTATGCCGGATGGTAGCTCGGCGGTATTGAAGTTGTAGACTTTGGCGTCCCTTGCCGCGGTGTCCACTATCATAAAGAGCCAGTGTCCCGAGACTTGGAAAGGCAGCGTGATATAGCGTGCCTGACGTGCTAAACCGACACGCAGCCGCTCAATCGACCTCACCTGCAGGCTTTTGTGTAAAAGGCCAAGAGACAGTGCAGGTGAGGCGTTGAAGGCTGGTTGTATCCGTTTTTTACTTTTATATATTTCTATACAGTTGGCGAGGAGGACACGAAAAATTGACAGTGGCATCGTAGACCGGGGTCGGAGGATGCAACGAAAATCTTCGCGTGTCAACGTACGCCTGGTTTTTGTATTAATGTAAATTGTATCGTCCCCCGCTTTTGCATCGTCTACTATAGTGTTCAGGATGAAAATGTCCTGAGCATCTAAAGTAGAGATGGCTGTCCTGTCAAGATCATGCATTTTTTGTGGAAGAGGGGGGGGGGGGCGGGGGGAGGTTTTGTGGTGGAGGGGAGGCGTGTTGTTCGAAGGCTTCTTCATGGTCTTTGATATTGTCATCCTGGTCGGAGGCGGAGTCAAGATCTTCGTCTGTATCTAGACTCACTCGGTCCGCGTCGTCCAGGTGAGGGGGAGAAGGTGTTGAATAGGGAAGAGGAGTTTTCGGCGAGGTAGCGCTGGCTCCTTTTATGCACTGTTGGAGCTCAGCGAATGCTTCATCTTTGGCGGCTTCTCCCATTGACCCCATAGCGGAGTAATCAAAGAATTGGTCCCCATAAGAAATGTTGACGTTATCGTGCTGTGGGGACTTGGGGTGATAGTCACTTTCCTGGTGACCTTTATCGGACCCTTTATGGGAGGGTCCTGCAGCATTCCCTGGATCTTCGCCATCATCGTGCTTGTCTCCTAGAGGTGTGTCTTTATTGGAGTCAGCAGATGAATCGGAGTCTTCTTCTTCTTCATCATCATTGTCGTTGTCAGCCGCAGCTTCGTCTGTTTTCTTCTTATTAGACGGCTTTTTACACCGCCGGTGAGTGGCATGTAGCTCATCGAAAGCCACTTGCAGATGCTCGTGTTTTTCGAGCAATGCATCGTGGGCTTCTTTGAGATCTGTATATCTGTCCTCGGTGGAGAGGAGGCGTGCAGTCAGATCTGTGACTTGGGCACGTAGTTGTTGTATTTCATTGATGGTAGCCTCCTCTTGATGATGGTGGAGCTGCGTAATTGTTTCGTCGATGGTAGCCAGGCGCGAGCTTAGCTTGTCTTGGTTTTGCTCAAGCTTGCGGAGATTCTCTTGCAGAGGGCGAGTCTGGGTCGAGATCTCATCGACTTTTCTCGTCGTAGCTTCTTGCCGACGTGTTGCCTCAAGGATCAGGTCCGGCAGGTTGTTGGTGTGGCTGTTGATATGTTCAACTTGCCTAGCCACTTCATCCTGTCGTTGCTGAATACCTTGTAGGACGACAGGAAGAGCTTGATGCTGATTGGCGATCCTGGTTACCTGTTTAGTTAAATCCTGTACACAAGAAAAAAAAGAATGTAATAAGTTAGAAGGATCGGTGAGGAGGTGTCGGACAACGTCAAATTGACGGCCGAATTCCTCACCGATGTTAGTAAAGGGGGCCCCAGAGGCGGAAGGGTGATGTGGCTGGGGCCTATGTGGGATGGTGGTAGTGTCTTGCGGAAAAGACACTGATGAAGGCCCAAACTGCGTAGTGACTGTTGATGAGGTCACCAGCGGTGTCGGGGTGGTGGCGGATGTGAAGAGTGGTGGGGGTGGAGGTGGGGAAGGGGAAGCCCGATGTTAGGGTGGGTGAAAAAGTGGATGTGAATGCTGATGTGGATGTGGAGGCGAAGGTGGTGAAATCAGGCATTCAGGTGGGGAAGGGGAAGCCCGATGTTAGGGAGGGTGGAAAGGTGGATGTGAATGCTGGCGTGGGGGTGGAGGGGAAGGCGGTGGTGGGAGCAGTGGAGAGCTGCTCGTGTAGACTCTGGATGAAAGAGTCAAGGGAGGATGTTGTGAGAATTTCATCGTTGAAATGCTCATCCTCCGGGTTGGGGCGGGATGTTGGCGTCTCCGACAGCTGCTTGGCCTGTAACAACCTTCTAGAGAGCCGTTTGACAGGGATTTTTGTAAGTCGTGCTGTCGGGGCTGTAATACTCATCTCGGTTGGACCCGCAGTTTTTTCTTTCTCGGAGGGTTTAACCGAAGCTAGCAACTTAGTAAGCTCGTCGTCAGAAAATAGGAGCTGTGTCATGTCATAGTGTGCTAGCTCTGGTAGCGGAAGGAGGGTTCTTGAAGATTGAACCATCGGGCAGAATACGTAGTGTATTTTCCCATCCTTTTCTTTGATTATGAATGAGTTTTTCAGAGATTGCTCGTTCGTAAGGATGTCGCCCTTGATTGGCGTGCATTGGGGTAGTAGCCTGTCCATCTTAAGGAATTTTATTATGGAAGTGACATGGCCCCCCAAGCAGATCTCTTTCCCTATTAGGGCAGCAGAAAATTTCTGGACCATCAATCGTCCAATGTTTACTGGCTTGTCGTTGAGGATAGACCAGAGGACAAAGAGATCAGATATTGTGACGTTTCCTCCTTCCGATCTTGGAAAAAGCGCGCCAGATAGGATTTTGTGCAAAGTGCGCACAAATCCGGAATGTATGTTGGACGCTTTACAGGTTTTTGCGTCGTAGGTGGGAAGTCCGGTTAAGCTTTTCCAGAATGTATGGCGGTTGAATTCTAGGTGATCGGTTCCCACTAGCTTGGCCTTTTGTAGCTGCTCCGTGTCGTCGATGAACATAGAATTCAGCATATTTTCTGTCAAGACGACATCGCTACCAAAGATCTGGGTGACAATTCTTCTGTCACCCCCATCCCGTGACCTATCAGCGATGTCCACGGGCTCCTTTCTCAGAAAGGAGAAGAATTCCGCCGTAGGTTCAAAGTATGACACTTCAGGTAATGAACACAACCTGGCGAGGTTGGCTTTCTGTAGTACGCTGAAGATGCGATCTTGAATTCCCATTTTGACTAGTATGCTGGAGCAAACATACTTAGTCGGTTTGAGGGTTTTGTCAATGGAGATGGAAGGTTGTATGTATAGGTTTTGTGGTGGTGGAATTGGAGCGGTAATGGGAATGAAGGTGGTAGGGATAGTAGCTGCAGGGGTGATGGTGGAAGCAGCGTATGTGGATGGTTTGGCGAAGGGCTGGTCCATGGCGGATGAAGGGTGGACCTGTTTTCTTGCCCTTTTTGGAGGCTGCCCAGATGCAGCCTTTGCAGCCTTGCGTTTCCCCTCTGTCTCTTGGGCAGAGGAGTCCTCATCGGGGTTCGGTATGTAAACCGAACCTTCATCGTCGTCCGAAGAGACATTCTCAATCTCTTCTTCAGGAGCCTCACCCAGGCATTGGGTAAGGCGGGTTATTTCGCATAGGACGTCGATGATCTTGATTTTTGGAGGGACAACTCCAGTGGTGTTGTAGGTGTCCCTGATTTGCACGAGCTTTTCTCGCTCCTCTATCATCTGCTCCCTTGTCAGAGCAGGGGCAGATCCGGAAGTCTTGTTTGATGCCATTTCTGAGAAAGATACAAGTTTCTTAGTTAGAAAAGAGGATTGAAACAATTTCGATTAAGAAACAATTTAGATTAAGAAACAATTTAGAAGCTTCTTAGTTTCAGGACTGTTTGATTCCAAACGGTTTGAGGACCGTTTGGTCCCAAACGGTTTGAGGACCGTTTGGTCCCAAACGGTTTCAAGACCGTTTGGTTTCAAACGGTTTCAAGACCGTTTGGTCTCAAACAGTTTCAAGACCGTTTGGTCTCAAACGGTTTGAAGACCGTTTGGTCTCAAACGGTTTCAAGATCGTTTGGTCCCAAACGGTTTGAGGGCCGTTTGATTCCAAACGGTTTCAAGACGGTTTCAAGACCGTTTGGTCTCAAACGGTTTCAAGACCGTTTGGTCTCAAATGGTTTCAAGACCGTTTAGACTCAAACGGTTTCAAGACCGTTTGGTCCCAAACGGTTTCGGGATCGTTAGGAAAACCGTTTGGAAAACGAAGAGTCGCAGGTTGCCGGCGCAGGGGAAGGCGAAACGGCGCGAAGGTGAGAGCGCCAGCGACCTCGACGATGACGAAGACGATAGGAAAAACGGGGACGGCGATGGAAGCGGTGGAAGAATCGGAGTTTCTTTCGACAGCGACGGTGGTAGCGGAAAAAGAGACGTTGCGCGATGGTCGAGGAGACGGCGACTGGTTCAGTGGTGGTGGCGACACAATGGCGCGGTGACGAAGGCGACAGAGGAGTCGGAGAACTTCGTTCGACGACGGCTGCGATGGCGGTGTAGGAAACGTCGGCGTGAGCGGCGTGTTTGGAGTCTCCGGACTACCTTGCGGAAGAAGGTCAAACGAACGGGTGAGCGGCTAGGGCGAATGCAACAGTAGCAGGAAGAAGACGCTTCGCACGAACGCTCTGGAGAATTCGAAGATTCGAAGAGAGAAAGATGGAGCAGGGATGGTGTATATATATAGTGATTGGTTGGTGGTCTTTCGTATTCCAAACGGTTTTGAAGACCGCTTGGTCCCAAACGGTTTGAGGACCGTTTGGTCCCAAACGGTTTCGAGACCGTTTGGTCCCAAACGGTTTCAAGACCGTTTGGAGGTAACAAAAGGGGTTATATATTTTTATGTTTTTGAGTATATATATATTTGTATATTTTTTGTATTTTGGTTTATGGATTTTTATGTTGTTTGTTTTATATATTGTTTTTGTAGTTTTTATTATGTAGATTTTTTTGTATTTTTAGATTTAGTAATAAAAGAACTTGAAGAAAGCAAAACAAAATTAAGAGAGAATAAAACTAGAAAATAGAGAAATTGATGTTCAGGTCTTGGGTTGCCTCCCAAGAAGCGCCTTGGTTTTATGTCGCTGGCTCGACGAAGCTAAAACTTGTTATACTGCTGGCATATTTAATTGTTGATCTTTGTTCAGCCCATGTTTCGGATTTAATTCGGGTTGTCCAGCGAAAGTGCCAGCCGAAGGCTTCAATTGTGCAGCAATCTGAGCAAGCTGTGTTTCAACTGCCTTTTGTTGGGCTTGTTGATTGGCCAGCATGGTTTGCTGAGACTGCAGCATCTGTCTTATTGAAGATAGCTCATCTTCCGGCTGCGTGGTAACATTCTTCTGAGAATTTTGTTGTTGGTATTGTTGGACATGCAATTGTGGGTGAAGCGGGGGGTGAGTGTACTGGTAGTAGGCTGACTGATTTCTAGGGTAGTTAACCCTAGGGAAGTTGTTTCTTGGATTCCCTTGATTGTTTGATAACCCAGGAGGCAACCTACTGTCAAATCCCCCTTGAGTCTGGTGTTGCGGGTTTGCAGTCCCAGAAGGGTTCCCATACTGGAATCCAGGATGGTTCCTTGGTTGACTGGGATTATAGTAGACTTGCCCGGGAATAGTATGGATAGAGTTGACTTGCTCCGGAGTCTGATCTTCAATCTGATTAGTGATGGCCTCATAGGGTTGTGGTGGTGGATGAAGATCCATCATCACACTATAGAGCATTCCGCAGGATAAGGTCGGATGATCTGATGCATGACAAGCTTCACAGGAACCTGTGACAGCTTTGACTTGATGCAGCTGCGGGGTTTGTTTCTTGTTGAATTCCCCTAGAGATGATTCAAGGGTTTGCTGTTTATGGGCGATTGCTTTCAGAGCCTCTGCTATTGACTTTAATTCCATGGATTCCTCAGCTTTAAAGACTTTGAGGACGCCTTTTCCGGCTGTTCGCCCCCAGTTGGACTGGTTTTCAGCCCCTAAAGTGACGATCTTCCAGGCGTCTTCATAGTTTTTCCTCATGAAATTTCCTCCAGATGAGGAATCTAGGAACTGTTTAATGTCATCATTTACCCCCCGATAAAAGGTCTCAATCAGTTGATTTTACGAAATCCCATGATGAGGGCATTTTCGAAGAAGTTCTTTGAATCTTTCCCATGCCTCGGCGAGGGTCTCTCCAGGAAGTTGAGAGAAATGGTTGATCTGCCCTCTGATTTCATAAGTAAGCGAGGGTGGAAAGAACTTCTCCAGGAATTTCTCCTCTAGAGGGGCCCAGGTGGTAATAATGGGTTCTCTATCCAATGAATTATACCAACATAAGGCCCTTCCAGATAGAGTGAAATGAAACAAATGGAGCATTATTGCGTCGAAAGCAATGCCAGCTTGTGGGACCAGTCGGCATAATGCCTTAAACCGTTTCAGGTGGTCCATGCAGTCGTCTCCAGAACTTCCAGAGAAAGAAATCCCTTGCATAATCTGAATCCATTGGGTCCGGATCTCGAAGTGTGGGATGTTAATGATCGGAGGCCGGACCGGATGGTTATCTTCGTAATTCTTCGGGACGGCGTAATCCCGAAGTTGCTTGTTTCTTAACGCGAGTTGAGCAGCAGCTTGCTCTGCTTGGATGCGTGCTTGTACTTCAGCTCGGATCTCAGCTTGCACCTGAGCACGAGTGTCAGCAATGAGTTGTGCTCGTTGTGCTGCTATGGCGGTGTTGACTCTTTCTGCAACAAGGCGTTGCTCTTCGGCCATCTGTCTGGCTCTTTGGCGGTTAAGTCTATTCCTTCGGTGAAAACTTCTTTCTACCTCAGAATCGTATTCTGGTTCAGGGGAGAATCCGATGTTATGCGGGGGTTGCATACACGTTTTCTACCTGAGTAGAAGGAAAATCTCAAGTTAGGAAAAATGGAAGGAAATGAAAAAGATCAAGAAATATTGGATTGGTTATTAAGAAAAAGTGTAAAATCCTAATCAACCAAGAAATTGGTAAGTAAAAGCTAAAAAGTTCCGTTTTCCCCGGCAACGGCGCCAATTTTTGATGGTAGTTTTACTTACCACTAAAAATCCTAGAGATGATGAGTCTCTAAGTTTAGCCTTGCTAGTACTATGGTAAGAACTCCACCCACATGTGCTAAGACATGTGGAAGTCTTATCGTAGTATAGTTAAGGGTCGAATCCTCGGGACAACGGTCTTGACGAAGTCAAGATGGAAAACGTTTAGCCTTTACTTAACAACTTAAAGATTGATATTTAGATCGAAAGTTTGATTCGGTTGTTTTAAACTAAGTACAAAGAAAGTAAAGCAAGAAAGTAAATAAAGCAAGTAAATCTTAAGAGTTAACAAATGATGATGAATCACTGGGGTTAAGCAGGTATTTACCACCGCTACACATGCGTTGTATATGTACTAAGCAAGACTTATAAGCTAGATGCATGGATGTTTCCACAAGACCGATGCCTTATAAGACAAGAGCGATGCGTTGCATCCAAGGGTGTTCCACAAGACCGATGCCCACATAAGACAAGAGCGATGCATTGCACCCTTCGATGTTCCACAAGACCAATGCCCATATAAGAAAAGGGCAATGCATCTCATCCTCCAAGGGTTAAGTAACTCTCATGCGGTACATCACTACGCGTCACTGAAGGATGTAGTCTCCGAAGAGAGAATCTTACTCAACCTCAAGAAACGTGCATCTAAAACTAACAAGCGAGCGATAATTACCAAATCGAATAGCGTCCTTGTAGGCCTAGTCTCCTATTCGGATAACCTAGCTACGAGAAGTGCGGGAATGATGCAACGCCAGCCATTCCCGAACAAATGGTCACATGCTTTACATCATTCCCCTCGCAAAGTGTGTTCCTCGACTTACCAAAGGTCTCTTCCATACAGATGGGAGTGTGCCAAATGATAGTGAGTTTACTCCACTCTTTGAGATACACTTCTAGACACCGAAACGGATGCGTGGTGGATACACACACCAGAAACCAACACTAAATCGGTATTCAAGCCTCGATAGCGGTCGTAGACAAACCACAACGAAAGACAATAAATGCATACAAGAACGTGGCCACCATTCAAGCATGTGTGAAACGATTTAGTATTAAAACGAAATGATAACATCTTTTTTACAGTACAAAATACAAAACATGGGCAGCGGGGCTAGTCCCCGCGCCCCAGTGGATGGAACTACTCGCTCCTCATAGAGGGAGCAACAAAGAAGGAGGCAAGAAGAGATAGAAAGAACATCATCTCCACTGAGGAGAGAAGGTTGGACCCTTGGTGGAGAGAGCAACGATCTCCACCCCTTGTAGCTTGCTTGATGACGGATCTTCTCCTCTCACCTTCCTTGTTGATGAGAGAGAAAGTAGCTTGCAATGGACGTGAGTCTCAGACCGGCAGCCTCGAGTGATGGATGGAGTTGTTCTGGTAGTGGAGAGACAGCCTCTGGACGTCTGGACTCCCTCCTCGAACGGCCCTGAGATCTTATTTATAGGCTTTGAGTGAGATCCAAACGGTTTGGAGACCGTTTGGGCTCAAACGGTCTTGGGACCGTTTGGCGTCAAACGGTCTTGAGATCGTTTGGCGTCAAACGGTCTTGGGACCGTTTGGCGTCAAACGGTCTTGAGATCGTTCGGCGTCAAACGGTCTTGAGATCGTTTGGCGTCAAACGGTCTTGGGACCGTTTGGCGTCAAACGGTCTTGAGACCGTTTGAGCTTCATGCGGTCTCGGGACCGTTTGAACTCCATGCGGTCTTGGGACCGTTTGGCTTCATGCGGTCTCGGGAACGTTTGAACTCCATGCGGTCTTGGGACCGTTTGGCTTCATGCGGTCTTGGGACCGTTTGGCGTCAAACGGTCTTGAGACCGTTTGAGCTTCATGCGGTCTTGGGACCGTTTGGCTTCATGCGGTCTCGGGACCGTTTGAACTCCATGCGGTCTTGGGACCGTTTGGCTTCATGCGGTCTCGGGACCGTTTGAACTCCATGCGGTCTTGGGACCGTTTGGCTTCATGCGGTCTCGGGACCGTTTGAACTCCATGCGGTCTTGGGACCGTTTGGATCTACTCGACCCTTGGGCTGGTTTGTTCTTTTGTTATTTTTTTTGTGCTTTTTCTGCAATTATAAAAGGAAAAGTTAGTTTGATGATGTATTTACAAAAAGGGGTAAAATTAGGTTTAAGTACAATATAAATGTAGAAAGAGTATGGAAAACTAAAGAAAAAGACTAAGATAAACTACTAAAATAGGAGGTTATCAGTGGGAGAGCTGCTTGTGTGTGTGCTTATATATTCTTAATAATTTAAAGCCATGGAAACTTGGATATACACTAGAATTTCAACTTTTTCTTTTTCTTAATATTAAAGTGTCATATACTTATCTCCAAGCACCAAAACGAGTCATTTTATCTCCACCATATAGCCCATATAGCATCTTGTCACCTCTCACTAGGCAACGATAACATTTTACTTCATGTAATACAATAGTAACACCTATATTCCCTCAATAGGGTTAGGGCTTACTATTCATATCATATTATGATTTATGATGTCCCATTACCCAATTCAGGGTTAAGGTTTCCCCATCTAACATTAGGATTTCATAGTTATCAAAGTATATCAACTTTGAGATGCTAACTGTGAAGTCTTACATATCTTGATGTATCACTTACCTCATTACTTCCAATGTTCTTAAGTTATCAGCTTATCTTAGATTAAGGTATTTCCCATCTTAATCCTTTCATCCACTAACCTATCACTCTTACCATGAAGTGCATAGGTTACACATAAGAATGGTCCAATTATCTTTACTGATATGAACTCATCTCAGGTTAAGGCATTGCTTACAATAAGCTTGCCTATAATCAACCATTTATGATATTTCACCCTTATAAGGTTTTACCCACTATTTTATTATTAGGGTTCTGGGTTGTCATCATGTTGTCCAAGATTGAGGCTTCATGTATTATAACTTCAATTAGGGTTTCACATACCTTTACCCTTTATTAGGGCTTTGGGATTTCACATGCAATCATACTTCATTAGAGTTAGGATTGCATATAGCATCACCCTTCATTAGGCTTTCACATCTCATTGCCTATACTTAATGTTTACTATTCTTCCCAACTAGGGATTTCTCATGGCATCACCCTCAATTAGGGTTTCTCATGGAATCAACCTCAATTAGGGATTAACATTGAATCAACATCAATTAGGGATTCACATGGAATCAACTTCAATTAGGGATTCACAAGGAATCAACCTCAATTAGGGATTCACATGGAATCAACCTCAATTAGGAATTCACATGGAATCAACCTCAATTAGGGATTCACATTTTATTATCTTGGTTTAGAGTCACACATTACCCTGGGTTTGGGTTACATCTGATATTGCTCTAAATTAGGGTTAGGGCTCAACAACCTTCTTGATTAGGGCTTTCATGATCTCTTTATTAAGGATCATACCCTATTCATCACATGATCAATACTCATGTATGAATTCCTTTCCATCATTCTCTCAACTTGATTAGGTTACATCAACCCTTCAATCAAGTACATACAATAATGATTAACATAATGTACCAAGTCATTGTTTTTATAAGAAATTGGGGTTTATCCCTTAATTGGCACTAATCACTTAGGTACTATTAGGGTTTCAACCTTTGTACCTTCATTGATTATCATTACTAATCATGATTGGATTAATGGATCATTCATCATCTTAATTCTCAAGAGATTCAATTACATTGGACCTCCATTACATAAGGTATCCAATTGAATTGACCAATTGAATCTTCAATTACAATAGATGTCCAAGTGGATTAACCAATTGAGTCCTCAATTAATTTTGACTACTTGAGCCCCAAACAGTCTTTGTCTTTCAAATTTCAAACGGTTTGAAACCATTTGGTAAAGGTGGTGCTTGAGACCGTTTGCTAAAACAAGTACTTGAAATAATTTGCTAAAGTGCCTTTTTGTAACTGCATGGACTCAACCGGTTTGGGATCGTTTGGTCCCAAACGGTCTTGAGACCGTTTGGTCCAAACCATCTCAAAACCGCTTGGACCAAATATGGTCTCAACCAATCAAATCGATTTGGGGTTCTCAATGTTGATTCCTTCAATCATTGAATTCATGTAACCAATCTTCAATTGGACCCATAACCATACTTCAATTGAGTTAATTAGGTCATACTTAAACTGATTTGACCCCCAATTAACCCTCAATTGATCATCAATTAGGGTTTGAATTAATTGTATTAGGGTTTGGAATCGATGATCCTTCAACATTAACCAATGTGAGTCTAGTTGCTTTAAAACTATTGGACCATCATCCAAATTGAACATATCCTGACCCCAAACGGTCTTGAGGTCATTTGGATGACCTCCAAACGGTCTTGAGACCATTTTCCCATGTCAACATCAAAATCCATGTCAATCAATCAAAGTTTGGATCATTGGATTGATCACCAAATCAGCATTTGATTGCACTTCAACTTCGTACCTTTAGATCTTCAAACACCTAACCATAGTCAACCCTAGACCTCCAAACGGTCTTGGGTGACCCACAAACGGTCTTGGGATCATTTGTATGACCTCCAAACGGTCTTGAGACCGTTTTCCCATCATATCATGATTAACCATGTCATTCAATTAGGGTTTGGATCCTAGGATTGGTCACCAAATCCGCACTTAATTGTATTTCAATTTGGTATCTTTGGACCTTCAAACACTTGACCAAACTTAACCCTAGACCTCCAAACGGTCTTGGGTGACCCCCAAACAGTCTTGAGACCGTTTGGGTGATCCCCAAACGGTTTTGAAACAATTTGGGTCAATCAACCCAAAGCATCAACTCATTCAATTGCAAAATCAACACTTAGCCGATTAGGGTTTATACCATATGTTTGAATCTTCCAATACCTAGCCATACTCAACCATAGACCTCCAAATGGTCTTGGTTGACCTCCAAATGGTCTGGAGACCATTTTGGTGATTCCCAAATGGTTTTGAAACCGTTTGGGTCAATCAACCCAAGTTTCAAACTCAATCACTTATGAAATCAGCACTCAACCTGATTAGGGTTTAGGTGATTGATGGACCTTGAACTCATGAACCGATTGGAGTTAATCAATAATAATTGATGGGTCATTAACCTAGATCATTATGAACAAGTCCCCAAACGGTCAACCCTAGTCAACCTCACCAAATAGTCTGAAACTATTTGGTCTCATGCGGTTTGGTGAAACCATTTTCTACTAAACGGTTTTTTAACTGTTTGCTTCCAAAACACAAACTGTTTGGACATTTGATTGAAACCGTTTGGTCTATATATTTGGAGAGGTGTGTGCTTATTATTATGTGATCATCATCAAGCTCTAGACCCACGAAACCTGCTATGATTTCCATGGAAATTGCATCAATCAACCAAATCAATAATTGTAACTAGAGAAATGATCATTATTTGATGGGGAATTGAATGCAATAACAAAGTTAGGGTTTCAAGTTATAAAACCGCCTCCAATTGAGCTCCAAAGCTCCAAGATCACGGAAAAAATGGTGGATTCAGCTCCTTTCACCATTCCAAGGCTCGTCCTCAAGGTTTGAGTGAAAAGGAATGTTTAGAACTGAAGAAGAGATCGAAATAGGAAGAAATCATGCATTGATTTTTGATTTCCACCGTGAAATCATGGTGAACCAAGGTCAAGAAGCTTACCAACAGGTAGGGAGTCGTCCTCCTGATCTTCCCAAGATCCCTTGGTCGTTTCCCAAGAAAGGAGAAGAAGTGGGGTCGTGAAATCCTTTCATTTGGCTTGTAAAAGGTCTTTTTATAAAAATTTCAATGAGAGAGAATATGCTTTGTAAAAATCCATTTAATCCCAAAAATATGGCCGCATCTTCCCCCTCATATTCCTTAGGAACGAGGCTATCGTTTTTGCCTCTTATTCCTCTCAATTATTCATGATTTAAAGAAAAGAAATTCAAGAACCTTAAATCATATAATATTAATATCCATATGTGAGTGGATATTTCTTTTTCATATAAAATTGTGAGTGAGTTATCCATTCCCTTGGATATTTTTATGGCCCTTGAAAGGATCAAGGATGTCCACGCACATCTGAATCCAAACATTTTAATTTTGGTTGAAGGCGCTTTAATTAATACATTTATTTTTTCCCTAAATCGAATTAGGGTTTCAATTAGGATTAAATCTTGATTATTTTAATATCAAGATTCTCTCTCCTCCAACTTAATTCAAATGAGGCACCCCTCTCATTTTATTTGCTCAACATGGTGCCAAGAAACATTAGGGACCTTATTGAAGTGGTAATTTGCATATTGAACCCTAGGTTTTGGGTAAATTGCACTTTACACCAAAACTAGGTTTAAAGGCACAAACATTGCTTTATGAGCTTTTCCTTGGTACTCAGGCTACCACAAGCCATACCTCTGGATCATATTCATTATCAGGATGCTTCAACATATTAGGAACATCTTATCATGCAACATTTGCAATTTAACACCTCAACTTGGGTAATTTTCATTTTTGTCCAAAATAAGCAAACATTGCTTCAACATTGTTCAAACATGACCAAAATTGAAACATAAGTTTCTCATGAGCCCTAATTACTTTTCACAGGATAAGATTAAACATATAATCATCTTTCTTAATCAAAACACCTAGGGTTAAAGTGTAACCCATGTCAGGGATGTTACAAGTGTGGTCCATTAATTTGCAATGAATGATAGGATGTGGTAATGTGATTAAGATTTATATCTCAAATGTTTTATATCCTTTGAAGTCATTATACATATATTCTTCTTAGAAAATAATTAGGGTTTGAATGTCCACCTGTATGATAAAGCTTCAATGCATTCAATTAGCAGTAATTAATCAAGTGTAACCTTAATCATGTAGAGCCCTGTGTCGTAGAGCCATCTTCAGTGTTAGAACTTACTAGATGGTGAAATGAGTATTACCAAGGGAAACTCGGAGCAAATACTATTGAGTATGTGGGGGTGGTAAGTTGAGGATATATCCTTGTCATCCACAATTGTAGGTTATGAGGATGGCTATGGTCATGCCTCAAACATTTGATGTGATTGAGGACAATTGTGGTTGTACCTCAGATTCAAGGGTTTTGTATATCTTGTTTTGTAGTGTCATAACTTGTACCAAGTACGGATTAGTTGTTATTAGGTGACTAAATGTCACTGTTGGAAGTTTCACTGGTATGTCACTACAGTTTACTCGTACTGACTGAGGGGAAGATATCTTAGGATACTGACACTCCTAGATCTTATGCGGAACTAAATAGAACTTCAAAGTGGTCAGTTGGACTTTGAGTGGTACAACTCCAACTCCCCAGGGCATAATAATAAAAGAAGTGATACCAGCCATGTAGTATAATTGCTAGGGTTTAATACGTATCACATTGGTTGATTAACCCTTGTCTTGTCTTTACACTGCACAGTTCTTACATGTTGTAGACTTATGAAAATTGTACAATTCTACTTGATGTTACAACTTATTTACTTAACTGCTTAGTATGTTTAAACTGACTGCTCTATTCATATTGTTTATTCAATACCCTAACTGCTCAATGTATTTACTATTAATTAATATGTTATAATCAATATATGTTGTAGAGAGTTATATCTCTCACTGGGACTGGGTCTCACCTGTGGGTCACCACATTTTTTTAGGTGGTCGTGGGCAACGTGGTCGAGGTCGCGTTTTGGAAGAGAACCAACCTGGTGATCAATAGATTCAGAAGGTTGGTTAGTTGTAGATGTTAGTAGTAGAGTCCTAGTGTCATCCATGTACTCTCAGGTCCTAGTATGGGATGTGTTTTCTAGATGCTATACTTGTATCGACACAAGATTTTAGTAGTATGCCGATGTTTGTAAATATATGGCATGTACATGTGAAATATCTTTTGTATGCAGGATATGACTGAAGACTTTGGACCCATATGTTAATACTTGTTATAGTATATGAGAATGGAATGATGGACCTTTTGTAAATATTCTTGAGTTTATTTACGTTGTAGGAATTGGTTTTAATTATTTCACATTTTTGACTATGTGATTAGTTAGTAGTTAATCATGTTTTGTGTTTTGAGTAATCTCATTTAGCATGATGAGGTGTCACAATTACGTTGGTATCAGAGCTCTAGGTTTACCGATTCTACAGGGACATAAGACTTAGGTTTGAGTCTTTTCTTATGTATCCAACATAGCTGATCATAGTTTATGCTTATGTAGATATGTCTGGAGGACATGAAGAACATGTTGAGAGTAGCTACGTTGCACCAGGTGGAGGTGCAAAGAGGCAAGCACTGTTGGTATGTATGCCCTGAGAGCCAATCATGGGATGATTGGTGGGATACATTAAGATTGATTTGATAAACATCAAAGGCAAGCTTCCAATTCTTTCTGGTTCAGTCATTTGATATAGTGATAGAATAGATTGAATGTGTAGAGAATGACAATACTCAATAATGTATTCTTTCAGGTTAAGGACATGAATGATGAGATCATACGGATGCTAAGAGTTTGTACATTCTTGTTATGTCCCAAGTCGGATGTCATTTTGGAAGGTAGATAGACAACAATGGCACACAAGACTAGATTGTGGTGTTGGTTGATGACATAATCTCATTAGTCATGATATAGAGATATCAAACCAAACACATAGGTACTTGTTAGAGAACAAGTGTACCAGACAGACCCACCGTGAGTTTGACACATGGAACCATGACATGGTAGTCACAGTCAGTACTCAAAGTGATGGTGGTGAGTGTGATTCTTTGACCTGAAATCACTACACTCAACACATGTCGTTGGGTGCACTTTGACATCATCAAACGCAATCCTGAAACATGGGTAGTTATAAAGGTGATGATTGGGTGGCTTTGACACATGGGGCTTTTGAGGGGTGAGTGATAGATATGGGATTTGTCCCTCCTGAGGGAGTTTGATATCCAAGGCCACTTGATGAGTAGGATTGAAATAGGCATGTGCACGCATGTGTGAATCAGTATGTGATAGTGATGTCATACATATCTCTTCCAATCTACTCTGAGATCAAGAAAGTGAATGAACGTTGACAGGATGACTGTTCCATGCCTTGAGTTCATTCTGGATATCAGTGACAAAGGAATTATACATTCACTGTAACACCATTCATGGATTGTAGGATTGAAATTTGTTCTCCAACTTTCTGTTTCACTTGGGTAGCACTGATGTGTGACTAGGCACCGCTCTTTGCTTGTGAAGTCATAAGTGTTATCGACTTTCACTGCCAACGTGAAATGGACCCGCAGGGTCACACACATAGGATTTAACCTGGAAGAGGAGTTTTGTCCACAAACAATGTTAAAATTGATTACTAAAGGAGTTTAGTAGTTCAACTAAACACTCAATTGATTCATAGCTCAAAATCATAGTGTTCAAGGTGTTGGACTGATTGATTAGAGTATCGGATGGATTGAAACCACAATTGACTGATTCTACACAATCTGCACTCCCAACCGATCGGCTCATGAGATGAACTGATCGGCTTAGCTTGGTGAACCGATCGGCTCAGGTGGTGAATTGATCGGCTCATGGACATGGTGAAATGATTGCTTCAAGTGTTGAAACGATCGATTCAACTAGTACAACTGAGCAAGTTGGGAAATTAGGATTTGTGAGAATTTTCCTTTCATTTCACTTTCCCAATTTGATTGGAACAAGGATTGGTATTTGATACCAATTAGAAACAAAAGATGGAAAGTCAATCGGGAACTGACCAAGACCACGAACCGACCGGTTCAGAAGTGAACCGACCGGTTCAGAAGTGAACCGACCGGTTGAGGTGTCCCAACCGATCGGTTGAGGTGTTAACCAACTGATTCAGGTCCCCAACTGACCGTTTCAGTTTTGAAATGATCAGTTCAGGTTGCGAGTTGCTTGTTTTGTGGAAAATCTCGAACCCTTCTACTCTTGCTTTTAGTCCTGCATTGCCCGGGATGGAGAACCCTGTCCCATGACCCTCCTATATATATACGGGTATTGGGGGCTTCTCAAAGTACAACCCAGTGCAACTAGTTGCTCTATGAAGTTGTCGTTCTCTCTGGTTTTTGTAACAAAGAGAGAGCCTAATCAAGTGCTACCCGATACGGGAGGCACAACAAGGGAAAGACAACTGCAGTTGCGACTGGTGGCAGGAGAGTGTGTTGGCGACTAGTATGCTGACAGGAGGGTGCGACTCCTTCCAATTCCTTGTGGGACAAGGAGATTGGAGTTCCAGGTGGTCCGTGTGGACTACTTCAGAGGCAGGAGGTTTCTACCTCTCAGAGGACAACTGTCAATCTCAACAGTCCCGGTGAGACCAGGAGTCATCAGTCCCGATGCGACCAGGAGCTGCACAGACACCGTCTAAGACCGGAGGTGAAGACCACGCAAGCCGCGAGGTATTGTCACCGAGAAAGCCTCGGGACAAGGTATGATTCCACAAACTATCCCTTTCCTATTGTATTGACGTTGACTCGTTTCCTTGTTCTGGGTTTGGGGAGGAAATTTTTGTTTCCGCTGCCTTCTCTACCTCCCCTATAACCCAACAGTGGTATCAGAGCCACGTCAAATTCTCTATACTTTAGGGATTATCGATATGATCAATTTTTGGTTTGTCGCCCTTATTTATTGCATACGATGCGAATAAAATTGTCTTTATGCATGTCCAATCCTAAATCCACAAATCCCAATTTACATATATGATATGTATTATAAATGCACTTGATACGCGTCGCCCTTAAATGAGTTTTGTGGTGGATGTATAGCGTGGTTATGGCCAATAAACCCTGTCTGTGTATGGTTGTATGTGGTTGCTTGCATCTCGGTCTGCACACCGATCTTCCTTCTCCTAATCCTGATGTAACTCGAAATAATTCGAGATTTCTTTCCTACCTTTGCTCCCCTCAAATGAAACTCGAGGTTTCTCTTTTTACAATGTAAAATATGATAGAATTTTATTTCCTGTTATGTCAAAGATGGAGGACATCCTGAGGGCAGCTGAGACGATCGATTCAAGGAGTGAACCGATTGGTTAACGTCCCAGATGATTGGTTCATGTTCTAGATGATCGGTTCAATGAGTGAGCCGATCGGTTGATGACCAGTTTGAGGAGCGAGACGAGCGGGTGGCGGCCATGATGAGATGCACGACGACCAGGCAAACGGATCGGTTGGTGGCACCCAGCTGACCAGTCTGATGGCGAGCCGATCACTCATGTGATGAGTTGATCAAACCCAGAAAGACAAAGCACAAAGTTCATCTTGTACATGTTGCATGTGATGTAGACCTAGATGACCGTGACTCATCTTGGCTCGAGGAATCACATTAGGATGGCCATAATCATCGCTTTTATCGTTTTGCATGTTTTTTGTGGGATATAGCATGTATATGATACATACTATGTATTGTGGTGATTGGATATGTATATGTATATAAAAACCAAATCCCTCATTAAAATATTGAGTCTCATATGCCTTCCATTAGTGGCACACATGAAAAACTCGATCGACCAAGCGTAGGTTACGCCAAAGCATGGTACGCCATCTATCTTGTGGAAATGTGAAGGGTAGACATGTAGGTTCTGCCAAAGCAGGGTGCATGTTTACCGTGTCGGCTTTTGGGTTAGACTTAACTGGTGATTCTTATAGCGTCTAAGCCTAGAGGCAAGGAATGTTCATGGCAAGGTGTTATGCATGTTCATTCATCAAGAGTTGCATATGATGCAATTGGCAAAGGTTGCCTACCTGGAAGATCTAAGTTGTGCATGACAGCCGTAGCTGATCCATGACTTAGAGATTTCAGGATCTTGCCCACTAGAAGGTTGTACACTGCAATATTCTGAATTGATGGTGAGGGCTATCAATTTGAAGTAAAATAGTGGGAGTGATAATTAATTAAAGGCCTAATTATATCGTCAACTTTTCAAATCAATCAAATAAGTCAAAAATGAGTTTTTGGACTAAAATTGCATATTTTCCTTTTGTAGTACAAATGGCAACAAACAACAATCACTTTTCTTTGCGATCGGTCCTTGAAAAGGACAAGCTAAATGGGACAAACTTCCAGGACTAGTATAGGACATTGAGAATTTTTCTCACTCAAGAGCGAAAGCTCTACATCCTGAATACTCCAATTCCAGAGGAACCTACTCCTAATGTACCAAAGGCAGAAAGGGATGCTTACAAGAAGCATTCTGATGATGCCATTGATGCAATGTGCTTGATGTTGTGCTCTATGAACCACGAGTTGCAGAGACAACATGAGAACATGGGTGTCATGGAGATGATTCAGCATCTCAGGAACATGTATGAAGATCAAGCACGACAAGAGAGATACAATGTCTCAAGGGCACTGTTCAAGTGCGTCATGACATAAGGAGATCCAGTTGGTCCTCACACACTCAAGATGATTGGGTATGTGGAGAACCTGACAAGACTGGGATTTCCACTGAGCCAAGAGTTGGCTACTGACGTGATACTGCAATCGTTGCCAGAATCCTACAGTCAGTTTGTGATGAACTACAACATGAACAACTTTGATAGGCCACTTTCAGAGTTGTTGGGCATGTTGAGGACAACTGAGATACAGATGAAGAAGGACAAGCCTAAGTCTGTGATGGTGATCACGAGCAAGAAAGGAAAGTCCAAGCGCAAGGGCAAGGGTAAAGCTGAGAAAGGTTCTGATGTTAGCCAGGAGCCCAAGTCGTCTTCAGCTCTCAAGGCCAAGGGAGGCGTGACCAAGAAAGGAAATTGCCACCATTGTCAAAAGCCAGAACATTGGAAAAGGAATTGTCCTCTCTAACTGGAAGAACAAAAGAAGAAGGAGGCGACATACGTATCTACTTAAAGGTGTCATGAAACTAAACTTGTAACACTTTTTGAGGTATATGATACCAAGATGTAAAGTGTAAAGCACTCAATAAATGGGGAAAATGTTGCCTCCATAGATAGGAGTACTTTAGTTTATTTTCAGCCTAAAAGGCATGTAATACAGTTATGAACTGCTATTTCATATTTTCCAATAGATAGAAACACTTTATTTTTGCATATTGTATGACAATGATGGCAATCAATAAAGTTGATGTTTCAATCTTTTAAAGATATGATCTTTGTGGCAATGCCTTGTTTATCTTGTGGTATTTGATATGCATAAGATAAAATGATACCTAAAAGTTATAGATAACTCAAACAATGAAAGTAGCATCAATCATGAGAAATTCATTTCTAGCTTCCATGTGATGGATAAATCTAGACTCTTTTGGTTAGAGAACCAGTAAGAGACATGAATATCTTGGACATGATTAATCAATCTTCACTAAGGGTAGTGAGAGAATGATTATTCTATTAGGTATAATACATGTGATGTATTTACATACCTATTTGAACAAATGCTAATACTTCAAATGGTGTTTAGAGAAATACCAATATGAATATCTTGAAGTGTTCAAGATTATCATAGATGAAGTAAAATTTGGTAAAGTGTTAATTCTTGATGAGATCAATGAATGAAATACTTGGATCAAATGTTTGAGATCCTTGTGAGTGATTATGATAATATATCATAGTGAACACATGATTAAGGCATGGTGATGTCTAAATCAAGAAGGAATCATACTCTAAGGAGTTAGAGAATGATTATCAAATAATTGAATTCTTATTAATAAAAGAATACCCCACACTAATAAAGGACATTAAGAATCACAAGGAGTTGTAAATTCTTATATCCTTAACAGATACACCTCAATTATCTATGTGATGAGTTGTTCATGTGTTGAGTCAACTATCTAGATGAATATGAGGAACCGAATTTTGAGTTATGGTTTGTGACCATTACATCCTAAATGGAATCCATGTGAACCATAAGGTATGACCTTGATGGTAGCACTTATTGGATGAAATCCATAAGTGCAAATAAGTCTTAAGTGTTAAGACACATGGATAGTATTTTGAGAAGGATGATGCTTGTTGATTGCAACTTAATGACTAAGACATTTGGCATATGGATACTAAACCGCATTCCTATGAGGAATAAAACAAGGATGTGTACGTGACACAACCTATAAGGTTTATGAATCCATTAATGCAAATGAAGTCTATAAGTTACAATGGATTAATCAATGTGATTGATTGAGTACAAGCAACTCAGAATTGGATCTTTACTTTGATGATATAGTCAAAGGGTTTGACTGATATGTCAAAGATAAAGAAGGGATCTGTGATTTAGTGGGAGCATGTTCACATGTTGATGTGAAATGGAAATGTTCTAGAATGGAAATCCAAAAGTGGAAATTATCTTTAAGGAAGATAGAGATGTTTCCTATGTGATAGGAATAGAGATCTATAGAGATAGCTCTCGAAAACCTCTTGACCTGAAAAGAGAAAGCATACATTGGCAATCTGTACTGAAGGGTTCAATATGCACAGATTTAGTGGGAGAAAACTTGTCCATGTTACATGGAGTTATTATCCCAAGGCCAAGTGTCCAATTCTTATGAAGAATGGGAACACTAAGAATAGATATAGATCTATCATGTATGTAATCATCCCATTATCTTGCATGTATCAACATGGCAAGAACAAAAATGCATTCATCATCTTGTATGTATGACATGGCAATATGATGTGCTCATCCCGATAACTCGTATGTGGGACATGACGAGTGGATGTCTGTCAGATTCCAGTAAGGGTTACTGGAATACCATGAGAACTTGATAAGTACTTGGGAAGTACTAGTTCTATGGAGATAAGGAAGAGTTCAATGTAAAGAGTTACATTGATGTGAACTTCCGAAAAGATAGAAAATTAATCGCAAAATATATATAGGATATATAAAAGTGAAAATTTGTTGATAATTGGAAGTGTTCCAATAAAACCATTTAAAAAGGAAATGCTGAGTATCTATGTGTTAGAGAACAAAAGTGGATACTATATGGATCTGGAAGTTCATGAGATGAACTTGTAGATATTCTGCTCATTGATGACAAGTATGGAATCCTTGATCATGCAATGTGGCTAAAGGTTAGCAAAGGAATACTAGATCACATATTACGACAACTCCATCTCATACGTGTGACGTACACTGAAGAGATGTGAGACATGCAATTTATACTGACTCTTAGAAAGGTGTTGCCATTACTCACTATGATCGCACTAGAGCACAGTAACATGTGGGACATGTTTGAATATCACTATGAATATGATTCAAGGGTGATTGGCTCGCAGTGCAAGTGGGAGTCTGTTGCTATGTATGCCCTAAGAGCCAATCATGGGATGATTGGTGGGATACATTAAGATTGATTTGATAAACATCAACGGCAAGCTTCCAATTCTTTCTGGTTCCGTCATTTGAGAGAGTGATAGAACAGATTGAATGTCTAAAGAATGAAAATACTCAATAACGTATGCTTTCAGGTTAAGGACCTGAACGATGAGATCATACAGATGCTAAGAGTTTGTAAATTCTTGTTATGTCCCTAGTCGGATGTCATTGTGGAAGGTAGATAGACAACAATGACACACACGACTAGATTGTGGTGTTGGTTGATGACAAAATCCCATTAGTCATGATATAGAGATATCAAACCAAACACATAGGTACTTGTTAGAGAACAAGTGTACCGGACAGACCCACCGTGAGTTTGACACTTGGAACCCTGACATGGTAGTCACAGTCAGTACTCATAATGATGGTGGTGAGTGTGATTCTTTGACATAAAATCACTACACTCAACACATGTCATTGGACACACTTTGACATCATCAAACACAGTCCTGAAACATGGGTTATTGTAAAGGTGATGATTGGGTGGCTTTTACACATGGGGCTTTTGAGGGGTGAGTGATAGATATGGGATTTGTCCCTCCTGAGGGAGTTTGATATCCAAGGACACTTGATGAGTAGGATTGAAATAGGTGTGCGCACACATGTGTGAATCAGTATGTGATATTGATGTCATACATATCTCTTCCAATCTACTCTGAGATCAAGAAAGTGAATGAACATTGACAGGATGACTGTTCCATGCCTCGAGTTCATTCGGGATATCAGTGATAAAGGAATTATACATTCATTGTAACACCATTCATGGATTGTAGGATTGAAAGTTGTTCGCCAACTTTCTTTTTCACTTAGGTAGCACTGATGTGTGACTAGGCACCGCTCTTTGCTTGTGAAGTCATAAGTGTTATGGACTTTCACTGCCAATGTGAAATGGACCTGCAGGGTCACACACATAGGATTTAACCTGGAAGAGGAGTTTTGTCCACAAACAATGTTTAGATTGATTACTAAAGGAGTTTAGTAGTTCAATTAAACACTTAATTGATTGATAGATCAAAATCATAGTGTTCAAGGTGTTGGACTGATTGATTAGAGTATCGGATTGATTGAAACCGCAATTGACTGATTCTGTACAATCTGCACTCCCAACCGATCAGCTCATGAGATGAACCGATCGACTCAGGTGGTGAATCGATCGGCTCATGGACAGGGTGAAACGATTGCTTCAAGTTTTGAAATGATCGATTCAACTGGTGCAACCGAGAAAGTTGGGAAAGTAGGATTGGTGAAAATTTTCCTTTCATTCCACTTGCCCAATTTGATTAGAACAAGGATTGGTATTTGATACTAATTAGAAACAAAAGATGGAAAGTCAATCGGGAACTGACCAGGACCATGAACCGCCCGGTTCAGAAGTGAACCGACCAGTTGAGGTGTCCCAACCGATCGGTTGAGGTGTCAACCGACCGGTTCAGGTCCCCAACCGACTGTTTCAGTTGTGAAATGATCGATTCAGGTTGCGAGTTGCTTGTTTTGTGGAAAATCTCGAACCCTTCTACTCCTGCTTTTAGTCCCGCATTGCCTGAGATGGAGAACCATGTCCCATGACCCTCCTATATATAGGGGTATTGGGGGCTTCTCAAAGTACAACCCAGTGCAACCAGTTGCTCTGTGAAGTTGTCGTTCTCTCTGGTTTTGGTAACCAAGAGAGAGCCTGAGCAAGTGCTACCCGATAAGGGAGGCACAACAAGGGAAAGACAACTACAATTACGACTAGTGACAGGAGAGTGTGTTGGCGACTAGTACGCTGACAGGAGGGTGTGACTCCTTCCAATTCCTTGTGGGACAAGGAGATTGGAGTTCCAGGTGGTCCGTGTGGACTAATTCAGAGGCAGGAGGTTTTTGCCGCTTGGAAGATAGTTGTCAATCCTGACAGTCCCGGTGAGACCACGAGTCATCAGTTGCGGTGCGACCAGGAGCTGCACAGACACCGTCCAAGACCAGAGGTGAAGACCGTGCAAGCCACGAGGTATTGTCACCGAGCAAGCCTCGGGACAAGGTATGATTCCACAAACCATCCCTTTCCTATTGTATAGACGTTGACATGTTTCCTCGTTCAGGGTTTGGGGAGGAAATTTTTGTTTCCGCTACCTTCTCTACCTCCCCTATAACCCAACAAGCACGTGATGAGAGAGTTCCAAAAGTAGGGCTAGAGCAACCCATAATGCTTCATCTAGACCTGACAATGATGGCTAATCTTGAGTTTCATCATATGTTTAGACAGATGATGGCCACTATTACACATATCGTTGATAGAGCGCCAACCCCTCAAGCTAGGGAAGCCACCTCCAATGTAGAGTCCTTAGGTGTCGGGAAGACATTTGAACATCTTAGACGTGTTGGGGAAATTGAATATGCATGTACTTCTAATCCAGCAGACGCTGACATGTGGTTGACTGAGCTGGAAAAGGCGTTCAAAATCCTAAACATCGCTGAAAAAGACAAAGAATGTAGTATACTTGTTAAAGGGTTGTGTTGGCCAATGGTGGGCCATAGAAGACGAGAAAAGGCCATGAGTTGTGATAGGATGGGAGGAGTTTTAGAGGGAATTTGTTAGTCGATATTTTCTAGAGACCTACCTAGATTAGAAAATCTCTCAGTTCGAGAAGATTCATCAGGGAGCTATGACTATCAATGAGTATGAATCAAAGTTTATGGAACTTTTGAGGTTCTACCCGCACATGGCAACAACACACAAGGAAAGGATGTCGAGATTTGAGAAGGGTCTAACTACAGAGTTGATACTACAACATTATCCTTGGAGAACAGGGAAAGGTTTTCCACCTTTGTGGAATATGTTAGGAGGATTGAGAGGTTTTCCATAGAGAAGTGTGAGGCTAATGCTAAGAAGTGACCTATGCAGTTTCAATGACAATCATTTGGAGGCTTTAAGAAGCCAAGGTTCCCCCCCCACCCCCCACTATCAAAACCAAGGTCAACCTTCACTGAACCAAGATCACATGCACCATCACAGTGGACCCCGAGTCAGGGTAGAGGACACAATTTTCCACCGACAGGAGCCTACAGTACCTCATCAGTTTCAGTGACAGGGTCGTTTAGGCCATATCAGGACACCCGAACATGTTACAAGTGTGGGAAAGTGGGGCATACAATACCTTATTTCCCTATGAAAGATGAGGAGGTGACTCAGCAGCCAAGGCAAAGTCAACAAGGTCCACACCAATGGCAGTTTAGTAGTGGAAGTGGAACATGACGTGGTCAGGCATCCCAGAAAGGATCCTCTGGAAAAGTAAGCAGAGGATGTGGATGGTAGCAGGCAACACCAAGGTTCTATGCCATGACCCAGTAAGAAGCAATGGTCAATCCACGAGTTGTGACAGGTCAGATGTAGTTATTTCATTCTGATATGTCTTCTTCTTGTTTCATATCTGTGTTAATAGACCCGGGTGCGACACACTCTTTTATCACCAGAGAGGTGATAAATAGTTGTTATCTACCTGTTAGTCTTAGATCTGATAGCCTACAGCTAGAGACTCCTTTGGTTCGTTCCACCGAGTTGTGAGAAGTGTGCCCTTCTTGTGTTCTTTCTTTTTCTGGACACAACATTCAAGTGGATCTTTTACCACTTGACATGCATGGATTTGATGTAATCCTAGGAATGGATACCTTGGAAAAACACAAGGTAGTCTTGGACTATAGTACTAAGGTGGTGACGTTCCATGATGGAGATGTACAGTGGATTTTTCAGGGTTATAGAAAGATTCTTCCTACATGTTTGATGTCAGCTATGATAGATGAGCGGTTGATGAGACAAGGATGTGAGGCATTCTTAGCTCATGTTCTGGATACCAAGGCAGTAGGTCCTAGTATCCAAGAGGTACCAGTGGTGCGAGAATTTGAGGATGTCTTTCTGGAGGAATTTCCTAGCATTCCCCCTCCTAGAGAGATTGAGTTTGAGATCAATCTTGTACCTAGAACACAACCCATAGCACAGTCAACATACATAATGGAACCAACAGAGATACAGGAGTTAAAGAAAGTGTTACAAGAATGGTTAGAGAAGGGTTTTATCAGGCTAAACACTTCCCCTTTGGGTGCTCTTATGTTGTTTGTTAAAAAGAAGGATGGTTCAATGAGGTTGTGTATAGACTACAAATAATTGAACATGGTGACAATAAAGAATAAGTATCCTTTGTTGAGGATTGATGATCTTTTTGATCAGTTGACAGGTGCCATTGTGTTTTCAAAGATAGACCTGAGGTCATGTTACCATCAGTTGAGAATTAAGGCTGATGACATACCCAAGTTAGCTTTTAGGACTAGGTATGGTCATTATGAGTTTGTGGTTATGCCATTTGGGCTAGCCAATGCACTTGTAGCTTTTATGGATCTAATGAATAGGGTGTTTAGACCTTATCTTGATCAGTGTGTTGTCGTGTTCATAGATGATATCCTAATATACTCATAGGATAGTCAACAACATGAGCAACACCTTCACCAGGCATTGACTTTGTTGAGGCAGCACCAACTATATGCTAAGTTCAACAAGTGTGAATTCTAGTTATCTTAAGTGTCTTTTCCGGGCCATGTTATATCTGTAAAAGGGGTTTGTGTTCAGCCCACGAAAGTGGAATATGTACTACAATGGGAACTAACAAAGACAGTGACAAAGATCTATAGTTTCCTAGGTCTGGCAGGTTACCACAGGAGGTTCACCAAAGACTTCAGCTCTACAGTGTTAGCCCTAACTAGGTTAACCAGGAAGGATGTTCCTTTTTCTTGGAATGACAAGTGTCAATGTTCTTTCTAGCTTTTGAAACAAAAGTTGACTAATGCACCGGTGTTAGTACTGCCAGAGCAAGGAAAAGGCTATATTGTCTTTTGTGATGCTTCAAAGAATGGGTTGGGATGTGTGTTTATCCAGGATAAAAATGTGATTTCTTTTGCTTCATGATATCTTAAGAAACATGAGGAGAATTACCCAACACATGATATAGAACTTGTAGTGGTGGTCCATGCCTTAAAGATCTGGGGACACTATCTTTATGGAGAAAAGTGTCAGATCTTCATTGACTACAAGAATCTGTAATATATCTTCTCAAAATAGGAGTTGAATATGAGACAGATGAGATGGATGGAGTTGATTAAGGATTATGATTGCACAATAGACTACCATCTAGGGAAAGCTAATGTGGTAGCTGATGCATTGAGTAGAAAGTCATCTTCATCATCAATGGTAGATAATGCACAATTAAATTCCATGATGTGCCATAAGAGAGATATGCTAGTGTCTATTTGCCATATGAATGTAAAACTAGAAGTTTCCTTGCTGGTAGGATTGTTGGCATAGTTACAAGTGAAACCTACCTTGAGACAGTAGATTCATGATGCACAACAAAATGATACTATGATACAGAATATCCAATCGGGGATTGATAGTGAAAAGTATGATGGCTTTCATAAGGAAGATGATGGTACAATTTGTTACCACAATAGGATAGTAGTTCCTGATGTTGATGGGTTGAGGAAGATGGTACTTGAGGAGGCTCACTCCTCCATGTATGCAATGCATCCTGGAAGTACCAAGATGTACCAAAACTTGAAAGACATGTATTGGTGGCCAGGTCTAAAGTGTGATGTGGCAGAGTTCATTGCCAAATGTCCAGTTTGTCAGCAGGTGATGGTTGAGCACCAGAAACCTACAGGGACATTACAACCCTTGCCAATACCACAATGGAAATGGGATCATATTACTATGGACTTTGTGGTTGGTCTTCCTAGGACAACCAAGGGTCATGATTCCATATGGGTGATAGTAGATAGATTGACTAAGTCAACTCATTTTCTGCCAGTTAAGACGACATTTACAATAGAGAAATTGGCACAAATATATGTTGATGAGATAGTCTGTTTGCATGGAATTCTAGTGACTATAGTTTCTGATAGAGGTCCACAGTTTACAAGTCATTTTTGGGAGCATTTGCATTCAGAAATGGGAACACAACTGAGATTCAACACTACTTTTCATCCACAGACTGATGGCCAGTCTGAAAGGACTATTCAAACTTTAGAGGATCTCTTGAGTCCATGTGTGCTACAATTTATTGGTAGTTGGGATGTACATCTAACTCTGATAGAGTTTGCATACAACAATAGCTATCAAAGAAGCATAGATATGGCTCCTTATGAGGCTCTGTATGGGAGACGATGTTGGTCTCCTCTTTTCTGGTATGAGACAGGTGATTATCAACTTTTGGGTCCTAAGCTAGTACATCAGACTATAGAAAAGATTAAAGTGATACAACAACAGTTGAAAGCAGCCCAGGATAGGCAGAAATCTTATGCAAATAACTGATGCATACCACTTGAGTTTCAAGTGGGACATAGAGTATATCTTAAGGTTTCTCCTTGGAAAGGTGTGATGAGGTTTGGTAAGAAGGGTAAGTTGGCTCCTAGATTTATGGGACCATACACTGTCCTAGCTCGTGTTGGAAAGGTAGCATATAAGTTGGAGCTACCTCCAAAGCTACATAGATTTCATAATGTCTTTCACATATCTATGTTGAGGAAATGCCATCTAGATACTGACCATACAATCCAACCAGTAGAGGTTGATTTAGATGATGATATCTCTTATGTTGAGGGTCCTGTGTTGATCCTGGATAGAAGGGTGAAACAATTGAAGAGAAAGGATATAATACTACTAAAAGTTTTATAGAATCACCATGGCATAGAGTAAGCCACATGGTAACTAGAGAATGAGATGCGTAGCAAATACCCATCTCTTTTTGTGTCGGATTTCACGGCGAAATCCTTGTTAGGGGTTTATAGTTGTAAGGCCCCTACACTTTCTTAATGAGTTAAATGAGCTTAACTACCATAATTGAATGATTATAACCATAAACTAACCTTTTTATATGTTTTTAAATCATAACACAAGCTTAAGTTTCAAATTTGGTCCAATTTGGACACTGTTTGAACAAGTTATGCAATTTTCTGTACATTTTCGACTTTTCTGTAATTTAACCAATTGAGGGGTTTTCTTTTCAATTTATCAAATACATTATGTTCCTTGGATGTTATATTATCATTATTGAGATTTTTGAGCCATGGGGATCCTAGTTGAGCCATGGTTTGAAGGCATTTTCATCAAGGGTATTTTGGGGTTTACCCCTTCATGGATGAGCTACCTTTAGTAGCTATCAACTAAGGAATTATGTGATTGGCTGGGAATTTCGACAAAGGAAAGCTAAGAAGGTCTAGAGAGACAATGGGAGATCTTCTTGTGTGTGTTCTTATATATTCTTAATAATTTAAAGCCATGGACACTTGGATATATACTAGAATTTCAACTTTTTCTTTTTCTTAATATTAAAGTGTCATATACGTATCCCCAAGTACCAAAACGAGCCACTTTCTCTCCACCACCTCTCTCCTTCTCCCAGCTTCGTTCTCCCTCTGTTTATCTGCGAATTTTTCTGCCCAAGTAAGAAGAAAGTGTGGATCTTCTTGGGAAAAAAATCTAGGGTTGCAATTCAATTGCTTTTTGGGTCTAAAAAGCTTCCTCCTAGTGATATTGACCTAAAAGTGTAAGTTTTACCTTATCTACTCCATTTAATTATTTGATCTTCTTCCTCCTACATCACTCCAGGTCAGAACCATGCTTTTCCATGGTGAAAGTAGCCCTAGAACTCAACAATCCTTCCTTCTTGTTTCTTTTCCTAGGGTTTTGCTTCTTTGTGGGGAGAATTGCATATTTGGCCAAGTTCAGATCAGAATCCAAGGTTTCCTTGCCCTATTTTCTCAAGATTCTTGCTTTTTGGGATCTGACCTACTCTATAGAGGTGAGTTATATAACATTCTTCACTTATATTGTTTACTAGAAGCTTGTTAGTTCATGTTTATACTTGAATGCGATGATCTAAGCATAGAGAAACCATGCTTGTTTAGAATTACAAATTTTTATGGTGTTCCCTGTTCTATTCCAGTTCTACATGAACTTTTAAACATGTGTACATCCTTTCTAAGGTGTAACATGATCTGGGACAGGTTGATAGCAACAACTTATGGTTCTATGTACAAAACAAATGATGGTTCACATTAGGGTTTCTAAGCTATTTCCTTCCCTATCACATAACTGATTGTCATACCATTCAAAAACCAATAGTTTTGCTATCTTGGCAACTGATGTTCATGATCAAGGGTGTCAAATTGATGGTGAAAACCTATGGTCAACACTTTAGGTCAGGTTTTGACTCAATTAGACGTTTAATTATCATCCACTAAGTATTCTAATGATGTTATCAATCAATGATGATATTGGCTTAATATTTGATGGTGTTAACTAAATGTATTACTGATCTAGCAACCAATGGTGACCTAATGATCACAACTAATTGTGGATCAGGTCATCACCATATATGATGAATTAGGAATGTAATTGTAGATTTGACTAAACCTTGAACCAATAGTTCCTTGGTTAAATTGATCTAAGGGTTAGACCTATACTTCAATTGCTAACCTTCACTAGTACAGAAATGGCTTATAACGTCACATTTACAGGCATCAATTATATCCAAGAGACTGACGCCTAAACCCTACAATGTCAGTTAACTACACAAACTGACATCTATATGTGAAGAGCGGCTACACATGGGTATCACTTTTTATTTAGCGTCGATTCCTTGATAAGAAACCGACGCCTAAGATCGACCACTAAATCCGAATTTTCCATTGAAAAAAAATTACCTCCAAAATTTAACATACGGCGTCGGTTGTTAACAAATCGATTGTCGACTAAAGGTTTTTCACGTGACAAGATCATTGGGCCCATTTTAATCGTTCATTTTCTTGTACTAACTGACGCTGATGTATTATCGCGCGGCTTCCCTGTGAAAATTTTCACCCCCCTTTGGCGTCGGTTGTCTATGCCAACCGACGACTATGGTCATAATCCGAGAACATTTTGTTTTTTTCGGCATATGTAGATAGACGTCGGTTTTTCTATTTGAAACTGACAATGATAACTAAGAATAGGTGTCGGTGTTTTTGAGTGAACTGACACCTATTGTTATAAGCGTCGGTTGATTTTAATAACCGACGTTGATTAGTTACTTAACCACACAAAGCAGATAGACTCTTCTTCCCCGTTATTCTCTCTCTCTATTTCATTGCACCCCGCTTAGGTCTTTGGCGATTGTGCGATTATGTCGCTGCTCCATCGTTGCTGCTGCTGTGATCGCTACTGTCCTCGCTGCTGATGTGATCACTGCCATCGCCGCTGCCATTGTGATCGCTACCACCACCGTCGTTGTTGCTCTGCTCGCCTGCTCCGGTGTTGCTACTGCCACCGCTACCGTTGCTGCTCTGCTCGCCTGCTCTCGTGCTGCTACTGCCACCGCCGGCCCTGCTGCTCGCCGTCGGTGCCCCTGCTGCTCTCCTAGGCCCTGCTCCCTACTCTTCATGTCACTGCTCCAACCACAGCTTCTGCGTTGCTCTGCTCCCTACTCTCCAAGCCAGCCGTGTCTCTCCTAGGCCTTCTTCCTCCTCTCTTCCTCTACCCTCAAGGTACTTCTCCTGTTGATCGACCACCATTGGCTTGTCAGATTCACATTAATATTGCCAATAATGTAGGAAATGAATGCTAGCTCCAATTATAGACATATTGTATATGGCTTTGATAAGAAAAATACGTCGATTGTGAATAAAATATACTTAATGCTCTATTATTCTTCTTGTTGCAAAGGTATAGTTAGTACATGAATATTAGATGATTATTCAAGAAAACCCTAGTTTGATGAGCATGTTGTTAATCATGGTAATTATGATTCTTTCATATATTCTGATGTCAGTATATAATTATGCGATCCCAACATCTTAAATTGAATTAGAATGATTTCAATGAATTATAGGGTTTTAAAGTTGATAATCATGTACATGCGAAAATAGGGTTATTAAACCAATGGTTATAACATAGTATGATCTTAATCTGATCTGGATGTTCATAATAATGTAGTATCTTAAATATTATGATTAGGGCTACATATAATGTCTAGTAAAGATTCCTAGCCCTTTTGTCATTAGGGTAATTTTTATGCATGTTTGAGTAAATTAGGGTTCTAATTTACCCTTTTGTCCTATATTTGATGCTAATTGTGCATATATGTTGAGTTTGAGACTTTAGTGATGGACTTTGTCCTAAGTTGTTATTTTTTCATCTAATATGAAGTCTAGTCTTATCTATCCTATCTTGGACATTAGTAGTACATTGATGTAATATCAACTAAGGGCCCAAGGTCAGCCCCACCCCTCCCCCCTTTTCCATATTATCAATGAGCTTCATCTTACTCTTACCTAAGAATTTTTTTTCTTAATCTCGTATACATCACTATATTTAAGGTTAGTCTGTCTACTAGAGTGTGGGGATTAACCATGTTGCCTGTAGTTTATAACATTGCATTGTGAATTATTGCAAGTTTGAAACTATTGATTTCTTGATTTATTATTTAATATTTCCCTATAGATTAAGATTAACCATGGTGCCTATAGTTTATACACATTTATTATATATAAGAATGACAACACATGTATTTGTTGGCCTAGAAACCCATCCAAAATTTACTCATTAGGAGTGAATCTTGGATAGTCCTCGGTTTGGGACTGTTCTTGAACACCTAATCTCACTTAGGATGTAAGTGCATAATGTGTATCGGGTTTTCATGAAAATTTTGGTAGCATTTCCCCGTTTGTTCTCTAAGTACATATGTACTTGGAGAACAGCGGGGAAATGTTGCCGAAATTTTATTGGAAACCCAATACACATTATACACTTACTAGTGAGATTAGGTGTTCAAGAATGGGATAGGTGGTACACATTTATTATATATAAGAATGACAACACATGTATTGTTTGGCCTAGAAACCCGTCTAAGATTTACTCATTAGGAGTAAATCTTAGATAGTCCCTGGTTTGGGACTATTTTTGAACACCTAATCTCACTTAGGATGTTTTAACTATTAATGATATATAAGACCTTAAACCCTAAAGTTTTAACCATAATCCCTAATCTTTTAACCCTAGACCCTAATCTTGTTCTAATATATACTTGTTTTCTCTTTGATCATAGAATGGATAGATCATGGATGTCCATTCCAAATCACTGCACCCCCGAGTTTATTTCTGGTCTTGACCAGTTTATTAGATTTGCTGAGGAACATAGGAAACAACCTGGAGATAGGTTCTACTGTCCATGTAGGCATTGCGGTAACAACTTGAAAGTCAGCACTGGTGATGAAATCAAAAGTCATGTCATGTGCAATGGGATTGTACAAGGCTATACAGAATGACACTGGCATGGAGAGATTTCAAACCTGAAATTAGTGGATTTCGATAGCAGTGCTTGTGTGGAAGAAGAAATTTCCATCGACGACGTAGATGTGAATGAACCAGTTCCAGTAGACATTGTTGATGCGATGCTGGATAGTTGTGGGGTAGAGCACACCGATCCACCTCCCATGTTTAGAAACATTGTGCATGATGTTGAGATACTGTTATACACATGTTGTAAGTTTACGAAGCTTAGCGCTGTGTTGAGATTATATAAACTGAAAGCTAACAATCGATGGAGTAACAAAAGCTTCATGTCATTATTGTCTTTGTTGAAAGAAATTCTTCCTGAAGGAAACAAGCTGCCAATCTCAACATACCGATTAAAGAAATTGTTGTGCCCAATGGGAATGGAGGCCAAGAAGATACATGCATGCTCGAATGATTGTGTATTATTTCAAAAGGACTATGTGGATTTGAAAGATTGTCCGAAATGTGGTGCGTCAAGGTATAAATTGACGACTTCTGGGGAGTCCAAAACTGGTTCTCCTACCAAGGTGATGTGGTATCTACCTATAATACCATAGTTTCAATGCTTGTTTTCCAATCATATAGATGCGAAGAATTTGAGGTGGCATGCAGATGTTAAGAAAAATAATGATGGGATCCTACGACATGCGTCTGATTTCCCACAGTGGAAGAAGATTGATTTATTGTACCCTGAATTCGGTGAAGAAGACATGAATCTAAGACTCGGGCTTTGTACAGATGGGATGAATCTATACGGGACATTGAGCAGCCTACATAGCACTTGGCCAGTTATGCTTGTTATATACAATCTTCCTCCCTGGTCGTGTATGAAAAATAAGTACGTTATGTTGTTGTCTTTGATATCGAGCCCTAAACAACCAAGAAATGATATCGACATTTATCTTGAACCTATGATTGATGACTTGAAGAAGCTCTGGGGTGAAGGTGCGATGATCTATGATGCTTCATGAAGAGAGACATTTCGTTTGCATGCTATGTTGTTTTGCATTATGAATGACTTTCTAGCGTATGGGAATTTTTCTGGATATAGTGTCAAAGGATCTAAAGCATGTCCTATACGTGAAGAGAACACTAATTCAATATGACTAAAACATGATAGCAAGACTGTATATCTTGGTCATCGAAGGTTTATTCTAAAATTTCATCTGTATCGTAGGTTGCACAAAGCATTCAATGGACGGAATGAAGCAAAAAGTGCACCTAAACCTATATCAGGGGAGGATGTTTATGAAAGAGTAAAAGACATCGGCAATGAATTTGGTAAGAGATCACAATGTATGGCCACACAAAGTGACAATTCTTTATTCAAGAAGAAGTCAATATTTTGGGATCTTCCTTATTGAAATTCTTTGATAGTCAGGCATTGTATCGATGTCAGGCACGCTGAGAAAAATGTATGTGATAGCGTCATCGGTACTCTGTTGAATATACCAGGTCAGACTAAAGATGCGATAAAATCTAGAATGGACCTATGTGAAATGGGAATCAGGACATAATTAACAGAAGTAGTTAGTAGAGATTGGAGAACATACTTACCTCTCGCTTGTTACACGTTGTCTAGAAAGGAGAAGAAAGCTTTTTGTGAATGCTTGGTAAATGTTAAGGTGCCATAGGGTTACTCATCCAACATCCATACATTGGTATCAATGAAAGATCTGAAGTTGATAGGTCTTAAATCTCATGATTGTCACACTCTAATGCAACAAATATTATATGTGGCAATTCGATCTATATTTCCAAAGCATGTACGGTTTGCAATCACCAGGCTTTGTTTCTTTTACAACAGTCTATGCAACAAAGTTATTGACCATGATACTCTCGATAAATTGCAAAGAGAAGTGGTTGTTACCCTATGTCAGATTGAGATGTATTTTCCTCCTTCATTCTTTGATATCATGGTACATCTTGTTGTCCACTTGACTAGGGAAGTGAAAATGTTGGGACCAATTTTCTTGCATTGGATGTATCCCTTTGAACGATACATGAGCTTTTTTAAAGGTGATGTTCGAAACTGTTATCAGTCTGAAGGGAGTATTATTGAGGGTTATGTGGCGAGAGAGGTTATGGATTTTTGCAATGACTTTCTGAGTGCTAATGGCGCTCCTGTGAATGACAAGAATATTGAGGAGCATTTTGGCAAAGGAATTTTGGGATCACGGGTGAAAGTAATCAGCCATGATCAGTTGGAGCAAGGTCACTTGTATATTTTGGAAGAATGTGAAAGTAATTTCCTAACTCCAATGTATATATTATTTATGTGAACTATGCTTATTTGTATTTTTGAATATTTTGTATGTTTCAATTTATAGTGTGCTACACAAGACAACGACTAGGCATGTGCCTACTATGTGATGCTATTTATGGACCTAATCATCAAACATGCCGTAATGGAAATCGATAAGATACAACATGTATTATACATAGTCTCATTAGATAATATGAAATATATCAATCTTATTATATATTATTATATATATATATATATATATATATATATATATATATCATTCTCTTTGCATGTCTTTAAAACTGCTGACTTCAGCACAGGTGGAAAACATTTCGATGTACATGCTTCCTATACGAGAGATGAATTAGATGTTATAAGAGAAGAATGGGCAAAAGCCCTACAAAGAGTGGGAATTTTTAGATATAATTTTATTGACAATGATGACAATGATGAATAAAGAATAACTTTGTTCTCATACTTGCTTTGTGTGAATGTGAATGAATTTTTATGAATTGTCATATGTGTGTGAAGATGATCAATACATAAATGTTTCTACATGTGTCTGGATGTGAAAAGAGATGAAATGAATGGAACTGCAGATTGCTACTGGTTTCTACATGTGTGTGATGAAAAATTATATGAATTAAATGTGCTTATACATGTGTGTGAATCACATATATATAATATTGTCCATCTTGTTAATTTTGTAGGTTTGTGGCCTGTTGTTGGATGATATCAATGGATGTCATAAAACTACAGTTCAGAATTGAACTGCAGGTTCTCATCCTACTGACCACCCATACAACAAGCCTGCAAACTAATTTAAAAAAAAATCAAAACATAGGCGTCAGTTATTTGAACAAAACTAACACCTAAGACATACAACGGCGGTTTTTGTCCTAAAACTGACGTCTATGTGACCAGGTAACATGGTCGTGCTGGGAAGCACGACCATGGTGGAAGGCAGGGGATATGGTGTCGGTTATTAGCACAAAACCGATGTCGGTTCAGATGATATGGTGTCGGTTATATATAAAAACCAACACCTAAGACATACAATGACGGTTTTTGACATAAAACTGACGTCTATGTGACCATGTACCATGACCTTGTAGGGAAGCACGAACGTTGTGGCAGGCTGGGGATATGATTATATGGTGTCGGTTATATTTAAAAATTGACGCCCATATTCCCTTTGCTAGTGCGATTTTCAGTGGCGGGAAGCATTTTGATGTCATTTCTTTACATAACCGACGTCTATAACAATTCTATAGTGTCAGTTTTAGTAAAAAACCGACGCCTATAGTACTTTTGTTGGCACATTTTCGGTGGCGGGAAGCATTTTGGCATTAGTTGCGAACTGACGCTGAAGGGGTCCACCTTTAGCGGCGCCCACTTGGGTGTCGCTTGGAAACCGACACTAAAAGCCCTTAATTAACTGACGCTAAAGGCATGTTCTGTAGTAGTGCTTGGACAATGAACCTAATCCAATGAATAATATTGGATGCTTTAGCATCCAATGGATTAGTAAAAATCACATGTTATTATATGTGGGTTCTAGTGAAGATAATTCAATTGTTCAATACCATTAATTGGTAGTCTTATCTTTGCCATTATATTGTTATATTTTATAAATCACTATAATAAGTAGAAGTGTATCTCCCATGTGATTTAGCTTGTTATACCTAACCTTGATGTAATTATATTATGTTGATTGGTTATAATCATACCTCTTGAATGATTAATGTAATAATGAATTAGAGTCTTCTTGTGTTGAAACCACATTGTAGTACTATTTGAATATCATAGTGCCTTGCCATATTAATATTTATGGACACATATGTGCTAATGATGTTTTGAGCCTTGTTTAAGGCATGTAATGATGATGATAACCTTACTATAAATAATGTGATGGTCTTAATGACCTTTGGGCATGTTTGAATCCATGATTGAGGTGAAATCCTCTTTATGTTCCAATAAGGGTTAAAACCCTGGAGCTTGTGATAAGATATTGGTATCTTGAAATAGTATGATGATAAGTGTGGTCCATTAATTTGAAATGAATGATAGGATGTGGTAATGTGATTAAGATTTATATCGAAAATGTTTTATATCCTTTGAAGTCATTATACATATATTTTTGTTTGAAAATAATTAGGGTTTGAATGTCCACTTCTATGATAAAGCCTTAATGCATTCAATTGTCAGTAATTAATCAAGTGTAACCTTAACCATGTAGAGCCCTACTCCGTAGAGCCATCTTTAGTGTCAGAACTTACTAGATGGTGAAATGAGTATTCCCAAGGGAAACTCAGAGTGCATACTATTGAGTATGTGGGGGTGGCAAGTTGAGGATATATCCTTGTCATCCACAATTGCAGGTTATGAGGATGGCTATGGTCATGCCTCAAACATTTGATGGGATTGAGGACAATTGCGGTTGTACCTCGGATTTGAGGGTTTTGTATATCTTGTTTTCTAGTGTCGTAACTTGTACCAAGTACGAACTAGTTTTTATTAGTTGACTATATGTCACTGTTGGCAGTTTGACTGGTATGTCACTGTAGTTTACTCTTACTGACCGAGGGGAATAGATCTTAGTATACTGACACTGTTAGATCTTATACGGAACTGAATAGCACGTTGTAGTGGTCAATTGGACTTTGAGTGGTACGAATCAAACTCCCGAGGGCATAATAATAAAAGAAGTGATACCACCCGTCTAGTATAATTGCTAGGGTTTAATACATATCACATTGATTGATTAACCCTTATCTTTTCTTTACACTACATAGTTCTTACATGATGTAGATTTATGAAAATTGTACAATTATACTCGATGTTACAACTTATTTGCTTAACTACTTAGTATGTTTAAAATGTTCACTCTATTCATATTGTTTATTCAATACCTTAACTGCTCAATGTATTTACTATTAATTAATATGTTATGATCAATATATGTTGGAGAGAGTTATATCTCTCACTGGGATTGGGTGGGTCACCACATTTTTTTAGGTGGTCGTGGGCAATGTGGTCGAGGTCACACTGTGGAAGAGAACCAACCTGGTGATCAATAGATTCAGAAGGTTAGTTAGTTGTAGATGTTATTAGTAGAGTCCTAGTTGTCATCCCTATACTCTCAGGTCCTGGTATGGGATGTGTTTTCTACATGATATACTTGTATCGACACGAGATTTTGGTAGTATTCCAATGTTTATAAATATATGGCATGTACATGTGAAATATCTTTTGTATGCAGGATGTGACTGAGGTCTATGGACCCATATGGAAATACTCATTACAGTATATGAGAATGGAATGATGGATCTTTTGTAAATGTTTTAGAGTTTATTTACGTTGTTGGAATCTGTTTTAATTATTTTGCATTTTTGACTATGTGATTAATTGGTAGTGATCGTGTTTTGTGTTTTGAGTAATCTCATTTAGCGTGATGAGGTGTCACAATAGAAGCACCTGATTGGTCACTTTCTAGGACCAAATGAGGAAAATGTCCCCTTTTAATATGCTTCCTATTTGAAATCATACATGTACTATATTAGTTGTGATTTTCTGAATAATCTGGATAAAATTGGGTAGCTTTGGACTTTCTCAGGTCGTGTCTATCTTATCCTGTTAGTTTTTCCCACGTCATGTGGTTCCTAAACCCTACTACATATTTCTTTCAAGTCCCTTCCATACATAAGTTTGCTTCATCCTCTGTATCATTGAATATTTTATTTATGATGGCTTCTGTTACAAAGTAGTTCTTGTCTCCCATTCGGGCTTGTAGTTTGAACTCTCCCTACCTCATGTTTTTCATTCTCACCCACATGTATCTTTACAAGTGATGACATAAACTCTATCGTCAGGTTCGTTATGGAACATTTGGTTGTCATGCATAGGATATACAAGTTTGCCCCTTTCAAGAATTATGTGACCCATTCGTAAATCTCTAACTTACTAAAGTCATCCATGTACCTTGTTGGCTTGAAAGTATTTGTCTCCATGTACAAGTTGTACATTGCTTGGTGTTCCTTATCCGTGGCTTGGAACACCACAATGTTCCTCAGATGTTGACTCCTGACTTTTACCACATCGATGGATTTCATCCCCATTCTTGTTGTGGTGTTTTCAGACTTGTTCACATACCTTTTCCTCTGGTACTTGTTCACAATACATTTTTCTCTGGTCTCTGGCCTTTCTTTCACAATTAATTTCTACTTTCTGGTTGTCGTGTATCTAGTCCTGACTTAGCTTATTTTTGCTTCCCTTTCTACCTTATTTCTTCTTCAGATGGAAAGTACTCTGATGTGTTGGTGGCAGGAGTATCTTGTGTTCATCTTGATAAGGTTTAGGAAATTGGTGCCCAATAGTATCTCGTAGCGTTCTATTTGCATATCATTTGCTTTTTTTTGCCTCAAGTAGGTTGGGATGCACTTTTAGGAATTTTTCAATTTCCTAGATTTCTTCTTCTACCCCTTTCAGTGAGGTGATTTGCCTATGCAGGGAGTCAAAATTTGTTGATGACATTCTCCAATCTTCATAGAGTTCAATTTATAAGTAGAAGGAGACTAGTTCTCTCCTACCCATGCAAGCATGGAATAGGAGGGATGGGAGGGTCAGATGGGAGTAGGTAGTATTTTCAAAATTTTCAAAAATCAACGTGATAATTATAAAAAATATAGCTTATCATCCAAGTGATCATTGAAAATACACTAGTTACTAACTCTCTACAATTGCAGATACATGTGATTACATCATAGTGGTCTCTGATGAAAAGAAGATATTATTTGTATGTGTCGAAGGTACATCTGCGGTCATAGAAAAATCAGCACTCAAGGAAAGCCGTTGTTAAAAGGATATCAATGGTCACAGAAAAATAAGCCACCGAAGGTATGATAGTCGTGAAAGAGACAAGAACAAACGAAGTAAGAAAGAAAGAGAAGATTATGGCTAGGAAAACCCAATAGTAGATAGGAGCCAAAAGGACTTAGGAAATCACAAAGGAGATGAAGGCCATGGTGATCATAAAGAGCATGTTCTGTTATTTTTTCAAAAAACGAAGCATCAACGATGATCATGGGCAGATAATGTGGCCTAGGTGTGATGGCTGGTAGGGTTAGAAACCCTAGATCTTTTGTACAAGAAATAGAGGTGTGTGATAAAGTGTCAGTGCAAGATGTGAATAGGTTGGAGAGAAAGGTTGGTCATAGAGAGGTACGACAATAGTCAAGGCATTGGGTGAAGTTCTCTTGAGGGAGGGGTGTTTATAGTTTACCTTCCATTATAGGAAAGGGAATGGAGAGAAGTGAGAACTCTGTGACATTTGTTGGCATCGCCAGATGGTCCCGATCAACATTGGTGGAGACAGTGGTAGGGTCACCACGGTCTAGGGTTTGTTCTCTTTCAATGTCATCTACTTTGATCTCTCTATAATCATCTAGGGCTTCATCACAGATGTCAAAGATGGGAAGGAGTGAGAGAACTAAAGAGTGAAGTTTTTATACCTTCAGGTGTAAAACCTAGTGGTCACTAGGATTTTGTCCTTAAGCAGTCAAAGAGGATTCTAATCCTCTATTGTAATAGAGATAAAAAACTAAAGTTCAATCCTTAGTGGTCGATGAGACTGTTCTACTTTCATGTGTGACGTTGATGATGAAAAATTTCAAGCGGTCACCTAACATCAAAAGTCCCAGCGGTCACTAGAACTCATGTCTTATGAAATTAACAAGTTTTTATGATAGAAAACATTGAATTAAAGTTAAATCTAAGGTTTGAAGGTATTTGCAATGTCCAAAAACAGAAGGGAATGACTTTTGAATTAAAGAAATCATGAAAATGGCTTTGGTTGCCTTCCAGGAAGCACCAATTTGTAGTATTTAGATTGAATCTCTATCTTGTCTATTTATGGCTCTTCGGGTGGTGCAAGTTGGGGATCTTCTAACTAAAGTTCTGATCTCCTCACCAAAGCTTCATCTTCATAATACAATTTTACTCTATGGCCATTCAATTTGAATGTACATGTTTTTTCACTGGTGATTTCCATTATTCCATATGGATATATCTTCTCCATTGTGAAGGGGCCAGACCACTTGGATTTGAGCTTACTGGGAAATAACCTGATATGGAAATTTAACAGAAGGACCTTATCTTCTATGCAGACATCCTTGCTTTTTAGGTGGGTGTTGTGCCACACCTTTGTCCTTTGTTTATAAATGCAGACATTTTCATATGCATGCAATCTTTGTTCTTCAAGTTCGTTTAGCTGTAGAAATCTCTTCTTGCCTGCTTCCTTAGGGTACATGTTTAGAAACTTGATACCTTAGAATGCTTTGTGCTCTAGCTCCAATGATAGGTGGCATGATTATCTGTAGATAAGTTGGTAGGGAGTAGTTCCTATCAAAGTCTTATAAGTAGTTCTATAGGCCCATAAAGCATTATTGAGTTTCATAGAGCAGTCGTTCCTAGTATGGCTCACTATCTTCTCTAAGATTTTCTTGATTTTCCAGTTCAATACTTCTCCCTATCCCGACTTTTACAAGTGGTAGAGTGTTGAGACCTTGTGTCTCACCCCATACTTCTTCATCAAGGTCTCGAATTGTCTCTCTCCAAAATGGGACCCCCTGTCACTTATGGCAGTGTGTGGGACACCAAACTTGGGATAAATGACCTTCTCAAACAACTTAATTACCGCCTTAGAGTCAAAGGTCTGGGTAGAAATAACCTCTACCCATTTTGAGACATAGTATAAAACAACAAGAACATATTGATTTCCCTTTGAGGATGGGAATGGCCCCATATAGTCAATTCCCCATATATCAAAAATTTATACCTCTATCCAATCATACATTGGCATCTCATTCCTCCTTGAAATGTTTCCCATTCTTTGGCATTCATCGCATGCCTTAACATATGCTTCAGCATCATTAAAGAGGTCGAGCCACTAAAACCCTGACTGTAGAATCTTAGCTTCTATCCTTTCTCCTCCGATATGTCCACCATAAGATGAAGAATGGCATTCTCAATGAATTTAAGGAACTTCCTCTGTGGGTATGCACCTCTAATATAAATTATCAACACACCTTCTGAATAGGAGAGGGTCATCCCAGTCAAGGAATTAAATGTCGATACTGACGCCTTATCGACAACGTGGAAATAGATATTTACAGGTATACCGACAGAAATATCGACAGATGCAATCCTGGACTTATCGACGCCTAAATGAATGAATTAAATCATGAAATTTTGCAGGCGTGGTCTCAACACCTAGATGCAACGTTTTATGCAATAAAATTATATATTGGGTATGTTGGGGGGGTCAATCATGTGGGAGGTAAGGAATCAATCCTATTTTTTTGAAATTTCGATAAGATCTAAAATTTTAGTAGCACAATCCATAAATGCGTGTTTATACACTTATGAAATAATATTCAACTTACAAATAAACATATAACAAAGTAAATTACTAAGTACTAACTCACATTAGTTGTATGTTGAGTGGCGTGCCGGCTGCTGATAAGGATATTATTGTTTTACATATTGCTCCCATGTCATCAAAGCTCTATACGATTTGTTGTATGTGACAACATGCTCCTCATATACTTCAAGATTCACATACTGCATCATCCCAATCTTTGGAAAATGTTCTTGTAAATGTTTGTTGAATTCCTGGGAGGCTGAGAAGAAGCGGGAGGAGGTACAGGTGCCCTTGCTTGAGGAGCTGGAGGTTGAAGGAAAGGAGGTTGTAATGGAAATTTGGCAATAGGATAAATTGTAGTATTCCCACCACTCCATGTTTTCCCGAAATCACTAGAGTATGCTTCGGTGTTCACTCGAAAGCATCCATAAGGGCTACGGACAGAGTATGCTTCATGATATCCCATACCAGGTCCAAGTTCTAATCGTAACCTACATATAATATTCATAGATATAATGTTAAATAGCATTAATACTAAGTTTTTTGAAGTAGATCTAAGATTTGGGTGCATTTAGAGATTTTTGGAGAGATTTTATGGTGAAAATAGAAGGAAATAGATATGAGATGGGTTGGAAATGATGAAGAATGCAAGAAATCAAGAAAACATACCTTGATTACAGCTGATTTGTGCTCCAACAAAGAAAATCGACCCAAATGAGTATGTTCTTTAAAAGAACTTAACCTTAAAAAGGTTTTGAGTTCAAGGTTCTTATCGATTATGGGAACACGATATGATATCCAGTATAGGAACACGATATGGCAACATGATACCACGCAATGTGGGGACTCGATATGGTACACCCATGATGTAAACTGATATGATAATCAGGATGTAACCTGAGATGATATCCAAGAGGTAAATTGATATGGTGAACCCATTATATTAACCGATATGATGGAATACCGATATGGAAGTTTAGAATGAAAACTGATATGACAAACTAAGGTAAAGAACTAATATAATATTATCTTGCAATATATATCGTAAAGCCATAATGGCATGCCCGATATGATGTACTCTTGTACACGATATGAGAACCCAATATACCTCTATATCCCATATGAGGATAATGGTCTAACCCATACATGATATGAGGTTGACTAAAGATGATAAAAGTTAAAGTAATAGCTAACCTAACATGACTAAATGATATGGTGTTAAGGGATATGCCCTAAACTCAGTATGATGGTGTGGTTTCACCAAATGATTAATATGGATACATGGTATGATGATATATACATCTTTAAGTATGATAGGATAACATTATCCACCATGCTACCCGATATGGTAGACATGATCTTATTTATTAGGTTTGCCTAAGTGATGTACATGTTTAATGTTATATTGACATACAACGAGTTTAATTCAATTTGATAAATGATAAGCTAGTAGACCTTAAAAAGGTGAATTAAGAAATCTACATCCTAGTGGGGATGAGAGAGAAACTAAGATTGGGAAGATAATTATGTGATTAACATATAATACTACTCCTAAGAAGAATGGAGTATGAGTTAGGGTTTAATCTTTTCTAATGAAATCTTGAAACCCTAATCGGTTGATTATAATTAGAGAGGATGTGTTCTTTAGTATTTCATGGTTATGACATGTGTTTGAAATTGTTGATATCATGATATACTAACCATGCAGGTATCATAAGACAATGATCATGGATAAGTAAGAGCTATGATGTTATATGATACATATTAAATGAGCTATGTAGACTATGTGGAAAAATGCATTGGTCTGATGATGTAGAGGTAATTGTTTCTTGCTAAGTGGTGATAATACTCAGTGATGAATTATGTGTTGAATACCCAAGTATGTTGATGATAAGAGATTGAGATTCTAAGTGGTCTATGTGTTTCGGTGAATATGAAAGTATCTAATAAATGCAATTATGCTTTTCTTTGTAGCATTTGATATAAGTCTTGTTTGTAATTCGATTGATGCTAAAAGATATAGTAATGCATTTAATTAAGCAAGAAAAATACTATCATGTAGTTTCCCAAATCATAGATCCATTCAATGTAAGCATTTGCTGAATGGTGAAACTGGTTTTACTCAGAATGCATATTTTTGAATATGTGATAATTAAACAAGGGTGCTCAGTGGACTTCCTAAATACACCAGGTTGCTCAGTGGACTTCCTAAAAAAATTAAACTAGGTTTGCTCAGTGGTCATCCTGATAATCTGAGAAAGCTAAGTGGACTTCTCCTAAAGAGAGTACATGCTATGGCTGTAACTCTATAGCGAAGATGCTGCTATACCCCAACACAACTAATTACAACAGACACAAGATGTCATGCTAAATATAAGTGGTCTCGTACTGACCAAGACAAGGTGAGGTCTTGACAGACGGCTCTGCCATTGATCTTGTATGGTACCTAATTTGATTTACTAGTGGTCGGTTGGAGTATGAGCGGTATATCTCATATCCTCTAGGCATAAGTGTGAATGTAAACATGTAATCAGCCGTGTAGCATATTTGTTTAAGGATCGAATACAGAAAAGATTGGTTGATGCCTTATTATTTTCATACATCTTATTAGATAGATATTATACATGTTCTTCATATTCCTCGTAAAGCAAATAAATGATTTATAATTCTGTTAGCAATAAATATACCTGCTAGTTGCATAAAATATCTTCTGTTCAGTCTTTACTATTTCTTGTGATAATAATATTGTTGGAAGAGAGTTTTATCTCTTACTATGACAATATTCTCACCTTGTGGGATCCCAAATTTTTAGGTGGACACAAATGAGGGACTAGGAACCAGACTGTAGAAGAAGGATCATATCAGTAGGGACAACAATAGTATCTTAGGTTGAGTACGCTGTCTGTCAGGGTATTATGGATAGAAGTCTATGTGTCATCTCTGTACTCTTAGGTCCTTGGGAGATAGTTCTTAGTCGTTTTCATGAACGATTTGAGATTTTAGTTTGCTTATCTTGAGGTTTTTATGTTGTTGTTATATAAATTAGAGTAAAGCAACCAATACTTATTATCCTCGAGAAGAGACAAAACAATGTATGTACAGTATGAATCACCGGTATATAAAGATTTGGTTCCTTTTGTAAGAGTTTACTGCTAAAGGATCTATGTGCAAAGATGGTTTTAATTCTTAGTGATTGTTGTTAATTCTGTTGTTATGGTAATTCCGCAATTTTTACTAGTGACAACTTGATTGGTAATTGGGTCGTGAAAAAGTTTTGGTATCAGAGCCTATGGTTCACCGAGTCTACAGAGACATAGGATTAAGTTTGTTGAATCTGTTCAAGTGTCCTCCAATGTATCTTATGGTAAATTCTCCTTATATAGCAGAAGAAGAAAGATTAAAGATGGATAGAGTGCATGAAGAACACACTGCTAAAAGTAGTGTCACTGCACCAGGAGGTGGTGCAAGGCATCAGGCTAGAGAAGAACCCATGCCTGAGAATCCCCAGCTTGACCAAACTCTGTTAGAGAACCCATCTTTTCATGCTCTATTCGGGTAGATCATGAATACAGTGATGCACATGGCTGACCGGATACCAGCACCATCCCCTAGGACATCGGGGTCTAGTGAGGGACATAGATCTGGTAAGACCTTTGAACGGTTGCGTCGGGCAGGAGCCACTAAATATACTGGCACATCTGACCCAACATATGCAGATTCATGGCTTACTGAGATAGAAAAATCCTTCAGGATCCTTGATATTCTAGAAGATGACAAGGTAAACATGTTGTATACTTTCTGAAGGGAAGCACTGTCCATTGGTGGGCCATCGAAGAAGAGAAGAGACCGGGTGTTGAGATTGGATGGTAGGAATTTTGACAAGAGTTTGTCAGTAGATACTTCCCCAAGACTTATCTTGATGAGAAGATCTCACAGTTTGAGTGGATTAGACATGGACTGATGAAGGTTAGCGAGTATGAATCTAAGTTTATGGAGCTTCTGCGGTTTTGTCCACACATGGCCACTACAGATGAGGAGAGAATTCATCATTTCAAGAAGGGTCTGAATGTAGAAACTACACTTGTATCTACTTTAGAAAATAGAGAGAGGTTTTCCACCTTTTTGGAGTTAGTTAGACAGATAGAGAGGTCTGTGACAGAGAAATGAGAGACAAATAGTAGGAAAACACCTACACAATTTCAGAATCAGAGGCTTGGTGGTTTTAAGAAACTGAGGTTTACTGCACCTGTAGAACCACAAAGGTTCAATACTCAGACACAGTGGACGTCCGACTGAGGTAGAGGCTATAGTTTTCCACCAAGTGGAGCCCATAGCTCAACATCGATGTCAGTGACAGGACCGCCTAGGTCACAATGGGATGACAAAATCTGCTATAGGTGTAGGCAAACATGTCATGTGTTAAACGATTGTCCAGTTAGGAACGTGGGAGTGACCCAACCATTGAGGTAGAGTCAAAAGGGCTCTCAGAGACAACAGTTTAGTAGTGGCACTCGAGGATGTGGAAAAGTGTCCCAAGTAGGATCATTTGCACTGGCCAATACAAGATGAGGGTGACAACAAGCAATGGCTAGATTTTATGCTATGAATAAGCCGGAGGTAATGGTTAACCCACAAGTTGTGACAGGTCAGATGGAGTTATTTCATTCTGATATGTCTTCATCATGTTTCGTATATGTTTTGATTGATCCAGGTGCTACACACTCTTTTGTCACATGAGAAGTGATTCATGATTGTAATATGATTGTTAATCCTAGAATGGATGATTTGTTATTAGAAACTTCGTTAATTGGATCTACGATGTTGAGGGAGGTATGCTCTCCATGTGTTCTTTGTTTTTCATAACATAGCATTAAGGTGGATCTTATACCACTTAAAATGCATGAGTTTGATGCAATTCTTGGGATGGATACCCTAGAGAATTATAAAGTTTTATTGGATTATGGTTCCAAGCAGGCTCTGTTCACCCATGGTGATAAGATATGGGTCTTTCAGGGGGATAGAAAGATTCTTCCATCTTGTCTAGTGTCATCTATGGTAGCAGAAAAGTTGATGAGATAAGGATGCTTCACATTCCTGGCACATGTGATAGAAACCAGAATAAAGAGTCCTAGTCTTTCTAAAGTTCCTATTATCAGGGAATTTGAGGATGTGTTTCCCGAGGAACTTCCAGGTGTTCCACGACCTTGAGAGATTGATTTTGAAATTAATCTTGTTTAGGATATGCAACCCATAGCCCAAACACCTTATAGGATGGCACCAGCCGAGATGGTAGAACTTAAGAAATAGTTGCAAGAGTTACTTGAGAAAGGTTTCATACGATCGAGTACTTCGCCATGGGGTGCTCCAGTTCTTTTCATTAAAAAAAAAGATGGGTCTATGAGACTACGTATAGATTATAGACAGCTTAATAAGGTGACTATTAAGAACAAATATCATTTGCCAAGGATTGATGATCTGTTTTACCAATTGTGTGGTGCAACGATGTTCTCTAAGATAGATCTAAGATCAGGATATCATCAGTTACATATCAAGGAGAGTGACATACCTATGTCGGCCTTCAGGACAAGGTATGGTCATTATGAGTTTTTCGTTATGTCGTTTGGACTAACTAATGCACCAGTTGCATTCATGGAGTTTATGAATAGAATCTTCCGACCATTCCTTGATTAGTTTGTAGTGGTTTTCATAGATGACATCTTGACATATAGTATAGACGGTCAACAACATGAACAAAACCTTTGTCAAGATTTAACCTTGTTGAGATAGCATAATTTATATTCTAAGTTTAGCAAGTGTGAATTCTGGTTATCAGAAGTATCTTTTCTTGGACACGTTATATATACTTCAGGTATTTGTATTGATCCTAAGAAAGTAGAATATGTTGTGGAGAGGGAACAACCTAAGACACTGACTGAGATTCACACTTTCGTTGGTTTGGCAGGATACTATAGAAGGTTTATCAAATATTTTAGTTTTGTAGCATTACCCTTAACCAGGTTGACCAGGAAGGAAGTTCCTTTTGTCTTGAATGACAAGTGTCAACATTCTTTCCAGTTGTTGAAAGAAAATTTGACTAGTGCACCTGTGTTAGTTCTACCTGAGTAGGGAAAGGGATATGTTGTTTTCTGTGATTCTTCTAAAAATGGTCTAGGTTGTGTGTTGATGCAGAGTGATCATGTAGTTTCTTTTGCTTCTAAATAGCTTTAGAAACATGAGGAGAATTATCTGACACATGATATAGAATTAGCTATAGTGGTTCATGCGTTAAAAATCTTGAGGCATTATCTTTATGGAGAGACGTGCCAGATCTTCACAGATCATAAAACTTAAAATACATTTTCTCTCACCATGAGATGAATATGACACAATGTCGCTGGATGGAATTAATCAAGGACTACGATTGTATAATTGATTATCATCCAGGAAAAGCCAATGTAGTGGATGATGCACTCAGTAGAAAATCCTCAACTTCACCCTCATATAATGCACAATTGAATTCTTTAGTATGTTGTAAGTGGGATATGCTTGTCTCTTTGAGACATATGAATGTTCAATTAGAAGTATATTTGTTTGCAGGGTAATTAGATGAGATGCATGTGAAACCTACTTTGAGAGAACAGATTAAAGAAGAACAACAGGCTGATACTGTGATTCATCATATTAGGTTAGAGTTGGGTAGTGAGAAACAAGATAATTTCCATGAGTCGGAGGACAGGATAGTCTGTTACCATGGTAGGATGGTAGTTTGTGATAGTGATAACTTGAGAAAGTTAGTTACGGAGGAAGCTCACTCATCCATGTATGCAATGCATCCATGGAGCACTAAATTGTATCATAACTTAAAAGATATGTATTGGAGGCCCGATTTGAAGAAGGATGTAGCTGAGTTCATTATGTAGTGTTTGATGTGTCAGTAGGTTAAAAGAAGAACACCAGAAGCCTACAAGAACTTTTCAACCCCTACTTATAACTCAGTGGAAATGGGATCACGTGACAATGGACTTTGTGGTTGGTCTACCTAGGACAGCCAAAAGTCATGATTCTATTTGGGTGATAGTTGATACGTTAACTAAGACAACACATTTTCTTCATGTCAAAACAACATATACTGCTGAGAAGCTTGCATAGATTTATATAGATGTAATAGTGCGATTGCACGGAGTTCCAGATACAATTGTATTTGATAGAGGTCCCCAATTTATGAGTCATTTTTCGGAACAGTTACATAAAGCCTTGGGTACGCAGTTAAAATTTAGTACAACTTTTCATCCTCAAATAGATGGGCAGTCTGAAAGAACTATACAGATCTTGGAGGAATTTCTTAGAGCATGTGTCCTTCAGTTTGTGGGAAGTTGGGATTTACACTTGAGCTTAATAGAGTTCTCCTATAACAATAGTTACCAGAATAGTATTGATATGGAACCATATGAAGCATTATATAGTAGATGATGTAGATCTCCATTATGTTGGTTTGAAACTGGAAAATACAAACTTTTGGGTCCTAAGTTAGTGCAACAGACAAACTAAAAAGATTAAAGTTATACAACGATAGTTGAAGGTTGAACATGATAGACAAAAGTCTTATGACGATAGATGACATAGACCTCTAGAATTCCAAGGTGGAGATAGAGTGTATCTCAAGGTTTCTCCTTGGAAGGGTGTTCTCAGATTTGGGAAGAAGGGTAAGTTAGCTCCTACATTTATGGGACCTTACCCAGTGACAGCACAGATCGAGAAAGTATCTTATAGGTTGGAGTTGCCACCTGAGCTACATAGACTACATCCAGTGTTTCATGTGTCGATGTTCAGGAAATGTCATCTCGATACACAAATGGTGTTGTAAATTATTGAGGTTGAATTGAATGAAGATATATCCTATGTGGAAAGTCCTATGACGATTCTCGAAAAAAGAGTCAAGAAGTTGAAAAAGAAAGATATAGTTCTTGTGAAAGTTCTCTGGCATCATCATGGTGTTGAAGAAGCCACATGGGAGCCAGAGTAAGAGATGAGGATGAAATACCCTTCTCTTTTCTCTTGGGATTTCAGGACAAAATTCCTTTTTAGGGGTTGATAGTTGTAACACCCCTGACCTGGGGTATGACCTAACCCTAGATGTTTTTCTTAAGTAAGTTACTTACAAACTTGATTTTATCTTTTGAAAAGTAATTAAGGCCTTTGTAAAGTTTATTTTCAAATTTGAGCTTATATACAAACTATGTCTGCATTATATGATAATCTAAGTGAAAAGTGCAATTTTCCCAAGATGAGGGGATATATTACAAATGTTACATGTTGAGTGTATTCTAAGTGTTTTAATGCCATGAAAGAAAATATGATGCTAACTGGTGGCTTGTGCAAAGCCTAAATTCTAAGTGAGAACTTGTGTAAATAATGATAAGTGCTTGGTGCATCAATTATAGTACAATTTGTAAAATATGCAAAATGTACAGTTGATGTGTAAATTATCACCTCTAGATTGTCTTTTCTCCTATCTAGTACCATCTAGAGGAGAGAGAAAGAATGAGACAATATGTTTAAATCATCTTAAAATATTATCACTCTTAATAATGAAAAGATCAAGAAAATGTATAAGTTGAAAGTTATACATATGAGCTATATCGAGTTGAGGACTTAGAGTGGAAGTCCCTATCACCATAAAGCCATAAGGAAGTCTCCTATCAGTTTGGGGAGATTTTTAATTGCCCATAACGGGAAAGTCACTTCAAAGAAGTGATATGAATCGACTTGCAACTTGTTTTAGGAAAGGATTGAGATGAATATTTCAATATAGTGAGTGGAAGAAAACTTGCCTTAGAAGATAACTCAAGAACCAACCCTTATCCTCTATATTATCCATGAGTTTTTTTTTTGCATGGAAAGATAATGATGGAGTGCATGCAAATATATGTGTCGACCATGCATGGCTAGGTGACATGAAGTAGCTTAAGCTAATGACACCTCTTACACTCTTTTCCATAAATCTCTAGTATAAATACTTTGCCCTTCACTTGTTAGTAAAATTTTCGAAAGCATTGTTAAGAAACCTTCCCTCTTGTATCATGCATAACCAGTTGTGTCAGGCATAGTGAGGAGAGTTAAGTGATAGAGCTTGATACCAGCCAAGGATAAAGGATATTGGCCAAAAATGTCATAGCAACCAAGTCAGGTGATATCGCCCATTGGATTGGAGATATCATGCAAAAATTAGGAGCTCAAGTCTTGGATCTTAGAGGAGGTTCATCGTCAACCTTGGAATGTGATACGTTGAAGACTTGGAGCTTGGAAGCTACTTGAGAGGTGGGTTATATAACTTGAACCCATCTATATTATTATCTATTTCTCAATATTGTTCCACTTGTTAATTTCTTTCAAATTCAGATTTCCTTTGATTTATTGATATATCCATGAGTTCCAATAAGTAATTAGGACTATTGTCCATGGTTTAGAATAATAAGACAAGGATCTTGAGGTGGATTATGATGACATCATCATTGAACAACCCAATATGGGTTGAAGTCACTTGAAAATCGATATGTAATTCGATATAGAGGTCTACCCGATATGAAGGCAGGTCATACTTTATAAGACATGAACCATGGATGATATGGAAAAATTCCTATCTATAACTTGGATACCCTTGCATGATATGGGAAAAACCCTAGATGAAGATATGGAAATACGATATGTTTTGAAATCCTATTTTCTTTTGAAACCCGATATGCCCCATTAATTTGTGATGGGTAGAAGAGCAAACTAGTATTCATCTTGTCATGTTTTTATAAGAAAATAACTAAACCTTAAAAAGGTTTTGAGTTCTAGGTTCTTATCTATTATGGGAAGATGCTATGATATCCAATATAGGAACATGATATGGCAACATGATAATACCCAATGTGGGGACTCGATATGGGGCAACCATGATGTAAACTGATATGATAATCAATATGTAATATGAGATGATATCCAAGAGGTAAATTGATATGGTGAACCCATGATGTTGTATGATGGAAAATTGATATGGAAGTTTAGAATGAAAACTAATATGACAAACTAAGGTAAAGAACTTATATAATATTATCTTGAAAGATATATGGTAAAGCCATAATGCATTCCCAATATGGTGTACTCTTACACATGATATGAGAACCCAATATACCTCTATATCCAATATAAGGATAATGGTCTAACCCATACATGATATGAGGTTGACTAAAGATGATAAAAGTTAAAGTAATAGCTAACCTAACATGACTACATGATATGGTGTTAAGGGATATCCCTAAACCTAATATGATGGTGTGGTTTCACCACATGATTATTTTGGATACATGGTATGATGAAATATGCATCTTCAAGTATGATAGGATAACACTATCCACCATGTTACCTAATATGGTAGACATGATCTTATTCATTAGGTTTGCCTAAGTGATGTACATGTGTAATGTCCTCGGATTTGGCCTTCTCGAGACTTAGAAGGCCCGATAGGACAAACCTAAAAATGTTAGGCAATTGTATCAAAGTGCGTTGTGGAAGAAATTTGCACATACATGAACATACAACCATAACATAAACCATAATGTTTCTCAACATTCAAGTTGTAATTTATTACAAATGAATTATTACAAAGTGATTCAGAATTACATATTGAATGAAAATTCTATAGTCTATGAACATGTTTCCTAACTAGGATCTACACACAATAGGTAAACATGTACAACTGCTCGCATCATGTTCTTTTATCCCATGCTAGCTCTGAACTGAAAACATACGTGAAACAGTGAATCAACATAAAGTTGGTACGTGGTTGAAAGATACTATACTATGCTGGCATATTTAAAATACTTGAAAAAGAAGTAAGAAAATGAAAACATTATTTAAGGAAGAAAAAAATCAGGTAAACCCAAGTTATTAATCATATTTCAATGGACACATATTACTCTGGTGGACTTAGCACAAACATATATTATTGGGCCCTATCCCCGCGTACCTTGTACCATTTGGGATCTCCCCACATACCTTGTACCATTAGGGAGGTTCTAGTCATCATTGATGCTTTCCCTCTCTAATAAGGAGATTAATGAACTATAAGTAACTACATTCCATTATCTTTCCTTAGTGTTCTTAGTGTTCAGTGCAGAAAAAGTGACAATATTTATAGATATACATCCAACAAGATTATATAACTACATGAAAGCAATTACTCATAATTATATAATCCAGCAAAAACTAGTCTTATACTTATATCCACGTACCTAAGTTCAAAGATTTATAAGATGTCCATAATCATCTACTATTCTGGTCACCATTATTAATGGTATTTAGGTCCAGATTAGGGTTTAGGTCAAATCTAGGTGTTATTGATCTAATAAAATGTCTCTAATATTTTTATATTGCTCAAGATGTCATTTTTAGGGTCTGGTATAAATTTGATATTTTTCTGATGATTAATCTTTTTTCTAGAATTATTATGACATTAAAAGCACTTATGCATATTTAATGAGAAAATACCTAGTGTTTGGGTATGATGCTCAGACTAGAGTTTATATTTAGCATACACATAATGTCAGAGTCTAAAAATATTTTTCAAAGTTTTTATATCCATCCTTTACTAATTATTCTAGTAAATTAACCCCAAAAAGGAGCATTACTCTCCAAATTAGACACCACTAGTAATAATGCCCCAAAAAGTCTGATTTAAGATTTCATAATAAAGAGGACAATTTTCTCAATCTATTGGTATTTTTGGGGAGTTTATTGGGCATTGGAGCTATTTTCTATGTATTATACAACATAAAGACACATTCTAGGGTTTTAGAGGGTATTTACCTTTTTGGGATTTTCTTAGCGATTCCCTGACCTACGCTCCTAAATGACGCCATGTAGCCCACTAGGAAGCATGCGGTCCTTGTTTGGCTGAGACCTGAGTCGGTAGGCTGCTGGATTGAACCGCTTGGTTCATTAACTAATAACCCAGATGACCTCCCTCTCTTCCCGTATGATCTGCATCGCACTAGAACCCCTTCTAAGCCGGCACCGCCGCACTACAAGGAAGCGGTGAGCGTCTCATTGCCCCCTTTCCATCTGAAGATGGCGCTGCCGATCTCCTAACACTCCCAGGTAAATCTCTGACAACTCATCTGTAGAAATGGCTTCGATGATCACTGAAACACCACCAATGGCGTTGCATCCTCTCACTAACTCACTCCAGTCTGTTTCCCTTTTCGTACTACTGTAGTTTGGCTAGGGTGTACCGGTGAATGCGGGGTTGCACTGACCTTCTTTGGTAAGCATTATAGGTGTCACCAACAACCTGGGATAGCCTCATTTCCTCCGGCCTCCTTGCTCCTGAAGACTCATGAGAACGTGGGGTTTCTTCCTCGGTGGCAATATTCAAATGACATAGGGAAGAAAGAACCTTCTCTCACAATGTGGTCATCTCCCCTCGTCGAGACCTCTACAGAACTGCATGGAGAACCCAAGAGTAATGATCACCAAGGCTATGAGACAGCCAATGTTGGATATAATATGAGGTGAAGGGCCTGCAAAAGATGACGAAAAAGATGGGGATTTGGATCAAAGTCTCTCGGTGACGTGTGAAGACTAGGTTGGGGAGGATGAACAAAAAGAGGGCTTGGTCTCCTTCATCATGCCTTAGAATCCAACAAATTGGGGGTCGTTCAACTGCTCCTCCACCTAATTCTTCTTCGTCCTTTCACCCTCTGTGATCTCCCTCTGCAAGCTATAATGACGATGAGAGGTATGAGCGGGGTACTCCTCCAAACATAGTAGATCAAACATGTCACTCTGGATCTAGTAAAACAAACTCAAGCATGTGGACATTATCAAATAGGTTTGTTTCCATCAACTCCATAGGTCTCAGAGCTTGAAGACAAGTTTGTGATTTTGATCACTTCCCATCCACTTCACGTTCAAAAACCATGTGAACAAAACTTCCTTATAATAGTAGTGGGCCATTTCCTCATGCTAACATTTGATTAATTTTCTTTTTATTTTACTTTAAACCTCAATAGAGTTTCATAGGAAATAGCTTTAACCATATAATATTAATTAGTGATTCCACGTGGTGTAGTTCAACTTTTATAAAAATGAGGCACCCTAACTCTATTTTTGATCCTTGAAATTTGTTAGTCCAAAGGGTACGCATCTAAAGATATTTAATTTAAATATACATGAATTGAACTCTAACCTCATCGACACAAGCTCAAATTGCTTAATTTGACCATATACATATCATGATACATAAATAAACCATTTTGGTCCATGCTCGCCTTCAAGAAATAATTTGGGTTTAAATCATAAAATCAGGGTCATCACATTCACCCCACCTTATATAGAATTTCATCCTTGAAATTCAACATTCTCAAACATAAGGTGATCTTAATGATTCTCTACTATCATTAGGCCACTAGTTTAGGTGACAATACTATCATAGTTTTTAATGCACCCTAAGTTGCAATCTTAGGATTTATATCCTCTAGGGGTACCCACACCACCTTATATAGGCTGAAGAGTCGTTTCATGTCTTAGTCATAACATGACATTTTTATATTTTAGAATTTGCATCCACATAGTCCCTTAAGGATAAGGGTTTTATTCATACATATGAAGTTAAGAAGGTACCACTCAAGGTTTCATATTTCACCCTACTGATCATACAGTGATGTCAACATTTCCTGCCATCATTTATTCAAATTATCAGACTTTTGTTTATGATCAACAACATGCTAGGATTTCAGCAGTACAGGGTTTGATCTTCATTTATATATTTTAGGGTTTTCATTCTATTTGTGAGATTTATCCTCAAACTTATAAGAATAGATATAGAAGGATTGAGGTAGCACTATATTTTGTGATCATATAATCTATGATCCAAGGATATCTTTATTTCATGCTCATGATTTCAGAGTTATATTTTCCATATATGATACGTAGGGAAAGAGAATATATTCAGTCAACATTCCATTCTTTCAAACTTATATATTTCATGTATGGTATAGAGGGAAAGATAATATACTAAGCCAATTTTATCATGATTTCAAACTTGGATATTACATGTATGATATAAGAAGGGAATATACAATAGGTCAAGCTTATATGAGTGACTCTTCATACATAATTCATCTTTATAGCTCAAGTGAGGTTTCTAGAATCATATATTAAGAAAGAGAATTCAAAGGAAACACATTTTTGAGTATCTTATTCACAAGGCATTTTACTCTCAAAACTAGAGTTTATATATCATCTCACTTGCAACTAATGATGAGATTCAAAACATATGTCACTCAAACTAGGACCTAAATCAATCAAAAGGATTGACTTTCTCATTATTAGTCATCTACCCATCATTTCTTTTACCCAACTCTCACATCTAGAATTTAGATCAAATGTCTAAATCATACATAAGGACTCAACTCACCTACTCAGGAGTAACCCATCTTAGGACACATCATTCACATATATCTTATAATTTGCATATATTGTGGGGTAGGACCTATGACCCTCTCCCTGTGGGTCTCACTCTCTGTAGAGTTCACCACATATCTTGTCCTAACACTAGAGGTCATCCTCTTTAAAAGAGCTTGAGGCTCATGCATATTCAACCTTATCTTAACCTAACTCATCGTAAGTAAAAAGAGAGTATGTACTTACATTATCTAGACTTATCTTAGAATCTCTAAAATTGGATTCAGCTCATATATAACTTAATTCTTTATAAGGAAACTTATACCATTAAGATCAAACATAGATAAGATTGCACGTGCTTGATTCAACTATCATTCTATCATCTACTATATGTATCACATATCTTGATAAGGCTCTAGACATCTAATCTAGACTACTCTCTCTTCTAGACTGATGCCACTCCCTTTCACTTAGGTTACATGAACACTAACTAATCTCCAGTGCGAGGGACACATTTTCATACTTACATATATATAATAAAATATTATATAGTTTTTCTCTAAAAAAGAAGACGTCAGAGAAAACCATCGAGGCTCGAGCTAATTGGAAAACAAAAACAAATCAGCAAAATGAGTGTCCCACACAGAGTAGACAGTCTAGTGCCATGTCACCTAGTGAAATGGTGAGAACAAAGTGTAGACTAGTGTATCTACCCAATACATATGAGCTCTATATGGAAAGGGTTTCACACACTTATCTAAACCTAGTTCTCGAACATCTAGGTTCTAACCTATAGGCTAAGTCAAACCTTATTCCTATAGAACAACTTACTAAGTTTCTATGGTTTTAAAATGATAGGTGAAATTTAGTTTTATTTTTCATGGTGAGCAATCGTTAGGTATAGCTATAGTTCATGCTCTGATACCAACTATAATGTCCTCGGATTCAGCCTTCTCGAGACTTAGAAGGCCCGATAGGACAAACCTGAAAATGTTAGGCAATTGTATCAAAGTGCATTGGGGAAGCAATTTGTGCATACATGAACATACAACCATAACATACACCATAAAATTTCTCAACATTCAACTTGTAATTTATTATAAATGAATTATTATGAAATGATTTAGAATTACATATTAAATGAAAATTCTATAGTCTATGAACATGTATGCTAACTAGGATCTACACATAATAGGTAAACATGTACAACTGCTCACATCATGTTCTTTTATCCCATGCTAGCTCTAAACCTAAAACATACGTGAAATAGTGAATCAACAAAAAGTTGGTATGTGGTTGAAAGATATTATACTATGCTGGCATATTTAAAATACTTGAAAAAGAAGAAAGAAAATGAAAGCATTATTTAAAGCAGAAAAAAATCAAGTAAATCCAAGTTATTAATCATATTTCAATGGACACATATTACTGTGGTTGACTTAGCACACACATATATTATTGGGCCCTATCCCCATGTATCTTGTACCATTAGGGATCTCCCCACATACCTTGTACCATTAGGGAGATGCTAGTTATCATTAATGCTTTCCCTCTCTAATAGGGAGATTAATGAACCATAAGTAACTACATTCCATTATCTTTCCTTAGTGTTCTTAGTGTTCAGTGCAGAAAAAGAGACAATATTTATAGATATACATCCATCAAGATTATACAACTACATGAAAGCAATTACTCATAATTATATCATCCATATACAACTAGTCTTACACTTATATCCAAATACCTGATTTCAAAGATTCATAAGATGTCCATCATCATCTACTATTCTAGTCACCACCTGATTAATAACAATTAATCATCATTAATACATGGTCACCATTATTAATGGTATTTAAGTCCAGATTAGGGTTTAGGTCAAATTGAGGTGCTATTGATCTAAAAAAAATGTCTTTAATGTTTTTATGCTACCTAGGATGTCATTTTTAGGGTCAGGTCTAGATTTGATATTTTTCTGATGATTGGTCTATTTTCTAGAATTATTATGACATTAAAAGAACTTATGCATATTTAATAAGAAAATACCTAGTGTTTGGGTATGATGCCCAAACTAGAGTTTATATATAGCATACACATAATGTTAGAGTCTAACAATATTTTTCTAAGTTTTTATATCCATCCTTTACTAATTATTCTAGTAAATTAACCCCAAAAAGGAGCATTACTCTCCAAATTAGATACCACCAGTAATAATGCCCCAAGAACTCTGACTTAAGATTTCATAATAAAGAGGACATCATTTAGAAACTATTGGTATTTTTGGGGAGTTTATTGGACATTGGAGCTATTTTCTATTTGTTACACAAGATAAAGATACATTCTGGGATTTTTCGCACTAAGTCTCGAGAGTAATGATCATCTATAGAACTGCATGGAGAACCCCAGAGTAATTATCACCAAGGCTATTGACAATCGATGTTGGATATGGTAGGAGGTGAAGGGCCTGCAAAAGATGAAGGAGAAGGTGGGGATGTGGATCATAGTTTCTCGATGACATGTGAAGACTAGGTTGGGGAGGATGAATGAAAAGAGGGCATGGTCTCCTTCATCACACCTTAGAATCCAACAAATTGGGGGTCGTTCAACTACTCCTCCACCTAATGCTTCTTCTTCTTTTCACCCTTTGTGATCTCCCTCTGCAAGCTGCACTGACGATGAGAGGTATGATCAGGGTACTCCTCCAAACACAGTAGATCAAACCGGTCACTCTGGATCTAGTAAAACAAACTCAAGCATGTGAACACTATCAAATAGGTTTGTTTCCATTAGCTCTGTAGGTCTCGGAGCTTGAAGACAAGTCTGCACTTTTGACCACTTCCCAGCCACTTCACGTACAAAAACAACGTGAACAAAACTTCCTTATAATAATAGTGGGCCATTGCCTGATGCTAACATTTGATTAATTTTCTTTTTATTTTATTTTAAACCTCAATAGAGTTTCATAGGAAATAGCTTTGACCATGTAATTTTAATCAGTGATTCCACATGGTGTATTTCAACTTTTATACAAATGAGGAACCCAAACTCTATTGTTGATCGTTCAAATTCGTTAGTCCAAAGGGTACGTATCTAAAGATATTTAACTTAAATATACCTGAATTGACCTCTAACCTCATCGACACAAGCTCAAATTGCTTAGTTTGACCGTATACATATCATAATACATAAATAAACCATTTTTGTCGATGCTCATCTTCAAGAAATAATTTGGGTTTAAATCATAAAATTAGGGTCATCACAACATGATTAATGTTATATTGAGATACAATGAGTTTAATGCAATTTGATAAATGATAAGCTAGTAGACCTTAAAAAGGTGAATTAAGTAATCTAAATCCTAGTGGGGATGAGAGAGAAACTAAGATTAGGAAGATAATTATGTAATTAACATATAATAATACTCCTGAGAAGAATGCAGTATGAGTTAGGGTTTAATTTTGCTAATGAAATCTTGAAACCCTAATCAGTTGATTATAATCAGAGAGAATGTGTTCTTTAGTATTTCATGGTTATGACATGTGTTTGAAATTGTTGATAGCATGATATACTAACCATGCAACTATCTTAAGGCAATCAGCATGGCTAAGTAAGAGCTATGATATTATATGATTCAGATTAAATGAGCTATGTGGACTATGTGGAAAAATACCTTGGTTTGATGATCTAGAGGTAATTGTTTCTTGCTAAGTGGTGATAATACTCAGTGATGAATTAAGGGTTGAATACCCAAGTATGATGATGAGAAGAGATTGAGATTCTAAGTGGTCTATGTGTTTCAGTGAATATGAAAGTATCTAATAAATGCAATTATGTTTTTCTTTGTAGAATTTGATATAAGTCTTATTTGTAACTTGATTGATGCTAAATGATATAGTAATGCATTTAATTAAGCAAGACAAATACTATCATGTAGTTGCCCAGACCATAGATCCATTCAGTGTTAGCATTTTATGAATGGTGAAATGAGTTTTAATCAGAATGCATATTTTTTAATATGTGATAATTAAATAAGGGTGCTCAGTGGACTCCCTAAATACACCAGGTTGCTCAGTGGACTTCCTGATAAAAGTTTACTAGGATCTCTTAGTGGTCATCCTGATAATCTGGGAAAGCTAAGTGGGCTTCTCCTGAAGAGAGTACATGCTATGACTGTAACTCTATAGTGAAGATGTCGCTATACCCCGACATAGCTAATTACAATAGACACAAGATTTCATGCTAAATCTAAGTGGTCTCATACTGACTGAGACATGGTGAGGTCTTGACAGCTGGTTCTGTCATTGATCTTGTATGGTACCAATTTTGACTTACTAGTGGTCGGTTGGAGTATGAGAGGTATATCTCATCTCCTCTGGGAATAAGTGTGAATGTAAACATGTAATCAGTCGTGTAGCATATTTGTTTAAGGATTGAATACGGAAAACATTGGTTGATGCCTTATTTTTTTTAGAGCAGGTAAAATATTACTAAGCTTCATAAAGTATAGAGGGTATGGCCTCATATATTATACACAGGGGCTAGGCAACAAAATCCCACTACCTAAGAATAAGGCCCTGAACATCATGGGTAATCTCAATTTTGGATTTGACCACCCATTTTAAGCTATTAACAAAAACATTAAAAAGTTTCATAACGTCTGTGTCCCCTTTGCCATGGAGTCTCCCATTTCTCTCTCTCCAGATATGGTAACACAGGCCAAACATTGCCACTCCCACCAATTCGATCAAATCCTTTTGTATCTTCATTCTTTCCACCATCCAAAAGACCCTCTCGAACATATCCAAGGGAGGGCTCCTCCCCCAACCCATTTTAAGGCATAACCTACACCACATATAGTTGGTACAGTTACATCCAGAAAATAGGTGGTGGTGCATCTCTTCCTCCCTCCTACGCAGTAGACAAAGTGGGTTACTATTGAGCCCCCATCTTTTCAGTCAGTCCCTTGTGGGAAGCTTCTGAAGTATGCATCTATAACTACAACAACTCCATTTCAGGATGTGAGATCCATTCTACAAGAGTTGAAACCATGGCACTTGGGGCGTGTGGTAGTGAATGACTCTCTAGGGAGGGATAGCTTGCTTGACCAGCACCCAGGCATTGCTGACTATATGATAGTCCCCAGCATCATCTGCCCATCTTCTACGCATAGCATGCCATGTTCTGGACTAGTTATTAGTATTGTCCTCCACGAAAATCTTCCCATAGTGCCTCCTCATCCAAAAGCCCAGCAAGACTCTATCCTCCTTGAAAAGGTATTAATCTGCTTGGACGTGGAAGCAGCTACCAAGTCCCCTGGGTCCTGGATGTTTAACCATGCTTCCTCATAGCATTTAGCCACTATGCTCCATGCCACCGTGTGGAACCTGCCTCCCCAGATGAACACAACAATGATGATTTGGAATTTGTCAAGGATGAATGCTAGGATCTCCACTTGCATACACCAGAACTTGACCATGGTTATAAGCACAGTTCTAGCCAACACCAATCTGCCCACCATAGACATATTTATACCAGCCCACTTAGCAACGTTCTCCCTCATGCTGTCAACATAGGAACTAAAGTCTGACCCCTTATCTTTGCCACCATAGATTGGAATGCCTAGGTAGTGTGTAGAGAAGCTCCCCTCCTCAACACCCACCGCTTCTTTGAGCCTACCTCTTCTAGAATCACAGGATCTAGAGAGATACACCATTGATTTGATCACACTCTGGAAGAGCCCAGTGAGTTTACCAAATCTTGTCATTATCCTCCTACAGTTCTTCGTGGTCTTGAAATTGCCTGCAAGAAAGAACAACACGTCATCTACAAAGAATAGGTGCGGCATGACCTTGACACCCCCTTGTTTGAAGGTATTGATCCTCTTCTCAAGCACTTCTTTGTCCATCATATTGGTAAGGGATTCCATAACAATGGTGAATAATAAGGGAGACAAGGGGTCCCCTTATCTTAGACCATTCTTGGCATGGAAAAGACCATAAGGAACACCATTCACCATGACAGAAAAGGAGGTTGTAGTCACACACTCCTTCATTAGCAATATCCACCTGTGAGAGAAGCCCATATCCTCCATAATCCTCTAGAGAGCGCTCCACTTGACTTTATCATAAGCCTTTTTGAGATCCACCTTCAGGCATGCCTTCTTCCTACTGTTCTTCACCCCAAAGTTGATCAGGAACTCTGAAGCAAGTAGGGTGTTATCATTAATACCTCTCCGTGTAATGAACACTATTTTGGAGGATGAGATAATGTCTGGAAGAACCTTCTTGAGTATGTTTGCTAGTAGTTTAGTAATGATTTTGTAGACCACAGTGCATCACACAATGGGTCTAACATGATTCATGGTTTCCACAACACCCTTCGTAAGAACCAAGGTCAGGAAAGCATGGTTAACTTTCCTCACCATCCTTCCCCCAACTAGAAACCATCTAACTGCTCTTCCCAGATCTTCCTTGACCAGATCCCAGTTGTATTGAAAAAATTTAGCATTGAAACCATCAGGGCCAGGTGCCTTCGTAGCCCCGATCAAGAATAACGCCTCTTTGATTTCAGCATCACTCAGTGACCCACATAGCACCTTGTTCATGTCTTCAGTGATTCTCCTGCCTGACAAGCTTTCATTGTGCAGCTACTCAATATTGTTGTTGTTGGACAAATTAGAGAAGAACTCAACAACTTCCTCCCCCACTTCCCGTGGATCGTTCAAAGCCCTCCCATCTGCCTTTAGAAGGGTATGGATAGCATCTTTCATTCTATTTCTTTTAATCGCAACATGGTATGTTATGGTGTTCCAGTCACCATCTTTGATCCAATTAATTCTACTCCTCTTTCTGTAACCCAGCTCCTCAGCCTTCTCCAACTGTGTCAGTCTTTTTTCCACTCTTTGCTCCTCCTCGATAATCTGCTAATCAATAGGCAGGAATCTAGCAGCTTCTGCAGCCCTGTCGTAGACTTTCCTGGCCTCTTTCACTAAGGTAGTGAGGTCAAAGAGGGCATGGGACTAAGATTTCAGTGCCTCCTTGATGATTATGCACTTCTTCTCAATCCTAAACAGAGGGTTACCCTCCACTCTACTGTCCCAAGCCTTTTTAATCACCTCCAAGCAGTTGGGCCATTCGAAACACCCCACAAGGAATCTGAACGGTTTCCTTTTGATGTTCTCCTGTGTTAACTTGACCACCATCCATGTGTGGTCACAGTTGGGATGACCCCCCAGAACAACATTAGCGTAGGGGAAGATATCTAACCATGCTTCATTCACAATTGCCTGATCAAGCTGGCTAGCTATCCTCCTCATAACAACCCTCTTGTTTTTCCAGGCAACCAGACCCGCGTTCATGCTTAACTCCATCAGGTTGGCCCTATCCAGAGCATCGTTGCATCTAGCTAGGTAGGAATCCTGTACAGCCAAGTGACCTTTCTTCACATGTGCTTGTCTGATGTGGTTGTAGTCGCCAAGAAATATCTGAGGCAACTCTCTCTAATTTACGTGGCTCAAGATTTCCCACAACCTTCTTCTTCTAACCTCTAAGTTATGACCATAGACAGCTGAGATCACTATGTAACACTCCTCTATTGATACAACTAATTGTCATCATCTGATCCATAACAAAAATAACTTGGGCATCCCACACCTGCGAATTCCACCTGATCACTATATGACCACCTTCTATCTGTTCCAGGTTGGACGCACACCCTAACCTATGGGGAACAACCGCTAAATTCTATTCTTAGACTCTCGTCTAATTCTCATCTCCAGGTAGACCACAAACGAATCTTGTGTCTGCATTATTATGTTCCTAAGTGTCCTCTTCTTCCCAGGCCTTGATGCACCTCGTAGATTCCATGCGAGGATGCACATCATGAACCTGGTCTCTTTCCCCCTCTTCCAGGGGTAGCCCCTCTTCTTCTAGTCCTCCTCGGTGACACCTGCGACTGACTACCTTCACTCTCTATAGCAATCTCCATTTCCCCTTCAAGGCCATGTAGAAAAGCAAATGGGTTGTTGTCCTCCATCACTATAGCCTTCCCCCCTGAAACGTACTCTTTATCTATGTCAACTGGTACCCTGTTCACCGGGGTGATCACCGTGTTGACCCCTTCAACTCTTCTTTTGGACATTTGCTCGACCACCTGTGAGCCATGGATTTCCTCGTCTCCAGCAGACTCACTAACGACCACCTCCCTCTCCCTTGTCGCCTCCAGGATGGCTATGGTGTTGACAACTTGCACATGCTTGCCTGTGTCATGTGTATGCCTCCTCACCGACTTGTTCCTCCTCTGAGCACTTCTACTCCGGTTCCACCCCCTGCTGATGAGGGGTTTAGCCTGTGTCATCCTCTCACCTTGACATTGTCCCGAGGCATGGCCAAACAACTTGCAGGTGTCGCACCTCTCTGGGAGGGTGTCGTAAATCACCTTCACCTCCAGGGCTTTGCCATCTGACATCGCGACCATCACCACAGGGGGTTGGGTTCATTTGGTGAGAAATGTAATTTCTCATATTAAAGATATTTGAACAAATAATGATATAATTTGTTTTGAATAAATCGATTTCGCTTACAATAGACTTGATGATTGTTTTGTGGGCTTTATTGGCTATTTGTCCCAATAACAGGAAAAATACAAAAGAACTCCATTATTAATAAGAAATGGAGAAAAGAAAGATGTAGAAACCTCTAGAAGGCAAAAGAACTTAATCCAAAGGTGGATTTTATGCCACATGGGTTCCTTTTGTCCCAAGGAGTCCAATGTTGATAGATAATGCAAAAAGAACAGAAAAGATCAATTAAGTATTTCTTTATTAAGGAAGAAATTGAAAACAATGTTCAACAAAAAAATTGAAAACAATGAAAAATATGGGAAATAAGTGAAAAGTGGTATAATTGAGTTATCCTTGGTGGAATTTGGTATCCCAAGGATTCCTAATGATAAAAGGAATACCAATGAAGAAAATAAAAGAGAAATAAAGAGAAATCCTCAAAAAGAAATATTTTAATAAGAAATAAACAAGATAATGTGAAGTAATGGAAATAGATGCATCTAGAAGGATAATATGTATCCTTAATGAGGAATTTCGAAATCTTAGAGTTTCTTGGGGTCCAAGGAGCCCCAATGGAGAAAAAGAAAGAGAAAATACCAATAATAGAAAATAAGAAGATAATATGATGATTAATGAATGAATGTTGTGTTATTATTAAAATGGTGGTATTTTCTATTAAAAGAAAACATGATTTCGTGACAAATAATTAAAAGGCAGGTACTAAGAGGATAAAGGAGGTGATTTTCAAAATTCTAACATCTCAAGAATAATGAACATCAAAAGGGTATTTAAGAGAGAGAAAGAGACTTGCTTCTCATTGAAGGAATAGGATTCCTAATAGGAGAGGACTTGTTTCCTCTTAGAGGGGCATCTTAGGGCGAGGATATCCTCCCCCATAAAAGGGGTAGACCCCCTAGATCGAGTTCCAAAGAACCCCAAGCATCCTTCTCACTCTCCCATCTTCTTCTTTACAAGAAAACCCTAGGGTGGAGGAGAGCACATCTAACCCTGGGGTAGCGAGGACTCGTGGGGTCGCCACAGTCGATGAGAGAGGTTCCACGACACCAAAGAGAAGCTCTGTCGTCATCCCCATGCCCAAACTTATGCGTGACAAAGGCAGCACGACTGCAAGGCCTACTGGTGGTCGCGAACACGACCATCACTAACCATCTCTCTTGGATACAAGATGATGAGTGCCCTGAGCGTGGGGAGGGGCGTCGGAGGTGAGGGCATCGTCCCTAATGGTCACCGGTCCCTGGAGGAGAGGGGGCACACTCATGTTTGCTATAGATCAGCAGCTAGGACGGCAGCCATCGAACTGCCCAAGGTTGAAGAAGGGTGAAGTTGCGTTTAGCGGATATGCCCCTCAGCGGGCTAAAGAAGAACCCACTTAACCGGGGGTAAAATTGACTATTCATTATGTTTCCCAAGCGGCCTACAATGTTGCATGGAAGACGCCTATGTGACATCCCCTCATTGGCCTAAAGTAAGTTATTTTTGCAAAATTCATATATAGTTAACCGTAGCTCGGATGGGTACAAATAATATATGTATTTTTCTCAGAAAAATGAGAGGAGTTCATTAAAAACGGTTTCAGAGGCTAATTCCTATTGCAATTGGAAAAGTAGTGTAATTTCTCAACTTTAATGAATTAAAGATTAAGAAACCCTAATTAGAGATGATTAATGTTTTTAGTAGGGTTTAAGGGATGATTAAAGTTGATATCTACCTGTTAATTGTAAAAAGGTACATCAAGCACAAAAATGATGAACTTTGCACGTAATTGGTTTAATTTAGAGTTTCATGTACATAAATATGCTTTAATGGGCCTTGAAACCCTACTATTAGAAAATGTGACTCTTAATGGCTTTAATGGTTCGATTTCATGATTAAAGTTGAGATAAGATAATTCTAAGCTATTTCAAGCATAAAAGTTCCTAATTGTAGATAAATACCCTTAATGTAGTAATTAGGGGTTTCTAATGAATAAAAGATAGAATTAATGGAAAATCAAGTTCATATGAGAAGTAGACCATAATGAACTTTGAATTGATGATAAAAGAGCATAATGATCTTGTCATGGATTAAAAGGATAAAAATAGTAGACTTAATGTAAAAGAGGCTTAATGGACTTAATTAATGTTTAAGTGTGCCTTTAAATCGAAAATAGGGTTATATGTTGTTAAAAGATAACCTTAGTAACTTTCATGATGAATAGAGGAGACAATTAGAGTTTGTGAGTAATTGAATAAAATTAGGATTTAAAATAGTAAAAGATGAAGTGAAACCCTAATGGCAATGGAAACCCAAAAAGTGGACTAGAAACCCTAGGAAGCGAGCTAGGTTTAATAGATCTTGATGGAATGATCAATAATATGAAATTGTATGCATATTTTAGGATCTTATTATGTGTGCTTGCTTGCTTGGATTTCTTACTTGCATGGATTATTTTATCAGCCTGACAGGTATGTGGTTACGCTTATGAATAATCACATTAGTTTCATGACAATTACCGAACGTTTTATCGGTTGCTTGAAAATAACTGTTGGATGCCTATTTATTTCATGCAACTATAAAGTGCCTATGATTATCACTATATATATACATATATATATAATGTTTAAGTGTGCCTTTAAATTGAAAATAGGGTTATATGTTGTTAAAAGATAACCTTAGTAACTTTCATGATGAATAGAGGAGATAATTAAGGTTTGTGAGTAATTGAATAAAATTAGGGTTTAAAATAGTAAAAGATGAAGTGAAACCCTAATGGCAATGGAAACCCAAAAAGTGGACTAGAAACCCTAGGAAGCGAGCTAGGTTTAATAGATCTTGATGGCATGATCAATAATATGAAATTGTATGCATATTTCAGGATCTTATTATGTGTTCTTGCTTGCTTGGATTTCTTACATGCATGGATTATTTTATCAGCCTGACTGGTATGTGGTTACGCATATGAATAATCGCATTAGTTTCACGAAAATTCCCGAACATTTTATCGGTTGCTTGAAAATAACTGTTGGATGCCTATTTATATCATGCAACTATAAAGTGACTATGATTATCACTATATATATACATATATATATATATATATATATATATATATATATATATATATATATATATATATATATATATATATATATATATATATATATGTAACTGGCTTAGATCTGGGTCCTCCTCTGAGGCTTTGCAAAGGCTAAAAAGGGGTAACCTAAAGCAAGGTCTAGGTTATCATGAGTTAGAAATTGGGCTACCCATGTGTAGTGCCATGAGACTCTTTAGCATGCCGAGAGTTAAGGAGTGGGATACCTATGGGTAGTGCCATGTGACTCAACCCTAGAAATTGGTTCACCTGTTAGGTGGGATCATGAGGGCCTTTAATGGGGATCTACCATAAGGAAGGTAGCATCCAGGTCCAATGTAGGGACAACACAGACAATAGGGTACACATGGATCGCGCAGTTATATTTAAAATGTAAAGTTGACTGTTAAACTATAATTGGCTGCAATACGTTGTTATGGATAATTGCATGATTATTGTTTCCCCCACATACCATCTTTATGCTGACCGACGTTTTATTTGTCTGCGTTTTAGGTACAAGCCAAAAGGACAAATAGTAAATCGTCATATTGTGAAATACATGAATTAAAATACAAGGATGATTAGTTAGAGTAGATTTCATATGTGGATAGAAGTTTAGAGATCCAAGTTTTCAAAAGGTATGCAAAGTTTTTATTTTTACCATATTTTAGTATAGTTGGTACAATTTAATAATTGTTATTGATTATTTGTCGAACCTTTGATCCGAAAATTGGGATAACGACTCTAACCTCTTGGTCTCCCTTAATTGGGGGTTCCCGTGAGGTAGGGTCGTTACAGTGGCTTCTTGTCCACGCCAAGATCCACATAGATGTGAGCCACCCCTGTGTATTTTCCTTTGCTCAGGAAATCGATCACTTTCGTCTCCCTGAATCCACATGTGATGATGGAAATTGCCCTTCTAGTCTAGTGTTTGCCAACCTCCGACAAGGTGATCTACACAGGAGCAAATGTGAGGGAAGCATGCCTGAGGTCATCTTTAGGAGACCACCTTCTAATGAGAACAAGCTTGTTATCAAAGAACCATGGACTCTTCTCGAGGGCCACGTCCATGTCTACCACTGAGGCAAACCTAGCTAGGAAGAGCATGCCCACCAATGGTGACAGCTACAGCTCCCCCTTAGGACGCCAAGCTCCCAACATCCACCCGTACAGATGGTCTAGCCTGTCCGCCCTTTCGAGTACTTGAATGATGACCAAACACTTATGGTGCTCGTCCATCACTTGGACCATGGGTTTTGAGAACACTGTCCATGTCTATTGATCCCCCTCCTTGAACTCTGGTGTTCTAATGTCCTCTGAGAGAAAAAGGGGCTTGAATCTTCCTTTGACCTCCATCGGCTTTGCCAGGATAGCGGCCGAATCACGCCCTATCACCATATCCGTGGAAGGATCTAGCATCCCCTCCTTCACACCAGCCTTCTCACTAGAAAGGGTGGCCTATCATGGGCCACACTCACCATTGTCTTCCCACTCTCAAGCCTAGAGATGGAACATACCTCTTCTAGAGAGAGAGAGCCAGTTCACATGAAAATGGTTGATGCCATCTTAATAGATAGATATTATACATGTTCTTCATATTCCTTTAAAAGCAAATAGATGATTTATAATTCTGTTAGCAATAAATATACCTACTAGTTGCATAAAATATCTTATGTTTAGTCTTTACTATTTCCGTGATAATAATATTATTGGAAGAGAGTTATATCTCTCGCTGGGACAATAGTTTCACCCTGTGGGATCCAAAAAATTTAGGTGGACGCGGACAAGGGACTAGGAACTAGACTGTCGAAGAATGATCGTATCAGTAGGGACAACAATATTATTTCAGGTTGAGTATGTTGTCTGTCAGGGTCTTGTAGATAGAAGTCTATGTGTCGTCTCTGTACTCTCAAGTCCTTGGTAGATAGTTCTTAGTGGTTTTCACGAACAATTTGAGATTTTGGTTTTCTTATCTTGAGGTTTTTATGTTGCTATTGTATAAATTAGAGTAAAGCAATTGGTACTTGTTATCCTCGAGAATAGATGAAACACTGTATGTACAGTATGAATCACCGATATATAAAGCTTTGGTTCCTTTTATAAGAGTTTACTGGTGAAGGATCTATGTGCAAAGATGGTTTTAATTCTTAGTGATTTTTGTTAATTCTGTTGTTATGGTAATTCCACGATTTTTATTGGTGACGTCTTGATTAGTAATCGGGTTGCCACATGGGATGTCCAAGAAAACTCCTCACTTCAATCATTAATTTAGGAGGAGGAGCTTAGATATTGCTTCAATCTTTCAAAGGTCAACTTTGATTCCTCTTTTAGAGATTTTGTGTCCCAAAATGATATCTTTATGTACAATGAAATGGCACTTTTCCCAAGTTAGGACTAATTGTTTTTCTTCACACCTTTGTAGGATCTTAGATAAGTTCATGAGACATTGGTCAAAATTAGCACCATATGTAGAAAATTCATCAGTGAAGACTTCCATTATGTCTTCCAAGAAATCTAAGAACAATAAAATTAAGCATCTTTGGAAAGTGGCAAGTGCATTGAATAGACCGAAAGACATCCTTTGAAAAGCATAAGTTTCATAAATACATGTAAAGGTTGTCTTTTCCTGATCGTTAGAGTGATTTGGCACTTGGTAGAATCCTAAATATTCATCCAAGAAACAAAAATATGAGTGATGCACCAATATTTCCAGAACTTGATCAATGAAGGGTAATGGGAAATAGTCTTTTCTTGTAGCATCATTCAATTTCCTATATTCAATACGCATACACTAACCTGTGACAATCTGTGTTGTTACTTCATCTCCATTCTCTTCCTTAACGATTGTCATCCCTCCTTTCTTGGGGTATGACATGAATTTGGCTAATACAATTACTATCTCTAATAGGATAAATAATCCCAACATCTTGCAACTTTATTACCTCATTTTTCACCACCTCCTTTAGCATCTAGTTCAACTTCTTTGTGGTTGAACTAGCAGCTTATATGCTTCCTCAAATTTATACGGTGCATGCATAGAGAAGGGCTCAGGCCTTTGATATCTTCAATAGAGTACCCTATCTCTTTTTTATGCATCTTTAGTTCATTTATCAACTTTTAATCTTGATATGTCGTCAATGCTGAGTTTATTATGAAATGAGTTCTTTCCTTGTCATCTAGAAATTCATACTTCAAGACCTCATGGAGTTACTTTAACCCATGTTTAGGCTTAGATGCTTCCTTTTCTTCGGGTGTCTGCTCTAGGGGCGCGTACATTACCGTCTCAATTGTCCCCTCTTCGTTATTGCTACATTCCTCTTCTGGTTTATTTAAATACTCAAGAATCCTAACTACCTCTGAGTCCTCAATACCGAGGTCAGGGTTGTTAAGAGATCTCATGAGTGGATTGACAATAGCATTGTTTTCTTGTACTTCTTCACAATACCAATTGTAGCTATCCATGAAGTAGACCAACTCGGGTAGGGAGGGTCCCCTAATAGCATCTTGGACATGATAATTAATGAGGTCATTTCCAACAAAAAGAGTGATGATTCCTTCTGCAACATCGATAAGCACTCTGCCAGTGGTGAGGAAAGGCCTTCAAAGATCATGGGACACATTAGATCCTCAACTGTGTTGATCACAACATTGTCACAAGGGATGAAGAATCGCCCAATACAAACATGAACATCTTCCACTACCTGTACATGTTTTGTGAAAGTATGATCTGCCAGTAGAATTCTCATTCTCATTTTCACCATTTCAGTGAGTCCAAGTCTATGAGCTAAGGTGAGAGGCATCAAACTGATGCTTGCTCCCAAATTTGTGAGTCCTTTCCACATTATCTCCAACATTGAAAGGTATAGTGAATGCACTAGGGTCCTTCTTCTTTGTCGGCGTCTTAGATTGGAAAAAGGCACTCAACATTTTAGCAAGTTATACAATTTCAATATGGCCTCCTCTTCATCTCTTCGTAAGCAGATGCTTTAAGAACTTGGGAAGTGGGAATTTCTTCAATAATGTCTAAAAATGGAACATCCAGGTGTAGCTTCTTCACAGCCTCCATAAACCTTACATATATTTTCTTTAGATGAGCCTTGATATATTTGTAAGGGAAGGGCACCCTTGTAGAATATGGTTTCTTATTGGCAAAAACTTCTTCCGCTGGGTACAACCAGTCTTTTGTATCCTTCTTTCCCTTGTATTTATCTTTATGCTTGTCCTTCTTAGTAGACTCTTCCTCCTCATGTACTTTTTCCACCTTAATTAGTTTAGGTTACATCTTGCTACCAGAGTCATTTTCTTTGTCAACCTCCCCTTGCTAGTTTTCTAGTACTTTTCTTGAGTAGAGGGTGGTTATCTTTGCAGTCTATGTATTAGAAGGGATCTTTCCTTGAGGGTTCATTATTAGTTCAGACAGTTGTGCTAGCTGTTGGTCAATTTGTCTTTCATGTGTCAACATATTAGTCATATAAATCTGCTTGGAGGTTAAGACACCACAGTTGGTGATAACTCTTTCGGTCAGCTGGTCATTCACTGAGACTTGCCTTTTTGTGAAATCAAATAGTTGGAACATCATGTAAGGTTGGTTGCTTCTCTTAGGTTGGCCTTAATATTATTTTTGCCAATTCGCATTCTTGTTTGAACCTTGACCATAGTTTTGACAATTATTTTTATTTTGCTAGAAGTTGGTGGTTCTGGTGGGCGTGATTGGTCCTCCCCCTCCCAAATCTTGGCGGAATTTTAGATAAACTAGTTGGTGGGAGTTTTCAACAAGATCTTTTGTAAGAACATGTTACTCTAAATGAGATTACTCAAAACATAAAACATAATTGATCACTAATTAATCACATACCAAAAAATATAGGTAAAAAAAAACGGATTTCAACATCAACACCTTCTCAGAAATGTTTGCATAAGATCCCAACATCTTTCTTACATCCATACTATGCCAAGAATTTGATACAAATTGTTCTATCACCTTATCCATAACATATATACACATGAGAACAATATTCTTATATGCCACACAAATAAGCATTAACATGCTACTAAAAGTCTGATTTGTTTGAAACACCATTTACAAACATTTCCTAACTGGACCTAAGAGTACATGGCTGACTCTAGGACACACTAGACATCTAATCAACCCTCTCAAATATTCATTACTATAGCTCCTCTTTGCTGCCACATGATTGCTATATTCACTGCCGATTACCTAAAAAGATGTCACAAACCACAAGGGTGAGACCCATGTCTAAGTAAGAGATATAACCTCCAACTATGTTTACTGATTATAACATTTTAAGTAAATGTCAGTTTAAGAATTTAATTATATGAGAAGATATTAATTATCATGATTATCCAAACTGTCATCCTTTATCTTATTGAAAATATAAGAAATTTAGTAGCATATGCATATCTATAATTATGAGCAAGTCTAGTAACATAGAATCTCTATCATTATGAATAAGTCTAGCCACATAAGCATATCTAACAATATTAGCATGTCTAACATGTTGGGAATATCTACATTATAAGTAGAGATAACAACATAAGAAGGACTATATGCATAAGCATGATTAGTAGTATAAGCATTTCTAATTACAAAGGCATAGCTACCATGCTAAACATAACTAACAACATGAGATAGCTAGCATCATAATTACAACCAACAGTAGCAATATAGCTATCAACATAAGCATGGATATTGTATGTACATATCCACAACATAAGCATATCTACTATCTCTTAATTGTACTAAACATCATCATTATATAAAGAGAACAAACAAGGGTTATCATTCAATGTGAAGCGTTGTATATAACCCTAAACATATATGCTATACGGTTGTATTACATCTTTTATTAAGCCTAGCGGAATTCAAGGACACCACTCAAATTCCAACTGACCACCGTTTGGTCACAATCAGTGACATACACGATCTAGGAAGAGCCAAACTCCTAATATCTTTTGTGCCCCCGATCAGTACAGGTCCTCCACAATGACACATAAGGTCAAGCTGCTAACAGCCTAGTCCGTCCTTGGTACAGGTCATGGCACTAGTGAAAGGAGGTGGGTACACATACCCTTGCCATCTAAGGTACAACCAAAACTGTCCTCCAATCTCATCACATATTTAATCACCAAGACACGACCGTAGGCATTCTCAAACAAAGAGTTATTAATTACTGTAGCTATCCTCCCTAAATACTTGATTTTAGGATGACTAGCACCCCACATACTCAACAATATGCAATCTGAGTTTCTCTTAGGAATACTCCTTTCACCATCTGGCAATTTCTGACACTCAGATGGATCTATGACATAGGACACTACATGATTAGAGTTTCACTTGATTAGTTATTCGAATTGGGTGAATTAAGGCTGCATCAAACACGTGGACATACAAACCCTAATTCACTTCTAGAAAGCATATAAATATAACAACTTCAAAAGATATAAAATGTCACTACTACAGAAACAACGTTCAGCGTCGCTTTTAGAGGCGTCAGTTTTTTAGTAAAACTGACGTTGTTAACATTCAACGTCGGTTAATAAGGACATTCGACGTCTATATTTGAAGACCATCCAGACACGAGTATCACTTTTCATTCAGTGTCAGTTGAAGAAAAGAAACCGACGCCTAAAGTAGCCCGTGAAATCCAAGTTTTTTGAGAAAAAAAATTGTGCCAAAGTATCAGATACAACGTCGGTTTTTTACCTAATAACGGACGCGGAATGCAGATAAAATTTTTGCCAAAAGTTCCAATATGGGCGTCGGTTTTCTTAGAATAACTGACGCTGATAAGGGTGTGTGTGTCATCCCCGCTAAAACAATTAGGGTAAAGGAATGTCCAATTGACGTCGGTTGTCTTTGGATAACTGATGCTTAATAATAAAGGTGTTGGTTGTTATGGATAACCGACGCCTTTTAGTAACTTAATAGCCCCCGCACACAGCAGATTGTTCCTCTTTCTTCTATTTCATCGATCAATTTTGCTCCAGTTCCCGACCCCTGCTGCGTCGCCGCCTGCTACTGTTGTTGTTGCTACTGCGTCACCTGTCGCCTGCCTCCACGCCGCTGCCAGCTGCTGCTACAGCTACTCGCTACTGCCGCCACCTGCCTTTCCTTCTCTGCTCGCCATCTGCGCCTCTCCTTCTCTGATGGACTCCCTTCTCCTACCGCTGGAGTGCTCAACGCCCTTATCCTCACACCGCCGCCTCCGTCTCCACACTGCTACCAATAATAGGCCCTCCTCTTCTTCATCACTGGTTCTCCAGCTCTTCTTCTTCCTTCTCCCTCCTTACTAACAACAACCAGGGTCATGTGGGTTGGCACAACCATTGCTGTGTTGGCTGACCACACGGCCGTGCTGCCCAGCACAGCCGTGTGGTTGGCCAACACAACCTCGGTTGTGCCAGCCCACACGAACGTGGTTGTTGTTGGTTGGTAAGGAGGGAGAAGGAAGAATAAGAGGGTATATATTCAAATGAAATCAATTACGAATTTGTGATGAAATCAATTATATGATGAAATCCCTATTGCATGATGAAACCCTAACATCTACATGAATCCCTATTACATGATGAAACCCTAACATCTACATGAATCCCTATTGCATGATGAAACCCTAACATCTACATACTCCATATGATACCTAAAATTGTGATGAAACCCTAACATCAATTGTGATGAAACTAGGATTGTAGGTATTGGAATGACAACATACATGTATTTGTTGGCCTAGAAACCCATCCAAGATTTACTCATTAGGAGTAAATCTTTGATAGCCCCCAGTTTTGGACTGTTCTTGAAAACCTAATCTCACTTAGGATGTAAGTTGTATAATGTGTATTGGGTTTTCAAGAAAATTTCGGTAGCATTTCCCCATTTGTTCTCTAAGTACATATGTACTTGGAGAACAACGGGGAAATGCTGCCGAAATTTTCTTGAAAACCCAATACACATTATACACTTACTAGTGAGATTAGGTGTTTAAGGATGGGATAGGTGGTACATGTACATTTATTATATATAAGAATGACATCACATGTGTAATCTTTATCTTGATGATGAACACGTATGGAAACTCGAAATGTTGAAATCAATGTTATAGAATATGATACCTAGATTAAATGATGTTACATGAAACCTAGGATATGAATGTTGAAACTAGGATTGTAGGTATTGGAATGACAACATACATGTATTTGTTGGCCTAGAAACCCGTCCAAGATTTACTCATTAAATCTTGGATAGTTCCCGGTTTGGGACTATCTTGAACACCTAATCTCACTTAGGATGTAAGTATATAATGTGTATTGGGTTTTCAAGAAAATTTCGGCAACATTTCCCCATTTGTTCTCTAAGTACATATGTACTTGGAGAACAGTGGGGAAATGTTGCTGAAATTTTCTTGAAAACCCAATACACATTATACACTTACTAGTGAGATTAGGTGTTCAAGGATGGGATAGGTGGTACATGTACATTTATTATATATAAGAATGACATCACATGTAATTGTTAACCCTAGACCCTAATATTGTTGTAATATATACTTGTTTTCTCTTTGATCATAGAATGGATAGATCATGGATGTCCATTCACAATCGCTGCACCCCGGAGTTTATTTCTGGTCTTGACCAGTTTATTAGATTTGCCGAGGAACATAGGAAACAACCTGGAGATAGGTTCTACTATCCCTGTAGGCATTGCGGTAACAAATTGAAAGTCAGCACTGGTGACGAAATCAAAAGTCATGTCATGTTCAATGAGATTATACAAGGCTATACAGAATGACACTGGCATGGAGAGATTTCAAACCCGAAACCAGTGGATGTCGATAGCAGTGCTTGTGTGGAAGAACAAATTGCCTCCGATGACGTAGATGTGAATGAACCAGTTCCAGTAGACATCGTTGATGCGATGTTGGATAGTTGTGGGGTAGAGTACACTGATCCACCTCCCAATTTTAGAACATTGTGCATGATGTTGAGATATCATTATACACAGGTTGTACTAAGTTTACGAAGCTTAGCACTGTGTTGAGATTGTATAAGCTGAAAGCTAACAATAGATGGAACGACAAAAGCTTCACGTCATTGTTGTCTTTGTTGAAAGAAATGCTTCCTGAAGGAAACAAGCTGCCAATCTCAACATACCAGGTAAAGAAATCGTTGTGCCCAATGGGAATGGATGCCAAGAAGATACATGGATGCCCGAATGATTGTGTATTATTTCAAAAGGACTATGTGGATTTGAAAGATTGTCCAAAATGTGGTGATCACGGTATAAATTGATGACTTCGGGGGAGTCCAAAACTGGTTCTCCTGCCAAGGTGATGTGGTATCTACCTATAATATCACAGTTTTAACGCTTGTTTTCCAATCTGATAGATGTGAAGAATTTGAGGTGGCATGCAAATGTTAAGAAAAATAATGATGGGATCCTACGACATGTGTCTGATTCCCCACAGTGGAAGAAGATTGATTTATTGTACCCTGAATTTGGTGAAGAAGTCAGGAATCTAAGACTTGGGTTGTGTACAGATGGAATGAATGTGTACGGGACATTGAGCAGCCAACATAGCAGTTGTCTAGTAATGCTTGTTATATACAATCATCCTCCCTGGCTGTGTATGAAAAATAAGTACGTAATGTTGTCGTTGTTGATATCGAGCCCTAAACAACCTGGAAATGATATCGATGTTTATCTTGAACCTATGATTGATGACTTAAAGAAACTCTGGGGTGAAGGTGTGATGACCTATGATGCTTCATGAAGAGAGACATTTTGTTTTCATGCTATGTTGTTTTGCGCTATTAATGACTTTCCAATATATGGGAATTTGTCTGGATATAGTGTCAACGGAGCTAAAACATGTCCTATATGTGAAGAGAACACTGATTCAACAAGACTAACACATGGCAGTAAGACTGTATATCTCGGTCATCGAAGGTTTCTTACAAAATTCCATATGTATTGTAGGAAGAGCAAAGCATTCAATGGATTGAATGAGGAACGGAGTGCACCTAACCCTATATTAGGGGAGGTTGTTTATGAAAGATTAAAATACTTTTTCAATGAATTTGGTAAGAGATCACAATGTACTATGGCCACACGGAGTGACAAAACTTTATTCAAGAAGAAGTCAATATTTTGGGATCTTGCTTATTGGAGTTCTTTGACAATCAGGCATTGTAACGATGTCATGCACGTTGAGAAAAATCTTTGTGATAGTGTCATTGGTACTTTGTTGAATATACCAGGTAAGACTAAAGATGGGATAATATCCAGACTGGACCTACATGAAATGGGAACAAGGACAAAATTAATAGAATAGCGTGAAATGGGAAATCGGATAACATACTTACCTCCCGCTTGTTATACATTGTCTAGAAAGGAGAAGAAAGCTTTTTGTGAATGTGTGGTATATGTTAAGGTGTCACAGGGTTACTCATACAACATCCTTAGATTGGTATCAACGAAATATCTGAAGTTGATAGGTCTTAAATCTCATGATTGTCACACTCTAATGCAACAAATATTGCATGTGGAAATTTGATCTATATTGCCGAAGCATGTAAGGTTTGCAATCACCAGACTTTGTTTCTTTTTCAACAATCTGTACAGTAAAGTTATTGACCTTGATACTCTCGATAATTTGCAAAGAGAAGTGGTTGTTACCCTATGTCAGCTTGAGATTTATTTTCCTCCGTCATTCTTTGATATCATGGTACATCTTGTTGTCCACTTGACTAGGGAAGTGAAAATGTTGGGACCAGTTTTCTTGCATTGGATGCATCCCTTTGAACGATACATGAGCATTTTTAAAAGTGATGTTTGAAACCGTTATTGGCCTGAAGGGAGTATTATTGAGGGTTATGTGGTGAGAGAGGTTATGGATTTTTGCAATGACTTTCTCAGTGGTAATGACACTCCTGGTAATGACAAGAATATTGAGGAGCAATTTGGGAAAGGAATTTTAGGATCACAGGTGAAAGTAATCAGCCATGAGCAGTTGGAACAAGGTCACTTGTATATTTTACACAACATGGACGAAGTGAGTGTTTATATCGAGGAACATACCAATTTCATCAAGGTACAATATCCTCGAGCCAATACAATGTGGCTTTCTAGAGAGCATAACAAGACATTTATTAAGTGGTTTGAAGATAAAGTCTTACATCAACTATCTCAAACACCAGATGATATTACTAAAACTATCAAATGCCTCGCCATTAAACCAAAATTGAATGTTATGTCTTATGAAGGGCATGACATTAATGGATTCACATATTACACAAAGTGCCAAGATGATAAGAGTGTCATCCAAAATAGTGGGGTCACCCTTCAAGCATCGACTATGTTTTTTGCAAGTGCAAATGATAAGAATCCACGTGAAGCTAAAATGTCATATTACGGTGTCATTGAAGACATATGGGAGTTTGACTACATAGATTTCATAATTTTGCTCTTCAAATGTATTTGGGTTGATAACACCAAAGTATTTATAGTGGATGAATTGGGTTTCACTTTAGTGAACTTTGAAAAGATTGGCGAGAAGGGTGAACCATTCATATTGGCATCACAGGCAAAACAAGTATTTTATATCGATGATCCTGCAAATGATAAATGGTCAGTTGTTCTTCATGGTAAAAGACAGTTCATTGAAGATCCTATAGATGAAGAAGAGTACTATGATAAGTATGATGACTCCAGTCCATTCTCAGTTGGGTTGCCAACACCAGAAAATATTGAAGCTAATGATGACTTGTATGTGTGCGGAGATCACAATGAAGGATTGTTAATTGATAAAAAAATCGCAATATTTGAGGCATGTTTATATTTTTTTATATGTTTTATTTTTCTGAATGTGAACTTTACAATGTGAATTACTTTACAATGTGAATGTGAACTTTACGATGTGAATTTTACAATGTGAATTACTTTACCATGTGAACTTTACAATGTGAATTACTATAAATGTGAATGTGAACTTTACAGTGTGAGCTTTACAATGTGAATTACTTTACAATGTGAACTTTACAATGTGAATGTGAACTTTCAGATGGCTGAGCATTCTCCTGATGACTGTGCTGATGATTACAGTGAGGGTGAGGACATCAATGCGCCGCCTCACAATGTAAGTTTTAAAAATATATCATATATTTATATCTACATGTCCATTTATAGTTATATCATGTAAGTGTGTTTATTTTGTCAAATTTTAGGTTGATGATGCACATGTACCCTCTGAAGCACTTGCGACACTTGATGAGCAGCACCAAAAAGTTGACAAGAGAAGGGGCATCACTATGATGAAGAAGTTAATAGTGCAAAGGGGCAATGGACCCAAACTTGTTGTGGATTTCGATAATGTAGGAAATGCAATTGGAGTGAATCACAATTCGTTTGTTTCATATCTTGGGTATGTTACTCATAGCCATTGTCGTTGTAAGATAGATTCTTAGCATAAAGTTCCTAAGGGGAAGAAAGACATAATATGGAAGGATTTATGTGTGAGTTATTATTAATTTGCAATTCTATTTTATAGATTACTAATTTTTTGGATACTAGTTAATAGCAATTCTATTTTGCAGAGTATATTTGAATTGGATGAAAAGTTGCATCATAAATGCATGATGCAACTCTGTGGGAGAGTCCAAAGGAACTATAAGACAAATCTCACCTGAGAATACATAAAAGAAGATGAATAGAGGAAGAAGACAACCACTCAACAGTGGAACTTCCTGGACCAAGAAGAATGGGACACGTTTTTTGCTTCAAGAAAAACTAATGAATTCAAGGTATTAGGCGTCACTCCCAATTTAATTAATATACAATGTATTCACCTATTCAAGTTTAATATTTAGTGTTACTAACCAAATCATTAATGTGCATACTAACTAGGCCCTTAGTGAGGAACAAAAAGCAAGGCGTGCACAAAATGTGCATGACCACACAATGGGTCCAAAGGGGTAAGCAGACATTCGCCAAAGACTACAGGCTGAGTCTACTGCTCAGTCTACTGCTACTCAGGAGTCCTCTACTATAGGTACCACACCTCTGCCTTGCCATGATGTCTGGATAGCTGGGAGGCAAAATAAGAAGGGAGAAATAAGGAAGTCCGCAACTGCTGATGCGGCTGCAAAAATGGTAAAATACAACTCTTAGAGCAATCATTCGAATATTGATTATTTGTGGTGTTTACTTAATTACAAATTTTTGTTTTGGCGATTAGCGGGAGCTGCACAAGCTAAGGAAACAAGGCATGTTCATCCCTGAGGGCACAAGGGATGAATTGACAGTTGCTATGGGTAACCCAGAGCATCCGGGATGTGTTAGGGTTGCAGGCGCTGGTGTGGACATCAAAGCGTTCTTTGGGCCATCCCATCGCAAACATGTCCCAAAAGCGGGAATTTCACAAGAAGAGGTAACCTATTCTTTCTTTATAATGTTACTATAAAAAAGAATTCAATAATCAGAAGCTAACGTTTCTTTTTTCCATGTATAGGTATATAAGATAGTTGATAGGAAAATTGAAGAAACAATGAGTAAGTGGTAGGCATCTCTGACTGCCACTCAGCAGACAATACCTATGGCGTCCCGTTGTACTCCTACTGTTGACGTTGGGAGTAATCATGTAGACCCAACACCTAGCACATCCGTTGTAAGTATTTTTATGTCATAGTAACTAGTCTTTTCAAGATGATATGTTTTCAAGATGATATGTATACATGTATATAATATTCTTTACACAAAAATTTGTAGGGGTTGAAGCCATGCCATCTAAAAAGTAAAGAATTTGTCATTGCAGAGGCGTCACCTTACCCATCCCTACCAGGGGAAATGTTTCATGGGTCTCCATTACCAGACGGGTGGGTTGGTGTGAGCCCAGTACATATATTCCCCAATTGGATGGATCTTCCATTGCCATATGCCCACCCAGATTGTGAAACACTTGGTGAGGCAGAAGGCGAAGTGATATTGTGGCCAAAAGCAGATGTCCTCTATACTAAAATTGTATGGTAAATTTACATTACGTTAAATTGTTAGTGTGTGTATATGATGTCAATTGATATGAAATTATATATATATATATATATATATGTATATATATATATATATACAGGTTAAAAAGAAGACACCCAGGGCATCTAGGCCTCCACCTCCACCTCCTACATTACCAAGTTGGGTTCCATAGGACCTACCTGTCCCGTTAGGTCCTAATTGTAGGGGTATGGCAATATGGTTAGGCGAACATGATTTAAATTTCCCTATAACTATTTCTATAGATGCGGATGTTGCAGGTTAATCATACGAAAGCAAACTATTTATACAAGATATTTTGGAGTTGTTTTGATATGATTGGATGAATACATCTGTGATAGAGCTATGGATAAGGTGAGATCTTCTTTATACATCTATATACCTTGTGTAGGATCTGGTAATCTAGTTTCTTATTTATTAATGCATACTTAATACATGTTTTGCAGCTACTTAGACAAGATATATGCAGATTTTTCATTCGAACATGTAGGATTTTTGATTCCATCTTTGATTAGTCTAGTAGCTAAAGACCCTCCGTCAGTTCAACAATACTATTGTGATGCTTTTACAAATTTTGCTCAAAATAACAAGACGTTGATAATAGCTCCATTCAATGTGGAGTAAGTTTACTTTGCTTATAATTTGGACTTAAGAAAATTAAAATTTTTATTGTGGATTTTGAGTTATTAATTTTTAACTTTCTTACCTCTAGTGGTATGCATTAGGAGTTACTAGTTATTGTCCCCGAGACGTTCACTGTCTATTATCTAGATCCTAAGGGGACTAAATTGAATTCAAAATATGGACATAAAATGAAAATGGCATTATTATGGTGAGAAATATTTCATTTTCATATCCGTTAACATATGTTATTACATTACTATTTAATTATGCAATGTACTGTGTTACATTAACATGTAGGGGTTTAGATGAGTTCAAAAAGGCTGGAGGAAAGGTCCCCAGGCAAAAGAACCAACCAATAATTTGGAAGAACATGGAAGTAAGTTCCCGACTGCAATGTATATATTATTTATGTGAACAATGCTTAATTAGTTATATTTTTTAATATTTTGTATGTTTAAATTTATAGTGTGCTACACAAGATAATGGATGGGCATGTGCATACTATGTGATGTGATTTATGCACATGATTATCAAATATGCCGCAGTGGACATCGATACCATTCTTGAGATATTATATATAATCTCATTAGATAATATGAAATATATCAATCTTATTTATATATTATTAATTATATATATACATCATTCTCTTTGGAGGTGTTTAAAACTGACCACACTACAAGAAAGGCCTATACGATACACCTCATTCAGGGCTAAACCATGCCCAAAGGTCACTAAGACCATCATACTATTCCCTGTAAGATCATCATTATCTTTCCATGCCTTGTAACAAGGCTCAACAACATCAGTTACATATAATACACCAGATTAGTACAATATTGCATTTATGATCTAGGAGATATTCATAAACAACCATAGCAGGGTTATATTAACATTAAGAACATTCCTTTATTCCATCAACATGAAAGGAATCAAAATATGACTAACCCTCATCATATTCATAACACACATGTTTAGGAGAAGAAAGTATCAACCATGTGGCTATGATAATGACCAATTAACACATTAAGGTTATGATCATATTTAGGAGATTATTACACCATCATTCCATCATATAAGAAGGTTAAAAATGAACACTCATCTTTATCTATTTGAATTAGATTTAGTTTCAATAAGATAAATTATATTAATATTACAAATCAACATCATACCCAAACCATAACTCATGGCATCCCCATTGGATCATGGATGCATAAGGTGAAGAATCACCACCACATTCCATACCATTCTCACGTGTGGATCCACATATAACTTCAAGGTGTAACCATCAAGTCATAGTATACTAGGGTTCAACCACAAAAGAGAGTACTCCATGATTCTATACATCATTGAAGGAGTTGTTCATAATCGATTACCATCACTTGGTTATATTAGGGCTAAGTATAATGAAATATTTTCCATTAGGGTTACCCATTAACTCATTATATTTATTATCACTAATCTTATGAGGTAAAAGGTAAGACTATATTATTAAGGTAAAACTCCAATAGGTTTCAACATCACACAAATCATACACACTTGCCATAAACATCATCCTAAAGCATTGGATTGTTGAGAAGGTAAGACGATTGGTTGTTTATTCAAAACAAGTCATCAATAAATGAGCTTCTTAAGTTTATCTGATAAAGGAAACCATCTAAATCACTTTATTAGGACCAACAAATTACATTAGGCATCATTCCAATTTATTGGATGAAGAATCATTAGATCTTAACATTAGGTCAAGTTCATATATTAAAACCATCAATTGGAGTATAGGTCCAACCATTGCATCAAATGATTCAAAAAACCATTGGTTTTGAGAATTAATTGATGCTACAACTAAATTCTTAACTCACCATAGGTTGTGGAGGCCTGATCCACCATCAAAAGTAACCATTAAGTCACCATAGGTTGTTAGATTAACATTATATTCATTAATAATCATCAAATATCAAGCTAATGTCACCCTTGATTAATAGCATCATTAGGGTATTTAGTTGTTGATCATTAAAAATCTAATTAGCCAAAAACTGACATAAGGGGTGAATGTCAGTTGAAACCTTTGGTCACCATCATCACTTGTCATGAAGACAACACCATCGGTTGTTGCAATGGTACCACCATTCAGTCATGTGTTTATACAAGAAATTAGTTTTAAACCCTAAAATTGAGCATTGGCTGATGGGTGCTTAGAATCACCAGTTCTCAAACCAACTTGATCCAAGTCATTTTATATCTTATAAGGAACTTACACATGATTACCAGTTCATATAAAACTAAAATCAGAATAGGGAACATCATAAAAATCGAAATCTAAGTCAAGCATAGCGTTTTAGTGCATGGATCATTATTTTAAAGCAAGAACACGAGCTAGAAAGATCATGGTAAGCAATAAAAGTGGAGCAAGTTATAAAACTTGCATCTAATGAGAAGATAAAATCCCAAATAGAAAAAACTCGAATAGGTAGTGTAGAAACTCCAAGCATAAGCTCTGAACTAGTCCATCTAGCACCTTTCTCCATCACAGAAGCAAACCCTAAGCATAAGGAGCAAGAAAGGTAGGGTTTTAGAGCTTTAGAGCAACTTCTACTATGGAACAACAAGGTTTAGACTTGGAGAAAGGTAGGGGGAAGAAGAGAAGAGAAAGAAATGGAGGAAAGAAGGGGATTCTTTCTGATTTAGGTCATTATCACTAGAAGGAAGCTTTAAAAACCCTAAAAGAGAGCAAAAGGAAACCCTAGGAGCTTCCACTAAGGAAATTGCCTTCTTCTTCTAACTTGGATAGGTCCTTGATGTGGTTTATTATCGCACTAACAAATTCACTTAGGGATGAAATCCTTGATCTTTTACCAAAACCTTGTGCAATAATACCACCCGCAAGCGGACGGGTCTTATCACAGTATAGTTAAGGATCGAATCCCAAGGGACAATGTTTTTAAGAATCGTTGCTAGTCGAGTCTAGCTCAAGTAAGGCTAATATTTAAAATGATTGGTTGAATTGAGGTTAATTAAACTAAATGTAGGAAAGTAAAGAGAAGAATAAAAGTTGATCTAAATGAATGATATGGAATCACTGGGATGGTATCAGGTTTCACCACCACTATGCATGCAAACACATCCAAACATCAAACATCCAGGCAAGATATAACTATCCAAATAGAACTGTTGCGAACCCTCCTTGAGGGACGTTTAGGTTCGCATAAGAATCACCTTAGGCATCAGATGTCTCGTCGCTTCCGGACCACACACTTACAATTCCGAAGATACAAACTTCCAACTGAAGCTGTGGCCTTCCCTGAGGGATTTTTAGGCACACAGAAGTGTCACCATGGGCTAGATGGCTCGTCCCCTCACGGATCATACACTTATGACCTCAAGGAATCCCTTAATATTTCCAATCAGGGAGTCAACCGTGCTAATCGACAAGCAAGCAGGTGATTAATCTACAAGCAAACATTGATGATTAACGACGAAAATACAAATATCCAACTAAAGATGTGCCCCTCCCTGAGGGATGTTTAGGTCACAGAAGCATCACCGTAGGCTAGATGGCTCGTTCCCTCACGGATCATACACTTTCGACCTTAAGGAATCCCATTCTATTTCTAGTTTGGGAGTCAACCTTGTTAATCGACATTCTAACCTACATATAGAAGTTCTCGCAACATAGGGAAGAATAAGGTAAAAGCATGCAGGTAATCATTCTACAAACATTAATGATTAACAACAAAATGAAAAGTTATATACATTTCCATTTAATGTTTAACAAGAGAACATGTTTGCATGGGCAGCAGGGCTAGTCCCCGCACCCCAGTGAAACAGAACTACTCGCTCATAATGCGAGAAACAAGAAGAATAAGAGAGAGGGAAGATTCCACCATGAGCATGATGCAGAAGGTAGTCACAACTCGATGAAGATGATGTGTCTTCTACATCGTGTCGGATAAAATTTGTACGAGAAGGAAGAACCACCAAGGCAGTCCAAGTAGATCTTCTTCTCCACTATCTTTCTCGTCTTGACCTCCTTGCTCACAATAAGAGGTGTAGTAGGCGAAGTGACAATAGCATGGATGTACGTAGATGGATCTGGATCGAATCTTGCATTTGGGAAGACTGGAGGTGTCCCGGATCTGATGCCTCAAATGAGGACCTTGTTGGTCCTATTTATAGGCTCGGATGGGGTCTTGACATTTTAGACCCTGTTGCAAATTTAACAGTTTGGACTTCTAATATTTCCTCATGGTCTTGAGTTTAAATGGTTTGGAAACCGTTAAGTCTTCTCACGGTTTGGTCGAGTGTTTGCCTCCAACCGGTCTTTCCCACTTGATTTGGATACTAATAGCACGTCTATGTGGCCCTCACTTGTCTCCAACCGGTCCTCGCATCTGATCGATCTTGGGACCTCCATGCCCTAACAGTCTTGGTCATACGTTCTAGTGATATCATCCAAATGGTCTTGTGCAATCGTGCGCTCACGGTCTCGCGGACTCAGCAACCTTCACAGTCTTGTTGTCATCCAAATGGTCTTGCCTATCAGTTTGGGTGTCTGTCCAAACAGTCTTGCAAGACTGTTCTCTTACTGCTTACATGATTTGGCCTCACTATTTGCGGCTATCAGTCCTGGCTTCTACGTGGTTTTGATCATTCCTGCCTTCTCACGATATGGAGTTCTTAATGGTCTCGTGACCTCGTGGTCTCTACTGGCCGAATGATCTTCATACTAAGTGCACCTCACAGTCTCACTATGGCTTGGGTGGAGAGGAGGTTGGACAGAGCCCACGACAGAGGAAGCTCTCGTGTCGGTGGTAGTGTCATACTGATGTAGGTGTTGCGATCAGTGGAGGCAGAAGTGTGATGGAGGGTGTAGCTCAGAACTTTCATGCGGTCTTGAGATCCTCTCATTTGCTGACAAACGGTATTGCAGATCGTTTGCCACGGATCGGTCTTGAAGACCGTTTGCCACGGATCGGTCGTGAAGACCATTTGCCGCTGATCGATCTTGAAGACCATTTTCCGTCGATTGGTCTTGAAGACCATTTTCTGTTGATCGGTCTTGAAGACCGTTTGCCATCGATGGGTTTGGAGGACAGAGGGTGCGTGATGACAACTTTCGGAATATGGTGTGGGAGATGATGATGGTAGGTAGAAGACTGAGCATGGCTTGTGGCGGAGGAAGGTGGTGCCAGATCGCTGGTAGGTGCGAGGGCATTGGGCACTGTGGGTGGTCATTGACAGAAGTGAGAGGTGTGGAAATGCTACTGTGTCCCAGAGTGGGTGGTGATGACGGTAGCAGGGGGGTTAGGTGGCTTGGGTGACGGAGGCCTAGGGTTTGCTAGTGGAGGATTAGGGTTTCTGTGTTTGAATATGATGGAAGGAGGGCTTCTTTGTAGTTTCTGGACGTGTGTTTCATACGGTCTGGTGAAGAAGTTGCTCATACGGTCTTGAGATCGTGAGGCTTCGCACGGTCTTGCGACCGTGTAGCCTCACACGGTTTTGAGACTGTATGGAAAGGAAAAACCATTAGGAGGGGAAAGGTGTGAGAATATGAGGCCCTGATTGCTTGGGTGAAACCGATTGACCAAGACCGTTAGAGTCAAGACCATTAGGGTCATGACTGTTAGGGTCAATTGGCGATGGTGGTGATGACGGTGGTTGAGTATGGAGAGGGTAGAAGGATGATGTCGGTGAAGATGGAGGTGGAATGGGTTAAATGGAGTTGGTATTGATGGTGAAGGTGATGAAGATAAAGGTGTAATAAGCTTGTGGTTTCGAGACCAATTTATCAAGATCGATTTAGCAGACCGAATGGGCAAACTATTTGGTTGAGACCGATTTAGCAAACTGTTTGGTTAAAATCAATTGATCAGGACCAAGGCTGAGAGGCTTGAGTGAAGGTGAGTTCCAGTTGATGGTTGAACCTCAACATGTCCTGTATAAAATCAATATAAACCTATTTAATACTCTTGACAATTAAATCAATAATGCAATTTTGCATATTGTGCAATTTAGGAGATGAAATCGAATGTATTTAGTCGAATTGAGCCCAAGATGGCGATTGAATTTCAAGATGAATATGCATTCATCAAAATAACCCAAACTTAAACGTTGCTCATCCTCGAGTAACACAAAGTCTGAAACAATCACCAAATGAATACTTTCAACTTGTGTGGTTGCCTCATCTTCACATCATGATTGTTTCCTTTCTGCTCAGTATGACTAAGCATCTCAACTTCCTGGGACCACTAAACACATCTTACCATATCTTCGTTCCTGAGTTTGCTTTCCAACATCACTTCCTCCTCACTTTTTCCAACAACAAGCATGTCAAAGAGTTTTATAAGAGTGTAGAGATACCCGTAGAACAACAAGTGTGCACCTGATCTGACACTGGTGTTTTTCAGGGTAGTGTAGGCACTCATTGTACCTTTAGGTAGAAAAGGGAGTGAAGGGTGGTATGGAAGGAAGAAATAAATCTCTCCTCTATTTGACTCGAGATTTTTATGACATGATTTGCAATTTCATTTTTTGCATTTTTGTGTGTGTGAATATCTCCTCTATTCGACTCGAGATTGCATTTATTTGTGTGTGCTCTGGCATCTTTTCTTGGTGGTACACCCCTATTAATTTGTGAGGGGTATGGAAGAAGAGGATATAGAGGGAAGTGGCATGCCACCCGAAACTTAGGGTTTGTCACTATTTTGGTTGTTTTCATTTCTTTTTGATGGATAGAGGGGTATGAAGATGATAGAAGAAGTGTTAAAGAGGGTTTAGTTCAGAATGCAACTTGAATTAAATTCAGTGCACCAGGTCGTTCTCTTTATCGTACTCTACTCAAATAATGACTTGATGAGGATCCGGTAGAGATTTCATATTATTGTTCCACTAGTCAGTTAGGAAGCATGACGTGTTTGATCCCTATCAGTTCGACAGACACTTGTCATTTTCGCATAAGTATCATGACGTTAGGAATCATAAGCTTCATAAGATGATTTCAATCAAAAGGCTTATTTCAAAACATGGTCCTTTGAGGATCTGCTTCGAATAAGGAGGGTGTAATGATTCAAAATGCATAGCGGACAGTGTAATGGTTTTTAATAAAATAGAAAGTGTCAAAACTTCATCAAGTATATGTTCAATTTCTTTGAAAATCTTAATTTTTTTTGAAAATTCTGATCAAAAAAGAAATGGCAAAAATGAAACAATGAACTCTTAAGTATGAAAAAAGATGGGTGTAGGTGGAAAGTGAAATACTTACCACCCACCCTCCACCCCGAGCTTAGAAATTTGCTCGTCTTGAGCAAACTCTAAATCCGAGATGGAGGGGAAATTTTGTGTCGTTTGGCCCACCAGGTGTGGTTGTGTTCCAATCAGTGTGCATCCTCCATCTGAGAATCTCAAATATGAAGATTATGAAGAAATTCAAGATAGCATCTCGCGGTGCGATTTTTTTATTTATTGTAAAAATTTCTAAAATTAAAAACAAAATTAAGGAAAAATTCTAATTCAAAATTAAAAGTAAAACAAATTTATTGATCAGGTTGCCTCCTGACAAGCACCTTTGTTTTACGTCGATGGATTGATTTGATTCCTTCAACTTTATGTTGGATATGTTGGATTGGTGAGTTCTAGTATTTCTTCGGTGCCTATGTCGGCTAAGGTGAAATATCTCTTCAAGCGTTGACCATTTGCCACAAATTCACATGACTTTTCACTCCATAAAGAGAAAGCACCATGTGGGTACATGCTCTTGACAATGTAAGGTCCAGACCAGTGAGAACGGAGTTTCCCTAGATATAACTTCAGTATTGAGTTGAACAATAGAACTTGGTCTCCTACTTTTCAGATGACCATCGTGCCAAAGTTTTGTGCGTTCTTTATAGATTCATGCATTCTCGTAAGCTGTCATCCAGAGTTCTTCTAGCTCATGGAGTTGCAGAATCTGGGCTTGGCATGCTTTCTTCATATCAAAATTCAGTTGTTTTATTGCCCACCATGCTTTATGTTTGAGTTCAACTGGAAGTTGGCAAGACTTTCCATATATTAATTGAAATGGTGTAGTTCCAAGGGTAGTCTTAAAAGCGGTTTGGTAGGCCCACAATGCATCATTGATTTTCACTTACCAATCTTTTCGATTGCGGCCTACTATCTTCTCTAAGATAGTCTTGAGTTGATGGTTAGAAACCTCAACCTAACCACATATTTGTGGATGATAGGGGGAGGCCACTTTGTGTGTTACATCATATTTCCTCACCAATGCTTCAAAGCTTCTTTCCAGAAAATGAGATACTTCGTCTGATATCACAATGTGTGGGACTCCGAATCGGGGGAAAATAATTCTTTGAACATCTTGATGACAGGTTTGGAATCACTAGTGACAGTTGGTATGGCCTCTACCCATTTCGAGATGTAATCAACCGCGACTAGGATGTAGGAAAATACATGTGAAGATGGGAATGGGCCCATGTAGTCCACACCCCAAACATCAAATATCTCAACTTCTTGCCACAACATCAGCGGCATCTCATCTCTCTTCATAATGTTTCATGTTCTTTGGCATTTGTCACATGGTAGAAAAAAGTTGTAGGAATGTTTAGATATGGTTGGCCAAAAGAATCCACATTGCAAAACTTTTATAGCAGTTTTCTTAGAACTCATATGGCCTTCAACAGGGCCTGAGTGACATTGTTCTAAAATGATTTTGGCTTCTTCCTCAGTGATACAATGTCTGCAGAGGCCATCAACACAGATCTTGAATAGGTATGGCTCATCCCAGTGATACTCTTTCACATCATGCATGAATTTCTTCAGTGCATTCCCAGTGCATTCAGGATGGATGACACCAGCGGTGAGGTAGTTCACATAGTCCGAGTACTAAGGAGTATCTTCTGAGACTTTCATAACTTGGTCATCTGCAAGAGAATCGTTAATTGGGATTTTCTCAGTTTCTAGAGTGTGGATGTGACTTAGGTGGTCTGCTACGACATTCTCTGTACCTTTCTTGTCTATTATCTCAAGATCAAATTCTTGCAATAGGAGAATCCATCTAATTATCCTGAGTTTAGCATCTTTCTTTTCCAGGAGGTAACGTATAGAGGCATGATCTGTGTAGGCAATGACTTTAGAATCAATGAGGTAATATCTAAACTTGTCGAAGGCGTTCACTACTGCAAGAAGTTCTTTCTCAGTAGTTGCATAGTTCCTCTAGGCTTCATCGAGGGTCTTCGATGCATAGTAGATCACATAATGTTTCTTTTCTATACATTGGCCTAAGACATCACCTAGAACATAATCACTGGCATCACACATAATATCAAATGGGCGATCCCAATCGGGATCTCTAATGATGGGTGTTGTTTTAAGGGCTTGTTTCAGGTTATTGAAACTCTTGACACATTCTTTGTCAAAATGGAAATCAATGTCTTTTAGCAATAAATTCATCATCGGCTTGGTTATCCTAGAGAAATCCTTTATAAACTGTCTGTAAAAGCATGCATGACTGAGGAATGCGTGAACTTCTCTTACATTTGTCAGGATAGTGAGTTTGGAAATCACTTCAATTTTCGCTCTATCTACTTTGATACCTCAGCTACTGACTCTATGGCTAAGAACAAGGCCTTCCTTTACCATAAAGTGACACTTATCCTAGTTTAACATGAGATGTGCCTATTCACACCATTTAATGACAAGGGAGAGGTGCTTCAAGCATGAGTCATATGAATCTCGATATACAAAAAAATCATCCATAAAGACTTCAATGATAGTTTCAGTGAGACCAGCGAATATGGCTTTCGTGCAATGTTGAAAAGTTGCAGGCACATTGTAGAGACCGAACAACATCCTTCTAAAGGCATATGTTCCAAATGGGAAAGTAAAAGTTGTTTTCTCTTGGTCATCCAGATGTATAGGAATTTGATAGAATCTAGAGTAACCATCGATATTGTAGAAATATTCTTGGTGAGCCAATCGTTCTAAGACTTGGTTAAGAAAAGGCATCAGGAAATGATCCTTTCGGGTTGCCATATTCATCTTCCTATAATCAATACACATCCTCCACCCAGTGAATGTTTCAGTGGAGATGAGTTCATTGTCGTCATTTCGTATCAATGTAGTTCCACCCTTCTTCGGGACAAAGTGCACAGGAGTTACCCATGGTGAATTGGAGATTGGATAGATAATTCCTGTCTTGAGCAACATTATAACTTCAAGGCAGACAACTTCGTTCATATTTAGATTAAGCTTCCTTTTGTGTTCAACCATTGGCTTGTAATCTTCCATCATGGGGATGTTGTGCATGCACAGTGCTTGACTAACCCCGGTGAGATCACTCATCTTGTAGCCTTTGGCTTTTCTTATTTCTTTTGATTCTGTCAAGAGTTTATCTTCTTGTTCTGCTCTTAGATCAGAATTTATGATGACTGGGTAGACTTTGAGGTCATTTAGAAACACATACTTCAATCCCTCAGGTAGGAGTTTCATTTTAAGAGCTTGTGGTTTTTCACATGGTTCTTTAGGGACATCCAAAACTTTGAGTTCCTCAATTTTGGCTCCAGAATCTTCTTCAGCAGTATCGAGGTGGAGAACACAACTTTGCACTTGTTTGTCAATTCAACTATCTACATTTGGATTAGTAAGGGCCACTCCTAAGGAATCTTCTTGTTCATAATCCTCTTGCGAGAGGAGTGACATGTTCTCTATGCACTTAATCAAGTAGACTTCTTCTTGCATGCTTGGTCTTCTCATACTTTTAAAAACTTTAAAATCGAGGGTTTCTTTTCCTAGTCTGAGCAGCAAGGTTCCTTCTTAAACATTAATTAGAGCTCTTGTAGTAGTGAGGAATGGATGCCCAAAGATGAGAGGGTATCTAGTGTCTTATTTTATGTCCATGATGACAAAGTCACAAGGAACATAAGAATCTTTGCCTACCTTGACAGGGACATATTCAAGGATTCCTAAGGGGAGAGTCACAGTGTTATCTGTAAGTTGTATGGTCATGCCAGTCGGGATAAGTTCAGTAAACCCTAGCCTTTTACAAAGGCTAAGTGGCATGATAGAGATGTTGCACCAAGATCGGTCAATCCTTTCTTACATGACGAGTTGCCGATATGGCATGAAATCCCAAAGGATCCTAGATCTTTTTGCTTCTTTGGCATCTTACTCTAGATGATGTCTAAAGTGGTAGTAGCCAACTTGACTGTCTCGTACTCTTCAGTTATATATTTCCTTGTGAGAAGTGATTTTAAGTACTTCGTCCATGATGGTATCTCAGCCAACGCATCTAGAAAGGGTATATCAACATGGAGTTTCTTCGTGGCCTCCTTAAACTTGTATAAACGAGTGTCAATCTTGGTTTGTTTTAAACAAGTAGGGAATAGGGGAAGAGGTTTGTACACTGGCACATCTGGCTCTGGTATTTCTTTCTCGTTATAAGTAGGTTTTTCATAACTTTCCTTGTCTGTCTTATCAGTAGTTGATAGCTCTTTTGGTTGAGACTCAAGTGTTTTAGAGTCTTGAACAATCATCGGTTCATCCTCATCTATAATAACCACAGGTGTCTTGACAGGAGGATCAACATAGTCTTTTCCAAACCTAGTGGTGACAACCTTTAATTGCTTAGGGTATTTAGGGTTATTTTTTGGTTGGCCAGCAAAGGCTCCATCAGGTGGTTTCATACTAGCTGCAAGTTGATCTAGTTGAGATTCAATAGCCTTCTGATGGGCTTGTTGGTTAGATATCATGGTTTGTTGTGACTGCAACATCTTTTAAATGGTTGTTAGCTTGTCATCAGGGCAAATAGGACCAGCTTTTTGCCCTTGTTGTGGGTTCTGGTATGGGACTTGGCTGGGATTCTAGAATTGAGATTTATTCTGGTAGTTGTTGAAGTTCCTGTTCAGAAAGTTACCCCTAAAGTTTCCTTGATTCCCAAAATTTTGTTGTTGGTTATACTGAAATCTTGGTGGGCCTCGTTTCTAATTATTTGAACCAAGTTGTCACGAGTTTTTCGTTCCTGAAAGATTTCCATATTGGAAACCAAGATGGTTCCCATTCTGATTCGGATTGTAGTACCCTTGACCAGGGAAGAATAGATCAAGTCAGCTTCATCGTCCTATGAAGCATGTAAAGGAACTGATCATTCTACACTAGCATGCAATGTTCTCTATAATGTTGTTCTAAGCAACGTTTATGGACAAGGAGATAATGGTCAAATGGAAAATCTTAATGACATGATTAAAAGAACTAGATTTGACTAACTGATTCCTCTATCCCTGACAACGGTGCCAGAATTTGACATGGTTTATTATCGCACTAACAAATTCACTCAGGGGTGAAATCCTTGAGATTTTACCAAAACCTTGTGCAATAATACCCCCTACAAGTGGACGGGTCTTATCACAATATAGTTAAGGATCGAATCCCAAGGGACAATGTTTTTAAGAATCATTGCTAGTCGAGTCTAGTTCATGTAAGGCTAATATTTAAAATGATTGGTTGAATTGAGGTTAATAAAACTAAATGCAGGAAAGTAAAGAGAAGAAATAAAGTTGATCTATATTAATGATATGGAATTGCTGGGATGGTACCGAGTTTCACCACCACTACGCATGCAAACACATCCAAACATCAAACATCTAAGCAATATATAACTATCCAAATAGAACTGCTGTGAACCCTCCCTGAGGGATGTTTAGGTTCGCGTAAGCATCACCTTAGGCATCAGATATCTCGTTGCTTCCAGATCATGCACTTATGGGTCTAAAGATATAGATCTTCCAACTAAAGTTGTGGCCTTCCCTAAGGGATGTTTAGGCACATAGAAGTGTCATTGTGGGCTAGATGGCTCGTCCTCTAACGGATCATACACTTATGACCTCAAGGAATCCCTTTCCATTTCTAGTCAGGGAGTCAACCATGCTAATCGACAAGTAAGTAGGTGATTAATCGACAAGCAAACATTGACAATTAATGACAATGATACAAATATCCAATTTAAGTTGTGGCCCTCCCTAAGGGATGTTTAGGCCACACAAGCGTCACCGTAGGCTAGATGGCTCATCCCCTCATGGATCATACACTTATGACCTCAAGGAATCTCATTCTATTGCTAGTTTGGGAGTCAACCTCATTAATCAACATTCTACCCTAAATATAGAAGTTCTCACAACATAGGGAAGAATAAGATTAAAGCACATCGGTAATCAATCTACAAACATTAATGATTAACAACGAAATGAAAAGTTATATACATTGCCATGGAATGTTTAACAACAGAACATGCTTGCATGGGCAGCGGGGCTAGTCCTCGCATCCCAGCAAAAAATAACTACTCACTAATGATGCGATAAACAAGAAGAATAAGAGAGAGGGAAGATTCTGCCATGAGCATGATGTAGAAGGTATTCACAGCTCAGTGAAGATGATGCGGTCTTCTACATCGTGTTGGCGCAGATTTCGACGAGACGGTAGAACCACCAAGGCAGACCAGGCAGATCTTCTTCTCCACCTTATTTCTCATCTTGACCTCCTTGCTTATAGCAAGAGGTGCAGCAGGCGAAGTGACAGTAGCGTGGATGTATGTGGATGGATCTGGGTTGAATCTTGCATTTGGGAAGCTAGCGGAGTCCCAGATCGTATGCCTCAAATGAGGACCCTACTGGTCCTATTTATAGGCTCGGATGGGGTCTTCGTGTTCTGGACCTTGTTGCAAATTTAACAGTTTGGACTTCTAATATTTCCTCATGGTCTTGAGTTTAAATGGTTTGGAAACTGTTAAGTCCTCTCATGATTTGGTCTTAATGGTTTGGAGTGTTTTCCTCCAACCAGTCTTTCCCACTTGATTTGGAAACTGATAGCACATCTATGCGGTCTTTACTTTTCTCCAACCGGTCCTCGTATGTGATTGGTCTTGATACCTCCATGCCTTAACGGTCTTGGTCATGCGTTCTAGTGATATCGTCCTAACAGTCTCGCGCAATCGTGCGCTCATGGTCTCGCAAACTCAACAGCCTTCACGGTCTCACTGTCATCCAAACGGTCTTGCCTATTAGTTTGGGTGTATATGCAAACGGTCTTGCAAGACCGTTTTCGTGCTGCTTACATGATTCAACCTCACAGTTTGCGGCTATCGGTCTTGGCTTCTACGTGGTTTCGATCATTCCTGCCTTATCACAATTTGGAGTTCTTAACAGTCTCGTGACCTCACGGTCTCTGTTGGCCAAACGGTCTTGATACCGAGCACACCTCACGGTCTCGTTGTGGCTTGGGCGGAGAGGAGGTCGAGTGGAGCCTGTAGTGGAGGAAGCTCTCATGTCGGTGGTGGTGTCGTACTGATGCAGGTGTTGCGATCAGCAGAGGTGGAAGTGTAATGGATGCCGTAGCTCAAGACTTTCATGCGGTCTTGAAATCCACTAGTTTTCTTCCACACGGTCTTGCAGACCATTTGCCACTGATCGGTCTTGAAGACCGTTTGCCGTCGATCGATCTTGAAGACTGTTTGCTGCTGATCGGTCTTGAAGACTGTTTGCTCATCAATCGGTTTGGAGGGCAGAGGGTGTGTGATGATAGATTTAGGAACATGGTGCAGGAGATGACGATGGCATGTAGAAGACCGAGTGGGGCTTGTGGTAGAGGAAGGTGGTGCTGGATCACTGGTAGGCCTGAGGGCGCTGGGCACTATGGGTGGTCGTTGATAGAAGCTAGAGTTGCGGCGATGTTGTTGTGTTCCATAACGGGTGGCGATGACGGCAGTAGGGGGCTTAGGTGGCCTGGATGATGGAGGCCTAGGGTTTGCTAGTGGAGGATTAGGGTTTCTATGGTTGAAGATGATGGCAAGAGGGCTTCTTTGTAGTTTATGGACATCTGTTTCATACAGTCTTGCAAAGAGGCTACTCATACAGTCGTAAGAATGTAAGGCTTCACACGGTCTTGAGATCGTGTGGCCTCTCATAGTTTATAGACTATATGGAAAGGCAAAACTGTTAGGAGGGGAAAGGTGTGAGAATGTGAGGCCATGATTGCTTGGGTGAAACTGATTGGCCAAGACCGTTAGAGTCATGACTGTTAGGGTCATGACCGTTAGGGTCAATTGGAAACAATGGTGATGATGGTGGTTGAGTATGGAGAGGGTAGAAGGATGATGTTGGTGAAGATGGAGGTGGAAAGGGTTAAATGGAGGTGGTATTGATGCTGAAGTTGATGAAGATAAAGGTGTAATAAGCTTGTGGTTTCGAGACCAATTTATCAAGATCGATTAACCAGACTGAATGGGTAAACCATTTGGTCGAGACCGATTTATCAAACTGTTTGGTCAAAACCGATTGATCAGGACCAAGGCTGAGAGGCTTGAGTGAAGATGAGTTCCAATTGATGGTTGAACCTCATCATGTCCTGTATAAAATAAATATAAACCTAGTTAATACTCTTGATAATTAAATCAATTACACAATTTTGCATATTGTGAAATTTAGGTGATGAAATCAGATGTATCTAGTTGAATTGAGCCCATGATGGCGATGGAATTTCATGATGAATATGCATTCATCAGTCATCCATAGAGAAATTGAGAGGGAATGAGGTTCTTAGTAGGAGGGAAGTGGTAGAACACAAAACTTTTGTTTTAGAGCTTAAAAGTAGATATATAAAGCTCCAGGACATGGGATAGAAGAAGCATGAGGTGTCCAAAAGCTCCCAATGCATCCATGGACTTAAACTATTGAGGATATACAAGCAACCACACAATCAAATGACCCACCATTCATGGAGACCTGTTTAGCCCTTGTTTCTTGATTTTGCAAGCAAAGCAAATAAACCATTGCTTGATAGCTCCTAAGGGTAGCTCATCCATAAAAGGGTAAACCCTAAAATTCCCCTGTGGAAAAACACCTCCAAACAAAGGTTCAAATAAGTAATCTGAGGCTCAAAAATCTCAATAATGATGAGATAACATCCAAAGAACATAATGAATGTGACAAATTGCAAGAAAAAATCCCAATTGGGTAAATTGTAGAAATGTCTAAAATGTGCATAAAATTGCATAACATGCACAAACAGTGTCCAAGTTGGACCAAACTTGAATCTTAATCTTGTATTATGATTCCAAAGAATATCACAAGGTTATATTAAGGCTATAAGTATTCAATTAAGATAACTAAGTATGTTCAACACTTTAATCAAGGTCAGGGGTCTCTCAACCATAAACCCCTAATAAGGATTTCACCCCCAAAATCCAAGGTAGACAAATATGGATACTTCTATTGCATCTCATCCATAATCTTCCACATTGTTAATTTCATATCATGGTGATGTCACATTATTCTCATAGAAGTCATATTCTTCTACCTCAACTTTTGCATGTGTCACCTTGGTTTTGCATAGGAACTGTTATACCACCTGTACATGTCTGGTAGTACCTTTCAACTTTGGGACTCTACTGTAGTCCTAAACTATTCTATGGGTTTTATCACACATCACTCAGAGGCCATACTCGCTGGCTCTTACCAGACATGGAACATCATGTATTTCTTATCATATGTAATTTTATAAGGTTTCATCTTTATAATCCTTTAATGGTTGTTGTAATTATTAACTCAATCAACCAAGTAGGCATCCCCTAATTTTCAAGAACTATGAGGCATATCTTTTTAGAGGATTCTCCAATTGTCTCAATGGTGGACTGGCCATCTGTCTAGTTGAAGAATCATACACTTGTTAGAAATTGTCAACAAATATAATTTCCTTATTGACCTTGTTACAGGTAGAGAAATGACACTATCTTCATCATACTAGGATTCACACAAAACACTTAATAGAAGTATCATAGCTCCAAGAGGATAATTTAGTCAACCCCCAACTCACTCTTACTGGACTTCTCTCACATAAGTAGAGTTGCTTCAACATTCTTAAGGTTTGGTAAAGATGTTGACCATGTTACTGACAATCTCTGAAATACAATGAGATGTCATCATTCAAAGCTTGCCACAACTTGTAAGACATGATCTGAACACTATGTTCTTCCTATTCATAAATGCTACTAGTACATTGGTTAGTCTAAAGGACATAACCCTAAACTCCTCGTGGTCAAGTAACTTATCTCATCCACTCTAACTATTATCCATTGATATTTTGATCCTGGGTTTATCTTAAAGGAACACAGTAGCACATGTCTTCTGATCAACAAACCATCTATCCTTGATAGTGGTCTTGCCCAACTATCACTGAACCATACACAACATTATAGAATCACTCTTTTTCCTTTCAAACAACATTTAGAGGGTCATCATCAACTCTCTCTCTCTCTAAGGGAGAGGAATACTTGAAATGTTCATTTAATAAACGTCTCCAATCTTCACATACTTCCCATACAATTGATACATCTTGGATACTAGGATTCATTACCTTGGTATCCACCTCATGTTCCATAAGGAACTCACATCCTTATCTCATTTACTTTTACCAACATAACAAATCTCAAGACATATAAGAGGAGTCTTCCTAATTATTGGAAGGATCAAAAGCAAACTCATGACAAATTTTATGATCTTGGAACCATAGTCCAAGTAACATTTTGCTATAATAAGCTATCAACCCTCGTCTTTACAATGAATCCATACATACCAAGTGGCAATGATCCACTTGAAAGTTGCGCCCTTGGAAGGAAAGACACAAAGTGAAAACACTTCCCACATCATAACAACATAGTCCAAGGATCACTAGCAAAAGGGTAACCAATTCTATTTTCATTATGCAAGTTATAGCTTTTTATGTATATTTTACCTTTTTCATTTTGGGTTCCTTGCCATTATCATAGTAATCATCATGATTAACATGTCTCATTACTCCTTCCTTGATAACAATTTATCATACTTGAGCGTGTTCTTTTTTTTTAACCACTTATCAAGAGGTAAATCAAAATATTCCACATTTTCTTAATTGAAAAGGTATCATCTTACTTAATTTCTTTCACATGCCATGATGATTTTACATTAACACTTTCTTACACACATAGGTTTGTCTAAGATTAACTCAGGTTCCACCTTCTTCCTTTGTCAATGTTCCTATTTATCTTCTCATGTATACTTATCATTGGAGTTCTCTCCATCTTATGTGGATTTCATACCTTGAATCTCTTTATAAGCACAAACTTATATGTCTTTTACTTTATTATCTTCTTGAATCACATATTCAAGAACTCTTGTTTTTCTTATTTGTATTCAAATTTAGATTTCATGGTGTTGTGTATTTCTCTTTAGCTACCAAACATTCAAGATTTGATAGATTATGATCCAATTCTTATCTTCTTTAAGGTAGGATTGAGATATTCACATCATGATTTCTTATTCATTATGCTCTTTAGATTGTCTCAAAATAAAAACTTGATCAGAGTAATCAGAACGATAACAATCTAAGAGTTCCATACTTACCTTTTCTTCAATAATTGAATACCTGGTCAGGGCATCCAAGTGTTGAGATTAAGCAGTATGCACTATATTTTCATGACATGTTCCTTACTAAAACATCATCCTAGTCCTATGTCCTACTATACTTGTAGAATCAGTGAACCTAAAGCTCTGATACCAACTAGTAAGAACTCATTACGCTAAATGATATTACTCAAAACATAAAACACAATCGATCACTAATTAATCAAATACCCAAAAATAAGGGTAATTTGAAATCGATTTCAACATCAACACCCGCTCAGAAATGTTTTCATAAGAGCCCAACATCTTTCTTGTATCCGTACTATGCCAAGAATTTGATACAAATTGTTCTATCACAATAGTTTAAGAATTTTAATTAGATATAACAAATAGGCTAAGTAATAAATATGATTAACAAAATACATAAAGGAGCAAATAATAATTATCATCACTATCCAGACTATCATCCTTTATCTTGTTGACAATATAAGCAATTCAATAGCATATGCATATCGAGCATCATGAGCAAGTCTAGTAACATAGAATCTCTATCACTATGAATAAGTCTAGCCACATAAGCATAGCTACAACATTAGCATGTCTAACATGTTGGGAAGATCTACATTATAAGTAGAGCTAACAACATAAGCAGGACTATCTGCATAAACATGATTAGCAGTATAATCATTTTTAATTACAAAGGCATAGCTAGCATGCTAAACATAACTTACAACATGAGATAGCTAGCATCATAATTATAACCAGCAGTAGCAATATAGCTATCAACATAAGCATGGCTACTATACATACACATCTACAATCTTAAGCACATCCATAGAATATGCATATCTACTATCTCTTAATTGTACTAAGAATCATTATTATATAAAGACAACAAACAAGGGTTATCATTCAATGTGAAGGATTGCATATAATCCTAAACTTATATGCTATATGCTTGTATTACATCTTTTATTAAGCCCTGAGAAATTTGAGGATACCACTCAAATTCCAACTGATTACCGTTTGGTTGCAATTAGTGCCATACAAGATCTAGGAAGAGCCAGACTCCTAAGATCTTCTCTGCCCTTGATTATTACAGGTCTACCACAGAGACACATAAGGTCAAGCTGCTAACAACCTAGTCCATCCTTGGTACAAGTCATGACACTAGTGAAAGGATGTGGGTACGGATACCCTACCATCTAAGGTACAAGTGCAGTTGTCCTCCAATCTCATCACATATATAATCACCGAGACACGACCACAGTCATTCTCAAATAGAGGCCTAGGTATGACCACAATCATCCTCCCTAAACACTTGATTTTAGGATGACAAGCACCCCACATAATCAACAGTATGCGCTCTGAGTTTCCCTTAGGAATATTCATTTCACCATCTGGTAAGTTCTGACACTCTGATGGATCTATGGCACAAGACACTACATGATTAGAGTTTCACTTGATTAGTTATGTCAATTGGTTGAATTAAGGTTGCATCAATTAAGTGGAACAAACCTTAATTCACTTCTATCAAGTATATAAATATAACAACTTCAAAAGATATAAAATCTGTGAAACATAATTTCTCATCTCAAATTTTCAAGGAACTATTCACCTACCAAAACCAGAGACTACACTTTCACTACATTATCATCATATGGTATTATTCATTGCCTTTCATGATACTAAACTTTTCCCCGCATTATCACATTATATAAATCCTCATCACAACATCACAGGTATCAAACCTTGTCATAATCAGAGGATCCTCATTCAGGGCTCAACCATGCTCAAAGGTCATTAAGACCAACATACTATTCCCTGTAAGATAATCATTATCTCTCCATGCCTTGTAACAAGGCTCAACAACATCACTTACATATAATACACTAGATCAACACAATATTGCATTAATGATCTAGGAGATATTCATAAACAATCATAGCAGGTTTATATTAACATTAAGAACATTCCTTTATTACATCAACATGCAAGGAATCTAGAAATGACTAACCCTCATCATATTCATAATGCACATGTGGCTATGATAACCACCAATTAACACATTAAGGTTATGATCATATTAAGGAGATTATTCCACCATATGTTAAACATGAATATCCATTTTTTTCATTAGATTTAGGTTCAACAAGATAACTATATTTATATTACTAATCAACACTCATACCCAAAGTCTAACTCATGGCATCCCCATTGGATCATGGATGCATAAGGTGAAGCATCACCGTCACATTCCATACAATTCTCACGTATGGATCCAAACATAACTTCAAGGTGTAACCATCAGGTCATAGAATACTAGGGTTCAACCACAAAAGAGAGTACTCCCTGATTATATGCATCATTGAAATAGTTGTTCATAATCAATTACCATGACTTGGTTATATGAATGCTAAGTATAATGAAATTTATGTCATTGGGGTTACCCATTAACTCATTCTATTTATTATCACTAATCATATGAGGGAAAAGGTAAGACTATATTATTAAGATAAACCTCCATTACGGTTCAACATCACTGAAACCATACAAACTTACCATAAACGTCATCACAAAACATTGGATTGTTGAGAAGGTAAGACTATTGGTTGTTTACATAAGTAATCACCTTGAATAAACTACTTATGAAGTCATTTAGTTGTTCTCTATAAAGCATCACCATGTAACCCTCGACATCCCATGATTAACAACATTAAAAGTTCCATTGAGAGTAAGGTAAAACACATGAGTGATTGTTTATTTAAAACAAATCATCAATAAATGAGCTTCTTAAGTTGATATCATAAAGGAAACCATCTAAATCACTTTATTAAGACCAACATAATACATTAGGATTAATTGATGCTACAACTAAATGCTTAACTCACCATAGATTGTGGATACATGATCCACCATCAACAGTAACCATTAAGTCACCATAGTTTGCTAGATCAACACTATATTCATTGAACATTATCAGATATCAAGCTAATGTCACCCTTGATTAATAGCATCATTAGGGTACTTAGTTGTTGATCATTAAGATTCTAATTAAGCCAAAACATGACCTAAGGGGTGAAAGTAAGTTGACACCCTTGTTCACCATCATCAGTTGTCATGAAGACAACACCATTGGTTGTTGCAATGGTGCCACCATTGGGTCATGTGTTTATAGAAGAAATCATCTTTAAACCCTAAAATTGACTACTGGTTGATGGGTGCGTAGCACCACTGGTTCTCAAACCAACCTGATCCAAGTCATATTATATCTTAGGAGGAATGTACACATGATTCCAAGTTCATCTAGAATAGAAATCAGAATAGGGACCATTATAAAAATCAAAATCCAAGTCAATCATAGCTTTTTAGTACATGGATCATTATTTTAAAGCAAGATCATGAGCTAGCAAGCTTATGGTAAGCAACAAACGTGGAGAAAGTTATAAAACTTGCCTCTAATGAGAAGATAAATCCAAACAGAAGAAAACTCGAATAGGTAGAGTAGAAGATCCAAGAATAAGATCTGAACTCGTCCATATAACACCTTTCTCCATCAAAGAAGCAAGCCTGAAGCATAAGGAGCAAGAAAGGTAAGGTTTTAGAGCTTTAGAGCAACTTCTACCATGGAACAACAAGGTTCTGACCTGAAGGAAGGTAGGTGGAAGAAGAACAGAGAAAGAAACGGTGAAAAGAAGGGGGTTCTTACTCATTTAGGTCAATATTACTAGAAGAAAGCTTTAAAAACCCTAAAAGAGTGCAAAAGGAAACCCTATGAGCTTCCACCAAGAAAATTTCCTTCTTCTTCTACCTTGGATAGGTCCTCTACAGATAAATAGAGAGGGAACAAGGTTTTTAGTAGGAGGGAAGTGGTAGAGGGAAAAACTTTCGTTTGGGAGCATAAAAGAAGATGTATAAATTTCTATGATAAGGGAGAGATGAAGCATGAGGTGTTTAAAATCTCTCCATGCATCCATGGCCTTAAACTATTAAGGATATACAAGCAACCACACAAGCATCTGACCCACCATCCATGGAGACATGGTTAGCCCTCATTTCATGATTTTGCAAGCAAAGCAAATAAACCATTGCTTGATAGCTCATAAGGGTAGCTCATCCATAAAGGGGTAAACCCTAAAATACCCTTGTGGAAAAACACCCCCGAACCAAGGTTCAACCAAGCATAAAAAAGCTCAAGAATGATGAGAGAACTTCCAAATAACATAATGCAAGTGACACATTGCAAGAAAAACCTCCCAATTGGGACAATTATAGAAAAGTCTAAAATGAGCATAAAATTGCATAACTTGCACAAATAGTGTCCAATTTGGACCAAACTTGAAACTTAATCTTGTACTATGATTCCAAAGAATATCACAAGGTTATATTAAGGATATAAGCATTCAATTAAGATAATTATGTACTTTCAACACTTTAAGAAAGGTCAGGGGTCTCTCATCTTAGTTTCCATAATTGAAACCAGGGTGATCAGGTCTCTTAAATTAACATAAGAAACATTCTTAGTTTCTTCCTCTTGTTCTCTTTCATCATCATCCTCTATTTGAGTGTAGATACAATTATCGACACTGTGTCCTCCTTCACTATAGGTGGCACATTTCATGACCTTCTAGGTCTTGGGTTTCCCTTTTCCACCAATATCTTTCAACTATTTAACATTTAAGGCGATCTTTTGGATTTGGGTTGTTATAGTATCTAGGGCCTTTGACTCGGTAGTTGGACCTTTAGACTTTGCCCTCTTTTCTGAATCCCTATCACTTCTCTCATAATCCATGTCTGCTTGAATGATTCCATGTTATCGATGATCATCATAGTATTCTTTGGCTTCTTACCAAGGAAACAACTTCCAGCGGTGACATTTAGCGTTGTTCTTTTTGCAGATATTAATTCATTACAGAATGTGGTCACAATAAAGCCATTGTCATAGTTGTGATTACGACATTCCCTCTGACATTCTTGAAATATTTCTCAGGCTTCATGAAGATTCTCTCCAAGCTTCTACAAGAATCTAGTGATTTTATGCCTATTTCTGATGGTATTCTCAATGGAGTAAAACTTTGTAATAAAAGAATCAGCTATAGGTGCCCATCCATTAATGGACCTTGAGGAAGGATGAGATACCAAGACAATGCTTTGTCTTCTAATGAGAAGATGAACCATTTGCAATATATGACTTCCTGGGATACCCTCTTCATCTTGATCGTGTTATAGATGTTCTTAAAGGCATCAACATGGTAATAACGATTCTTATCTATGGAGTTACCTCTATTTTTTTTGGATCATGGAAATGACTGAAAGTTTTAGCTCAAAATTCACAGCATTGAATATTGGAATGATAATAGGGCATCTAGATTTGTTAGCTCTTGTTGTAGCCAAATCTATGACATCCCCAGATTTTCTAAAACTTAATCTGATGTGTGATGTCTGAATTGAAACCTCACCTCAATGAGAATCTCAAATTAAACACCCCAGACTAGGCTAAGAAGAAGAAAATCAAGGGAGTCAGAAGGAAACAATAGTAGCACATGAACATGAAAAATAATAAAACCATACAACACATCTTTCACTATTCAACATATAACTACATAATGAATTTTTACAACATTTGATATTGCATATTGAACAACAAAATTTTACAAATGCATGTACTACCACTAAACAACAAGTTCTTAAGACAATACGTCCACCTATACATCAGCTCGCCACACAACTCACAACTATCTTGGTTCTTCAAGATGACATGTCTACATACCTAAATCAAATAATACATGTGGTACACATTAGCAAAATATTCAAGAATATTGTACTGAGTATGCCTACGTGTCTTTTATATACCTCTCATTACTAAGCTTTGCAATAAGATAAAACTAGAACTTGGTAGTTATAAAGGAATATAAGAAAAAGAATATACTTGCACAAATATATTCATTAACAAAAGAGAACTCATGTTTTAAGCACATTTTCCATTATATCATTCATGCATTGACCACCGAAGGTTGAATGCACTGAAGGCCTTATGATCGAGTACCAAAGTGTTGGATCATTTCATAATGTTATCAGACTACTAAAGAGTTGGATCACTTTCAAGTACTTGACTACCAAAGAGTTAACATACTTTATTTTCCAACACTTGACTACAAAAGAGTTGAAATGCTTAGATATAATGGAATAGATATATTATGTTTCATGTGTTCATAGCCATAAGTATGGAAAGTCAAGCAAGATATCATACAAGAACAATCATTTCATCCAATATCATATGTCAAGTTTTTACTACACATATAATGCAATCATAGTGTATAATAATCCAAGTAAGAGGTAATGGCATACCTTGACCAAGAAAGACAAACTTAATCACATTCTTGATATCAGATATATCCTCATATCAACCATATCTTTGTCAAACCCCTAGTTAAGATAAGATCACATATCGCCATCAGGTTCTCATCATCTTAACCCTAGTTATGTCCATTAGGGTTTAGCTTAGTTCATTAGGATATGTGCATCATTACTTGCATTCTTGTCTTAGAATTATCTTACTGATGTCATTTGCCAAATTATGGTTCATTATCTGAACATTAGGTTCTGTATCCTTTTTGTGCACATATTAACCCTAGTTTATATACATTATTGAAATTAGGGTTACAACCCATGTATTAAGGGTCATCTTAATATAACATGAATTATGTGCATCTAACTGATCTCATAGTTTCATATTAACTTCAAGTTACAGATATGAGGGTGGTCCAAAAATTCCATCATTCATTGAGCATGTATGTATTTATTGCATTTTATTTGGGGTTATTAGTCCTAATTAGTCATATGAAGCAAAATAAATGATTTTGTGCATCAACATTATTGTCACTGACCTCAGATTGATTATAAACAAGATTATGGATTCACTAACATTTTATCAAACTTTTATACCATTGTTTGATATTTATTATCCATAAACAAGTGTATAACATTGTACATGATATCACCTAATTTATACATCTAGCTACTAATATAATGCCTTGATGTTGTTCTACTCATTTTTCTGAACATTTTGATACCTTATTTGTGTTTTTTAGATAACTGTGCTATTTTCTATGAATTATTGAAGATCTGAGCATTTTCTGATTATTTACCTTTTTGGACAAATAGCGTGTTTCCACGTGGCCATAGGGCTGGCACAACTCCTTTGCTTGTTGTGGGTCGGCTCTAGGTTGAGTTGGCCAATTTTTTCTTGGTTAAATTCTAGTCTACCTATACCCGGTTGAGCACTTCCTCTCACGATCTACTTTTCTGATCATGTCTAGCCCAACGTGCGTGAGAGGAGTCTGCAGATAGAAGTCGCCACCGTAGAGGTTCTCTCTAGTGAGCAAACCATCATTCATGCGTGCTCATAGGCATCTGTTGAGGCCTCCCTCAGCTTTGGCTAGCTCGTTCTCGCCTCTACGACCACTCCTCACTTAGGGTTAGGCTGTGAAGCCCCTTCTCTGCAAAGGTGTCGCTACAAGGCTCTAGCACGACGGAGCAAAGAGGGGGGTAAATTCTCTGATCATCCTCTTGTTGATATGGAGCTACTGAAGCTTCGAGGCACCTCCATGAACTTGACCTCATCCTTAGAACATGGCAAGGAGGGCTCCAGAGCATCCCCTGACCCAATCTTGTTGCTTCTAGAAACCTTCTTTGTCTTCCATGGGTGAGGCCTCCACACATCCAAGCAGTTTAGTTTTGATATTTCAGTGGATTCTAAGAAGCTTTAGACCTCTCTTGAACTCACAATAATACACTGCTTCACCCATTCTTTTCCCTCTCCTCTCAATGGTACCGTTGGGTGGAGATACAATAAGTTTGGGGAGGTGGAACTCCCTCGGTTCTTCATAGAATTCCTCAAATTAAGAGTCCCCGCAAACCTTCAGGCATGGCAATTTTGTTTCTCCACTCGGAACTGCTCCTCAGACCAGCCCTCACTGATCTTGGAGTCGTGATTTTGAACAACTCCACTGCCTTGCTCTAACCACAAGGTAGGGGATGACCACATGCCATTCGATATAATAGATCCAAGGGCTGTAAAAGGCCCACGAAGTCAATCTAGGGTTCACTCCACTTTAGCAGTGTGAGACTAACTAAAAATAGGTCTTAGGTCTAAATACTCTTTTTTTTTAAGAAAGGGGGCTAATTATTATTCATTCTGTGCCCAGTAACAGATAAAATAGTATGAATGTCAACTTGGTTTCAAAAAGTAAACCAAGGAGGTACAATAGAAGAAAAAGAGAAAGAATCTGAACTATTTAGAGCATATTTTGCTAAGCTATCAGCCGCTCCATTGTAGGCCCTTGGGACATGGTGGATGGTGCCCTGCAATGATTCACCATGAAACTTTATGGCCTCCCTGATATACGGGGTATACATGGGAGTGGGGTTTGGTTTTGTTAAGGTGTTCATAGCTTCGGCAGAGTCTGTGAAGATGTAGTAGTCATGCCAGCCTTAATATGGCATAGGTGCAAGGCCTGAAGAATGGCATCAATCTCGGCACTCAGGGGCGAGGAAGATGGAGTAATCTGACAGGAACCAAGGACATGGACGCCCTATGAGCTAACCACATGGACGCCAATGGCAGCATGAGGATGCGCATGTTTGAAGGCTACGTCAGTGAAGATATACAAATCCCTTGCCAGGATCTGTGAAGTGGGTAACATACTGGGGCTGGGTCGCCGTCCACTAGCAGCGTGCATTCTGAGGATGGTGTCCACACGAGCTTGGACAAACTCGGCCTTAGTTCCAGCAGTGGCAGAGACCTTGCAATACACGCTGTCACCTGCTGGCATCTCTGGACCTGTCAGAATTAGATCTAAATACTCTAAACTTTGGTCCAATATTCATCAAAATTTCACATTATTTTAAATATTCAAACATAAATAACTGCTTCTAGGATCCTCCAAACTTTTTGAAACTTTAACAACATATTTATAATAACATGAGCTACACCCCCTTCCATTTTGGTGTCAATTTATCATTAATTGACCCATAAAAAACTTTATCCAAAATAGCACATACTTATTATTCATGCTATTAACATCAAACAACTTTCCACTCCTTTCAAACTAAAGGAAACACCTTCCTATGATCAAAACACACCTATACATATTTGAATCTCAAATCCATGAACATGATTATCCTATTGGGTATTTAAGAATACTAAAAGTTCACTCCATCACATCCTACACACAATAATATCCATGAACTCGACCTCATCCTTAGAACATGGTAAGGAGGGCTTTAGAGCATCCCCCGACCTAGTCTTGTTGCTTCTGGAATCCTTCTTCGACTACCATGGGTGAGGCCTCCACACTTCCAAGCAGTTCAGTTTTGAGATTCCAGTCGATTCTTAGAAGCTTTAGACCTGTCTTGAACTCATAATCATACACTTGTTCCCTCATTCCTTTCCCTCTTCTCTCGATGGTACTGGTGGGTGGAGAAACAACAAGGTTGAGGAGGTGGAAATCCCTCATCTCTTCATATGATGCCTCAAATTAAGGGTCCTCACAAACTGCTTGACAGGGAAAACTTGTTTTCTTCACTTAGAACAACTCCTCATCCTACGCCCTCACTGATCGTGGAGTCATGATATTGAACAACTCCACTACCTTGCTCTAACAGCAAGGTAGGGGATGACCACAGGCCAATCGATCTAATAGATCTAAGGGCTATAAAAGGCCCACGTAGTCAATCCATGGCTCACTCCACTTCAGTTGCGTGAGACTAACCTAAGTAAAGGAAACCCTAATTTTGTCCAAGCCATCGTTACCGCTCCACTACTGTGTGGCGATAACGGCGATCTAGGTTGTGCGCACCTCGCCGCTAGCGGCTGGGGTTTAGGTGTCCTGGTTGTTTCTACCTTGTTGACCCATTCATTTTGGGGGTTCCGAGCAGCGTTCTGAGGATCATGGCGGACGAGATTACCAGGCAATGTGAAGCCCTTACCATAGAAGAAGACGACATTGCAAATTTTGACGAAGAGGAAGAAGGTCTGGCAGCTGACCAGGTGGACCTCGCCCTAGAGGCCCGTCTGTTGACAGATATACCCTACAACTTCAACGCTTTGTAGCGTACCATGAGTATGATCTGGGGGATCAAGAACAAACATGTATTCAAGCAAATAGAGCATAGAGTGATCATTGTCAGGTTCAAGGACAGAGAAGACATCGACAAAGTGCTGGAAGGTGAACTGTAGAGCTTTGACAACAACCTACTTCATTTAAAGGAGATCAATAGGTCCACCCAGTCGTCAAACCTTGTGATCAATGATACAACTATTTGGCTCAGACTTTACAACCTTCCCATGGGTTATCGGATGGAGAAAGTTGTTGCAACAGTGGCAGGGAAGGTGGGTAAGTTCGTAGAGGTGGACTCAAACGAAAGCACCTGGGAGCGGGCCAGGAGGAAAAAAGGTGATCATCAATGTTACCCAACCTCTAAAGATGAAACAAAAAATGAAAGATGTTAAAGGGGTGATCATGGAGGTCGACATCTGCTACGAGCGCCTGCCAAATTTCTGCTATGATTGTGGGTGCCTTGGTCATGTGAAAAAGGAATGTAAAGAACCCAATTTCGGTACAGACGGGGAGTGGGGTAGCTGGCTACGAGCTTCCCCTAGAAGACAAAGAAAAGGTTTCAAAACAGCTGACTACGAATCATGTAAGAAGCATCTGGTATGGGAGGAAAAAGGAGGACAAAAGACAAAAGAAGTAGGCACCTCTAAAAAGAAGGGACTAAACAATGAGAAGGGGGGAAACTATAAAATGGGGCAGCAACATTATGACGTAGTAAAGGAAAGCACAGGAGGAAGCAATAAAGAAGAACAGAGAACTGACAGAACAACAGAGAAAGACTCCTTGGGAGGTAAAGAGGATGGGGAGGCTGAGCCACCACAAGGGACCACCGACATAAATGAGAGCCCAGGTGCATCTATCCAAACCAGTTGCAAACTGCAAGGTAGACACGTGAACCCCAAAACTTCCCACGTCTTCTTAGCATTGATTACAAATCTTGAGGAGGGAAGGGAGGAAAACAGTACGACTCCCTCTAGGAAATATAAAGAAGATCTGAGAAACAGTGACAATGAAACTCATGTGTTTGTGACAAAGCCACAAAGAGAAACACAGGCTGAATAGAATAAAGAAACAAATACTGAACAGAAGATGAGAAAAGTAAAATTCAAGAGGAAGGAGGCCCGTACGAGGGGCCAAACAGCCAGAAGGGACACTGCAAAGGAAGGAAAAAAAGGAAACAGGGAGACATGGGTCCAGAAGAGAACAACGAGGAGGGAAGAAATAAGAAAATCATGAGAAGCGCCAACAATGATATGGTGGGGGTTAAATACCCTAACCAAGTAGCGGGACCTGATGGGAATCAGGCCCATGAAGGGCAATGAAACTCTTGAGTTGGAATTGTCAAGGGTTGGCCAAACTTGATACCTACAATAATCTCTGAAGGATTTGTAGAGAGGAGAGGCCTGAACTTGTCTTTGTTATGGAGACGATGTTAATGCATGTTGATATGGAAAACATAAGGAGGAAAATAGGGTACAACAATGGGGTGAGCCTAGGGAGGAATGGTAAAGTTGGGGGGATAGGGATGTGGTGGAAGGATATCAAGGTCACTTTAGTGACATATTCACAACATCATTTTGAGCTTCATATCGTAGGTGATGGGAGTCAAAACAATTGGAGATGCATAGGGATGTACAGTTGGGCAGACAACAGTAACAAATTTAAAATGCGGTCGTTGATGGAGGCCCTCTTCAATAAAATCTAGATACCAACTCTCTTCTTTGGGGATTTCAATGAAATTTTAAATTACAGTGAGAAAGAAGGGGGTACAGAAGGTGGGAGGAGACATATAGAAGATTTCAGAAGGGTGGTGAGTACCTGTGATTTAGTGGACATTGCGTGTGAAGGGGACCTCTTTACTTGGGAGAGAGGGAAAACTTTCAGAACCAAAATTAAAGAAAGGATGGATAGGGTCCTCGGGAGTAGTTGTTGGTGTTCTAGGTTCCCGGATGCTTGGGGGATCATTTTTCCTCAGGTGGGGTCTGACCACTCACCTATCATCCTCGACACAGAAATAAAGAGGACAAGAAGGTATGGGAGAAAAGAATTCAGATGTGAGAGCTTCTGGCTGAAGGACCCTGAATGCAAAAGTATTATAGAAGATGTGTGGGAGAAAGAGGGTGACAATCATATTACGGAGAAGATCAACCAATGCCCCAAAAGACTCAAAATTTGGGCTGAGTAGAAATTCAGAAATATAAGAAAAAACATCAAAAGAGTGGAGAAGGAGTTGGTTGTGGCTAATGAGAAACCCCTGAACATCCTTACTATCGAGAAATGCAGCAAACTGAGCAAAGAGCTGGCATACCTACACAGAACGAATGAATCATACTGGTATATTAGGGTGAAGGAAAATTATATGAAAGATGGGGATCGCAATACTTCGTATTTCCATAAAACAACAACTCATAGAAGAGAGAAGAACAGAATCAATAGAATAAAAAACAATGAAGGTGAATGGGTTGAAGAGGAGAAAGTTGTTGAAGAGGTGATTGTGGGGTACTTTAAAAATATTTTTGAGTCCCAACAGCCACCACACAGTAGAGAGGCTGTAGAGCATATTCCAAACATGGTCAATGATGTCTCTAATAGAAAACTTATGAAGGACCCGGATAGAAATGAAATTTGGAATTCCTTGGAGAGTATGAATCCTACTAAAGCCCCTGGTCCGGATGGTTTCCAGGCGGGTTTTTCCAAACATTCTGGAGCATTTGTGGGGATGATGTAGTTAAGTACGTGGTTGATTGGTGGAAGGGGAAGGAAGAACTGAGAGACATTAACAAAACTAACATAATACTTATAGCTAAATGCAGGTACCCTGAATCTATGAATGACTTTCGACCCATCAGCTTATGCAATATTCTGTACAAGATTATATCTAAAGTCATGGCGAATAGAATGAATACATGCTTCACGGCTTGGTTTCAGAAAATCAAAGTGCATTCATACTGGGGCGCCTCATAATGGATAACACACTCATTGCCTTTGAGATGTTCCATGGCATGAAGAGAAGAAAGAAAGGGAAACGAGGGACCATGGCTCTCAAGCTTGACATGAGTAAAGCTTATGATCGCATTGAATGGAGCTTCGTTTACAAGGTGATGAGAGCTTTTGGGTTTTGCCATGACTGGGGCGTAAAGATTAAAGAGTGCTTCTCTAGCATTTCACTTTCCTTCATTATAAATGGTAGTGTTAAAGCGCTGATCGACCCTAAAAGGAGCCTTAGGTAGGGCGATCCTCTATCACCATACATGTTTCTCCTTTGTGCTGACTCTTTCTCACACCTGATACATAATGTTGTTCAATCTAAGAAGATTCATGGGGCTACTGCTAGTAGAGTGGGACCTTCTATATCTCATTTGTTCTTTGCTGACGATAGCATTATCTTCGGAAGGGCATCAACACAGGAAGCTTTGATGATAGCTAACATTATTAGCTGCTATGAAGAAGCTTCAGGGTAGAAAATTAACATCATGAAGTTATAAGTGTCCTTCAGTGGGAATGTGGACAGAGGAAGAGTGGATGAGATACTGGAAGTCTTAAACATGAAGTAGGTGGAGAAGCATGATAAATATTTGGGTCTACCAACGGTTATAGGGAGATCAAAAAAGGTGACCTTTAAAGTGATAAAAGATAAAATTTGGCAAAAAATAAATGGGTGGAAGGAAAAGTTTCTGAGCCAGGCGGGGAAAGAGGTATTGATAAAATCAATCATACAAGCTATGCCTACATACATGGTGGGAGTTTTCCATTTTCCTTTGAGTGTTACAGAGGAAATAACAAGAATGGTTGCTAATTTCTAGCGAGGAACAAGTGACACAAAGAGAAGGATACATTGGGATTCCTGGGACAAACTCTGCAAATCTAAAAGAGATGGGAGTTTGGGCTTCAGAGATCTACAACTCTTCAATATTGCCATTTTAGCGAAGCAAGCATGGCGACTCATTTCCAAAAGTGGCTAGCTGTGTGCTAGAGTTTTAAAAGGCAGATACTATAAAACTGATGATTTCCCGGATGCCTTCAGGGGGTTCTCCCCGAGCTTCAGTTGGTGTAGTATATGGGGGGAGAAATCTCTCCTTAAGGAGGGACTGAGACGGAGCTTTGGGACGACCTTAGGGGTCGAACTATGGACTGACCCATGGCTACCAAACCATAAAGGGTACTGCAACATACCCGATTATATAAAAGATGAGAATGATTGGCTTATTACTAAAGTAGCGGATACAGAAAATATGCTCTGGAAAATGGAAGCAATACTTGAAGTGATGACTGAAGAGGATATACAGACGATCTGTAAGGCCCCACCGTGCATTGGTACTGAGGACAGACTTTATTGGTATCCAACTGTTAATGGTTTTTTTATGGTAAAGTCTGTTTACTGGTTAGGCTGTGGGGGGCTTGAAGAAAATAGGTAGATAGAGTAGATGGAAACTATTTGGCACGACATATGGCGAACCAAAGTACCCCCCAAAACAAAGGATTTCGTTTGGAGGGCATGTAAAGATTTCCTGGCTATAGCTGCGTGATTGGGAAAGAGACATATTGATATAGATATAAGATGCAAGATATGTGATTATCCAACTGAAGACCTTTTCCATATCTTCTTTGGCTGTAAAGCTGCTAAAATACTATGGAGAGATTTGAATAAAGAAGACATCAGTAGGTTGGTGCCCAGGATGACCATGGTGGACTGCTGGAAGTGGATACTTGATAAGTACGAGAAGGTGGCTGCTACAGCCATTATAATCCCTTGTGCAGCTTGCTGGAAGATCAGAAATGCAACAGTGTTTAAGGAAAACAAGTGCCAGCCGATAATGATGTATACCAACCTCATGGCTTGGACCGAATGTTTTGATGCATCTGCGAGGAACACTACTAGTAGAAATGATGGACGAAAAGACGATAGGTGGCGGTTGCCACTGATGGGCCAGATTATGATGAATACAGATGCAACTTTTTCAGTAGCAAACAAAAGGATGGCCCTCAGTGCTATATATAGGAACCACGAAGGGGAGTTAGTTGGTGCAATGTGTTGGGTTCTTCATGGTGAATGGTCTAGCCTTTTAGCGGAGGCCTTTGCGGTGCTGTTGGGAGTTAGGAAATCTAGGGAATGGGGCTTTTTGGAGATTGAGGCCGAAACTGATGCAAGTTTTGTCGCTGAAGCTTTTTCTATGGAAGCCAAAGAGGGCAATGCTTATAACAACCTGATCTTTTGGCTTCAGGAAGAAAAAAAGCTTTTTGTTTATGCTAGTTTGACTCATGTAAAGAGGATTTGTAATGTTGTTGCTCATAATCATGCTAGATGGAGTTGTGATCTCATTGTGACTAGGTCTTGGAGAAACAATTACCCTGATTTTTGTAAGAAAGATGTAATGGTTGACAAAAGAGGTTATATATGAGTAGTTTAAATAAATAAAAAAACTAAAACCCGAACTTAGTTCTACAAACTCTAAACTTTGATCCATTATTCATCAAAATTTCACATTATTTCACATATTCAAACATAAAATAACTGCTTCTATGATCCTCCAAACTTTATGAAATTGTAACCATAGATTTATAATAACATGAGCTACATCCCCTTCCATTTTGGTGTCAATTTATCATTAATTGACCAATAAACAACTTGATCCAAAATAGCACATACTTAAGGATAGTATTCATGCTATCAACACCAAACAACTTCCCACTCCTTTCAAACTAAAGGAAACACTTTCTTGTGATCAAAACACACATATACATATTCAAATCTCAAATCCATGAACATGATTATCCGATTGGGTATTCAACAATACCAAAAGTTCACTCCATCACATCCTACACACCTTAAAAGAAATTTCATCCTCGAAATTATGTCAAAAGTCCAATCTATCACAAAATCCCTAAGGGATTGACCTTCCTCCTCCTCGTCATCATCTTCGTCTTCTTTGTTGTTGTGATTTTTACTTTTGTTCCTTCCATTCCTCCTTGCCCTCAGACAACTAGCTTCATCACGTCATCATTCCTCATGCTCCTCTTCACATGGAAGTGGAGAAAGCATCACACCAGGTAGGATGTCACCTACTGGTTGTTCATGGTTGTAATCCTCCCTTTCAAATTATTAGTCTTGTGGAGATATAACAACCCTTGCATTATGGTTACCTCTACCTCAACACCCTCCTCTATGAGGTGGTATGATGACAGAAAGGTGGGTAATTAGAAATTGGACATGTTTAATGAAATATTCAAGGTAGCTATGAGATGGTGGATGAAAAACAATGTGCAATCAAGTCTATTACTAGACTTGAGGTACAGGTGTATGGTGAGTAGACTCGTCTTCTTAATAGTATTATTGTACCTTATCCACAACAACAGTGCAAAAAAGTTGACCGGCCTAAAACACATGCCCAAAATGGAGCTAATCTAGAGTAGTTGGACTCTTAAATTTATAACCTGACACTCAGTCCCCTGCAACTATTATATGGGGTTCAATGTAGTAGTTCAGGGTTGAACCACAGGGACAAGTAACAATGACTGCTAAGAGAATAGAGTCTTATATCGATTATGCCAACCAAGAAGGTAGATTAAGATGGTGTTCCCTAAGGAACGATGTTACTTCAACCAAGCAAAACAAGCAATAGAAAGGTTATGAAACCAAAACAAGAGAACAAAAGCAAGCAGGCATGTTGTAACAAATATGGATGGGAACTTGGATTGCATTTCATCAGCTAAGGTCTCTAACCAACATGAAATGCTCACACCCTTTTGTATACCCTTAGCAAAGTTACATGAAATCATCATATATATCTATTCCCTTCTCTCTAGATCTTAGGATAGATCTAGATTATAAGATTATCTGTCTCTCAAGATGGAAAACAAACAATCACAAACATAATCATATGCCCATTAGCTTAAGCATTCCAAAATTCTCATGCATTCATGCAACTCCAAAACACTTAGATAAGATTAGTGCTACTTTTTTGAGGCACTAACAATCAAACATCACAAGATGGTAGCTAATAATACAAGTGAAACATTATGACCAAGTGAATGGAGATAATACTTGCTAAGAGCATATATATTAAAATAGATGCAAGTATATACATGTTGCGAGAGCCATTATGGCTACTCCCAACCCAATCTATGAGTTTAGCCACTCATGTTCATGAGCACCATTACAAATTTACACAATTGGAGAGACATCAAGGACAATGAAGAAATTGATACAAATAGATGAATATATCTAGAAGGGAAGAAAAGGGAATACACCAATGATGATCTCAACAACCACGGTTGGTGCATGCTACCTTCAGATATGGATCCAACATGGGCAATGGCAAGCAACCGATACTGCTTTCAAAGGATGAGTGGAGGACAATGGCATCAATGTATATCTTCTCTCTCCCCCGACTCTCTTCTTCAGAGATCCAAGATCAATAGAGTGGAGGATGGGTGAGTGTGTAGTGCAACAACACTACATCATCTCCTCAAATATCACAACCCCCTACATGAATGAAGTGTAGGTCTATTTATAGGCTCTGCTAACTAACTTAAGATTCTCATTAGACGCAAAAGTTTCAAAGATGGTAGTGATCACTGAGGATGATTGGTAGTTGTGATCACTGCAATGGGGAGTTTTCTTCGGTCATAGAAATTTGGAGTTTGGTGACCGTAGAGGCATCACAAGGTGCATTGGCCGTAGGGGATTTGGCTTTCATCGGTGGTAGAGGATGTGCCCTTCTTTGATAACATGGGAGTTGGGGTCAGCGAATTTTGACATGGCGTGAGACTTGTCAATCATTGAGATGTGTAGGTGAGGAATGAGCACCAACTACTAACTTGTGATAACTCTCAACGGTTGTTGAGAATCACAACTATGGTGACTTCCTTACTTTATGTATCATCGACCTCTGGGTGCTTCAATCTATTTCAAGTATAGGAAGAGTGTTGAACTGAGGTAACACTATCAGAACAATAAAAACTATCTAGATAAAGCATGGTAAAGATGACACAATAATAATAAAATAAGTACACAAATATCCACAAAATTGGATGTTATCAGTGATCTCACTAACCTCTACATTAGGGACATTAAATTGCTTGTGTTCCTTTCTATATTTTGTGATAATATATCATAAAGACCAAAGATTTCTATTGGCCTTTTTAAAGGCATCTTGGAATGTGTTAATAATCTATGGTCTAAAGTTGGAAGATGGAATGGGATTTATTTGTCTAAGGCAAAAAGAGCGGTGATGATTCGATCTATTCTGAATTGTGAAATTGGGTTTTCTTGTAGACTAAATTACATAGCTTCATTTTGTAGAAATTCAAAGTCATGTTGATTGAGTTCCTATGTGTAGGTAGAGGCCAAGAAATATCCTAGGACATGATAATACAACCTCTCCATGGTAGAGGGTTGGGTCTGAAAAGTTCATATGGTCGACAATGGTGAGATACTTCTAGGAGAGTGAATTGTTTCATTACTAATGTGAATCTCCTTAAACCTGCTAGATTAGGCAACAATAGGTGAATAAATGAATGAGGTGGACCTTAGAGTGGAAGCTTCTAGAGCTTGGAGAACTATGGTGAGGATTTGGCTAGAGATGAAAGGTGTATACTATGAAACTAATGTAGGTGGCTAGTTCACAAATGCTACAAACCTTGGATACCTTTCACAAGTCCTTAGGGACACAATCCTTTGGGACATATTTAATTGTACAAAATGGCACTTCTACTCCTATATAAAGTTTGTGGGGGAGATTATGGTCATGAACAAGTTGATTAAGTGTGGATTTACCTTTGATCCTATGGGATTCCTATGTAACAAAGCTCCTGACACACATATATGCTTGTTTTTTGAGTGTGAGTTCACCATATACGTATGAAATAGAATGTCCTTGAAGTGTGAATGGGGGAGCCTTCCACCTGATGAAATTATTAAAGCATGTAGTTAAACTTTGACAAAACCAGGTTCAACTAAAAGATGAGAACTTTGTGGGGTTTGCTTGATAAATCTCTTATATAAAACATTTGCGATGAGAGAAACGGTAGACTACATGGGAAAATAGCATGTGCCACCCTTTGTATTTTTGATGTAATTACCAACAGCTTGTTTTGGTTTTCTAATCCCAACCCAATGTCACTCAAGGGTTGGAGCCTCTTGTACATCATATGTGGGGTCTTGAATATACCAGTTGTACTTCTGCTTATTGAACCATCTATTTTCACACATTTTTACCCAATTCAGGGCTTTCTACAAAGAAAATCTATTACATTGACTTAAGTGAAACTTTTCCAATAATTGTGCTTTTTGTAAGCCTTTTTACTTAAATTGCTTAATTGAATTTACTTGAATTAAATATATCTCTTTCCCCACTGATAATTTAATTGCCTTTATCCATACAAATATGCATATCTTTTGAATAATAAAGATGGATAATGTTGGTTTGATTCTTTTTATCACTCCTTCATTATTTTATTGACTTTTATTTGAACTTGCCTTATCCAAAATTTTCTTCATCACATTTTAATAATAATCATAAAATCAGAAAATCAAATTTATCTTGTACAGACAACCTGGTGGATAGGAGGAATCCCCCGATGCCACATGGAAGTTGACTCGATCCACCGGTCATGCCTCATGGCACATCGACGACCCTCCACCTTTTCCAAAATCTTCTAGTTGGAAACCATGACCCTAAAATCCACATATAAGTATACCCCCACCCCTATACATTTTGATCCCTTTCTATCTCTCCTAAATTCAAAGAATGACTATCTCCCTCATCTATTTTTCTAAATGTGATCAGAAGGATCATTCCTCTAACATGAATTGCATTGTGAAATGTCATTAGGCTGCTCAAAAATTGTTTTTTCTTTCTTTATTATATCCACGTCAAAATTGTTGCTTTATCTGATCTATTATATCCATAAATATTCACATTTACACACCACTTTAAATATCTAAGATCTTGTTTACTCTATCTCTCTCCCCTCTCTCCTCCTTCTCATTGGTCCTATCTACAAATGATGGATCTCTATCGTGGGAAGTCATGAGGCGATTGAGACCACAAAACACCAAAAAACTAGGACCTTTCGAGCTATGATGGGAAATCCATGTCCATTTCTAGGCCCAAAGGTCTGTGAACATGATAATTCTATTCTTTATTGTTTCCTCGGCCATTTTCTCTAATAATAATGTTTATCGCTACTTTTCTTATTTGAGATGACTAAGAAGGATGCAATACCATTTAGTAGGGGAGAACGAAGTCCTAAAACCTTCCCACTCATAATAAGATCATTGATTCCAATTTGTAATTACCTTTTTTATTCTCCCTTGGGTGGAGTCAAAATTAGGCATTTTGTGTTTTCCAACTAATTTAAACACTGACCTCCATTTTTCCTTATCTTACTAATAAAATAGACGGTGACTCCAAGCTTTATCGATTGATAATTTTGTTTAGCTTTTTAGTTGTGTTTGCCACCATATGATCCATCGGATATTTAGGGTCAGGTATAATAGATCAAAAAATATGAGCCACATTTTCCTTTTGGTCATCTCATATTTTGTGTTGATCGACTAAGGTTTCTACTTTTTGTCTATTTTTCTTTCTTCCTTCTGGTTTTAGCCAATATCTTGAGTTTTTGCAAAAAAAAGTTGATAGTAAATTGAAGCAATCCGCTGATAAATTTTGTTTCTAAAAATGAAAACTTTAACCTTAGAAATTGGCAAAATACTCTATTCATTCAGTTAGAAAGAACTTTTTACTTCATCATCACCTTTATTTTCCAACTCTTAATAAAGCTGGTGGAATACCCGTTCTGCTAAGGGAAAAAAATTTGTCACTCTGATTTTCCTACTGCTTCAAGTTTTGGCAGTATGACAACGACCATGTATTCTATCAATATCGTTGTTATGGTTAGACTCTTCTTCCCTTTGATGATTTTCTTTTTCTAACTTTTAGGATAAGCCTATGCTTCCATTTCATGGTTAGCTTCAACTTTCCTTTTACATAGCTTCCCTCTATTTTACTCTCCCATTTGGTTTTTTTTATGTATTTTTGTTTATTTTAAGAAAACATATTAAAAAATTACAATTATAAGGAAAGAGAGACAAGAGGATGGAAGAGGTATTCATGATGAGAAAGATCTCCTCTTTCTTAATAATTGCATGATTTTTTACTTATGTACCCACCATTTATCTTTCATGCTCTATTATTGTTGCCTTGCTTTATAAGATATTAAAAGCTTACACTTGCACAATGCACACTTACAAACCCATGTCCCATGAAACATGTGCCAACATTCATTTTGGATACCTGAATGTGGCGTGGGGGTTCCAATAAAGGTACTAGCATAGTATTAAGATGGATTTCCAATGGATTGAAAACAAACCCCTCTCCAAGTACTCACAACAGATTCCAACCTTCATAGTCAAGAGATGTATAGGAAGCAGTACCAATACATAAAGAACATAGATTACCCCCACGATGAGCGTCATCACGTCATAGCGAAGATAATGACCAACCCCACATATACAAATCATGCTTAAGTGAGGACATAAAATCATATCTAAACACATGGGTGAAAAAGCATTACTTTATCTTCTACATAGATATCTCATGGTTATTTGTTTTAGAATATTCAAGATTGTCGTATGCTTTGCTAATTTATGATTTTTAGAGGATTTATGATTTAGGATTGTATTTATCACATGTAGATTGTTTGTTGTGTTCTAACATAATAATGTTTGACATAATCTTATCAAAACAACAATCTCAAGTTAACAATTTTATCAGTACATCATTTTCAAATCAACAATCTTATGATCTCACGTGATCTTAAACAATCTCAAAATAACACTCTTCAATAATATAAAAGGATCCCTAATGATGCAAATGATCTTGATAATCAACAATCTTTGATCCATAATATTTTCAAACTTCAAAATATTTTAGTTATGTTCAACAATCTCAAATGATCTCTCTCATCCAACAACTTCCATATGATAATCTTGATCAAACAATCATTCTATGAAAATAACTTTTTTTAGGATTGATCTTTTTCCAAAACAAAATCAACATTATTTCAAAAAGTGGAATCTTTGAAAAATGAAAAAACTAGTTTATTAAAAAAAACCTCTTTATAAAAACTAATAAAAGAAAAGTCAATTCAAAACAATGAAAAGTTTTAAACCAAAACCATTTTTTTAAATCTATTTTTAAAAATGTTTTCATAAATGTTAAAAAATGAAAATATTATTAAAACAAAATTTAAGTTTTTCAAAAACACAAATAAGGGACTTATTAAAAATCTTTTTAAATAAAAAATGAAAATATTTTCATAAGAGTGAACACATCTTTTCCAAAAAGAACAACATTTCAAAGAACAAATATTTTCACAGAAGAAACCTGAAAAGCAAATCTTTTGAAACAAAAAGTTTCAAGGAAAAAATATTTTCAAAAGAACAATCTTTTTATAAAAATATAGAAAAATCTTAATTCTTTTCATGGAAAAGATAAAAAAAAGTCAAACCATCTTTCAAAACCTCATTAACGTTGAAAAAGTAAAAAAATAATATTTTCAAAACAAAACAAAGTTAAAAAATGTTTTCAAAAATCAACCAAGTTTTAAAATTTTTTTTTGATAAATGAATAAAAGTTGAAACACATTTCGAAAAAAGATGGAAAATGTTATCAAAACTCAAATAAATGGAAGGAAAATGTTTTCAAACTTGAAAAACCTATTCAAACATTTCCCTACTAGAACCATGCAGAAAGGATTCCCAGTTGTGTTTCTTCTGATGACCAATCGAACCTAAATCCTTTTATATCCATTAAAAGGTTGTGAATCTACTATTCAAATCCACTAGATGCTCTTCAATATCTATCTTTGACCACATATGAGCCAAATAACCACCCTTTTTTGGAAACTTCCCCGAGTTACCTTGATCTTCTTAGGACTAAATTTCCATACCTTCAGCCTTGCGCCAAATGGCTGCCCCAATTTTACCTATAATATATGTGCTCTCACGATCAAATCATATCTAGATTTACACTATTCTCTCTGGCCTTGAGCTACTCATGCCCATATTTACTCAACAATATAATTCCTTGAAGGGCATCTATTTAGCTTTACCATTTCAATACAAAGCTTCACCATGATGCCACAATGCTAATCAATTGTTAAATTTTGGATATAACTTTCTAATACAAATATCAAGTTGTGTCATGAACATACCAATTCCATTTGGTCCAAATGATTTTCCAACTTGAATGAGATGCTACCTAGTAGCATGTGGCCTGTTCAACGTTTCCTATCCTAAATCAGGTCCCGGACTATGACGTAAAAATGGTCCATAACCTTTCTTTCATGTTTATATATGTATGTTATCAGACTATGATCTATGATGCTCTCACACTCACATCTATATGGTCCCAGAGCAAACCTAAAACTGGTTCATCACTCAGGCTTCACATCCATATCCATATGGTCCTGAATCGAGACCTAAAATTGGGTCATCACCATGCATTCACGCTCATATCTATATGGTCCTAGACTATGACCTAAAACTATACCAACACACCCCTTTTTTGTAAGTGTTTCTATCATAAAATCCCCCCTAATGATTAAGGAATATCACACACCCATATCCAACAATAACCTTTGGCCCTAAAAGGGTCACATTATCCCTAGATACCCCTTTTCATTGTGAGTATTTCTCTCAGAGAAGAGGAATCACACACTCCAATATCTAGTCATACTCTCTAGCCTCGAAAGGGTCACCTTTTACTTGGATATCCCTTTACCTTTTGTGTATTTCAATCATAAAATCCCCCCAAAGGGATAGGAATCTTTTACACTCATATCCAACCACATCTCTATCCCAAAAAGGGTCACCATGTACCTGGATACCATTTCTCTTGTGAGTTTTTCTCTTGTAAAAGCTTCCCTATGGAGATAGGAATCTCGCACTCCCAATCTAGCCATAGTCACTAACCTTAAGTAGGCCACCTCATCCCTAGACATCCCTTTACCTAGTGATTACTTCTCTTATAAGAGATCCTGAGAGGAGAGAGAAATCTCACACACTCATGCTTAGTCGCAATCTCTAGTATCGAGCAGGACACCTTGTCCCTAGATGTCCCTTTCACCTTGTTAGTATTTCTCCAATAAAATTTCCCCTGAGGAGAGTGGAATCTCACACATACATATCCAGCCACACCATTTGGACCTAAAAGGGTCACCTTATTCTAGGATATCCCATTAGCTTGTGAGTATTTCTCTCATAAAATCTCCCCAAAGGAGAGAGGAATATCCCAAACCCATATCTAGCCACAATCCCTAGCCCCAATAGGGTCACCGATATCACTAGATAGCCATTTCCTTAAGAGTGTTTCTCTGGTAAAATCTCCTTTGAAGAGAGAGAAACTTCACACATCGATCCACAAATACAATCTCTTGTCGCATGTGGGTTAGCTTGTCCTTAGGTACCAACCTAACTCAACCTCTTTATAACTAACAACCCAAATTTGCTAGCTTTATCACAATCCATTGGATGTATCTCGTGACAAGACACTACTACAGAAACGGCCTTTGGCGTCGGTCGTTTAACCCCATTTGGCGTCGGTTTCTGACCGACGCCTATGTGGGCGCCGCTAAAGGTCGAACACTTCGGCGTCGGTTTTTTAATCGACACCTATTTATTCTATAGGCGTCGGTTGTTCAGTAAATAACCGCCGCCAAAAGTGTTCGCGCCACAGAAAATGGCGTCATCTAGGGCACTTTGTGCGTCGGTTATTTACTAAAAAACCGACGCCTATATACAATATAGCGTCAGTGTTTTAGTAGATAACCGACGCATAAAGTGCCCTAGATGATGCCATTTTCTGTGGCACGAACACTTTTGGCATCGGTTATATACTAAAACACCGACGCCTATACTTCAAGACGACACGGCCATGCTTCCCTGCACGGCCGTGTTTAGTACTATAGGCGTCGGTTTTATATGAATTACTGACGCCTTTTCCACCACGGCCGTGCTATCCTGCACGGTCGGGTTGTTTGTACTATTAGGCGTCGGTTTTTATCAAATAACCGACGCTGTATGTCTTTGCCGACGGTTTTCTATAAATAACCGACACCTATTTATATTTTTTTTTCATATCAGTTTGTAGGCCTGCTGTGGCTGGTCAGCAGGAAGAGAACCTGCAGTTCAGTTTTCTGAAATGTAGGTTTACGACATCCATTGATATCAGCCTACAAACAGGCCGCAAACCTGCAAAAGTCACAAGGAAAATTCTACACAAGTACATACATTCAGACATCAATTCAATTCTCACATTCACACATATAGAAACATTCAAATACATGTATTAACATTCAGAAATATTCATTTACAAAGTATCATTCATTATCGCTATCAACATCCCAATTATATCTTACAGTTGCCACTGCTTGTATGGCTTTTACCCATTCTTCTCTTACTTCATTTAATGCTTCCATCGTATATGGAGCATGTATATTTTTTAAGCGTTTACCTATAGTGTGGTCAGTTTTAAACACCTGCAAAGAGAATGATGTATATATATAAGTAATAATATAAAAATAAGATAAGATTGATATATTTCATACTAACTAATGAGACTATATATAATACCTCATGTATGGTATCGATGTCCAATGCGGCATATTTGATAATCATCTGCATAAATCGCATCACATAGTATGCGCATGCCCAGCCATTGTCTTGTGTAGCACACTATAAATTGAAACATACAAAATAATACAACTAAGCACAATTCACATCAATAATATATATATTCGAGTCGGGAACTTACTTGTACGTTCTGCCAATTTATTGGCTGGTTCTTTTTCCTTGGGACCGTTCCTCCAGCCTTTTTGAATGCATCTAAACCCCTACATGTTAATATAACACAATAAATTGCATAAGTAAATAGTAATGTAATAAAAGATGTTAACGGATATAAAAATGAAATATTTCTCACCAGAATAATGGCATTCTCATTACGTGTCCAATTTTAGTGTTCAATGTACTCCCCGCAGGATCTAGATAATAAACAGTGAATGTCCCGGGGACAATAACTAGTAACTCCCAATGTCTACCGCTAGAAGTAAGAAGTTAACAATTAATAACTCAAAATGCAAAATAAAAATGGAATTTTCTTAAGTCCAAATTATAAATAAAGTAAACTTACTTGACATTGAATGGAGCTATTATTATCGTTTTCTTTTGCTGACCAAAAATTGTAAAAGCATCTATACAGTATTGTTGAACATTATCAGGGTCTTTAGCTACCAAACTAATCAATGATGGAATCAAAAATCCCACATGATCAAATGCAAATTGTTTGCAATGATCTTTGACTAAGTAGCTGCAAAACATATAGGCGTATGCATTAATATATAAGAAACCATATCACCGGATCTTACACAAGGTATATGGATGTATAAATAAGATCTCACCTTATCCATGTCTCTATCATTGATGTATTCAGCCAATCATACATAAACAGCTCAATAATATCTTGTATAAATAAAGAGCTATCGTATGATCGACCTGCATAATCTGCATCTAAAGAAACTATTATAGGGCAATGTATATTATGTGCCCGTAGCCAACATGCCATTCCCCTACAAGCAGGACCTAACGGTATGTTAGGTCAGTTGGAACCCAAGTTGGTAATGCGGGAAGTGGAGGTGGAGGCCTAGGTGCTCCTGGTGTCTTCTTTTTAACCTGTATATATAATTTCAGATCAGTTGACATCATATATACACATTAACAGTCTATATACATGTGTTGTCATTCTTATATATAATAAATGTCTATAAAGTATAGGCAACATGGTTAATCCTAATCAATAGAGCATTATTAAATAATAAATCAAGAAATCAATATACATCCTAAAGTGCCACAAATCATATAATAACATTAAACGCTACTCAAGTCCTAATCTAGAGTTTAGGTTTCCTTATTATCCTGTTATCATTAGGGTTATTCTTGAACCCCCAATTCCTAAGTTCATTGATTTAATGACATAAAAAGATCTAGTTCATATTATGTTTAGCCATGATTATAAAACTATCATGTTATGATATTAGGACCACTTAAAGCAGATTAGGCACATTAAGCAAGCAGAGTAGGGAGCCAATTTCGCGCAAGCAGATTAGGCAAGCAGATTAGGTCGGCACATAAAGAACCAATTTTGCGCCTGGGTAGGTCGGTAGGTACCTGGGCAAGCAGAGTAGGGCGAGGTCGAGCTGGTTGAGTACGTGGGCAGTGGCCGGCGAGCTCCAGAACCAGCGGCAGCGACTCCGACGAGAAGGGAGCGTCAGCGGCGGCAGGAAGGCAGGCGGCCAGGAGGCGGCAGGCAGGCAGCGGCCAGGCGGCGGTAGGCAAGCAGCGGCCAGGCGGAGGAGAAGGAGAAGGGGGTGCGGCGGCGGAGGAGAAGGAGAAGGGGGCACCGGAGAAGGGGGCGCCGAAGTAGCAGTGGCGGCACGGCGGCACTGTCGTGGAGAAGAAGGAGCAGAGAGTCGGGCGACAGCAGAGAAGAAATCACTCGCAATGAAACAGAAGAAAAGGGAAGAGTCGGGCGATCGAGGGTTATGAAGTTCCCAAATAGCGTCGGTTGTTTACAACAACCGACATCCAATTGGACGATATTTTCATGAAAATGTTTGGCGGGAACCACCTTCAGCGTCGGTTATACAAGGATAACCGACGCGAAAGTGACATTTTCTGCGCAAATTTTCATCGCACATAGGCATCGGTTTTCTAGGTATATAACCGACGCTGACAATGACACTATTTTTTTTATCAAAATATGGATTTCGCGGGCGACTTTAAGCGTCAGTTTTTTATAAACAACCGACGCTTAATACAAAGCGGTACCCGCCTCTGGCTGGTCTTCGAATATAGACGTCAGTTTGCTTAAACAACCGACGCCTTATATGTTAGGCGTCGGTTTTTCTTAATAACCGACGCCCAGAAAAGTGACACTGAATGCTATTTCTGTAGTAGTGAGATGAGAAAATTCCTTCCCTGTCACTCAATCTACGGGAACATCCTTCTCCTCGTATAATTGTATCTAAAAATCTACATTGATACATGAACAATCCCTTTCCTCCCAAAGTGTGAACTTTCATATCATGACATGATCTTTGTTCCCTTCTCCAATCAACGGGTAAGATACATTTATCTATCACATTTTTTTGCCCCCTCTTCTATGCAAGGGCAAGTTTCTGTTGAAACATACCACATATCTTGGGGATAAAAACAAAAAAACATGAACGTCATATGTTGAATACTCTTTTCTAATGCAAGGGGTAATTTTTTTACAATTATGTTTCTAACTTTTTCTACTCCTTTCTACATGATGGGAAATTTCCCTATTGGTTTCTCGATCCTAACAACCAATCATTCTACCTTCAACATAGAGGAGGATGTCATAAAAGTATCATGAAGCATAACACTTCATAACAATTTCGGCGAGAGTTTCTTGAGATGGCAAGCACCACTGGACAATCCAACTTTAGTAAAGTGAGGAAGACACTGGTTGAGGACTTCAATGATGAACTGAAGACTTGGGTCAGAAAAAGTTCCATCCATCAGTCATGATGAGATGATGAACCACAGGTTACAAAGGCACCTGAATTTAGAGGCAAGTAGATAGTCATAGATAACAGGGCTGAGTTAAATCCACAAGCACAAGTTTTCCTCTTTACCAGACATGAAAAACTATCATCACCACAAAACATGTGGCATGAACAACTACACCATCTTAGACAACTCATGATAAGGGTATACCAGCACGTTAATGTTACATTTGAGCATCTACTACAATAGACATATATTATAGACATAGTCACTCCATAGAACAACTAAGTGAATTTTCAGATAGAAGAATCTAGTAAACAATCAAAAGTCATTGCTTGTCAAGGCATAAGGTTAAATTATACAAAAAGTCAAAATAATTCAATTCCAACATAGAAGAAGATACCATATGCAGACAATCCCACAGTGTATTCTCAACTTCCATCTTGAAATTATCCTCTAGTTTCAAGACCTTACGGGTACCCACCTCATCCAGGATTAGTCATAAAAATGACAGTCACAGTCCACTCAGATATCCGACACGTTATTGATTGAAGTGTGACAAAATTCCTACAAAAATTGGGATATCTAGAGGTCAACATAGTAGAAATCAACACCTTCATAGGTAACCACTAGAATATCACAAATCCTGATTGCCAAAGCATAATGAATGGAGATACATTTCTAAAAGTGACTATTGCTCCCAATATTGTCAAAGTGGATGTAAGACCCCTAACCTAGCTTTTTGGTTGATCTTACTTGCTTGACATAATAAGATGCTTAAAACCTTAATATAATCATGTGAAATGATTTAATTACATGTGACATGCCTATGCTTTTAGTTTGGTCCAGTTTGGATGTTGTTTGACTTAGATATGCCTTTATGTGCTTGTAGTGGACCTAATTGCAATTTAACTATGTTTAGGGTATATCTTACAATTTTTCACATGCTTGTTGTACCTCACATGTTTTGGCATCATGTTGGAGAGATTGGTTCCTTAGGGTGCTTTGTTGTATCTTGACTTAATGAGGTGGCATCATGTGTTGAAGTTTTTGGGTTTACTCGAATACCCTAGTTTGATGTTAACCTTGAGTGTTGACCGATGATTTCCCCTTGGTTTTAGCGACCACCTTGATGTTCCATTGACTAGGTTCTCTCCAGACAAAAGATATTTGGTGTGTGCCTTGTGTTCTCTATAGTTGATGGGCTTTTTGGACTTTGTTTGGTCAGTGGGAGCACTTTGATCGATGTTCTTTTCCATGCTTATAAGTGGTCTCTTAACTTGGAACATGATGGTCATAGTGGTGACTATATTCTATGGCCGAAGAGTCTTTCATTGGTTCTCTTTAGTAGTTTGGTTTGGGCCTTTGAGGTCGCTGAAGATGACCATCATTTAAAATCAATGAAGGGGTTAACCCTGGCCTCTTTGATCGCCAAAGTGGATTATTCTATGCGGTAGTAGATACTGGTATGACGTAGTTTTAGTTGGTCATTGATGTGCATTATCTTATGCGACCATTGGTGATTTCTGATCCATACAGTTGTCTTATGTGGTTGACCTTATGATGTTGATTGTTGACCTAATGTGCAACTGGGATTGTTGGAGATAAGGATTATAGGGTTTGCATCTGTTGTTGAACTGAAACCCTAATATGGATTACCATGTTGAACCCTAACCCTTATTGCAAGTAAATATAATGTTTCATAACTTACTCGAGAAACTAGCTTATTGATAGAGTACTTTCTCTCTCCTAGACTAATGAACCCTAATTTGTTATCTCATGAGCGTCATAGTTCTTAAATGTAGGATTGATTGTTGTAACACTTATTTAACACATGTATAGTGACAACTGTGAGGCTGGATGACGCATGGAGAGATAATGATGTTCATGTAGGGAACTATGTGAACGGTCTTATGACCTTGTACATGGTTGATTACTCTAGTTGAGGTGATATCCTCTAGTAATGTGATAATGGATTGATATTCTATGGTGATGTGATGATAAGTGTGGTCTCAGGGTGTCATAGTTTGGTTGGTATTAGAGCTCTAGGTTCACTGAGTCTACAGTGACATAGTACTAGGGTATGAGTCTATTCTTACATCCTCCAACATATTTGATTATAGCTAATGCTTATATAAATATGTCTGGAGAGCACGAAGAACATGATGACAATACTGTTGTGATACCAGGAGTGGTGCGAGGAGGCGGGACAGAGTAGATGGAGTGCCTGAAGTGCCTTAGTTTGACCCAACAACTATGGCAAATCCCTCTCTTCAATCCATGTTTGGACAGTTGATGGCCACGATTTTGCATATGGCGGATAGAGTGCCCATGTCTCAAGCAAGGGTTGTCATTCCCAATGCAGAATCCCATGGTTTTGGGAAGATCCTAGAGAGGTTGTGGCATGTAGGGGTGATCAAGTAGGCGGGTATGGAGGACATGGTAGGCATAGATATGTGGCATGTATATGTGAAATAGATCATTTGTATAACAGGTGTGGCCTTAGTCACTATACATATGTGTATACCTGACATGGTATATGATATGGGATACAAGTTATGGACCTTGTTCTAATAGATTTTTCTATATGTCTTGGTTATATGTGAAAATTATTTTATTTTACATGTTCATTTGGGTAATGTGGTTGTTTAGTTGTTGATCTTGCACTTTGTTTTGAGTAATATTGATCATGTGGCATCAGGGTGTCACATAGGAGATACCAATGCAGAAATCAAAGGAAGCTTCACACCCATTGGAACCACTTGTAGTAGAATTCTTCCATTCATAAAGCACCTGGTTAAGTTTCCAACCATAAGAAAGCCTCCCAACCCCCCTACCAAAGATCTACAACTCCAATGTTTCGTGTGATTTCCATCAAAACAAGGGACACACAATAGACACATGTATATCCCCCACATTCAAGACTTAATCAATGCATGTTTGATCCAAGTAGATGCCCTAACAGATATAGTCACTCCATATCACTTTCCCAATGACCCATATACAGCCATGGAATTGATTGAATCCCTACTCGAGCTAGAGAACAACAAGAACACACCATCCAATACAATTGCAAAGTTGATTGAGTATCCACTTGAGCCATACCTCTGCGAAAGAGCACCAAGACACACAGTTGTCACGAGCCTTAAACCATTCAGGGATGGGGAAGGATCTATCTAAATTTTCTTCTCTCTAAAATCATCCAAACGAAAAAAGCAAGAATGAAAAATGAAAAAAAACTCAAAATAAAAAGCAACAATTTCAAAATGAAAAAAAATCAAAATTAAAATGAAAATAAATAAATATTCAAAATGAAGAAACTCAAAATCAGAATCATGAAAAAAACCAAAATTTTCTAAATGAAAAAAAAAACTAAGTAAAATTAAAAAAATTCATCAAATTAAAAAAAATCCACTAAATCTACTTAAGTGCTCAGAAGCATCTGCACGTGCACCCTGAAGTAGAAGGGTCAAATTAGAACCATAGGCCTAGGATGCAATGAGCATGATCATTATCTTGAGTCTTGATGGTTCACAAACCTTATATCACCCAAAAAAAATCAATCAATTAAATCATCTAAAGATAAAGTTGCAAGATGACACTGCATGTCAAAATCAATAAATGTCCTCTTGTAGGAGTTCTCAAACTGACCACCCTAGAGGTTTATTGGAACAAATCCATAACGCATGGAAATCCTAAAAATAAATTTAGAGGTCACTCCCTGCATGAACTATAATGTTTAAATATGATAACAATCATGTTCACAAGGCCCGATAAAGATAGGTGGAGTAGAGGAGAGTGAGATTTGGATCCCTTGCACCATAGTCTATATCTCACCATTTTCCATGATGATTTAGTGCAGAGATCAAAAATAGGAAACCTTCTCTAAGAATCTCCCATTAATCCTCAATTCAAGTTCCCATCCTAAGGCTCGAAGCATCAATGTCAACACCATAAAATAATAACTAAATATACATAAATTGTGAAGCCCAAATGGCACTTGGACTTAAACATATGATTGTGGTGAATTGCTTATAAAGCATGACATCCAAGACCAGTGGAGCATAAATAATCTATTTTGGGTATCAAAAAATACCATCCTAACTTTCTGAGCATGAATACCCATAGACTTAAATACAAAATGATTAAACCAATCAAAAATTAAGTCTAAAGGACACTCGTCAATGTGGATGCATGCTTATGACATGCTGCATACACCAAGGAGTTTTGAGAATAGAGCTTATAGGAATGTCTCTAATACCCAAGTCCTAAACACAACTGGGTAGGGAGTTCCTCCTTTAATACTCACTACATGGCATGACTAGTGTTGTACAAACATGAAATCAAGAGCCAATGGAGCATCAAATCCACTCTAAGAAAATCTTCCCCTAGTGGTACATATGGCTATGACAATCTTGTGGGATGAACCAACCACTTAAAATAAGATTTTGGATAAGATTAAATAAGCTTGGGATCTCAAATCACCATAAAATATAGTAAAAAATTGAAACTAAGGTGAACACGGTAGTTTCCATTCATTGTCAAATAAACTACAATGACTACATGACCGCCTCTTGTATCTCATGATAAGCATCCTGACTAACATGTGTTACTATAACTCGCCAAAGGGGTCTCAAACCATAAAACCTGAATGTTAACTCAACAACAATAGAAAACCTTCCAACATTCATATCCTATCATCTACCATGGTAAACAACATAAGACTCGACAAACCATGACATGCCAACTCAAAAATTGAATAAAAAATCAACTTCAATAATCTTTTTGTCAACTAACATAATCACAATAATTTCTAGAGATGTAATCATAACCTCGGTAACAAAACAATGGAGCAAAATGATACTACCTTAATCCATATCATGATAATCCCTTTCCTCGTCAAAGAAAAATGAAAATGTGAAATTTCAAATGATATTGGACCACTTTGTTCAAAATCACAAATCATTTCTACATGAAAACGTCTCCTTCAATGATCATGACATATCTTCACCAGTAGAGTATGTTAAAGAACCGTTGGTAGATGGCAGTAGACAGTAAAGATTGTATGAAATGTTTAGTATAGAAATAAACACTAACTCAAATCTAGCTCCAACTATATTTTCATAAATCCTCAGAGAAAAAGTCTGACAAGACAAAATATCTTCTAGATACTGAATCAACAAAGGATATTTGGTCCAAATACCATTAAGGATAGCCTATCTATTATGAGTTGATGTCACCTAAGAACACTCATTGCAAATCCAACATGATACAGCCTCTACTTGTGATAGTCATGGAGAAGCTTCAAGTCTCTACCTTCTAATCAAGATCACTTTAAATTTCAACAATCTAGTTGATACTTGACAAAAGTGAAGCACCAGTTCCATCACCAAAGCATACTGAATGATATGATGGACCCAGATTCTAAACTGATACCATCATCATCTCTTATACAATGACATTCCTTACTTTTAGAATAATTTAAGATGAGGAATGCAAAGGTCCATACAACCTACATCATAAATCACAAACAAACCCTAACCTTGAATAATCTACCATGTGATTGGTGGAAGCACACCTTCTCGAGATTTTCTTTGATTTAAAAGTCCTATATTTTTCTAAGAATCCTCAACCACTACTTCTGCAGGTGGTCACTTCCAATCCTTTTATGGTCCTAGATCATGACCTAAAATAGAGCCAAACCCCCAATGATATTTTTAAATCCTTTTATGGTCTTGGATCATGAACTAAAATTGAATCAAACTCACAATGATATTTCAAATTCTTATATGGTCCTAGGTAATGACTTGAAACTAAATCAAACCCACATCACATTTCCAAACCATTATTTGGTTTCTGTACTAGAACCTAAAGAAGAACCAATATGGTTCTTTATCGTGCAATCACTTTTGGATCCTAGACCAAGATCTTAAACTACACTGTAATGCCTATCATAAATAGGTTCCTTTTCTACTAACCACCAAGCCATATGCTTAGTTAGGCACCTATACATAATTCCCGCTATTGGTTGAAACCTTGCATGTCAAAGTCCTATCCATAATTGACACTTCATCTCTCAAAAACCTATGTGCAGGTAGGAATTTACACAATCTAATCCCTACACCATTTAAGCATTCCTAAATAAATCTCTTTATTGTCTCAAAGACCTAACTATCATCTGGTTCCTCAATCCCAAATTTTGGTCCATATTACTGAAACTCAAAATCTCCTAATCAGAGTTGACTATGATTCATACATGCTAAAGGCATATCCTAAAAAGGACCTTTCCTTCTAATCATAAAGCTTTATGTTCAGGTAGGCATTCGGGACTTGAGCCCTATACTCAGATAGGCATCAATGTTAAATATGTATTCTAAATTAGCATCCATCAGTTGACCCTAACTAAATGATGAGTCCTATCTCAGATAGACATTCATCATGAAATAACTCATATCTTATATAGTCATCCAAATTCAAGCCCTACATTGAATAAGTGTCTCCTTGAACTCAAACCCTACATATAGGTAGGCACACCCATCAAATCCATACATAAGAGAGTTCCCTCCTAGGAACATCCCTATAAATAGATAGGCACCTCAATCAAAATTTTACATACAATAGGCAAATCCCACTCTTATCATGTTGAACCATCTAATATTCAAGAGATGCTCTAGGGAGGAGACAATTATCTGATACTATCACTGGTTCTAAAGGCCACCATAAGTTTGGAAACAGGTATGATTCCCAACTTGTGAGCACTTTTGTAAAGCAATGAAAGCTTTGAGGAACCAATGATTGATCGATACAATCATTTGTCATGAAGGCCACCTTAAATATAGAAATTTTTCTGGAGCCCAATCTTACCAATATTATAGATACAAAAAGATGATCTAGGGACAAGACAATTGAATTGATACTGTTGCTAGCCATGAAATCTACCTTGAATATATAAACTTTTCTATACCCAATGTATCCACCTTGAGCACTCTTGTAGATCAAGAAAAGCTGACAATATGCTTTTGAAGATTGTAAAAAGCAACTTGAAACACTTTGAATGACGTGTAATACTCTATTGAACCCTACATTTTCTTTCAAATGATCATTTACTTCCATTACCATATCTATTGATTATTTTTTAAGACTTCAATGACATACTTATATCTTCATATTTAATCAGACACAATATCACTTCAGGAACAAACTATTTCTAATAGGGATGTAGTTCAAAGGAAGGATGATCAAATCAAGTTATAACTAGTGATTCAGGGGAAAATCACTCATTGATACTCTAGGGGACGGATGATAGACTACCAGAGGAACAGTTCGTGGAGGTTCCCTTAAAACTAGATAATATCCTTATGCTAAACCTTAACTGTTTTAGAAAAAACTTTATCCTACATGAATTATAAATGTTCTGAGGAACATATGATTAACCTGCTATTGTCGTTGGTCATAAAGGCCATCTTAATCCAAAGATTTTTTCTTGTTCCCAATATCATTCACCTTGAGCACATTGATATAACACAACAAAGACAATGCTTTCAAAAGTCCTAATAGGAAACCTAGAACTCTTCAAATGGCAAGATGATGCTCTAAGAATTAGACAACTAACATATTCAATCAATGGACATGAAGGTTACCTTAAATGTGGAAGTTTATCTAAAGCCCAAACTTATATATCTTGAGCACTTTTGAAACAACTACAAATTCTCTAAATCTAGAAATGTACCTAACATCCAATCTATGGTCCTACATCATGACCTAAAATTTAAGTAATCATGCCTTCATTTCTAAATACTTTTATTGTCTTAGATCATGACCGAAGATACAACCAATCTCATGCTAATTCATAGAGATCTTTTTGGTCCCTTGAACCAATCATGGGCTCACATATCTAAATCTTTGATATTAATATCATGATCTAAAATTGAATTAATCGTGTCCTTAACATATATCAAGACTTTCAATACCGACATCTAGTAGGATCTTTCAGATGATCACAAATTCTATCACATCCATATTTGATGATCTTTTTTAACTGCAATGTAGTTCAAAAGAAGTTTGATCAAATAAAGTGATAACTAAAGAGTCATGGATAATTTCTCATCGATAATCTAGGTGAAAAATGATGCTCTAGTGGAGCAACACATCATGAAGACTACCTTAACGATGGAAGATCACCTACTGTGCGATTTCAAAATTTTAAACACTTTTCGTATGAACTTGTCCTAGAAGATTGCACACACTATATAGAGTAGGAAATTGACCGACATAGTCACTAGCCATAAAGGTCACCTTAACTAGGAACTTGTTTGATGCCCCAATCTTCAATCTTAAGCAATTAAAGCCATATTTTTAGATATGCAAACTCACTCGATTTTATCTCTTTGGGTCTTGGTGCTAACCCTAATTTTGTGCACATCTTCCTCTAAGAAAACATAATTAAAAAATAATAAAAATTAATATGTGTAGAAAGAGAAGAGAGATGATGACTAATTTTCTAGATCTTCATATTCAATAATCTTCCATGATTGTCAATGATTACAAACACTTGATCTTAATAACTTTGACAAACTTCTAATCACATATACTTTTTTCACATCCACTATTTCTCACCAAGTCATGAATTAGTGGGATATTTAGACATGAACTTGTTTAAGAACTAAATAAATGATGAGAGTCACTTTTACAACTAAAAAATCTCTTAAGCTCATAATAACTCTAGGGGAATGAATGGTTGGTTAGATATAGGAAACTACCTAAGTCAAAGTTTGCACTTACTCTTGAGTAATAATTTATTCTCAATCTTTTCCTCATTAATTGATCTAAAGAAGGAAACCATTCCACTTATGCTTTCCATCCTCCATAAGGTTTGTTATAACATCTTTCACGAGTCCAAACTTTCTTGCCTTTCATAATTAAAAATAGATGTCAAATATAGCTCAAGCCTATGCTTTTCACTCTTAACTTGAACTTTGCCTTGAGAGGGGCAAATAGTTGAGACGCCATTTTTTCTGACTCAGTAGAAATTCAAGTTTAAATTTTAATTCTATAGCTAATGATAGAGCTCGTTCAATTTTTCCACATTTTTTCTTTTTCTATAATTTCACATCTCTATCTTTTTCCATATTTTATAACACTTTCCTCATTCTCCTTCCTATTTAAACCACCGATTTTCACCCACTTTTACCCAATTCATGGATCTCTACAAAGAAAATGTATAACCATGATTTAAGTGCAATTTGTTCATCAATTCCACTTTTATAAGAATTTTCCATAAATTTACTAGTTGAATTATCCAGAATTAAATATTCCCCTTGTTTCCCACATGTAGTTCAACTTCCTTTATCCACACAAAAATACATAGATTCTATATATAAATGAAGGATAATCCGGAACTAATGCCTTTCCTTCTCCTTCATTTTTTTTGTATTTTATTAAAATGATGCCATATCCACAATTTTCTTTAGAGAATTCCTGAAATATACATAAAATCTGAATATTGACTTTATCTGACGTGAACCACTCAATGAACCAAAGCAATCTGCCAGTGCCACCTGGCGAATGGCCTTGATCCGCGGACCCCATAATGTTGCACATCAGTGAGTCTTCCACCTATTCTAGAATCTTCTAATAGGAAAAATCTAGACCTTGAAATACACCAATAAATAGACCACCAAACCCTTTGCATTCCAGTCCCCATTCATCTATCCTAACAATTAAAAGAATGACTATATCCCTCTTTCATTTTTCTACATGTGATTAGGGGATCCTTCCTTTGACAACAACTTTTCTATAAAATGCCAGCAGGCTTCTTCATAACTATTATTTCTTTCTCTATTGTATCCATATCAATAATTATTCCTTTCTCTGATCATTTATATCCATGATTGTTCATATTCTCATACCGCTTTAAGTATCTAAGATCTTGTTCTACTCTATCTCACTCATTTTTGCCTCTTCCTACGCATTGGTCCTAACCACCAATGGTGGATGTGGGAGGTAATGAGGTGATTGGGAGTATGATATACCTAAAAACTAGGACCTTTAGGACTATGGTGGGAAAGCCATGGCTATTCCTATTACTAAAGTTCCATCAACATAAAAACTACTTTTTTTATCATTATTCACCTTTTTCTAGCAATAACCTAGACCACCACCTTTTTATGTGAGATGGGGTTGCTAATAGCTTCCCCACTCTCAATAGGATGGCCAAGTCTGATCGATGAATTATGCATACCTTTTGTATCCACGATTGGGTGGGGTCAAAATTGGGTTTTTTGTGTTTTCCCACTGATTTAAACACTAATCTCCATTTTTCCTTATTATATGAATAAAAATGGGTGGTGAATCTAAGGTTTATTGATTTCTCATTTTCTTTAGATTCTTTGTCATTTTCTAGGATCCATGGGATTTCCAGGGACATGTAAAATACCTGAAGTGGTTATTTTGTAACTTGACAACACACATTTTGATCAATCTCTAGAACTTATAAAGTCCATTAAAAATAACACACAGTCACTTCGGCATCCAAGTATCTTCTTAGAATCTATTCTCATTTAGAATAACACAAGATTCAAAGGTCATTGACTTCAAGATGAATTTCTTTCAACATAGTTAATAAAGATCTGAAACTTTTGTGGCTCCACCTATTGTTAGTATTTATAGTACACAATCTTAGCATGACGCTCAACCTCGTAAACTTAGTACAACCTAAATATAACAATTTTTCACAGCAACATGTACAACTTTTGTAGATAACGAGTGTGAATCAGCAAGATTGTTTCCAAAATTTTCTAGCATAGCATCATATCAACGTTGCTACCCATTTATTATTCTACACAATCACTCGTATAGACACTTCCTGATCTCTATGTAGGATTCTCTAGTTGATAGTACCATTTAATATAGGTCCTTTAAATCCCATTTCATATGACATGACTTTTTATTTCCTCAATGGTGTCAACTTTCAAATGGGTGTCTCTAATGTTTCATGGTTAATCTGATTAATCCCATCAAGAACTCATCTAAACACTAAAGTGTAGAAATTCAGAATGAACTTCCAATTTGAATTCATTCACTAATCATAGGCAAACTTAACATAACTGAACATTAAATCTTGGTGTTATACATAGATTTTAGGTTAAAATATATTTAAATTGAGACCAGAGTCATTAATATTTGATGAATGTGTACCACTTATATCATTATTGAATAATAAATCTCACTATTATATGTATGTGTTCAATTTATAAGAATATTTTAATAGAATTCTACTTAGTTCTCAAAGTACATTGATGTGCATGGAAAAATACCCACATACATATAAACTCCAATAACTAATGTGAAAACAACTATTGAAATTTTCTTTAAAAAAAACATTAAACACTAATATTCCAAGTGAGATTAAGTGTTTAAAAATAGTCCCATATCAAAGTTTGCCAAAAGTTTACTACCAATGAATACATATTATTAATGTGAACTCTAACTATTGTTTCTATTTATAAATTTTATTTCTTAATGCATGTTTAGTTTTTTATGACTGTACCATTTAACCCAAATAAATTTATTTTAGACTTGGATAGTTGATATTAACCAAAATAGTAAATGCATGTGTTAATTATACATGTATCATTTATAATTAGATAGCCAAGACATATGTTATCCAAAACAAAACCAAACAAATATGCTTTCTCTAGATTCTTTACCAAAATAATAAAGAAAAAAAAATTCAAGAATCAAGTATGATAATTGAACTCATGCATTTTTAGTACATAAAAAGTAGGATATTATTATTCATGGAAGTACAAAGAACACTATAAAATATAATTAGTAGTTGTGCCTCCCTTACTAACCCTAGTCATCACTTATGATTTCCAAGAAGATGTTAGCATGATGAGATGATAGGTTCTCCCAATATTTTGTGCCTTTGACATCTTTTCCTCGACACTCCCAACATGCTCACTTTGGTGGCGTTCTTTCTTTTACAAGTTTCCGATGGGAAACAACTTTGTTGAAATATATGCTTGACTAAAATATATGATGGAGAAGTGATCTTGGACTTTGTGGAGGCAAGGGTGTAGAGAGGGAAGATTAATTGGAGGTTGTGTTGGTTGGCAAACTGGAGATAAAAAAAGTATAATTTCAACGTATATAATGAACAAAAAATATGGACTAGGTTATCCAATGACTACTTGTCATTTGGTTGATTAAAAATAATCTTTTTGTGATCTTGGTTACCCACTGGAAGGATAGGGACATGGTTCTTGTAGGTTCATCATGGTTACATGAATTCAATGTCCTCTTAATGAAGGAAATTTATCTAAGTAACAACCATTGAAGATTAGGCTGACAACCTACCTATTTTGTATGTGAGTTTGTGGTCTAACAATGCCTAACGAAATGCAGGGATGGGTAAGGAAGTTGTGGGGATAGTTTGGTAGGAGGTAGAGGTAGATGAAGAAAATTTAGTTGGGACGCATACTATAGAGTTTGAGTGGTTGTGGATATATCACAACCATAATGAAGTGGCAATTAATCAGAGAGAAGTCAGGCAAAGTCATGTAGGTGGATTTGAAATATGAATAACTCCCAAACTTGTGCTAAATCTATGTACGTTTTGGGCACATTGAAAGGGTCTATCGGCTTGATAACAATGAATATATACCAAAGGAAAGAAATCAGGGTGCATGGATCAAGTCTTCACCCGTGAAGCACAATATATGATCAATTTAGGAGGAGGGGGGGATTGGGGTTAAGGAAGAAGATGATCACTTTAGAATCCATATTGGATTTGTTAGGGAAAGTTGGACTCATTTGATGTACTACATGAGTTGAAGAATCGATGAGAGGGTATGGATGAGGACATTCCATAAGCAATGAAGAGTAGGGAGACATCATTGGTAGTTCAAAAAGGGATTGACAAGAGGGAAATGAGATGAGGGCACCACACCCTCAAACTATTAAAATCTCATAGGTTCTTTTTACCAGAAAGAATAAAAGGAAACATTATAATGAAGTATTTGATAAGGGGTATCTAGGTAACTGAGTCAAAGACATACATATCAAAGAAACATGCTAAGAGGTTTGCACTTCTGAGTATACTAGAGATGTTGGTATTCACTATTATCCCATTAGGTCTTGGCAGTGAGAATGGGATCCATTAAATCAAGGTAGGTCTAGGAAGGCCTAATGGGAATGAGTATAAAAGCAACAAGTGTGACATCACAGTAGGAAGATTTGGTTAGGATAGGGAATAGTACGAGGCTGTTTCTAGATGGTAGGAAATTATTGGTGGATCTATCATCAAAGGAATAGGAAGGTTGTAGGATCACATTAGTTGTTGGACCTTCTTTTAGTCTTGACTTGAGATTTAGCTCAAGCAAGAAACAATGAGGGAAAGTTCAAAGAGGGAGAGGTAGGATGTGGGGCCATGGTGTGATGGGTACAACAATGTTGGATGGATGAGTATTGATGCGTGAAAAAGGAGGTAGTGGTGGGGGATTTGGAAGAGAGATAAAGTGAAAGGAATTAAGTCAGGTGGAGGAGGTTGAAACTATCGAGGCACATGGTTAGGAGAAGAAAGGGAAAATGGGAGTCATTGTATTGCTATACTTTTAGGTAGAGGAGAGATGCCAATACCTCATCCACAAACAACATTAAAGATCATGTCAAGAAACGTTTAGGGATTGAGGTAACCAAACACAGTAAGAACCTCAGGTCTCAAGGTTGTTTTCTTGATAGAGACATTAGTGGAGGCTAGGGAGATCGAGAGAACTAAAAAGAAGTGTGGTTTCCTGAATGGGACGGTGGTGAGTTGCAAGGGTCATTCTAGTGAGATGGCACCATGCAGGAAGGATCTTAATTTGAGTAATCACTTGTATTCACAACATCAATTTGATTCCAATATCAGGGATGATAGAGGTGTTGGCATGTGGCACGCTATAGGAACTTATGGTTGGCAGATCATAGGGAAAATGTTAAAACATGAGTGATATGCAAATACTTAATCAAGGTATTGTTCTAGTTTATATCTTGTTTGATTAAAGTAAAGGAATTTTTTCTAATAGGGAGAAGGAAGGAGGGACCCCTAGATTGGAAAGAACAATGACAACTTCAAGGAAATTGTTGATGATTGCCATATACCAAAAAAGAAGATGACACAATTTCATGGAAAGAGTAAAGTGTGTGGATCAGAGAAACACTGGACAACTTCTTTGCCAATGAGGATTGGCTTCTAATGCAAGGTAAACCAGTGGTAGATCACTCTTTGTTCTATAATTCAGATCATGTTGCAACTATTATGATTGCTGGTGTGGATCGAGATAATCAGTAGGAAGTGAAAAATTCTCAATTTCATACGTGGTGGATAGGTGACTAAGGATTCTAATAGATTACTCAATATGCTAGAACATAGTCTATGAAAGAAGATGCTACAATGAAAATAGGAAGATTCATAGATAGATAGGTTGGGTGGGTAGAAGATACATTTGGGAATTTAAATAACAAAATGGAGTCAGGTAATCTTCTCATAATGATGCAAGGGTGTCCTCCTTCTAACAACATGCTACAAGAATGTTCATTGAGTTATCCATCATTTAAAAAATAAGGAAGAATGTTGATGGGTTCTCAGGGGCTAGGGCCAATTAGGTGATACATGATGACGAGAATACTAGATATTTCCATCACAAAGAAGACCAAAGGATAAGAAAAAATAATAGTAAGGGCTCCATGAATCCAATTGCGATTGGCAGGTAGATAAAAGGGTAATGAAGAGTGTCTTTATTTACTATTTTGACTCTCTTTTTCAATCAATGAATTACATTTCAGAGGAAGAAGAAGACTGGGGATTGGAAAACGTTCTTACCGACAAGGATGTGGTAGAGATGGAGGATGTTTCAAGTAAAGAAGAAATTCTTCTGTGTCAATCACAAATGCATCCAACAAAAGCATCCTACCTGTAAAGAAGTGAAATCAATCCACCTCTCTACTAATAACAATGGTAAACAAAATCCAATTTGGATAGCAGTGGAAGATAAAATTTTGACTATATTCAATTTAAATAAAGTGTACATAACAATTTCCCTAATATGGGTGTACATGCTTTATAAAAAATGAGGATCTAAGTAGAGGGATACTAGACTACTCCACTTTTGTCTCCAAGCAACACATACATCAGCCAAGTCCATGCCAAAGCTACGATCTTCATGCCATATCCAACACCTTGCTCCACATCTGGGCGGTTGGGAAGGCACCCAGCAAAAAGGGAAGGAAAAATAAAAGTATGTGTTGCAAGATTATTCTAAGATGGCAAGATAAGAAAAGCATGTAAAAGAAGGATAGGGTTCATCATAAGATGAAGATAATCAAGAGAATGAGTCCATATATATAAAATAATATTTCAATAGATGCTTGCCAAAAACAAAGTAAAACAACAACATTGCATGTAAGATTAATATTGACTATCTTAACTATGTAGGGTTGAGGCACCTACCGGACCTTCAACCAAAGGGTGAGGGGAGAATAAAACATTCCCAATCACCTACTCATATTTCATGTGTAGGGGAGAGTAACACGTTCCCCAGGGGAGAAATAACACATTCCCCAACTATGTGTGGTTGTACATACAAGTACCACTACACTAGTTAATTAGTCTAATAAAATCAACATGCTAGAAACTATGCCAAGTAATAGAATTATCCAAAAAGAACATGGCAAAGGGGTACCAAGACCCAAGAAAAATATTCCAAAATGATTACGAGGCAAGTATAGTAATAGATTCAAGAGAATAGAATATAAGGTGCAAATAAGCCTCGTTATTGAAAGCATAGGTTAAGGAACAAATAATTCCCAACTGAAGTGTATTATGCACATACCTTAGCCTCAAGAGTTCTAGAAACCACTTTCCAACCCTTCACATGAAATCATAACCCACTTTCCCTAATATCATCATTAGATCTATGAATTAGAATTAAATATACTCATTAAAGGTTGAAAACCCTAATATTACTAAATTTTTGTGCAAACCATCACATTAGACTCTGAAAACATCACCATCATCTTAGTTAGGGTTTTGTGATCAAAATAACATATAATATTGTGGATTTTGAAGATATGGACTTTTAGGGTTATTGTTGGTGATTTTTAGTTAATTAAATCATTCTAAAAATACGTTTTCACAAACATCAAAATCAAAACTAAATTTTTTTTTTAATGTATAGATCTCGTCTTCCGGATTTCAAAACATTATTTATTTTTTATTTTTGACATCGGGAATAATTTATAGGAATTATTTTATTTTGACCAACCAAAACCTGCCATGTAGGCAAAGCATGAGGGAAAGAGAGGGCAGAGGGTGGGCCCGTGTCTCCATGACAGGGACCCACAGCTGCTGTTGCGTGGGCTGTAGTCAGCATTGGTCAAAGGTGGGCAACAGGGACAAAGGACGAATATGCCCCTCGCGCGAAAAACTAACAAAGCAAACAACCAGGGGTGATTTGGTAAAATGACAGGGAGTCGTCTTCCTCCCCGTGCCAAAGCAACAAGTCACGAGTAGCTTACTTGGGCTTGGTTTGGGCAAAATCACAATACAACATGGAACTTCACGTTTAGGTATTTGAAAGAAAGAAGAAGAAGAACTAAATTCAACCGTACCTCTATTTTAGTCGTTGGCCGATGGAAATAGAAGAACAAGGTGTCGCAAAGTCTGGGTCTATGACGGCTAGATGAGGGTCAGGTTGTCCACGAAACTTGAAATCAAAGGCACATGTGAGATGCTAAGGTGATGGCGGTCCTAGGGGCATAGATATATATAGGTAAGGGACCCCATGTTAGGGTTTAACTAGATAGAGGTAGGGAGAGACGGTGCAAACTTTGGGTGTTTCTCGAATCTCCATCAAAACTCGAAAACTTTGGGATAATTCAGTGCAGATTTGCGCAAGGAACTTGTAGAGCAAAGAATTATTGAATTTCGTTGAGTAAATCTCGAGAAAAGTGGATTCGAAATTTTAGAAACAAAGGACCTATTACCCAAAATGATTCGAGGAGGAAGAAGATCTGCGGATACTTAGATCGCGATCCAACGGTCATCGATCAGCGCTATACATCAGTTTATTCCTATTCAAAATCAATTAAAGGACATATACATTTAAATGTTTTTCTCTCTCCTCGTTTGGAGGCCCAAACGTTGTCCAAAAATTACCAAAATTTATAGTCTGACTTATTTTGAAGCGTAGAATTCAAATATGGAGTTATTTATAAGTTTTGAGGAAGTTTGCTAGGTTAAATAATTAATTTGTCATTTTCTCTTTCCTCCTTCAAAAGAGGTGATAACATTATCTAACATATGTGTAACTTCACCCATAAGTCTCCCTATGGGAATAGAACATGATTTTGTAATTAATTTGACAAGGTGAGATTATTTATTTATTTATTAAATAAATAGAAGATTCTACACACTTTCTCTCTCCTATTTTATTTATTATTCAAACATTATCCAAATTAGTTGCAAATTTTCCCAAAGGCTTATTTTTATGTCTAGATTACGAATTTGAAGTTCTTTTTCGATTTTGAGAGCATTAAATATTTTATCTCACTTTATTGGCCTATTTCCTATTTTCTTTTATTAATGATTTTAATATATGTATTTATCTTCCCAGTTAGATGATACTTGGCCCTTAAGTTACTTTTTAAGTCAAGAAAATGAAATTGATATATTTATTATCCAAATTATCTTCTTGGGTTTCTATTTAGGATTTTTGGAAAAATATATTCCTCATTATCTTTTTTTATCCAAAATATTCCATATTATCCCCAATTATTACATTTATCATCTCCTTTGTTTATATTTGGGTTTTTCTTTCTTTTTCATATACTAAAAAAGCACTAGAAAGTTCTAGCATGAATTTATTTATTCTTTTTATCACTTAAGTGGATATTTTGCATATTTGACCCATTACTAAGCTTCCACTGAGGTATTTATGCATAAACCCAAATATTGGAATAAAAGGTGAACAAATGTTCATTAAACCATCATATTGTCCACAAATTAAATAGAAAGAACAAAGAGGATAGAAATGGAAAAAAAAGATGGAAAGAGGGCCAAAAAGGCAAAAAGTCCAAAATTTGGTATGTTACAACACTCCACCCCTTAAAGAGGATTTTGTCCCCGAAATCACTAGCAATTAGGGAAGGGTGAGTGTGAAACCTCACATCACAAAACTTTAGGTTGTTCCTCCAACCATAAAACTTCCACCATATCTTATACTTCAACTACACCTAAGGGTTCAGAAACTTCACATACATTAACTAATCATAGGTCGGGCTCTCATGGATCACCTAGGTCCATTATTAAGATATTCTTTTTAAGAGATTTAACTTTATTTACAATTTTGAGTTATTAACATTATATTCATTATGATAACACATTGTAATAAGTATTTTAATTATGTCATGTCACATTCACTTAGTTTCCAAAAAGAATTATATTTCATTATTATGCACAATTAGAGGTTACTCAATTATCTCAACATTCATTGTTATATTTGATCATTGTCCTTAATAATTCGGATTTATACTTCCTTATCCTCATATTATCACTTTATTAATTATAACAAATTATTTTACATGAATATAAGACATTCTATCCAATTTTTCGTTAAGCATACAATTATTTCAATTAATGTCACATTAGTTACTTATATTCATATTAATATTGTCACAATGTCACATTATCTTTATTGCTCACATTAATGTCATCATTAATCATTATTCATATTTATTCGTTTATATTATTGATTTTGCACATTTATGTGAATTCCAATCATCTCATATTCATATAGAATCCATTATATGTATTTTAATGATCAAGGTGGAACATATGTCATATTAATGACTTGATTCACATTAAGTGACTAGTAACATGTATATTAGTTAACAAGGTAACATGCATTCATATTCATGACTTAATTAATATGTGATTAGATGATCATATATATCATTTATGTGTATCAAAGTATGTTAACTGATTATGGCACTTAACATCATCAATGTATCATGAAAGGCATTAAAGATGTATAGATTAGGGTTAGATATTACAACTTAGGGTTTAGGTCAACATGACCATTATATTGCACTTATTCATTTCTTGGCATGCATTAAGTTATGAATTATAACCTTACTCGTCATATCATTAGGGTTTTTTGGTTCATGAAATTAGTAACATCTTTCTTATTGACAATTAGCATTGATATTCATATTATGTGCATTGGATGTACATTAGGGTTCAAGCATATGATTTATTCCTTGCATGATAATTATGTGTTCATTAATATGTAAACAAGCATGTTAGGGTTACAACTATTAACTTGTTTGGTCAAAACTAAGGATCTGAGCATACTAACCTCCTATCTATGGAGTTAGGGTTTCTAAAGATAGATCAAGATGTTATAGGGTTCCATCCCCCTAAATAGGATTTCATCCTCGAAATCTAACCACTCAAACATCATCAACCTAACCATACTCCACCCCTTAAAGGGTTCAACCTACTACATTAGGGTTAAAGGATAAGTCTAACTAAACCATTATCAAGATCCATCATGCTTCCTCTGCGCACTCTGATATCTTCTCGAAACACCCAAACTATAAAGTCTAGGTTCTAGGGATAAACTTATCCAATCATGAGATTCTAAGGAACATAAAGAAACTAATTTGGTATCCATCCTCAAACAAATCTCAAGGTTATCACAACTGAAAGACTAGGTCGACCTATTAAGGTTCTCAGAGATATACAACATAGAAGCTAAGGTCACTATTGCTTAAAAGCTAACTATTTTGGACAATTCATATTAGCTCAGGCCAGACCAGTATCATATGGGAATGGGAGTCCTCGTAAACCAATCTAGTGACACAGAGGAAAATATTGTCAGCCCCCAAAACCCTGATCCTTTCTAGACACCTTTGCTTCAACTTCATACCCTAATAGTTGCCTAGAGGCAAACTTAAAGAACATCAAGTTATGCATATTTTAATTATGAGCATATTAAATTTTTATTAATCAAAACTCTAAGGTGAAACTATAGGGTTCTAAGCAACCTATCATCAGCATAGATCAAATCTAGGTTAACAATGTCACCTAAAGGAACTATGTAAGTCATGGATTCCAACTAGGGAGACAAACTGAAATAGTCAAAGATTCGACTACCATTGGCTCTGATACCATGATGTAAAGAAGTGAAATCAATCCACCTCTATATTAATAACATGGTAAACAAAATCCAATTTGGATAGTAGCGGAAGATAAAATTTTGACTATATTCAATTTAAATAAAGTGTACATAAAAATTTCCCCAATATTGTTATACATGCTTGATACAAAAAGAGGATCTAAGTAGAGGGAAACTAGACTACTCCACTTTTATCTCCAAGAAACACATCCATCAGCCAAGTCCATGCCAAAGCTACGATCTTCATGCCATATCCAACACCTTGCTCCACATCTGGGGGGTTGGGAAGGCACCCAACAAAAAGGGAAGGAAAAATAAAAGTATGTGCTACAAGATTATTCTAAGATGGAAAGATAAGAAAAGCATGTAAAAGCAGGATAGGGTTCATCATAAGATGAAGATAATCAATAGAATGAGACCATATATATAAAAGAATACTTCAATAGATGCTTTCCATAAATAAAGTAAAACAACAACATTGCACGTATGATTAATATTGACTATCTTAACTATGTAGGGTTGAGGCACCTACCAAACCTTCAACCAAAGGGTGAGGGGAGAATAACACATTCCCGGTCACCTACACATATTTCATGTGCAGGGGAGAGTAACACGTTCCCCAGGGGAGAAATAACACATTCCCCAACTATGGGTGGTTGTACATACAAGTACCACTACACTAGTTAATTAGTCTAATAAAATCAACATGCTAGAAACAATGGCAAGCAATAGCATCATCCAAAAACAACATGGCAAAGGGGTACCAAGACCCAAGAACAATATTCCAAAATGCTTATGAGGCAATTATAGCAATAGATTCAAGAGAATAGAATATAAGGTGCAAATAAGCCTCATTATGGAAAGAATAGGTTAAGGAATAAATAATTCTCAACTGAAGTGTATTATGCACATACCTTAGCCTCAAGAGTTCTATAAACCACTTTCCAACCCTTCACATGAAATCAGAACCCACTTTCCCTAATATCATCATTAGATCTATGAATTAGAATTAAATATACTCATTAAAGGTTGAAAACCCTAATATTACTAACTTTTTGCACAAACTATCGAATTAGACTCCGAAAACATCACCATCATTTTAGTTAAGGTTTTGTGATCAAAATAACATATAATATTGTATATTTTGAAGATATGGACTTTTAGGGTTATTTTTGGTGATTTTTAGTTAATTATATCATTCTAAAAATACGTTTTTGCAAACATCAAAATAAAAACTCAAAAACATTTTTAATGTATAGATCTCGTCTTCCTGATTTCAAAACACTATATATTTTCTATTTTTGACATCAGGGATAATTTATAGGAATTATTTTATTTTGACCAACCAAAACCTGCCACGTAGGCAAAGCATGAGAGAAAGAGAGGGCAGAGGGTGGGTCCGCGTCTCTGTAACTGGGACCCACAACTGTTGTTGTGTGGTCCGCAGTCAGCGCTGGTCAAAGGCGGGCAACAGGGGAAAAGGACGAAGATGCCCCTCGCGCGAAAAACTAACAAAGCAAACAACTAGGGGCGATTTGGTAAAATGACAGGGAGTCGTCTTCCTCCCCGTGCCAAAGCGACAAGCCGTGAGCAGCTTACTTGGGCTTGGTTTGGGCAAAATTGCAATACAACACAGAACTTCACATTTAGGTATTCAAAAGAAAGAAGAAGAAGAACTGAATTCAACCGTACCTCTAATTTCGTCATTGGCCAATGGAAACAGAAGAACAAGGTGCCACAAAGTCTGGGCCTACGACGGCTAGATGAGGGTCAGGTTGTCCACAAAACTTGAAATCGAAGGCACATGTGAGATGCTAAGGTGATGGCGGTCCTAGGGGCATAGATATATATAGGCAAGGGACCCCGAGTTAGGGTTTAATTAGATGGAGGTAGGGAGAGACGACGCAAGCTTTGGGCGTTTCTCGAATCTCTGTTAAAACTCAAAAACTTTGGGATAATTCGGTGCAGATTTGCGCAAGGAACTTGTAGAGCAAAGAATTATTGAATTTTGTTGAGTAAATCTCGAGAAAAGTGGATTCCAAAATTTTGGAAACAAAGGACCTGTTGCCCAAAACAATCTGAGGAGGAAGAAGATCCACGGATCATTAGATTGCGATCCAACGGTCTTCGATCAACATGATATAACAATTTATTCCTATTCAAACTCGAGTAAAGGACATATACATTTAAATGTTTTTCTCTCTCCTCATTTGGAGGCCCAAACGTTGTCCAAAAATTAACAAATTTTATATTTTGACTTATTTTGATGCGTAGAATTCAAATATGTTATTTTTGCCTTTTGAGGAAGTTTGATAGGTTAAATAATTAATTTTTCATTTTCTCTTTCCTCCTTTAAAAGAGGTGATAACATTATCTAAAATTTGTATAACTTCACCCATAAGTCTCCATATGGGAATAGAACACGGTTTTGTAATTAATTTGACAAGGTGAGATTATTTATTTATTTATTAAATAAATAGAAGATTCTACACACTTTCTCTCTCCTATTTTATTTATTATTCAAACATTATCCAAATTAGTTGCAAATTTGCCCAAAGGCTTGTTTTTATGTCTAGATTACAAATTTGAAGTTATTTTTCTATTTTTAGATAATTAAGTATTTTATCTCACTTTATTGGCCTATTTCCTATTTTCTTTTATTAATGATTTTAATATTTGTATTTATCTTCCCAGTTAGATGATACTTGGCCCTTAAGTTACTTTTTAAGTCAAGAAAACGAAATTGATATATTTATTATCCAAATTAACTTCTTGGGTTTCTATTTAGGATTTTTGGAACAATATATTCCTCATTACCTTCTTTTATCCAAAATATTCCATATTATCCCCAATTATTGCATTTATCATCTCCTTTATTTATATTTCGGGATTTTCTTTCTTTTTCATATTCTAAAAAAGCACTAGAAAGTTCTAGGACGAATTTATTAATTATTTTTATCACTTAAGTGGATATTTTGCATATTTGACCCATTACTAAGCTTCCACTGAGGTATTTGTGCATAAACCCAAATATTGGAATAAAAGGTGAACAAATGTATCGTTAAACTATCATATTGTCCATAAATTAAATAGAAAGGACAAAGAGGATAGAAATGAAAGGAAAAGATGAAAAGAGGGCCAAAAAGGCAAAAAGTCCAAAATTTGGTATGTTACACTACCCATACAAATGAATGCAATTTTCTATCGAAAATTGTCCCTTTTATTAAAAATGTGGTATCCTTTCCTCAAAATTGGTGGAACGGGTGCCAGAAGTATGAGGAGGATAACGATACTCCCATCATTCTTACATAGAGATACCATGATCCCATGAATATCACAAGTTTTGGTCATTTACCTTTGTTTAATGTGCTATTCAAAATCATTTATGAAGTGGTGGTGAAAACATTAAAACCTTTATTGGAAAGGATGATTTTAAAAAAGTCAAGGTGTGTTTTGTCCAGAAATATTGATAATTGATAATTCCCTAGTGGTGTATGTTATCTTTCATGCCATGAATCTCAAAAAGAAAGATGAGGGGACTATGGTAGAGAAACTAGATATGATCAAAACCTAAGATTGTATTAAATGGAAATTTCTAGATGGTTATGGAGAGGATGGGGTTTGGGGAAGCATTGGGGAAATGATCTATGAATGTCTGTCCAATGTATATCATTCGGTCCTTCAAAATAGAATGGGAAAGATATTAAGTAGGACAAGTTGAGGTCTTCACCTAGGTGATCCTATCTCTTCCTTTTTGGCAAACTCCCATATGGAGTTGATTCCCAAAGTCCAAGTCCCTCAAATTTGTACTAAACTTTGCACAATTTTGTTGAATAATGGATGATTCAAGATCATCTCCAAGGTCCTGATTGAATGCAAAAAAAACCCCTACTTATTGATTGGATCTCTCCAACTCAGTCTTCCTTCATTCCTGGGAGGCTTATTAGTTATAACGTCCTACTTGTTCTTTAGTGCAAGCACTTCAAGACCTATTGTTTGTGCCAACAGTAGAAGTTGGGCACACCCTAGAAGTCTGACATGGGAAAATATCTAGGAGTACCCATTCTTCATCACCGGTTTAATAAGGATACACACACAAGTTTTTTTTTGTCTACACAAAACCACATGAACAACTGGCATATGAGACATCTATCTCTAGTAGGAAGAATCACATTGGCAAAAACAACTCTTCAAGTGATCCCTACCCACATGATGCAATATGTGCATCTGTCACCCTCATTGTGTGATGATATAAATAGACATGCCAGGAAATCCATTCGACCTGCGAACTGGGAACACAAGAAGTTGTCCCTAGGATCATGGAAGAAGGTTACCACTAACAAAGATGTTGGAGGCCTCGGCATCAAGGATGCACGTGATCAGAACCAAGCACTTATGCTTAAAAACATTTGGTCCTTCCTCAACTATCCTTGTAAGCTTTAAGTGAAGGTCATGAAGCAGAAATATGCCCACAATGGGATCATCACCAAGAAGCCTGGCTCCTCTACATAAAGTTTTATTAAGAAACACATTCCCATCATGCAAAACCTAAGTTACAAAGTGGATAATGATGGTTCTTCCACCTCAATTTGGACAAATTGTTGGATTATTAGAAAGTTAATTATAGACCTTCAAATGGACTTTTTGATACCTGCTGAGCTTGAGACATTAAAAGTTAGCTCTATGAAACTTGATAATGGATATTGGGACTGGGGATTCATTCACCAATACCTTCCTCAATCCACATGGACTTGCATTCAAGCTATGGCAGTATCATTCAACAAAGGAGGCCCTGATCTCTGCGGTTGGCCACTTGAACAATGTGGGAATTTAACATCTAGGTCCTCCTATCAGTGGTTACATGAGAACAAAGAACTTCAAACTATAGGTAATTGGAAAGACATCTGGGCCACACCCCTTCCGACCAAAATGCAAGTGTTCTCTTGGCTCCATTAACTCAAAGATCTACTCACGAATGTGGAGAAGCAACACCACCGCATGGATATCAGTGAAACTTACCCACTATGCAATAATGATTGGGAGACCATAGTGCATGATCTAAGAGATTGTAGCTATAGTAAGGCCATTTGGATTTCCCTAAAGATAAATAGTGACCTCTTCTCTCTCACAGAAGATGAGTGTATCTCAATTGTAACTAAAGTACCCAAAGACTTCAAAGCATCACCCCCATTCTCCAGAATGCTTGCCGGTGTATATGGCAGTATAGGAACGAGAAATCCCACGACGGCACCTTGAAACCTATAGCAACTAAGGCTGACTTCATCAAAAATCAAGCCTTGACCATCCAAACAAATTCTATCTTGACTTGTAAGGCTAGCTCTAAATTTACCATACATCAACATGAGACTAATCTATTTCATTGATACATATACTATGTTATGGTGGATGCATCCTTTACAAAATAGTCTACCAACAATGAAAATAGGTATCCATGGGGTCGATCAGTTAGGAACATGTTGTTTTGGGGGCATACTACAATTGCGAAGGTCTTGTGCTCTTTAAGATGAGATTTAAGCTATCATTGATGCACTAGAGGTCAATATCTCAAAGAAATGGTGGAATCTCCTAATCCTTTCTCAATCCGGACAAGCTATCACTGTGGCGGCATCAATCGGTGACTCCCTACAAAAGTAAAGGCCTTATGCTACTAAGATCAAAAACCTTCTGAGTAAAAGCGAAGGAGCTCGCAGCTAGCACCTCGCTAGAGACAAAAATAGTGTGGCTGATTCTATAGCAAAACATGCTCATTCTTGTTCTACAAGTCTTTCATTCTCAGTTAGTAGTCTGAACTTGCTCACTATGAGCACTAATGTAAACATCAAGTCCCTGTTTTCCTTCAATAAAGAGTAAGCTCAATAAATGATCTCTTTGGTTGCAAAAAAAGAGGGAATCTCATTAGTAGGATACCAGTGGGCCAAAGAGGGCCTTGCATTATTGACCTATATTCTTTTTGATGATAGGTTATTATTTTCTAAAGAAAATCTACAAGAATACTCCATGCTAGTTGATATAACTGATAAATATAAGAGGGATCTGATTAGATAATTAACATATCAAAGTTAGCAATCTCGTTTAGCATCAATGTACTCGAGAAAAGAAGGGATAAATACAAGGTAGGTCACAAATGAGAGTAGTGGAATGACATGTGAAGTATATGGATTTACTAATAAGAATAAGAAGGTAAAAGAAGGTGTTCTTCTTACATGTCAAAGAAAGGATCTATAGAAAACATCAAGGCTGGAAGTGAAAGCTGCTATCTAGATTAGGAAAGGAGGTGATGATTAAAGCAGTGGCTTGGTGATTTCCACATACATCATGAGCATCCTTGTGATATCAGAGGGTTTCATTGAAATAAATCATAATATTCTCATAATATTCAGTTAGGGGATAAAGAGAGATGCAAGAAAGAATCAATGGAAGGCACGTAAGAAGCTATACTTTTCAAAATAGCTGGGAGGTTTGTGATTTTGTTATCTTTGGGAGTTCAACTATGCATTGGTGTAAAAACAATGTTGGACACCACTAACACATATGGATTCTCTAACCGTGAGAGTGTTAAAAGACAAATATCTTGGAAGGGTGAGTTTTTCTAAAGCCATATAAGGTTTTTCACCAAGTTAGTCATGAAGAAGTCTTTATAGAGACAAGCCTCTACTTCTAGACGGTCTGACATCGAGAGTCGGGGATGGCAAAACTATTTTCTTCTGGGAAGATTCATGGATACCAGGGATGAATGTGAAGATACTAGAGGAAGACAAGATAGGATTCAAGGGTCTGCAACTGGACATCAAAGTTGAATAAATTTTTGTTGTGGAGTGCTTCTATAGGATGTCTTTCTACCAAGGGACATTTATGTGAGCACCACATCCTAGAGGATAGTCCATGTCGACTTTGCGGATAGGTCGATGAGACTATACTATATGCGGTGATTACATACAGTCTACAAGCGCTATGTGGATCAATCAGGCTTTAAACACACTATCTAAGATTCCATTGGGGATTATGTATGTCGCACTAGATTGGACTTTGTATAAGCTAGAGGAGGAGTACCTAGACAAATAGGCACTTTGATGCTTGTCAAGTGAAGCTAGACAATGATAGAGTTTTCAACCCAGATAATAATGGAATGAAGGGCTATTTAAGGGGTTTTTCTTTGACCATTGGCAGATTACTGATGCAATGGTGGTCAAGTACATGCAACATTGCCAACCTCAACAATCTATTTAAGCTCACAATGGGAGTGACCCCACCAAGGAGTTCTTAGAGCAAACACAATGTTGCATGGACCCCTAGGCAGGCAGCGAATCGAGATTTTGTGTTGAGAGATGAAATTGAAGAGATCCAATGTACAAACATGATGTCATTGCAGATGGTGTCAGACACTACTTGTTCGGAGGGAGAGGCAGCCCAGTGATGTCTGGAGGAGGATCTTTCTTGTAAAACTAGAAGACTTATATTGGAGTCTGAGTGTATGGAGGTCATCGTTGTCATCAATCACAAGGGGAGCAACATGCACTTTCTACATGGTATTGATTGAGTGTCCAAGTACATGCTCAAACCTTTTTGAGAATATCATTTTGTTCATATAATGAGGCATGACAACATAATGTCCTAGTAAGTTGTGCATTAGGACTGCTGTGATAAAGTGAATTTTACTCATACTATTTTCCAATTTCCAATTTTGACCTCCTTAAGTTCACTCATGGTCCCAATTTATTTTTTGTAGCTACATAATTAATTTTGAGACTCAAATACAAAATTTGGTGACCAGTGTGACTTGTTTACACTTTATGACATATTATTTAGGTTTAATAATCACCTTACTCCAAGAAATAAATTCATCATCTTATCATCAAACGTTTTCTACATATTTTATAAATTTTGGTGAAGCAATGGTCCAAATTTCACTCAAATTGGACACTCCTACTAATTTCTATGATTTTTTGAAGTTACCAAGGGTCTGAGACTCCGTTTTTGCTCATTTTTGACATGTTTCGAAAATTAAAAGGATCGGGATGGTATTCCTTCCAATCCAGGTGCGAACATCCCCTTTTCCACCTCAAATCCCTGTGTTTAGAGAGCAATCGAGAAGAATCTCTCTCGGCCGCCGCCATGGGCGCAGAGCCCTCTCTAACCCTAAACCTAGTCCCATTGGATTTAAAAAACCAGACCTACACCCTCCGTGAGCCCCTACGACTCCAGCCGACACCTCGCCTCTCCCTCCCTATCCCTCTCCCTCTCCTGTGTTCCCCTATTTTTCTTTGGTCAGTGCACCGCCGCAGAGCAAGCCTACTCGCGGGCAGGTTCCTTTGTTTGGGACAACAACCCACAACCCTCGGATATGAGTCTACGCTTGACCCAGACCTGGATTGAGAGTTCTCACACCTCCCTTGCTCCTTTCATCCTTGTACACGTGACCAGGAGTGCACTACCTCCCAGCCGCAAGATCTCGATCTGGTCAACCCTGACCAAAGAATCTAATGGCCATCACTTTTTCTCGACCTTCCTTTTTCTGGTAATTCTCACCCTCTCTGCCCTTATTAGTAGTAAATAGTAAGATCTTGTTTAAATCACAAAAAATGCATCCTAGCCCCAAATAATTCGAGTAAATAGTCAATCTTGATCATAAAAATCAAATGGATGCATTAAAAATACATGTATAGTCTAATTCCTTGTGAATCTCATCGTTATCCATATTTTTGATCTCTTTCTCATAATGGTTTAATTAATGACTCTAAATTTAGTTCAATCTTTGAGAAACCCTTATTCCTGATTCTAATGATCATTTTGAGACACCCAATCGATTTTGATAGAATAAGGGTTAGATCTAACCTTCTTAACTCATTAATCTAGAATATGAATCTTATAAATTGAAATAAGGATTACTCTTTATGTGATGATGATTATCCTTAATCTGGAAAACCCCTTAATTATATGTCTGACCATGAATCTCCGTAATCTAGTTTTGAGTCCAATGATACTATTTCAATTGAAAATAATCTAGAGATTTGAATGATGATGATAATAATTAGGGTTGGCATGTGTTCTTAAATATGCCTAGGTAGGTCTTCCATTCATGAAACCTGCTTGATACTTGAATAAATGTTACACATTTGGAAATATTGTTGATGACCTGACCCTAAGGTAGAGATAGGAAAATGTAACCCTAATCTCGAATAGTGAAGCCTGATTATTTAAAACTATGATCTTGACACTTGATCCAATATTTTGATCTAGGACCTGACTCAAGGGGTTCATATACTCTTTCTTGGGATCTATACTCCAAATACTCATTTAGAAAGCTACACTATTATATAACTCCTCCTTGATTGTAATGAAGATACTTTTAGGTATCTCTTGACCATATGCTTGGCTACTTACTTGGATGAGCTATTGTTCCCTATGATTAGTCTTCCGTTTTTCCTGTATTATATTTTGAAAAACATGAAAACATAAATTGCTATACCCATTATGACTGCCCGTACATTGATGATGATAATGATGTACACAAAGTTGTTAATGTTGATATGGAATATAAGCAAACCACCCCTCATTTGGAGGGAGGGATTTTGTACATTGACCTCCTATCTCCTATGGTGAGAAGGAGCTTGGTGACCTCCCCATCGCGTTGGGATAATAGAGTCACACAAAACTAATATAAGCATGATTCTCAATTACAACATAATGGGAAATTCGTTATAAAATTATTGTTGAACAACATTCTGGTTTTTGGAAGATCGTTGATATACTTTTGAAATATAAGTCCTACGAAGTATACTAATTTTCCTATAAACTATTTTACTTGTTTTTATATAGCGCATCGTGCAATTGCATTGATATTGTGTCTTGATTTTCTTGATTTTAGGTAATGCTAGGAACTAGATATTTACACTTATCAACTCATTTATCCATTGAAATAAAGGCTGCTACATCAAATATGGACTCTACATGGGAGAAAACTGTAAAAGGGATGTAGTTGTTGGATAGTTTCTTATCTTTTTCTCTTTCCATGTAACCTACAGGCCTTATGTATTAAACCCTTTGGTTCATTTTAATAAATAAGAATGTTGTTCCATTTTTTATTATTATTTGTGTGTGATTTTTGGGCCACTCAGGGACAGGCACTCTAATCTCTTTAACACTGCCCATTTGGACAGTGGGATTGGGATTAGGGTAAGAATGAATCCATGATAGTTGGTATCAGAGCCATAACACACTTCATATGCATTAGTGAAATGATGTTCTTAATCGCTGAACCAAGGAAGCCCTAAAATTCACTACGGTGAGAACTGAGGTGTCCAGAAAGAGCACAAAGGGGGTTCTGGCATAATTCCTCCTATCCATCTTCATGGTGGCTGAGGTTCCTCCTGCTCCACCTGGCCTTAGTTGATCTAGAAACGGATGGAAGGACTTCCTATAACCTTAGAGAGTCTACTAGCATCTTATCTCTTCTTTAAAGGATTCCCAAGCCACCGATTAGAAGGAAGTATGATTACTTCTCATCTTCTCATTTGCTTTAAGGTGTCATGACTGATCTATGTACTCTCTCTATTTTGGGTAGTTTAAGGACAGGGACAACTAAAATCTAAAAATAAATTGAGAAAACTTGTTGCAATATTTCCATGATCTATCATATTCTTGCTTTGAAAGTTATAAATAACAAAACTTACATCAGTTGAACACTTACAGATGACCCCAAAAACTAGGAACAATAGGGATGGTGAAGGAACCTCTAGTACTAAGGACAAGGGGAAGAAGCCTCGTATGAATGATGATGAAGATGTCGGTTCAGCAGATAAGACAACCGATATGGGGGAGTGGGTGATGAAACAAAAGGCCATTATGGATGCACTCCATGATCTAGTAGTTCGTACAACATCCCTTGTCCCAACCCATAACCCAAAACCCATCACTATCTAGGATTTTTTGAAACTCATCCTAGAATCCTTCTATGGGGAAGACAAAGATGATGTCCTAGACAATGTTGGTGCCTGGTTAGTATCCATGGAGAACACCTTTAGGGTTATGAGGTTCCCTGAACAAGACAAGGTTAGTTTTTCCACATACCAGTTGAAGGGGGCAACCAAGTTGTGGTGGGAGAATTATATCCGGTCACAACAGGTCATCCATGTCAATTGGGTAGCCTTCAAACCCATTTTCACCAACCATTTCCAACCCACATCTGAGAGAAAGGAGAAACAAAAACAATTCCTCACCCTTACCCAAGGAACTAACACAGTGGTTGAATATAGCCGATAGGTCCGCCTTCTGGAGAGGCATGTCACCAACCTCACTGAAGAGCAAAAACTTGACCACTACATTAATGGTATCTTCCTTACCCTAAAAGCTTTTGTATCCTCATCCAAACCCACCAGTTTTCAAGATGCCTATGACCATGCCTTATCCATGGAAAGAACCCCAGGGATGGGACATGGGAAACAATTACCTACCTTTGCTTATCTAGGCCTAACTGAGGTTGTACTTGCAAAACCTAAACAGAAGGGAAAACCCCATATTGGTGGCAATAAGAACAAGAACTGACAGAAGAACTAGAGAAATCCTCCTGCCCAGAACTACAATCAAGGCCAGAACTAGAATTACAACCATCGTCCTACACAATACCAGAATCCTGGCCAAAATAGGGGTCAAGGTTGGAATGCCAATATTCCTCGTTGCCGCAACTGTGGTAACTTCCAATATTGCCAGTGCAAGTATCCGTCCCCGGTCTGCCACTACTGCAAACAGGAGGGTCACTTCAGAGACAACTGCCACCACCCTCCTCCAGCATGGGCCAGACAAGGTGAACATCGACAGGCATGTGTCTTTTTCATGAATGTAGATGAGGCAAAGGCCAATGAAAACAAACTCATGGAAGGTACCTTTTAAATTCAAAATTATTTCCAAAACATTGTATCATGATTATCTTGTATAAAATCCTTACACAATATATATGTATACATAGGTATGATGCAAATCTCCGACCATTTTGTTGTTACTCTATTTGACTCTAGGTCAACAGACACCTTCATGTCTAAGAATCTTGCCTCCATGTTGAATCTTGAAACAAGGGACTTAGGGTACATACTTGATGTAACTACCCCAAGTGGGAAGATAAAAGTCTCCTACTATATTTTCGAAAAAGTCCCTCTATCTTATGTTGGACGTAGTTTTGAGTCAGATTTCATAATCTTAGATATTGAAGACTTTGACCTTATTTTAGGGATGGATTGGCTCCATAAAAATCATGCTCTGATCGATTGTCGTGCCAAAAAAGTCATTATTTCCAAACACAACCTCCCTATTCTTGTAATTCCTAGAAGGAAAGATCGAAATCAAAATGTGATTATTTATTAGATTAAAGCCGAAAACTTGATAGCTAAAGGGTGCAAAGCATACCTAGCAACTGTAACCATAGTCAATCATGATACGAGTGCCCTAGAAAACATTGATATAGTGTGGGAGTACCCGAGTGTCTTTCCGGAGGAGCTCCCTGGGATACCACCAGATCATGATGTCGATTTTTCTATTGAATTAGCACCTGGTACCACACCCATTTCTCAGGCACCCTATCGGATGGCTCCTACTGTATTGACTGAGCTGAAAAAGGAGTTGCAAAAATTGCTATACAAGGGTTTCGATCTTCCCTAGTACATCTCCTTGGAGAGCCCCCGTTCTATTTGTCAAGAAAAAGGATGGCTCCCTTCGCATGTGTATTGACTATCGTCTGATCAATCAATCTACTGTGAAAAACAAGTATCTGCTGCCCAGAATTGATGACCTTTTCGATCAACTTCGTTCTGCCCATGTCTTTTCAAAAGTTGATCTCCGTTCTGGCTACCACTAACTTAGGGTTAAGGATGAAGATTTCCCTAAAACTTCCTTTCAAACTTGATACGAGCATTACAAATTCCTTGTCATGCCATTTGGGTTGACCAATGCCCCTGGCATGTTTATGAACTTGATGAATATTGTCTTCCAACCCTTCCTCGATAAGTTTGTAGTGGTATTTATTGATGACATATTGATATATTCAACTGATGTTGAATCACACCATTTTACCATCCCAAAGTTCTTGACATCCTCCAATATCAAAAATTCTATGCAAAGTTATCAAAATGTGAATTTTGGATTTCTAAAGTCATGTTCTTAGGCCACATAATTTATGGTGGGAAAATTTCTATTGACCCCGCCAAAGTCTAAGCTGTCCTGGAGTGGCAAGCCCCTAAGAATGTTTCTAAAATTCAAAGTTTTCTGGGTCTTTCTGGCTATTATCGACGTTTCATTCAAAACTTCAGCAAGACTTCCTTACCTCTCACAAAGTTCACCAGGAAAGGAGAACAATTTATCTGGTCGAAGGAGTGTGAGTCTAATTTTCAAGAGCTAAAGACAAAGCTGACAACTGCACCTGTCTTGAATCTTCCCTCAAGAAATGATGGGTTCGTCATCTTCACAGATGCATCAAGGATCAGTTTGGGTTGTGTCCTCATGCAAGAAAGAAAGGTAGTTGCCTATGCCTTTCGGAAATTGAAGCCAAACGAGGTCAACTACCCAACCCATGACCTTGAGCTTGTCGCCATCATATATGCTTTGAAGATATGGCGACACTACTTGTATGGTGCCACCTTCGACATCCTCACCGACCACAAGAGTCTGAAATACATCCTGACATAGAAGGATCTCAATCTTAGACAAAGGAGATGGCTCGAGTATCTTCAAGACTAAGACTTCACCATTGCCTACCACCCCAGTAAGGCAAATGTGGTGGTCGATGCACTCGACAGGAAGCAGGCTAAATGTGTTGTTGTTTTCGCCACTGAATGGAAGAACATGGAATTCATGTCACCTTGGGCCCCGAGGCATATGGGCAACGTTCTTTGGTAGGTCAGCATCAATATAAAACCAGGCCTCTAGTCCGAGATCTTGTCATCCCAAAAGAATAGCAAGAGCCTTATTGAAATGATTAAGCTATTAGAGAAGCCCCAAACTCATCTGACCGTCAGTATGAATGTGGAATCTGATACAAACAACGCATATGGGTCCCAAAAGATTCATTCATGATAGAAATGGTGTTACGAGAAGCTCACAGGTTGAAATATACTGTGCATCTTAGATCAACTAAAATGTACAAGGATCTGCAAAGTCACTTCTGGTGGAGGAATATGAAGACTGACATTAATACTTTCATCTCCAAGTGTTTGACCTGCCAACAGATCAAGGTTGAACATCAACGTCCAGGAGGTCTTCTACAACCCCTACCTATTCCCAAGTGGAAATGGGAAAACATCACCATGGATTTTGTGGTGGGTCTACCCAGGACTAGGAAAGGGAGTGACACCATTTGGGTTGTAGTTGATCGCCTAACTAAGTCAACCCATTTTATTCCGATCAAGACAACAACCAAAGTCCCATAGTTCGTAGAGTTGTACATTCGGGAGATGGTCAGGTCACATGGAATTCGTGTATCTATTATATCAGATCATGATGAGAAGTTCACTTCTCACTTGTGGTGACAAGTACAGGAAGAACTGGGAACTCAGCTGAATTTTAGTATTACATATCACCCACAAACGGACAGTCAGTTTGAGAGGACAATCCAAGTTTTAGAAGACTTGTTGAGATCATGTGTCCTCGATTGGGGTGGTTCTTGGGATCACTACCTTCCTCTCATTGAATTTTCCTACAACAATATCTACTAGTCCAGTATAGGCATGCCTCCCTATGAAGCTTTGTATGGAAGACTGTGTTGATCTCCACTTTACCGGGGTGAAGTAGGCGAAAGATGAATTCTAAAATCTGAGGAAGTACAACTCTATTCAGACAATGTTAACCTAATCAAGCAAAGGTTGAAAAGGGCACAAGATCGTCAGTAGTCTTATAATGATGCACATAGGACTAACACTCAGTTCTTAGTAGTTAATCATGTTTTCTTGAAGATTCAACTGATTCGAGCCATTGCAAAGAACAAAGGAAAACTTAGCCCTAGATATGTGGGTCCATTTGAAATTTTGGACCGTGTTGGAGAATGCACTTATAGGTTGTCTTTACCTCCATAATATATCATGATGCAATGTCTTCCATGTGCCAAATCTGAAGTGGTATGTCAAAGACCCTAGCCATGTCCTCAATCATGAACCTATTGAATTAAGGGACACCCTTCTATACCAAGAAGCTCCAATCAAGATACTTGATACTCACACCAAGAAGCTCAAAAACAAGAAGATCGAGATGGTTAAAGTGTTGTGGAAGCACCATGATAGTGATGATGCTACTTGGCAGTTGAAGTCTGACATGGAGGAAAGATTTCGTAACCTTTTCAAAGAAGTCAGAATTTTGAGGACAAAATTCCTTTTAAGGAGGACAGGATGTGATAAACTGAGTTTTACTCATACTTTTGTCCAATTTCCAATTTTGACCTCCTTATGTTCACTCATGGTTCCAATTTATTTTTCATAGTTACATAATTAATGTTGAGACTCAAATATAAAATTTGGTGACCAGTGTGACTTGTTTACACTTTATGACATTTTAATTAGGTTTAATAATCACCTTACTACAAGAAATAAATTCGTTCCTCAAACTTCATCATCTTGTCCTCAAACTTTTTTTACATATTCTGCAAACTTTTGTGAAGCAATGATCCACATTTCACTCAAATTGGACACTCCTACTAATTTCTACAATTTTCTGAAGTTACCAAGGGGGTTGAGAACCCGTTTTTGCTCATTTCTGACCTGCTTCAAAAATTAAAAGGACCGGGATGGTCTTCCCGCCAATCTGGGTGCAAACATCCCCTTCCCCCCTCAAATCCGTGTGTTTCGAGAATAATCAATAAGAATCTCTCTCAGCCACCGCCATGGGTGCAGAGCCCTCTCTAACCCTAAACCTAGCCCCATTGGCTATAAAAAACTAGGCCTACACCCTCCGCGAGCCCCTACGACTCCAGCCAACACCTCGCCTCTCCCTCCTTCTCTCTCTCTTTCATGTTCCCCTATTTTTCTTCAGTCAGTGCACTACCATGGAGCAAGCCTGCTCACGGGCGGGTTTCCTTTGTTTGGGAGGACAACCCGCAACCCTCAGATCTGAGTCTACGATTGACCCAGACCTAGATCGACGGTTCTCGCACCTCCCTTACTCCTTTCATCCTTGTGCACATGACCAGGAGCACACTGCCTCCCAGCCACAAGATCTTGATCTGGTCAACACTAACTGAGGAATCCAACAACCATCACTTTTTCTCGGCCTTCCTTTTTATTATAATTCTCCCCCTCTTTGCCCTTATTAGCAGTAAATAGTCAGATCTTGTTTAAATCACAAAAAATGCATCCTAGCCCCAAATAATTTGAGTAAATGGTCAATCATGATCAAAAAAATCCAATGGATGCATTTAAAATACTTGTATAGTCTAATTCCTTGTGAATCTCATCTTTATCCATAGTTTTGATCTCATGCTCATAATGGTTTAATTAATGACTCTAAATTGACTTCAATCTATAAAAAACCCTTGTTCCTGATTCTAATGATCATTTTGAGACACCAAATCGATTTTGATAGAATAAGGGTTAGATCTAACCTTCTTAACTCATTACTCTAGAATATGAATCATATACATTGAAATAAGTATTACTGTTGATGTGATGATGATTAACCTTAATCTGGAAAACCCCTTAATCATATGTCTGACCATGAATCTCCCTGATCTATATTTGAGTCCAATGATATTATTTCAAGTTTGAAAATGATCTAGATATTTGAATGAAGATGATAATAATTAGGGTTGGCATGTGTTCCTAAATATGCCTAGGTAGGTCATCCATTCATGAAATGTCCTTGATACTTGAATAAATGTTAGACATTTGGAAATATTGTGGATGACCTGACCCTAAGATAGAGATAGGAAAATGTAACCCTCATCTTGAATAGTGAAGCTTGATTCTTTAAAACTATGATCTTGACCCTTGATCCAATACTTTGATCTAGGACCTGACTCAAGGGGTTGATCTACTCTTTCTTGGGATCTATACTCCAAATACTCATTTAGAAAGGTACACTATTATATAACTCCTCCTTGATTGTATTGAAGATACTTTTATGTATCTCTTGACTGTATGCTTGGCTACTTACTTGGATGAGCTATTGTTCCCTATGATTAGTCTTCCATTTTTCCTATACTATATTTTGAAAAACATGAAAACATAAATTGCAATACCCATTATGATTGCCCGTATATTGATGATGATAATGATGTAGACAAAGTTGATATTGAATATAAGCAACCCCCCCCCTATTTGGAGGGTGGGATTTTGTACATTGACCTCCTATCTCCTATGGTGAGAAGGAGCTCGGTGACCTCCCCAGTCACACAAAATTAATATAAGCATTGATCAATCCATATTCATCATGATTTTCAATTACCATTTTAGGCCCAATTCGACTAAATACATTAGATGTCCCATTTTGCTTGGTTGATCAGATTATCATGTTATTAACTAGTTTTATATGGATTTCATGCAGATTATGTAGGTTATGATGAGATTCAACCATCAAATGGAACTCACCTTCACTAAAGATCCTTTCAGCCTCGGTCTCGACCAAACGGTTTTGACCAAACAATCTTGGTCCATTCAGTTTGCATCCATATGCTTTGCTCTTCTTTCTCCAAATGGTTTCACCGACACGATCCTCCTTGCTACCAGCAAATAGTCTTGAGACCGCATAGGAAGGAAATGGTCTTGAGACTGTGCAAGCCCAAACAGTCTTCAAACTATGAGAAGCAAACAGTCTCCAAACCATTTGGGCGATAAACCCCCAAAACCAATTGGACATCAAGACCGTGAAAGCGTAATCGATCTCCAAAACCAATCAGACAAGACCATGGAGATCCCAGGACTGTTTGATCATCTGAAACCATTTGATGACAAATGATCCTCAAGACTATTTGGTGATGCACAGTCTTGAGACCGTTAGACAAGAAGACTATGAGACCGTTCGGACAAACGAGACCACGAGAGGCACAAATCGTTAAGCAGTGATCGGTCTCCAAACTGATTGGAGGCCATCATTCCATGAGACCATTTGGATCGACTGAACACAAGACCAGTTGGAATAGAGATCGTGAAGACCACGTGAGGCAGTGATCAACGCAGACTTCTAGGACATCAAGATAGTTTGGATCGCTAGGATACCCAGACCGTTTGGATCACTGGAGTAGCAAATCGATAGACCGCATATTGTGTGGTGACAAAAAGTCTTCAAGACCATTTGGCCAACGTATGCTCTCAAAGATCGTTTAGACGATCGTTACTCACCAGTAAGTGAAGACCCCAGGACCGATTGGAGAAGGAACTGTGAGCACACGAGACCGTTTGGATGTAGCAAACTGATAGAAGCCAATACCATTTGAGGAAAGTTAATACAAGACCGTTTGGCCATTAAACGGTCTCCAAAACCATTTGTACGTGAGTCCTAAACTGTTAAGAAGAAGCAAATGGTTTTTCAAACTGTTCAAAGTGGACTCACACCAAAACCGTGAAGACCCCGACCAATGCCTATAAATAGGACCAGTCGGGTCCTCATTTGAGCATCGGACCCAGGACGCCGACAGGCTACCTGAATGCAGGTTCGATCCCGATCATCCACGCCATTGCCACTTCACCTGCTGCTCCTACTACGAGCACGGAGGTCAAGATGATAAAGAAGGTGGAGAAGAAGATCTACTCGGTCTTCCTTGGTGGTTCTTCCTCCTTGTCCAGATCTACTCCGACATGATGTAGAAGACCACATCATCTTCACCGAGTTGCGACTAGCTTCTGCATCATTCGCATGATGGAACCTTCCCTCTCTCTTGTTCTTCTTGTTTCTCGCATCATGAGTGAGTAGTTCCTTTTCACTGGGGTGCGGGGACTAGCCCTGCTGCCCATGCAAGCATATTCTCTTGGTAAACATTCCATGGCAATGTATATAACTTTATTTCGTTGTTAATCATTCATGTTTTTGGACTAATTACCTACTTGCTTTTATCTTGTTCTTCCCTATTTTGTGAAAATTTCTATATGTAGGGTAAAATGTTGATAAATGAGGTTTACTCCCAAACTAGAAATAGAATGGGATTCCTTGAGGTCGTAAGGATATGACCCGTGTGGGGACGAGCCATCTAGCCTACGGTTATGCTTATGTGGCCTAAACATCCCTCAGGGAGGGCCACAACTTTAGTTGGATATTTGTGTCGTCGTTGTTAATCGTTGATGTTTACTTGTAGATTAATCTCCTGTTTGCTTTTCGATTAGCATGATTGATTCCCTGACTAGAAATAGAAACATATTCCTTGAGGTTGTAAGAGTATGATCCGTGAGGGGACGAACCATCTAGCCCACGGTGACACTTATGTGTGCCTAAACATCCCTCAAGGTGGGCCACAGTTTCAGTTGGAAATCTATATCTTCATAACCGTAAGTGCATGATCGGGATGGTGACGAGACATCTGATGCCTAAGGTGATGCTTACGTTAACCTAAAAATCCCTCAGGGAGGGTTCGTAATAGTTCTATTTTGGATAGTTTTATCTTGCCTGGATGTTTGATGTTTGGATGTGTTTGCATGTGTATTGGTGGTGAAACCTAGTACCATCCCAGCGATTCCATATCATAAATCTAGATCAACTTTAATTATGCTCTTTACTTTCCTGCATTTAGTTTAATTAACCTCAATTCAACCAATCATTTTAAATATTAGCCTTACTTGAACTAGACTAGACTAGCAACAATTCTTAAAAAACATTGTCCCTTGGGATTTGATCCTTAACTATACTGCGATAAGACATGTCCTCTTGCGGGTGGTATTATTGCACAAGGTTTTGGTAAAAGCTCAGGGATTTCAACCCTCACTGAATTTGTTAGTGCGATAATAAATCGTGTCAAATTCTGGTGCCATTGTCAGGGACAACAGAATCAGTTAGTCAAATCTAGTTCTTTTGAGGCTAATCTTGGATTTTGCTTTTTTGTTTGATACAATTGATGATTTACTTGAATTCGGTTCTACTCTATCAATCTCACTTCTGAAAAATATTTCCATCCCAGGTACCAACAAAGACTAGTGCATGCATCGCTCAAATAGTCCCAGTCTCACTGCTAGCTTTGATCCTGAGATAGAAAGAACTTTTCATCGTCAGAACAGAGAGAAACAAGCAAGGATGGCTCAAGAGGAGGAAATAGCATGAAGGGTTGCTCAAGCCCTGGATGAACAAAGAGATAGGCTTATGGAAGAAGCCAGAACTGCAATTGAAATAGAGATCCGAGCAGCTCAAGTAGCAACACAAGAAGTAGAATTACAGAAGGACCTTAGAGAGTTCTCAATCCCTAAAGTTGTTGATGTTCATCACCCAGTGAAACCTCCTCCCATCAACTCTCCAAACTTTGAGATCCGGGAACATTTGATCACCTTTCTTCAAAATAGCCCATTCTATGGTAAGAAAGGAGAAGATAGTCATGAACATCTTCTGAGGTTTATTGATCTATGTGCTATGACAAAAGCAAAATGGAGTATCCGACGATTCCATCCGACTCCATCTTTTCAAGTATTCTCTTGTTGATAGAGCTATAAGTTGGTACAACTCATTGCAATGTGAACCCATCACCACTTGGGAACAACTTCAAAATGTTTTTTTGGAAACGTTCTACCCTCCGTCTCTCACCTACGAAATTAGGGGATGTATAAGTCAATTCACTCAAGTCCCTGGAGAATCCCTTGTTGAAGCATGGGAGAGATATAAAGAGCTTATACGCAAGTGTCCACACCATGGCATTCCTAAGAATCAGCTCATTGAGATTTTCTATAGGGGTGTGAATGACGACATCAAGAGGTTCTTAGAGTTCGCATCTAGAGGAAACTTCATGCGTCAAAGTTATGACAGTGCATGGAAGGTTGTCACCCTGGGAGCTAAAAATCAAGCTAATTGGGGTAGATCTGTATGAAAAGGAGTTTTCAAGGTGGCTATGGCTGAAGTCATTCCTGAGTACAAGTCTAACACTAAAACCCTCAAACTCTTAGTCGCCAAGCAAGACAATATCAAATCATCTCTCACTTCCTATGAAAGAAGACACTCACTCCCATAACAATAAGAATATATCAAGTTAGCTTCATTGTTCTGTGAGGCATGTAAGGCACTGATCATTCTACACTAGCTTGCAATATTCTCTATGATGTTGTTTTGAGCAACGTTTATGGCCAAGGAGATAATGGTCAAATGGAAAATCTTAATTCCATCAACACTATCCCTGGACAAGGATATTACAATCCAAATTAGAATAGGAACCATCATGGTTTTCAATATGGAAATCCTTCAGGAGCAGAAAAATCGCGACAAATTGGTTCAAATAATCAACAACGAGACCCACCAGGATTCCAATATAATCAACAACAACATTTCGAAAATCAAGGAAATTTTAGAAGTAACTTTCAAAATAGGACTACAATAATTATCAAAATAATTCTTAGTTCTAGAATCCAAACCAAGTCACCTATCAACAACAAGGAAAACAACACAGTCCCATCTCTCCTAATGACAAGTTGTCAGCCATTAAGAAGATGTTGTAGTCACAACAGACTATGATAACCAATAAGCTCATCAGAAGGCTATTGAATCTCAACTAGCAGCTACATGAAGCCAACTGCTAGAGCTTTTGTTGGCCAACCAGAGAACAATCCTAAGCACATTGAGAAACTAAAGGCTGTCACCACCATGTCTGGAAAAGATTATTTTGATTCTCCTGTCAAGACACCTATGGTTATTACAAATGAGGACGACTCTATGATTGTATAAGACTCTACCACACTTGAGTCTCAACCAAAAGAACCAACAACTGCTGATAAGACAGACAAGGAAAGTTCTAAAAAACCAACTAATGCAGAACTAGAAACACCTGAGCCAGATGTGCCAATATACACGCCTCATATACCTTTCCCAGCTCGTTTGAGGTAGACAAAACTTGACACTCATGTCAACAAGTTCAAAGAAGCTATGAAGAAACTTCATGTTGATATACCCTTTCTAGATGCGCTGGCTAAAATATCAGCATGGACAAAGTACTTAAAGTCTCTCCTTACAAGGAAGTATATAATCGAAGAGTATGAGATGGGGAAGTTAGCAACAACCACACCCGATATCATCTAGAGCAAGATGCCTAAGAAGCAGAAAGATCCTAGATCTTTTGGGATTTTGTGTCATATCGGTGACTCTTTATGTAAGAAGGGATTGGCCGACCTTGGTGCTAGTATCTGCATCATGCCACTTAGCCTTTGTAAAAGACTAGGGTTTGCTGAACTTCTCTCGACTGGCATGACCATATAGCTTGCAGATAACACTGTGACTCTCCCCTTAGGAATCATTAAGGATGTACCTGTCAAGGTAGGTAAAGATTCCTATGTTCCATGTGACTTTGTCATTATGGATATAAAAGAAGACGCCAGATACCCTCTCATTTTTGGTTGTCTGTTCCTTGCCACTATAAGATCTCTGATTGATGTTGAAGCAGGAACCTTGCTGCTCATACTAGGTAAAGAAACTCTCAAGTTCAAAGTTTTTGAAAGTATGCAAAGACCAAGCATGCAAGAAGAAGTCTACTTGATTGAGTGCATAGAGCAGATGTTACTCCTCACACAAGAGGATTATGAACAAGAAGATCCTTTAGAAGTAGCTCTGCCTAATCCAAATGCAGAAAGTTTAGCTGACGAACAAATGAAAAATTTTGTTCACCACCTCGGCACTGCTGAAGAACTTCCTAAAGCCAAATTTGAGGAACTCAGGGCTGTGAATGTTACTGAAGAACCGAGAGAGAAACCAGAAGCCCCTGAAATGAAACCCCTACCCGAGGGATTGAAGTACATGTTTCTGGATGATCTCAAGGTTTGCCCAGTCATTATAAATTCCAACCTAACAATCGAACATGAAAATAAAATCCTGACGGAATTAAGGGAAAGAAGAAAAGACATAGGCTACAAGATGAGTGATCTCACCAGAGTCAGTCAAGCACTATGCATGCACAATATCCTAATGATGGAAGATCACAAGCCAACTTTTGAACACCAAAGGAAGCTTAATCTGAATATGAAAGAAGTTGTCTGCCTTGAAGTTATAAAGTTGCTCAAGATAGGAATTATGTATCCGATCTCCAATTCACCATGGGTATGTCTCGTGCATGTTGTCCCGAAGAAGGGGGGGACTACTGTGATACGAAATGAAGACAACAAACTCATCCCCAATCGAACAGTCACCAGGTGGAGGATGTGTATTGATTATAGGAAGTTGAACAAGGCGACATGAAAAGATCATTTCCCAATGCCTTTTCTTGATCAAGTCCTAGAAAGGTTGGCCCACCAAGAGTATTTTTGTTATCTCGATGGTTACTTTGGATTCTATAAAATACCTATACATATATATGACCAAGAGAAAACAACTTTTACTTTCTCATTTGGAACATATGCCTTTAGAAGGATGTTGTTCGGTCTCTGCAATGTGCCTGTAACTTTCCAATATTGCATGGTGGCCATATTTGTTGGTCTCACTAAAACTATCATGGAAGTTTTCATGGATGATTTTTCTATATATGGAGATTCATACGACTCATTCTTGAAGCACCTCACCCTTGTCCGTAAATGGTGTGAAGAAGCAAATCTTGTGTTGAACTGGGAGAAGTGTCACTTTATGGTAAAGGAAGGCATTGTCCTTGGTCATAGAGTAAGCAGCCGAGGGATCGAAGTAGACAGGGCAAAAATTGAAGTGATTTCCAAACTCGCTATACTGACAAATGTAAGAGAAGTTTGCGCTTTCCTTGGTCATGCAAGCTTTTCCAGATGGTTTATAAAGGATTTATCTAGATAACCAAGTCGATCATGAATTTGTTGCTAAAGGATGTTGATTTCCATTTTCATGAAGAATGTGTCAAGAGTTTCAATAACCTGAAACATGCCCTTACAACAACACCCATCATCAGAGCTCCCGATTGGGTTCACCCATTTGAAATTATGTGTGATGCCAGTGATTATGCCGTGGGTGTTGTTTTAGGCCAGTGTATAGAGAAGAAACATTATGTGATCTACTATGCATCGAAAACCCTTGACGAAGCTCAGAGGAACTATGCAACTACTGAGAAAGAACTCTTTGCAATCATGTATGCATTTGACAAGTTCAGATCCTACCTAGTTGGTTCTAAAGTCATTGTCTACAAAGATCATGCCGCTATCCATTAACTCCTAGCAAAAAAAGATGTGAAACCTAGGTTAATGAGATGGATCCTCCTCTTGCAAGAATTGATCTGGAAATAAGAGATAAGAAAGGAATAGAGAATGTTGGGGTAGACCATCTCAGTCGTATTCACACTCTGGAAACTGAGAAGATCTCCATTAACAATTCTCTCCCAAATGACCAACTAATGAAGGTTTCAGAAACCACCCCTTGGTACTCAGATTATGTGAACTATCTTGCTGCTGGTGTAATCCACCCTGAATGCACTGGAAATACATTGAATAAATTCATGCATAATGTGAAGCGATATCACTGGGATGAACCCTACCTATTCAAGCTCTATGCTGATGGCCTCTACAGACGTTGTATCACTGAGGAGGAAGCCCAAATTTTTTAGAGCAATGTCACTCAGGCCCAGTTGGAGGCCATATGATTTCTAAGAAAACTACTTTGAAGGTCTTGCAATGTGGTTTCTTTTGGCCGACCATATCCAAAGACTCCTACAACTCTATTCTATCATGTGACAAATGTCAGGGAATGGGTAACATTATGAAAAGAGATGAGATGCCACTTAAACTATGGCAACAAGTCGAGACTTTTGATGTTTGGGGTGTGGACTACATGGGTTCATTCCCATGTTCACATGGATTTTCCTACATCCTAGTCGGAGTGGATTACGTCTCAAAATGGGTAGAGGCCATACCAACTGTAACTAGTGATTCCAAACCAGTTATCAAGATGTTCAAAGATATTATTTTTCCCCATTTCGGAGTCCCACACACTGTGATATCCGAAGGAGCTTCTCATTTTCTGGAAAGAGGCTTTGAAGCGTTGTTAAGAAAATATGGTGTGACACACAAGGTAGCCTCCCCCTACCACCCACAAACAAGTGGGTAGGTAGAGGTTTCTAATCATCAACTCAAGGCTATCTTGGAAAAGATAGTAGGCCGCAACCGAAAAAATTGGTCTGTAAAAATAAATGACGCCTTGTGGGCCTACCGCACCGCTTTTAAGTCTCCTCTTAGAACTACACCATTTCATTTAATCTATGGAAAGTCATGCCACCTTTCAGTAGAACTCGAACATAAAGCATGGTGGGCAATCAAATGACTAAATTTTGACATGAGGAAAGCGGGTGAAGCTAGAATTCTACAACTTCAAGAGTTGGAAGAACTTTGGATGACAGCTTATGAGAATGCACGAATCTACAAAGAATGCACCAAACTTTGGCACGATGGTCATCTGAAAAGAAAGGACATCCAAGTGGGAGACCAAGTTCTACTGTTCAACTCAAGACTGAGGTTATTCCCAGGGAAACTCTGTTCTCACTGGTCTGGACCTTACATTGTCAAAAGCATCTACCCGCATGGTGTTTTCATTTTATGGAGAAAATAGTCAGGAGAATTTGTGGCTAACAGCCAACGCTTGAAGAGATATTTGACCACAGCCGATATAGGCACCGAAGTAATGATGGATCTTACCAATCTGACGTATCCACCAATAAGTTGATGGACTCACGTCGAGCCATCGATGTAAAACAAAGGCACTTGTTAGGAGGCAACCCGATCAATAATTTTGTTTTTTACTTTTAGTTTTGAATTAGAAAATTTCCTTAAGAAAATTTTGCACTAAATAAAAATCGCATTGCGAGAAGCTATCTTAAGTTCTGATTAGTCTTCATTTTTGAGATTTTTAGAAGGAGGACGCGCGCTGATTGGACCGCAACCACATCTGGTGGTCCAACCAGCATGAATTTTCCCCTCCATCTCAGATTTTGAGTTTGCTCAGGACGGGCAAATTTCTAAGTTTGGGGTGGAGGGTGCATGGTACGTACTTTACTTTCCACCTACACCCATCTTATTCAAACTTAAGATTTCATCGTTGCAATTTTTGAAAACTTCAAAATTTTCAAAAATTTTGAAGTTTTCAAGGAAATTGAACAGATACTGGATGAAGTTTTGATGCTTTTCGTTTCTCTTTCTATGCATTTTGAATCATTACACCCTCCTTATTTGAAGCAAATCCTCAAGAGGACCACTTTTTGAAACTAGCCTTTTGACTGAATTCATCATGTGAGGCTTATGAATATTAACATCATGATCCTTCTGCAAAAATGGCAAGTGTCTGTCGAACTGATAGAGATCAAACATGTCGTGCTTCCGAAGTGATAAGTGGAACAATAACATGGAATCTCCACCAGATCCTCATCAAGTCATTATTTGAGCATAGTATGATAAAGAGAACCACTCAGTGCATTGAATTGTAAATCAGGTTGCATTATGATATAAACTCTCTTCTACACTTCTTCTATCATCTTCGTACCCCTCCGTCCATCAAAAAGAAACAAAAATAGCCAAAATAGTGCCAAAAACTAAGTTCGGGGTGGCACACCACCTCCCTCTATATCCTCTTCTTCCATACCCCTCGCTAATAAAAAGGGGTGTACCACCAAGAAAAGATTCCAATGTGCATACAAAAAGAAAATGCAATCTCAAGTCGAATAGAGGAGAGATTCACACACAAAAAATGCAATCATAAAATAAAAATCTCAAGTCGAATAGAGGAGAGATTTATTTCTTCCTTCCATACCACCATTCACTCCCTTTTCTACCTAAAGGCACAATGAATGCCTCCACTATCCTGAAATACAGTAGTGTCAGATCAGGTGCACACTTGTTGTTCTGCGGGTATCTATGGACTCTTACAAAACTCTTAGAAATGCTTGTTGTTAGAAAAAGTGAGGAGGAAGTGAGGTTGGAAAACAAACTCAGGAACGAAGATATGGTAAGACATGTTCAATGATCTCAGGAAGTTGAGATGCTTAATTATACTGAGCAGAAAGGAAACAATCGTGATGTGAAGAGGAGGCAACCATACGAGTTGAAAGTATTCATTTGGCGATTGTTTCAAGTTTTGATTATTCGAGGATGAGCAACGTTTAAGTTTGGGGATCTGATGAATCTAAATTCATGATGTGATTTTCAGTTGCCATTTTGGGCCCAATTCGACTAAATACATTCGATTTCATCTCCTTAAAACTTACAATGTGCAATTTTTCTTTTTTGTTTAGATTATCAAGTTTTTAACTAGTTTTATATTGATTTCATGCAGATTATGCAGGTTATGATGAGATTCAACCATCAACTGGAACTCACCTTCACTCAAGATCCTCTCAACCTCGGTCTTGACCAAATGGTTTTGACCAAACGGTCTTGGTCCATTTAGTTTGCATCCATACGTCTTGCTCTTCTTTCTCCAAACGGTTTCACCTATACAATCCTCCTCGCTACCAGCAAACGGTCTTGTGACCGCATAGGAAGCAAATGGTCTTGAGACCATGCAAGACCAAACGGTCTTCAAACCATGAGAAGAAAATGATCTCCAAACTGTTTGGGCGATCAACCCCCAAAACTGATTTGACAACAAGACTGTGAAAGCATAATCGATCTCCAAAACTAATCAGACAAGACAGTAGAGATCCCAGGATAGTTTGATCATCCGAAACTTGTTTGATGACAGACGATCCTCAAGACCATTTGGCGGCACACAGTCTCGAGACCATTATAGAAGCAGACTGCGAGACCGTTCGGATGAGCGAGACCATAAGAGGAACGGATCGTTAAGCAGTGATCGGTCTCCAAACTGATTAGAGGTCATCGTTCCACGAGACCGTTTGGATCGACTGAACACAAGACCAGTTGGAATAGAGATCGTGAAGACCACGCGAGGCAAGGATCAACACAGACTGCTAGGACACCTAGATCATTTGGATTGCTGGGATATCTAGACCATTTGGATCGCTGGAGTAGCAAACTGATAGACCACAGACCGTGTGGCAGCAAATGGTCTTCAAGACCATTTGGTCAGCAGATTCTCTCAAAGACTGTTTGGACGATCGTTACTCACCAGCAAGTGAAGACCCCAAGACCGATTGGAGAAGGAACCATGAGCACATGAGACCGTTTGGATGTAGCAAATCGATAGAAGACAGAACCGTTTGAGGAAAGTTAATACAAGACTGTTTGGCCATTAAACGATCTCCAAGACCATTTGGACGTGAGTAATAAACCGTTAAGAAGAAGCAAATGATTTTCCAAACCGTGTGAAGTGGACTCACACAAAAACCGTGAAGACCTCGACCAATGCCTATAAATAGGACCAGTAGGGTTCTCATTTGAGCATCGGACCCAGGTTACCGACTGGCTTCCTAAATGCAGGTTCGATCCTGATCATCCACGCCATTTCCACTTCACCTGCTGCTCCTACTGTGAGCAAGGAGGTTAAGACAAAAAAGAAGGTGGAGAAGAAGATCTACCCAGTCTGCCTTGGTGGTTGTTCCTCCTCATCCAGATCTACTCTAACATGATGTAGAAGACTACATCACCTTCACCGAGATGTGACTACCTTCTACGTCATGCTCATGGTGGAACCTTCCCTCTCTCTCATTCTTCTTGTTTCTCGCATCATGAGCAAGTAGTTCCCTTTCACTGGGGTGTGGGGACTAGCCCTGTTACCCATGCAAGCATGTTCTCTTGTTAAACATTCCATGGCAATGTATATAACTTTTCATTTTGTTGTTAATCGTTAATGTTTGTGGACTAATTACCTTCTTACTTTTATCTTGTTCTTCCCTATGTTGTGAGAATTTCTATATGTAGGGTAGAATGTTGATAAATGAGGTTGACTCCCAAACTAGAAATAGAATGGGATTCCTTGAGGTCGTAAGTGCATGATCCGTGAGGGGATGATCCATCTAGCCTATTGTGATGCTTCTTTGGCCTAAACATCCCTTAGGAAGGGCCACAACTTTAGTTGGATATCTGTATCATCGTCATTAATCGTCGGTGTTTGCTTATAGATTAATCACATGCTTGCTTGTCAATTAGAACAGTTGACTCCCTGACTAGAAATAGAAAGGGATTCCTTGAGGTTGTAAGTGTATTATCCTTGAGGGGATGAGCCATCTAGCCCACGGTGACACTTCTGTGTGGCTAAACATCCCTCAGGGAGGGCCACAACTTCAGTTTGAAATTTGTATATTCAGAACCATGAGTGCATGATCTGGATGGCGACGAGACATCTAATGCCTAAGGTGATGCTTACATGAACCTAAACATCCCTCATGGAGGGTTCACAATAGTTCTATTTGTATAGTTATTGTATGGATGTTTGATGTTTGGATGTGTTTGCATGTGTAGTGGTGGTGAAACTCGGTACCATCCCAAAAGTTCCATATCATTAATCTAGATCAACTTTAATTCTACTCATTACTTTCCTACATTTAGTTTAATTGACCTCAATTCAACCAATCTTTTTAAATATTAGCCTTACCTGAACTAGACTGAACTAGCAACGATTCTTAAAAAACATTGTCCCTTGGGATTCAATCCTTAACTATACTACGATAAGACCCGTCTACTTGTGGGTGGTATTATTGCACAAGGTTTTGGTAAAACTCAAGGATTTCAACCCTGAGTGAATTTGTTAGTGCGATAATAAACCACGTCAAGCATGCTTCTCGATTACAGCATAATGGGAAATTCGTAGTAAAATTCTTGTTGAACAACATTCTGGTTTTTGGAAGATCGTTGATATACTTTTGAAATATAAGTCCTGCCAAGTATACTAATTTTCCTATAAACTATTTTACTTGTTTTTATATATCGTACCATGCAATTGCATTAATATTGTGTCTTGATTTTCTTGATTTTAGGTAACGTAAGGAACTAGAGATTTACACTTAGATACTCATTTATCCATTGAAATAAAGGCTGCTACATAAACTAAGACCCAACCACTAAATTTATTAAGAGCTTTCATCTGAGACAGTAGGAAAATCTAAACTTGTAAGTAAAATTGGCATGTGGATGATTAAAAAGAATTCATTTTATGATAAAATTTCTTATACCAGTGTAACAAATTTCATTATATCGAACCAAATCCAAAAATATCAGTGATTATATAAAGACAAATCAATTTTCAGCTGAATATTGTTTCTTATTTGTTTTTATTACAGATAATTATAATATCAATAAAAATATTAAAATCCATTATAGTCACTATGTGTTTCCATTGGCCACTACAAGTGAGTGCTTCCTGTGTGAATGGTCAGCAAATTTTCAATTTTACTACCAAGGGGTGTAAAAAATATTGGCTTTGTTTATAAGCCCAAACTTGATTTGGTTTTAATTCAGACCCCTAACCTTGAATCTGAAATGCACCAAAATGTAAAATTTCAAATCTGCCCCATTTTTTTCAATTCTAACAAATTCAAATTTATAGATTTTGACAACTTTTGACGGCCCTACTAAGTCTCAATGTATTTGGGTAAAGAACTCATGAAGTTGTTAGTGAAAATCTTGTTCATTGTAATATATAATCTAACCAGTTGTCCAAATATACTTATACTAGGGTAGACTACAAATCCTATTGGAGAAACAACATCCTTGTCTTTTAGAAAACTTTGAATATATTATCCTTCTAGCTCAAGCATACGGGAGTTCAATATCCTGACCCACACAAAGACTGAAGACCAAAGAGTTTGTATTAATAATATGAAGATTTTGTTTAGATTAGAACAACAAAAATGTGTTGTGTTTGCCTGGTCAACACTTGAAACCTACGAATCGCAAACCTAGTTACTCAAATTGTCACTTAACCGATCACACTAGCTTGATATTACACAAAATGTTCTGGAGGCGTGGAAAGTATGTGCAGAAAGAATATGTAAATGTATGATGTTGTTATAGAACAAAGATGCGTAATAGAATTGAATATTTATAAATAAATGTTTTGCAACTATAATTAAAATCTATTCGTGTTTATGCAGTATTGAATTAGGAAATCCACTGAATGGCTTATAAAAAGTTAAATCAAAGGGAATATTGTGCCAATTCCATAGAATTGAGTTTTTCTAACTCTTATTTCTTGATAACTAGAAAATGGGTAAATGGGTGAACTAAAATAAGTGGAAAAATGTGCAATAAATTAAATGAACTCCAACATTAGTTAGAGAACTTATTTTATCATTATCTTGAATTGACTAAGCAAAGATGGGGTGTCAATATTTATTCCCACTAAGAAAAAGTTTGAGGTATGAGAATGTTTGTGCCAAGTCTGAACCTCATTTTTTATCATAAAGGGCCAAAAGGTGAGACTATCAAGGGATGTTATATTTGGTATGACTTTGAATGTGAAAGATCTTTGAAGTGTATGCTTTTTCTCTCCCTAAAACCATATAATGTGATTAAATCACTATGGAGAAATTTATGTATTTTGACATGATGATGATGATCCAATTTAATGTAAGAATCATAACCCAAAAAGGGTAAAATTATGAAGTTGCCTATGAATGATAAGGTTATCAAATTAAAGTACAAATTGAGGATAGGGCGTGATACTAGGGCCTAAAATGCAAGATGCATACTTTGGGTAGGGCATAATATGGAGAATGGAGTCCAAGGTGCAACTAAGGATAGAGCATGTTTGCAACAACAAAAATAGGATGCTTAATTAGGGAAGGGATTTATTGTAGAATTGGAATGTAGGTTTTCTTTCTTAGAGAAAGTATTTGAAATGCTGAAAGAGAATTAGGGTTTTCCTGCTCAAGGCAGTGAAGGGATTTGAAATGCTGAAAGAGAATGTGGGGTTCGCATACTCAAGGAAGGGATACGATGTCAACAAAATATGTTAAATTTTCTTACTTAGGGTATGCATAAAATGTAGGAAATGTTAAATTCATATTTCACCTACATAGTGTAGGGTTTCATAATACATTTGGTTTAATTTACAAACTTCATTCGGAACCCAAATGAGGAACCCATCATATGTAGGGATTTGTAACATTAGATGCATGTTTTCAATTGGGTTCTAATCATGAGATATTTATTCTATTTTAATCTATTGATCCAAGATCCTATTTTGATGGATATTCCTACTCAATGTAGGTCATGAAAATGAGATGATTATCTATGATAAGACTTACATTTAAGATTATCAATGTCATATTATGTTTATTTTGAGAAATCTACAGAGTTTAGGATGTTAACCCATTCAAGATCAACTAACCAAATTTGAGACGAACGGACCACCGTATATGGTTTAGGATCCAATAGATATATAGGATATAAGGGTGATCAATTAGTTTGTCATCAATGTAGAAGTAGATTCCATAAAATCCATGATAATATCTGAGATTTACAAAATTGTTTAAGGATTCAATAAGTAGTATCAAACATATACAAATGTGTTTGCATATTTTGGAAAAAATTGACCTTAAAGAGGAAGATAGAGGAGAATACAAGCATTATCCTTCTCTTATGTGATTCGATTCAGAGGAACCTATTGAAACGGTGAATCGATGATGATGATGACAATGAGATCTAAGCTACCAAAGCTCATATGAAGGGGTTATCATAGATGAAGCCATGAGTAGAAGACAAATTTCCTTGTGACAAGATCTAGCTGGCTTCGACAAACTTTCTTTTGGTGGCAAGGGAAGTGGATCTTGCTCTTCCCATATTTTTGAGGATTTTCATGCTATGATTTGATGATAAAGTTTTGTGTGATGACCTCTTCTACTTTTAGCCTACATTTTGTCATTGTTTCTATTATTTAATGATTTTTGGTTCTTGTCATTCCATCATTCTTTTCATTTTCAAAGTTTAATATGTTCGTTATCACATTTTTATTTTTGATCTGTATGTTTTTGATAACTTCTAATCTTGTAGGAATATGGTGTATAATTGGATTGATTCAAGATGTGCTTCAATGATGATGTTATTGCATACTTCTTTGAGTTATTACAAATCATGTCCACTAGTTAATGGCATCTATGGGACTATAAGGGTATCCCTCAGTAGGATACCACCACTGAAGAGCAGAGTGTTGTTAATATGGCATGCGAGCTAAGGCTTATCACAAGTGACCCTAAATCTTGTTCATTAATTGTATTTTCGTCTAGAGTAGGAAATTTTGACTAATTTTTTGAGATAGTCATCATCTGGGTGTGAAAAGTGTTAATCATTAGCTTTGCTTGGATTGCGTTTGTTGTGGTTGAACTTCTACCACTGATGATATTATACAGGAATTGAGTTTGTTTGGTTGCAACATTTCATACAGATCATCCTTTAGCACGCATATACCTTCTCTTTTAAAGACTACCTTTCTTGGTTTGGTATCTTCTCTCAAGTGATTCATTATAGTTTTATGTGATTCTAGAGGTAGGGCTTTACAAGACCATCTGTAAAAATCTTAGAAGTTGGCTTTAATTAAACATGTTGTCCCATTGGGTCAAGCTTCTTGTTGTTCTTCATCCTACAATTCTACCTCCTTTCATGTGGTTGTGGTTTGATGTGTGTATCTTCTAGGATTTCCCTTTCTTGCACTTGGTTATATTCTTGCCACCCTGCTTTATATTTAGTCTCTCTCTTAGTTTTAGAAGGATCCTTCCAAAGGATCTGTAATTGTTCTCTCCACGGTGTCTTGACATGAAGAGGAACCCCCATATGGAGTCTATGGGATACTTAATTGGGAGACATTACTGGATCATCTAAGAAACAACAATCGTAAATAACTTCCACTGCATACATGCCACAAAGTCAATGGAAGTCTTCATGAAATATGTCCTCAAAGGGTATGCCTTTGTTGACTACTTCTATCAGACGTAGTATGATGAAAATGTAGTCTTCAGATTCTATTTCTTGTTGAGGTACCTTTGCGGTGATGTTGAAGTTTTCCAAGATGACAAATGATGAGGACCTAATCTTTGTGTGGAATGTTGAAGATGAATCGGTACCTTCAAAATGTCATGTGCCACTTTGTTTTTGAAAATCAAGAACATGTTAGTCAAATCAGGGCACAATAGTTATGCTTAAATCTTGATTATTTTAATATCAAGATTCTCTCTCCTTCAAAGAGATACAAATGAGATGCCCCTCTCATTTTCTTTGCTCCACATGACCCCAAGAAACAGTAGGGACCATTTTGAAGTGGTAATTTGCATATTGAACCCTAGGTTTTGGGTAAATTGCACATTACACCAAAACTAGGTTTTAATGCACAAACATTGCTTTCTGAGCTCTTTCTTGGTATTCAGGCTATCACAAGCCATACCTATACATAATATTCACTCTCATGATTCTTCAACACATGAGGAACATATTATCATGCACAATTTGCAAATAAACCCCTCAACTTGGGTAATTTTCACTTTAGTCCAAAACAAGCAAAATATTGATTTCAACAATATTCATAAAGGACTAAAATTGCAATGTAAGTTCCTCTTGTACCTTAATTACTTTTTAAAAGATAAGAGCAAGCATATAATAACTTTTATTAAACAAAACACCTAGGGTTAAAAAATAACCCAGGTCAGGGATGTTACAAGTTTATCCACCCCTTACAAGGATTTCGTCACCGAAATCATCAACGAAAACAGCAAGAGAAAAGAGAAGGGTACTTCCTCCTCATCTCCTCCGCTAGCTCCCATGTAGCTTCTTCAATGCCACGGTGATGCCAGAGAACTTTTACAAGACAAATGTCTTTCTTTTTCAGCTTCTTGATTCTTCCGTCAAGAATCAACACAGGTCCTTCAACATAAGATATATCATCATTTAGTTCTACCTCCATAGGTTGCAGAACCAACTCTGTGTCAAGATGACACTTCCTCAACATGGAAATATGGAACATCGGATGCAATCTATGCAACTCAGGTGGTAACTCTAGATTATAGGCTACCTTTCCCATCCTCTCAATGATTGGATAAGGCCCCATAAATCTAGGAGCTAACTTTCCCTTCTTTCCAAATCTAAGGATACCTTTCCAAGGTGAGACCTTAAGGTATACTCTATCTCGAACTTGGAATTATAAGGGTCTACGATGCTTATCAGCATAAGATTTCTGCCTATCCTGAGCAGCTTTCAACTATTGTTGTATAACTTTAATTTTCTCAGTTGTTTGCTAAACCAGCTCAGGACTCAAGATTTGGTACTCTCTTGTTTCATACAAACATAAGGGAGATCTACAACATCTACCATATAAAGCCTCATATGGTGCCATCTCAATACTATGCTCATAACAATTATAATAAGCAAACTCTATCAAGCTCAGATGTAGATCCCAACTTCCTACAAATTGAAGGACACATGCTCTAAGCAAGTCCTCCAAAGTTTGTATAGTCCTCTCAGATTGTCCATCTGTCTGAGGGTGAAAGGATGTACTAAACCTTAATTGTGTACCCAAAGCTTTATGGATTCGCTCCCAAAAATGACTCGTAAACTGGGGATCTCTATCAAAAACGATAGTAGCTGGAACCCTGTGAAAATGCACTATCTCATCTATGTATATCTATGTAAGCTTCTCAGCAGTGTAGGTTGTTTTGACATGTAAAAAATGTGTTTTCTTTGTCAACCTATCAACTATCACCCAAATGGAATCATGACTTTCGGTTGTTCTAGACAAACTAACCACAAAGTCCATGGTTACATGATCCCATTTCCACTGTGGTATTGGAAGAGGTTGCATTATTCCTTCGAGCTTTTGATGTTCAGCTTTGACCTACTGACACACTAGACACCACATAACAAACTCAGCAACATCTTTCTTCAATCCAGGCCACCAATACATATCTTTTAAGTTATGATACATCTTGGTGCTTCTTGGATGCATAGCATACATTGAAGAATGAGCTTCTTCCAGAACTAACTTCCTTAAGTTATCAACATCAGGTATTACCATCCTATCATGGTAACAGACTACCTGATCATCTGAATCACGAAAGCCATATCATTTCTCACTACCATACTCTTATCTAATCTGTTGAACTACAACATCAACTTGTTGTGCTTCTTTAATCTGCTACCTCAGAGTAGGTTTTGTTTGCATCTCGGCCAATAACCCAGCTAACAATGATACTTTAAACTGTACATTGTCTTGCCTCAAGAAGATAAGCATATCTCTCTTAGAGCACACTAAGGAGTTTAAATATGCTTTGTTTAAGGTTGGTGTTGCTGATTTTCTACTTAGTGCATCAACAACCACATTAGCCTTCCCTGGATGATAATCAATTGTACAATCGTAGTCCTTGATTAACTCCATCCAGCGGCGTTGACTCATGTTCAGCTCATGCTGAGAGAAGATATACTTTAGGTTCTTATGGTCTATGAAAATCTAGAATGTTTCTCCATAGAGATAATGCCTCCATATTTTCAAGGCATGGACCACAGTAGCTAGCTCTAGATCATGTGTCAGATAATTCTCCTCATGTTTCTTAAGTTGTCGAGAAGCAAAAGAAATCACTTGCTTATCCTGCATCAACACACATACTAAGCCATTCTTAGATGCATCACAAAAGACTATATACCCCTTCCCTTGCTCAGGTAGCACTAACACAGGTACACTTGTTAACATTTCCTTCAGCAAACTGGAAAGATTGTTTACACTTGTCATTCCAGACAAAAGGAATCTCCTTCCTGGTCAACTTGGTTAGGGGTAAAGCTATTGAACTGAAGTTCTTAATGAACCTCATGTAATAGCCTGCCATTCCTAGGAAAATGTGTATTTCTGTCGGTGTCTTAGGATGTTTCAATTGTAGGATAGATTCTACTTTCTTAGGATCAACACGAATACCTAAAGCAGATATTACGTGTCCAAGATAAGAAACTTCTGGTAACCAGAACTCACATTTGCTAAACTTAGCATGCAACTTATGCTTTCTTAGCAAAGTCAAAGCTTGACGAAGATGTTGCTCATGTTGTTGAGCATGTCTACTATATATCAAGATGCCATCTATAAAGACTACTACCCATAGATTAAGAAAAGGTCGAAAGATTCTATTCAGGAGTTCCATAAATGCAGTTGGTGCATTAGTTAGTCCGAATGACATAACTATGAACTCATAGTGACCATACCTTGTCCTAAAGGCAGACTTAGGTATGTCACTCTCCTTAATACGCAACTGGTGGTATCTTAACCTCAGATCTATCTTAGAAAAGATAGTTGCACCGTGCAACTGATCAAACAAGTCATCAATCCTTGGTAGAGGATACTTGTTCTTTATAGTCACTTTATTTAACTGTCTATATTCGATGCATAAACGCATAGACCCATCCTTCTTCTTAACAAATAGGACTGGAGCACCCCATGGTGAAGTACTTGGTCGGATAAAACCCTTCTCAAGCAACTCTTGCAGTTGTTTCTTGAGATCTGCCATTTTAGTAGGTGCCATTCTATATGGCGTTTGTGCTATTGGTTGCGTTCCTGGGATTAGATTAATTTCAAAATCAATCTCACGGGGTTGTGGAACACCTAGAAGTTCTTCAGGAAATACATCTTCAAATTCTCTGACTTTTGGAACTTCAAAAAGAGGAGGGCTCTCCATTGTGGTATCAACCACATGGGCTAAGAATGCAAACCATCCCTGTCTCATGAACTTCTTAGCTACCATAGCTGACACAGGATAGGTTGGAAGAATCTTGTTGTCTCCCTGAAAGATCCATGTGTCACCATTGTCTGTGAACACAACCTACTTGGAACTACAATCCAAGACAACCTTATACTTCTCTAAGGTGTCCATCCCAAGTATTATATTGAAACCCTGCATCTCAAGTGGTATAAGATCCACCTGAATGCGGTGATCAGAAAAGGAAAGATTGCAGGGAGAACACACTTCCTGCAACACTACAGATCCCTGCAAAGGTGTTTCTAACAACAGGCTATCTACTCTATGACTGACAATCATGTTGCAGTCATGAATCACTTCTCGAGTGATAAAAGAATCTGTAGCACCCAGATCGACTAACACAGATACGAAGCAGGATAAAGACATATCAGAATAAAATAATTCCATCTGACCTGTCACAACCCGAAGGTTGACTACTACTTCGGGTTGATTCATAGCATAGAATCTAGTTGTTGCCTACGGTTGATCCTATGCATGGTTGTTGGATATTGACGATCCAGCTTGGGACGTTTGTCCACGTCCTCTAGAACCACTACCAAACTGCTACCTCTGAGAGCCTTGTTGATGCTATCTCGGTTGCTGGGTCACGTTCCTGACTTTTTTAGGATAGTCCCTCACCACATGGCCTTCTCTCCCACATCTATAACTGGTTACATTTCCCCTCTGTGGTCTGGGTGGTCATGTTACTAACATCGAGGCTGAGTTGTGAGCTCGCTTTGGTGGTAAATTATGGCCTCTACCCTTACTTGACGTCCATTGTGTTTGGGTATTGAACCTTGGTGGTGGTGTAGGCACAAAATACCTTGGTTTCTTAAAACTTCCAGAACTATGTCCTTGGAACTGTGAGTACTCTTTCTTACCCTTGGTCTGTTGCTTCTCAATCACAGACCTTTCTATTCATATTACAGACTCCATAAAAGTGGCAAACCTCTCTCGGTTCTCCAGAGCAGATACCGGAGTGGTCAATTAAGCCTTCAGTCCCTTCTTGAATCGCCGAATTCTCTCCTCATCCGTAGATGCCATATGCGGATAAAACTGCAAAAGTTCCATGAACCTAGCTTTGTATTTGCTAATGTTTATTTGTCCTTGCCTCAACCTCTCAAATTGAGAGATTTTATCATCTAGATACGTCTTGGGAAAGTATCTAGCGACGAATTCACGCCGGAATTCATCCCATCCGATCACAACACCAGGTCTTTTTCCTTCCTCAATGGTCCACCAGTGGCTAGCACTCCCTTTTAGGCGATATACAGCATGCCTCACCTTCTCATCATCAAGAATTATGAGGATTATGAAGGCTTTCTCCAGTTCAGTCAACCATAGGTCAACATCTGCTGGGTCAGCTGTACCAACATACTCTAAAGATCCTACCCTCCTAAGCCATTCAAAAGTCTTGTCGGCTCCATGTCTTTCATCATGGGCTGGTACCCTAGGTGCAGGTAATGGCATCTTATCCATCATATGAGTCATAGATACCATAAATAGTCCAAACATATTTTGGAAAGCTGGATTCCCCATATCAGCTTGGTTGAACTGGGGTTGATCAAGTACAAGCTCCTCCCTATCTTTATCTCTTACACCTCCTCCTGGTGCAGCAACGCTGCTTTCAGCAGCATGTTCATCGTGTGATCCAGACATCTTTAGTTCTTCTTCTCCTCCTATATGAGTAGAAGACACTATCAAACAGACTGGAAGACACTAGAACACACTCAACAACCTTAATCCTATGTCTCTATAGACTCAGCGAACCTAGAGCTCTGATACCACTAAATTTGTGGCATCCAACTCATAAAAACATGATTAGTTTAAGCGGAAGCGATCATTTTCAGCGGATTACTGAAAATCACTAAAAATTAAAACCATTTATCAAGAGATCCATTCATAGGAAAACTCTTTCATTCATAACCAAAGTAAAACATTTACAACCTGGTTCATAAGTACATGCCTTGTACCACCTCTTCTCGAGGATTGCAAACATTAATTGTCCTGTTAACACTATACACAGGCAGTATAAAAACCTTGAGGCATCAAGCCAAAATCTTAGATCGATTCATTAAAGCACTAACTATTAACTCCGAGGACCTGAGAGTACATAGACGACTCATAGGACTAACTATACTAAACTAAACGGCTAATATCTCCACCGGAAGGATCACTGTTGTCCCTATTGCTGCTGCTACTGCTCTTCCCCTGCAGTAGGGTTTCTGGCTTTTTGTCTGCGTCTACTTAAAAACGTTGGATCCCACGGGGGTGAGACAATTATTAAAATTGCCCCAATGGGAGATATAACTCTCCACCGAAAACATTATTATTGCATTATAATAGAAATAAACTGAGCAGTGGAATCAAAATAATCAACAGCAGATAATTCACTTATTTAAAGGGATTAGAGAAACATTCCCACTTGAGCTTATTAGCTGAAACTTGATAAAGCAGCATGTCTAATATTCAATAAAGAATTATAGGACATGTATAACATTTATCCATCTAGGATATGTTAAGCAAGATAAACATCAACCAATGATTCTCATATTTCAGTCTTATGCAAATATGCTACACAACTGATTACATGTTTACAAACATACTTAAGCTCTAAGGAGATGAGGTATACCGCTCATACTCCAACCGACCATTGCTAAATTGAAATCGGTACCATACATAGGTCAATGGAAGAGTTGGATTCCCATGACCTCCCACATCCCAGTCAGTACGGGACCACAAGCAGGACTATGTTAACTGCTCAAATAGCTTTCCAAGGTATACTGGCAACTTTGCTATAGAGTTACAACGTCAACTGCACTCTCATCGGCAATCAAGAGATTTAATGTTTATCTCCATCGACCCGACATTGAATATCATTGGGAGATTAGTGATACATCCATACCAACCATCGAGACATTTGTGATACATCCATCCCGACACATGAAGGATTGAGAGGTTTAATATTTACCTTCCACCAATCTCTTCACCAGGATGTAAGGATATTTTCACCCATTTACCCCCGCATATTCAAAATATGTGAACTCCAGGAAATCCCATAGGAAAACCTGTTTCACAATCACCAACTACTGACGATGATGGATCTATGGTCAGAGCACTACATGAATAGATTTTAATTGATTAATTAAGTACATTATCATATTCTTTTAGCATCAGCCGCATTCTTAAAAATAACTTATTACGACATATAGAAACATGTACTAATTTCATTAACTACTTGATAGTTTTCACAAGAGATTGGGATCTCAGTACCTTATTTCAATACTGGGAATTCTCATCCCTTCAAAATCTCATTACCATAATCATATGGTTCTGGGTATTGAAACCCTTAGCTCATCACTGAGCATTGTTACCACTTTCTCAGGTAACTATCACCTTTAGGTTATCTGACCAAGGTAAACTTGGTACTTGCTATACAAGCATTACTCATGGCACTTGAGGCCCATTAACTCTCTTTTTACCTCTTATCAGGTAGCAAGGCATATTATGGCACACAAGGTCCAATAAACAATAATGAATAGAACATCATAGTTCATACCTGGCCATGATCACCATTTCAGAATACCTACATGGTTAGTGCAGATAATAACAGTAACTTCAATTACTTATCAGTATCGTGCAGAACAAATATGGATTCACTATTCAAGGGTAACACCACTATTCCCTTACTAGGGTTAGGGTTTCCCATTTCATGTCATTTGGGAACATTCATCCCATTACCCAGATCAAGGTTATAGTTTATCACCATATTGCCCAAGATGAGGGTTTCATAGAAAATTACATATCATCACCCTAGATTTGAGCTCCACATCACATCAAACATCAGGGTTTCTCATAAAATCACCCTAAGTTAGGGTTTCACATAAATTTCACCCCAGAATAGAGTCCACATTCAATGACCCACAATTAGGGTTTACTATTCATCCCAATTAGGGCATCATGTTCCATTACCCATAATTAGGGTTACTCATATTTTCACCCTGGATTAGAGTTACATTCTTACCCTGGGTTAGGGTTACCTCCTTACCCTAGATAAGGGTTACATTCTTTCCCTGGATTAGGGTTACATCCTTTCCCTAGATTAGGATTACATCCTTTCACTAGATTAGGGTTAGGGTTCAATAATCTTGTCAATTAGGGTTTATGTTCATGATTAGGGTTTTATGATATCTTTTCTGAGGATCATACCCTTAATCACCACATGAATTATATTCATGTATGATTTCCTCTCTATCATCCTCTCAACTTTATTAGGCTATATCAACCCTTCAATAAAGTACATACAACTATGATTGACAAAGTGTAATAAGTTATTGTTTCTATAAATAATTAGGGTTTATCCCTTTAAAGGTATTAATCAATTAGGTACTTTAGGGATTCAACATTTGTACCTACCATTGATATTCTTTACTATAAATAATTGGATCATTGGAACAAGCACTACCTTCAATTTCCAAATGATTGAATCACAATTGACCTTTATTCGTTTGAAGTTTCATCACCAAACGGTTTTGAAACCGTTTGATTCCAAATGGTTTTCAAACGGTTTGACCCCAAATGGTTTCAAGACCGTTTGGGCCAAATCAGTCTCAAAACCACAAGGGTTCATGAAGTACATCCATAAATTGGTTGAACATGATTTGCTACATTGAAACCTTTAATCAATTGAGTTATTGAAGTTCAACAATTATTGGCTTTTAGATCTCCAACCCTAAAATCTCAACCATTGGATCACCAAATGGTTTTAGAACCGTTTGATCCCAAACGGTTTCAAGACCATTTGGGCTCAAATGGTCTCAAGACCGTTTGACCCAAAAAGTCTTGAAATCGAATGGATCAATCTATGGAACCTCCAACAAATCGATTAGGGTTGTAATTGGTGGATTGTCCATAAATTTAATCAATGAATTGGATCCATTGGATCATCATCCAACATGTACTAGTGTGCAGACCTCAAATGGTCAACACATCCAAATGGTCAACACTCTCATGTGGTTTGGGACTCAAATCACCAAACGGTTTGCAAACCGTTTGGTCTCCAAACGGTTTTGTGAAATCGTTTGGACCAAAGGTCCAAAACCGTTTCCAACTCAAATTTGTTGGAAAGTGTGCCTAAGATGATTTAATCATCATCAAGCCTTAGTCCATCGAAAACTATTGCTATTATCATGGTAGTTGCATCAACTAAATAAAGGAATTGCAAGAAGAGCAATTGAACATAATTGATTGAGAAATTGAGTTCAATAACAATGAATAAGGATTCAAGTTATATACCCGCCTTCAATTGAGCTTCAAAGCTTGGAGCTTCACATCAATAATGGTGGAAGAAGATTTTTCAACTCCCCCAAGGCTCGTCCTCAAGTTTTGGAGTGAAAAGATTGGCTAGGATTGAAGATGGAGTGAAGAAAAGAAGAAATTATGCATTGATTTATGATTTACACCATGAAATCAAGATGAAAGAAGGTCAAGAAGCTTACCAAAAGGTTGGGGGTCTTCCTTCTTGTCCTTCAAAGCTTTCTTGGTCGTTTTAAAGAAAATGGTGGAAGTGGAATCGAAATTATCCTTTCACTCTATGGATAAATGAGCTTATATGTGAATTTTATTGAAAATTCAATTAAGAGAGAGAAAGTAGGAATTATCTCTCCCAAATTATTGCCACTTGCCCCCTTCCTTTCCTTAGAGAAAAGGATATCCTCTTTGCCAATTATTCCTCTCAATTATCAACAATATAAAGAAAAGAAAATTAAGCACCTTAACCCTTTTTATATTAATCTCCATAAGTTAGTGGATATTTCTTTTTCTTATAATAAGGTGAGTGGGTTTTCCACCTCCTTGAGATATTTCGTGGCCCTTGCAAAGAACAAGGACGCCCACACATATTTGAATTCAACCATTTCAATTTTGGTTGAAGGTCCTTCAATTATTTTATTTGTTTTTGCATTAAATTGAATTAGGGTTTCAATTATGATTAAATCTTGAGTATTTTAATATCAATATTCTCTCTCCTACAAAGAGATACAAATGAGACACCCCTCTCATTTTATTTGGTCCACATGATCCCAAGAAATAATAGGGACCATTTTGAAGTGGTAATTTGCATATTGAACCCTAGGTTTTGGGTAAATTGCACATTACACCAAAACTAGATTTTAATGCACAAATATTACTTTATCAGCTCTTTCTTGGTATTCAGGCTATCACAAGCCATACGTCTGCATCATATTCACTCTCTTGATGTTTCAACACATGAGGAACATATTATCATGCACAATTTGCAAATAAACCCCTCAACTTGGGTAATTTGCACTTCAGTCCAAAACAAGCAAAACATTAATTTCAACAATATTCAAAAAGGACTAAAATTGCAATGTAAGTTCCTCTTAAGGCTTAATTACTTTTCAAAAGATAAGAGCAAGTATATAATCACCTTCATTAAACAAAACACCTAGGGTTAAAACATAATCCAGGTCAGGTATGTTATAGTTCAATTTATAAGTAGAAGGAGACTAGTTCTCTCCAACCCATGAAGCATGGAATAGGAGGGATGGGTGGATCAGATGGGAGTAGGCAATATTTTAAAAAACCAACGTTATAATTATCAAAAATATAGCTTAGCATATTCCAATTGATTGTTGAAAATACACTGGTTACTAACTCTCTATAACCGCATATACATGTGCTTACATCGTAGCGGCCACTAAGGAAAAGAACATATTAGTGACTGAAGAAAGCATGTGTTGAAGGTACATCAACATCATAGAAAAATCAGCGCCCAAGGAAAGCCGATGTTAAAAGGACATCAATGGTCATAGAAAAATCAGCCACCGAAGGTATGACAGTGGTCGAAGAGACAAGAACAAATGAAGAAAGAAAGAAAGAGAAGATTATGGCTAGGAAAACACAAAAATAGATAGGAACCAAAAGGACTTCAGTAATAAAAAAGGAGTTGAAGGCCACAATGATCACAGAGAGCATGTTTAGTTGTTTTTTTGGAAGACAAAGCATCGACGGTGATCAGGGGAAAATATGTGACCTAAGAGTGGCAGCGGATAGGGTTAGAAACCCTAGATCATTTGTGCAAGAAATAGAGGTGTTGAATGAAGCATTAGTGTGAGATGTGAATATGTCAGAGAGAAAGGTGGGTCGTAGAGAGGTACGATGATAGTCAAGGAAGTGGGTGAAGTTTTCTTGATGGAGGGATGATTATAGATCACATGTCATTTTAAGAAAGGTAATGGAGAGAAGAGAGAACTCAGTGACATTTGTCGGCATTGCCAGATGGTCTCGATCAACATCGGTGGAGACAGTGGCAGGATCATCGTGGGCTAGGGTTTGTTCTCTTTTAGTTTCATCTACTATGATTTCTCTACAATCAGCTAGGGCTTCATCATAGATGTCAAAGGTGGGAAGGAGTGAGAGCACTAAAGAGTGAAGTTTTTATACCTTCGAGTGTAAAACCTAGTGGTCACTAGTATTTTGTTCTTAAGAAGTCGAAGAGGATTATAATCCTATATTGTAATAGAGATAAAAAAAAACTAAACTCCAATCATGAGTAGTTGATGAGACTGTTCTACTTTCCTATGGTCATTGATGTTGAAAAATTTCAAATGGTTACTTAAGATCAAAAGTCCGAGCGGTCACTGGAACTCATGTCTTATGTAAATAACAAGTTTTTATGATAGAAAACATTGAATTAAGGTTAATTCTAAGGTTTGAAGGTATTTGCAACGTCCAAACACATAAGGGAATGACTTTTGAAAGTAAATAAATCATGAAAAGTGCTTGGGTTTCCTCCAAAGAAGAATTAATTTATAGTCTTTAGATTGACTCTCTATCTTGTATCTTCATGTCTCTTCGGGTGGTGCGGGTTGGGGCTCTTCTAACTAAAGTTCCAATATCCTCACCAAAGCTTCATCTTCATAATACCATTTTACTCTATGGCCATTCACTTTGAATGTACCTATCTTTTCATTGGAGATTTCCATTATTCCAGATGGATATATCTTCACTGTGAAGGGGCCAAACCACTTGGATTTGAGCTTACTAGAAAATAACCTGATATGGAAATTGAATAGAAGGACCTTATCTCCTATGAAGACATCCTTTCTTTTTAGCTGGGTGTTGTGCCACACCTTTTTCCTTTGTTTATAAATTCAGACATTTTCATATGCATGGAACCTTAGTTCTTCAAGTTCTTTCAACTGCAGAAATATCTTCTTGCCTACTTCCTTAGGGTCCATGTTTAGAAACTTGATACCTTATAAGGCTTTGTGCTCTAGCTCCACTGATAGGTGGTATGATTTTTTGTAGATGAGTTGGTAGGTTGTAGTCCCTATCAGAGTCTTGTAAGTAGTTCAATAGGCCCATAAATCATCATTGAGTTTCATAGACCAGTCATTCCTAGTATGGCTCACTATCTTCTCCAAGATTTGCTTGATTTGTCAGTTTGATACTTCTCCCTATCCCGACTTTTGTGGGTGGTAGAGTGTTGCGACCTTGTGTCTCACCCCATACTTCTTCATCAAGGACTCTAATTGTCTCTCTCCAAAATGGGACCGCCTGTCACTTATGGAAGTGTGTGGGACACCAAATTTGGGATAAATGACCTTCTCGGACAACTTAATTACATCCTTGGAGTCACAGGTCTGGGCAGCAATAGCCTCTACCCATTTTGAGACATAGTATACAACAACGAGAACATATTTATTTCCCTTTGAGGATGTGAATGGCCCCATATAGTCAATTCCCATACATCAAAAATTTCAACCTCTATCTAATCGGACATTGGCATCTCATTCCTCCTTGAAATATTTCCCATTCTTTGGCATTCATTGCATTCCTTAACATATGCTTGAGCATCATTAAACAGGTTAAGCCACTAAAACTCTGACTGAAGAATCTTAGCTTCTATCCTTTCTCCTACCATATGTCCAACATAAGATGAAGAATGGCATTCTGGAGGAATCTGAGGAACTTCCTCTTATGGTATGCACATCTAATACAGTTTATTAACATAGCTTTTGAATAGGAGAGGATCATCCCAGTAACAATTTTTCAGATCTGAGAATAGTTTCTTCTTCTAGTTGTACGTTATGTCGGGCAGCAGTTGTTGGCTTGCTAAGTAATTACATATATCGACAAACCAGGGCCGCATGGGTTTGATGGACTTTTCCATCACTAGGGCCTCATCTACATAGTTTTCATTGATGGGAAATGGATTTTCTTCAGTAAGTACTATCCTTGATATGTTGTCAGCAAACCATAGTTTTTGTCTCATTTTTATGAATAATTTTGCGATCAAATTCTTGAGGCAACAAAGCCCACCTCCATAGTTTGGGCTTGGTAGCCTTCTTTTGCATCAAATACTTAATGGCACCATGGTTTGTATACACCTTAACTTTTGAGCCTATCAAATAAAATCTGAACTTATCAAAAGTGAACAAAATTGCCAGGATTTCCTTCTCAGTTGTCGTGTAGTTGACCTGAGATTAATTCAGTGTCTTGTTGATGTAGCATATTGTGTGGTGTTTCTTGTCCTTTCTTTTCCCCAGAAGAACATCGATGGCATAATCATTTTCATCATACTTAATTTCAAATGGCAATAATCTAGAGTTTGGAAGATTGAATTTGTAGTCAAAGCATTCTTCAAAGTATTGAAAGTGCCAAGGCACTTGTTAGTAAAATTAAACTCAATGTTCTTTACTAGAAGGTTTGATAGAGGTTTCACGATTATGAGAAATCCTAAATGAACCTCCTGTAGTACCTGGTGTGTCCCAGAAAACTCCTCACTTTTGTCATTGATTTAGGAGGAGGGAGCTTAGATATTGCTTCAATCTTTCAAAGGACGACCTTGATTCCTCTTTCAAAGATTTTATGTCCCAAAACGATATCTTTGCGTACAATGAAGTGGAATTTTTCCCAAGTCAGGACTAATTCTTTTCTTCACACCTTTGTAGGATCTTAAACAAGTTCATGAGACATTGGTCAAAATCGGCACCATACGTAGAAAATTCATCCGTGAAGACTTCCATTATGTCTTCCAAGAAATTTGAGAACAATAAAATTAAGCATCTTTGGAAAGTGGCAAGTGGATTTCATTGACTAAAAGACATTCTTCAAAAAGTGTAAGTTTCATAAACACATGTAAAGGTTGTCTTTTCCTTATCATCAGGGTGATTTGGCCCTTGGTAGAATCCTAAATATTCATCCAATAAACAAAATTATGAGTGATGCACCAATATTTCTAGAACTTGATCAATGAAGGGTAATGGGAAATGGTCTTTCCTTGTAGAATCATTCAATTTACTATAGTCAATACACATATGCTAACCTATGACAATCTGTGTTGCCACTTCATCACCATTCTCTTCCTTAACAATTTTCATCCCTCCTTTCTTGGGTACGACATGAATTTGGCTAATCCAATTACTATCTCTGATAGGATAAATAATCCCAACATCTTGCAACTTTATTACCTCATTTTTCACCACCTCCTTTAGCATCTAGTTCATCTTACTTTGTGGTTGAACTTTAGACTTAGCTGCTTCCTCAAAGTTTATATGATGCATGCATAGAGTAGAGATCATGCCTTTGATATCTTCAACAGAGTAGCCTATCTCTTTTCTATGCATATTTAGTTCATTTATCAGCTTTTCATCCTGATCGGTCGTCAAGGTTGATTTTATAATGACATGGGTTATTTCCTTGTCATCTACAAATTCATACTTCAAGACCTCTTGGAGTTACTTTAACCCATGTTTAGTCTTAGATGCTTCCTTTTCTTCAGGCATCTTCTCTAGGGATGCATACATTACCGTCTCAATTGTCCCCTCTTTGTTATCCCTACATTCCTCTTCTGCTTGATTTAAATACTCAAGAATCCCAACTACCTATGGGTCCTCAATACCGACGTCAGGGTTGTTAAGATCTCTCATCTATGGATCGACAATAGTGTTGTTTTCTTCTACTTCTTAACAATACCAGTTGTAGCTATCCATGAAGTAGACCAACTCAAATAGGGAGGGTCCCCTAATAGCATCTTGGACATGATAATTAAACTGGTCATTTCCAACATGAAGAGTGATGATTCCTTCCATAACATCAAAAAGTGTTCTTCCAGTGGCAAGGAAAGGCCTTCCAAAGATCATGGGACACATTGGATCCTCAACTCTATCAATAACAACAATGTCACAAGGGATGAAGAATCGCCTGACACAAATAAGAACATCTTCCACTACCCCCACATGTTTTGTGAAAGTATGATCTTCCTGTTGAATTCTCATTCCCGTTTTCACCATGTTAGTGAGTCCAAGTCTTTGAGCTAAGGTGAGAGGCATCAAACTGATACGTACTCCTAAATTTATGAGTCCTTTCAACATTATCCTCAACATTGAAAGGGATAGTGAATGCACCAGGGTCCTTCTTCTTTGTTAGCATATTAGATTGAACAAAGGTGCTCGACATTTTAGCAAGTTGTACAATTTCAATATGGTCTCCTCTTCATCTCTTCGTAATCATATGCTTGAAGAACTTGGGAGGTGGGAATTTCTTCAATAGTGTCTAAAAATGGAACATCCAGGTGTTTCTTCTTCACAACCTCCATAAACTTCTCATATCTTTTCTTTAGATGAGCCTTGATTAGTTTGTAAGGGAAAGGGACCCTTGGAGAATATGGTTTCTTATTGGAAAAATCTTCTTCCACTGGGTACAACCATTCTTCTGTATCCTTCTTTCCCTTGCATTTATCTTTATTCTAATCCTTCTTAGTAGAATCTTCCTCCTCATGTACTTTTTACACCTTAATTGGTTTAGGTTGCATCTTGCTACCAGAGTCATTTTCTTTGTCAACCTCCCCTTCCTAGTTTTCTAGTACTTTTCTGGAGTAGAGGGTGGTTATCTTTGCAGTATGTGTATTAGAAGGGATCTTTCCTTGAGGGTTAATTATTAGTTCAGACAGTTGTGCCAGTTGTTAGTCAATTTGTCTTTGATGCGTCTGCATATTAGTCATATAGATCTGCATGGAGGTTAAGACACCAGAGTTGGTGATTGCTCTTTGGGTCAGCTGGTCATTCACTGAGACTTGCCTTTTTGTGAAATCAAATAGTTGGAATATCATGTCAGGCTGGTTGCTGCTCTTAGGTTTGCCTCAATCTTGATTTTTCCAATTCACATTCTTGTTTGAACCTTGACCATATGTTTGACAATTATTTATATTATGCTTGTAGTTGGTGGTTCTGGTGGATGTGATTGGTCCTCCCCCCTCCCAAATTTTGGTGGTAGTTTAGATAGACTAGTTGGTGGGAGTTTTCAACAACATCATTTATAAGAACATGTTACCCTAAATGAGATTACCCAAAACATAAAACACAATCGATCATAATTAATCCCATACCCAAAAATATGGGTAAACTAAAACTGATTTCAACATCACCACCTGCTCAGAAACATTTGCATAAGAGCCCAACATATTTCTTGTATCCATACTATGCCAAGAATTTGAAACAAATTGTTCTATCACCTTAGCCACAACATATATACAAGGAGAACAATATTTGTATATGCCACACAAACAAGCATTAACATGCTACTAAAAGCCCAATTTGTTTGAAACACCAATACAAACTTTTCCTGACCGGACCAGAGAGTACATGGATGACTCTAGGACACACTAGACATCTAATCAAACCTTTCAAAGATTCATTACTATAACTCCTCTTTGCTTCCACAAGTTTTCTATTGTCACTGGTGATTTCCTAAAAAGATGTGGCAAGCCACAAGGGTGAGACCCATGTCTAAGAAAGAGATATAACCTCCAACAATATTTATTGATTATAAAATTTTAAGTAATTGATAGTTTAAGAATTTTAATTAGATATAAAAAATAGGCTCAACAACAGAGATGATTAACAGAATACATAAATGAGTAGACATTAATTATCATCATTATCCAGACTATCATCCTTTATCTTGTTGACAATATAAGCAATTCAGTAGCATATGCATATCTAGCATCATGAGAAAGTCTAGTAACATAGAATCTCTCTAATTATGAATAAGTCTATCCACATAAGCATAGCTAACAACATTAGCATGTCTAACATGTTGGGCAAATCTACATTATAAGTAGAGATAACAACATTAGAATGACTATCTACATAAGCATGATTAGCAGTATAAGCATTTCTAATTACAAAGGCATAGCTAGCATGCTAAACATAACTAACAACATGGGATAGCTAGCATCATAATTATAATCAGTAGTAGAAATATAGATATAAACATAAGCATGGAGATTGCATGTACACATCTACAATCTTAAGCATATCCACAACATAAGCATATCTACTATCTCTTCATTGTACTAAGCATCATCATTATATAAAGAGAACAAACAAGGGTTATCATTCAATTTGAAGCATTGTATATAACCCTAAACAGATATGCTATACAAGTGTATTACATATTTTACTAAGCCCAGAGGAATTTGAGGATACCACTCAAATTTCAACTGACCACCATTTGGTTGCAATCAGTTCCATACAAGATCTATGAAGAGCCAAACTCCTAAGATCTTCTCTTCCCCCAGTTAGTACGGGTCCTCCACAATGACACATAAGGTCAAGCTGCTAATAGCCTACTCCGTCCTTGGTATAGGTCATGGCACTAGTGAAAGGAGGTGGGTACACATACCCTACCATCTGAGGTACAACCACAGTAGTTCTCCAATCTCATCACATATATAATCACCAAGCCACGATCGCAGCCATTCTCAAACAAAGGGCTAGGTATGACCGCAATCATCCTCCCGAAGCAGTTGATTTCAGGATGACAAGCACCCCACATACTCAACAGTATGTGCTCTGAGTTTCCCTTAGGAATACTCCTTTCACCATCTGGCATGTTCTGACACTCAGATGGATCTATGGAACAGGGCACTACATGATTAGAGTTTTACTTGATTAGTTATGCCAATTGAATGAATTAAGGCTGCATCAAACATGTGGACATACAAACCCTAATTCACTTATAGCTAGCATATAAATATAACAACTTCAAAATATATAAAATGTGTGAAACATAATTTCTCATCTCAACATTACAAGGCACTATTCACCTACCAAAACAAGAGACTATACTTGTCATTACATCATCATCACATGGTATTATTCATTGCCTTTCATGAGACTACACTTGTCACCACACTATCACATGATATAAATACTTATCACAACATCACAGGGTATCAACTCTTGTCATAATAAGAGGATTACACCTCATTAAGGGATCAACCATGCCCAAAGGTCATTAAGACCATCATACTATTCCCTGCAAGATCATCATTATCTTTCCATGCCTTGTAACAAGGCTCAACAACATCACTTACATATAATACACCATATTAGCACAATATTGCATTTATGAGCTAGGAGATATTCATAAACAACCATAGCAGAGTTATATTAACATTAAGAACATTCCTTAGTTACATCAACATGAAAGGAATCTAAATATGACTTACCATCATCATATTAATAATGCAGATGTTTAGCATAAGAAAGTTTCAACCATGTGTCTATGATAACCACCAATTCACACATTAAGGTTATGATCATATTAAGGAGATTATTACAACATCATGCCATCATATAAGAAGGTTAAACATGAATACTCATCTTTATCTATTTGCATTAGATTTAGGTTCAATAAGATAAATTATATTAATATTACAAATCAACACTCATACCCAAACCATAACTCATGGCATCCCCATTGCATGGATGCATAAGGTGAAGAATAACCATCACATTCCATACCATTCTCATGTATGGATCCACGCATAACTTCAAGGTGTAACCATTAAGTCATAGTATACTAGGGTTCAACCACAAAAGAGAGTACTCTACGATTCTATGCATCATTGAAGGAGTTGTTCATAAGAAATTACCATCACTTGGTTATATTCGGGCTAAGTATAACGAAATATACTTCATTAGGGCTACTCATTAACTCATTATATTTATTATCACTAAGCATATGAGGGAAAGGGTAAGACTATATTATTAAGGTAAACCTCCAATAGGTTTGAACATCACACAAATCATAAAAACTTGCCATAAACATCATCCTAAAACATTGCATTGTTGAGAAGGTAAGACTATTGGTTGTTTACATAAGTAAACACCTTGAATAATCCACCTATTAAGTCAATGAATTGTTCCCTAGAAAAAGTCACCATCTAACCCTAGACATCCCTTGATTAACAACATAAAAAGTTCCATTGAGAGTAGGGTAAAACCCACGGGCAATTGTTTATTTAAAACAAGTCATCAATAAATGAAATTATTAAGTTGATCTCATAATGGAAACTATGTAAATCACTTTATTAGGACAAACATATTACATTAGGCATCATTCCAATATATTGGATGAAGAATCATTAGGTCTTAACCATTAGGTCAAGTTCATATATTAAAACCATCAATTGGAGTATAGGTCCAACCATTGCATCAAATGATTCAAGAAACCATTGGTTTAAGAATTAATTGATGATAAAACAAAAATAATAACTCACCATAGGTTGTGGAGACCTGATTCACCATCAACAGTAACCATTAAGTCACCATAGGTTGTTAGATCGTCACTATATTCATTAATCATCATCAGATTTCAAGCTAATGTCTCCCTTGATTAAGTGCATCATTAGGGTACTTAGTTGTTTATCATTAAGATTCTAATCAGCCAAAACCTGACCTAAGGGGTGAACGTCAGTTGAAACCCTTGGTCACTATCATCTGTTTTTGCAATGGTACCACCATTGGGTCATTTGTTTATACAAGAAATCAGCTTTAAACCCTAAAATTGACCATTGGTTGATGGGTTCTTAGTACCTCCGGTTCTAAAACCAACTAGATCCAAGTCATGTTATATCTTAGAATGAACATATACATGATTACCAGTTCATATAAAACTGAAATCAGAATAGGGAACATCATAAAAATTGAAATCCAAGTCAAGCATAGCTTTTTAGTGCATGGATCATCACATTAAAGCAAGAACATGAGCTAGCAAGCTTATGGTAAGCAATAAAAGTGGAGCAAGTTATAAAACTTGCTTATAATGAGAAGATAAAATCCAAAATAGAAAAAAAAATCAAACATGTAGGGTAGAAACTCCAAGCATAAGCTTTGAACTCGTCCATCTAGCACCTTTCTCCATCAAAGAAGCAGACCCTAAGCATAAGGAGCAAGAAATGTAGGGTTTTAGAGATTTAGACCAACTTATACCATGGAACAACAAGGATTTGACCTGGTGGAAGGTACGGGGAAGAAGAAAAGAGAAAGAAATGGACGAAATAAGGGGATTCTTACTCATTTAGGTCAAGATCACTAGAAGGAAGCTTTAAAACCCCTAAAAGAGAGCAAAAGGAAACCCTAGGAGCTTCCAACAAGGAAATTGCCTTCTTCTTCTACCTTGGATAGGTCCTCCTTAGTTAAATAGAGAGGGAACGAGGTTCTTATCAGGAGGTAAGTGGTAGAGGGAAAAACTTTTGTTTTGGAGCTTAAAAGTAGATATATAAAGCTCTAGGATAAGGGAGAGAAGAAGCATGAGGTGTCTAAAAGCTCTCCATGCATCCATGGCCTTAAACTAATAAGGATATACAAGTAGCCACACAAGCAGCTGACACACCATCCATGTATAACTTCTTAGCCCTTGTTTCTTGATTTTGCAAGCATAGCAAATAAACCATTGCTTGATAGCTCCTAAGGGTAGCTCATCCATAAAGGGGTAAACCCTAAAATACCCTTGCGGAAAAATACCTCCAAACGAAGGTTCAAATAAGCACTCATAGGATCACAAATATCAAGAATGATGATAGAACATACAAAGAGCATAATCCATGAGACAAATTGCAAGAAAAATCTCCCAATTGGGTAAATTGTAGAAAAGTCTAAAATGTGCATAAAATTGCATAACTTGCACAAACAATGTCAAAATTGGACCAAAATTGAAACTTAATCTTGTATTATGATTCCAAACAATATCAAAACGTTAGATTAAATCTCTAATCATTCATTTAAGATAATTAAGTATGATCAACACTTTAATCAAGGTCAGGGGTCTCTCAACCATAAACCCCTAATAGGGATTTCACCCCCAAAATCCAAGGTAGACAAAGATGGATACTTCTAATGCATATCATCCATAATCTTCCACATTGTTACTTTCATATCATGGTGTTGTTAGATTATTCTCATAGAAGTCATATTCTTCTCCCTCAACTTTTGCATGTGTCACATTGGTTTTGCATAGGAACTGTTGTACCACCTATACAGGTCTGGTAGTACCTTTCAACTTTAGGACTCTACTATGGTCCTAAACTATTCTATCGGTTGTGTCACACATCACTCAAAGGCCATACTCACTGGCTCTTACCAAACATGGACTATCATTTATTTCTTATCATATGTAAATTTATAAGGTTTCACTCCTTTAATGATTGTTGTAATTAACAACTCAATCAACCAAGTAGGCATCCCCCAATTTTCAAGAACTATGAGGCATATCTTTTTAGGGGATTCTCCAATCGTCTCAATGGTGGACTGACCATATGTCTAGTTGAAGAATCATACACTTGTTAGTAACTGTTAACAAATATAATTTCTTGATTGACCTTGTTAGGGGTAGATCAATGACACTATTTTCATCATACTAGGATTCATACAACACACTTAATAGAAGTATCATAGATCCAAGAGGATAATTTAGTCAACCCCCAACTCACTCTTGCTAGACTTCTCACACATAAGTACAGTTGCTTCAACATTCTTATGGTTTGGCAAAGATGTTGACCATGTTACTGACTATCTCTAAAATACATTGAGATGTCATCATTAAAAGCTTGCTACAACTTATAAGACATGACCTGAACACTATGTTCTTCCTATTCATAAGTGCTACTGGTACATTAGTTAGTCTAAAGGGCATAACCTTAAACTCCTCATGGTCATGTAACTTGTCTCATCCACTCTAACTCTTATCCATTGATATTTTAATCCTAGGTTTATCCTTAAGGAACATAGTAGCACATGTCTACTGATCAACAAATCATGTATCCTTGAAAGTGATCTTGCCCAATTATCATTGGACCATACACAACATTATAGAATCACACTTTTTCCTTCCAAACAACATTTAGAGGGTCATTGTCAACTCTCTCTCTATGGGAGAGGAATACTTGGAATGTTCATTTAATAAACATCTCCCATATTCACATACTTCCCATATTGTTGATACATCTTAGATACTAGAATTCATTACCTTGGTATCCACCTCATGTTCTATAAGGAACTCACATCCTTATCTTATCTAATTTTACCAACATAACAAATCTCAAGACATATAATAGGAATCTTCCTAATTATTGGAAGGCTCAAATGCAAACTCATCACAAACATTATGATCTTGGAACCATAGTCCAAGTAACTTTATGCAATAATAAGTATCAACCCTCATCTTTGCTAAGAATCTATGCATGCCAAGTGGCAATGATCCACTTGAAAGTTGTTCCCTAGGAAGGAAAGACACAAAGTGAAAACACTTCCCACATCATAACAACATAGTCCAAGGGTCACTAGCAAAAGGGTAACCAATTCTATTTTCATTATGCAAGTTATAGCTTTTTATGTATCATTTTACCTTTTTCATTTTGGTTTCCTTGCCATTAGCATAGTAATCATCATGATTATAATGTCTCGTTACTCCTTCCTTGATAACAATTTATCATACTTGAGCGTGTTCTTTTTTTTAACCACTTATCAAGAGGTAAATCACAATATTCCACATTTTCTTCATTAAAAAGAGATCATCTCCCTTAATTTCTTTCGCATGACATGCTGATTTTACATTAACACTTTCTTACACACATAGGTTGGTCTGATATTAACTCAGGTTCCACCTTATTCCTTTGTCAATGTTCCTATTTCTATTCTCATTTATACTTATCATTGGAGTTCTCTCCATCTTATGTGGATTTCATACCTTGAATCACTTTATAAGCACAAACTTATATGTCTTTACTTTATTATCTTCTTGAATCACATCTTCAAGAACTCTTCTTTTGCTTATTTGTATTCAAATTTAGATTTCATGGTGTTGTGTCTTTCTCTTTAGCTACCAAACATTCAAGATTTGATAGATTATGATGCAATTCTCATCTTCTTTAAGGTAGGATTGAGATATTCACACCATGATTTCTTATTCATTATGATCTTCAGATTCTCTCAAAATGACTACTTGATCAGTCTAACCAAAAAGACAATAATCTAAGAGTTCCATACTTACCTTTTCTTCAATAATTGAATACCTGGCCAGGGCATCCAAGTGTTGAGATTAGGTAGTATGCACTATATTTTCATATCATGTTCCTTACTTAAACATCATCCTACTCCTAAGTCCTATTGTCCTTGTAGAATCAGTGAACCTAATGCTTTGATACCAACTTGTAAGAACCCATTACGCTAAATGATATTACTCAAAACATAAAACATAATCAATCACTAATTAATCAAATACCCACAAATATGGGTAAATTGAAATCGATTTCAAGATCAACACCTGCTAAAAAATGTTTGCATAAGAGCCCAACATCTTTCTTGTATCCAAACTATGCCAAGAATTCGTTACAAAATTTTCTATTTCCTTAGCCACAACATATATACACAAGAGAACAATATTCTTATATGCCACACAACTAAGCATTAACATGCTAACAAAAGTCTAATTTATTTTAAACAACATGTACAATCTTTTCCTGCCCAGACCTGAGAGTATAGGGTTGACTCTAGGACACATTAAACATCTAGTCAACTCTCTCAAAGATTCATTACTATAACTCCTCTTTGTTGCCATAGGTTTGCTGTCATCACTTTCAATTACCTAAAAAGATGTGGCAAACCACAAGGGTGAGACCCATGTCTCCGCAAGAGATATAACCTCCAACAATGTTGATTGATTACAACATTTTAAGTAATTAAATAGTTTAAGAAGTTTAATCAGATGTAAGAGATAGGCTCAACAACATAGATGATTAACAAAATACATAAAGGAGCAAATAATAATTATCATCATTATCTAGACTATCATCCTTTATCTTGTTGACAATATAAGCAATTCAATAGCATATTCATATCTAGCATCATGATCAAGTCTAGTAACATAGAATCTCTATCATTATGAATAATTGTAGCCACATAAGAATAGCTACAATATTAGCATGCCTAACAGGTTGGGCAGATCTACATTATAAGTAGAGTTAACAACATAAGCAGGATTATCTGCATCAGCATGATTAGCAGTATAATCATTTCTAATTACAAAGGAATAGCTAGCATGCTAAACATAACTAACAACATGAGATAGCTAGCATCATAATTATAACCAATAGTAGCAATATAGCTATCAATATAAGCATGGCTACTGCGCGTACACATCTACAATCTTAAGCATATCCATAGCATAAGCATATCTACTATCTCTTAATTGTACTAAGCATCATTATTATATAAAGAGAACAAACATGGGTTATCATTCAATGTGAAGCATTGTATATAACCCTAAACAGATATGCTATATGGTTGTATTACATCTTTTATTAATCCCTGAGGAATTTGAGGATACCACTCGATTTCCAACTGACCACCATTTGGTTACAATCAGTGCCATACAAGATCTAGGAAGAGCCAGACTCCTAAGATCTTCTCTGCCCCCGATTAGTACATGTCCACCATAGAGACACATATGGTCAAGCTGCTAATAACCGAGTCCATCCTTGGTACATGTCACAGCACTAGTGAAAGGAGGTGGGTACAGATACCCTACCATCCGAGGTACAACCATAGTTGTCCCCCAATCTCATCACATATATAATCACTGAGACATGACCACAACCATTCTCAAATAGAGGGCTAGGTATGACCGCAATCATCCTCCCTAAACACTTGATTTTAGGATGACAAGCACCCCACATAATCAATAGTATGCACTCTGAGTTTCCCTTAGGAATACTCATTTCACCATCTGGCAAGTTCTAACACTCAGATGGATCTATGGCACAAGGCACTACATGATTAGAGTTTCACTTGTTTAGTTATGCCAATTGGGTGAATTAAGGTTGCATCAAACACGTGGACATACAAACCTTAATTCACTTCTAGGAAGCATATATGTATAACAACTTTAAAAGATATAAAATGTATGAAACATAATTTCTCATCTCAACATTACAAGGAACTATTCACCTACCAAAACTAGAGACTATACTTGTCATTAAATTATCATTACATGGTATTATTCATTGCCTTTCATGAGACTACACTTGTCACCACACTATCACATTATATAAATCCTTATCACAACATCATATGGTATCAAGCCTTGTCATAATAAGAGGGTTACACCTCATTCAGGGCTCAACCATTCCCAAAGGTCATTAAGACCAACATATTATTCCCTGCAAGATCATCATTATCTTTCCATGCCTTATAACAAGGCTCAACAACATCACTTACATATAATACATCGAATCACCACAATATTGCATTAATGATCTAGGAGATATTCATAAACAATCATAGCAGGGTTATATTAACATTAAGAAAATTCCTTTATTACATCAACAGGAAAGGAATCTAGGAATGACTAACCCTCATCATATTTATAATTGACACGATTAGCATAAGAAAGTATCAACCATGTGGCTATGATAACCACCAATTAACACATTTAGGTTATGATCATATTAAGGAGATTATTCCACCATCATGCCATCATATAAGAAGGTTAAACACCAATACTCATTTTTATCTATTTGCATTAGATTTATGTTCAACAAGATAAATTATATGAATATTAATAATGAACATTCATACCCAACTACTACATTTTTGGCCAATAACATCATTGGCGAAAGCATCACTTTTACTAGCAAAACTGACCTAATAAAAAATTCTGGTACTGGTTGAGGTACAAGGTCAGTTTTATCAAAAAACTGACATAACAGGTTTCCCGCGGTGAAAATTGGCTCCATTTTGCCTTCGCGCCTTCGAGCTATAGGGTCGGTTTTTCCAAATAACTGACCTAGCAATCTACAAAAAAAATCGGGTACCGCTTACCTCTATTGGGTCAATTTTTTTAAAAAATCGACCTAGTAGGGTCAACTTGTTGGGTCAGTTTTTATATATTACCGTCCTTGTAGTGTTTGTGCCGGCACCAGCCTCTATTGTGTCGGTTTTTCCTAATGTGTGGGGACCTGTTTTACCTTTAGGGTTGGTTTTTTCTAATAATTGACTATAGAGGTCAGGCTCCATTATTGTTCTCTGTCGGGTGAGCAAAAAAAATAGAACCAAAGCAAAGACACCTGAGCGTTCTTGTCATCCTGTCCAAGGAACCCACTATCGTGCCCGTCGTCATGTACGATGAGCCATCGCTGTCGTGCTACCCCAGTCATCGACTCTGAGCCCCGCTGCTACCCTGTAATAACCACCGCCACCGTCACGTCGAAGGCCACAAGGTAGTACCTCTATTTTGCCCTAAAATCCTTCATGCTGAAGGTCGCCATGATGTGGGAAATGATGTTGTGGCCCGTTTAGTCAGTGTACATCTGGGCTGGGCACCACCAAGCGAAGATTGTGGTGAAGGTGCCGGAGGCTACGGGTGTGGGCGCGGTCGGTGAGCCAGCATCACCAACTTCCGCTGCCCATGCCGTCGGCTATCGTTGCTGAGGGGGGGTGGACTGCAGGAAGGACCGGAGTATGTGCTTCTGTGACATCACCCACTTGCTATACCAGATGATGTGGACGGTGATGTTCGTCGTCAAGACGGGGCCCATGTGGTAGTAGAGATGAACGAACTCCGATGAGCCCTTGTACTTATTCGACTCACTGAGGCCCAACGCCGCCACACCTGTGGTCATGTTGTTTCTTGTGGTTTTTTGGAAGTAGTGAGGCCAGAGACACCATGCCAGGGAGAGATGGGGGAGGGACAGTGACGTGGTTCTTACTGCACTAACAAATTCACCCAGGGTTGAAATCCCTGAGTTTTTACCAAAACCTCATGCAATAATACCACCCACAAGTGGACGGGTCTTATCGTAGTATAGTTAAGGATCAAATCCTAAGGAACAACTTTTTAAGAATCTTGCTAATCAGATCCAGTTCAAGACTAATATTTAGAACACATAGTTGATTGGGTTTAGTTAAACTAAATGTAAGGAAAGTAAAGAGTTGTATTAAAATAGAGTCTAGATTAATGATAGGAATCACTAGGGTGGAACCGGGTTTCACCACCACTACACATGAAAACACATCCAAGACAAAAACAACTATCCAAATAGAGTTGCAAACCCTCCATACGGAAGTTAGGTTCACGTAAGCATCACCTATAGGCATCAGATGTCTCGTCACCTACCATATCACACACTTACTACTCTGAAGATATCTTTCAGAAGTTCTCATCAAGGAATCAACCATGTTAAACGATATTGATAAACCTAAGTATTGAAGTTCTCGCAACCAAGGGTTGTAATAGATCATGCAAGGCAGGTGATTAGTCCACAAGCACACATCAAACGATTAACACGAGATGAAAAGTTATATACAAGCCATGGAATGTTTTAAGATGAACATGTAAGCATGGGCAGCGGGGATAGTCCCCGCACCCCAGCGAAGAGGACTACTCACTCTTCATGATGGAAACAAGAAAAATAAGAGAGACGGAAGATTCCGCCATGGTCATGGTGAAGAAGGTAGTCGGAGCTCAGTGGAGAACCAGTCTTCTACACAATGTCGGGGCAGATCTGGAATGAGGAGGGAGAGAATACCAAGGTAGGTGATGTAGATATGCTCTCTCCTTCTTCCTTCTCTTCTCTTCTCTTGCTCACTGGAGAAGAGATAGTAGGTGGTCGGTGGCAGAGTAGATCTACAGATCTGAATTCCCACCACTCTTGTGGATAGAAGATAGATCTAGATGGACCAAAGATGGAGGAGAGGTAAGAACTCCACAGAGGTAGTCCTTGGCAGCGGAGATCATCTTCCTGAGGGCTGAGCACAGAGCGGAAACTTCCTGGTTTCGTGGAAGAGATGCTTTGATAAGATAGGTGGGTGGCCTATTTATAGGTGTAGGCCACTGACTTAACTCCGTGGTCGAGGTACTAGCTGCGGTCGAGGTTGTATACCGTGGTCTTTCTTTGCTTGGTCGTGGTCGCGATGGTGTTCTGGAGTTGCACTGGTGTGCCGCGGTCATGGTGTGGTATAGGTCGTGGTCGAAGTTAGGTTGTGGAGGGGTAAGATTGCGGTCGTGGTCTAGCAACAATTGTGGTCGCGATCAGCATTTATCATAGTTACGGTCCTCTTCAGGTCATGATCTCCATGGTGGTCAAGGTGTAGGCGTCTTCTAGCACCACGGTCACGGTCGAGCAGGTGTTGAACTCAATCGTGGTGCAATTTAACTCGTGGTAAGTCGCCATCTTTTGTAGTCGTTATGTCTCCTTGGGATCACGATCGCAGTCCTTCTTTGAGATCGCGGCCGCGATCATCATGAATCAAACCCACCCCCACGGGGGGGTGTGGCTATTGCTGAGGGTTTAATGGCATGTGTTGATGAATCCTCGGACTAATGAGGATGCTTTCTGATGAAGGATCTGGCCATAAAAAAAGGGTACACATTTTCAAAAGTTTCTTGGGCCACCGTCCCCTACAACTCCTACACTGGCACACATAGCACGATGTTCAATCCTGCAATGGATATGAATAGATTTGATCAAAACTCTAAATAATGAAATGGAACTGAGGAAAATTGTATATGAGCATATTCAAGGGGTGAATATTAGAATTCACTGCAAAACTAGGCCAAAAATGGTGACTGAAACAAAGATGAATATGCATTCATCAAAACACCCCAAACTTAAACATTGCTCGTCCTCGAGTAACACAAAATCTAAAATAGTCACCAAATGTATACTTTCAACTCGTGTGATTGCCTCATCTTCACATCACGTTTGTTTCTTTACTGCTTTGTATGGCTGAGCATCTCAACTTCCAAAGATCACTAAACACATCTTACAACATCTTCGTTCCGGAGTTTGTTTCCCAAAAGCACTTCCTCCCCACATTCTCCAACATCATGCATGTCTAAGAGTTTTGTAAGAGTCTGGAGATACCCACAGAACAACAAGTGTGCATTTGATCTGGCACTGGTGTTTTACAAAAGAGTGTCCAAAATGAGGTATTCATTGTGCATGTAGGTGGAAAAGGGAGTGAAGGGGGGTATGGAAGGGAGTAGTGAATCTCACCTCTATTCGACTTGAGATTTCATTATATGGTTGCAATTACATTGATTGCATTTTTTTATGTGTGCATCTCTCCTCTATTCGACTCGAGATTGCATTTTTTTGTGTGCACATTGGCATCTTTTCTTTTTCTTTTTGGTGATACACCCCTTTTTCATAGAGAGGGGTATGGAAGAAGCGAATAAAGAGAGGGATGGTGTGCCACCCTGAACATAGGGTTTCACACTATTTTTGTGGCTTTTTGATTCTTTTTGATGGATGGGGGGGTAAGAAGATTGTAGAAGAAGTGTAGAAGAGAGTTCAGATCATAATGCAACTTGATTTACAATTTAGTGCACCGATTTGTTCTCTTTATCTTACTCTACTCAAATGATGACTTGATGTGGATCCAGTGGAGATTTCATGATGTTGTTCCACTAGTCAGTTTGGAAGCATGATGTGTTTGATCTCTCTCAATTTGACAGATACTTGCCATCATTACATAAGGATCATGATGTTAGGATTCATAAGCTTCACATGGTGATTTCTAACCATTGGCTAGTTTTAGAAATAGCCCCTCTTGAGGCTTTGCTTCAAATAAGTTAGTTATAATGATTCAAAATTGCATAGACAAAGAAAATAGCCGACTAGGTAAAGTCTTTGATTGAAAAAGAAGCGTCAAAACTTCATCAGGTTTCTATACAAAACTACTTTGAAAACTTGAAAATTTTTGAAAATTTTGTTCAAACTGCAAAGATGGAATCTAAAGTCTGAAACAGATGAGTGTAGGGGGGAATTAAAGTATGTACCACCCACCCTCCACCTTGAACATAGAAATTTTCTCGTCCTGAGCAAACTCTAAATCTGAGATGGAGGGGAAAAAGTGTGCCAACTGGCCCACCAGATGTGGTTGTGTTCCTCTCAGCAACGTGTCCATCATCTGAAATCTCAAAAATGAAAACTATCAGAACTTAAGATTGCATCTTGCAATGTGATATCTACTGCATGCAAAATTTTCTAATTCAAAACTAAAATGTAAAAACTAAGTTAAGGATCGGGTTGCCTCCCGTCAAGCACCTTTGTTTTATGTCATTGGCTCGACACATTTTCTTCAATTTTCTAGTAGATATGTTAGTTTAGAAAGATTCAGTGATTCTTCAATGCTAGTATCAGATGTGGTGAAATATCTTTTCAAGCATTGTCCATTTGACACAAACTCTCCTGAATTTTCACTCCATAAAACGAATGTACTGTGTGGGTAGATGTTCTTGACAATGTATGGTCCAAACCATCAAGAACAGAGTTTCTCTGGGAACAATCTTAGTCTTGAGTTAAACAGTAGAACATGGTCTCCCACTTGTATGTCCTTCCTTTTCAGATGACCATCATGCCATAACTTTGTGTGTTCTTTATAGATTCGAGCATTTTCATAGGCTATCATATGATGTTCTTCCATCTCTTGAAGTTGCAGAATCTTGGCTTGGCCAACTTTCTTCATGTCAAAATTTAGTTGTTTGATTGCCCACCAAACTTTATGTTTGAGTTCTATGAGTAGGTGACATTACTTTCCATAGATTAATCTAAATGGTGTTGTCCCAAGAGGAGTCTTAAAATAAGTTCGGTAGGCCCACAAGGCGTCATTGATTTTTACTGACCAATCCTTTTGGTTGCGGCCTACTATCTTTTCCAGGATAGCTTTGAGTTGATGGTTTGAAACCTTTACCTGTCCGCTCATTTGTGGATGGTAGGGGGAATCTACCTTGTGTGTTACACCATATTTTCTCTATAGAGCCTCAAAGCTTCTTTCCAAAAAATGAGAACCTCCATCGGAGATCATAGTTTGTGGAACTCCAAAATGGGGAAATATAATATCTTTGAACATTTTGATGATGGGTTTCGAGTCGCTAGTGATGGTTGGTATGGCCTCTACCCATTTAGAGACATAATACACCACAACTAGAATGTAGCAAAATCCAAGTGAAGATGGGAATGGACCCATGTTGTCCACTCCCCAAACATCAAAAATCCCAATTTCTTAGCAAAGCTTGAGTGGCATCTCATCTCTTTTTGTTATGTTACCCACCCTCTGGCATTTTCCACATGATAAAACAAAGTTGTAGGCATACTGGGATACGGTTGGCCAAAAGAAGTCACATTGCAAAACCTTCAAAGCAATTTTCTTGGAACTAATATGGCGTCCAGCTGGGCCTGAGTGGCATTGTTCTAAAACAAGTTGAGCATCTTTCTCGGTGATACATCGTCTGTAGAGACAATCAACACAGATCTTGAAGAGGTATGGATCATACCAATGGTATTGGCTCACATCATGCATGAATTTCTTTAGTGCATTGATGGTGCATTCTGAGTGGATGACATCAGCTACAAGGTAGTTCACATAGTCAGAGTACCAAGGAGTAGCTTTTGAGACTTTCATGAGCTGGTCATCTAGAAGAGATTTTTTAATAGGGATCTTTTCAGTGTCTAGGATGTGCACACGACTCAAGTGGTCTGACACAACATTCTTTGTTCCTTTCGTATCTCTTATCTCCAAATCAAATTCTTGCAAGAGGAGAATCCATCTGATCAACCTGGGTTTTACATCTCTCTTTGCTATGAGGTGACAAATTGCAGCATGATCAGTGTAGACAGTCACCTTCAAACCAATGAGGTAGGATCTAAACTTGTCAAAGTCATACACAACTGCTAAGAGTTCCTTCTCAGTAGTTTCATAGTTCCTCTAAGCTTCATGAAGGGTCTTAGATGCATAGTATATGACATGATGTTTCTTTTCTATATATTGGCCCAAAACCACACATTATTTCAAATGGGTGCTCCCAACCTAGAACTCTGATGATAGGGGTCGACGTAAGGGCATGCTTAAGATTGTTGAAACTCTTGATGCATTCTTCATCAAAGTGGAAATCAATGTCCTTTAGTAATAAGTTCGTCATAGATTTGGTTATCTTGGAGAAGTACTTTATGAACCTTCTATAAAAGCATGCATGACCGAAGAATGTGTTGACCTCTCTTACATTGGTTGGGATATTGAGTCTAGAAATCACTTTGATTTTTGCTTTGTCAACTTCAATCCCTCAATTGTTGACCATATGACCAAGGATAATGCCTTCCTTCACCATAAAGTGACATTTCTCCCAATTAAGCACTAGATGTGCTTCTTCGCATCATTTGAGGATGAGGGAGAGGTTCTTCAGGCATGATTCGTATGAATCCCCATACACAAAAAAATCATCCATGAAATCTTCCATGATAGTTTCAGTTAGACCAGTGAATATGGTTTCCATGCAATGTTGGAAGGTCACAGGCACATTGGAAAGCCCGAATGACATCCTTCTAAAGGCATATGTTCCAAAGGGGCAAGTGAAAGTTGTCTTCTCTTATTCATATGGATGTATAGGAATTTGATATAACCCAGAGTAACCATCAAGATAGATAAAATATTCCAGGTTAGCCAATCTCTCTAAAACTTGGTCAAGAAAAGGCATCGGGAAATGATCCTTGCATGTTGCCTTATTTAATTTCCTATAATTAATACACATCCTCCAACCAGTGACTGTTTGAGTGGGGATGAGTTCATTATTTTCATTTTGTATCACGGTAGTTCCACCTTTCTTTGGGACAACGTGTACTGGACTTACCCACGGTGAGTCAGATATAGGATAGATGATTCATGTAGTGAGGAATTTGATGACTTCAAGGAAAACTACTTCTTTTATATTTGGATTCAACTTTCATTGATGTTCGACAGTCGGCTTGTGGTCTTCCACCTATGGTTTTTTGTGCATGCAAAGAGATTGACTGACCCCGATGAGATCACTCATCTTATTGTCGATAGATTTTCTTCTTTCCCTTAATTCTGTCAGAAGTTTATCTTTTTGTTCAGATGTTAGATCAAAATTTATGATAACTGGGCAAACCTTGAGATCATCCAGAAATATGTAATTTAGTCCCTCAGGTAGGGGCTTTATTTCAGGGGCCTCTAGTTTCTCACATGGCTCTCTAGTTACATTCACAACCTTGAGTTCCTCAAATTTAGCTTCAGGATCTTCTTCTATAGTGTTGAGTTGGAGAACACAATTCTTTACTTTGTTTGTCAATGGAGTCATCAGCATATGGGTTTGTTAGAGTCACTGCTAAAGGATCATATTATTCATAATCCTCTTGCATGAGCAGTGACATTTGTTCTATGCAATCAATCAAATAGACTTCTTCTTGCATGCTTGGTCATCACATACTTTCAAAAAAAATTGAACTCGAGTATTTCTTTACCTAGTCTGAGGAGCAAGGTTCCTGCTTCAACATCAATCAAAGCACTTACAGTGGCGAGGAATGGACGGACAAAGATAAGAGGGTATCTAGAGTCCTCTTTTATGTCCATGATTATGAAGTCGCATGGTACATAAGAGTCTTTGCCTACCTTGACTGGGACATCTTCAATGATTTCCAAAGGAAGAGTCATTGAAATGTCTACAAGTTGTATGGCCATGCCAGTTGGAAGAAGTTCTGCAAACCCTAGCCTCTTACAAAGGCTAAGTGGCATGAAAGAGATGCTAGCACCAAGGTCAGCCAGTCCCTTCTAACATGAGGAGTCACCGATATGACATGAAATTCCAAAGGATCCTGGGTCTTTCTACTTCTTGGGCATCTTGCTCTGAATAATATCGAAAGTAGTTGTTGCTAATTTGAATGTCTCATATTCTTCGGTTATATATTTCGTTGTGAGGAGCAATTTTAAGTACTTCGTCCAGGATGGTATCTCAGTCAACACATCTAGAAAGGGTATATCAACATGAAGCTTCTTCATTACTTCCTTGAACTTATTGAAACGAGTATCGAGCCTTGTCTATTTCAGTCGAGATGGGAAAGGAGGATGAGGCTTGTATACTAGCACAATCAGCTCGGTGTGTCTTCTACTTCTAAAACAATAGGTTCCTTTGAACTTGCTTTGTCTGTCTTATCATTGGTTAATGGTTTTTTTGGTTGAGACTCAGGTGTTGTAGAGTCTTGGGAAGTCACGAAGTCATCATCATGTGTAACTACCACAGATGTCTTGACAGGAGGATCAGAATAGTCTTTTCCTAATCAGGTGGTGACAGCTTTCAGCTGCTCTGGATGCTTAGGATTGTTCTTTGGTTGGCTAGCAAAAGCTCCAGCAGGCGGCTAGAGGCTAGCTGAAAGTTGAGCTAGTTGGGATTCAATAGCCTTCTGAAGGGCTTGCTGATTTGATATCATAGTCTGTTGTGACTGAAGCATCTTCTCAATGGCTGGAAGTTTGTCATCAGAAGAGATGGGACCGGCTTGTGGCCCTTGTTGTTGATGTTGATAAGGGACGTGTTTTAAGTTATGGAACTGAGAGTTGTTTTGATATTGTTTGTAGTTTCTATTCTGGAAGTTACCTCTAAAGTTCCCTTGATTCCTAAAATTTTGGTGTTCGTTATACTGGTATCCTGGTGGACCTCGTTGTTCATTATCTGAACCAATATGTTGTGAGTTTTCTGCTCCTAAAGGATTTCCATATTGAAAACATGGGTGGTTCCTGTTCTGATTTGGATTATAGTATCCTTGACCAGGGATAGTATGGACAACATTCAGATTTTCCATCTGACCGTCATCTCCATGGGCACAAGCTTTGCCCAAAACAACATCATAAAGAATGTTACAGGCTAGCATAGAATGGTTAGTGCCTTTGCATGCTTCACAGAATAGTGAAGTTGACTTTACTTGTTCTTGTTGTCGAGGGGGCAAGTGCCTCCTTTCATAGGCAGAAAAACATGATTCAAGATTGTCTTGCTTAGTAACTAGTAGCTTTAGGGATTCAGCGATAGACTTGTACTCAGGGGTAGCTTATGCCATAGCTACCTTCAACACTCCTTTCCCTATAGACCTACCCCAATTGGCTTTTTTTCCAGCTCCAAGGGTGACAACCTTCCATGTGCTATCATAACTTTGACGCATGAAGTTTCCTCCAGATGAGGAGTGTAAAAAGTTCTTGATATCATCATTCACGCCCATATAAAAGATTTCAATGAGCTGATTCTTAGGAATGCCATGGTGTGGAAACTTGCATAGAATCTCATTGTATCTTTCCCATGCTTTTGCAAGGGTTTCACTAGGGACCTGAGCAAATTGTGTTATCCGGCCCCTAATTTCATAGGTGAGGGAAGGAGGATAGAATTTCTCTAGGAAAACATTTTGAAGTTGTTCCCAAGTAGTGATGGGTTCGCATTGCAAGGAGTTATATCAACTCATGGCTCTATCAGAAAGAGAATATTTGAAGAGATAGAGTTTGATGGAATCATCTATGACTCCATTCTGCTTTGCCATGGCTCATAGGTCTATAAACCTCAGAAGATGTTCTTGACTATCTTCTCCTTGCTTACCATAGAAAGGGTTGTTCTGAAGCAGTGTAACCTAATGTGCCATGATCTTAAAATTAGGAGCATTAATGGGAGGAGGTTGTACTGGGTGATGAACATCAGTAGCCTTAGGGATGGAGAACTCTCTAAGGTCCTTCTGTAATTCTGCTGCTTGAGCTACTTGGATTTCTTCTTGAACTGTAGCTCGGGCTTCTTGCATAAGCCTATCTCTTTGCGCATTAAGGGCTTGAGCCACCCTTTGGGAAATTTCCTCCTCTTGCTCCATCCTAGATTGATTCTCTCTACTCTGACGATGAAAGGTTATTTCTATTTCAGGGTCAAAGCTAGCAGCAAGGCCGGAACTATTCAAGTGGTGCATGTACTAGTATCTGGGGTACCTAGGATAGAAAGATCTTTCAGGAGTAAGATGGATGGAGTAGAACCAAATTCAAGTAGATGCTAAATAGTATCAAAAGTAAAAGTAAAATCCTAGATCAGTCTCAATAAAACTAGATTTAACTAGATGATTCCGTTGTCACCAACAACGATGCCAGAATTTGATGTGGTTCTAACTGCACTAACAAATTTACCCAGGGCTGAAATCCCTGAGTTTTTACCAAAACCTTATGCAATAATATCACCCTCAAGTGGACGGGTCTTATCGTAGTATAGTTAAGGATAGAATCCCAAGAGACAACATTTTTAAGAATCTTTCTAGTTGGATGTAGTCCAAGTAAGACTAATATTTAGAACAAAGAGTTGATTGGGTTTAGTTAAACTAAATGCAAGAAAATAAAGAGTTGGATTAAAACATAGTCTAGATTAATGATGGAAATCACGGGGGTGGAACTGGGTTTCACCACCACTACACATGCAAACACATCCAAAACACATCCAGGCCAGAAACAACTATCCAAATAGAGTTGTAAACCCTTCGTACAAAAGTTATGTTCATGTAAGCATCACCTATAGGCATCATATGTCTCGTCACCTACCAGATCACACACTTACTACTCCGAAGATATCTTTCAGAAGTTCTCATCCAGTCATCAACCACATTAAACAATATTAAGAAACCTAAGTATTGAAGTTCTCGCAACAAAGGGTTATAATAGATCATGCAAGGTAGGTGATTAGTCCACAAGCATGCATCAAACGATTAACACAAGATGAAAAGTTATATACAAGTCATGGAATGTCTTAATATGAACATGTAAGCATGGGCAACGGGGCTAGTCTACGCACCCCAGCAAGGAGGACTACTCTTTCTTCATGATGGAAAGAAGAAAAACAAGAGAGAGGGAAGATTCAGCCATGGTCATGGTGAAGAAGGTGGCCAGAGCTCGGTGTAGAAACACTCTTCTACACGATGTCAGGGAAGATCTGGAATGAGGAGGGAGCGAACACAAAGGAAGGCAAGGAAGATCTTCTCTCTCCTTCTTCCTTCTCTTCTCTTATCGTTCTCATAGGAGAAGCGACAGTAGGTGGTCAGTGGCGGAGTAGATCTGTAGATCTAAAGTCCCACCACTCTCATGGATAGAAGATTGATTTGGATCGAGAAAAGATGGGGGAGAGGTAAGAACTCCACAGAGGTAGTCATTGGCAGTAGAGATCATCTTCCAGAGGACTGAGCACAGAGTGGCAGCCTCCCAGCATTGTGAAAGAGATGCTTTGATAAGATAGGTGGGTGGCCTATTTATATGTACAAGCCACTGACTTAACTCTACGGTCGAGGTACTGGCCACAGTCGAGGTTATATACCGTGGCCGTGGTCCTTCTTTGCTTGGCCGCGGTCACGATGGTGTTCTACGGTTGCACTGTTGTGTCGCAGTCGCGGTGTGGTACCGGTCATGGTCGAAGTCAGGTTGTGGAGGGGTAAGATTGCGATCGCGATCTAGCAATGATCGTGGTCACGATCTAGCAACAATCGTGGTCACGGTCAACATTGATCGCGGTCGCGGTCCTCTTTAGGTCACGATCTCGATGCAGGTCAATGTGTAGGTGTCTTCTAGCACCACGGTTGTGGTCGAGCAGGTGTGGACCTCGATCGAAGTGCACTTTAACTTGTGGTCAGTCGCGATCTTCTATAGTCACGATGTCTCCTTGGGATTGCGGTTGCGGTCCTTCTTTGAGAACGCAATCGCGGTCTTCATGAATCAAACTCACCCCCGTGGGGGGGGCTATTGCTGAGGGTCAAATGGCATGCATTGATGAATCCTCTAAATGATGCGGATGCTTTTTGATGAAGGATCTAGCCATTGAAAAAGGGTACACATTTTTTAAAGTTTCTTTGGTCACCATCCCCAACACCTCCTAAACTGGCACACATAACACGATGTTCAATCCTACAATGGAGACGAATAGATTTGATCAAAATGCTAAATAATTATATGGAATAGAGGAAAATTGTATATAAGCATATTCAAGGGGTGAATATTAGCATTCACTACAAAATTGGGCCAAAATTGGCAACTGAAACTAAGATGAATATCCATTTATCAGACAGTATGGAGCAGAACAAAAGAAGTGGTATAAAAGGCAATGCTAGAAAGGAAGAGGAAGAGCATGAAGCTCTTGGTGCTCCTATGACCATGGTGACTAAGTGGATGAGGGTTTCTCTTTCCACTGGTGTTTGGCTCCAGAGGATGGTGGAAATGTAGAACTAAAATCCATCTAGATCGGCATTCCGGTGCGGAGACAAGTGTCTCGAGCACTCCCACTTTGTTGGTTGTGCTTGGGAGGGGTTTATAAATAGAGATAGGACTAAAGGAAATAGGAAATAAAGGGTGGTGGCGAACGCAAATAGACACAAGAAGTAGGGAATGGGGGAAGAGCATGTGGTTGTCGAGGAGGTTGCTCGGGCAGAGATCCACCAGAGTCCGACTATGTGTGTGGGAGTCAGCCCGGGTGTACGGAGGTCGACGTTGACCATGATTGTGGAGCAATGATGAGTGGTGGATTGGGGGTGGAGGGGAGTAGAGTAAGAGTGGAGGTGTTTTTGGTGGTTGGTAAGCGTTGATGAGTGTGTCTCACTAGGGAGTCTATCTACCAGGAGCCACTGAAACCATCTAGGAATTAGGATCGAAAAACTTCACTTCTCCATCTCAACTAGTTCTCACAAGCTCTACTTTTTGTAATAAGATAATTTCTTTGTTCATGATAGCTCTTTGGCATGCCCTTCAATTTATACTTTTCAAGAGCACCTAATTGATTTTCAATTCAATACATATAATGAATGTTTATTTATGTAAGTACTCTTGATTTTCCCATATCATTCATGATAGTCATCCTCTTGCTCGCAGTAGCTCCGGCGCTCGGTGATCATCCTCTTGCTCTTTTCCACCTGCGCGGCTTCCACTACCCATGGTCTGCTCTTATTTTCAACTCGGCGGCTCAGGTCAGTTACATTATTTTTCCTTTTTATTTGACTAGTAACCCAACCAATAATATAAACATGTATTTTTTCATATCTACATCTTATTTGCAATCACATATGTTATCATTGTATACATTTATATATTAACTTAGAAACCCATTCAAAAATCACTTATTAGGAGTAAATTTTGGATATTCCCCGGTCTGGGACTTTTTTTGGATATTTAATCTCACATAGGATGTATTCTTTAATATCTACATTTTATTATCAATCACATATGTAAGCATTGTATTACATTCTAGAAATATGAGGGTAGACATTATGTAGTGCCAAATTGACACTTTAGGGTTTATAGATGAGATCATCGATGTATGATGTTTAACTTAATATATAAATATGACCATAATACATATATATATCTAAACTTAGAAACCAATTCAAAACTCACTCATTAGGAGTATATTTTGGATAGTCCCTGGTCTGGGACTTTTTTTGGATATTTAATCTCACTTAGGATGTAAGTGTATTTGTATGTTTAGTTTTGAAGAAAATTTTAGTAGTATTTCCTCATTTGTTCTCTGGGTACATATGTGGGTGGTTATTTCCCATTTACATCGATGTACTTGGAGAACTTAGGGGAAATGTTGCTGAAATTTTCTTGAAAACTAAACATACATTATATAGTTACTAGTGAGATTAAATATTCAAACATGGGATCGGTGGTACACTTTAGTAAAAAAAAATTAACTTCCTATCAATAAAAACTTATAAATTATAGTATCAATATTAAATACTTAATTTTATAATTAATTTTAATGTGATCTAGAAAATGGATCGAAGTTGGATGTCTATCAAGAATTGTTGCAGTCTAGAGTTTGCCAAAGGTCTTGATGAATTTATCAGATTTGTTGAGGAACATAGGAAACTACATATAGATAGTTTCTATTGTCCATGTAGAAATTGTGGTAACAATTTGAAACTTGATACTATTGAGGAAATTAATAATCATGTTATATGAAATGGGATCATACAAGGTTATAATGAATGGTATTGGAATGGAGAGAAATTTAATTATGGATCAAAAAATGTCGATACTAATTGTGGCATAGAAGATATAGATAATGATGATAATGTCAATGATGAATCGATTCAAGAAGAACTGATTTAGGATGATATGATTGATGAGATGATACATAGTTGTCGGGACAATGTCATTGATCCACCTTCTTCATTTGCAAACATTGTCCACAATGCTGAAAGACCGTTATATAAAGGTTGTACAAAGTTCATGAGGTTGAGTGTTATGATGCGATTATATACTCGTAAAGCTCAAAATAGGTGGATCAATAAGAGTTTCAATTCACTATTATCTTTGTTAAAGGAAATTCTTCCTGATGGCAAAGAGCTTCCAATTTCAACATATCAAGCAAGCAAAATAATGTGCCCAACGGGAATGGAGGCTAAGAAGATTCATGCATGTCCAAATGATTGTGTGTTATTTCAAAAGGACTATAGTAATTTGATAAATTGTCCAAAATGTGGTGCGTCAAGGTATAAGACCACAAATTCAGGTAAAGCTAAGAATGGCTCTCCTGCTAAGGTGATGTGGTATCTACCAATAATACCATGATTTTAATGCTTATTTGCTAATACTGAAGATGCGCAAAATTTTTCTTGGCATGGGGAATTAAAGGCCAATGATGATGGAATCCTACGACACACATCTGATTCACCACAATGGAAGAAAATTGATTTATTATACCCTCAATTTGGTAAATAAACAAGGAACTTAAGGCTTGGACTTTGTACAAATGGAATGAATCCTTATGGTACATTAAGAAACCAACATAGCACTTGGCCTGTTATGATTGTTATATACAATCCTCCTCCTTGGTTGTGTATGAAAAATAAGTATGTCATGTTGTCAATATTGATATCAGGGCCCAAGTAACTTGGAAATGACATTGATGTTTACCTTCAACCTCTAATTGATGACCTAATGAAACTATGGGAAGAAGTTGTTATGACATATGATGCTTCACGTGAAGAAATCTTTAGTTTGTGTGCTATGTTGTTTTGCACGATTAATGACTTTCCAGCTAATGGAAATTTGTCTGGATATAGCATAAAAGGATACAAAGCATGTCCTATTTGTGAGGAAAAATTGATTCAATCTGATTGAAACATGGTGGTAAAATCGTATATCTTGTTCATCAGAGACTTCTCCCACAAGTGCATCCTTATCGAAGGCAACGCAAAACCTTTAATGGATCAACTGAGGAATGAAGTTCTCATAAACATATACCAAGAAATGTTTTATATGACAGGGTGAAAGATATTGTTAATGAATTTGGAAAGAGTTCAAGAAGTCATACTCTCGCATTTGACAAATATCTATACAAGAAGAGGTCAATATTCTGGGATCTTCCTTATTGGAGATTCTTGTCAATTAGACACTTCATTGATGTCATGCATGTTGAAAAAAATGTTCGTTATAGCATCATTGGTACGCTATTGAATATACCAAGAAAGACTAAAGATGACATCAAATCTAGAAAAGATTTAGAATTAATGGGTATAAGAAAAGAATTAATGGGTATAAGACGACATATTTTCCACCAGCTTGTTACACTTTGTCAAAGTAGGATAAAAAGACTTTATGTGAGTGCTTGTATAATATTAAGGTTCCAAAAAGATACTCTTCTAATATTTGTAGATTGGTATCAAAGAAGGATCTAAAGTTGATAGGTCTCAAATCTCATGATTGTCACACCTTAATGCAACAAATTTTACCTGTGGTTATTCGATCTATATTACCAAAGCATGTAAGGTTTGCAATCACAAGACTCTGTTTCTTCTTCAATGAAATATGCAACAAAGTGATACATTGTGATACTCTCGATAAATTACAAAAAGATGTAATTGTTACCATATGTCAGCTTGAAATGTACTTTCCACCTTAATTTTTTTATATTATGGGTCATCTTGTAGTACATGTAACAAGGGAGGTGAAGATGTTGGGTCCAATTTTCTTACACTGGATGTATCCATTTGAATGCTACATGAGTGTTTTTAAAGGTAATGTTCGGAATCGTTATCGTCCTGAAGGGAGTATTATTGAGGGTTATGTGGCCAGGGAGGTGATATACTTTTGCAATCATTTTTTGAATTGCAATGAAATTGCTAGCGATCTAAAAAATTCCCATCACACTGAATCTTATTGTGGCAAAGGAACTCTGGGAGCACGAGTGAAAGGAATTAGTCGTGAGTTGTGGGAACAAGCACATTTGTATATTTTACACAACATCGATGAAGTTAGTAGCTACATCACAAAACACAATGATCTTATCAAGAGAAATCATCCGTGATCCAGTTCAATGTGGCTTGCAAGAGAGTATAATCGAACATTTATTAGGTGGTTTGAAGAGAAAGTATTTAATCAACTATCTGAATCACTGAATAATGTAGTTGAGAACATAAAATGGCTCACTTTTAAGCCAAAAATGGATGTCATGTCATATGAAGGATATGACATAAACATATTTTTATACTACACAAAGCATCAAGATGAAAGTAGCGTAGTCCAAAATAGTGGGGTCAATTTTCAAGCTTGTTTGTTGTATTTTTCTAGTGCCAAAGATAAAAGACCACACAAAGATAAGATGTCGTATTACGGCATCATTGAGGACATATGGGAATTGGACTATACAAATTTTATAGTTCCTATCTTTAGGTGTAATTGGGATGATAACAACAAATCAGTTTTAGTGGATGAGTTGGGTTTCACATTGGTGAATTTTGAAAATATTGGTGACAAAGATGAGCCATTCATCATGGCAGACCAAGCAAAACAAGTATTCTATATTGATTACCAGAAAATAAAAATTGGTCTTTCGTTCTTCATGGAAAAAGATAGTTTACTATAGATCCTATAAATGAAGAAGAATACTACGAAGAGTTTGATGATTCCAGCCCCTTCTCAGTTGGTTTGCCAAGTTTAAATGTTGAAGTTAACACCGATGAATACTATAAATGTCAAGACCATGCTGAAGGAATTTTACTTGACTAACAACTCAACCAATACTAGAGGCATGTATTCTTTGAATTATTTATTTTATTATCATTCAAGAACGTAATCTTTTAAGTATACATCATATCACCACTTGTTCTTGTATTTTCACTTATGTTTCTTTTATCATGTATACTTGCAGGTTGTTCTAAAATGGCAAGTGAAGATGAACATTTTGAGCATGAGCACCATGAGGATGGTAGTGGTGATGCTAAGAAATGTAGAGGTCCCACACTGATGTGTAGGTTGTAGGAGCTCAGGGCTAAAGGGGAGAAATTGCCAATCTAGTTTGATGTCATAGGAGCACCTATTAGGGAACATGCTAATCCTTTCAAGCATTACGTAGGGGCGACCGCGCGTAGTAAGGTGGCAATAGATATAGAAAATTACATGATGTTTCTAATGCCTTAAAAGACCTCCTATGGAAAGATATATCTGTGAGTTGAAGTGATATTATTTTAATATATTTTTGTTTATTGATTCTAATTTAGTTTTCTTGGAAGACATATCCTTTTTAAAATAACATTATTGCTTCTTTTATATGTATAGGGTGTTTTTCATCTAAATGAAAAAGATCACAAGGAAACAGGGCTACAACGTTGTGGTGTATGATGGAGGGCTTTTAAGACCTATCTCAAAAGGGATTATATAGATAATCCTAATCAAAAAAAGAAAGCAACAAATCAATATATTTTTATAGATCTTGAGGTGTGGGAAAGATTTGTTGCATCTAGGAAATCAGAAGAGTTTTAGGTAATAAAGATTGTGATGTATTGTATGAATCTTTTTATACAATTTAGGAGGTGAATATTTTTATATATGTTTTCCAAGTCTAAATTACAATACCTCATTTTAAATGATCAGGCTAATCATGTGGCCCAAAAGGAAAGATTGTCCAAAAATGTGCATGACCATTACTTGGGGCCTAGTGGTTATGCCTACCGCCACCAACTACAAGAGAAACAACTCTGTTCTGGAGAAGAGTCTAGTACAACTCAAGTTGAGCGTCCACCCTGACACTTGCAGTGGATTGATGCTAGAAAAAATCGAGCCGGTGAAATTTTCAACCCTGCAACTAAGGAGGTGGCACAAAAGATGGTAAGTTCATCCCAACTAAGTAAAGAGTAACTTCCAAAAAATTTGATTTATTTATATCTAATTTATTGTGATTTAATATTTTTATTAACTATGAATAGATTGATATCCATGAGCAAAGGAAGGAAGGAAAATTCATCCCAACTGGCTGCATGGATGAACTATTAGTTGCTCCTGGTATGAAGGAGCATCCTAGCTGTGTTAGGGGATTAGGAGCTAGCATAGAATTCAAGTATTATTTTGGCCCCTGGCAATCTAGAAGAGGTCGTAAAGGAGGTATCACACAAGAGGAAGTTGAAGAATTAGTAGCACATAAAGTAAAAGAAATAATGTCTTCATTACAACCTAGTCAACCCTTTCAACCTATTCAAATTGTGTGTCTCTCAGATGATGAGGTACAAGCCAATGCTCCAGTTGTAGAAGGTCATGGGAGCACTCCCAATGACCCACCACAACAATCTACATTTAGTTTATTCTATATGTTGTGTTATTAGTATGATATTATATATATATATATATATATATATATATATATATATATATATATATATATATATATATATAAAGTTGTATTAGGTATTTGGCTTACCCCTTCATTTATAAACTTATATTATTTCAATTTTAGGTTGTTACAAACTGTAAACTTGCAATGGAGGTTCCAGAATATAATGTTATGGCAACGGGCAAGGTATACAACCTCGGTGGTACATTGCCTTGCCAACCAATTACTAATGACATTTGTTGTGTGTCCATCCATCTTGTATATGATGGAATGTTGGACAAACCACTACCCATCTATAATATTGAATATAGTACAGTTAAAGAAGAAGAAGGTGTTATGGTGGGTTGTCCTAGACACTTGGTTATCAATGACAAGGTATACCTGAATTCTACTATGTTTTTCATATTTGACTGCATATATGAACTCCTGTAATATAAGTATGTAATTTAATTAACAGGGTTTTAAACCAAAAGGTAAAAAATCTACTAGTCTTCCTCCTATGCCCAAGCCATCTTTCATTCCAGAATCCACATTCGACGAGTTGGGAAGTAAATGTAAATGTTTGTGTCGATAGCCTACCAAAGCTCGGGATCACAAATGTTGGTCAATTTAACAGAAGATGCAACTGGGAGGGACTTTGACAATTATATTTTTCTTGATGATATTATAGAGTTGTTTCGGTATGATTGGATAAATACTTCAATATTAGAAGTATGGATAAAGTAAGGATCTATCAATATAGAAAATTCCAATACACATTTTTAACTTATTTCTATATATGAAATGATTACAAATGTTATACATCCACTTATATATTGAGGCCATAAACTTTGATATAAATAATGTTGGATTCTTAGTTCCTTCAGTCACTAGTCAGATGGAGACACATATTGATGATGTGAATGAGTACTTCTCTACTTCATTCAAATATTTGCTAGTGTGGGAAAGGAAATTATACTAATTCCTTTTAATGTCTAGTACGTATTATTATTCAATATAATTTTAATAATAAATAAATCCATTTATGTTAATGTTTGTTTTATTCTTACTCAGATCCAGACATTGGGAATTATTGGTGGTTTTCCCAAAATTGATGACTCTTTATTATCTTGACCCAAAGGGAAAAATAACAAGGGGCCACAAACTGAAATTTTCAACTATGGAGTAAGCATAAATTTAGTCATTTGTTATGCTTCAACATGATATTTCTATTTATAATTTCTATTTTTCCAACTATTGTTTATTTAATAGGGGTATAAAGGTTTTTCATGAAGGTGGAGGAAAAATACCTACAAAGTTAAAGACATTGCTTTGAAAAATGTTAAGGTATCTACTTTGATGGTTTCTTAGTCTTATATGTATTAATTCTAGCTCTTATATGTCAACTCGTCTTATCTCAACTCTATTTATAGTAGTTTACTAACATTAAGTATAATTCATTATTTGTAGTGTCCTATACAAAATAATGGCTAGACTTGTGGCTACTATGTAATGAAATATATGCAAACTATTGTCAAAGAAGCATCACATAACATTCAAACTATAGATCAAGTAATAAATAATAACATCATAAATTTACAAGTGAGTTGTTGTCATTTTATAAAATATTAGCATTTGAATTTTTTGTTGTAGATCTCTACAACTCAACCTTACACACCTGAGGATTTAAATGAAATCTGAGGAGTAGTCAGATACTTTTCTAAATAAAGTCAATATAGCATCGGATTGAATGCATATGTCAGCTCCATTTATGTATGTGGTTTTGGAACTCTTTCAAATTTACTTTTGTATCTGACATGAATTTTAATATCATCTCAGACTTGCAATCTATCATTTTATGAATGTTATGATGTTCTATGTGTATGAATATGTCTCAACTGAATATATGAATTATTTTTGTTATGAATGTGTGTGGTTTGGAAATTGATAATCAATTCAAATAGGATTGGACATAAAAAACTAGCAAATATGGTTTTGGAATGCATTTCTAGCTTGCATCATTGCATTTGCAAGTCTACTTTCTATTGTAGGTTTTGATCGTCGTAAAGTAGATTTCTATTCTGTAGGTTTTTGTTCTGAAGATTTCTATTATGCAATTTATTTTTTTAAAATTGTAAACTCTAGGGTCGGTTATTTTAAAATACTGACCTTATAGATCTCTAGGGTCGATTTTTTATGAATAACCGACCTTATAGGCTCTGGGATCAGCAACTCATTTTTTGTACTTTCTTGGCTCAATTTTTTGTACATAACTAACCTTACATGTACTCTTTAGGGTCAGTTTTTTATGAATAACCGACCTTATAGGCTCTCGGATCAACAACACATACTCTCTTGGGTCAGTTTTTTATACATAACCGACCTTACAGGTACTCTTTAGGGTCTTTTTTATGAATAACTGACCTTATAGGCTCTGGGATCAGCATCTCATACTCTTTTTGGTTGGTATTTTGTACACAACTGACCTTACTGGTACTCTTAGGGTCAGTTTTTTTAATAACTGACCTTATAGGCTCTGGGATCAGCAACTCATACTCTCTTGGGTCAGTTTTTTGTATATAACCAACCTTACAGACACTCTCTAGGGTCGGTTTTTCTATGAGTAACTGACTTTACAAACTCAGGTTTGGTTTCTTTCTCTCTTGGGTTAGTTTTTTACAGCCTTTAGGGTTGGTTTTTTATATATAACCGACCTTAAAACCTATCAATTCAGTAGGTCAGTGTAACTATTGCCTCGGTTTTTTGTTTGTGCCAACCTGACGCCACTCTATAAGGTCATTTTTCTTTGGTTAAAAAAATTGACCGTATAGAGCAATGTCTATAGCGACGGGCAATAAGGCATTGATTAAAAAGTGACGCTACATGCTTAAAAAAACCGACCCTATAAACCATTACTGTAGTAGTGAATGTCTAACTCATGGCATCCCCATTGGATCATGGATGCATAAGGTGAAGTATCACCATCACATTCTATACAATTCTCACGTATGGATCCACACATAACTTCAAGGTGTAATTATAAGGTCATAGTATAATAGGGTTCAACAAAAAAAGAGAGTACCCCATGATTCTATGCATCATTGAAAGAGTTGTTCATAATCGGTTACCATCACTTGGTTATATTAGGGCTAAGTATAACGAAATATACTTCATTGGGGTTACCCATTAACTCATTATATTTAATACCACTAATCATATGAGGGAAAAGGTAAGACTATATTATTAAGGTAAACATCCATTAGGGTTCAACATTACTCAAACCATACAAACCTACCATAAACATCATCCCAAAACATTGGATTATTTAGAAGGTAAGACTATTGTTTGTTTACATAAGTAAACACCTTGAATAAACTACTTATGAAATCATTGAGTTGTGCTCTATAAAGAGTCACCATGTAACCCTAGGCATCCCTTGATTAACAACATAAAAAGTTCCATTAAGAGTAGGGTAAAACCCATAAGCGATTGTTTATTTAAAACAAGTCGTCAATAAATAAGCTTCTTAAGTTGATCTCATAAAGGAAACCATCTAAATCACTTTATTAAGAGAAGCATAATACATTAGGCTTAATTGATTCTACAACTACATTCTTAACTCACCATAGGTTGTGGATACCTAATCCACCATCAGCAGTAACCATTAAGTCACCAAAGGTTGTTAGATCAACACTATATTCATTAATCATTATCAGATATCAAGCTAATGTCACCCTTGATTAATAGCATCATTAGGGTACTTAGTTGTTGATCATTAAGATTCTAATTAAGCCAAAAATTGACCTAAGGGGTGAACATAAGTTGACACCCTTGGTCACGAACATCAGTTGTCATGAAGACAACGCCATCGGTTGTTGCAATGGTACCACCATTGGGTCTTGTGTTTATAGAAGAAATCGGCTTTAAACCCTAAAATTGACCACTGGTTGATGGGTGTGTAGCACCACCGGTTCTCAAACCAACCTGATCCAAGTCACATTATATCTTAGGAGGAATGTACACATGATTACAAGTTCATAAAGAACTGAAATTAGAATAGGGACCATCATAAAAATCAAAATCCAAGTCAAGCATAGCTTTTTAGTACATGGATCATTATTTTAAAGCAAGATCATGATCTAGCAAGCTCATGGTAAGAAATAAATGTGGAGAAAGTTATAAAACTTCCCTCTAAATGAGAAGATAAAGTCCCAAATAGAAGAAAACTCGAACAGGTAGGGTAGAAGTTTCAAGCATAAGCTCTGAACTCGTCCATCTAGCACCTTTCTCCATCAAAGATGCAAACCCTAAGCATAAGGATCAATAAAGGTAGGGTTTTACAGCTTTAGAGCAACTTCTACCATGGAACATCAAGGTTCTGACCTATAGGAAGGTAGGAGGAATAAGAACAAAGAAAGAAACGGAGAAAAGAAGGGGAATCTTACTCATTTAGGTCAAGATTACTAGAAGGAAGCTTTAAAAACCCTAAAAGAGAGCAAAAGGAAACCCTAGGAGCTTCCACCAAGAAAATCACCTTCTTATTCTACCTTTGACAGGTCCTCCATAGATAAATAGAGAGGGAACAAGGTTCTTAGCAGGAGGTAAGTGGTAGAGGGTATAACTTTTGTTTGGGAGATTAAAAGCAGATATATAAAGCTCTAGGATAAGGGAGAGAAGAAGCATGAGGTGTCTAAAAGCTCTTTGTGCATCCATGGCCTTAAACTATTAAGGATATACAAGCAGTCACACAAGAAACTAACCCACCATCCATGGAGACATGCTTAGCCCTTGTTTCATGATTTTGCAAGAAAAGCAAATAAACCATTGCTTGATAGCTCCTAAGGGTAGCTCATCCATAAATAGGTAAACTCTAAAATACCCTTACAGAAAACACCCCCTAACCAAGGTTCAACCAAGGATAAACCGACTCAAGAATGATAAGGGAACATCCAAAGAACATAATGCAAGTGACAAATTGCAAGAAAAACCTCCCAATTGGGTAAATTATAAAAAAGTCTAAAATGTGCATAAAATTGCATAACTTACACAAACAGTGTCCAAATTGGACCAAACTTGAAACTTAATCTCGTATTATGACTCCAAAGAATATCACAAGGTTATATTAAGGATATAAGAATTAAATTAATATAATTAAGTACTTTCAACAATTTATGTAAGGTCAGGGGTCTCTCATCTTTATTTCCATAATTGAAACTAGGGTGATCTGGTCTCTTAAATTAACATAACAAACATTCTCAGTTTCTTCCTCTTATTCTCTTTCATCATGATCCACCTTTTGAGTGTAGATACAATTATGTCCATCGTGTCCTCCTTCACCGCAGGTAGCACATTTCATGACCTTCTCAGTCTTGGCTTTCCCTTTTCCACCAGTTGCTTTCAACTATTTAACATCCAAGGCGAGCTTTTAGATTTGGGTTGTTAAAGTCTCTAGGGCCTTTGACTCAGTAGTTGGACCTTTAGACTTTACCCTCTTTTCTGAATCCCTATCACTTCTGTCATAATCCATGCCTTCTTGAATGATGCCATGTTATCAATGATCATCATAGTATTCTTTGGCTTCTTCCCAAGGAAACTACTTCCAGCGGCGACATTAGTGTTGTTCTTTTTGCAAACATTAATTCATTGCAGAATGTGGTCACAATAAAACCCTTGTCATAGTTGTGATGACCATTCCCTCTCATATTCTTGAAATATTTCTCAGGCTTCATGAAGATTCTCTCCAGGCTTCTGCAAGAATCTAGTGATTATATGCCTATTTCTGATGGTTTTCTCAATGGGGTAAAACTTTGTAATAAAAGAATAAGCTAGAGGTGCCCATCCATTAATGCACCTTGAGGAAGGATGAGATAGCAACACAATGTTTTGTCTTCTAATGAGAAGATGAACTCTTTACAGTATGTGACTTCCTGGGATACCCTCTTCATCTTGATCGTGTTATAGATGTTCTTAAAGGCATCAAGATGGTAATAAGGATTCTCATCTTTGGAGTTACCTCTAAATTTGTTTTTGGATCATGGAAATGACTCCAAGTTTCAACTCAAAATTCATAGCATTGAATCTTAGAATGATAACAGGGAATCTAGATTTGTTAGCTCTTGTTGCAACCAAATCTCTGACGTCCCCAGATTTTCTAAAACTTAATCTAATGTGTGACATCCAAATTGAAACCACACCTCAATGAGAATCTCAAATTAAACACCCCAGACTAAGCTAAGAAGAAGAAAATCAAGGGAGTTAGAAGGAAACAACAGTAGCACATTCACATGAACAATAATAAAACCATACAACACATGTTCACCATTCAACATATAATTATATATTGAATTGTTACAACATTTGATATTACATATTGAACAACAAACTTTTACATATACAAGTACTACCACTAAACAACAAGTTCTTAAGACAATAGGTCCACATGTACATCAGCTCGCCACACAACTCACAACTATCTTGGTTCTTCAAGATCACATTTCCACATACCTAAAACAAAGATTACATGTGGTACACGTCAGCACAATATTCAAGAATATTGTACAGAGTACGCCTACATATCTTTTATATAGCTCTCATTACTAAGCTTCACAATCAGATAAAACTAGAACTTGGTAGTTATAAAGAAATATAAGAAAAAGCATATACTTGCACAAAGATGTTCATTAACAAAAGAGAATACATGTTTTAAGCACATTTTCCATTATATCATTCATGCATGGACTAACGAAGGTTGAATGCACTGAAGGCCTTATGATGAACTACCAAAGAGTTGGATCATTTCATAATGTGATCAGACTACCAAAGAGTTGGATCACTTTCAAGTACTTGACTACCAAAGAGTTGAAGTACTTTATTTTCCAGCACTTGACTACCAAAGAGTTGAAGTGCTTAGATATAATGTAATAGATATATTATGTTTTGTGTGTTCATAGCCATAAGTATGGAAAATCAAGGAAGATATCATACAAGAATAATCATTTCATCCAATATCATATGCCAAGTGTTTACTACACATATAATGCAATCATATTGTATAATAATCCAAGTAAGAGGTAATGTCATACCTTGATCAAGATAGATAAACCTAGTCACATTCTTGATATCATATATATCCCCATGTCAACTATATATTGGTCAAACCCCTGGTTAAGACAAGATCACATATCACCATCAGGTTCTCATCATCATAACCCTAGTTATGTCCATTATGGTTTAGCTTAGTTCATTAGGATATGTGCATCATTACTTGCATTTTTGTCTTAGAATTATCTTACTGATGTCATTTTCTAGATAATGGTTCATTATTTGAACATTAGGTTATGTATCCTTTTTGTGCACATAGTAACCCTAGTTTATATACATTATTGAAATTAGGGTTACAACCCATGTATTAAGGGTCATCTTAATATAACATGAATTATGTCCATCTAACTGATTTCATAGTTTCACATTAACTTCCAGTTACAGATATGAGGGTGTTCCATAAATTCCATCATTCATTGAGTATGTATGTATTTATTGCATTTTATTTGGGGTTATTAGTCCTAATTAGTCATATGAAGCAAAATACATGATTTTGTGCATCAACATCATAGCCACTGACCTCATATGGATTATAAACATGATTATGGATTCACTGACATTTTATCACCATTTTATACCGTCATTTGATATTTATTATCCATAAAACAAGGGTATAGCATTGTACATGATAACACCTAATTTTATACATCTAGGTACTAATATAATGCTTTCATGTTGTTCTACTCATTTTTCTAAACATTTTGATACCTTATTAATATTTTTCTAATAATTGTGCTATTTTCTATGAAATCATTGAAGATCTGAACATTTTCTAATTATATACCTTTTTGGATGAATAGTGTGTTGCCACGTGGCCATAGGGTTGGCACAACTCCTTTGCTTGTTATGGGTCGGTTCTAGGTTGAGATGGTCGGTTCTGTCTTGGTTCAATTCTGGTCTGGCTAGACTTGATTGAGCTCAACCTCTCATGATCTACTTTTCTGATCCCGACTAGCCCAGTGTGCATGAGAGGAGTCCACGGGAAGAATTCGCTTCCATTAAGTTTCTCTACGGTCAGCAAACCATCATTCATGCATGCTCGTAGGCATCTCTTGAGGCCTCCTCAACTTTGGTTAGCTTGTCCATGCCTCTATGGCCACTCGTCACTTAGGGTTAGGCTATGAAGCACCTTCTCCTCAAGGGCACCTCCGCAAGGCTCTGGTACGATAGAGCAAAGAGGGGGGTAAATTCTTTGATCATCCTTGTGCCAATATGGAGCTACTAAAGCTTCGAGGCACCTCCACAAACTCTATCTCATCCTTAGAACATGGCAAGGAGGGCTCCAGAGCATCCCTCGACCCAATCTTGTTGCTTCTGGAAACCTTCTCCGTCTGCCATGGGTGAGGCCTCCACACATCCAAGCAGTTCAATTTTGAGATTCTAGTGGATTTTGAGAAGCTTTAGACCTCTCTTGAACACAAAATCATACACTACTTCCCCCATTCTTTTTCCTCTCCTCTCAATGGTACTATTGGGTGGAGATACAACAAGGTTGGGGAGGTGGAACTCCCTTGGCTCTTCATAGAATGCCTGAAATTAAGAGTCCCCACAAACCTCCGAAAATGGCAAACTTGTATCTCCACTCAGAACTGCTCCTCATACCATGCCCTCACTGATCATGGAGTCGTGATTTTAAACAACTCCACTGCCTTACTCTAACCAAAAGGTAGGGGATGACCACAGGCCATCTGATCTAATAGATCCAAGGGCTATTTAAGGCCCACACAATCAATCCAGGGCTCACTCCACTTCAACAGTGTGAGACTAACTAAAACTAGGTCTTAGGTCTACATACTCTAAATTTTGGTCCAATATTCATCAAAATTTCACATTATTTGAAATATTCAAACATAAATAACTGCTTCTATGATCCTCTAAACATTATGAAACTTTAACCATAGATTTATAATAACACGAGCTACATTCCCTTCCATTTTGGTGTGAATTTATCATTAATTGACCAACCAACAACTTGATCCAAAATAGCATACACTTAAGGATATTATTCATGCTATCAACATAAAACAACATTCCACTCCTTTCAAACTAAAGGAAACACCTTCCTATGATCAAAACACACCTATACATATTCAAATCTCAAATCCATGAACATGATTATCCGATTGGGTATTCAAGAATACCAAAATTTCACTCCATTACATCTTACACACCTCAAAAGAATTTCATCCTCAAAATTAAGTCAAAAGTCCAGTCTATCACATCATATACATCTTAAAAGAAATTTTGTCCTCAACATTAAGCATTCTCCTACTCCAAGGAAAACTAAGTATCTTCTTCCACATGTAGGGAACTTGTGACAACCCATATTTTAGGGATTAGATACCCCATATAGAAGTTGAAGAGCACAAATGTTATGTAGATGTTTAGTAACAAATTGACAAGTTAATAATTCAATTTTGGACTCTTTTCACTTAAAAAGGTTAATCATAGATGCAATGAGTGATTATTAGATCTACTTGACTTCAAGTACAATGGATAGCTTCTTAATCACCGACTTAGTGTATTTATGAAGTTAGGTATCTAATCAAAGTATACATCGATTCCTATAACTTATTGATAGTCAAGGTGGTTTGATAATAAAGTAAGTTAATTGGTGTTGATGATGTTATAGGTTATTTGATGCATACTTGACTTCGATATCTTAATATGTGTACCAATTTGGAGTATCTTAATTGAAGGGTGAACAAATATTTGTTTTTGTCTCATATGATCATTGGTTAATGATATACAAAGGGAATCTATGTTTCAAATTTTAAGTGATTTGAGGTCGTAGCTAGAGAGATTTTCAAATTCAAAATTAAGGTTTATCATATAGGGTAGGCTTCAAATTTTTTTTTCATGTTTGGCCCATTATGAACCTGCCGTCATGTTTCCTTTTCTTAGGCACATATTATTAGCTACTAGCTAGGCCACCCATATGACCATAGAAATATGTTAGTTGAAGTTGAGAAGATATAGTATAGTTGTTAGACGAGTTCTATATAGCCTGACCTTGTCCTCCACCTCTACAGTGAATGGATCGTCTAGACTAACTCCTCAACAGAATCCAAGAAACAAACTCACCCCAAATCTTGGATCTGATTGTCAATCTAACTATTCAGGTGTAAGCATCTCGCTTAGGAGATTATGAAGATGACCCTAGTTTATCATTTCCGGTTGAAGGAGTACGATCTTTAGCATTCCTCCTCTCTATCATCTCTATCAGCCCCCACACACCAAGACCCTCACCACTCCAGGAATCCAGCCAGCCTTAGTACTCAAAGCTTTCGGATGAGCTCGCCCCTCACACCTAGAAGGAGGAGCAATGGTGAAAGCTTCTACTGGAGGTCCATTACTCGGTCATGTTCAAGCCGGAGTCCGACCTTATATGGCAGCGATGTCACAAACCTAGAACCATGCAGCCACTTTGGAGGTCCTAAAGAGATGGAAGGAGGTTGCGACTTTGAAGGCATCAAAGCCTAAGTTCATGGCGTCCGAAGGGGAGATAGCCTCACCCTCCTAGCGACCCATACATGCTGACACCATACAGGCCACCCGCTTGACAACACATAGTGAAAGGGAGAAGAAGACTGAGATGGCAAGCATCAACATGTGAAGGCTTCTTGTAATCACTAGATTCTTCCTAGGTGGCGGTGGCCTCACTGGGGTGGGAAGAGAGAACCTAAGCCGCCCTTCTTCACCCTGAATCGTCGGAGATCCACCATGGATGGTGATAGTCAGTTGAGGAGTCAATGACAATCGATCACCACTTCCTTCACCATGATAGAGCATACGGCGATACTATATCTAGGCAGAGCCCCAATGTTGAGGCCTGAGGCAACTAGCTTCCTCACTACAAACTCGACTAGACAACACGACCACAACGACGATGTACGTGAGGATGCACGTGAGGACTTGAGGACGAAGCTGGTGAAGGTCAACCAAATCACACCGGACTCGGTCCAAAAAAATTAACCATACGGCCGGCTTCCCATGTAAGGAGCTACACTCACCCTTGGAGCGACGTGGCAGACCCAGATTGGTCTGAGGTAAGAGAATACCAAATTAACCCTAGATCTTCTATATTTCGTAGTAAATGGATCCCTTGGCCAATAAATCCCCCCAAAATATCCCTAGACTCAAAAAAATGCCTAGTTTATTAAAAGCCAATTAAATCAGACCCTTGAAGCAGTAATATTCATGATTTTTAAATTATTAGATGATTCTTCTTTTAGGGTTCATTAAAAATAATAAATGCTATCTAGTTGAAATAAATTCTCAGAAAATTATATGAGAACCATTATAATGATGAAAACCCATTTGTGAACTATATTTTGGGTTTTATTGATCAATATTAGGCATTTTCTTATTAAAGACTAATTAGATGCTTTAACCCTTCTATTATTATAGAAAATAGGAAAAGCCTCAGAAAAATATGAAATTCATATAAGACCTTTATAATGTCATATAGATCAGACTAAAAATACTAGACACCATCCTAACATCAGATTGACCTAGGTTTGACCAAAACCCTTATTTGGACCTAAAATACCTTGAATATGATGAATATTTATTAATGATGAATATTTATTATTAATTAGGTGATGAACGGAGATGTATATGATCCACAATGTAAATAGGAATCTCTAAACTCAGGTATGTGGGATTTATCTAAGTATATGACTAGTTTTCTTATGTGCAATATCTATGATATATTGCTTGTCTTTATTTAAGAATATTGCTTGGATGTACTATGATTATAATATCTTCACCATGTCAATAAAAACAAAAAAGAATATAGATGGTTTGTAGCTACTAAGTGGATATATGCTCTCTCTCTCTTCCTCTAAATATAAGGTCGGCACTCAGTCCCCATAGCCCAAGGGGAGGGGGAAAATGAAGTGTGACATCTCCCTCTCTTCCTCTAAATATAAGGTTGGCACTCGGTCCCCATAGCCCAAGGGGCGGGGAAAATGAAGTGTGACACTTCTTAGTAGTACAAATGCATCAAAAGACATCTAAAAATATGTGTTTACCTGATTATCTCTTTAAATAATGTTTTCTTTTACTCTCTTTTTTCTCAAGTTGTTTCAATTATGCAAGCATATTAATATGTATCTTTCTACCCACGTATACAACACATTGTGTGTTGATTCATTGTTTCACATATGTTTTAGGTTTAGAGCTAGCATGGGATAAAAGACGGGAAGAGAGCAGTTGTCCAGGTTGTACCTATTGTGTTAAGATCATGTTAGCATACATGTTCAGACTATGTGTAAAATTTTCTTTGAATATGCAATTGTAATTCATGTTATAATATAAATATGTTGAATGTTGAGAAATTATTATGGTGTATGCATTATTTTGTATGTTCATGTATGCGCATATTGCTTCCACAATGCACTCTGATACAATTGCATAACATTTTTGGATTTGTCTTCTCGGGCCTTCTAAGTCTCGAGATGGCAGAATCCGAGGACGTTACAGTTGGCATCAGAGCATCAACAATAAGTACTCCTAAAAATTGCTTACCATGAAACATAAACTAAATTTCACCTTTCACTTTAAACCCTAGAAACATAGCAAGTTGTTCTACATGAACTAGGTTTGACTTAGCCTCAAGGTTAGAACCTAGATGTTTGAGAACTAGGTTTAGACAAGTGTCTAAAACCCTTTCCATATAGAGCTCATATGTATTGGGTAGCTACACTAGTCTACATCTCGTTCTCACCATTTCACTAGGTGACATAGCACTAGACTATCTATTGTGTGTGGGACACTCAATTTCACTGGTTTGGTTTTATTTTCCAATCAGCTCGAGCCTCGATAGTTTTCTCTGACATCTTCTTTCTCGGAGAAAAACTATGTAATATATTATTTAAATATATGTAAATATAAAATGTGTCCCTCACATTGGAGAGTAGTTACTGTTCATGTAACCTAAATGAAAGGGGGTGACATCAGTCTAGAAGAGAGAGTATATCTAGAATAGATGTCTAGAGCCTTATAAGGATATGTGATAGATAGATTGACAATAGAATGATAGATGATGTAAGCAAGGATGATCTAATATAAATTCAATCTTTAAGGTATATGTTGTTTATAAAGACCTAAGTTGTAAATGAGGTCTGAATCCAAATTTGGATAATCTCAGCTAAGTCTTAATGATAAAAGTACATACTCTTCCTTACTTAAGATGAGCTAAGTTAAGATAACATTGAATACGCATGAGCCTCAATCTCTTTTATAAAATAGAACCTCTAGTGTTAGGACAAGATATGTGGTGAACTCCAGAGAGAGTGAGACCCACAAGGAGAGGGTCATAGGACCTACCCTATAATATATGAAAAAAATGAGATATATGTGAAATGATGTGTCCTAAGAAGGGTTACTCCTGAGTACATGAGTTGAGTCCTTTTACATGAGTCAATCCTATATGTGAGATTTGGGTAAATAATGTGATGGGTAGAAAATTGATGATGAGAAAGTCAATTATTTGATTGAGTTAGGTCCTAGCTTGAGTGACTTAAGTCGATGATGCTCGTCATTAGCTGCAAGTGAGGTGATATATGAAATGAAAGTTCTTGGAGTAAAATGCATTGTAAATAAGATACTCACACATGTTGTCCCTTCTTCTTCTTCTTCTTCTTCTCTTTCTTATTATATGATGCTAGAAACCTCACTTGAGCTAGATAGATGATGTATATATGTGGTCACTCATAGAATCTTGGCCTATGCTATATTTCCTTCCTATGTGTACATGTAATATCCAATTTTTAAATCATGATAAGATTGACTTAGTATATCCTCTTTCCCTTCATTACATATGTGAAATATATAAATTTAAAATTTTGAGCTTGAAATAGAGATATACGTGGATCATTGAGTACATGATTATGAAATAAAGTTCCTAAACTCAATCTTACAATTCTAAGCTTCTAGCTTGATTATAAATCTCACACCTTAGGGTGAAACTCTATATTCAAGCATGTAAAGTAAGCTCTTCTATAATGATGGCATCTAAGTAAGATGTTGATCATAAATCCATTTTAATGAAGCCAAATGTGACAATTTTAGTAACAAACGAAAGGAACACTTGATGTCACTTTGCATGGTTCAATGGGGTGAAAGATGAAACCATTAGTAATACCTTCTCAACTCTATATGTGTAAACTAATTCTTTAATATTAGGGTAACAAGAAATGTAAATCCTAAATGCTAGAATGTCAAGTTATAACTGAACTACGTGAATGATGCTTCTGTATATATAAGGTGGGGTGGGTACACCCTATATGCCCTAGATCCTAAGACATCGACTTGGGACGCATACATAAATATGATGACTTTGGTACCAAGAAGTGGTGACCTTCATGAAATTGGGAACTTTTGTATCACCTTAAGCATGACACTAGTTGAATTTCAAGGGCAAAATTCCATATATGATGGGGTGAATGTGACAACCCTGATTTTAGGGATTAGATACCCCATATAGAAGTTGAAGACCACGAATGTTATGTAGATGTTTAGTAACAAATTGACAAGTTAATTATTCAATTTTGGACTCTTTTCACTTAAAAAGGTTAATCATATATGCAATAAGTGATTATTCGATCTACTTGACTTCAAGTACATTGGATAGCTTCCTAATCACCGACTTAGTGTATTTATGAAGTTAGGTATCTAATCAAAGTATACATCGATTCCTATAATTTATTGATAGTCAAGGTGGTTTGAAAATAAAGTAAGTAAATTGGAGTTGATGATGTTATAGGTTATTTGATGCATACTTGACTTCAATATCTTAATATGTGTACCAATTTGGAGTATCTTAATTGAAGGGTGAACAAATATTTGTTTTGGTCTCGTATGATCATTGGTTAATGATATACAAAGGGAATCTATATTTCAAATTTTAAGTGATTGGAGGTCGTAGCTAGAGAGATTTTCAAATTCAAAATTAAGGTTTATCATATATAGTAGGCTTCAATTTTTTTTCATGTTTGGCCCATTATGAACCTGCCATCATGTTTCCTTTTCGTAGGCACATATTATTAGCTACTGGCTAGGCCACCCATACGACCATAGAAATATGTTAGTTGAAGTTGAGAAGATATAGTATAGTTGTTTGATGAGTTCTACATAGCCTGACCTCGTCCTCCACCTCCGCCGCAGTGAACGGATCATCTAGACTAACTCCTCAATGGAATCCATGCAACAAACTCAACCAAAATCTTAGATCTGATTGTCAATCTAACTATTCAGGTGTAAGCATCTCGCTTAGGAGATTATGAAGATGACCCTAGTCTAGCATTTTTGGTTGTAGGAGTACGATCTTTAGCATTCCTCCTCTCTGTCATCTCTATCAGCCACCACACACCAGGACCCTCACCACTCCTGGAATCTAGCCAGCCTTAGTGCTCGAAGCTTTCTGATGAGCTCGCCCCTCACACCTAGAAGGAGGAGTGATGGTGAAAGCTTCTACTGGAGGTCTGTTTGTAACATCCCTGACCTGGGTTATGAACTAAACCTAGGTGTTTTGCTTAAATAGTTGATTAGATACTTGTGTTTATCTTATGAAATGTAATTAAAGCTTTTGAGGAACTTATAATTCTATTTCAGTCCTTTTTGAACAATGTTGCAATATTGTTTTGTTAATTTTGGACTAAAGTGCAAATTACCCAATGAGAGGGGTTAACTAAAAATTGCACATGTTAAGATGTTCCTCTGATAATGAGACATCATAAGAATGAATAATATGTAGTCGTATGGATTCTCCAAGCTTGAGCACCAAGATATAACTAGTAGAGCAATCCTTGTGCTTTAAAACCTAGTTTTGGTATAAAGTGAAATTTACCCAAAACATAGGGTGCAACACATAAAATATACCTTCTAGAGCATCTCTCATGTTTCTTGGCATCAAGTAGAGCAAAGAAAAAGAGGAGGGCGTCTCATTTGAATGACCAAGTAAGAAAGATAGCCTTAATATTTAAATAACCAAGTTTTAAGCAAAATGGCCCTTTTATACATGTATAACTTAATAAGGTGTTTGGTTTCTTTTTCTTTAACTTTGGATAAGATAGAGGTTTTGCATGTGTAATAGAGGAAGGAACGTGGCCAAGTGTGGAGCAAGCATGAGTGGATGGGTTTAAGAAATAAAAGAAATAACTATCTTTTTCTTTGCCTAGATAATACCCAAAAATATATAAGCACCCTTTTTCCTCAGAGCAAAGGATCATTCCTTTAGTTCTTTCCCCTCATCTCCTTGCTTTGGACCGACCAAGAGGAAGCTCTGGAACAGAGGAGGACGACCAAGCTAAGTTGGTAAGTATGTGTCATCACCTAGCTCAAATTCATGGTGGAAACTCCAATACAAGGTTGGTTTAGTAGTTTTCCTTACACAACTCTTCTTTCTAGCCATCTTCTCCATCCAAATCTTGAAGTACAGACCTTGGGAAACCTTTAGAGATTCATCCACCATTAAAGCTACGAATCTTGGAGCTCAAGATCAGATCTTAAGGCGGGTTTTATAATTCTAACCCTTAAGCTTTGTTAATGCATCCTCTTCTCCTAGTATATATGCTTATTCTTCTTCTATAGATACTTTGGTGTGTTCTTCCTAGCAATTCCATGAAGAACAGCCCATGTTCTTGAGGTAGAAGATGATGACGTTAATTCCAAAGTTTATCCACAATCTTTCTTTAGAAAACGGTCTTCCACCTCTTGCACAAATGATTTCCCAAACCGTTTGGGAGGAAACGGTTTCAAACCGTTTGAATGCAAACTGTTTCACAAACCGCATAGAAGCAAACGGTTTAAAACCATTTGGATGCATTGACCAGGCATTGACCATTTTGAGGTCTGTTGTAAATATTGTGGACTAATCACCTACCAAAAATCATCATCTAATTCCAAGTAAATCACCAATTGAAGGCACATCAATCACCTAAACCCTAATCGGGTTATTTGCTGATTTCAATAATTGAATCAAGTTGAAGTTTGGGTTGAGTGGCCGAAACGGTCTCAAAACAATTTGGGGATCACCCAAACAGTCTCAAGACCGTTTGGTGATAACCCAAGACCATTTGGAGGTCTAGGGTTAAGTAGGGTTGACCAATTGAGGGTCCAATGATATCAAGTTGTTGAGCAATTAAGTGTTGATGTGGTGACAAAACCTAGGGTTCAAACCTTAAGTGAATGACTTGGTTTTTGATGACATAATGGGAAAACGGTCTCAAAACTGTTTGGAGGATATCCAAATGATCCCAAGATCATTTGGGGGTCACCCAAGACCGTTTGGAGGTCTATGGTTGACTATGGTCAAGTGGTTGTAAATCTAAAGGTAACAAGTTGAAGTGTAATGGATTAGTGACCTAATGATCAATTCAATGAATCAAACCTTCATGGGTTGAGTTAGTTTTTGATGTTGACTTGAGCAAACGGTCTCAAGACCATTTGGAGGTCATCCAAACGATACCAAGATCATTTGGGGTCAGGTCATGACCAAATTGAATGATGGTTCAATGGTTTCAAATTAATTAGACTCATGTTGAAACATGTGGAAGGGTGGTTGATTCCAAACCCTAATTCAATTGATCCAAGCCCTAATTGGTGATCAATTGAGTGTCAAATCAGTAGAGGGTTGACCTAATTGACTCAATTGATAAGTGGCTAACAAGTGCATGGTTGATTGAGGGGTTCAACATTGGAAACCCTAACTCAGTTGAAGTGGTTGAGACACTTTTGGTCCATGCGGTTTTGAGGTGGTTTGGACCAAACGGTCTCAAGACCGTTTGGGTCCAAATGGTCTCAAGACCATTTGGGACCAAACAATCCCAAACCGTTTGGTTCTCATGCGGTTTCAAGAACGATGGTGTCCATGCGGTTTCAAAGTCAACTTGGCCAAACGGTCTTCAAGACCAAACAGTCTTCATGACCAAATGGTTTTGAGTATGCACTTTATTAAATGGTTTCAAAAGTCAAACTAGACCAAATGGTCAACACCACCAAATGGTTTCAAGGTCTATCCAAGACCGTTTTGGGGTTGAAAGTGCAAGACCGTTTGAGGCCTAAAAAGGTCAAGAACGGTTGATGCCTTAATGGTTAAGATGGTTTAATGGTTGATTAACCTAAAACCTAGAGATACCTAAAGTGATTAAGGGACCAAGTAATTAGTGGATTAATGTAGGTTATGATCAATGGTGAACATTACAAAAGTACCCTTGATGGGATAGTGTGACTAATATCCCTTGATCAAGTAAACCCTAACGACCATAATGGTGATGACATAACTTATGTTGTCAAGGTTGATTTGACTTAGTCTAATCAAGGGTGATGTAATCATCATCTCATAGAAAGATGAGAGAGAAGACTCCTTATATGAATAAGAATCAAGTAAATAACCTCCAATATGTATGAATGCATCAAATTAGGGTATGATCCTTCATAGTGAGATCATGGAAACACTAATTATGATGGTTAATGAATCTTAACCTAATTTGGGGCATTAAGAGAAGTAATCCCCATACATGATGATAGTATGATCTTAATTCATTGAAATGTGATGTAATGTAAATAGTAAACCCTAATCCAGGGTAATGTGAAGTAATGTGAATAGTAAACTCTTATCTAGGTTAGTGTGATGATATGAACAGTAAACCCTAATTTTGGGTTATACTCTTAAGCATGAAAGTCTATACTTGAGTATGAAATGAGGAATCATTATGCTTTTGTAAGTAGAAGGGGTTGAATAACCCTAATTGAATTGAATAAGAAACCCTAACCCTAGAAACCAGCTGTGGTGTTCTATACTTAACTTGGAAATAAATTGTATTGTGTTGATATAGATGTAATGTGCATGTTATCAATTGTGTTAGTCATACATGTCTTTATCAAGAAGTGATCATAGCCAGATAAGGGTTATGATGTCATATTCATTGAAAGAACTTTATAAGTCTTGAAAGTAATGATATTCTATGTTGCCTAGTAAGAGGTAACACATGAGATTTATAAGTTGTATGAGCCATGAGAAATATCTGAATTGTTACATTCAAGGTCATGGTGTCATATGACTTGATGATAGTATGTTACTTGGTAACAAGTGTTTTGATGATCTAAGGGTTTGAACACCCATGATTCTGAATCACAATGATGAGATGGTTAGGGATTGACATCCCAATGATAACAAATGTGATATGAACTTGATACAATTAGTAATCTTTCTTTATAGCAATTGTCTTATTGGTTTATGTTTGAAAACATGCCTGATGATAAAAGAATGCCATAATGTACTTAAATAATCAAGTATAATGATATCATGTAGAGCCCTAACCATAGATCCATCATTGTCAGAAGTTAAATGATGGTGAAACAGGTTTTCCTAATGGAACTCCTGGAGAGCATACTTTTGAGTATGTGGGGGTTATGGACGCGAATGTCCTTACATCCTAATGTAGGATTTGATATGAGGTGTATCTTTAATCTCTCAATCATTTATTATATGTTTATGTTGGGATGATGTATCACTAATCTCCCGATGATATTCTTAATGCCGCATCGATGTGAGATAAAAAAGAAATCCCTCGATGGCGAAGAGAGTACAGAACGCCACTGTAACTCTAATAGCGAAGTTGCCAGAATACCCTGGAAAGCTATTATAGTAGAGACACAAGATGTCCTACATGTTGTTCCTCATACTGACTGAGGAGGATGAGGTCATAGGACTCCGGCTCTTCTGATGACCTATGTATGGTACCGATTGCGATTTCGTAATGGTCGGTTGGAGTATGGGAGGTGTAACTCATATCCTCAGGGCATAAATATGTTTGTAAAATGTAATCAGCCGTGTAGCATATTTGCTTAGGTTGAACTACGAGAAACAATGATTGATGATACATTGTTTACAGTGCTCTAGTTGAAAAACTAGTATAAATGTTCTTCATATTCCTTATTGTTATATGTCTTGTCATTCAATTAAGTTATAATTGAAATGATTGCTTAAAAGAATGTTGCTTTACTTAGTTTATACAATGTTTTATCTGCTATTGAATGTTACAGTTTTACTGCTTAATGTTATTCCAGTATTGCAATAACAATGCTTCTGGCAGAGAGTTATAACTCTCGCTGGGACAATTATTCAATTGTCTCACCCCCGTGGGATTCAACGTTTTAGGTAGACGCTGAGGACGAAGGAACCCATCAGTGGGTGAGCAACAACAACAGCAACATCAACATCAGGGACAGCAGTGATCCTTAGGTGGAGACATTGTCTGTCAAGTCTTGTAGATAGAATGTCCTATGTGTCGTCTCTGTACTCTCAGGTCCTAGGAGTCAGTAAATGTTTAATATAGATCTGAGATTTTGGCATAATGCCTCGAGATTTTGTATCTTGCCTTATACAGTTGGCAGAGCAGTTGATGTTTGTAATCCTCGAGATGTGATTTTATAGGGATATAATGATGGATCAATTTGTACATAACTTATCATGTTCTTTTATGAAAACGTTTGTACAGGTTGTGGACCTTTGTGCAAAAAGTTTTAAAATTTTGTGATTTTTAGTAATTTCACTGCTAATTAATCGCTTCCGCATTCATTGATCTCGTTTCCCCGAGTAGATCATCACAATTCAGTGGTATCAGAGCTCTAGGTTCGCTAAGTCTACAGAGACATAGGACTTAGGATGTTGAGTCTGTTCTAGTGTCTTCCAGTATGTCTGATAGTGTCTTCTGCTCATCAGGAGGAGAAGATAATATTAAGGATGTATGGACCACACGAAGAACATGAAGAACACATTGCAAAGAGTAGTGTTTTTGCACCCAGAGAAGGTGCAAGAAACCCAGATATAGAAGAACCTATTCCTGAACCACCCCAGTTCAATCCAACTGACATGGGGAACCCAGCCGTTCAAGCCATGTTTGGGAAGTTTATGACTTCCATGACACATATGATGGATAGGATGCCTATACCTGCACCTAGGGCGCCTACCCATCCTGAAGGACAAGGAATCGACAAGACGTTTGAACGACTTCGCCGAGTTGGAGCCACAGAGTATGCTAGAACAGCTGACCCAGCAGATGCTGACTTGTGGTTAACTGAACTAGAGAAGGCCTTTAAAATCCTGAACATCCCAGAAGCTGAGAAGGTTAGACATGTTGTGTATCTTCTCAAGTGGAGTGCTGGTCAATGGTGGACCATGGAAGAACAAAAGAGGCCTGAGGTGGAGATTGCATGGGAAGTTTTTCGATAGGAATTTATCAACAGATATTTCCCTAAGACATTTGTGGATGAGAAAATCTCTCAGTTCAAAAGGTTAAGACAAGGTCAAATGAACATTAGCGAGTATGAGGATAAGTTCATGGAGTTTTATGGTTTTGTCCGCACATGGCGACCACAGATGAAGAAAGAATTAGGCATTTTGAGAAAGGATTAAACGCTGAGTTGACCACTCCTGTGTCTGCTCTAGAGAACATAGAAAGGTTTTCTACCTTCATGGAGTCTGTCAGGAGGGTAGAGAGGTCTGTAGCAGACAAGAGACAGACCCAGAACAAGAGGATGTATCCCTAGTTCCAAGGATCCTCATCTAAAGATTCCAAGAAACCTAGGTTTTCTGCACCTACACCACCACCTAGATTCAGTACCCAAACGCAGTGGACGTCAAATAGGGGTAGAGGACGAAGCTTACCTTTGGAAGGAGCTCATAGCTCAGCATCTATGTCAGTTACTGGACCACCCAGACCCCAACAACTAGACAGAAGTTGTTATATATGTGGAAAGATGGGGCATCTGATGAAGGATTGCAGAGCCAGAGAAGTGAGTGTGACTCAAACTCAAAGGCAGAGTTAGCAAGGATCTCAAAGGAGACAGTTTCCAGGAGGAGCTAGAGGACATGGACAAGTGTCCCAAGCTGGATCGTCGGCACCCAGTCATCGAGCATCGAATCAACCACAGACAATGGCAAGATTCTACGCAATGAATCCACCTTATGTACTGATCAACCCTCAGGTTGTGGCAGGTCAGATGGAATTGTAATATTCTGATATATCTACATCTTGCGTTGTATCTGTTTTAATTGATCAGAGTGCTACACACTCCTTTATCACTCAAAGAGTGATTCTTGACTGCAACCTGATTGCAAGTCATAGGATAGATAGTTTGTTGTTAGAAACTCCATTGATGGGATCTTCTATGTCGCAGGAGGTATGTTCTCCATGCATTCTCCTCTTTTCTTAACATCACATTCAAGTGGATCTTATACCACTTGAGATGCATGAATTTGATATAATCCTTAGGATGGATACCTTAGAAAGGTATAAGGTTGTCTTGGATTGTGAGTCCAAGCTAGCTGTGTTTGCTGATGATAGTGACACATGGTTCTTTCAAGGAGAAAGAAAGATTCCACCCACCTGTCTTATGTCATCTATGGTTGCCGAGAAGCTGATGAGATAAGGATGTTATACATTCTTGGCCCATGTGGTAGATACTACCATGGATAGTCCTAACCCTACTGAAGTTCCTGTAGTTAGGGAATTTGTAGATGTATTTCCTGAAGAACTTCCAGGTGTATCACCTACTCGAGAGATTGATTTTGAGATCAATCTAATCCCAGATAGGCAACTTATAACACAAACACCATATAGGATGGTGCCTGCTGAGATGGCAGAACTCAAGAAACAACTACAAGAGTTGCTCGAGAAGGGTTTCATCTGACCGAGTACTTCACCTTGGGGTGCTTCGGTCCTCTTTGTTAAGAAGAAATATGGGTCAATGCGGTTGTGCATTGATTACAGACAGTTAAATAAAGTAACGATAAAGAATAAGTATCCTCTGTCGAGGATTGATGATCTCTTTGACCAGTTGTGTGGTGCAACTGTCTTCTCAAAGATAGATTTGAGGTCAGGATATCACCAACTACGTATTAAGGATAGTGACATACCCAAGTCTGCCTTTAGGACAAGGTATGGTCATTATGAGTTCACAGTTATGTCGTTTGGACTAACTAATGCACCAGCTGCATTTATGAAACTCATGAATAGAATCTTCTGACCTTTTCTTGATTAGTGTGTTGTTGTCTTCATAGATGATATTCTGATCTATAGTAGGGATGCTCAACAACATGAGAAGCATCTTCGTCAGACTCTAACTTTTCTAAGAGAACACAAGCTATATGCTAAGTTTAGCAAGTGTGAGTTCTGGTTGCCAGAAGTATCTTTCCTTGGACACATAATATCTGCTTTAGGTATTCGTTTTGACCCTAAAATGGTAGAATTTGTTCTTCTTTGGGAGCAGCCGAAGACACCGACAGAGATCCAAAGGTTCTTAGGGTTGGCAGGCTATTACTGGAGGTTCATTAAGAACTTTAGTTCTATAGCTTTACCCTTGACTAAGTTGACCAGGAAGGATGTTCCTTTTACCTGGAATGATAAGTGTCAGCAATCGTTTCAGATGTTGAAGGAAAGACTGACAAGTGCACCTGTGCTTGTGTTACCTGAACAAGGGAAAGGATATATAGTTTTTTGTGATGCCTCCAAGAATGGACTAGGATGTGTGTTGATGCAGGATAAACAAGTGATTTCTTTTGCTTCTCGACAGCTTAAGAAACACGAGGAGAATTATCTGACACATGATCTAGAATTAGCTGTCGTAGTTCATGCCTTGAAGATCTGGAGACATTATCTTTATGGAGAGACATTCCAGATTTTCACTGATCATAAGAACCTTAAGTATATCTTTTCTCAGCATGAGCTTAACATGAGGCAACACCGCTGGATGGAGTTAATCAAAGATTACGATTGTATGATTGATTACCATCCAGGGAAGGCCAATGTAGTTGCAGATGCTTTGAGTAGGAAATCAGCAACACCAACCTTAGATAGAGCACAACTAAATTCCTTGGTATGCTCTAGGAGAGATATTCTTATCTCCTTAAGGCAAGATAATGTACATTTAAGAGTATCATTATTAGTCGAGTTGTTAGCTGAGATGCACATAAAACCTACTCTGAGACAGCAGATCAAGGAAGCACAGCAAGTTGATGCTGCAGTTCAACTGATTAGATCGGAGTATGGTAGTGAGAAACGAGATGGGTTCCATGACTCAGATGATCAAGTAGCCTATTATCATGGAAGGATGATAGTGCCTGATGTGGATAACTTGAGAAAGTTAGTCCTGGAAGAAGCTCATTCTTTGATGTATGCTATGCATCCAGGAAGCACCAAGATGTATCGAAACTTAAAAGATATGTATTGGTGGCCTAGAATGAAGAAGGATGTTGCTAAGTTCGTTATGCGGTGTCCTGTGTGTCAGCAAGTTAAAGTTGAACACTAGAATCCTGCAGGAACAATGCAACCTTTGCCCATACCACAGTGGAAGTGGGATCATGTAACCATGGACTTTGTGGTTGGTCTACCCAGGACAGCCAAAGGACATGATTCCATATGGGTAATAGTTGATAGGTTGACAAAGACATCACATTTCTTGCCTATCAAAACAACCTATTCTGCTGAGAAGCTGGCATAGTTATATGTCGATGAGATAGTAAGGTTGCATGGAGTCCCAGTTACCATTGTTTCTGATAGAGGTCCCCAGTTTACGAGTCATTTTTGGGAGCGACTACATAAAGCTTTAGGCACACAGCTAAGGTTTAGTACAACCTTTCATCTGCAGACTGATGGACAGTCAGAAAGGACTATATAGACCTTGGAAGACTTGCTTAGAGCATGTGTTCTTCAGTTTACGGGGAGTTGGAATCTGCACCTAAGCTTGATAGAGTTTGCCTACAACAATAGCTATCAACATAGCATTGATATGGCACCTTATGAAGCTTTTTATGGTAGACATTGTAGATCACCCCTATGTTGGTATGAAACTGATGAATACCAACTGTTAGGTCCTGATCTTGTACAACAGACCACAAAGAAGATTAAAGTAATACAACAACAGATAAAGACTGCACAGGATAGGTAGAAATCTTATGCTGATAAACGTTGTAGACCTTTAGAATTCCAAGTTGGAGACAGAGTGTACCTCAAAGTCTCACCATGGAAAGGAGTTCTTAGATTTGGGAGGAAAGGAAAGTTAGCTCCTAGGTTTATGGGGCCTTATCCAATCATTGAACGGATTGGGAAGGTAGCTTATAAGCTAGAGTTACCAGCAGAGTTATAGAGGTTACACCCTTTGTTCCACATTTCCATGCTTAGGAAATGTCACCCTGATACAGAATCAGTTCTGCAACCTATGGAAGTAGAATTGAATGATGATGTCTCTTATGAGGAAGGACCTGTATCGATCCTTGATAAAAGAATTAAAAAGCTAAAAAAGAAAGACATAAGTCTTGTGAAAGTCCTCTGGAATCATCGTGGTGTTGAAGAAGCCACATAGGAACTAGAGGAAGAGATGAGAAGGAAATATCTTGCTCTTTTCTCTTAATATGTTTTGTTGGTTTCGGGGACGAAATCCTTGTAAGGGGTGGATAATTTGTAACATCCCTGACCTGGGTTATGAACTAACCCTAGGTGTTTTACTTAAATAGTTGATTAGATACTTTTTTTTATCTTATGAAATGTAATTAAAGCTTTTGAGGAACTTATAATTCTATTTCAGTCCTTTTTGAACAATGTTGCAATATTGTTTTGTTAATTTTGGACTAAAGAGCAAATTACCCAATGAGAGGGGTTAACTGCAAATTGCACATGTTAAGATGTTCCTCTGATAATGAGACGTCATAAGAATGAATAAGATGTAGTGTTATGGATTCTCCAAGCTTGAGCACCAAGATATAGCTTGTAGAGCAATCCTTGTGCTTTAAAACCTAGTTTTGGTGTAAAGTGCAATTTACCCAAAACATAGGGTGCAACACGTAAAATATACCTTCTAGAGTATCTCTCATGTTTCTTGTCATCAAGTAGAGCAAAGAAAAAGAGGAGGGCATCTCATTTGAATGACCAAGTAAGAAAGATAGCCTTAATATTTAAATAACCAAGTTTTAAGAAAAATGACCCTTTTATACATGTATAACTTAATAAGGTGTTTGGTTTCTTTTTCTTTAACCTTGGATAAGAAAGAGGTTTTTCATGTGTAAAGGAGGAAGGAACGTGGCCAAGGGTGGAGCAAGCATGAGTGGATGGGTTTAAGAAATAAGAGAAATAACTATCTTTTTCTTTGCCTTGATAATACCCAAAAATATATAAGCACCCTTTTTCCTCAAAGCAAAGGATCGTTCCTTTAGTTCTTTCCCCACATCTCCTTGCTTTGGACCGACCAAGAGGAAGCTCTAGAACAGAGGAGGATGACCAAGTTAGTTGGTAAGTATGGATCATCACCTAGCTCGAATTCATGGTGGAAACTCCAATACAAGGTTGGTTTAGTAGTTTTCCTTACACGACTCTTCTTTCTAGCCATCTTCTCCATCCAAATCATGAAGAATAGACCTTGGGAAACCTTTGGAGCTTCATCCACCATTAAATATACGAAGCTTGGAGCTCTAGATCAGATCTTAAGGTGGGTTTTATAATTCTAACCCTTAAGCTTTGTTAATGCATCCTCTTCTCCTAGTATATATGCTTATTCTTCTTCTATAGATACTTTGGTGTGTTCTTCCTAGCAATTCCGTGAAGAACAGCCCCTGTTCTTGAAGTAGAAGATTATGACGTTAATTCCAAAGTTTATCCACAATCTTTCTTTAGAAAATGGTCTTCCACCTCTTGCACAAACGATTTCCCAAACCGTTTGGGAGCAAACGGTTTAAAACCGTTTGAATGCAAACAGTTTCACAAGCCGCATAGAAGCAAACGGTTTAAAACCGGTTGGATGTGTTGACTAGGTTTTGACCATTTGGAGGTCTGTTGTAAATATTGTGGACTAATCACCTACCAAAAATCATCATCTACTTCCAAGTAAATCACCAATTGAAGGCACATCAATCACCTAAACCCTAATCGGGTTATTGGCTGATTTCAATAATTGAATCAAGTTGAAGTTTGGGTTGAGTGGCCCCAATGGTTTCAAAACCATTTGGGGATCACCCAAATGGTCTCAAGACCGTTTAGTTATAACCCAAGACTATTTGGAGGTCTAGGGTTAAGTAGGGTTGACCAATTGAGGTTCCAATGATATCAAGTTGTTGAGCAATTAAGTGCTGATTTGGTGAAAACACCTAGGGTTCAAACCTTAAGTGAATGACTTGGTTTTTGATGACATAATGGGAAAACGGTCTCAAGACCATTTGGAGGATATCCAAACGATCCCAAGACCGTTTGGGGTTCACCCAAGACCGTTTGGAGGTCTAGGGTTGACTATGGTCAAGTGGTTGTAAATCTAAAGGTAACAAGTTGAAGTGTAATGGATTAATGTAGGTTATGATCAATGGTGAACATTACAAAAGTACCCTTGATGGGATAGTGTGACTAATATCCCTTGATCAAGTAAACCCTAACGACCATAATGGTGATGACATAACTTATGTTGTCAAGGTTGATTTGACTTAGTCTAATCAAGGGTGATGTAATCATCATCTCATAGAAAGATGAGAGAGAAGACTCCTTATATGAATAAGAATCAAGTAAATAACCTCCAATATGTATGAATGCATCAAATTAGGGTATGATCCTTCATAGTGAGATCATGGAAACACTAATTATGATGGTTAATGAATCTTAACCTAATTTGGGGCATTAAGAGAAGTAATCCCCATACATGATGATAGTATGATCTTAATTCATTGAAATGTGATGTAATGTAAATAGTAAACCCTAATCTAGGGTAATGTGAAGTAATGTGAATAGTAAACCCTAATCTAGGGTAGTGTGATGATATGAACAGTAAACCCTAATTTTGGGTTATACTCTCAAGCATGAAACTCTATACTTGAGTATGAAATGAGGAATCATTATGCTTTTGTAAGTAAAAGGGGTTGAATAACCCTAATTGAATTGAATAAGAAACCCTATCCCTAAAAACCAGCCATGGTGTTCTATACTTAACTTGGAAATAAATTGTATTGTGTTGATATAGATGTAATGTGCATGTTATCAATTGTGTTAGTCATACAGGTCTTTATCAAGAAGTGATCATATCCAGGTAAGGGTTATGATGTCATATTCATTGAAAGCACTTTATAAGTCTTGAAAGTAATGATATTCTATGTTGCCTAGTAAGAGGTAACACATGAGATTTATAGGCTGTATGAGCCATGAGAAATATCTGAATTGTTACAATCAAGGTCATGGTGTTAAATGACTTGATGATAGTATGGTACTTGGTAACAAGTGTTTTGATGATCTAAGGGTTTGAACATCCATGATCCTGAATCACAATGATGAGATGGTTAGGGATTGACATCCCAATGATAACAAATGTGATATGAACTTGATACAATTAGTACTCTTTCTTTACAGAAATTGTCTTATTGGTTTATGTTTGAAAACATGCCTGATGATAAAAGAATGTCATAATGTACTTAAATAATCAAGTATAATGATATCATGTAGAATCCTGACCATAGATCCATCATTGTCAGAAGTTAAATGATGGTGAAATAGGTTTTCCTAAGGGAACTCCTGGAGAGCATACTTTTGAGTATGTGGGGGTTATGGACGTGAATATCCTTATGTCCTAATGTAGGATTTGATATGAGGTGAATCTTTAATCTCTCAATCCTTCATTATATGTTTATGCTGGGATGATGTATCACTAATCTCCCGATGATATTGTTAATGGCACATCGATGTGAGATAAACAAGAAATCCCTCGATGGCGAAGAGAGTACAGAATGTCACTGTAACTCTAATAGCGAAGTTGCCAGAATACCCTAGAAAGCTATTATAACAGAGACACAAGATGTCCTACATGTTGTTCCTCATACTGACTGTGGAGGATGAGGTCATAGGACTCCGACTCTTTTGATGACCTATGTATGGTACCGATTGTGATTTCGTAATGGTCGGTTGGAGTATGAGAGGTGTAACTCATCTCCTCAGGGCATAAATATGTTTGTAAAATGTAATCAGCCGTGTAGCATATTTTCTTAGGTTGAACTACGAGAAACAATGATTGATGATACATTGTTTATAGTGCTCTAGTTGAAAAACTAGTATACATGTTCTTTATATTCCTTATTGTTATATGTCTTGTCATTCAATTAAGTTATAATTGAAATGATTGCTTAAAAGAATGTTGTTTTACTTAATTTATACAATGTTTTATCTAATGTTGAATGTTACAGTTTTACTACTTAATGTTATTCTAGTATTGCAATAAAAATGCTTCTGGTAGAGAGTTATAACTCTTGCTGGGACAATTATTCAATTGTCTCACCCCTGTGGGATTCAACTTTTTAGGTAGACGTCGTGGACGAAGGAACCCATTAGTGGGTGAGCAACAACAGCAGCAGCAGCAACATCAGGGACAACAGTGATCCTCAGGTGGAGACACTGTCTGTCAAGTCTTGTAGATAGAATTCCCTATGTGTCGTCTCTGTACTCTCAGGTCCTAGGAGTCAGTAAATGTTTAATATAGATCTGAGATTTTGGCATAATGCCTCGAGATTTTGTATCTTGCCTTGTACAGTTGGCAGAGCAGTTGATGTTTGTAATCCTCGAGATGTGATTTTACAGGGATATAATGATGGATCAGTTTGTACATAACTTAGCCTGTTCTTTTATGAAAAATTTTTACAGGTTGTGGACCTTTGTGCAAAAGGTTTTAAAATTTTGTGATTTTTAGTAATTCCACTGCTAATTAATCGCTTCCGCATTCATTGATCTCGTTTCCCCAAGTAGAACGTCATACCGTTGCTCGGTCCTATTCAAGCCAGAGCCCGACCTTATACGGCGGCGAGGTCACAAACCTAGAACCATGCATCCGCTTTGGAGGGCTTGAAGAGATGGAAGGAGGTCGTGACTTTGAGGGCATCAAAGCCTAAGTTCATGGCATCGGAAGGGGTGACAACCTCACCCTCCTAGCGACCCATACCTTCTGACACCCTATAGGCCACCCGCTTGACAACACATAGTGAAAGGAAATAGAAGACTAAGATGGCAAGCATCAAGATGTGAAGGCTTCTTAGAATCTCCAGATTCTTCCTAGGTGGCGGTGGCCTCACTAGAGCGGGAAGAGAGAACCTAAGCCACCCTTCTTCACCCTGAATCGACAGACATCCACCATGGATGGCGACGGTTAGTTGAGGAGTCAAAAACCATCGATCACCACTTCCTTGACCATGATAGAGCAGACGGTGACACTATATCTAGGCAGAGCCCCAATGTCGAGGCCTGAGGCAACTGGCTTCCTCACTGCAAACTCGACTAGACAACATGGCCACGACGACGCAGTGCGTGAGTATGCACGTGAGGACTTGAGGACGAAGCGGGTGAAGGTCAACCAAATCAAGCCAGACCCAATCCAGAAAAATGAACCATATGGTCGGCTTTCCCAAGTAAGGAGCTGCGCTCACCCTTGGAGCAACGTGGTAGACCCAGATTGGTATGAGGTAAGAAAATACCAAATTAATCCTAGATCTTCTATATTTCATAGTAAATGGATCCCTTAGCCAATAAATCCCCCCAAAATATACCTAGACTCAAGAAATGCCTAGTTTATTATAAGACAATTAAATCAGACCCTTGAAGCAGTAATATTCATGATTTTTAAATTATTAAATGATGCTTCTTTTAGGGTTCAGTAAAAATAATAAATGGTATCCAGTTGAAATAAATTCTCAGAAAATTTTACTAGAACCATTATAATGATGAAAACCCATTTGTGAACTCTATTTTGGGTTTTATTGATCAATATTAGGCATTTTCTAATTAAAGACTAATTATATGCTTTAACCATTCTATTATTATAGAAAATAGGAAAAGCCTCAGAAAAATATGAAATTCATATAAGACCTTTATAATGTCATATAGATCGGACTAAAAATACTAGACACCATCCTAACATCAGATTGACCTAGGTTTGACCAAAACCCTTATTTGGACCTAAAATACCTTGAATATGATGAACATTTATTAATGATGAATATTTATTATTAATCAGGTGATGACCGAAGATGTATATGATCCACAATGTAAATAGGAATCTATGAACTCAGGTATGTGGGCTTTATCTATGTGTATGACTAGTTTTCTTATGTGCAAAATCTATGATGTATTACTTGTCTTTATTTGAGAATATTGCTTAGATGTACTATGATTATAGTATCTTTGCCATGTCAATAAAAACAAAAAAGAATATAGATGGTTTGTAGCTACTAAGTGGATATATGCTCTCTCTCTCTCCCTCTAAATATAAGGTCAGAACTCGGTCCCCATAGCCCAAGGGGTGGGGAAAAATGAAGTGCGACATCTCTCTCTCTTCCTCTAAATATAAGGTCGGCACTCGGTCCCCATAGCCCAAGGGGTGGGGAAAAATGAATTGTGACATCTCTCTCTCTCTTCCTCTAAATATAAGGTTGGCACTTGGTCCCCATAGCCCAAGGGGCGGGGAAAAATGAAGTGTGACACTGCTTAGTAGTACAAATGCATCAAAAGACATCTAAAAATATGTGTTTACATGATTATCACTTTAAACAATGTTTTCATTTACTCTTTTATTTTCTCAAGTTATTTCAATTGTCCAAGTATATTAGTATGTATGTTTCGACCCACGTATACAACACCTTGTGTGTTGATTCATTATTTCACGTATGTTTTAGGTTCAGAGCTAGCATGGGATAAAAGATGGGAAGATAGCAGTTGTCTAGGTTGTACCTATTGTGTTAAGATCATGTTAGCATACATGTTCAGACTATGTGTAAAATTTTCTTTGAATATGCAATTGTAATTCATGTTGTAATATAAATATGTTGAATGTTGAGAAATTATTATGGTGTATGCATTATTTTGTATGTTCATGTATGCACATATTTCTTCTGCAACGCACTTTGATACAATTGCATAATGTATTTGGATTTGTCCTCTCGGGCCTTCTAAGTCTCGAGACGGAAGAATCCGGGGTCGTTACAAAACTGCTTTAGGTGTAACATATACACAAACAAAAGCTCCATGATTATATCCAAACCACTACTAGGAGGTTTTAAAAGCGTCTAGGGTGAACCACCCACCATATAACATGTTTACCATGCTTAGGTTATGTCATGCCATACTTCATAATTTAGGATTTACATCCTCGTTTTTACACAAACTTTGAGATTTCATGGTTAACATATTTTCTTCGGAGGGAGTTAACTATAATTAACCCACATTATTCATCCTAATCAAAACAAGGTCACATCATCATTATGTTGTGCTAAATTTTCAATTATATCCGACATCGTTATTGAGCACTAACATTAACACCACATTCAATGCTTATCATTAATATGGTCTAATTTCATTTTCTCATATTAGGTTACAAACTTTATTAGTGATTTAATCACTTACTCACCAACCTTATAATGTTACAATTAATCACGTATATGGTTAACCATTTATACATAGAGATCTATCAAACTATCACTAGGTATACGATCATGTCATATTCATATATCACATCTCAATATTAGATCACAAACACACATATTATATCTAATTTGTGCTAAACAAACTTATATGAGTGGCTTATCAAACATATCTTAAAACTTTATCTAGTCCAATTGAGGTTCTCCCAACCTTTATCTTGAGGGTAAAGGCATGCCCAATCTCTTTAAGTGTAGTCATCTCTTTGAGTTTCTTATATGCATATGTTATATCTTCCCTCTTTTAGCCTAGGGTTCTCAGAATACCTCATTGGTACTAGTGATTGCTTCACACGCTCTAGCCACACAAGTACAAACCAAAACATGATATGACATTCTATTCATAGATCCCTACCCCATGAAACATGCTTGCCAAAACTCTCTTATATACATCCACTAGATTCCTACAAGGAACCATCAACCCAAGCTTCAGGCTTTATAGAAACTAACACATAGTTACCTCCTCCAAGGTCTTGGGACTCTCTCCCTCACCCATATGGTAGGTTCTCATATTCATATTCACATATACATACATAACCAGACTCTCTTTGACTCTTGGATTTGGTCCCCTCAAGGACATCTAGGGTTCAAGATATCTATAGGAATCATGCATAAAGCAACTCATCTTAATCGCTCAGGAGTATTCTAGTTTAGGACATATCATATCACATATTTCTCATCATTCTTGTATCTTGGAGTTTAGGTTCTCTGGCCTTCTCCCAAAGGGTCTCACCCTCTATGGAGTTAACCCTAAAATTGGTCCTAACACTAGTGTTTCTCCTTCATAAAAGAGATTGAGGCTCATGATGACTCACATCCTTGTCCTAGATTATCTTAACTTAGAAAAGCACACATACTTGCATCATCAAAACTTATCTCAAATTCTCAAAACTAAACCTTAATCCTTAAAGAAAAAGATTGACCATATTAAACCATATTATATCATCTATATAATACTTACATCATATCATCAAAACTTATTTCATTTATTCCATCTATCATATATTCCAAACAAGGCTCTAGAAATCTAATCTCGAACTACTCTCTCTACTAGACTAATTTCAATCACTTTCACTTAGGTTACATGACCACCTCCTACTCATACTTGTGTGGGGACACATTTTTGTAATACTTACATATATAACAAAATATTATATAGTTTTTCTCTGATAATACACGTGTTAGAGAAAACTATCAAGGTTGATCCAGTTGGAATAAAAAACCAAATCCAAAAAATGAGTGTCCCACACATAGTAGAGAGTATAGTTCCATGAAAACTAGTGAAAAGGGTGATAATATGGTGTATACTAGTGTATCTACTCTAGACAACGAGTGCCATATGTCTAGGGTTTCTCTTCCCTTGATGCACATCATTTCTAAATAATGCAGCATCCCATACCACTGCACTATAAACAAAGAATGACATCTAAGGACCCACTATAGAACAAGCACCAATCTCGACCTAGTTTTTAGACATCTAGGTTCTAGCCTAGAGGCTAGGTCAGATCTTGTCTCTAAAAGATGACTAATCTAACCCTAAAGATTTTTAAAGTTCAAGGTTTTCTCTGGTTTAAGTTGTATAATGAGCAAATGTCAGTCTTTGCTATTATTCATGCTCTGATACCACTTGTGACGTCCCCAAATTTTCTAAAACTTAATCTAATATGTGGCGTCCAAATTGAAACCTCACCTCAGTGAGAATCTCAATTTAAACATACCACATTAGGATAAGAAGAAGAAAATAAAGAAAGTCAAAAGGAAACAACAGTAGAACATGCACATGAACAATAATAAAACCATACAACACATGTTCACCATTAAACATATAATTACATAAGGAATTGTTACAACATTTGATATTACATATTGAACAACAAACTTTTACATATACATGCACTGCCACTAAACAACATGATCTTAAGGAAACATGTCCACTTGTACATCAGCTCGCCACACAACTCACAACTATCCTGGTTCTTCAAGATCACATGTCCACATACCTAAAATGAATATTACATGTGGTACACGTCACCACAATATTCAAGAATATTGTAATGAGTATGCCTACATGTTTTTTATATACCTATCATTACTAAGCTTGGCAATAAGACAAAACTAGAACTTCACAGTTATAAAGAAATATAAGAAAAAGCATATACTTGTACAAAGATGTTCATTAACAAAAGACAACACATGTTTTAAGCACATTTTCCATTATTTCATCCATGCATTGATCGCCAAAAGTTGAATTCACTAAAAGCCTTATGATCGACTACCAAAGAGTTGGATCATTTCATAATGTGATCAGACTACCAAAGATTTGGATTACTTTCAAGTACTTGACTACCAAAGAGTTGAAGTACTTCATTTTCCAGCACTTGACTACCAAAGTGTTGAAGTGCTTAGATATAATGGAACATATATATTATGCTTCGTGTGTTCATATCCATAAGTATGGAAAATCAAGCAATATATCATGCAAGAACAATCATTTCATCCAATATCATATGCCAAGTGTTTACTACACATAATGTAAGCATATTGTATAATAATCCAAGTAAGAGGTAATGGCGTACCTTGATCAAGAAAGACAAGCCTAATCACATTCCTGATATCATATATCCTCATGTCAACTATTTCTTAGTCAAACCCCTAGTTAAGACAAGATCACATATCACCATCTAGTTCTCATCATATTAACCCTAGTTATTTCAATTAGGGTTTAGCTTAGTTCATCAGGAAATGTGGATCATTACTTGCATTCTTTTCATAGAATTATCTTAGTGATGTCATTTTCTATATTATGGTTCATTATCTGAACATTAGGTTATGTATTCTTTTTGTGCACATGTTAACCCTAGTTTATATACATTATTCAAATTAGGGTTACAACCCATGTATTAAGGGTCATCTTCATGAATTATGTGCATCTAACATATCTCACAATTTCATATTAACTTCCAGTTACATATATGAGGGTGGTCCATAAATTCCATCATTTATTGAGCAAGTATGTTTTTATTGCATTTTATTTAGGGTTATTAGCCATGATCAGCCATATGAAGCAAAATACATGATTTTGTACATCAACATCATAATCACTTACCTAAAATGGATTATAAATATGATTATGGATTCGCTGACATTTCATCACAGTTTTATACCATCATTTGATAAAAACAAGTGTATAACATTTTACATGATCATTTTGTACATCTAAGTACTAATATTATGCTTTCATGTTGTTCTACTCATTTTTCTGAACATATTGATACCTTGTTTGTATTTGTCTAATAACTCTACTATTTTCTAAGAATTATTGAAATATAAGCATTTTTTTATTATTTACCTTTTTGGATGAATAGCGTATCTCCACGTGGCCATAGGGTTGGCGCAACTCCTTTTCTTATTGTGGGTCGGTTCTAGGTTGAGTCGATCGGTTTTGTCTTTGTTCATTTCTGGTATGGCTGGACCTGGTTGAGCTCTTCCTCTCACAATCTACTTTTATGATCGCATCTAACCCAACACGGGTGAGAGCAGTCTGCGAATAGAAGTCGCTACCGATGAGCTTCTCTCTGGTGAGCAAACCATCATTCATGTGTGCTCATAGGCATCTCCTTAGGCCTCCCTCGGATTCAGCTAGCTCCTCCTTTCCTCTATGACTACTCCTCACTTAGGGTTAGGCTGTGAAGCCCCTTCTATGCAAGGGCGCACCGCAAAGTTTTGGCATGACAAAGCAAAGAGGGGGGTAAATTCTTTGATCATCCTCATGCCGATCTGGAGCTACTGAAGCTTTGAGGAACCTCCATGAACTTGATCTCATCCTCAAAACATGGCCAGGAGGGCTTCAAAGTATTCCCTAACCCAGTCTTGTTGCTTTTGGAAACCTTCTTCGTCTGCCAAGGGTGAGGCCTCCACACGTCCAAGCAGTTTAGTTTTGAGATTCCAATGGATTCTGAGAAGCTTTATACCTCACTTCAACTCATAATCATACACTGATTCCCCCATTCTTTTCCCTCTCCTCTCGATGGTACCGTTGGGTGGAGATACAACAAGGTTGGGGAGCTAGAAATCCCTCATCTCTTCACTGAATGCCTCAAATTAAGCATCCCCATAAACCTCTTAACATGGAAAATGTGTTTTCTTCACTCAGAACAACTCCTCATCCCACACCCTCACTGATTATGGAGTCATGATATTGAACAACTCCATTGCCATGCTCTAACCACAAGGTAGGGAATGACCACAGGAAAATCGATCTAATAGATCCAACGGTTGTAAAAGGCCCATGCAGTCAATCCAGGCTCACTCTGCTTTAGCTGCATGAGACTTACTAAAACAAGGACTTAGGTCTACATACTCTAAACTTTGGTCCATTATTCATCAAAATTTCACATTATTTCACATATTTAAACATAAATAACTACTTCTAAGATCCTCCAAACTTTATAAAACTTTAACCATAGGTTTATAATAACATGAGCTACATCCCCTTCCATTGTGGTGTCAATTTATCATTAATTGACCAATCAACAACTTGATCCAAAATAGCACGTACTTAAGGATATTATTCATGCTATCAACATCAAACAACTTTTCACTCCTTTCAAACTAAAGGAAACACCTTCCTGTGATCAAAACACACCTATACATATTTGAATCTTAAATCCATCAACATGATTATCCGATTGGGTATTCAAGAATACCAAAAGTTCACTCCATCATATCCTACACACCTTAAAAGAAATTTCATCCTCAAAATTAAGTCAAAAGTCCAATCTATCAGAAAATCCCTAAGGGATTGACCTACCTCCTCCTTGTCATCATCTTCTTCTTCTTTGTTATTGTGAGTTTTACTATTGTTCCTTCCATTCCTACTTGCCCTCAGATAACTAGCTTCATCACGTCATCGTTACTCATGCTCATCTTCACTTGACAATGGAAAAGGCATCACACCAGGCGGGATGTCACCTATTGGTTGTTCATGGTTGTAATCATCCCTTTCAGATTACTGGTCATGTGGAGATATAACAACCCTTGCATTGTGGTTACCTCTGCCTCGACACCCTCCTCTATGAGGTGGCATGATCACAGAATGGTGGGTCGTTAGAAACTGGATATGTTTAATGAAATATTTAAGGTAGCTATGAGATGGTGGATTAAAAACAATGCACAATTGAGCCTATTGCTAGACTTGAAGTACAGGTGTATGGTGAGTAGACCCGTCTTCTTAATAGTACCATTGTCCCTTGTCCACAACAATGGTCCAATAAAGTTGACCGGCCTAAATCACATGCCCAAAAGGGAGCTGATCTAGAGTAGTTGGACTCTTAAATTTATAACTTGACACTTAGGCCCCCGCAACTATTATATGGGGCCCAAAGTAGTAGATCTGGGTCGAACCACGGGGACAAGTAACAATGATTGCTAAGAGAATACAGTCTTATCTTGGTTACACCAACCAAGAAGGTAGATTAAGATGGTGTTTCTAAGGAACGATGTTGCTTCAACCAAGAAAAACAAGCAATAGAAAGGTTATGAAACCAAAAAAAGAGAACAAAAGAAAGCAAGTGTGTTGTAACAAATATGGATGGGAACACAGATCGAATTTCATCAGCTAAGGTCTCTCACCAACATGCAATGCTCACACCCTTTTGTATACCCTTAGAAAAGTTACAAGCAATCACCATATATGTCTATTCCCTTCTCTCTAGAGCTTAGGATAGATCTATATTATAAGATTCTCTCTCTCTCTCTTGAGATGGCAAACAAACAATCACAAACATAACCATACAATCATTAGCTTAAGCATTCCAAAATTTTTATTCATTCATGCATCTACAAAACACTTAGATAAGATTAGTGCTACTTTTTTGAGGTAATAACAATCAAACATCACAAGATGGTACCTAATCATACAAGTGAAGCATTAAGACCAGGCTAATGGAGATAATACTTGCTAAGAGCATATACATTCAAATAGATGCAAGTATGTTCATGTTGGGAGAGCCATAATGGCTACTCCCAATCCAAGCTTTGAGTTTAGCCACTCATGTTCATGAGTATCATTATAGAAGGACAATGAAGAAATTGATACAAATAGATGAATAGATCTAGAAGGGAAGAAAAGGGAATACACCAATGATGATCTCAACAACCACGGTTGGTGCATGCTGCCTTCAGATCTGGATCCAACATGGGTAATGGCGAGAGATCGGTACTCCTTTCAAAGGATGAGTGGAGGATGATGGCAGCAATGTATATCTTCTCTCTCCCCTGACTCTCATCTTCGGAGATCCAAGATCAATAGAGTAGACAATGGGTGAGTGTGGAGTGCAACAACACTTCATCATCTCCACAAATATCGCAAACCCCTTCATGAATGAAGTGTAGGTCTATTTATAGGCTATGCTGACTAACTTAAGATTCTCATTAGTTGCAGAAGATGCAAAGATGGTAGTGACCGCTGAGGATGAACGGTGGTTGTGATCACTATGATGGCAAGTTTTCTTCGGTCGTAGAAATTTGAAGTTTGGTGATCGTAGAGGCATCACAAGGTGCACTGGTCATTGGGGATTTGGCTTTCATTGGTGGTAGAGGATGTGTCCTTATTTGAACATAGGGAAGTTGGGGTCAACGACTGTTGACATGGTGTGAGACTCATCGATCATTGAGGTGTTGTTGGGTTTCAGGGGAGACAAAGAAGGCAGCGGAAACAAAAATTTTCTTCTCCCCAAACCCAGTGTAAAGGAATCATGTCAACGTCTATACAGTAGGAAGGATGGTTTGTAGATACATACCTTATCCCGAGGATTTCTCAGCGACGTTACCTCGCAGCTTGCACAGTCTTCACCTCTGATCTTGGATGGTGTTTGTGCAGCTCCTGGTCTCACCAGGACTGTTGGGATTGTCAAGTGTCCTCCGAGCGGTAGAAGTCTCCCGCCTCTGAAGTAGTCCACACGGACCACCTGGAACTTCAATCACCTTGTCGCACAAGGCACCGGAAGGATTTGTACCCTCCTATCGGTGTACTAGTCACTGACACACTCTCCTGCAACTAGTTGCTTTTCTCCAGTTGTCTTTCCCTTACTATGCCTCCCTTATTGGGTAGCACTTGCTCGGGCTCTCTTGGATACCACAACCAGAGAGAATGACAACTTTGAAGAGCAACTGGTGTTCTGAGTTGTTGTACATGAGAAGCCCCCAATACCCCTATATATATAGGAGGGTCATGGGATAGGGTTCTCTACCCCGGGCAATGCGGGGTTAAAATAGGAGTAGAAGGGTTCGTTATTTTCCACAAAACAACCAACTGCTCCATCTGAACCGATCATTTCAAGCATGAAACGGTCAGTAGGGGACCTGAGCCGATCGGTTCACACCTGAACCGATCGGTTGGGGCATCTGAGCCGATCGGTTCAAGAATGAGCCGATCAGTTCGTGGTCCTGATTAGTTCCTGATTGACTTTTCTTCTTTTGTTTCGAATTGATCCGAATACCAATCCTTGTTCCAATCAAATTGGACAAGTGAAATGAAGAGAAATTTCTTGCCAACCTGACTTTCCCAACTTGCTCATTTGGACCTGTTGAGCTGATCGATTCAACCCTTGAACCGGTCGTCTCAACCTATCCTGAGTCAATCGGTTCATCAACTGAACTGATTGGTTCACCAAGCTGAGTTGATCGGTTCATCATATGAGTTGATCGTTTGGGAGTGCAGACTGTGCAAAATCAGTCATTTGCAATTTCAATCAATCTGATACTCTAATCAATCAGTCCAACACCTTGAACACTATGATACTAAGTTATCAATTGATTGAGTGTTTAATTGAACTACTAAACTCCTTTAGTAATCAATCTAAACATCATTTATGGATAAACTCCTCTTCCAGGTTAAATCCTATGTGTGTGACCATGCAGGCCCATTTCACGTTGGTAGTGAAAGTCCATAACACTTATGACTTCACAAGCAAAGAGTGGTTCCTAGTCAAACATTAGTGCTACCCAAGTGAAATAGAAAGTTGGAGAACAACTTTCAATCCAACAATCTGTGAATGGTGTTACAACGAATGTATAATTCCTTTATTACTGATATCTTAAATGAACTCAAGGCATGTAACAGTCATCATGTCAATGTTCATTCACTTTCTTGATCTCAGAGTAGATTGGAGGAGATATTTATGACATCAATATCACATACTAATTCACACATGCGTGTACACGCCTATCTCAATCCTACTCATCAAGTGGCCTTGGATATCAAACTCCCTCAGGAGGGACAAATCCCATATCTATCACTCATCCCTCAAAATCCCCATGTGTCAAAGCCACCCAATCATCACCTTTATAACAACCCATGTTTCAGGATTGTGTTTGATGATGTCAAAGTGTACCCAACGACATGTGTTGAGTGTAGTGATTTCAGGTCAAAGAATCACACTCACCACCATCACTGTGAGAACTGACTGTGACTACCATGTCATGGTTCCATGTGTCAAACTCATGGTGGGTCTGTCTGGTAAACTTGTTCTCTAACAAGTACCTATGTGTTTGGTTTGATATCTCCATATCATGACTAATGAGATTCTATCATCAACCAACACCACAATCTAGTCTTGTGTGTCATTGTTGTCTATCTACCTTTCATAATGACATCCGACTAGGGACATAATAAGAATGTACAAACTCTTAGCATATGTATGATCTCATCGTTCAGGTCCTCAACCTGAAAGCATACGTCATTGAGTCTTATCATTCTCTAGACATTCAATTTATTCTTATCATTATCTCATATGACTAAACCAAAAAGAATTGGAAGCTTGCCTTTGATGTTTATCAAATCAATCTTAATGTATCCCACCAATCATCCCATGAATGGCTCTCAGGGCATACATACCAACAGACTCCCACTTGCACTGTGATCCAATCACCCTTGAATCATATTCTTAGTGGTCTTCAAACATGTCCCACATGTTACTATGATCTAGTGCTAACATAGTGAGTTATGGCAACACCTTGCCAAAGTCGGTATTACATGTCTCTCATCTCTTCGTTGTATGTCACACGTATGAGATGGAGTTTTCGTAATATGCGATCTAGTATTCCTTTGCTAACCTTTAGCCACATTGCATGACCAAGCACTCCTTATTTGTCATCAATGACCGAAATATCTATAAGTTCATCTCATGAACTTCTAGATCCATATAGTATCCACTAATGTTCTCTAACACATGGATACTCGGCATTTCTTTTTAAAGGGCTTTATTGGAACATTTCCATTTATCAACAGACATTCACTTTTATATATCTCATATATATTTTGGGATTAATTTTATGTCCTTTTCGGAAGTTCACATCAGTGTAACTCTTTACAGTGAACCCTTCATTATTTCCATAGATCTAGTACTTCTCAAGTACTAATCAAGTTCTTATGGTATTCCAGTAACCCTCATTGGAACTAGACAGACATCCACTCGGCATGTCCCACATACGAGTTATCATGATGAGCACATCATATTGTCATGTCCTACATACAAGATGATGAATGCATTTTATTCTTGCTATGTCCTATACATACAATATAATGGGATGATTACATACATGATAGTTCCATATCTATTGTTATTGTTCCCATTCTTCATAATAATTGGACACTTGGCCTTGGGATACTAACTCCATGTAACATGGACAAGTTTTCTCCCACTGAATCTGTGCACACTGAACCGTTCAGTATAGATTGCCAATGTATGCTTTCTCTTTTCAGGTCAAGAGGTTTTTCGAGAACTATCTCTATAGATCTCTATTCCTATCACATAGGAAACTTATGTATCTTTAAAGATAATTTCCACTTTGGATTTCCATTCTAGAACATTTGCATTTCATATCAACATGTGGAATGTGAATGTGCTCCCACTAAATCACGTATCCCTTCTTTATCTTTGACTTATCAATCAAAACCCTTTGACTATATTATCAAAGTAAAGATCATAGTTCTGAGTTTCTTGTACTCAATCAATAACATTGATTAGTCCATTGTAACTATAGACTTCATTTGCATTAATGGATTCATAAACCTTATAGGTTGTGTCACATACACATCCTCATTTTGTTCCTTATAGGAATGCGGTTTTAGTATCTGTATGCCAAATCTATTAGTCATTAAGTTGCAATCAACAAGCATCATCCTTCTCAAAATTTCATCCATGTGTCTTAACACTTAATACTCATTCACACTTATGGATTTCATCCCAATGAGTACTACCATCAAGGTCACACCTTATGGTTCACATGGAAGTCATTTAGGATGTAGTGGTCATAAACCATAACTCAAAATCTGGTTCCTCATAGTCATCTAGATAGTTGACTCATCACATGACCAACTCATCACATAGATAATCGGGGTGTATCTATCAAGGATATAAGAACTCGCAACTCCTTGTGATTCTTAATGTCCTTTATTAGTGTAGGGTATTCTTTATTTAAGAAGAACTTACTTATTTGATAAATATCCTCTAACTCCTTAGAATATGACTCCTTTTGATTTAGACATCACCATGCCTTAATCATGAGCTCACTATGATACACTATCATAATCACTCATAAGGATCTCAAACATTTGGTTCAAGTATTTCATTTATTGATCTCATCAAGAATTAACACTTTACCAAATTATTACTTCATCTATGTTATTCTTGAACACTTCAAGATATTCATATTGGTATTTCTCTAAACACCGTTTGAATTATTAGCATTTGCACTAATAGGTATGTAAATACATCACATGTATTATACCTAATAGGATAATCATTCTCCCACTACCACTAGTGAAGATCGATTTATCATGTTCAAGAGATTCATGTCTCTTACTGGTTCTCTAACCAAAAGAGTCTAGATTTATCCATCATATGGAAACTAGAAATGAATTTCCCATGATGATGCTAATTCATTGTTTGAGTTATCAATAACTTTTAGATATCACTTTATCTTATGCATACCAAGTAACACAATATAAACAAGGCATTGCCACAAAGATCATATCTTTGAATTTGAAATATCAACTATATTGATAGCCATCCTTGTCTCAACAAGATGCAATAATAAAGTGTTTATATTGGAAAATTGAAATAGTAGTTCTCAACTCTATTTCGTGTCCTTTAGGCTGAAATAAACTGAAAGGTACTCCTATCTATGGCAGCAACACTTGCTCCAATGATGGGTACTCCTTTCTTGGTCCTTTCACAAAGGCCATCACTTCTTTGTGGATCTTGCATATCATATATGACATATCCATATCTTGGTATCATATACCTCAGATAAAGAAGTGGTTCATTTCATGATACCTTAGGTGGAGATCTCCATCCACTCCTTCTTCTTCTTTTGTTCTTCTAGATATAGAGGGCAATTCCCTCGTTCCCTTTCCCATGTGCCTTGAGGCTGAAGACGGCTTGGGCTGATGGCTAGCATCAGAACACTTCTTAGCTTTGCCCTTGCCCTTGGATCTGCCTTTCTTTTTGTTGACCAACATCATAGACTTAGGCTTGTTCTTCTTCATCTGTGCCTCGAGGCTGAAGACAACTTGGATTTCTGGCTAGCATCAGAACACTTCTTTGCTTTGCCCTCGTCCTTGCCTTTAATACTTACCCTTCATCAAACATTAGGGTTTGTCTTTGTTCATAATTGCCTCTACCATCCTCAACATGTCCAACAACTCTGTCAACACTTGTCAAAGTTATTCATGTCATAGTTCATCATGAACTGTATGATTCTCACAACATTTGCAGTATCATACCAATAGCCAACTCTTGGCTCAGAGGGAATCCTTCTTAGTCAGGTTTCTCCACATACCCAATCACATTGAGTGTCTGAATACCTTACTAGATCTCCTTCTGTCATGACATACTAGGACAGTGTCTTGGAGACATCATATGTCTCATGTTGTCTCTACAACTCATAGTTCAAAGAACACAACATCAAGCACTCCACATCAATGGCATCCTTCGTATGCTTCCATAAGCATACTTTCAGCCATTGGTGTGGTGGGATTGAGTTCATCTGGTTCTGGTATAACTACGACTTAGAGCTTTCTCTCTTTGATTGAGAACACTTCTCAACATCCTAACCAGTCATGGAATTATTCCCATTTAATTTGTTAGTCTGAAAGACCAATCACAAATAAAGTGATTATTGTTGATTAACCATTTATTATACAAAAGGAAATATATGCATTTTAGTCCAAAAACCATTTTTGACTTATTTGATTGATTTGAAAAGTTGACGATATAATTAGGACTTTAATTAATTATCGCTCCCACTATTTTTGTTCAAATTGATAGCCCTCACCATCCATTCAGAAGATTCCAGCGTACAATCTTCTAGTGGGTCAAGATCCATATTTCATCAAGTCATGAGCCTGCTATGGTTGATCGCCCACAACTTGACTATTTAGGTAGGGCATCATGCCAATTGCGTCATATGCAACTCTTAGATAGATAACATGCACAACTCCTTGTCATTCATCCCGTGCCTCTGGGCTTAGATGCTCTATGAATCACCAGTTAAGTCTAACCCAAAAGTCAACACGGTAAACATGCATCCTTCTTTGGCAGATCCTACATGTCTACCCTTCACACTTCCGCAAGATGGACAGCGCACCACGCTTTGGCGTAACCTACGCTTGGTCGATCAATTTTTTCATGTTTTCTTCTAATGTAAGACGGACAAGACTTAATATTTAGATGAGGAATTTGGTTTTATATGTACATATACATATCCAATTACCACAATACATAGTATGTATCATATACATGCTATATCCCACAGAAAACATGTGAAACGATAAAAGCGATGATTATGGCCATCCTAATGTGATTCCTCAAGCCAAGAGGAATCACGGTCATCTAGGTCCACATCACATGCAACATGTACAAAATGAACTATGTGCTTTGCCATTCTAGGTTTGATCAACTCATCTCCATGATTGATCGGCTCACCATGAGGCCGATCGGTTGGGTGCCACCAGCCGATCGACTGGCGCCTCCAGCCGATCGGTTCACTGGTCGTCATGCATCTCCTCAGGTCACCACCCGCTCGTCTCGATCTGTGAAACAGTCGTCTAGAATGCCAATCGATTGGTTCACGCCTTGAACCGATCATCTCAGTTGTCATCAGGTTGTCCTCCGTTCCTTGACATGATAGGAAATATAAAATGATCTATCTTATTTACATTTAAATTGGGAAACCCCAAGTTACATTCGGGGGGAGCAAAGGTAGGAAAGAGATCTCAAATTATCTCGAGTTACATCAAGAATAAGGAGGTAGGGAATCGATGCATAGACCAAGATGCAAGCAACAACATTCAACCATACACAGACATAGGGTTTATTGGCCATAACCACGCTATACATCCACCACAAAACTCGTTTAAGGGAGATGTGTATCGAGTGCATTCATATTTCATATCAAATATGTATATTGTGATTTGTGGATTTAGGATTGGACATGCATAAAGAGAATTTTATTCGCATCGTATGCAATAAATAAAGGCGAAAAACCAAAATCGATCACATCGATAATCCTAAAGTATAGAGCAGTTGACCTGGCTCTGATACCACTGTTGGATTTTAGGGGAGACAGAGAAGGTAGCAGAAATAAAAATTTTCTTCTCCCCAAACCCAGTATAAAGGAATCACGTCAAAATCTATACAGTAGGAAGGATGGTTTGTAGAGGCATACCTTGTCCCGAGGCTTGCTTGGTGATGTTATCTCGTGGCTTGCGCGGTCTTCACCTCTAGTATTGGATGGTGTATCTGTAGCTCCTGGTCTCACTAGGACTGTCGGGATTGACAATTGTCCTTCGAGCGACAGAAGTCTCCCGTCTCTGAAGTAGTCCACACGGACCACCTATAACTCTGATCGCCTTGTCACACAAGGTACCAGAAGGAGTCGTACCCTCATGTCGGTGTACTAGTCACCGACACACTCTACTGCAACTAGTTGCCTTTCTGCAGTTGTCTTTCCCTTGTTATGCCTCCCTTATCAGGTAGCACTTGCTCGGGCTCTCCTAGTTACCACAACCAAAGAGAATGACAACTTTTCATAGCAACTTGTGTTCTGAATTGTTGTACCTAAGAAGCTGCCAATACCCCTCTATATACGAGGGTCATGGGACATGGTTATCTACCCCGGGCAATGCAGGATTAAAGCAGGAGTAGAACGGTTTGAAATTTTCCAGAAAACAACCAACTGTGCCATCTGAACCGATCGTTTCAAGCATGAAACGGTCGTTTGGGGACCTGAGCCGATCGGTTCACACCTGAACCGATCGGTTGGGGTACCTGAGCCGATCGGTTCAAGCATGAGTCGATCGATTCGTGGTCCTGATCAGTTCCCGATTGACTTTTCCTCTTTTGTTTTGAATTGATCCAAATACCAATCCTTGTTCCAATCAATTGGAAAAGTGAAACGAAGAGAAATTTCTTGCCAACCTGACTTTCCCAACTTGCTTGTTTGGACCTGTTGAGCTGACCGGTTCAACCCTTGAACCGGTCATCTCAACCTGTCCTAAGTCGATCGGTTCACCAAGCTGAGTCGATCGGTTCATCATATGAGCCAATCAGTTGGGAGTGCAGACTGTACAAAATTAGTCAATTGTAGTTTTAATCAATCTGATACTCTAATCAAACAGTCCAACACCTTGAATACTATGATACTGAGCTATCAATTGATTGAGTGTTTAATTGAACTACTAAACTCCTTTAGTAATCAATATGAACATCGTTTGTGGATAAACTCCTCTTCCAGGTACAATCCTATGTGTGTGACCCTACATGCCCATTTCACATTGGCAGTGAAAGTCCATAACACTTATGACTTCACAAGCAAAGAGCAGTGCCTAGTCGTACATCAGTGCTACCCAAGTGAAATAGAAAGTTGGAGAACAACTTTCAATCCTACAATCTGTGAATGGTGTTACATCCAATTTATAATTCCTTTGTCATTGATATCCCGAATGAACTCATGGCATGGAACAGTCGTCCTGTCAACGTTCATTCACTTTCTTGATCTCAGAGTATATTAGAGGATATATGTATGACATCAATTTCACATATTGATTCACACATGCATGCACATGCCTATCTCAATACTACTCATCAAGTGTCCATGAATATCAAACTCCCTTAGGAGGGACAAATCCCATATCTATCACTCACCCCTCAAAAGCCCCATGTGTCAAATCCACCCAATCATCACCTTTATAACAACCCATGTTTCAGGATTGTGTTTGATGATGTCAAAGTGTACTCAACGACATGTGTTGAGTGTAGTGATTTCAAGTCAAAGAATCACACTCACCACAATCACTGTGAGAACTGACTGTGACTACCATGTCATGGTTCCATGTGTCAAACTCACAATAGGTCTGTCCGGTAAACTTGTTCTCTAACAAGTACATATGTGTTTGGTTTGATATCTCCATATCATGACTAATGAGATTTTGTCATCAACCAACACCACGATCTAGTCTTGTGTGTCATTTTTGTCTATCTACCTTCCACAATGACATCCGACTAGGGACATAATAAGAATGTACAAACTCTTAGCATTTGTATGATCTCATCGTTCAGGTCCTCAACCTAAAAGCATACGTCATTGAGTCTTGTCATTCTCTAGACATTCAATCTATTCTTATCATTATCTTATATGACTGAACCAGAAAGAATTGGAAGCTTTCCTTTGATGTTTATCAAATCAATCTTAATGTATCCCACCAATCATCCCATGAATGGCTCTCAGGACATACATACCAACAAGTGTGTAGGTGAGGAATGAGAAACAACTTCTAATTTGTGATAGCTCTCAGCGGTCGTTCAGAATCACAACTATGGTGACTTCCTTGCTTTAGGTATCATCGACCTTTGGGTGCTTCAATCTATTCCAAGTATAGGAAGAGTGGTGAACTTCGGTAACATTGTCAGAACAATAAAAACTATCTAGATAAAGCATGGTAAAGATGACACAATAATAATAAAATAAGCACACAAATATCCACAAAATTGGATGTTATAAGTGATCTCACTAACCTCTATATTAGGGACATTAAATTGCATGTGTTGCTTTCTATATTTTGTTATAATATATCGTAAAGACCAAAGATTTTTATTGGCCTTTTTAAAGGTGTCTTGGAATGTGTTAATAATCTATGGTCCAAAGTTGGAAGATAGAATGGGATTTATCTATCTAAGGCAAAAAGAGAGGTGATGATTCAATCTGTTATGAATAGTGAAATCGAGTTTTCTTATAGACTGAATTACCTAGCTTCGTTTTGTAGAAGTTCAAAGTCATGTTGATTGGGTTCCTATTTGGAGTTAAAGGCCAAGAAATATCCTAGGACATGATAGCACAACCTCTCCATGGTAGAGGGTTGGGTCAGAAAAATTCATATGGTCAGCAATGGAGAGATACTTCTAGGAGAGTGACTTGTTTGATTACTAATGTGAATCTCCTTAAACCTTCTAGATTAGGAAATAGTAGGTGAATAAATGAATGAGGTGGACCTTAGAGTGGAAGCTTCTAGAGCTTGGAGAACTATGGTGAGGATTTGGCTAGAGATGAAAGGTGTATACTATGAAACTAATGTAGGTGGCTAGTTCACAAATGCTACAAACCTTGGATGCCTTTCACAAGTCCTTTGGGACTCAATTCTTTAGGACATATTTCATTGTACAAAATGGCACTTATAGTCCTATATAAAGTTTATGGGGACATCATGGTCATGAACAGGCTGATCAAGTGTGGCTTTAGCTTTGATCCTATTGGCTTCCTATGTAACAAAGCTCTTGACACACATATATGCTTGTTTTTTTAGTGTGAGTTCTCCATATACCTATGAAATCGAATGGCCTTGAAGTGTGAATGGGGGAGCCTTCCACCTGATGAAATGATTGAAGCATGCAATGGAACTTTGATAAAACCAAGTGCAACCAAAAGATGAGAACTTCGTGGGGTTTGCTTGATACATCTCTTATACACAACATTTGGGATGAGAGAAACGGTAGACTACATGGGAAAATAGCATGTGACACCCTTTGTATTTTGATGTAATCACCAATATTTTGTTTTGGTTTTCTAATCCTAACCCAATGGCACTCAAGGGTGTGGAGCCTCTTGTACATCATATGTGGGGTCTTTAATATACCGGTTGTACTTCTTCTCATTGAACCATCCATTTTCACACATTTTTACCCAATTCAGGCCTTTCTACAAAGAAAATCTATTACATGTACTTAGGTGAAACTTTTCCAATAATTGTGCTTTTTGTAAGCCTTTTTACTTAAATTGCTTAATTGATTTTACTTGAATTAAATATATCTCTTTCCCCACTGATAATTCAATTGCCTTTATCCTTACAAACATGCATATCTTTTGAATAATAAAGATGGATAACGTTGGTTTGATTCCTTTTATCACTCCTTCATTATTATAATGACTTTTATTTGAAATTGTCTTATGCACAATTTTCTTCATCACATTTTAATAATAACCATAAAATCCAAAAATCAAATTTATCCTTTACAAACAACCTGGTGGATTGGAGGAATCCTCCGATGCCACGTGGAAGTTGACTCGATCCACCGGTCATGCCTCATGGCACATCGATGATCCTCCACCTTTTTCAGAATCTTCTAGTTGGAAACCATGACCCTAAAATCCACCTATAAGTATACCCCACCCCTCAACATTTCAAGCACTTTCTGTCTCTCCTAAATCCAAAGAATGATTATCTCCCTCATCCATTTTTCTGCATGTGATTAGAAAGATCATTCCTCTAACATGAATTTCTTTGTGAAATGTCATTAGGATGCTCAAAAATTGTTTTTTTTTCTTTCATTATTATATCCACGTAAAAATTGTTTCTTTATCTGATCTATTATATATATAACTATTCATATTTACACACCGCTTTAAATATCTAAGATCTTGTTTACTCTATCTCTCTCCCCTCTCTCTTCCTTCACATCGATCCTATCCACCAATGATGGATCTCCATTGTGAGAATTCATGAGGCAATTGAGATCAAAAATCACCAAAAAACTAGGACCTTTTGATCTATGATGGGAAATCCATGTCCATTTCTAGGCCCAAAGGTCTGCCAACATGAAAATTCTATTCTTTATTGTTTCCTTAGTCGTTTTCTCTAATAATAATGTTGATCGCCACTTTTCTTATTTGAGATGACTAAGAAGGATGGAATACCATTTTGCAGGAGAGAACGGAGTGCTAACACCTTCACGCTCATAATAGGATCACTGATTCCAATTTTTAATTACATTTTTTATTCTCCCTTGGGTGGAGTCAAAATCAGGCTTTTTGTGTTTTCCAACTGGTTTTTGTGTTTTCCAAGTAATTTTAATGTTGACCTCCATTTTTCCTTATCTTACTAATTAAACAAGATGGTGACTCTGAGCTTTATCGATTGATAATTTTGTTTAGATTTTTAGTTGTTTCTGACACCATAGGATCCATGGGATATTTTAGTTCAGGTACAATAGAACAAAAAATTTGTGTCACATTTTCCTTTTGGTCATCTCATATTTTGTTGACCGACTAAGGTTTCTACTTTTTGTCTATTTTTCTTTCTTCCTTCTGATTTTTTCCCAATATCCGGAGTTTTTTCAAAAAAAATTGATGGAAAATTGAAGGAATTTGTTGATAAATTTTATTTCTAAACAATGAAAACATTAACCTTAGAAATTGACAAAATACTCTATTCATTCATCCAGAAAGAACTTTTTTCTTCATCATCACCTTTATTTTACAACTCTTAATAAAGCTGGTGGAATACCCATTCTACTAAGGGAAAAAATTCATCACTCTGATTTTCCTACTGCTTCAAGTTTTGGCAGTATGACAACAACCATGTATTCCATCAATATCATTGTTAGGATTAGATTCTTCTTCCCTTTGATTATTTTCTTTTTCTTACTTTTAGGATTAGCCTATGCTTCCATTTCATGGTTAGCTTCAACTTTCCTTTTACATAGCTTCCCTCTATTTTACTCTCCCATTTGGTTTTATTTATGTATTTTTGTTTATTTTAAGAAACAATTTTAAAAATAACAATTATATGGAAAGATAGACAAGAGGACAAAAGAGGTATTCGTTATGAGCAAGATCTCCTCTTTCTTAAAAATTTCATTGTTTTTTTACTTATGTACCTATCATTTATCTTTCATGCTCTATAATTGTTGCCTTTATTTATAAGATATTAAAAGCTTACACTTGCACAATGCACACTTACAACCACATGTCCCATGGAACATTTGCCAACATTCATGTTGGATACCTGAAAGTGGGGTGGGGGTTCCAGTAAAGGTACTGGCATAGTATTAATATGGACATCCAATGGCTCAAAAACAACCCCCTCTCCAAGTACTCACAATGGATTACACCCTTCATAGTCGAGAGATGTATAAGAAGCAGTACCAATACCTGAAGAACATAGATTACCCCCATGATGAGCATCATCGCGCCATAGAGAAGACAATGACCAACCCCACATATATAAATCATGCTTAAGTGATGACGTAAAATCATATCTAAACACATGGGTGAAAAAGGGCTACTTTATCTTCTACATATACATCTCGTGGTTACTTGTTTTAGAATATTCATGATTGTTGCATGCTTTGCTAATTCTATGATTTTTAGAAGATTTACGCTTTAGGATTGTATTCATCACACGTAGATTGTTTGTTGTGTTCTAACATAATAATGTTTGACATAATCTTATCAAAACAACAATCTCAAATTAACAATTTTATCAGTACAACATTTTTCAATCAAAAATCTTATGATATCACGTGATCTCAAACAATCTCAAAATAACAATCTTCAATAATCTAAAAGGATCCCTAATGATGAAAATGATATTGATAATCAACAATCTTTGTTCCATAATATTTTCAAACTTGAAAATCTTTTAGTTATGTTCAACAATCTCAAATGATCTCTCTCATCCAAAAACTTCCAGACGATAATCTTGATCAAATAATCATTCTAAGAAAATAAGTTTTTTTGCGATTGATCTTTTTCTAAAACAAAATCAACATTATTTTAAAAAGTGGAATCTTTGAAAAATGAAAAAACATTTTTATTTAAAAAAAGAAAAACTCTTTATAAAAACTAATAAGTGAAAACTTAATTCAAAACAATGAAAACTTTTAAAACCAAAACCATTTTTTTAAATCAATTTTTAAAAAATGTTTTCATAAATGTTAAAAAATGAAAATATTATTAAAACAAAAATAAGTTTTTCAAAAACCAAAAAGGGTCTTATTAAAAATATTTTTAAATAAAAAATGAAAATCTTTCAATAAGTGTGAACACATCTTTTCCAAAAAGAACAACGTTTCAAAGAACAAATATTTTTGCAAAAAAAGTCTTAAAAACAAATCTTTTGCAACAAAAAATTTCATGGAACAAAATTTTTCAAAAGAACAATCTTTTTATAAAAATTCAGAGAAATCTTAATTCATTTCATGGAAAAAAATCAGCAAAAGTCAAATTATCTTTCAAAACCTCATTAAAGTTGAAAAGGTAAAAAAAGAATATTTTCAAAACCAAACAAAGTTAAAAAAAATGTTTTCAAAAATCAACCAAGTTTAACATTCTTTTTTAGAAAAATGAATAAAAGTTGAAACACATTTTGGAAAAAGATGAAAAATGTTATCAAAAGTCAAATAAACGAAAGGAAAATGTTTTCAAACTTGGAAAACCATTTCAAAAATTTCCCTACTAGAACCATGCAGAAAGAATTCTCAATTGTGTTTCTTCTGATGACCACTCAAACCTAAAACCTTTGATATCCATTAAAAGGCCGTGAAAATATTATTCAAATCCACTAGATGCTCTTCAATATCTATCTTTGACCACATATGAGCAGAACTACCCTTTTTTGGAAACTTCCATGAGTTACCTTGATCTTCTGAGGACTAAATTTCCATACCTTCAGCGTTGCGCCAAATGGCTTCCCCAATTTTAGCTATAAGATATGTGCTCTCACGATCAAATCATATCTAGCTTTACACTATTCTCTCTAGCCTTGAGCTACTCATGCCCATGTTTACTCAACAATATAATTCCTTGAAGGGCATCTGTTTAGCTTGATCATTTCAATACAAAGCTTCACCATTACTCCACAATGCTACTCAATTGTTAAATTTTGGAAATAACATTCTCATCCAAATATCAAGTTGTGCCCCGATCATATAAATCTCATTTTATCCAAATGATTTTCCAACTTGAATGAGATGCTACTTAGTAGCATCTGGCCTGTTCAACTTTTCCTATCCTAAATCGGGTCCCAAACTAGGACCTAAAAATGGGCCATCACGTTTCTTTCATGTTGATATATGTATGTTATCAGACTATGATCTATGATGCTCTCACACACATTTATATGGTCCCAGACCAAACCAAAATTGGTTCATCACTCTGGATTCATTTCCATATTCATATGGTCCTGAATCAAGACCTAAATTTTGGTCATCATCGTGCCTTCACGCTCATATCTATAGAGTCCTAGACTGTGACCTAAAACTATACCAACACACCCCTTTTTTGTGAAAGTTTCTATCATAAAATCCCCCCTAAGGATTAAGGAATCTCACACACCCATATTCAACGACAACCTTTGGCCTCAAAAGGGTCACATTATCCCTGGATACCCCTTTTTATTGTGAGCATTTCTCTTAGAGAAGAGGAATTGCACACTGCAATATCCAGTCATAGTCTCTAGCCTCAAAAGGGTCACCTCTTCCTTGGATATCCCTTTACCTTGTGAGTATTTCACTCATAAAATCTCCCCCAGGGGAGAGGAATATTTTACACTTATATCCAACCACATCTCTATCCCCAAAAGTATCACCTTGTACCTGTATATGATTTCCCTTGCTAGTATTTCTCTTCTAAAATCTCCCCTATGAAGATAGCAATCTCACACTCCCAATTTTGCTACAATCTTTGACCTTTGGTAGGTCACCTCCTCCATGGATAGCCCTTTACCTAGTTATTACTTCTCTCATAAGAGATCCTGATAGGAGAAAGAAATATCACACACACATGCTTAGTCACAGTCTCTAGTATCGAGTAGGCCAGCTTGTCCCTAGATATCCCTTTCACCTTGTTAGAATCTCTCTAATAAAATTTCCCCTGAGGAGAGTGGAATCTCACACATACATATCCAGCCACACTATTTGGACCTAAAAGGGTCACCTTATTCTGGTATATCCCTTTAGATTGTGAGTATTTCTCTCATAAAATCTCCCCTAAGGAGAGAGGAATATCCCAAACCCATATCTAGCCACAATCCATGGCCCCAATATTGTCACCATATTACTAGATAGCCATTTCCTTATGAGCATTTCTCCAGTAAAATCTCCTTTGAAGAGAGAGAAACTTCACACATCGATCCACAAACACAATCTCTTCCCACATGTGCGCTAGCTTTTCCTTAGGTACCATCCTAACTCAACCTCTCTACAACCAACAACCCAAATTTGCAACATTTATCACGATCCATTGGATGTATCTCGTGACAAGATGAGAAAACTCCTTCCCTATCACTCAATCTAGGGAAACATCCTTCTCCTCATACCATTGGATCTAAAACTCTACATTGATAGATGAACAATACCTTTCCTCCCAAAGGGTGAACTTTCATATCATGACATGATCTTTTTTCCCTTCTCCAATCAACGAGTAAAATACCTTTTTCTATCACATTTTTTTGCACCCTCTTCTGTGTAAGGGCAAGTTTCTATCGAAACATACCACATATCTTGGAGACAGAAACAAAAAACATGAATGCCATATGTTGAATACTATTTTCTAACGCAAGGGGAAATTTGTTTACAATTATGTTTCTAACCTTTTCTACTCCTTTCTACATGATGGGAAATTTCCATGTTGTTTTCTCAATCCTAACAACCAATCATTCTACCTTCAACATAGAGGAGGACGTCATAAAAGTCTCATGAAGCATAACACGTAATAACAGTTTCAGCGAGAGTTTCTTGAGATGGCAAGCACCACTGGACAATCCAACTTCAGTAAAATGCAGAAGACACTGGTGAGGACTTTGATAACCTCCCATTTTGTGATGTTATCTTACTAGTTTTTTCTTAGTTTTCCATACTCTTTCTTAGATAAATTTGATATAATAATTAACTTTCCTCTTTATCAAGAATACACCAATAAACTGATATTTTCCCCTTTCTTCTTACAAAAAAACACAAAAAAAAATTGCAACAGAACTCAAATGGTCCCAAGACCGTATGAAGGCCACTCGGTCCCAAGACTGTATGGAACCCAAACGATCCTAAGAGCGTATGAAGGCCAAACGGTCCCAAGACCGCATGAAGACCAAACGGTCCCAAGATCGTATGAACCTAAACGGTCCCAAGACCGCATGGAACCCAGTATGGAACCCAGATAGTCCTAAGACCGTATGAAGGCCAACCAGTCCCAAGACCGTATGGAACCCAAATGGTCCCAAGATCGTACGAAGACCAAACGGTCCCAAGACCGAATGGAAGCCAAACGGTCCCAATATTGTATGAACCCAAACGGTCCCAAGACCAAACGAAAGCCAAACGGTCTCCAAATCATTTGAATCCAAATAACTCAAGACCATTTAAGACCCCTTTGGAGCCTATAAATAGGACCCAAGGGGTCCTCATTAGGAGGGAATTCTTGGACGTCCAGAGGTTGTGCCAATCACTCCAGAGTTGTTCATCCTTCATCCTTCACACCAAGGCTGCCAGTTAAAGATCCATATTCCATCCTCAAGCTACTTCCTCTCTCATCGACATAGAAGGTGGGAAATGAAGGATTATTCATCAAGGCAACCATGTGGTGTGAAGATAGTTGCTCTCTACTCCAAGGGTTCGACCTTCCTTCCTCCTACATGGAGATGATGCTTTCTTTCTCTCTTCCCACCTCCTTCTTTGTTCTTTCCATGAGCAAGTAGTCCCATACACTAGGGTGTGGGGAGTATCCCCACTACCCATGTTTTCATTTCATACATTGTAATTCATGAGTTTGCAATAGAAAAAAATACTATCTTTTCAGTTCAACATCAATCGTTTAATGAATGCTAGTTGCTTGATCACTAACTTGTGTTATCTATTATCTACTAGTGCGAATTGTCTATGTTTGTACTTTTAGATTCGAATATCGACTGCATGTTGGTTCTTGATGTATGTAGTCACCATACATCTGTTCGGTATCCAGGAACGTTTCTCAAGGAGTGGAGTAAACTCACTCCCAATGTTGTACTTTCATACTATGAAATGGAATCAGTTGACGTATGAAAGTACAACCTTGACAGGTCGAGGAACACACTTTGTGAGGGGAGCGATGCAAAGTAAGTGACCATTCATTTGGGGATGGATGGCATTGCAATACTCCCACATTTCTCAGAGTTAGTTATCTTAAAGGAAGCTAAGTCTACAAAGATACTAACTTTTTAGACCCCTTTTCTTTGCAAGCCATGTTATTATGATGTATGTTTTGATCCATGCATAGTGGTGGTGAAACTCAGTCACATCCTAGTGGTTTCCCCAAATATCATTTACAACCTCATATTTACTTTTCTACCATTTATTTTACTCTACATTTTAGTTTAATCATCAAATCAACTCTTCAATCTAAATATCAACCTTCAAGTAGATAAGTAGAATTATTATGTTTTCCATCTTGTTAAACTCTTAACAAGACCATTGTCTCGTGGATTCGACCCTTAACTGTACTACGATAAGACTTCCACGTATCTTAGCATACGTGGGTGGAGATCTTATAATAGCATATGAGAGGCTAAACTTAGAGACTTACTATCTCTAGGATTTTTAGCGGTGCACACAACTCCATGTGAGTGGAGGCTCCATCAGACTTCAATGATGAACTGAAGACTTGGGTCGACACAAGTTCCATCCATCAGTCATGATGGGATGATGAACCACAGGTTACAAAGGCACTTGAGTTTGGAGGCAAGTAGATAATCATAGCTAATAGGGGTGAGTCAAATCCACAAGCACAAGTTTTCCTCTTTACCGAACATGAAAAACTATCATCACCACAAAACATGTGGTGTGAACAACTACACTATCTTGGAAAACTCCTTCCAAGGGTAAACCATCACGTTAATGTTACATTTGAGCATCTACAACAATAGACATATATTACACACATAGTCACTCCATAGAACAACAAAACAAATGATCAGATAGAAGAATCTAGTAAACAATCAAAAGTCATTGTTTGTCAAAGCATAAGGTCAAATTATACAAAAAACTCAAAATAATTCAATTCCATCATAAAAAGAAGATGCCATATGCAGACAATTCCACAGTGTATTCTCAACTTCCATCTTGAAATTATCCTCTAGTTTTAGGACCTTACGGGTACCCACCTCATCCAGGATTAGTCATAAAAGTGACAATCACAGTCCACTCAGATATCTGACATGTTATTGATTGAAGTGTGACAGAACTCCTACAAAAATTGGGATATTTAGAGGTCATCATAGTAGAAATCAACACCATCATAAGTAACCACAAGAATATCACAAATCCTGATTGCCAAAGCATAATGAACGGAGATATATTTCCAAAAGTGACTATTGCACCCAATGTTGTCAAAGTGGATGTAAGACCCCTCACCTAGCTTTTTGGTTGATCTTGCTTGCTTGACATAATAAGATGTTTTTAGTTTGGTCCAGTTTGGATGTTGTTTGAGCTAGATATGCCTTTATGTGTTTGTGGTGGACCTAATTGCAATTTACCCATGTTTAGGGTATATCTTACAATTTTTCACATGCTTGTTGTGCCTCACATGTTTTGGCATCATGTTGGAGAGAGTGGTGCCTTAGGGTGCTTTGTTGTATCTTTACTTAATGAGATGGAATCATGTGTTGAAGTTTTAGTGTTTGCTTGAATGCCCTAGTTTGAAGTTAACCTTGAGTGTTGACCGATGGTTTCCCCTTGGTTTTAGAGACCACCTTGATGTTCCTTCGACTAGGTTCTCTGCAGATGAAAGAGATTTGATGTGTGCCTTGTGTTCTCTACAGTCGATGAGCCAAGAAACCCTAGATTGAGTTCTATGTGATTGATACCCTATTAATTCTCTACGACTGATGAGCTTTTTGGACCTTGTTTGGTCATTGGGAGCACTTTGACCGATGTTCTTTTCCATGGTTATAAGTGGTCTCTTAACTTGGATCATGATGGTCGTACTGGTGACTATCTTCTGTGGTCGATGAGTCTTTCCTTGGTTCTCTTTGGTAGTTGTGTTTGGGCCTTTGAGGTCGCTGAAGATGACCATCTTATAAAATCAATAAAGGGGTTAACCCTGGTCTCTTTGATCACCAAAGTGGATTATTCTATGTGGTCATAGAGAATGTTGTGACCTTGTTTTAGGTGGTTGTTGATGCGCACTATCTTATGTGACCATTGGTGATTTTTTATCCATACGGTTGTCTTATGTGGTTGACCTTTTGATGTTGATTGTTGACCTAATGTACAACTAGGATTGTTGGAGATAATGATTATAGGGTTTGCATCTATTATTGAACTGAAACCCTAATATGGGTTACCATGTTGAACCCTAACCCTTATTGCAAGTAAATATAATGTTGCATAGCTTACTCGAGAAATTAGCTTGTTGATAGAGTACTTTCTCTCTCCTAAACTGTTGAACCCTAATTTGTTATCTCATGAGCATCATAGTTCTTAAATGCATGAATGATTGTCGTAACACTTATTTAACACTTGTGTAGTGACAACTGTGAGCCTTGATGAGGCATGAAGAGATAATGATGTTCATCTAGGGAACTATGTGAACGGTCTTATGACCTTGTAAAGGGTTGATTACTCTAGTTGTGGTGATATCCTCTAGTAATGCGATAAGGATTTTTATTCTATGGTGATGTGATGATAAGTGTGGACTCGGGGTGTCATAGTTTGCTTGGTATTAGAGCTCTAGGTTCATTGAGTGTATAGGGACATAGGACTAGGGTTTGAGTCTATTCTTACATCCTCCAACATATCTAATTATAGCTAATGCTTATGCAAATATGTCTAGAGAGCATGAAGAACATGTTGAGAGTAGTGTTTCTATAGTAGGAGTGGTGTGAGGAGACAGGACAGAGTAGATGGAGTTCCTGAAGTGCCTTAGTTTGACCCAACAACTATGGCAAATACCGCTCTTCAATCCATGTTTGGACGGTTGATGGCCACAATTTTGCATATGGTGAATAGAGTGCCCATATCTCAAGCAAGGGTTATCATTCCCAATGCAAAATCCCATGGTTTTGGGAAGATCCTAGAGAGGTTGTGGCATGTAGGGGTGATCAAGTATGCGGGTATGGAGGATATGGTAGGCATAGATATGTGGCTTGTATATGTGAAATAGATCATTTGTATAACAGGTGTGGCCTCATCCACTATACATATGTGTATACATGACATGGTATATGATATGTGATACAATTTATGGACCTTGTTCCAATAGATGTTTCTATATGTCATGGTTATATGCGAAATAAATTTTATTTTACATGTTCATTTGGGTAATGTGGTTGTTTAGTTGTTGATATTGCCCTTTTTTTAGTAATATCGATCGTGTGGCATCGGGGTGTCACAGAGGAGATACCAATGTAGAAATTAAAGGAAGCATCACACCCATTGGAACCACTTGTAGTAGAATTCTTCCATTCATAAAGCACATCGTTAAGTTTCAAACCATAAGAAACCTCCCAACCCCCTACTAAAGATGTACAACTCCAATGTTTAGTGCGATTTCCATCACAAAAAGGGACACAAAATAGACTCATGTATATCCCTCACATTCAAGACTTAATCAATGTAGGTTTGGTCTTAGTAGATGCCCTAATAGATATAGTCACTCCATATCGCTTTCTTGATGACCCATATACAACACAGGAATTGATTGAATCCTTATTCGAGCTAGAGAACAACAAGAACACACCAGCCAATGTAATTGCAAAGTTGATTGAGTATCCACTTGAGCCATACCTCTACCAAAGAGCACTAAGACACACAGTTGTCACAAGCCTCAAACCATTCGGGGATGGTGAAGGATCTATCTGAATTTTTTTCTCTCTAAAATCATTTAAATGAAAAAAGCAAAAATGAAAAATGAAATAAAACTCAAGATAAAAAAGTTACAATTTCAAAATGAAAAAATTCAAAATTAAAATGAAAATAAATAAATATTCAAAATGAAGAAATTCTTGTGTGTAGAGAAGGACCTATCTGACTACATCATTCTATCTGACTCCAAGCAAGCAGTGGTATGTTTAATAGGATGAGTTGTGGGTACTGGTAGATTCAAGCCCATGCTCAGGAGATATCGGGATCTCAGAAAAAACAATAGTGGCATGATCTACTATATCCCTAGAAACAATAATGTCATTGCAAATGGCATAGAAAAAAATGTGTTAAGATCTAGACATGCATTTTCTACCTTTCTACATCCAGCATGGCTGAATTGTAATGTCCAAGCGACAATATCCTTACTTTCTCCCTGTCCTAAGGCATGGGATCAATAAATAAAGTCCTGGTTTGAAAGAAAAAAAAAAGAAACTCAAAATCAGAATCATGAAAAAAACCAAAATTTTCTAAATGAAAAAAAATTGTCCAAGTCAAAATTAAAAAAAAATCATCAAATTAAAAAAAATCCACTAAATCTACTTAAGTGCTCAAAAGCATCTGCACATGCACCTTGAATTGGAAGGGTCAAATTAGAACCATAGGCCTAGTATGGAATGATCATGATCATTATCTTGATTCTTGATGGTTCACAAACCTAATATAACCTTAAAAAATCAATCAATTAAATCATCTAAAGATAAAATTGCAAGACGACACTTCATGTCAAAATCAATAAATGTCCTCTTCTAGGAGTTCTCAAATTGACCACCCCAGTGGTTTGTTGGAACAAATCCATAATGTTAGGAGATCTTGAAAATAAATTTAGAGGTCACTCCCTTCAAGAACTATAATGTTTAAATATGATAACAATCATGTTCATAAGGCCCGATAAATATAGGTGGAGTAGAGGATAGCGAGATTTGGATCCCTTGTGCCATAGTATATATCTCACCATTTTCCATGATGATTTAGTGCAGAGATAAAAAATAGGAAACCTTCTCTAAGAATCTCCCATTAATCCTCAATTCAAGTTCCCATCCTAAGGCTCGAAGCATCAATGTCAACACCATAAAAAATAACTAAATATACATAAATTGTGAAGCTCAAATGGCACTTTGACTTGTACATATGATTGTGATGAATTGCTTATTAAGCATGACATCCAAGAATAGTGGAGCATAAATACTCTATTTTGGGTATCAAAAAATACCATCCTCACGTTTTGAGCATCAATGCCCATAGACTTAAATGCAAAATGATTAAACCAATCAATATTTAACTCAAAAGGACACATGTCAATGTGAATGCATGCTTATGACACACTGCATACACCAAGTAGTGTCGAGAATAGAGCCCATAGGGATGTCTCTAACACCCAACTCCTAAACCCAACTGGGTAGGAAGTTCCTGCTTGAATACTCGCTACATGGCACGACTAGAGTCGTACAAATATGAAATCAAGAGCCAATCGAGCATCAAATCCACTCTAAACAAATCTTCCCCTAGTGGTACATATGATTATGATAATCTTGTGGGATGAACCAACCAATTCAAAGAATATTTTGGACAATATTAAATATGCTTGGGGTCTCAAATCACCTTAAACTACAGTAAAAAAATGGGAAATAAGGTGAACATGGTAGTTTTATTCATTGTCAAATAAACTACAATAACTACATGACCTCCTCTTGTATCTCATGATAAGCATCCTGACTAACATGGGTTACTATAACTCGCCAAAGGGGTCTCAAACCATAAAACCTGAATGTTAACCAACAATCTAAGGCCAAAAGGAAAAACTCAACAACAACAAAAAACCCTCCAACATTCATATCCTAACATCTACCATGGTAAAACAACATAAGTTTCCACAAACCATGACATGCAAACTCAGAAATTGAATCAAAAATCAACTTCAATAAATATTTTGTCAACTAACATAATCACATTAATTTCTAGAGATGTATTCCTAACCTTTGAAACAAAACAATGGGTCAAAATGGTACCACCTTAATCCAAATCATGATAATCCCTTTCCTCATCAAAGAAAAATGAAAATGTGAAATCTCAAATGATATTGGCCTACTTTGTTCAGAATCACAAATCATTTCTACATGAAAAAGTTCTCCTTCAACGGTCATGAAATATCTTCATCAGTAGAGTTTATTAATGAACTGTTGGTAGAAGGTAGTAGATAGTAAATATTGCATGAAATGTTCAGTACAGAAATAAACACTAACTCAAATCTAGCTCTAGCTATATTTGCATAAATCCTCAAAGAAAGAGTCTGATAAGACAAAATATCTCATATATATTGAATCAACAAAGGACATTTGGTCCAAAGACCCTGAATGATAGCCTATTTATTATGAGTTGATGTCACCTAAGAGCACTCGTATCAGTGCCAACATGATACAACCTCTACTTGTGATAGTCATGGAGAAGCTTCAAGCCTCTACCTTCCAATCAAGATCATTTTAAGTTTCAACAATCCAGTTGATACTTGACAAAAGTGAAGCACCAATTCCATCACCAAAGCAGACTGAATGATATGATGGACCCAGATTCCAAATTGATACCATCATCATCTCTTGTACAATGACATTCCTTACTTTTAGAATAATTTAAGATGAGGAATGCAAAGGTCCATACAACCTACATCATACATCACAAACAAACCCTAACCTTGAATAATCTACCATGTGATTGGTGGAAGCACACCTGCTTGATATTTGTTTTGATTTAAAAGTCCTATATTTTTCTAGGAATCCTCAACCACTACTTTTGTAGGTGGTCACTTCTAATCCTTTTATGGTCCTAGATCATGACCTAAAACATAGCCAAACCCCCAATGATATTTTGAAATCCTTTTATGGTCTTGGATCATGACCAAAAATTGAACCAAACTCACAATGATATTTCAAATTCTCGTATGGTCCTAGATAATGACCTGAAACTAAATCAAACCCACATCACATTCCCAAACCATTTTCTAGTTTCTGTACTAGAACCTAAAGATGAACCAATATGGTTCTTTATCATGCAATCAATTTTGGATCCTAGACCAATACCTTAAACTACACCACAATGCCAGTAATAAATATGTTCCTTTTTAACTAACCACAAAGCCATATTCTTAGTTAGGCACCAATACATAATTTTCCCACTATTGGTTGAAACCTTGCATGTCAAAGTCCTATCCAAAATTGACACTTCATCTCTCAAAAAACTATGTGTGGGTAGGAATTTACTAAGCCCTACATCATTTAATCATTCCTAAATAAACCTCTTTATTGTCTCAAATACCTAACTATCATCTGGTTTGTCAATCCCAAATTTTGGTCCATAAAACTAAAATTCAAAATCTCCTAATCAGACTTGACTATGATTCATCCACACTAAAGGCATATCCTAAAAAGGACCTTTCCTTCTAATCATAAAGCTTTATGTTCAGGTAGGTGTTCGGGACTTGATCCCTATATTCATATAGGCATCTATGTTAAATCCCTATTCTGAATTAGCATCCATCAGTCGACCCTAACAAAATAATGAGTCCTATCTCAGATAGACATTCAACATGAAATAAGTCATATCTTAAATAGTCATCCAAATTCAAGCCCTATATTGAATAAGTGTCTCCTTGAACTCAAACCCTACATACAGGTAGGCACACCCAACAAATCCATACATATGAGAGTTCCCTCCTAGAAACATACCTATAAATAGATAGGCACCTCAATTAAAATGCTACATACAATAGGCAAATCACACTCTTATCATGTTGAACCATCTAATATTCAAGAGATTCTCTATGGAGGAGACAATTATCTAAAACTATCATTGGTTGTGAAGACCACCATAAGTTTGGAAACATGTCTGATTCCCAACCTGTGAGCACTTTTGTAAAGCAACGAAGGCTTTGAGGAACCAATGATTGATCGATACAATAATTTTTCATGAAGGCCACCTTAAATGTAGAAATTTTTATAGAGCCCAATATTACCAATATTATAGATACAAAAATTGATCTAGGGATAAGACAATTGAATTGATACCGTTACTAGCCATGAAATCTACTTTAAATATAGAAACTTGTCTATACCCAATGTATCCACCTTGAGCACTCTTGTAGATCAAGAGAAGCTAACAATATGCTTTTGAAGATTCTAAAAAGCAACTTGAAACACTTTGAATGACATGTAATACTCTATTGAACCCTACATTTGCTTTCAAATGATCATTTATCTCCACTACCATATCTATTGATCATTTTTTAAGACTTAAATGAGTTACTTATATCTTCATATCAAATCAGACACAATATCACTTCAGGAACGAACTATTTCTAATAGGGATGTAGTTCAGAGGAAGGATGATCAAATCAAGTGATAACAAGAGAGTTAGGGGATAATCACTCATTGATACCCTGGGGGATGGATGATTGACTATTGGAGGAACAATTCATGGAGGTTGCCTTAAAACTAGTTAATATCCTTATGCCAAACCTTAATTGTTTTAGAAAAAACTTTATCCTACAAGAATTGTAAATGTTTTGAGGAACATATGATTAACATGTTGTTATTGTCATTGGTCATAAAGTCCATATTAATCCTAGGATATTTACCTTGTTCCCAATATCGCTCACCTTGAGCACATTGATATAACACAAAAAATACAATGCTTTCAAAAGTCCTAACATGAAACCTAGAATTCTTAAAATGGCTAGATGATGCTCTAAGAATTAGACAACTAACAGATTCAATCACTAGACATGAAGGTTACCGTAAATGTGGAAGTTTATCTAATGCCCAAACTTATCTATCTTGAGCACTTTTGAAACAACTACAAATGCTCTAAATCTAGAAATATACCTGACATCCAATCTATGGTCCTGGATCATGACCTAAAATTGAAGTAATCATTCCTTCATTTCTAAATCCTTTTATTGTCTTAGATCATGACCAAAGATACAACCAATCCCATGCCAATTCATAGAGATATTTTTGGTCCCTTGAACCAATCATGTTCTCACATATCTAAATCTTTGATATTAATATCATGATCTAAAATTGAATTAATCGTGTCCTTAACATATATCAAAATTTTCAATACCTACATCTAGTAAGATCTTTCGGATAATCACAAATGCTATCATATCCATATTTGATGATATTTTATCACTAGAATGTAGTTCAAAAGAAGTTTGATCAAATCAAGTGAGAACTACAGAGTCCTAGATAATTGATCATCAACAATCTAGGTGAAAAATGATGCTCCAATGGAGGAACACGTCATGAAGACTAACTTAACGATGGAGGATCACCTAGTGTGCGATCTCAAATTTTCAACACTTTTCATATGAACTTGTCCTAGAAGATCGCACACACTCTATAGAGTAGGAAATTGACCAACATAGTCATTAGCCATAAAGGTCACCTTAACTAGGAACTTGTTTGATGCCCCGATCTTCAATCTTAAGCAATTAAAGACCTATTTTTAGATATGAAAACTCACTCGATTTTATCTTTTTGGGTCTTGGTGCTAACCCTGATTTGGTGCACATATTCCTCTAAGAACACCAAATTAAAAAATAATTAAAATTAAGATGTATACAAAGAGAAGAGAGATAATGACTAATTTTCTAGATCTTCATATTCAAGAACCTTCCATGATTCTCAATGATTGAAAACACTTGATCTTAATAACTTTGACAAACTGCTAATCACATATACTTTTTCACATCCACTATTTCTCACTAAGTCATGAAATAGTGGGAGAATTAGACATGAACGTGTTTAAGAACTAAAGCAATGATGAGAGTCACTTTTGCATCTAAAAAATCTCTTAAGATCATAATAACTCTAGGGGAATGAATGGTTGGTCAGATATAGGAAACTACTTAAGTCAAAGGTTGCACTTACTCTTGACTAAAAATTTATTCTCAATATTTTCCTCATTAATTTATCCATAGAAGGAAAAGATACCACTTACGCTTTCCACCCTCCATAAGGTTTGTTAGAACATCTTTCATCAGTCCAAACTTTTTGGCCTTTCATAACCAAAAATGGAGGTCAAACATAGCTCAAGCCTATGCTTTTCACTCGTAACTTGAACTTTTCCTTGAGAGGGGCAGATAGTTGAGATGCCATTTTTTCTAACTCAACAGAAATTCAAGTTAAAATTTTAATTCTATAGCTAATGATAGAACTCGTTCAATTTTTCCACATTTTTGCTTTTTCTACAATTTCACATCTCCACCTTTTTCCACATTTTATAACACTTTCCTCATTCTCCTTCCTATTTAAACCATCCATTTTCACCCACTTTTACCCAATTCATGAATCTCTAAAAAGAAAATTTATTTTCAGGATTTAATTGCAATTTTTCCATCAATTCCACTTTTATAAGAATTTTCCATAAATTTACTAGTTGAATAATCCTAAATAAAATATTCCCTTTTTTCCCACAAGTAGTTCAACTTCCTTTATCCACACAAAAATACATGTTTTCTAAATAAAAATGAAGGACAATCATGAACTCATGCATTTCCTTCTCCTTTATTATTTTTTGGGTTTTATTAAAAATATGCCATATCCACAATTTTCTCTAGAACATTCCTGAAATATCCATAACATCAAAATATCGACTTTATCTGACGTGATCCACTCAGTGAACCAAAGCAATCTGCCAGTGCCACTTGGTGAATGGCCTCGATCCATGTGCCCCACAATGTTGTGCATCAGTGAGATCTGTCGCCTATTCTAGAAACTTCTAATAGAAAAAATTTAGACCTTGAAATAAACCAATAAATAGACTACCAAACCCTTTGCATTCCAGTCCCGATTCGTCTATCCTAACAATCAAAAGAATGACTATCTCCCTCTTTCATTTTTCTACATGTGGTCAGGGGATCCTTCCTTTGACAACAAATTTTCTATTAAATGCCAGCAGGCTTCTCCATAACTATTGTTTCTTTCTCTGTTGTATCCATATCAATAATTATTCCTTTCTCATCATTATATCCATGATTGTTCATATTCTCACACCGCTTTAAAGATCTAAGATCTTGTTCTACTTTATCTCACTCACTTCTATCTCTTCCTACGCATTGGTCCTAACCACCAATGTTGGATGTGGGAGGTCCTGAGGTGATTGGGAGTATGATATACCTAAAAAATAGGACCTTTCAAACTATGATGGGAAAGCCATTTTGGTTCCTATTCCCAAATGTCCATCAACATAAAAACTACTCTTTTTTCATTATTCACCTTTTTTCTAGCAATAACCTAGACCACCACTTTTTTATGCGAGATGGGGGTGCTAATAGCTTCCCCACTCATAATAGGATGGCCAAGTCTGATCGAGGAATTATGCATACCTTTTGTATCCGCGCTTGGGTGGAGTCAAAATTGGGTTTTTTGTGTTTTCCCACTAATTTAAACACTAATCTCCATTTTCCTTATTATATGAATAAAAATGGGTGGTGAATCTAAGGTTTATTGATTTATCATTTTATTTAGCTTCTTTGTCATTTTCTAGGATCCATGGGATTTTTAGGGACGTTTAAAATACTTGAAGTGGTTATTTTGTAACTTGACAACACACATTTTGATCAATCTCTTGAACTTATAAAGTCCATTAAAAATAACACACAGGCACTTAGGCATCCAAGTATCTTCTTAGACTCCATTCTCATTTAGAATATCATTTTCTTATATTTCTATATCAAGATTCTAAGGTCATTGACTTTGGGATGAATTTCTTTCAACATAGATAATAAATATCTGAAAATTTTGTGGATTTACCTATTGTTTGCTTTTATAGTACACAATCTCAGCATGACACTCAACCTCATAAACTTAGTACAACCTAAATATAACATTTTTTCTCAACAACATGTACAATTTTTGTAGATAAGGAATGTGAATAAGCAAGATTGTTTCCACAATTGTATAGCATAGAATCATATCAACATTGCTACCCATTTATTATTCTACAAAATCACCTGTATAAACACTTCCTGATCGTCATGTAGGATTCTATAGTTGATAGTACCATTTAATATAGGTCCTTTAAATCCCTTTTCATATGACATGACTTTTTATTTTCTCAATGGTGTCAACTTTCAATTGGTTGTCTCTAATGTTTCTTGGTTAATCTTATAATCCCATCAATAATTCATCTAAACACTAAAGTGTAGAAATTCAGAATGAACTTCCAATTTTAATTCATTCACTAATCATACGGAAACTTAACACAACTGACCATTAAATCTTTGTGTTATACATAGATTTTAGGTTAAAATATATTTAAATTGAGACCAAAATTATTAATCGTTTATGATTGTGTACCACTTATATCATTATTGAATAATAAATCTCACTAGTATATGTATGTGTTCAATTTTTAAGAATATTTTAATAGAATTCTACTTAGTTCTCAAGGTACATTCATGTGCATGGGAAAATACCCACATACATATAAACTCAAATAACAAATGTAAAAACAACTATTGAATTTTTCTTAAAAATCAAAAAACACATTAAACACTAACATTCCAAGTGAGATTAAGTGTTTAAAAATAGTCCCATACCAGTCATTGCCAAAAGTTTACTACCAATGAGTACATATTAACAAATTTCAATTCCAACAAGATACATGTATAATTACCAGATGCGTTTATAGTTTTGGTTAATATCAACTATCCAAGTCATATAAATCATACACTCCTAAAAAATTAAACATGCATTTAGAAATAAAATTTATAAATATAAACAATAGTTAGAGTTCACATTAATAATATATATCAATCATTTATAATTAGACAACCAAGACATATGTTATTCAATTAAAAACCAAACAAATAGGCTTTCTCTAGATTCTTTACCAAAATAATATAGAAAAAAACATTCAAGCGTCAAGTATGATAACTGAACTCATGCATTTTTTATTACATAAAAAGTAGGATATTATTATTCATGGTAGTACAAAGAACCATATAAAATATAATTAGTAGTTGTGCCTCCCTTACTAACCCTAGTCATCTCTTGTGATTTCCAAGAAGATGTTAGCATGATTAGATGATGGGTTCTCCCTGTTTCTGGTGCCTCTGACATCTTTTCCTCAACACTCCCGACATTCTCACTTTGGTGGCGTTATTTCTTTTGCAAGTTTCTGATGGGAAAAAACTTTGCTAAATATATATGATTGACTGAAATAGATGATGGAGAAGTGATCTTGGACTTTGTGGAGGAAAGGGTGTACAGAGGGAAGATTCATTGGAGGTTGTGTTGTTTGCTAAACTAGAGATAAAAAAAAGTATAATTTCAACATATATAACGAACAAAAATCTAGACTAGGTTCTCTAATGATCGCTTATCATTTGCTTGATTAAAAATAATCTTTTTGTGATCCTATTTACCCACTGGAAGGATAGAGACATAGTTCTTGAAGTTTCATCATGTCACATGAATTCAATGTCCTCTTAATGAAGGAAATTTATCTAAGCAACAACCATTGAAGATTAGGCTGACAACCTACCTATTTTGGATGTGAGTTTGTGGTCCACCAATGCCTAACAAGATGTAGGGATGGGTAAGGCAGTTGTGGGGAAAGTTGGGTAGGTGGTAGAGGTAGATGAAGACAATTTAGTTTGGGACTCATACTGTAGATTTTAAGTGGTTGTGGATATATCACAACCATAATGAAGCGGCAATTAATCAGAGAGAAGTCAGGCAAAGTCATGTAGGTGGAGTTGAAATATGAATAACTCCCAAAATTGTGCTAACTCTATCTACATTTTGGGCACATTGAAAGGGTCTACCAGCTTGATAACAATGAAGATATACCAAAGGAAAGAAATCATGGTGCATGGATCAAGTCTTCACCCGTGAAGCACAATAGATGATCAATTTAGGAGGAGTGGGGGAGATTGGGGTTAAGGAAGAAGATGATCACTTTAAAATCCATATTGGATTTGTCAGGGAAAGTTAGACTCATTTGATGTACAGTGTGGGTTGAAGAATTGATTAGAGGGTATGGATGAGGACATGACATAAGCAAAGAAGAGTAGGGACATATCATTGGTAGTTCAAAAAGGGATTGATAAGAGGGAAATGAGATGAGGGAACCACACCCTCAAACTATTAAAATATCACAGGTTCTTTTTACCAGAATTGATAAAAGGCAACATTATCATCAAGTATTTGATAAGGGGTATCTAGGTAACTAAGTCAAAGACATACATATCAGAGAAACATGCAAAGAGGTTTGCACTTATGAGTATACTGGAGATGTTGGTATTCACTATTATCCTATCAAGTCTGGGCAGTGAGAATGGGATCCATTCAATCAAGGTAGGTCTAGGAAGGCATGATGGGAATGAGTACAAAAGCAACAAGTGTGACATCATAGTAGGAATATTTGGAAAAGAGAGGTAATAGTACAAGGTCGTTTCTAGATGGCAGGAAGTTACTTGTGAATCTATTAGCAAAGGAAGAGGAAGGTTGTAGGAGCACATGAGTGGTTGGACCTTCTTTTAGTCTTGATTTGAGATTTAGCTAGAGAAAGCAACAATGAGGGAATGTGCAAAGAGGGAGAGGTAGGATGTGGGGGCATGGTGTGATGGGTACAACAATGTTGGATGGATGAGTATTGATGTGTGAAAAAGGAGTTAGTGGTGGGGGATTTGGAAGAGAGATAAAGTGAAAGGAATTAATTCAGGTGGAGGAGGATGAAACTATTGAGGCACATGGTGAGGAGAAGAAAGGGAAAATGGGATTCATTGTATTGCTATACTTTTAGGTAGATGAGAGAGACCAATACCTCCTACACAAACAACACTAAAGATCATGTCAAGAAACTTTCAGGGATTGAGGTAACCAAACATAGTAAGAACCTCAGGTCCCAAGGTTGTTTTCTTGATGGAGACATTGGTGGAGGCCAGGGAGATCGAGAGAACTAAAAATAAGTGTGGTTTTATGAATGGGAAGGGTGTGAGTTGCAAGGGTCACTCTGGTGAGAAGGCACCATGGAGGAAGAATCTTAATTTGAGTAATCACTTGTATTCACATCATCAGTTTGATTCCATTATCAAGGATGATAGAGGTGTTGACATGTGGCACGCTATACGCACTTATGGTTGGCAGATCATAGGGAAAATGTTAAAACATGAGTGATATGCAAATACTTAATCAAGTTATTGTGCTAGTTTATATCATGTTCGACGACTGTAATGGAATTTTGTCTAATAGGGAGAAGGAAGGAGGGATCCTAGATTGGAAAGAACAATGAAAAATTCAAGGAAACTATTAATGATTGCCATGTACCAAAAAAGAAGATGACACAATTTCATGGAAAGAGTAAAGTGCGCGGATTAGAGCAACACTGGACAACTTCTTTGCCAATCAGGATTGGCTTCTAATGCAAGGTAAACCAATGGTAGATCACTTTTTGTTCTATAATTTAGATCATGTTGCTAATATTATGATTGTTGGTGTGGATCAAGATTATCAGTAGGAAGTGAAAAATTATCAGTTTCATATACGGTGGATAGGAGACTAAGGATTCCAATAGATTACTCAATATGCTTGAACACAGTCTATGAAAGAGGATGCTACAATGAAAATAACAAGATTCACATATAGATTGGTTGGGTGGGCAGAAGATACATTTGGGAATTTAAATAAGAAAATGGAGGCAGACAATCTTCCCACAATGATGCAAGGGTGTCCTTCTCTAACAACATGCTACAAGAATGTTCATAGAGTTATCAATCATTTAAAAAATAAGGAAGAACGTTGATGGTTTCTTAGGGGCTAGGGCCAATGAGGTGATAGATGATGATGAGAATACTAGATATTTCCATCACAAAGAAGACCAAAGGACAAGAAAAAATAATAGTGAGGGCTCCATGAATCCAATGGCGATTGGCAGGTAAATAAAAGGGTAATGAAGAGTGTCTTTATTTACTATTTTGACTCTTTTTTTCAATCAATGAAGTACATTTCAGAGGAAGAAGAAGATTGGGGATTGGAAAAAGTTCTTATCGACAGGGATGTGGTAGAGATGGAGGATGTTTCAAGTAAAGAAGAAATTTTTTTGTGCCTATAACAAATGCATCCAACAAAAGCATCCGACCCATACAAATGAATGCAATTTTCTATCAAAAATTGTCCCTTTTGTTAAAAATGTGGTATCCTTTCCTCAAAATTGGTGGAAGGGGAGCCAAAAGTATGACGAGGATAACAATACTACCACCATTCTTACATATAGATGCCATGATCCCATGAATATCACAAATTTTGGTCATTTACCTTTGTGTAATGTGCTATATAAAATCATTTACGAAGTGGTAGTGAAAACATCAAAACCTTTATTGGATATGATGATTTAAATAAAGTCAAGGTGTGTTTTGTCTAGTAATATTGATAATTAATAATGCCCTAGTGATGTATGTGATCTTTCATGCCATGAATCTCAAAAAGAAAGAGAAGGAGGGGACTATGGTAGAGAAACTAGATATGAGAAAAACCTAAGATTGTATTAAATGAACATTTCTAGATGGTTATGGAGAGGATGGGGTTTGGGAAAGCATTGGGGAAATGATCTATGAGTGTTTGTCCAATGTATCACATTCGGTCCTTCAGAATAGATTAATGGAAAAATATATTAAGCAGGCAAAGTTGAGGTCTTCACCTAGGCGATCTTATCTCTCCCTATTTGGCAAACTCCCATGTAGTGATGATTCCCAAAGTCAAAGTCCCTCAAATCTGTAGTGAACTTTGCCCAATTTCATTGAACAATGGATGATTCAAGCTCATCTCCAAGGTCCTGATTGAACACATAAAACCCATGCTTAATGATTGGATATCTCCAACTCAATCTTCCTTTATTCCTGGGAGTCTTATTAGTGATAACATCCTACTCGTTCAGAAAGTTATCCATTCTATGAAATCTTGAACAGTCTCAAAAAAGTGGATGTGTATCAAGCTTCACTTATCCAAGTCCTTTGATTGCAAGAATTAGGACTTTATACAAGACACACTTCACAAAAAGTTCTCCCACTAAAAATCTGCAATATAATCATGCAAATCATTACAGAAGGATCCACCTCTGTGCTTTGGGAAGGAGTTCCACTACAATCATTCAAGACCTCTCCAGAAGTTTGACATGGTGATCCAATCAACCTGTATTTTTTTGTTCTATGTATGGAACGACTCAGTTAGGAAATCTCAAATGTTGTGTTCAAGGAAAATGGAAGACCATAACTCTTTCCAGAGGAGGTACTAAACTCTCTAACATATTGTTTATAGATGACATTCTTCTAATGGGTGAGGCCTCGTCATCCCAGGCGGAAGACATAAAAGACACCTTGGAATGATTTGCTCAAGTTTTCATAAAAGTTATCTCAACTAAGAAATCCAAATGCTTCTTTAGTGCAAGCACTTCAAGACCGATTATTTGTGCCATCAATAGAAGTTGGGCACCCCCTAGAAGTCTGACATGGGCAAATATCTAGGAGTACCCATTCTTCATTGCTGGGTTAGTAAGGAGACACACACAAATATAATTTTCTCTATTCAAAACCACATGAACAACTGGTACATCTATCTCTAGTATGCAAAATCACCTTGGAAAAAACAACTCTTCAAGTGATCCCTACCCACACGATGCAATTTGTGTAGCTGTCACCCTCATTGTATGATGATATAAATAGACATGTCAGGAAATTCATTTGTTCTGGGAACTGGGAACACATGAAGTTTTCCCTAGGATCATGGAAGAAGGTCACTGCTAATAAAGATGTTGGAGGCCTCGAAATCAAGGATGCACATGATCAGAACCAAGCACTTATGCTTAAAAACATTTGGTCCTTCCTCAACTAGCCTTCTAAGCTTTGGGTGAAGGTCATGAAGAAGAAATATGCCCACAATAGGATCATCACCAAGAAGCATGGCTCATCTACATGGAGTTTTATTAAGAAATACATTCCCATCATGCAAAACCTAAGTTACAAAGTGGTTAACGATGGTTCTTCCACCTCGGTTTGGATAGATCGCTGGATTCTTAGAAAGTCAATTATAGACCTTCAAATAGAATTTTTGATACCTACTGAGCTTGAGACATTAAAAATTAGCTCTATGAAACTTGATAATGGAGATTGGTACTGGGGATTCATTCACCAATACCTTCCTCAAGCCACATGAACCTACATTCAAGCTATGGCAGTATCATTCAATGAAGGACTCCCTGATCTTTTTAGTTGGCCACTTGAACAATGTGGGAATTTAACATCGAGGTCCTCCTATCGGTGGATACATGAGCACAAAGAACTTCAAACTCCACAAAATTGGGAATACATCTGGGCCACACCCCTTTCGACCCATATGGGGGTGTTCGCTTGGCTCCTTTAACACAAAGCTCTACTCACCAATGTGGAGAAGCAACACCGCCACATGGATATCAGTGAAACTTGCCCACTATGCAATAATGATTGGGAGACCATAGTGCATGATCTAAGAGACTATAGCTAGAGTAAGGTCATTTGGCTTGTCTTAAAGATAAACAATGACCTCTTCTCTCTCACGGAAGATGAGTGTATCTCAACTATAACTAAAGTACCCAAAGACTTCAAAGCATCACCCCCTATTCTCCAGACTACTTGTCGATATATATGGAAGTGTAGGAATGAGCAATCCCACGATTCCACCTTGAAACATGTAGCAACTAAGGCTGACTTCATCAGAAATCGAGCTTTTACTATCCAAACAAATTTTGTCTTGACTTGTAAGGCTAACTCTCAATTTTCCATACATCAACATGAGACTAATCTATTTCACTAATACATCTTCTATGTTATGGTGGATGCATCAGTTACAAAATAGTCTAACCACAATGAAAATAGGTATCCATGTGGTTGATTAGTTAGGCACGTGTTGTTTTGGGGACGGACTACAACTGTGAAGGTCTTGTGCTCTTGAGGTTGATCTTTAAGCTATCATCGATGGACTAGAGGTCAGTATCTCAAAGAAATGTTGGAATGCCCTCATCCTTTCTAACTCTAGACAAGCTATCACTATGGCAGCCTCCATCGATGAATCCCTATGGAAGTTCAGGCCTTATTCTACTAAGATCAAAAACCTTCTGAGTAAAAGTGAAGGAGCTCGCATCAAGAACCTTGCAAGGGAAAAAAATAGTGTGGCTGATTCTATAGCAAAACATGCTCGTTCTTATTCTACAAGTCTTTCTTTCTCAGTTAGCAGTCTAAACTTACTCACTATGAGCACAAATGTAAACATCCAATCCATGTTTTCCTTCAATACAAAGAAAGCTCAATAAATGATCTTTATGGTTGCAAAAAAAAAAAGAGGGAATCTCATTAGTAGGATACCAGTGGGCCGAAGAGGGCCTTGCACTACTCACCTATATTCTTGTCGATGATAGGTTATTATTTTATAAAGAAAATATACAAGAATACTCCATGCTAGCTGATATTATCGATAAATATAAGAGGGATCTGTTTAGATATTAACACATCCAAGTTAGCGATCTCCTATAGCATCAATGTACTCTAGAAAAGAAGGGATAAATACGAGGCATGTTGCAAATGAGAGTAGTTGAATGACATGTGAATTATCTAGATTTACTGATAGGAATAAGAAGGTAAAAGAAGGTGTTCTTCTTACATGTCAAAGAAAGGATCTATAGAAAACATCAAGGCTGGAAGTGAAAGATTCTATCAATTTTAGGAAAGGAGGTGATGATTAAAGTAGTGGCTAGGTGATTTCCACATACATCATGAGCATCTTTGTGATATCAAAGGGTTTCATTGAAAAAAAATCATAAAATTCTCATAATGTTCAGTTGGGGGATAAAGAGAGATGCAAGAAAGATTCAGTGGAAGGCATGTGAGAAGCTATACTTTCCAAAATATTAGAGAGGTTTGTGATTTAGTTATCTTAAAGAGACCAACTATGCATTGGTGTGAAAAACAATGTTAAACACTACTAACACATCTGGATTCTTTAACGGTGAGAGTGTTAAAAGACAAATATCTAGTAAGGGTGAGTTTTTCTAAATACATACAAGGTTTTTCACCAAGTTAGTCATGAAGAAGTCTTTGTAGAGTCAAGCCTTTGCTTCTAAATGGTCTAAAATCGAGAGTAGGGGATGTCAACCGTGTTCTCTTCTGGGAGGACTCATGGATACCAGGGATGAATGTCAAGATACCAGAGGAAGATAAGATAGGATTCAAGGAGCTCTTATACATGCATGATCTTCTAGATGGGGACACATATATATGGATGATGGACCTATTGTCCCAAACGGTATGGAAGGAGGTTGTAATACATTTGCATCTTAATCTAGTATTACATACGACTAGGTAGGAAGTGGTTGTATGTGAAATAGAAATGAGTGGCAACATCTCTACAAAGGTAACCTATTAGTTAGGCCTCTTGGGAAATAACCACCATAAAATCCTAGCCTTAATGATGTTATATGAAGAATATGGAAACGATGATGGGTCTACAACTAAACATCAAAGTTGAATATTTTTTTGTGTGGAGTGGTTCTATTGGATGTCTTGCTACCAAAGGAAGTTTATGTGAGCACCACATCCTAGAGGATAGTCCATGTCAACTTTGAGTATAGGCCGATGAGACTATACTATATGCAGTGTTTACATGCAGTCTACAACTGCTATGTGGATCAATCAGGCTTTAAACACACTATATAAGATTCCATTGGGGATTATATATGTCACTCTAAATTGGACTTTGTATAAGATAGAGGAGGAAGACCTAGACAAATAGGTAGTTTGATGCTTGTCAACTGAAGATAGAGAATGATAGAGTTTTCAACCTAGATAACAATGGAATGAAGGGCTATTTAAGGGGTTATTGTTTGACCATTGGCAGACTACTAATGCAATGGTGGTCAGGTACATGTAGCATTGCCAACATCGACAATATATTTGAGGTCATAGTGTGAGTGACCCCGCCAAGGAGTGCTTAGAGCAAACACAATGTTGCATGGGCCCCTAGGCAGTCGGCGGGTTGAGACTCTATGTTGAGGAAAATAGAAGTTTGATTTCATGGGGATATAAGTCAAATTGTTGCACCAGTTGAAAAAAGCAATGCTATCATAAAATGATGTTCGAATTTTCATCATTATGTCAGTTGCAAAGTCAAAATGGAAGTGAGAGCATCAAAGTTTGTAGACAGATTGATGCTACATTACATGGTACCTTGGTTTTGAAGCCAACCGATAGTGTCAGTTTTACTACCGCAACCAATGAAGTAAGGGTTCCGGTTCAGTATTTGGGGGTTATTTATTCTAGGTTGCTTTGCATGAAGCCTACAATTTTGGTTTATATAGAAATTGATATATAAAATTTGGTGGAAATTTTGATTTTTAGATTATTTATGATGTTGCTTTGTTTTTTAATAACTACCTTTTTATTGAAGATGGTTCAGTAAATTAAAAAAATAAACCTCCTGGAAAATCTAGGGGGGTTTGAAAGTGAAATCAACTTCCATGGCATTGTACAACACGTGCATGGATACACAATGAGCTGGAGTTGTACATTCTTTAGGAAGTAAAGAAACAAAGGTTATGTTTAAGTAGGACAAGTTCAAATGGCTTTTCTTTAGGAGCGGTTTGAATCTGATGGGTGTGTTGGACACCTTTTTGTAGAGTTTGATTCCTTGTTGAGAATCAGAACTGATAATGGTGTGGGAGACATCCATAGAGATACAAATGCTAGTAGCTTAAAGGATAGCTTTAAGTTCAGCATCAACAATAGAGGTTGCATAACCAAGTCACCCACAACCACACAAAAGAACTCCAGTTTTAGTCATGAGATACAACCCATAGGCACAGTCACCGGATTGTTGATTGAAGGCAGCATCAACTAATGCAAAGAAGTCCATGTCATCCAGTACAAGGGGCTTCTTCACTTCAAGTGGTTGACGTTGCAAGAGTACTTGAGATTCCTTGATGAGCTTAGCTTGTTGAATGATGAACTTGGAGATGACCTTGTTCAATTTCCTTACTAGTGAGTGAGTAAGCTCATTGCATGCAGACCATACGTGCCAACAAGCAACGGCAGGCGTGGGATAAGTTGTGGCCAACTTGATGATATCAAAGCTCCATGTATCATACATGGAATTAGCAATAGCAGACTAAAGTCCAAGGTTGATCCACACTTCTTGACTTCTAGGGCAGTCTTGGAGGCAGTGAAGGATGGATTTGACGATGTTGTTGTATTGTGGACAAGTATCATAGGGGTCAATATGCCTTTTGACGTTCTCCTTATTGGTCAGAAGAGCTTTGTGAGCCATTATCCAGAGGAAAACTTTGATCCTTTCTGGAATTTTTAGCTTCCAGAGAGTGGTCCATTCCCCATCACAGGGCACTTCTTTATCATAGTAAATCCACTTATGAGCCAATTTAGAGGAGAAAGAGCCATCACATTCTCCATTTCATGCCCACTCATCACACCCTACTTGAGGGTCAGGTAGGGGGATGCTGGTGATACGGTTCAAGGAAGAAACAGGTAGGAATCTTCTAATAAAATCAACATCCCAATCTCCTGAGTCAGTGGTCATAGAATCCACTGAGAGGTCTTCCAGGCCTTTCGGGATAGCTCTATAAGAGTACAGGGAGGTCATACTTGAGTGATCAAAATAAGGGTCAGACCAGACGTTAGAGGACAGGCCATTGTTAATGACATGTCTGCAATTCCCTTTAACCACTGTGAGAGTTTTCCTGGTGAAGGACCAAGCCACAGAACAACTACCTTTCTTGATAAGATTACCTATGAAATATTTGCTCTAAATGACCTTTACCCACAACAACGAGGAACAGTTCAGGAAGGACCATGCATTTTTTAGAATATGGGCTTCATTTTGGTCTCTGGCATCCCTAAGACCAAGACCACCAAAACTTTTATGGGAAGAAATCTTTTTCTAGGAGACTAGTGAAGTTTTCTTTTGTTCTCTAGTGCCATGCCAAATAAATCTTCTGACATGTTTATTAAGGTCATCACAGACAGTAGGGGAGATGCACATTGACAATATGGTATAGGAAGGGATTGCTTGAAGTGTAGCCTTGACCAAAGTGATATGACCAGCTAGCGAGAGATGGAAGAGTGTCCAACCACTCATGCACAATTTAACATATTCAATGAGGGTTGAGTGGGTGATGCAATTGATCATGTAGTGGATGATAGGAACCCCGAGGTACCGACCAAGGTCCTCAATAGCAGGGATACCAAGACGCCTACTAATGGCCCTTTTTTCAGTAGTAGTAGTGTTGTTGATAGAGAAAGAACATCGAGACTTGTCAGCAGAGATCACCTGACCAGACGCGACAACAAACTCATTAAGGATGACCTTCATACTTCTATCTTGTTGGTTAGATGCTTCAGTAAGAAGAATGATCTCATCGGGAAAGAAGACGTGGGAGAGTTGAGGGAAGTTCTTTACTAATGCCATCGGCTTCCATGAACTAGAGTTCACAGAGAGTCTGATGGCCTGGCTGAGGCATTCCATACAAAGGACAAATACATAGGGGCTAATAGGATTGCCCTACCTAACCCCTTGGCTCAGCACAATCGGCGGGAGAGGAGAACCATTCCATATAATGGAAGAAGAGACTGAGATGATGATTTTCATGATAAGCTTGATTGTAATGTTAGGTAGCCCCACTTTGGATAGGATATTCTGGATAAGGACCAGTTCATTCTGTCATAAGCTTTGGATAGGTCTAGCTTAACTTCCATCCACTTCTTACACCCTTTATGGAACTGCATCGAGTGAATAGCTTCTTGAACCAAAACAATGTTGTCTGTGATATTGCATCCTGGTAGGAAGCTAGATTGAGTGGGTGAGATCCTATCATTAATGAGGGACTTTATTCTCTCGACTAGAATTTTAGAGATTAGTTTGAAGCAAGAGTTGTTTAAGGAAATGGGGCATAGATTGTTGCAGGTCTCAACATTGCAGGATTTGGGAATGGGAATCATGTGAGAACTGGCTAGTTCATTGTCAATCACAGCTGATGCAAACACCTTTTGTATAGATGCAACAATTGAGTTGTCGATAGTCTTCCAATTATCCTGGAGGAGCTCATTATGGACCCCATCTAGACCAGGAGCCTTAGATGGCTTCATTTTGAATAATGTATATTTGATTTTAGTAGGTGAAGGCTTGGAGGATATCTGAACCTAGAGTTCTGTAGAGAGTCCAGGTAAGTGGCCCACATATCTAGTCGGGTCTTGCCAAACGAGGGGTGATTGAGCCAAGAGATTGTTGAAGTGGTTCCAGACAAGCTTCTTGAGGGAGATGTCGTCATGGATCCAGACGCCAGCCTAGTTTTTCAGTCTAGCAATGCGGTTGCGTAGTTGTTGGGCATGAACGTAGGAGTGGAAGAATTTCGTATTTCCATCGCCAAGTTGAATCCAGTCAATGTTGGATTTCTACTTCCATTCTGCTTCTTCTCAAAGCAAAATGCATTGGAGTTACTCCTGGAGATCAATACATTTCATCTCGTCATCAATAGAGTGAGAGGAGGGGAGAGTTACATGTAGCTCATTGATTTGGCGAGTAATGCCAGACTTGAGGCGATGTTGCTGCTTTAGCAAAAATCTATCCCAGGCCACAATTTCTGATTTAAAGGACTTCAAGGCCTCATGAAACGGGAGATCGCTATTCCATAGGACATCCAGCTGACAAGGGAAATCTGGGAAAAACTTCCAACTCGATCTAGTTCTAAATATGGGCTCATCACGGTGTGTTGTGATTAGAATATAGTCGGGGGAGGATGGAGATGGAGGTGGATTGGTTGCAATCCAACCAATGCTAGTTAGCTAGGAGTCGGTCCAGACGTTCAAACACTCTACCTCTATGGAAAGTAAACCATTGTCCACCAGCCTTAATGTCAGCAATCCCGATAGTAAGAAGGACTTCATTAAAGGTGACACAAGAACAAAGATCAAAGTACCTACTCCTTTCCTTTTCTGAGGTTGATAGCATCGTATTAAAGTCACCAATGACGGTCCAATTTGAAGTGATGTTGGCAGCAATATCAGTGAGGCGATTCTACAACCAAGTTCTAGTAGAAGGGTTAGGACTCACATACACAAAGGTGATTAAGGAGTAGTGATTAATACATCAATGGATGAATTGCATGTGGTTTATGAGTATATCCACAGAGTAATTTCGAGGGTCCTAGAACACCCAGATACCCCCTAGAGAAACTAATAGCTTTGACACGGTGGGAAGCATGAAATCCTAACTTAGAGATGATAGTATCAGCTTTGCTACCACTTCAACGAGGCTCAACAATGGACATAAGACTAATCTTGTAAATTCTTATCAAATGATGAATATATTGGATTTTATCGTCAGAGCACGCACCTTGGATATTCCAACATATGTAGTTCATGGATTAAATTAGGGGGAAGAAGACGCGGTTAGATGATTGTTTGTAGCCCGACAATAGGATCGGGGTCATGGTCATCTTCCTCTATGATTTGAACTTCCTCAACCTCTGGTGGGGTAGCATTAGGTTGACTGAACAGACGACGAGCTTCACTCACTTTCGCACTGTCAGGAGCCTCCCGAGCTTTACCGTTTTTCCTTATTCTATCATGATTGCATGACACCGTCCGGTACACAACCCTTATGTTTCTTTGAACAACCTCACAATTGCCTGCACCTGGGCGACCAACACTGGGGTGGAGAATCCAAAGTTATTGGAGAATTGGAATGGGGGGTCTTTGTCTTGGGAAGCACTCCTCTTGGAGGAGGTATCATCTCCAGTAAGGACCAAAAATGTGTTAGTGGTAGCCATGTTGTAGGGGCTTAACTAGAGACACCATCCTTGCTGCCCTAAATAGTATTATAGTTATTGGCTTTTTTGCGATTTCTTCTATTTTGAACTTGCCACCATTCCCCCTTCCCCGAAGGATCCTCATTGGGAATCGGGGGGCGATCCTCTTGAGTAGTGTCTGAGTCCTTGGATGTGTGGGCCTCCTTGCCATCCTTAGAATTCTTGGGTGTTTGTCTCTTAGGTTTTTTGGCCAGCATGGCAAGAGAAAATGGGATCTTAGTGGGACCTTCAGGAGGAATGTTTGTAGCAGTAGAGGTAGTGAGGATGTGGGTGAATTTAGCCTCCTCATGTCCAATCCTTCTGCATCAAATGCACATGGAAGGAAGACTCTCATATTCTATTTTAAAGAATTCACCATTAGTGTAGATAGTAGGGAGCAACGGTTTTTGGGTATCATTCTCGGTTGCAATCCTTGCAAACCTACCTCTATTGCCTTGCATTATAGTGGAATCAATTTTGATCGTCTTTCCCACCAGGTCCTCAATTCCTTCAAGGAGGTGAGTTTGATAAATATGGACTGGTAAGTCGGGAATCTTAATCCAGATGACAAGTTGTCGGGGGATCGGATCCAAGGGACAAAAGTGTGGTGACCATGATTGAACGGATAAATAATTGCCGAAGAGAGTCTAGGGTCCTCCAGTCATTACTTGGATGTAGTTTTCATTGTTGAATAGTTGAACCACATAGTATCCATTATCTGTATCAATGATCCGGAAGTGTTCATGGATACCCCAGAGGATCGAGAGCCAATTAACCAGGGTAATGAAACCAATATTAGAATCGATCACCTTGATCACCACAGTGTGTTTCCATGGTTCTAAGAGAGGGGCGTAGACCTCCTCCCTTACTGCAATAGAAGGAATGTTACCACTCTTATCAATAATGATGTCAGATTGCTTGATGATGTTTGCGGTAACCAAGAACTTGGGCAAGAGATGTGTTGAGCCGCTGACCGAGTCCTTGTATGATTTCTTCTGGTTAAGTGTGGTATAACTCCCATCAATGTAGGCATGGGGCGATCCATCACCAACCTTAATAACGCTCATTTCTGGACCAAATGCGTTAGCAACACCATCACTGGGGTTATCTAACATTGGATCATCATTCAGATTATCATCTTGAACATTATCTGGAGGACGTATATGGCTGAAACCTCCCCGACCACCACGGCTACTGGCATGTCCGCTGCCCCTCATGCAGCTAGGGTTTTTGATGCCCTTCAAAATTTGATCACCTATGATGTTACTTTCTCTAAACTATATCTAACACAATAGTTATATTTTTTTCTCAATGACTAGTGTCGATATAAAGCAATACTTATATTTGTAAAATAGAAACTTTTTAGCATAACTAACCCTATAAGTTTGGACTTTGTAGTTCAAAATTGTACCTGTAACGACCCCGCCTTCCGGTAACCCCCAATTAAGGGAGACCAAGAGGTCAGAGTTGTTATCCCAATTTCTTAGATCAAAGGTTCGACAAATAATCAGTAATAATTATTAAATTCTACCATGACTATATTGAAAGCTGGAAAAAAATAAAACTCTCCATGCCTTTTTCAAAACTTGGATATCTAACATCTATCCACATTTGGACTCTATTCTAACCAATCCTCCTTGCACTTTATTTCTTACTTTCATAATATGCCACTTTACTGTTTTTCCTTTTCAATTTGTAGCTAAACGCCGACAAACAAAATGTCAGTCAGCATAAATGAATATGCCGGTATGTGGGAGAAACAATAATCGTGCAATTAACTGTAACAACATATTGCAAGCAATTATGGTTTAGCAAGCAAACTTTACACTTTAAACATAACTACTCAATCCATACATACCCTAACCTCTGCATTGTCCCTGCAGTGGACCTGGATACTACCTCTCATATGGTAGATCCCAACTGACCCCCATGATCCTACCTAATAGGTAGATTAATACCTAGGGTCAAAGAGTCACATGGCACTACCCATAGGTATCCCAATCACTAACTCATGATATGCTAAGGAGTCGCATGGCACTACCCATAGGTTGCCCAATCCCTGACTAATGATAACCTGATGGTCCTACCTAATAGGTAGACCATGTACTAGGTCATCTTTTTCATCATTAGCAAAGCTACATAGGAGGACCATGATCTAAACTAGTCATGTACACATACTTATGGTGATAGCCATAGTCACTTTATAGTTGAATGAAATAAAAGTCATCCAAGCAATTATTTCCAAGAAACCGATAAAACATTCGGGAATCACCATGAAACTAAAGTGATTTAACCATAAGCGTAACCACATACTTGATCTAGAGCAACTTGATTCCCAAGCAATAATATTCAAGAATAATCATCAATATCCTGAAATCAATGCATAACATCCAAGTGTCATTGTTTTATCCAAAACATTCTCAAGATAGGCCTGGATGCCATCCTAGGATTTCTAGGCCAACTTTAGGGTTTCATTAGGGTTTTAGCCGCCATAATGCTTTTATCACATTTAATGCTCTTTTAGATCACAAACCCTAATTTCAACATCATAAGCATAGTTGAATGTCAATTAAGTCTAATATATCTCTTTTACACCAAAACTACCATCTTTATCCTTATAAGTCATGTCAAGATCATTAGGCCCAATTATCATCTTTGGTTTCTTTCGAATTGACAACTCTTATTTCATTGTGGTCTAATTCACATATGAACTCTATTTATCGCTAATATCTATTTAATCCACTAGGAAACCCTAATTACCAAATTAAGGGTATTTATCTACAATTAGGAACTTTTATACTCAAAATATCTTAGAATCATAAAATCTCAGTTCTATTCATGGATTTGAACAATTAAAGCCATTTAAGAATCATAATTACTAACATTAGGGCTTCAAGGCCCATTAAAGCTTATTTATGTACATAGAACCTTAAATTAATCAAACTACACATAAAGATCATCCTTTTATATCTAATGTGTCCTTTTGTAATCAACAGGTTAATATCAACTTTAAACATTCACATAACCCTTCCTAATTCATTAATCATCATTGATTAAGGTTTCTCATGAATTAAACCATTAAAGCTTGCAGCTTTACTTACTTTTTGAATTGCAAGCAGAATTAGGATCTAAATATATTTTAATGGATTCCTCACATTTTTCTGAGCAAAATACATATATTATATGCATCCATCCAAACTATCATTATCTAGATACTATTTTTACAAAAATTACTTACTTGGACAAATGACAGGCTGCTACGTCAGCCTTTCTCATGCAACATGTAGCTGGTCGAGATTATAACGCAATGACATTTTTGCCCTTACTTAAGTGGCCAACCCTTCAACACGTGGAGGGGAAAAGTCATCAAATGATGTCCTATCATCTTCAACCCACGAACACCCTAGTTTTCGTCGACCTACAACACTTCGCGGGTCCACCCCTTCCTCCCTAGGGCTCAAAGCTTGCCGCCAGCTACCGCCCTAGCCCTGCCGCCCTCCACCGCACCTGGGGCACCACCTAGCTTGTGACATCGATGGTTGGTTTCAAGCACAACGACTTGCAACATGCAGCCGATGATGTAGCCATGTTGTTGTTGCAGTGCATCGTTTAGGGCATGGCGACGCTGGCTAGACTTCTCTCTGGCATTGTGGCACATCAAGCTTCCATCGCAACCCCTCCTTGGCTCCTCATTGCTCCGGGGTCATGTTCCTCCTCTTTGTTAGGGTTTTTGGGCAAAAATAAGGAAGAAGGAGAGAGAGGGATGCTTGGGATCTTTGTGGACTCCACCAAGGGTTCTACCCCTTATATAGAGGAGGGTAGCAAAGCCCTAGGATGCCCATCCACGAGGTAACAAACCCCTTTCCAAATAGGAAACCCATATTCCTTAATTAAGAAGTAGTCTTCTCTCTCTTAAAACTTCTTTAATAATCCATGTTCTTTAGTTATTAGGAATTCGAAAATCATCTCTCTTATCATCTTTATGCTTGACTTTTAATCCATTGGCCATGAAATTATACTTCCTAATAGTAGAAAGTACCTCTTTTTGATAATCCCAAAAATTCATTAGTTATGTATCACATTATCCTCTTATTTTGTATTATCTACATTTTCTCTTTCTAATTATGCATTGGGACTCATTGGACCTCAAGAAATCCTAATATTTCGAAATTCCTTTTTAAGGATGCTTATTATCCTTCTAGATGCATCCACATCCATTATTTCTCATTATCTTACTTATTTATTTATTTAAAGATTTCTTTTCAAGGATTTCTCTTTATCTTTTATTTCCTTTTTCCTCTTTTCTTATTTCTTTCATTAGAAATCACATATAAACAAAATTTATTCAATTGTGTCCATTAATGCCACTTTCTAGAGATTTCCATGAATTTCTCATAAATACTTTGCTCAATATTCATTATCTTGTATCTTTCTCCATTATTTGGACTTTTCTTCTTTTCTTATTTTTTATATCCATTATTGGATTAACATAATAATAGGAAGAATGAAATTCCTACCAAAAGGGAGATTTGCAAAGAAATCCCTTCTTTGAAGCAAAGCATACAACCTTTTCAATTAAGTCCATATTCATAAAAACATTACATTTCAATTATGAAAACTTATGCAAAATTGAGGTTGTAACATCCTTCCCCTCTTATAGGAATTTTGTCCTCAAAATTCCATCAAACATACAAACAAGTAGGATAAGACTTCCTCATGTCCATCATGGCTCCCATGTGGCTTTACCATTTCCATGGTGCTTCCCAAGAACCTTCATCATCTTATATTCTTATATCTGAGTTCTTTCTCACCTTGGTATTTAGTACCCTAATAGGTGACTCAGGTCATTTCAGCTTCTCTCAAAGCTAAATAGGTTCATGGCTTAGCACATGGCTTGGGTACCTCACATAGTTCACTAGATCAAACTTGTGGAACACATCATACATCATGTTATCCTGAGGGATAAGGCTAAACATAACCATCTCCACCAATCCATCTCAAATGGACCCATGTATCGGGGACTTAGCTTTCTCGGCTATAGCTTAGAGGGGTTTGATTTTCACATCACATATTCTCCCACAGCGAACTACATGTCAGATTGCTTTGCATCAGCTCACGGCTCATGTCGCCCCTGGGCTCTCTTTCGGACATCACACGGTCAAAGCGACTTCATCTGCACACACTGTGGTCTCTCTGATCTCTGCAAGGTCTTTCTACTGACATCATCTTTTCGAAGCGGTGACAGACATATCCCCCCTTACAAATCTTCCTACATCCCGATAAAGGCTATGGTGGCTATCATCACATCTTATATAGGACGAGAACTATCTCCATGTATCACCCTGAACGAGCACACATGCTCTCATCAGACCCTCTAGTCTGGATCAGACTAACCATTATTTAGGGGTGATAAGTTGTACTAGCCTCGAGTTCTTCATGAATCTACTTCCACCTCATGGAAGTGAATCTTTAGGTCATAATCAAGAACCTTTGAACTCATATCATGGTGTAGTCGAACCATATCTCTTACATGTAGTTCAACCAGATCTATATTGCATCTTGACCTTCCTTAGTCTAGGGAGACTTACCACAACCTCTATAGTGATGAACTCACATTCCCTCTTGGGGACTCTTTATCCTCTATATCAACTCATTGGGTTACTAGTGTTCGTCCTCCACCTCCTGGCATGTATGGTGACAAGCCACATGCAACTTCATCTTAGGCATCCAAAGTATTATTGCAACTTACTATCTTAGTAGTACCATGGTGTATGGTGAATCTTAAAATCATGATCTCCTGTGTGTCATGATTCCTCAAGGTTGATTCCTCAGAAACCCTAAAACACTCTAGTCAAGGTTTCATCACCTTCTTTTCCAAAGAAGTGAATTTGAGGTTCTACAACCATCCTTCTATCACAACAAGCCCTAGTCTAATCAAGCAACCACTAACTCAATCATCGGATCTCATTTCATCTGAGTTTTATCCCAACATATCTCCTTTTCCAAACGTATGGCTAGCCTAACAACCTCTTCTAGCCTCTAGCTAAACTAGGCAACTGCATCTCAACTAGAGCATCCATTACCACTTCACATCCTTATGTGTTAGGTAATGTTGAAGACACACACCTCCATGTATTCCACTTATCATCTCATATCAGACTTTAGGTCTATCTTCATTAAGAAAACTCATAGCTCATCTTCTTGGTTATCAAACTGAAACTTATATAACTCATAAATTACATACAACTCATGATAAGAACGTCCTCATAAGATGACTACCTTAGTTCTCTTGATGTTTGTAAACCATCCACATATCGTACACTCCACAAGGGTATGTTATTATATCTATCCTTTTACATTATAGAAACTTTTCCACTCACATAATCTTTATCCTTGGTGTATGGCATGTGTATTATCCTATCTCTCACTCTCATAACAAGAGGAAATAAGCATCTGGCGGTCATCCAAACATAGAGTTCTTCCCATTACAAGAATAGAGATGGTACATCCCACATTGCCAGTACACCTTCAAATCTAAGTTGAAACATGCATCACATGTCTCCACATCATGAACATCTCGATATCAGGGTTACTTCCATGGAAAACTGGTCTCAGACACACTTGGGTCACCACACAATCCTTAGTCATATCCTCTAGGTCTGTAGGGTGATGGCACTTTTGGGGTCATCCCTCTTCCCTTATGCATCTAGAGAGTGCCCTCCTCATCTACCCTTTGGGTCCCATGAGATCATGAAGGTGATCAATCTCCTAACCCATGGCCCTCAGACAACGATAGTTGTTACCTCCCGACCCTATGGTCATGTGCAACTAGGGAATTAGGCAACTCCTACTCTCATCTGTCTTATCCCTACCTGACCCTAGGATAGACTTGGGATTCTAACATAGTACATATCCAGCGTGAAACCTTACCCAAGTCTCCATCATCTCTCTCGACATTCATGGTCTGACTTACATCCTTTTGTATGGATCATGGTGACCTATCTACCTCGGTCAGGCCCCATACTGGTTACCTCCATGGTAACACATCCACATGCACTGAGAGATGATTATCTATGGGCATGTAAGTTCATTCTTATACTATGTACTCTCCATTTAGCTTCTCAAGATTCTATGAGACCTCTTAAGGTTACCTCAAACCCAACAAAAGCTTATACATACCCTACAAAAGGGTCCTCTCCCAGGATGGGAGGAAACTATATCTTGATAGCAACAAAGGTCACAAACGTCCTTTTATCTAGGGTTTACATCAACATGAGAATGCTTAATCCAGTCAAGCTACAAAGGCATGTAGCGAACCAACAGACCACCTACTAAACCATGCTAAGTCTTCACGGTAGGTCATACTTGTTTGTATTCCTTCACATTGAACCATCATCATACATACATATGTCACTAACCTATAAGTAGGGGTTCATCAAACATACACCTTAATCCAAGGGGTTTCCCTTTCCTCTAAACATGAGGGGTGCCATGCTCCCATGCGTAGGAACTCAAACATCTGTGTGAGCATCAGGTGCACCAGGAACTACTACTTCCCCTCTTATAGATCTAGGAACCCTAGGTTCACTTTTTCTATAAGAGTTGTCCAACTGCAAGCTCAACCTTTTAACCATGCACCAAGCATGTACAAGGTATGGCATGCACTTCCTATTATCCTTCTACTCGAGCAACACCTCAGAGTTGAGTCCTCCTCAAGGACAACCAACTAGGTATAAGGCCACACAACTTGTTACTAAACCTCCTCAGGGTCTAAGGAACTCTTTTTCCTATTTTTAGAAGATAAGCACCTATATCATCGGCACATTGGTACCAGTAGCCTCATCCTTCTTCTAGGGTTTGGTTCCTCTAAAGGCAACTAAGTAACCACAAGGGTCATGCATGAGGCAACCGCAACCATCCACTTAGGCCGTAACATACTCAACTTCTCAGGGTTCCTCTTATCCCAGAGTCTAAGCTTCCAACCTTCTTGCTTGGGTCCTGCTCTCTCTCTCTCTAGAGCTAACCCTACAAACAACCTTACTACTAGAGGTCCTCTCCCTAAGAATGTGGATCAAGCTCACAAGCATACCCCTACATGGGTGAAACCTACGTTCGCTCAGGATTATCCAGAGCTCTTCATGCTTATCTCATAAGCTATCCATCATGCCCTTTAGGCCTGGGTTTTTCACCTACTGCCAGTACTATTAACGTACTATGGGTGCATACTATGCCATACACATATAAGCCCATAGGGTTTCTATATGGTCATCACTAACCTTATCAGTGAAGGAGTTATCCTTCATTCTAACATGCACGACCCTTCCTAGGTTGGGTCGCCCAAAAGGCACTAAGTCAACCAACCTCACATAGTTCAAACTATCATAGGTATCCAACACCAAAAGCATGTCAACCCACACACATGCTCGACCATGACATCCATCTCATCATGCCATCTCTCTCTCTAACCACCACTTAGGGTTAGGGTTAGCACCATCCTCAGAGGATATGCCAGGTCTCTACCTTTAATGGAGGTTTCTTCCTCTAAGACCTACTCTCTACCTCATCCTCTTAACAAGAAGGTCTAACCTCATGTCTCTCTTGAGGGCATGACAACACATGGCATACAACCTAAGCATGCAACTATTCTTTAGTTTGCGCTTAAACTATTAAGCTTATGTCTATGACATCTTATTTACATGTTTTTCATTAATTTGGTGGAGGATTCCTTAACCTTATCATACATACCCTGACATCAAAAGGGTGAGAAAGAGAGAGAAAAACCCTAAACCTTAGAATCTTAACAGAATTAGGGTCGAGAAGGGATGAAAATAGATGAGAGAGTCCTAAAGGTATCTTATTTTGAGTCAGATCCTAAGACATTAGCAAGGCAGTCACACAGATCTGGGAGTCCTCGTATTCTGACTAGCGGTGTAGAGGAAAATATTGCTAGCCCCCATACATGATCCTTTTCTAGACACCTCTATGTTTCGAAAAATCCTCTAATAACTCCCTTGGGTTCTACAAAGATTGCAAAATTTAATAAATACTAAAGATTAAATGAGGAACCAATGCTCTGATACCAAATGTAACAACCCTGCCTCCCGGTAACCCCCAATTAAGGGAGTCCAAGAGGTCAGAGTCGTTATCCCAATTTCCTGGATCAAAGGTTTGACAAATAATCAGTAATAATTATTAAATTCTACCATGACTATACTGAAATCCAGAATAAAATAAAACTCTGTATACCTTTTTCAAAACTTGGATATCTAACATCTATCTACATTTGGACTCTATTCTAACTAATCCTCCTTGCACTTTATTTCTTACTTTCACAATATGCCACTTTACTGTTTGACCTTTTCAATTTGTACCCAAACGCCGACAAAAAAAACATCGGTCAACATAAATGAATATGCCGGTATGAGGGGGAAACAATAATTGTGCAATTAGCTATAACAACATATTGCAAGCAATTATTGTTTAGTAAGCAAACTTTATACTTTAAACATAACTACTCAATCCATGCATACCCTAACCTCTGTGTTGTCCCTACAGTGGACTTGGATACTACCTCTCATATGGTAGATCCCAACTGACCCCCACGATCCTACCTAATAGGTAGATCAATACCTAGGGTCGAAGAGTCGCATGGTACTACCCATAGGAAGCCCACACTAATTCATGATATGTTAAGGAGTCACATGGCACTACCCATAGGTATCCCAATCCTTGGCTCATGATAACCTGATGGTCCTACCTAACAGGTAGACCATGTACTAGGTCATCCTTTTCATCATTAGAAAAGCCACATAGGAGGACCAGGATCTGAGCTAGTCATGTACACATACTTATGGTGATAGCCATAGTCACTTTATACTTGCATGAAATAAAAGTCATCTAAGCAGTTATTTCCAAGCAACCGATAAAACATTCAGAAATCTCCGTGAAACTAAAGCGATTTAACCAAAAGTGTAACCACATACCTGATCCAGAGCAACTTGATGTCCAAGCAATATTATTCAAGAATAATCAAACAAGCAATCATCAATATCTTGAAATCAATGCATAACATCCAAGTGTCATTGTTTTATCCAAAACATTCTCAAGATAGGCTTGGATGCCATCCTAGGATTCTAGGCCAACTTTAGGGTTTCATTAGGGTTTTAGCCGCCATAATGCTTTTATCACGTTTATTGCTCTTTTAGATCACAAACCCTAATTTCAACATCATAAGCATAGTTGGATGTCAATTAAGTTTAATATATCTCTTTTACACCAAAACTACCATCTTTATCCTTTTAAGTCATGTCAAGATCATTAGTCCCAATTATCATCTTTAGTTTCTTTCAAATTGAAAACTCTCATTTCACTGTGGTCTAATTCACATATGAACTCTATTTATCGCTAATATGACATTAATCCACTAGGAAACCCTAATTACCAAATTAAGGGTATTTATCCACAATTATGAACTTTTATACTCAAAATAGCTTAGAATCATCAAATCTCAGTTCTATTCATGGATTTGAACAATTAAAGCCATTTAAGAATCATAATTACTAACATTAGGGTTTCAAGGCCCATTAAAGCTTATTTATGTACATAGAACCTTAAATTAATCAAACTACACATAAAGATCATCCTTTTAGATCTAATGTGTCCTTTTGTAATCAATAGGTTAATATCAACTTTAAAATTCACATAACCATTCCTAATTCATTAATCATCATTGATTAGGGTTTCTAATCAATTAAACCATTAAAGCTAGCAACTTTACATACTTTTTGAATTGCAAGCAGAATTAGGATCGAAATCTATTTTAATGGATTTCTCACATTTTTTTGAGAAAAATACATATATTATATGCATTCATCCAAGATACCATTATTTAGATATGATTTTTACAAAAATTACTTACTTGGACCAATGGCAGGCTGCCACGTCAGCCTTTCTCATGCAACATGTATCCGGCCGAGATTATAATGCAATAATGTTTTTTCCCTTACTTAAGTGGCTAGCCCTTCAGCACGCAGAGGGACAGAGTCATCAAATGATGCTCAATCGTCTTCAACCCACAAACACCCTAGCTGCAACCGACCTGCAGCACTTCGCGGGTCCACCCCTTCCTCCCTAGGGCTCAAAACTTGCCGCCAACTGTCGCCCTAGCCCTGCCTCCCTCCGCCGCACCTAGGGCACCACCCAGCTCGCGACCCCGGTGGTCGGTTTCCAACACAACAACCTGCAACATGTGGTCGACGATGCAGCCATGTTGTTGTTGTGGAACATCGTTTAGGGCATGTCGACATTGGCTAGACTTCTCTCTGGCTTCGTGGCACATCAAGCTTCCATCACAACCCCCCGGCTCCTCGTTTCTCTAGGGTCACATTGCTCTTCTTTGTTAGGGTTTTTGGGTGAAAATAAGGAAGAAGGAGAGAGAGGGATGCTTGGGATCTTTGTGGACTCGGCCAAGGGTTCTATCCCTTATATAGAGGAGGGTAGCAAAGCCCTAGGATGCCCATCCACGAGGTAACAAACCCCTTTCCAAATAGGAAACCCATATTCCTTAATTAAGAAGTAGTCTTCTCTCTCTTAAAACTTCTTTAGTAATCCATGTTCTTTAGTTATTAGGAATTCAAAAATCATCTCTTTTATCATCTTTATGCTTGACTTTTAATCCATTGGCCATGAAATTATACTTCCTAATAGTAGAAAGTACCTCTTTTTTATAATCCCAAAAAATCGTTAGTTACATATCACATTATCCTCTTATTTTGTATTATCTGTATTTTCTCTTTCTTCTTATCAATTGGGACTCGTTGGACCCCAAGAAATCATAAGATTTCGAAATTCTTTTTTAAGGATGCTTATTATCCTTCTAGATGCATCCACATCCATTATTTCTCATTATCTTACTTATTTCATTATTAAAAGATTTCTTTTCAAGGATTTCTCTTTATCTTTTATTTCCTTTTTTCTCTTTTCCTATTTCTTTCATTAGAAATCACATATAAATGAAATTTATTCAATTGTGGCCATTAATGCCACTTTCTAGAGATTTCTATGTATTTCTCATAAATACTTTTCTTAATATTCATTATCTTGTATCTTTCTCCATTATTTGGACTTTTCTTCTTTTCTTATTTTTTTATATCTATTATTGGATTAACATAATAATAGGAACCACGAAATTCTTACCAAAAGGGAGATTTGCAAAGAAATCCCTTCTTTGAAGCAAAGCATACAACCTTTTCAATTAAGTCTATATTCATAAAAACATTACATTTCAATTATGAAAACATATGCAAAATTGAGGTTGTAACAGTACCAGTGTCGCATGCAACTCAAAAGCACTTTGAATCATCTAATCAATGAAATTGAGGAAGACCTCAAAAATATCTTACTAACAAGCTTTTACCGTAAATACACTGGTTGTCTATCATACAAATGTAGCAAACCCGAACACAATATATGGGATAGTTTTATGAAATGCGAACATGAAGTTGAATGTCTGTCTAATTGCACATTCTATGTCACAAGCATATCGATACTCATAAAATCCGGTGCAATAGTATCATGATTTTCTGAGTAAATGCAGAAGCGTGCCAGAGTAACACCATCTAGAGTAAGAGTTAACATTTGTTACTCCCATGTGAACACAGAGTACGCTACACTTTGTGTTTATCATTTGACATGTGTACAACACAATTCAAACTATTGGTTCAGATTAAATGGATGAAATATGTGGCCTTAATCTGATACTCTAGATCTTATCTCCCGGCTTTATGCTCCAAACAATGTCCCGTTCAATCCTAGTCATAGATAAACACTAAAAACCCAGCCCTTAGAAAGATAATGAGGTGTGTTAATGACAACGATTATATAGGATATACTTTGGATACATCTTTCGGAGGATCCTAAATCTGGTAGGAGTATAGGCTACTTTGTGTTCACACGTGACTAGCAAATTTGAAGACTCAAAGTAGACAGGACAACCTTTTTCACCCAATCAACTTTCTCCGAATTGTCACTAAGTGTAAAGGGCGTAGCCAAGGGGGGCTACCGGGGCTAAAGCTCCCCCTCTCCCAATTCAAATGTATGTGTATAGATATTGGGAATACGGCATGTTTATTTATATTTCTGTGTGATTGTAGGTAATATTGTATTACTTACTGTGTCGGAACGTGGTACCTAGCGTGTGCATGTAGCCCCACAATCGAATCTCTACAGCAGCTATGATAATCTTTCACAAACAAAAAAACCAATTACTGACTCTTGTAGTCTTTTAGTATGATAAGTTATGTAACTCAGCCCACCTCACCAAAATTTTCTAGATTCATTGTTGTTCAGCGTGGTATCGGGAGATAATAGTGGGAGGTCCACGAGATCGCATATGTTGATGGAACTTCATATATGATACGATGCCGAGAATTAAGAACTATGAACCCTGTATCAACTGGTGAATTAGAAATGACCATAAATAAATCTGACCTGCAACAGTTCTAGGTTATACAGCCAGTCGCGTATATTATCGATCAACCAAACCAAAAGTTAAAAAATGCTATTCCAAACTTGTTCGTCGAAAATAGACTAAGGCACTCTATGACACGTACGTGATGGACGTGAAGTGCAAGCCAAGAAGCTTTTCTCTCTAGTATATGAAGATTCTGTTCACATTGCAACAATAAATATATGCTGCAATCATCCGGTTGACTCTAGTAATTAACATGCAGACTGCAAACCCAGTTGCTGGTATGAATCACTGGACGCAATTCGCCAGCATGAGATCACGCGAAAGTTTCGGATGGAAGCACACGAAGACTAGAATACCATAACTGATTACGCTGTCGATTAAAGTGCCAACAGGCAACTTACAATTAAACATTATACTAGGAGCCAATAACGATTAGGAACAACCAAAAAATAACAATCAAACAATGCGCTAGGAGCCAATAACAATTAACAAATAACCAAAGGTTCATTTGACCCGTCTGAGCTTTCATTTGACCCGTCCGAGCTTCCAACTATTATACAGGAGCAAGTACTACCTTCCAAGTGATGGGATTCGTTCTATCACTTTTTTATTTCGTTGCATAATGTGCTAAATTTGGACTCTTGCTTTATTATTTATATTGACATGAGGCTGTACACAAATATTCTGCAAATTTTCAGCGACAAGTAGTTAGATCAAATGATATGTACACCTAGAGAGAGAGAGAGACAGAGACAAAAATATGATCACTTTTAATATTGTTTATGTACTCCATGCTTTGTGACACTGACACCCACGCCCGGCCGACCCGCTTTAAAAAAGTTCCTTATAGTCTATTTCTTGCGCAATCCTTATCTTGCTGACAAAACCAATAACAATAAGCATGGTAAAGTGCACCTAGAAATATATACAACTAACCATGGGCCTTAACTGAGAAACATGCAAACATCAACGATTAACCGAAAATGTCCAAAGCCACATTTTGAATGTGATGTGTCGTCATGCAACCAAACAATTATGTACAACATAACACAAACTTTGAGTTGGTTAATGAGTAAGACTATGTTTTTTTAGTATTATAGTCGTTCACGCAACCTACTTACTCAGGAATTGTCAGTATACGTAGACACTTCATGGACATTCCTTTGACCCATTTTTTTCATCCATCGTCAAAGCCTCCACGCCTCTATCAGGATAGCTAGGCATCTATTTGCATGTATTGACTGTTAACGTGGCAGCAAACACTAAGATGCGGGTTTTCTAGATTGATGGACATTACAAACAGAGTTTGATATATACTGCATGTATTCAACGTGGAAGAATCATATCACTTCAAATCAAATGTTTGATTAAGAATGAATGGCCATAGAAAGTTTGGACTTGTTAAAAATTCTATGGGAAAAAAACCCAAATAGCACACTATTGTATAAATATTTACCAATATAGCACCTTCCACGACTTATTTTCCGAAGTAACACACTTTCAGACTAAAACGCCACATTAGTTGGCGTTTTACTGGTGCGGGGCAGAAAACGCCACAATGTGTGACGTTTTCAAGCTTCAGGACACAAAAGCGTCAGATTAGTTGGTGTTTTAATATAAAGCACCATAAATCCTGGCGTTTTACCGATTCGGGAAATGAAAGTGCCATATAGTCTGACGTTTTCCCTGAATACACCTCACCAACCAGGTTACATGGCAGAAAGATGCCACATTTCCTAGCATTTTCATTTATTCAGTGAATAGACCGATATGTCGCATCCGTCTGCCTTTTACATAAAACACCACTTTATCTGGCGTTTTACATTAAACATCAAGCGAGGTGACTTGTTTTGCTTGGTTACGAGGGGTAAAGCACCACAGTATGTGGTATTTTCTAGTAAACACCACATAAGTTGGCGTTTAACCCCTGGTTACCTCCCCCGAACCAGCCCGGCTTTCCTTTCTCCCTTGCTCCTCAATTCTTTCCCTTCACTCCGCCGCAGTGCTTGCGCAGAGGCGAGCAAGGGTCTTCCGCCTTCCGCAGCAGCCGACGCCTCCTCCTCCTCCTCTACCCCAACATGTGACCTGCTCTACCTCCTCCTCCTTCCTGCTCCGCCTCCTCCTCTCCTGCTCTTCCTCCTCCTCTCCTGCTCCGCCTCTGCCCCAACCTGCTCCTCCTCCTTTCCTACTCCTCCTCCTCTCCTACTCCACCTCCTCCTCTCCTGCTCCGCCTCTGCCCCAGCCTGCTTGTCCTCCTTCATACTCTACCCCAGGCGCAGGCCTTCTCCCGCCTCCTCTTCATCCCTCTCCTCTGCCAACAATGCGACCTCATCTTTCTCTCCCTCGATCACCTCTTCTTTCTCTCCCTCGGCCACACCACCGCCACCACTTCTTCCTGTCGGCAAAGTCATTTTTTTGAAATATTAATGATCTATTTTTTTTAAAAGGACATCGAGATTAGGCTCTCTTGACGGTGAGATTAGGCTCTCTTCACAGCGAGATTAGGGAGAACTGAATAAAATGACTGAACAACTTCACATCCAAAGGTGGGAGTTGTGTATGTGTTTTTGCTAATGTTGTGTGAGTTTTAATGTATGCATTTATAAAATGTAACTTTAATGGACTGTAATTTATTGGACTGTATTTTAAAAGGACTTTGTCCTACATGGACTGTTAATTATTTAGACATTATTTAAGTATGTCACGATATTTATTAGTATTTTTTATTTTGAAAGGACTTTGTCCTACATGGACTGTTAATTATTTAAAAGGACTTTGTCCTACATGGACCGTAAATACACTGGTTGTCTATCATACAAATGTAGCAAACCCGAACACAATATATGGGATAGTTTTATGAAATGCGAACATGAAGTTGAATGTCTGTCTAATTGCACATTCTATGTCACAAGCATATCGATACTCATAAAATCCGGTGCAATAGTATCATGATTTTCTAAGTAAATGCAGAAGCGTGCCAGAGTAACACCATCTAGAGTAAGAGTTAACATTTGTTACTCCCATGTGAACACAGAGTACACTACACTTTGTGTTTATCATTTGACATATGTACAACACAATTCAAACTATTGGTTCAGATTAAATGGATGAAATATGTGGCCTTAATCTGATACTCTAGATCTTATCTCCCGGCTTTATGCTCCAAACAATGTCCCGTTCAATCCTAGTCATACATAAACACTAAAAACCCAGCCCTTAGAAAGATAATGAGGTGTGTTAATGACAACGATTATATAGGATATGCTTTGGATACATCTTTCGGAGGATCCTAAATCTGGTAGGAGTATAGGCTACTTTGTGTTCACATGTGACTAGCAAATCTGAAGACTCAAAGTAGATAGCACAACCTTTTTCACCCAACCAACATTCTCCGAATTGTCACTTGAGTGTAAAGGGCGTAGCCAAGGGAGGGCTACCGGAGCTGAAGCTCCCCCCTCCCAATTCAAATGTATATGTGTATAGATATTGGGAATACGGCATGTTTATTTACATTTCTGTGTGATTATAGGTATCTGTGTGATTATAGGTAATATTGTATTACTTACTGTGTTGGTACGTGGTACCTAGCGTGTGCATGTAGCCCCACAATCGAATCTCTACAGCAGCTATGGTATTCTTTAAAAAAAAAAACATTTACCGACTCTTCTCGTCTTTTAGTATGCCAAAATTTTCTAGATTGCGTGGTATCGGGAGATAATAGTGGGAGGTCCACGAGATCGCATATGTTGATGGAACTTCATATATGATACTATCCCGAGAATTAAGAACTATGAACCTCGCGTCAACTGGTGAATTAGAAATGACCATAGATAAATCTGACCTGCAACAGTTCTAGGTTATACAGCCAGTCGCGTATATTATCGATCAACCAAACCAAAAGTCAAATAATGCTATTCCAAACTTGCTCGTCGAAAATAAACTAAGGCACTCTATGACACGTACGTGATGGATGTGAAGTGCGACCCAAGAAGCTTTTCTCTTGTATATGAAGGTTCTGTTCAGATTGCAACTAAAAATATATGCTGCAATCATCCGGTTGACTCTAGTAACATGCAGATTGCAAACCCACTTGCTGGTATTAATCACTTGACGCAATTCGCCAGCTTGAGATCGCGCGAAAGTTTCGGATGGAAGCACATGAAGACTAGAATAACATAACTGATTACGCTGTCGGTTAAAGTAACAACAGGCAACTTACAATTAAACATTATACTGGGAGCCAATAACGATTAAGAACAGCCAAAATTTACAATTAAACAATATGCTAGGAGCCAATAACAATTAACAATAACCAAAGGTTCAATTGACCTGTCTGAGCTTTCATTTGACCTGTCTGAGCTTCCAACTATTATACAGAAGCAAGTACTGCCTCCCAAGTTATGGGATTCTTGCTTTATTATTTATATTGACTTGAAGCTGTACACAAATATTCTGCAACTTTTCAGCGACAAGTAGTTAGATCAAATGGTATGTACACCTAGAGAGAGACACAGAGATGCAAATATGACCACTTTTAATATTGTTTGTGTACTCCATACTTGGTGACACTGACGCCGCCCCGCCCTAAAAGAGTTCCTTGTAATCCTCATTATCTCTTGCGCAATCCTTATCTTACCGACAAAACCAACAAGCATGGGTAAAGTACACCTAAAAATATATACAACTAACCATGGGCCTTAACTGAGAAACATGCAAACATCAACGATTAACCGAAAATGTCGAAGGCCACATTTTGAATGTGATGTGTCGTCATGCAAATAGATTGGAGTCATTTGCTTGCCACCAAACAATTATGTAGTTAATTAATAAGTAAGAGTAAGATTTTTTAGTATTATAGTCGTTCACCCAACCTACTTGCTCAGGAATTGTCACCATACGTAGACACTTCATGGACATTCCTTTGACCCATTCTTTTTATCCATCGTCAAAGCCTCCACGCCTCTATCAGGATAGCTAGGCATTTATTTGCATGTATTGCACTGTTAACGTGGCTGCAAAAACTAAGATGCGGGTTTTCTAGATTGATGGACATTACGAACAGAGTTTGATATATACGGCATGTATTCAACGTGGAAGAATCATATCTCTTCAAATTAAATGTTTGATTAAGAATGGCCATAGAAAGTTTGGACTTCTTAAAAATTCTAATATGTTTGCAAGTCACATGTAATATCAATATACAAACCAGATGTCAACTTATGCCTTGCAAAAGTTCTAGTATAATGGACTTGGGAAGTCTCAATTGATATCCAAATATCATCAAGCATGCTACACACCTGAACGTTGAAATTGTTTTTGTTCTCAGATTTGTCTTTTAGCTCTCATCACGTCACGTGGTATCTGAAATAGCATCGCGGACTTCCACATGAATGCAAATGAAGAATATTGAATGCAAATGAAGAATATAATTTGACAACGGACAACGTCGTATCAAAAGTTCCATCTCCATGATACTCGGAGTCATTGCAAATCATTAAACAAGTTTTTTTTTTTGAAGAAGTCCGGAAGCTATTTTATTCATCTTGCCTTCCTCGTGCAAGCCAATTTGAAGGATTATTATAGGTCAAGCTACTAGAACCATAATTAAACATGGTAGTACTACTACCATTACAAGACTCTAATTGAATAATTCCATCCACACTAGGTGGAGGGATAATATAATGGTACATGTACCTCTTGGTTTTGAGATGGTGCTTAGCTCAGGCGGTGAGGCATAACTCAGGCGGTGCGGCTCGTAAGGTCTCTGCGAGAGGTCACGGGTTCGACTCCTGGCTATGGCCTCAGAAATGATTTGCCCATAGCGTCAGCCGGCCAATGATGCTACTAGTTGGGGCCACCCTTATGGGCGGGTCAGGGTCCCCAAGAGTTTACGCCGCCTGCGGGGGTCACAAAAGTGGCGCTCGTGCGGGAGTGGTTCTCTCGCAAATAAAAAAAAAGATGGTGCTTAACCAAGGTGTCTGCTGCCTAATTTCTTTCTCGGTGCCCATGTTGTATCTTCCACCCTCTTTGCAGAAGTTTTCTAATCCTCAGAATCCAAGTAGCAAGTCTTGGGTTGCGATATCCTTGTCTAAAATTGCGATGGCATTCTTACTATCAGACTCAAAGCATGCTTTCTCAATTTGATGTCCATTCGCATACTACATAGCATCAAGCATACCTGCCAATTCAGCTTCTAAGACGTTAGATGTGTTCAACATTCGACCGCTACCACATATCCACTTGCCCTCACTATCCCTACCTATGAACACCGAAGCCGCTTTGTTCTTTCCGGTAGCCGCATCTGTATTGAATTTGATGTACCCTGGTTCAGGTTTGCTTCATGTCTTGTGTGTTTTAACATTTGTGTTCCCCCGATCATTAAGCAAGTTATGTAAGTAAGAATTACCAAACTACTTGACCCATATACTCTTTGTACATTCTTTTCCCTTCTTACACACAGATACCAAGCCTATATTTTAGCAAACTCGTTTTCATGTAACAAAATGATGCGCAGGCGCAAAAGATTAGCACATTTGAGACTATATACAAGCAATGCATTTTAGGGCTCAACGCAACTAAGGAGAAAACATAATGCGTGTGATTAATGAGTGAGAACTGAACGTGTAAATTGCACTGTAGATAGGTATATGTCTTGAGAATATAAGTTAAATATGAAATACAAATATGTGACATGACAAAAGTTTAGATGTTTCAGAATCTTTTGGTAATAACAAGTAAAGGATTGACAAATTGCTTAAGCACTTTAAATCTTCAATCAAAAGATGAGCGAAGAATAATCTCAGAACAATCTTAATCATAAAATAACTTATGCTGGTTGTCTATAATACCAATACACCAAACCCAAAGTCAACACCGTGATAATCTTTCTGTAATGCAAACATCAAGTTGAACAATATCTGCACCGTTACATATTCTGTTGTTGCTCAGCTTAATATCTGCAATAGCAGACGGGAAATCCACATGACCCCATCTAAAGAGTAGATCTTGTTTGGCGACTTCCAAGTAGTGAATCGACTGAGACATTATAATAATATATGAATCTAGTATCAAATGATAATTAAAATTATCATAGCTTAACCTGACTTATGTACACTTCTGCTTCATATACTACAAGAGTGGATCGTATCAATGAAGCAAACTAGAAGTCAATTCGTGATTTGATGTCATTCCAAAATATAGCGGTGTCTAAAAATGGATCTTGTCAGTTCTAGATCGGAATGGCCAGTTCGGATTTTTTGACCATTAAACCTAGACCCAAACACTGAATTTATTAAGGGCTTTCATTCGAGACGGTAAAAAATCTAAACTTGTAAGTAAACCTGGCCAGGTCTGTATAAGATTAAAAAGAATTCATATTATGATGAAATTACTTGTACGAGTGTAACAAATTTCATTATATCGAACCAACTCCGAAAATATCAGCGATTATGTAAAGACAAATTAATTTACAACTGAATATTGTTCCTTATTTGCTTTTGTTACAGATAATTATAATATCAATAAAAATATTAAAATCCATTGTGTAGTCAGTATGTGTTTCCATTTGCCACTATAAGTGAGTGCTTCCTGTGTGAATGGTCAGAAAATTTTCAAATTGAACTACCTAAGGGTGTGAAAAAGTTTGTCTTGGTTTATAAACCCGGACTTGATTCGGTTTAAATTCGGACACCTAACCTTGAAGCTGAAACGGACACAGAATATTTCAAATCTGCCCCATTTTTTTCAATTCTAATAAATTCAAATTTATAGATTTTAACTACTTATGACTTCCCTACTAAGATATCAATGTATTTGGGTAAGGAACTCATGAAGTTGTTAGTGAAAATCTGATTCATTGTAATATATAATCTAACCAGTTCTCCAAATATACTTATACTAGGGCAGACTATGGCTCCTTTTGATATCTTTTAGAAACCTTTGAATATATTATCCTTCTAGCTCAAGCATACGGGAGTTCAATATCATGACCCACACAAAGAATGAAGACCAAAAATCTTGTATTAATAATATGAAGATTTTGTTTAGATTAGAACAACAAAAATGTGTTGTGTTTGCCTGGTTGATACTTGAAGCCTACATATTGCAAACCCAGCTACTCAAATTGTCACTTAACCCATCACACTAGTTTGATATTGCACAAAATGTTCTAGACATATGGAAAGTATGTGCAGATAGAAAATGTAAATGTATGATGTTATAGAACAATGATGTGTAATAGAATTGAATATTTAAAAGTGAATGTTTTGCAACTATAGTTAAAATCTATTAGTGTTTTGTTTACGCAAAATTGAATTAGGAAATCTAATGAATGGCTTATAAAATGTTAAATCAAAGGGCATATTGCGCCAATTCCATAGAATTGACTTTTTCTAACTCTTATCTCTTGATAGCTAGAAAATGGGTAAATGGGTTAACTAAAATACGTGGGAAAATGTGGAATAAATTAAATGAACTCCAACATTAGTTAGAGAACTTATTTTATATAAATCATGAATTGACTAAGCAAAGATGGGGTGTCTATAGTTGTTCCCACTAAGAAAAAGTTTGAGGTATGAGAATTTTTATGCCAAGTCTGAACCTCATGTTTTTTCATAAAAGGTCAAAAGGTGAGACTATCAAGGGATGTTATATTTGGTATGAGTTTGAATGTGAAATATCTTTGAAGTGTATGCTTTTTTCTCTCTTGAAAACCATATAACGTGATTAGATCACTATGGAGACATTTATGGATTGTGAGATGATGATGATCCAATTTAAAGTAAGAGTCATAACCCAAAAAGGGTAAAATTATGAAGTTTCCTATGCATGATAAGGTTATCAAATGAAAGTGCACATTGAGGATTCATGATACGAGGGCCTAAAATGCAAGATGCTTACTTAGGGTAGGGCATAATATGAAGAATGGATTCTAATGTGCCAACTAAGGATAGAGAGTGGATGCAAAAACAAAAATAGGATGCTTACTTAGGGTAGGATTTATTGTAATGTAGGTTTTCTTTCTTAGAGAAAGTATTTGAAATGCTGAAAGAGAATTAGGGTTTGCCTACTCAAGGCAGTTATAGGATTTGAAATGTTGAAAGAGAATGTAGGGTTTTCCTACTCAAAGTAGGGATAGGATGTCAATAGAATATGTTAAGTTTTCTTACTCGGGGTACTGATAAAATGTAGGAAATGGAAAATTCATATTTCACCTAATTAGTGTAGAGCTTCATAATATGATTGTCTTAATTTAAAAACTTCATTCATAACCCAAATGAGGTACCCACCATATGTAGGGATTTGTAACATTGGATTCATGTTGGTAATTGTGTTCTAATCATGAGATATTTATTCTATTTTAATCTATTAATCCAAGATCCTATTTTGATGGATATTCATACTTAGAGTAGGTCATGAAAATGAGATGCTTATATGTTATAATACTTTACATTTAAGATGACTCAAGGTTATATTATGTTTATTTTGAGAAATCTACAGAGGTTAGGGCGTTAACCCATTCAAGATCAACTGACCGAATTTGAGATGAAAGGACCACAATATGTGGTTTAGGATCCAATATATATTTAGGATCTAAGGGCGATCAATTAGTTTCTCATCAACATAGAAGTAGATTCCATAAAGTCCATGATAATATGTGAGATCTACAAAATTTTCTATATTTTTGAGTATTTTACTCACATGTTTTCAAGTTTACATTTTATACTTTTTAAAGTTTCAATAAGTAGTACCAAATATCTATAAACTTGTTTGCATATTTTGGAAAAAAATGTCCCTAAAGAGGAAGAAATAGGAGAATACAAGCATCATCTTTCTCATCTTGATTTTATTTAGTAGAATCTATGGAAACTATGAATCGACGATGATGATGATAATGAGAACTAAGAAGCCAAAGCTCATAGGAAGGGGTTTTCATAGATGAGGCCATGAGTAGAAGACAAAGTTCCCAATGACAGGACTGTCTTATCTATCGAGCCATGAAAAAGATTCAACAAGACAAACTTCTCTTTTGGTGGCAAGGGAAGTGGATCTTTGTCTTCCACTTATTTTGAAGATTTTCATGGTATGATTTGAAGTAAAGTTCAGTGTGATGACCTCTTCTACTTTTAGCCTACATTTTGTCATTTTTTTGTTATTTAATGATTTTCTCTTCTTGTCTTCCCATCATTCTTTTCATTTTCAAAGTTGGATATGTTCGTTATCACATTTTTATTTTTGATTTGTATGTTTTTTATAACTTCTTATTTTGTAGGAATATGGTGTATAATTGCATTTATTCAAGTTGTGTTGCAATGATGATGTTATTGCATAGTTTTTGAGTGATTTCAAATAATATCCCCTAGGGAATGGCATTTTAGGGACGATAAGGGTATCCCTCAGTAGGATACCACCACTAAAGAGTAGAGTGTTGTTAATATGGAATAAGAGCTAAGGCTTATCACAAGTGACCCTAAATCTTTTCATTGATTGTATTTTCCACTAGAGTAGGAGTTTTTGACTCATTTTTTGAGATAGTCATCATGCAGTTGTGAAGAGTGTTAATGGGGAGCTTCTTCCAGCAAGTACTTTTTGCTTGGATTGAGTTTTTTGTGGTTGAACTTCTACCACTAATGATATTATGTAGGAATTGTGTATATATTTTAGCTCTTCTTTCTCAGTTATATTCTTTGATTTCTGAATTTGGGTTAGGCTTTGTATTCTTTTTCACCGCCTTTCATGTTATTTAGTTCTTTAATTTTTCTTTTAGGAACTTAATGTTCTAGTCTTCTTGAGAACTCATAGGAAGCAGTTGTAGAGATTGTACATGCTTTTCGTTCCAAATTGATATGACTATTATGGAGAGGAGTGGATAATATGATTTTTCTATATGTCGAATCATATATGGAATCTACATCATCCCATTAACTGAATATTTAGTTTAGAGATGAATAGTTTTTAAATATTGGAAAGTGAGTTAGCAATCATCAGAGAGAGTTTACTAGAGATAATTGGGTTGTCTTTTAGATGTATCATGATTAGTAGCCTTCCAAATAGGCTTTATCGGGATATGTTCATTTTTTTATTCTCCTTGGATTTAAATCATTTGGGAAGGTTATGGCCTCCGATCACAAGTTTAACTACAAGTGCTTGTTGAAGGGAGAGGTGAGGGGTAGCAAAAAACTACAGTTCACTAATTGACACAATATAGTATCAAAATGCTTCCTAGTTATTGGTTGTATCATAGCCAATATGTAGGAAAAATGGAGTTGTTGTCTGATTTTCTTTATGAAAAAAATTGAATGGTGTATCATCATTTTATTGGGTTGGATGTTTACTCCCCCATCTATTGATGTGCCTAAAGGTATTTGCTGCTGGAGACTTCACAACAGTCACATTTTTTCCCTCATGAGTTGTGAAGGCTTTTCTAGCATGATAGAGGTATGGTTTCTAGCATTTTGTCTATACAACTTGTTAATGCATTATGACTGATTTATTGATCTTAAGTTGTTGTTTTTAGGTACAATCACTTTAGAATAGATAGATAGTAGATGTTTAGTAGTTGACATGGTCACCTGACTGCTCCTTTGACGGGTTACCACTATTCTCCTTGGCAAAGTAGCTGACTATTTTAAATATAGTTGAGGAGTGGAGTCTAAAGAATATGTCTTTTGGAGAGGTAAGAATTGCACTTTTTGTACTACCATATTTGTATTTCTTTTCTTTTGATGGTGATCCTCTTCTTGTTTTCCTACACCAAGTCAAGTTTAGATCTTTTCTGGATTTCAACATGGTATGGTGAGTATTGATACTAGGACTTTCTTCCACTGACTAGACAAGTATGTGTGGCGAGTACAGTTAAATCTCTATTGGGGAGTGTGTTGTACATGGATGAGTATGCTTCGTGTAAGTGAGATGAGAGTTTGATACATCTTTGATCCTCGAGTGAGACCAATGCAAACTATCATTGGGATAATTAGTCTGTGTGGGGCCTTATCAGTGAACATGTGAACCATGCGATGTTCCGATTATGGTTCCACCATTTTGGTCATACATAGTTGTTCTCTTGAAAAGATCAGGAGTGTCAGGAACATCCTCACTGGCAAGCTTAAATCTGTAAACAATTTATCTTCACCATATATTTGCTTTAGAAAGTAGCTTGATTGATTTTATTATCTGATGTGGAGTTCACTATGTATTCTTCTATCAGGATGATACCATCAAAAATATTTTTCATCCTCATTCTTATAGATTGGGAGACAATCATCATGCAACTCCTGCACCCACCTCTTGAGCCTACTAGAAAGGTTCCTTATGGATTGAATGAAATTCTAGGGTTGCAAACTCATTATTATTTTGGTGTGGGATCTTTGATTCACTTTTTCACTGCTAGGGATAGGAAAAAATCATTTGTAACTCAAGGTGACTACAACGGGACCTCATCTGGCCAGGAGGCTAGTTTTGGAGTAGGCTTGGATGAGTATTTCTTCATGATGGATATTTCTGCCTCGACTCAAGAGATGTGTATGCACTCAATAAATGAAACCTAAGTGACACAATCTTGAGGCATAAAATTTAAGGTCATATCCACAAAGAGACAACACATATTAAATAGATAATCCAATTCAAATATCTAAGTGATTGAATATGAAAAGAGTTATTACTAAATTATTTCTAAATCAACTAAACTAGTCACAAAATTTCACTCCAAGTTTTCAATGCAAGAGAGTGTATTTGGTGCCATGACACTATCATATATATGATGAACATTACATAAAAAAATATTGAATTTGTACTAAAGTGACTTTTGGATAATGGTATGATTTGAGGACACTGGTGACACTTAATTGAAGAATTTTATACCAATATATACCTAGAATACATGAATTTCTATGCATATTAGACTTGTTATTTTTTTCACTCTAGTATCTATTTTTGTCCTTTGGATCCAAAAGTTTTTATAAATATTCTAGACAATATTGCGAGATTTGGGTTCAAATTTCATCACAATCAGAATATTCCTAGCTCACTCTACAAATTTCCAAATTTTACACTTAAAATCACATTACCTTTTCAACATTCTTGGGCCCGAACAACCTGCAAGGTCATCCCTAAATCGAGTGCGTAACAAACAACCCTAGGTTGTTGACCCTAGATTTTTGAATACTTGGTTCTCCCTCATACTTTTCCCATTTCACATTTTTAAGGTGGGTTGGATTTGTCTCGAGAATTGGCACTAGATTCATGTTTGATTTTGCACCTATACTTGAGTCTTCACAAAGCTTGAACTTGTGATTATAATGGAGCTTTGCTCCTTATTCTAAGCTTCTAAAACCCTAACCCTCGATCATTTCTACCTATAAAAACCTCCCTTGACTCATCTACACTCCCAAAAAACCAACCATCAACCTAGATTGCTTTATTTCCATCTCTCTCGTGATTTTTCCCAGCATTTGGGTTGATGGCATACTGCTACACTAACAAAAAAAGCCCTTCTCTCTTTGGGGTACTCATACACGGTCTTGCTCTGTAAAATTTTTTTTAAGATCATAACTTTAAACACATTATAGAAAATGTACAAATCTATAGTTCATGTTGAAGTTGTAATGACTCAATAAAATCATTCATTCATATATGACAACTTGATCATTGATATTGTTGACATATTGAGAAAATTTTCTTAATTGACAATGTTGACTGATCTAATTGTGATGATTCACTACAAAAAATGATGTTCTAGCTACATTTATTTTAATTACATCCAATTTATTTATAGTTAATGCTAGTTTTAATTAGAAAATTTAAAGTGTAAATAACAAAATGTAGTCAATTTATATAATTACCACTAGCTACATTTTCTCCTTCTAAAATTTAATTGTAAATAAGTTTATGTAGCTAATTAAATGTTACATATAAGATAATAGAATAAAAACCAAATTTTAGTGCCTAAAAATTTCAACGCTACTTTCCTCCCCCCCCTCTGGCACTATTCTCATTTTTACCAACCAACAATGCATGATCCAATCCAATCGATTTCACACCATCCAGTCATCCTCCCACAGTCCGTCCATTCGCCCTCACACATTCCTTGAATTTGCTTCTTAGTAGATCATTAGAGGCATCACTCCTCGTTCTCTTTGGCTGGATATTGGTCGTTGCCTGTGCGGCCTCACACCACTCAGTTGATCCTTCATGTGCCTTAGCTCATCGCCCTCGTCTTCATTGTCCTCGCACTACTGGTCACTGCCCCAACGGCCTCAGTTCATCCACGTGCCCATGATCACAGTCGACCCTACAAGATGTGGTCAGGTGTTCTCCAGGAGCCCTGATCAATGTCGATCACAAGTTTGATCCTGGTGAGTCAAACGGTTTGCATATTGTATGCAATCATTCATTATTATGTTTTAGGGAGAAATAAATATATTATGTTTCTATGTATGGATGTTGATCCTATTCTCAACTAATTTACACTCATGAATGTCCTCTTGTAAAAGACCTTTAGATTTTTATTTCATTAGGTGGCTAGGCCATCAAACTCAACACCATGAATGGGTTAGATGTAGGTTAGTTAGATGGTTATTAGTTACATGTGTTTGTAGTGGTTAGTCTTCATTTTATGGAGTAAGCAGGACCATCCTTGTTTAGTTTTACCAATATTTCTTTTGGATGTTTAGCTAATAGTCTTGTACATAGGCTTTATACTTGGTACATATTAGGAACGTTTGATCTAATTCCATGTAACTTCATCCAATTCTCTTCCCTGCTATATTTTTGTTTCTCATTTAAAACACATAATGAGAATGTAGAAAATATGAACAACTTGATCAGGAACAATAATAGCTACGTACTTCTAGACCAAAAATGAAAATGAGAAGCTAGTAAAATGAACATGTTATTAGGACATATAATATCTATTCTTACTTTGTTATATCTATTGCCTTCTCATTAGTGCACTAATGCAAAATTGCACAAACCGGATATAGAAACAATAAAATCTATCATTTTTCTTTTTTAGTCACTAACTTGTAAGGTTTCACTTAGTCATTGTTGTATATTAGTAAATGGTAATATGTGTGGGATATAGGACATTTCAGATCACTCTCTAAAATTATAAGTGGGTAACATGTGTGGGATATAATACATATTTCAGATCAGATTCCACATGTGGATCCATCAACATCATCTCACTGAATTTTTTCAAAGGGTAAAGGGTTATGGACATTATTCAATATGGAAAGGATATGGATAAAACCCTTTACCTCCCTCTTCGAAGACCATTTCCACTCATATACCTTCTTTGATAAAATATTGATGAACTATAATATCCCATAATTTTAATATAGTTTTCTTTCCTTAGTCAGTTTGTTCCATTTATTTTTTGCAAATTGTGTACATGTTAGCTCTATTGGTCATCTTTGGTCACTCAAAAGAATTAATTAATTTTGTAGATTAAATAGATCTACTAACATTTTCTTTAAGAGAAGTCTATAAGGTTTATGAACAAATGGGAACTTGGTCAAATTTCAAGTTCCTTGTCTCATGGACATAGCCATCTTTTTTGTGTGTAAAAACTACTTTATCTCTTTTGATATATTTTTAGAAGAAAAAGTTACCAATCAAGGTTGTATTATTTTAGTTTATTTGATAGAAAACCATTTGTGTCTTGAGTTTTTCAAGATGTTCTAAGTCACTAGATGAGTTGTGTTAACTTCTTAACGTAGAATATTTCCATTGTATAATGAAGAAGAGTAGACTAATTAGTGCAAAAATAGAAGTTGGATTGTATTTATTTCAACATGTATACTGGCACCATGATCAAAACGTTGGACATTGAGAAATGGTTTAATCCACTTAAGGAACCTGCAATGTCAACATTTCTCTATTTCTATAAACAATTGGTGCATATTCTATATTGATTCTCCTTCTAGATCTGTATGCCTTCTTATCTAGTTGGATAGGTCTTCCATAGAAGGAGTGTGTGAAACCTGCTTAATCTCACATAGAACCTATATGTATGAATGTATGATCATCCATGTTTAGCCAGTTCTTGTGGATCTTACCAATTCATAAAGCCCTTTCATTTCCCAATTTCCCTACAAGTGTTAAGAATATTTTTAATTTGGTAGGGCAAGTTAGTTGTTGTATTTTTGTAGTTGCAGACATAGTTGCAATTCTTTCTAGTCATGTTAGGGTCTTGTTTAGACTAATACTTGCCAAGACTCTTCACTACTCTCTACTGCTCCAGCAGTATGCATAGCAACAACCCCAAACAACTCATGTTTGTGTGTATAAATGCTAACAGAGATCATAGCATTGGAAGGTGCCACGCTATTGATTGACTATTGTAATGTTGCTATGATCATGCATTAGATGACTTAGTAGATCCAATGTGACACCACTACATAAAAAGTACTCATTTTAATGATTAGTTGATCATTTTGTCTTATTAACAAATAGTTCAACTTCAATCTCAAATGAATTAGATGAATATCCATCATGTAACATGTCCCTTCACATAATTTGAATACCTAATTAAAATTGATATGTAACTCCATCTGTTTATAGATTGTGAACTTGCTACAAGAGGTTTTGTATCAAGTGAAAGCACTCATGTTATATCAAGGGAATTGATTTTCATGGCCAGTAGGAAAGTACAAGTCTAGTACTGGTGGCATATATATCATAAAAGTTCAATACATCATATTGTTGACTTAAGAGTTGTACATTGTCCATATTTTCATAATGACATAACCATTCCATTCATATGTATCTAATATGTTTCTTTAAGATTTATTTTAGGATTTAGGTACATGAAAAGGATCAAATTACACAAGCCCTAGCTTGTCCAAGTTCAAGTCAAAAGAAATGCAAGTGTGCAATATGGGAAATCACTCCAAACCACCTTAGAATATTTTTGTAATCACTTGTATTGATGATATGACTTGTAAACCTGATGAGGAAAAATCAAGGACACTTAATTCCAATGTTTGGTCACTCTAAAATTATTTTGAAAATTTTGTCACAACAACTTTGCCGATCGAGTTTGAATCTCGACCGATGACTGATGAATTTTTGGAAATGGATCAATCTGTCACGTTGTACACTCATAGAACTCAACTAACTAACTCACTGACCAAAATTGATTATTCATCAGTCAAATTTCCCAGAACAAACTCGACTGATAGTTTGAAGATTAGCTTTGTCAATTAGTGGATCGGTCGAGTTATCTTTATTGAAACTCAACCAAATGTACTATACGAAAAACACTGAAGAAGTGATTCTAATAGTGGGAGAGTTGTTAGTAATGAAAATATATCTGTTGCAAGTTTTAAAATGGCTATTTTTCATTCTTAAGTGATCCCACACTCAATAGAACACCCCTAGCTAAAAATAGGACCCCTTGGAGTTCATTCAAAGGGTTCTCATTCATGCTATCCAGGATCCTTGCTATACTTGAGTGTGTTGCAACCCTTTGATCCCCTTTCTCTCTCTCATTTACAAAGCATTTCGCGACCATGAGTGAGTTAGGCATGTTTTAAGAGAGCTACCTCCAAGTTATCTTGTAAAGCTCTCATTCCTTCCATCTTCCCAATCCCCTTTCTCAAAGAGCAAAGGTTGAAGTGAGCTTCTCTGAGTGAAGGTGAAGTTGTTGTTCTTCTTCAAGGTTGAAAAAGGAGTGAAGATCTTCTCCAGGTAAAGGAGATGGGAAAGGAAAATATTCATGAAGTGTGGGTAATTCCTTCAAGGCCAAAGACTTGATGCAAGTGTGGGTAAGTCCTTGGTGAAGGTTGAAGACATCTTGATCAAGTGGGTAAGTCCTAGTGTAGATGAAAGACTCTTGTCTTGAATAGGTAAGAAATTGGATTTATGGTGGTCTCCTTTTATCTCTTTTGATGGAATATTAGTATACATGGGTTCCAAAGTCCTAGAGGTTGACCTCTCTAGGTAATGGATTGACGGTCTCCTAGATTGGAGATTGGCAGCACTCTAACCACCTTGTCCAAGTGTATGTTTCAATCTCTCTCATCCTTGCTATGCTTGTTTAGATAGGACTTCAAATTGTTCTTAAGAATTTGGTTTCAATTAATATAATTTGAAGGTCTAACTATTCTTGTGAGAATTTTGAAGCTCAATTCACCCAACCCTCTAGATCCCTAAATCCAACACATATATACATGATACATAAAATTCATAAAGAAGATATTGTATGTCTTAGAGTGTCTAATAAAGAAATAAATTAACGTCTATAACGCACAAGAATAGGCTTGGAGTGTCTAATAAGAAATTTAAGATTGCAATTTACCTTAAAATTGAAAGGATCTACATAGTATAATTGAAGTTGAATTATTTTTTTGATCCACACAATGATCATCATACAAATGGCACATGTAGACATGAATCATTTAGCATGGATCATTAATATCAATTTTCAAAAACATGGAATAAATGTTGACTTTTGTGCTTTTATCCATCTTGTATCATATATAAGTAAAGTAAGAATAGAGATATGAACGATGTTAGAATCATCCCAAAGAACATCTCATTTGTAATGAAAGGTGGTAAGTAGTCATGATGATGCCATATGCACAACTTTCTTGACAAGTGAATGTATGCTTCCTCTGGTTACTAAATATAAGAGAATAAACAATGTGAAGACAATGTGATCAAATTCACTCTAAATTCACATGTAACTAACAAGTGAACTACCTCTATCTAGTCAAATTATTCTATCTACCAATTGTATTACTTCATGGCTTGTAGGATAAGCAGAAGGATTAATCTGGATATCATTTATAATAAATCATTTTTAGGACATAAAAGATGAATGCTTGTTTTGTTTTTCACCTTCTTATGAGAAAGAATTATGGATATTCTTATTTTTGAGGTGGACCTCCACATCATTTGATCTATAAAAAAGTACTTATATTGAATCTTATTCTAAATTTTTTGTAATATAGTTTCAACTTCCCTGCATATTATAATATAATATAATATATTGACACATAATTAACATTAGGATCATTACTATTTCAACTTGAACAAAATTATGTCCAAGATGAATTTTAAGAGTTCAGTCATGGACTAAGTGTTGATATTCATATCGTTACATGGAAATTGTTCATATGCTCTTATTATGCTCTTCAATATAAAATATTGTGCTACATGTTCTTTAAAATTGAAATGTTTATCCTCATGACTGTTATACTAAGAAATTGCATTATAAACTAGATTATTGCATATTTAATCTTTGTTATATATAATATATATACTTAATAGATCATAAATAGTTATGAGTTGTGGGAGGAGGGAAGAATACATGTTTATAGAGCATCCATAGTGACTGTGGCATCAGGTTCCTAATTGGAGACGTTCAGAATAGCTCTTTTGACATTTGTGAAGTTGTTGTAGATGGGGTCAAGTTCTGAAGCTGGTTTGAAGCTTTGATGGTTGGTCTTCTTACTGACATCAGGTTTACTACAAATCCAAAATTTTGTAAATGATCTCCATTAAGATCTTTTTACTATAGAGTCAAAAGGTTAGTTTACTACTACATTGGTTCGGTTTGTAAAATGTATATCAATTTAGCTCCTTGGTGCCAAATACAAGGGTTTAAAAACCATATAGTATGTTTGAAAGTACTAAGTATGTAGTGGATTAAAATACAGTGGACATATTCAATAGATCATGGGAACATACCTAGTACAATATTAGGATCCAAGAGGGATAGAGGTACTGATTAAATAAGTAAGGATACAAATTATAGTAAAGTTATTAAGACAAATAAAATGAAGCCTATAAACATAGAACTCCTTGTGAGTGTGAAGTTTATTCTTTTTCTTGGTAGTGTCAGTTCTCTATCATATACTTGGACCTCTCTGTTTGGACTAAAGTGCAATGGATATCCTCCCCCATTACAATAGAAGAGCAATATATCATGTACATTGACTAATATATCATGATATTGGTTTCATGAGATGTCAATTGATGCCAATAATTTATGCTTAATATTTATAAGGACATACCTAATGTCATGCTCTAATACTTTTTGAACAGATTCTTGTGTAGACTTAACTGTTTGGTTGTTCATTTCAACATAATACTTGATCCAAGAACTAGTTGGGATATTATTTTTCCTTACATATGCCTGGATAACACAAGAAAAAAAATGATTAAAAGACATTGAAATTCCATGTCACTTGTTATAAAAGACATGTAAAGACAATTCTTATTTTATATTAATCTTATTATTTGTATAGTATAGGCTTGGTCCAATAGAGAGTTTGTGATAGTCCATTCCCATCTCAACTAGATTCTACATCTTATAATAGTTTTATACAATAGTTCTTCCTCACTCTTATTTTTTAATACAATATTCTAATAGATAAGCTTAAATTATAAAGAACACAAGTCCATATTCCACACCATTGGCTGGGAATCATGCACAGGAATCTAGCTAAATCATATCTCCCTCATTGATGACCATTTCAATTATCCTTTGTCTAGGTGTTGAGTTTGTCATCCTATTGTTTGAGGTACTATGTCAATCATCCAGTTGATCTGTTCTATTTTGGTCATTTATTGGGATTCGGTTGTTGTCAATACAACCTCATGAGTCCCAAAACACCATCACCACCATTGAAGTCATCATCAAACCCTCACATTAACTACATAATTTAGAAAATCAAATCATTCTCCATTATATTTATCTACTTTTTAGTTCACCATCTCTTACGTTTTAATCTTTTAGACTAATGAGGGACTTGTATGTTTATTATTCAAACTAGTATATTTTCCAGAGTTCCACCTTCAATATATACTTATCTAAATGGAACATGAATCTACACTTATGATTCTCATAATTTTCCCTGATTAACCCTTTGCTACAACTTTTATTCTAATATTGATAAAGCTCCATATGAATCAACCTATACAAAGGGTCGATGAGTGCACTCCAACCAATTCACATAGTTCAATTTTTAATCATCTCTAGTTTGAAGTCTGAGCTCCTCTTAATATATTACATCCTCCTACATTTTGATTGTTGAAGCAATACTCTTATTTTTCACTTAAAGGTCAGCTTTTCCTTTCATTCACAATATCTATTCTTGAAATATATTATACCCTCTTAGATTCACCTTTAATATCATACACACTAGTTTCATTCCACCTTGGTGAGCTTAGCCAATCCAATATCTATTCTGAAACAGATCACCAACTAGTGGCTAAAATATATATTAATCAATTATGGTTTAACCAGAAATGGTGTCAAATATGTAGCAAGTAAAACTTCTCCTGATCTTGTAGAATTAAGATGATATGAAATACCTACCTTCTTTTCCTGAAAAGATTTCAGCACCAAAGAAACCTAATGCAAAACAATTTGACAGGGAAATACATCAAAATGAGTTGTTCTATTCAGGCAGTTGGCAAAACATTGACAACCAATCTAAAGGAAAAATTAGAGGAAAATAAGTATTGAATAAAACAATCATGTGTATACATGGAAAGAACTTCATAATATTCGTCCTATATTTGCATGTTCTTGTGCCTCTACAAGTTTGGTTCATGTTTGAACTAGGAAATTCGATGGTTTCTTTTGAATGTTTCTCTTCCTTTCCATGTATCATGTTCAATACAATTTGATTAGTTCTTAACATTGTGCAGATTTTAATATGCTTTGTTGTTGGGCCATCCATCTATGTGGGGAGCATTTCCTAGACAAGTATAATTAAACATTAGCTCACACTCTTGTTTTCTTATCTTCACGCTATTGCCATATTCTCTTGTGTACATTTTGCCACCTCCCAATTTATACAACACCACACAATTGCCTAAAATATAATACTTATTATTAAATATTATAAATACTTGTTAAAAAAATCACGACACTCAAAATTAATTTCTTGAATATACAATATTGTGTATCTATATACCTCACATAAATTATGTATCAATTTTCTACTTATTTATATATTTAATTTTTTGTTGTGTTTACTTATGTTTACTTAGGAAAGTATGATGGACAAAAGATAGATTAATGAGGAAGACATGATGACCACAAAGTATCACGACACTCAAAATTACTTTCTTGAATATATAACTTTGTATCTATATACCTAACATAAATTATGTAATAATTTTCTCTTATTTATATATTTAATGCTTCGTTGTGCTTACGTATGTTTACTTAGGTAAGTATGATGGACAAAAGTTGGATTAATGAGGAAGACATGACGACCAAAAAGTACTTAATTGGGGTAGTCAAATTTATAGAGCATGCTTTCAATAAATATAGTAGATCTTAGACTATCTTATGTCATTTTAAAAAGTGTCTAAATACACACAGACAAAATCGCCAAGTAACAACCAAGCACTTGTTATTGAATAGTTTTTTCAGCCGCTACAATAATTGAATTTTTCACAGTGAGACTTTTTTTTTTTGCCAAGGAAGGTTCTTCTATGCAAAACAACATGATGTCTGATGATATGAGAGACATGTTGCACAATGAAAATGGAGTGTAAAATTGTAGAGAAACTATGGATGATGAAAATGATGACGGTGATATGTTTGTATTTATTGAAGATGAAGAAGTTGATCAATTCTACAAATTGCTTGAGATTGTTGCATAAGAGTTATATCCTGGAAATAAGAAGTATCCAAAGCTATACAATGTCATGAGATTATTCTATATAAAATATAGAAATCATTGGAGTAATAAATCATTCACATAGATTCTCAAACTTTTGAAGGAGTTGCTTCTCAAGTGTGATATGTTGCCTGGCTCATACTATCAACTAAGAAAAATAATTAGGGAACTTGGACTTGACTACAAGAAAACTAATGCCTATATAAAGGATTGCATTTTGTATCACAATGAGTTTGTAGATAATACTTCATGTCCACATTGTAATGCTCTAGATATAATGAAATTGGAACCAATGTAGAAACAACAAAAAATATGGGTATAATAAAGAAAAGAGGTCCTTGTAAAGTTCTGTGCTACTTTCCCTTGACTCTTGGGTTCAAGAGATTCTTAATGTCCTCTACAGTCTCACCACTAATGTGGTAACATGATGAAATTTGCACCAAGGATAGAGTTTTAAGATATCAATAGATCCACCCATATGGAAGACATTAGATAACATGCATGTTTATTTTGCATCTAAATCTCATAACGTGCGTCTTGATTTATCATAAGACTAATTTAATCCCTTTGGTATGATGAGTCTATCATCTAATATTTGGTCGGTCATATTGATTCCGTACAATTTTCCACCATGGTTAAGCATGAAGACACCAAATTTTATTCTTTTTATGATTATTCTGGTCTAATTAAACCATGAATGAAGATCAACGCCTACTTACAGCCTCTGATTGAAGAGATGAAATAATTATGGGAAGTTGGTGTTGATATGTATGATGTTAATCGTAAATCTATATTCAAGTTGTGTGAATCCTTACTATGGACAATAAATGACTTCCCTATCTATGGTTATCTATCTGGTTGGAAAACTAGTGGGTATGATGCATGTCCTATTTGTAATATGGACACATGACCTCTTATACTATCACATAGTAAGAAACAATGTTTCATGGGCCACATGAGGTTCCTTCCAATGGATCATAAATTGCGTAGCGATCTAGCATATTTTGATAGAAAAGGAAGAATTCATAATTGCTCAGAAGATGTTGTTGGAAGCCAAGTTTTAGTTCAAACCTAAGATGTAGACAATTTTCCTTACAATTGGAAAAAATAAAGCATTTTCTTTGAGTTTCCATATTGGAAGCATAACCTTATACGTCATAATTTTGACATAATGCATATTAGAAAGAATGTACGTAAGAGTTTGATTCACATGTTGCTTAGGATGGAAGAGTCAAATGATAATGAAAATTCTCATTATGACCTTTTAGAGAAGGGAATAAGGCCTAAATTGCACATTATGAAGAATAGAAGTGAAAATATTACTCCACCTTCTTTTTTTACTTTGAAAAGGGAGGAAAAAGAATTATTCTGTAAGTTTTTGAAGTTTGTACGGATTCTTGAGGTTATTTCTCTAATATCTCCCAAAATGCACTCATCAAAGAAAGAAAATTATTGTCATTAAAGAGTCACAATTATCATATATTAATGCAACAATTTCTACCATTGGTTTTACAAGTAGTTTTACCGAGCCAAAATTTTATAGTTGTGATAACTGAGTTATCTAAGTTTTTCAAAGACATATGTCAAAAGAGATAAATCTGTATGCTTTTGAGAAGCTAGAATCTAGAATAGCAGTGACTCTGTGAGACATGGATAATATTTTCCCACCATCATTTTTGACAGTATATATAATGTGGTCATTCATCTTCCATGAGAAGATATGATAGTTGGACCATCATTTTATCATTGGATGTATCCAATGGAAAGGTAGTACATGTTTACTATTATTTTTGATGCAATTGTATCAAATAATGTTTTAAATTTTTAACAACTTTTATTTATCATTATAGATACTTAAAAACTCTAAAAAAATGTGAGGAATAAAATAGCTCTAGAAGCTTCCATAGAAAAATGTTTAGGGAGTTAACCCATTCAAGATCAACTGACCAAATTTGAGACGAACGGACCACAATCTATGGTTTAGGTTCCAATAGATATTTAGGATCTAAGGGTGATCAATTAGTTTGTCATCAACGTAGAAGTAGATTCCATTAAATCCATGATAATATCTGAGATCAACAAAATTTTCTATTTTTTTGAGTATTTTACTCGCATGTTTTTAAGTTTACAGTGAAGTTTTGTACTTTTTCAAGGATTCAATAAGTAGTACCAAACATATACAAACTTGTTTGCATATTTTGGAAAAAAATGACCTTAAATAGGAAGATAGAGGAGAATACAAGCATCATGCTTCTCTTCCTTGATTCTATTTAGTGGAACCTATTCAAATAGTGAATCAACGACGATGATGACAACAAGATCTAAGATACCAAAGCTCATATGAAGGGATTATCATAGATGAGGCCATGATTAGAAGACAAATGTCCTTGTGATGAGATCTATCTGGCTTCAACAAACTTCTCTTTTGGTGGCAAGGGAAGTGGATCTTGCTCTTCCACTATTTTTGAGGATTTTCATGCATGCTTTGAAGATAAAGTTCAGTGTGATGACCTATTTAACTTTTAGCCTACATTTTGTCATTTTTTCTATTATTTAATTATTTTTTGTTCTTTTCATCCCATCATTCTTTTAATTTTTGAAGTTGAATATGTTCGTTATCACATTTTGATTTTTGATCTGTATGTTTTTGATAACTTCTATTTTTTTAGGAATATGGTGTATAATTGCATTGATTCAAGAAGTGTTGCAATGATGATGTTATTACATACTTCTTTGAGTGATTACAAATCATGTCCCCTGGTGAATGACATCTCTGCGACCATAAGGGTATCCCTTAGTAGGATACCACCACTGAAGAGAAGAGTGTTGTTAATATGGCATGTGAGCTAAGGCTTATCACAAGTGACCCTAAATATTGTTCATTAATCATATTTTCAACTAGAGTAGGATTTTTTTACTCATTTCTTGAGATAGGCATCATGCATGTGTGAAGAGAGTTAATGGGGAGGTTTTCTTGGATTGAGTTTGTTGTGGTTGAACTTCTACCACTGATGATATTATGTAGGAATTGAGTTTGTTTGGTTGCAACGTTTCATAGAGATCATCCTTTAACACACATATACCTTCTCTTTTAAAGACTATCTTTCCTGGTTTGACATCTTCTCTCAAGTGATTCATTATAGTTTTCAGTGATTCTAGAGGTAGGTATTTACAAGACCATCTGTAAAAATCTAAGAAGTTGGCTTTTATTAAACTTATTGTCCCATTGGGTCAAGCTTCTTGTTGTTATTCATCCTACAATTCTACCTCCTTTTAAGTGGTTATGGTTTGATGTACGTAGCTTCTGGGATTTCCCTTTTTTGCACTTGGTTATCTTCTTGCCACCCTACTTTCCATTTGGTCTCCCTCTTAGTTTTATAAGGATCCTTCCAAAGGGTCTATAATTGTTCTCACCATAGTGTCTTGATAGGAAAAGGAACCCCCGTATGGAGTCTATGGGGTACTAAATTGGGAGGCATTGTTGGATCATCGAAGAAACAATGATCGTAAATAACTTCCATTGCATACATGCCACAAAGTCCATGGAAGTCTTCATGAAATATGTCCTCAAAGGGTATGCCTTTGTTGACTGCTTCCATCATACGTAGCATGATGAAAATGTAGTCTTCGAATCCTATTTCTTATTGAGATACCTTTGTGGTGATGTTGAAGTTTTCCAGGATGATAGATGAAAAGGACCTAATCTTTGTGTGGAATGTTGGAGATGAATTGGTACCTTCAAAATGTTGTGTGCCACTTTGTTTTCTAAAACCAAGGACATGTTAGGCAAATCAAGGCACAACAATTATATATAGTAATGTGACTGTTGTATAGATTTACTATAATTAATGCCCATTGTTTAACTGTCCTGATGGGCAAGGTGACGAAACAAGTTTCTTCCCTCATAATGGCACCTTGCATCTCCTTCATGGAATCTGAATCGTACCTTTCTTGGTACATCTTCTTTTTCAGATGATTTGTTCCATGGAAAACTGGCTCCACTTTGTCATGATGAAAAAATTGTTCTAACAGTGTTTTGCATAGCACCTTGAATAAGCTTCTGTGTACACGTGCTCTTTTTCGGAACATCCCTCTGAAGTGTTCCCTAGTTAGAACTCTCCCCTTGTTGTTGTATATGACATTTGTTCCCGGCAGATTATCATCTAGAATGTCCACCAGCACATGAACATCTCTATAGGTAATGCGGGATACTGACGACATGTCCATCCATATTAGCTTGCAAGGTAGTGGGGGATCCATGAGTTCTCTTGGTTCTACTTCTTTCGGTGGCCTATGTTCTCTTAAGGATGCCACTACAAAGAAAGAGGCAAGGCCACCTTCATCCTCATCATACGTTCGTTATTTTGCACCTATTGGCTTTGCTACCATATCTTGACCATTCAGGTGCATTGATGAGTTTTCACGAGAGGGTGGCATTTTTGATGTTGTTGTTGCAGCATCAGTTGTAGGCATTGATTCATCAGTTGACTCAAGCATGGCTACACCTAGTACCATAAGAGTGGCTTCCGTCTTTTCATCATACATGACATCATTGTGCTCATTGTGATTTAACTCTTGTAGCTAGACATCATAGATGTCAATGACAGTATGCATTTCATTCAGATATCGGTTGAGCATTGCAATGCCACATGGTGTTAACTTTTCAATGCTTCCATTTACCTACATGATGGCTTCTCTTATAAGATGGTCTTTCAAAATAGGTTTTTCCACCATGGGTGAAGAGTTTAGGTCAAACTCTTGCATTGTGGTGTTGGTAAGTGCAACAAATGGTTCCTCAGTAGGTAGTTGCATTTCTTTATCGATTGACTCCTCCAGTTGCTCTTGTGGTATATTTGCACTCTCTTCTCTGGTGAAGGTGGTGCACTTATTGATTCTTCATCTTTGTTTTGTTCATGGTTGGAGCGGCTTGAAGATGCTTTAGATGGAAAAGGGATGGCAATTCACTTTGACACCCTTCTTGTCCCTCATTCGTTCATCTGCTTATGTTTTTCCTCTCTCTCCTTGTGGTTGCGTGCTTGCCGCTTTTTCCTTAGTTTGTGGTTGCGAATATTTCTTGGGCTCCACAACTTCCTCTTCTTGTATCGGCAGTGTAGGGGCTTTCTTTGTCTCCTCAATCTACTCTACATTCTCTTATACAGCTACAGAAGCACCTGTTGGTCACTTTCTTGAACCAAATGTGGAAAATGTCCCCTTTTAATACGCTTCCAGTTCGAAATCGTGCATGCACTATATTAGCCATGATTTTTTGAATAACCCGGATAAAATTGGGCAGCTTTGGAATTTCTCGGGTAGTGTTTGTCTTCTCCTATTAGTTTTTCGCATGTCATGTGGTTGTTAAACCCTACTACATCTTTCTTTCTAGTCCCTTCCATACAGATGTTTTCTTCATCCTTTGTATCATTGAATATTCTATTCAAGATGGCTTCTGTTACAAAGTAGTCCTTGCCTTCCATTCAGGCTTGTAGCTTAAACTCTCCCTACCTCATGTTTTTCATTCTCACCCACATGTATCTTTACAAGTGATGACATAAACTCTGTCATTAAGTTCGTAAGGAACAATTGGTTGTCATGCATTGGTTATGCAAGTTCGCCCCTTTTAAGAACTCGATGACCCGTTTGTAAATCACTAACTTACTAAAGTCATCCATTTACATGTACCTTGTTGGCTTGAAACACTTTCTCTCCATGAACATGTTGTACATTGCTCGGTATTCCTTATCCCTAGCTTGAAATACCACAAAGTGTTCCTCAGATGTTGACTCCTAGCTTTTACCGCATCAATGGATTTCATCCCCTTTCTTGTTGTGGTGTTTTCAGAATTGTTCACAATACCTTTTCCCACTACTACATTTTTGGCCAGTAACGTCGCTGCCCATAGCATCATTTTTATTAGAATAATCGACCTAATAGACTATTGCATCAGTTTTATCATAAAAACCGACCTTATAGGTTTCTCGCGGAAAAAATTCATGAGATTTTGGCTTCGCACATCGATCTATAGCATCGGTTTTTTCAAATAATCGATGCTATAGGGTCAAAAAAAATGCGGGCACCGCTTTGGAACTCTAGGGTCGATTTTTATGGATAATCGACCTTATAGATACTGACCTCTAGGGTCGGTTTTTTCAAATATCCGACCTTATAGATGGTTTATGAAATTCGGGCACCACTTAGGCATTAGCGTCAGTTTTCTTGAATAACCGACCCTATAGACCTGACTTCTAGCGTCGGTTTTGTCAGTTAACCGACGCTAAAGGTCGGGCTATTACCAAAATGCACGATCGATCGGGGACTTCTGTTTCATTTCATTTTGCTCGAAAGCACAGTGCTAGAGACCCCCTCCTTCTCTGTCATTGTGTCCAAGGAGACCATCTCCATGTCCTTCTGACGTCGCCATCGTGTCCAACGAGCTGAGTCGTGTTGTGGCCGTCGTGTCCAAGGAGCGGAGCCGTGTTGTGCCGCCGTCGAGCCATGTTGTGCCGCCACTGAGACGTACGTGTTGTGCCGTCGCCGCCAACTAAAGGTCGCAAGGTACATTTTATTAACCGAAAATCGGTCGCAAGCTTCTCGGTTGTACGTGTTGTGCCGTGGTCAAAGAGCCCTTCTCAATTGGAAAGGAGAGGTGGGGCAGGTGGGGGCTACTGTGGTCAGGGTTGGGGTCTGGCGGTGGGTGGTGATGGGTGTTGCGGTTGGGGCTAGGGCCAGCAGTGGGTAGCGATGGGTGCTGGTAGTAGTAGCATGATCGTTCCATAACCACGACCATTTTTCTTCTTATTTTCATGCCGCGATTGAGGAGAGGTTCGAAGTGAATATATTTGTTAGGTAGTACGGCTGTGTTGGGTAGCACGGTCGTGGTGGTTGTGGCTGAGTGAATGTATTTGTTAGGTAGTATGGTCGTGCTGGGTAGCACGGACGTGGTGGTTGTGGCTGAGTGAATGTATTTGTTAGGTAGCACGGTCGTGCTGGGTAGCACAGCCATGGTGGTTGTGGCTGAGTAAATGTATTTGTTAGGTAGCACAGCTGTACTGGGTAGCACAGCCGTGTTGGCTGAGTTGCTGAACTGCATTTGTTAAAATCTTTCTGCTCCTCTAATATTGATGTATATTGACCCTAATGCCTTACATTATAAGAGAATTGAATCGTGCATTTGTGTTGTTGCAGATGTTGTTGACTTCCATATATTTCTTCTTCAGCCTTCAAGTGAGGTATAATATTCTCACTCTCCCAATGTGGCATTAGGCTTCATTTTGATTCAAATATTTAATACATGTACAGTAGCACTTGGTAGACATTCCAGATATATGAGGTTAGACATTGTGTAGTCTCAGATTGACACTTTAGGGTTTATATATGAGATCATCGAATGCATGATGTTTAACTTAATATATAAATATGACAATAATACATTTATGCATGTATCAACTTAGAAACCCATTCAAAATTTACTCATAGGAGTAAATTTTGGATAGTCCCCGGTTTGGGACTGTTTTTGGATATTTAATTTCATTAGGATGTAACTGTATAATGTATGTTTAGTTTTGAAGAAAATTTTAGTAGTATTTCCTCATTTGTTCTCTGGGTACATATGTGAGTGGTTATTTACCATTTACATCGGTGTACTTGGAGAACTTAGGGGAAATGCTGCTGAAATTTTCTTCAAAACTAAACATACATTATATAGTTACTAATGAGATTAAATATTCAAAATTGGGATAGGTAGTACACTTTAGTATAAAAGTAATTAACTTCCTATCAATAAAAACTTACATCTTATAATATCAATATTAAATGCTTAATTTTATAATTAATTTTTAATGTGATATAGAAAATGGATCGAAATTGGATGTCTATCAAGAACCGTTGTAGTCCAAAGTTTGCCAAAGGTCTTGATGAATTTATCAGATTTGTTGAGGAACATAGGAAACTACCTACATATAGGTTCTATTATCCATGTAGAAATTGTGGTAACAATTTGAAAGTTGATACTGCTGAGGAAATTAAGGACCATGTCATATGTAATGGGATCATACAAGGTTATAATGAATGGTATTGGCATGGAGAGAAAATTAATAATGGATCAAAAAATGTCGATACTAATAGTTGTGGCATAGAAGATATAGATAATGATGATAATTTCAATGATGAACCGATTCAGGATGATATGGTTGATGAGATGCTACGCAGTTGTCGAGACAATGTCATTGATCCACCTTCTTTATTTGCAAACATAGTCCATGATGCTGAAAAACCTTTATATAAGGGTTGTACTAAGTTCACGAGGTTGAGTGTTGTGATGCGATTATATACTCTTAAAGCTCAAAACCGGTGGAGCGATAAGAGTTTCTCTTCACTGTTGTCTTTGTTAAAGGAAATTCTTCCTGAAGGCAACAAGCTTCCAATTTCAACATATCAAGCAAAGAAAATAATGTGCCCAATGGGAATGGAGGCTAAGAAGATTCATGCATGTCCAAATGATTGTGTGTTGTTTCAGAAGGACTATAGTAATTTAATAAATTGTCCAAAATGTGGTGCATCAAGGTATAAGACCACAAATTCAGCTAAGGCTAAAAATGGCTCTCCTGTCAAGGTGATGTAGTATCTACCAATAATACCATGATTTCAACGCTTATTTTCTAATACAGAAGATGCGCAAAATTTGTCTTGGCATGGGGAGTTAAAGGCCAATGATGATGGCATCCTACGACATGTATCTGATTCACCACAATGGAAGAAAATTGATGTATTATACCCTCAATTTGGTAACGAACCAAGAAACTTAAGACTTGGACTCTGTACAGATGGAATGAATCCCTATGGTACATTAAGCAACCACATAGCATGTGGCCTATTATGATTGTTATATACAATCTTCCCCCTTGGTTGTGTATGAAAAATAAGTATGCCATGTTGTCAATATTGATATCAGGGCCCAAGCAACCTGGAAATGATATTGATGTTTACCTTCAACCTCTAATAGATGACCTAATAAAACTATGTGAAGAAGGTATTATGACATATGATGCTTCACGTAAAGAGATCTTCAGTTTGCGAGCTATGTTGTTTTGCACAATTAATGACTTTCCAGCTTATGGAAATTTGTCTGGATATAGCAAAAGATACAAAGCATGTCCTGTTTGTGAGGAAAATATTGATTCAATCAGACTGAAACATGGTGGTAAAATTGTATATCTTGGTCATCGGAGATTTCTCCCACCAGTGCATCCTTATCGAAGGCAACACAAAACCTTTAATGGGTTAACTGAGGAATGAAGTTGTCCTAAACCTATATCAGGAAATGTTGTATATGATAGGGTGAAACATATTGTTAATGAATTTGGAAAGAGTTCAAGTAGTCATACACTCACATGTGACAAATCTCTATACAAGAAGAGGTCAATATTCTGGGATCTTCCTTATTGGAGATCTTTGGCAATTAGACACTGCATTGACGTCATGCATGTTGAAAAAAAAAATTGTGATAGCATCATCGGTACGCTATTGAACATACCAGGAAAGACAAAAGATGGCATCAAATCTAGAAAAGATTTAGAATTAATGGATATAAGAAAAGAAATATCAGTGGAGATCAGGGGTCGCCGCACATATTTACCACCATCTTGTTACACTTTGTCAAAGAAGGAGAAAAAGACTTTCTGTGAGTGCTTGTATAATATTAAGGTTCCACAAAGATACTCTACTAATATTCATAGATTGGTATCAATGAAGGATCTGAAGTTGATAGGTCTCAAATCTCATGATTGTCACACCTTAATGCAACAAACTTTACCTATGGCTATTCGATCTATATTGCCAAAGCATGTAAGGTTTGCAATCACAAGACTCTATTTCTTCTTCAATGAAATATGCAACAAAGTGATACATCCTGATACTCTCGATAAATTATAGAAAGATGTAATTGTTACCATGTGTCAGCTTGAAATGTACTTTCCTCCTTCATTTTTTGATATCATGGTTCATCTTGTAGTACATATTACAAGGGAGGTGAAGATGTTGGGTCCAATTTTATTACACTGGATGTATCCATTTGAACGCTACATGAGTGTTTATAAAGGTGATGTTTGGAATCGTTATCGTCCTGAAGGGAGTATTGTTGAGGGTTATGTGGCTAGGGAGATGATGGAATTTTGCAATGATTTTTTGAATAGCAATGAAACTTCTAGCGATATAAAAAATTCCCATCACACTGAATGTTATTGTGGCAAAGGAACTCTGGGAGGACGAGTGAAACGAATCAGTCATGAGTTGTGAGAACAAGCGCATTTGTATATTTTACACAACATTGATGAAGTTAGAAGCTACATCACAGAACACAATGATCTTATCAAGAGAAATCATTTGCGATCCAGTTCAATGTGGCTTGCAAGAGAGCATAATCAAACATTTATTAGGTGGTTTGAAGAGAAAGTATTTAACCAACTATCTGAATCACCGAATAATGTTGTTGATAACATAAAATGGCTCGCCTTTAAGCCAAAAATGGATGTCATGTCATATGAAGGTTATGACATAAACGTATTTTCATACTACACAAAGCGTCAAGATGAAAGTAGTGTAGTTCAAAATAGTGGGGTCACTATTCAAGCTTGTTCGTTGTATTTTTCTAGTGCCAAAGATAAACGACCACATGAAGCTGAGATGTCATATTACAGCGTCATTGAGGACATATGGGAAATGGACTATACAAATTTTTGAGTTCCTATCTTTAGGTGTAATTGGGTTGACAACAATAAAGGAGTTTTAGTGGATGAGTTGGGTTTCAAATTGGTGAATTTTGAAAAGATTGGTGAGAAAGATGAGCCATTCATCATGGCAGACCAAGCAAAACAAGTATTCTACATTGATGACCCAACAAATAAAAATTGGTCTGTCGTTCTTCATGGAAAAAGACAGTTTACTGTAGATCCTATAAATGAAGATGAATACTACGAAAAGTATGATGATTCCAGTCCATTCTCAGTTGGTTTTCCAAGTGTAAATGTTGAAGATAACACCGATGAATATTATAAACGTCAAGACCATGTTGAAGGAATTTTCCTTGACTAACAACTCAACCAATACTAGAGGCATGTATTCTTTGAATTATTTATTTTATTATCATTATTCAAGCGAGTATACCTTATCACTTGTGCTTTTATTATCACTTTTTTTTATCATGTATACTTGCAGGTTCTAAAATGGCGAGTGAAGATGAACATTCTGAGCATGAGCATGAGCACCATGAGGATGGTAGTGGTGATGCTAAGAAAAGTAGAGGTCTCACACTGATGTGTAGGATGCAGGAGCTCAGGGCTAAAGGGGACAAATTGCCAGTCCAGTTTGATATCACAGGAGCACCTGTTGGGGAACATGCTTATGCTTTCAAGCATTACGTAGGGGCGACCGCACGCAGTAATGTGCCAGTAGATATAGAAAATTGGCATGATGTTCCTAATGCCAAAAAAGACCTCATATGGAAATATATATCTGTGAGTGGAAGTGATATTATTTTAATATGTTTTTTATCTATTGATTCTAATTTAGTTTGCTTGGAATTAATTGCTTTTCAAAACAACATTATTAATTGCTTCTTTTGTATGTATAGGGTGTTTTTCATTTAAATGAAAAAGATCACAAGAAAAGAATGCTACAACATTATGGTGAATGATAGAGGGGTTTTAAGACATATCTCACAAGCGAATTTATAGATAATCCTTAAAAAAAAAGCAACAAATGTATATATTTTTATAGATCCTGAGGTGTGGGAAACATTTGTTGCAGCTAGGAGATCGGAAGAGTTTCAGGTAATAAAGATTGTGATGTATTGTATGAATCTTTAATTTTATTCAATTAAGGAGGTGAATCTTTTTATACATGTTTGCCAAGTCTGAATTGCAATATCTCATTTTAACTGATCAGGCTATCCACCAAGCTCAAAAGGAAAGGCAGGGCAAAATGTGCATGACCATCGCTTGGGGCCCAGTGGTTATGCCTTTCGCCGCCAACTACAAGAGAAGCAATCCTCTTCTGGAGAAGAATCTAGTACAACTCAAGTTGAGCACCCACCCCGACACTTGACATGGATTGATGCTAGAAAGAATCGAGCAGGTGAAATTGTCAACCCTGCAATTAAGGAGGTGGCATAAAAGATTGTAGGTTTATTCCAACTAAGTAAAGAGTAACTCCCACAAACTTAGATTTATTTATATCTAATTGATATTGTGATTTAATATTTTTATTAACTATGAATAGATTGATCTCCATGAGTAAAGGAAGGAAGGAAAGTTCATCCCAACTGGCCACATGGATGAACTATCAGTTTCTCTTGATACGAAGGACCATCATGGCCGTGTTAGGGGATTAGGAGCTGGCATGGGATTCAAGTCTTATTTTGGCCCTTCGCAATCTAAAAGAGATCGTGCATGAGGTCTTACACAAGAGGAGGTTGAAGCATTAGTAGCATAGAAAGTACAAGAAATAATGTCTTCATTTCAGCCTACTCAACCTTCTCAACCTATTCATATTGTGCATCTCTCAAGTGATGAGGTACAAGCCCATGGTATAGTTGTAGAAGGTCATGGGAGCACTCCCAATGAACCACCACAACAATCCGTAGTAAGCTTTTGTTCTATATGTTGTGTTATTAGTATGATATATATATGATAATATATATAGTTGTAACATGTATCTATTCTACTGCTTCTTATATAACCTATATTATTTCAATCTAGGTTGGTATGAACTGTAAACTTGCAGTGGAGGTTCCAGAATATAATGTTGTGGCAGCGGGCAAGGTGTACAACCTTGGTGGTACATTGCATTGCCAACAAATTATTGATGACATTTGTCGTGTGTCCATCCATCTTGTGTATGACAGAATGGGGGACAAACCACTACCCATACCTATCCTAAATATAGTATAGTTGAAGAAGCAGAGGGTGCTATGGTGGGTTGGCCTAGACACTTGGTTATCAATGACAAGGTATACTTGAATTCTACCATGTTTTTCATATTTGACTGCATATATGAACTCGTGTAATAGAAGTATGCAATTTAATTAACAGGTTTGCAAACCAAAAAGTAAAAATTCTACTAGTCATCCTCCTATGCCCAAGCCATCTATTATTCCAGAATCCACATTCAATGAGTTGGGAAGTAAATGTAAATGTTTGTGTCGATACTTAGCCAACCAAAGCTCTGGACTACAAATGTTGATCAATTTAATAGAAGATGCAACTGGGAGGGACTTTGACAATTATATTTTTCTTGATGATATTATAGAGTTGTTCTGTTATGATTGGTTGAATACTTTAATATTAGAAGTATGGATAAGGTAAGGATCTATCAATATAGAAAATTATAATACACATTTTTAGCTTATTTCTACATATGAAAATAATTACAAATGTTTAACAGTCATTTATATACCGAGGCCACAAACTTTGATATAAATAATGTTGGATTCTTAGTTCCTTCGGTCACTAGTCAGGTGGAGATACATATTGAGGAAGTGAGTGAGTACTTCTCTGATGCATTCAAATATTTTTCTACTGTGGGAAAGGAAATTATCCTAATTCCTTTTAACGTCCAGTAAGTATTATTATTCAATATAATTTTAATAATGAACAAATGTATTTATTTTAATATTTGTTTTATTCTTACTCAGTGCTAGACATTGGGAATTAGTGGTGATTGTCCCAAAATTGATGACTCTTTATTATCTTGATCCAATGGGGAAAACAACAAGGGGTCACAAACTGAAATTGCCAGCTATGGTATAAGCATAAATGTAGTCAATGCTTCAACATGATATTTCTATTTAGAATTTCTATTTTACCAACTATTGTTTAATTGATAGGGGTATAAAACCTTTTCGTGACGGCGGAGGACAAATACCCACAAAATTAAAGACATTGACTTTGAAAAATGTCAAGGTAGCTACTTTGACAACTGCTTAGTCTTATATGTATTAATTTTCAACTCTTATATGTCAACTCTTATAGTCTTATATTTATAGTAGTTACTAACATTAAGTATAATTCATTATTTGTAGTGTCCTATACAAAATAATGAATGGGCTTGTGGTTACTATGTAATGAAATATATGCAAGATATTATCAAACAAGCATCAAATGACATTCAGACTATAGATCAGGTAATAAAGAATAACATCATAAATTTACAAGTGAGTTGTAGTCATTTTATAAAATATTAGCATGTGCATTTTCTATTACAGATCTTTACAACTCAGCCTTACACACGTGAGGACTTAAATGAATTCTGAGAAGAGTGGTCAGATGTTTTTCTAAATGAAGTCAATATAGCATTGGAATAAATATGTCAGTTACGTTTCATTTATGTATGTGGTTTCAGTACTCTTTCATATTTACTTTTATATCTGACATTTAATATCATCTCATACTTGCAATCTATCATATTGTAAATTATGATGTGACTATGTGTACTCAACTCAATATATGAATCATTTTTGTTATGAATGTGTGGTTTGGAATGGTGACGGTTGAGCATCAATGCTCCCCTCTCCCATATCTTATTCTTGTTCTTTTGTTTTGTTATGTTCAGTTTCTGCAGAAATTAAAAAAAAAATTGACCCTATAGCGTCAGTTTTCTTCAAAAATTGACCTTATAGGTGTCTTGGTCGTTCCATGTAGAACGGTCGTGCTACATAAAATGGCTGTGTTGGGATGAAGTAGAATGGCCCTGCCGCGTAGAACGGTCGTGTTGAGATATGGTAGAACGGTCGTGTCGTGTAGCACGGCCGTGCTAATATAAACCAAAACGGCCGTGCTAGGCGGCATGGCCGTTCTACCTCATCCCAACACGGTCATTTTATGCAGCACGACCATTCTACGCGGAACGGCCAAGACACCTATAAGGTCGGTTTTTTAAGAAAACTGACGCTATAGGGTCCTTAGAAATAATCTTTAGAGTCGGTTATTTATTAAAAAACTGACGTTATAGGGTTCAGGTACAGTTTCATTTCTCATTTGGGTTTAGTTTTTGAGAGCCGATAGGGTCGGTTTTTACTATACAAGGTCTGTTTTTTTGGGTTAAAAAAACCGACGCTACAGAGAAATTTCTATAGCAACATCCACTTAGACTTCGGCTGAAAAGTGACGCTATAGGCTTAAAAAAACCGATTCTATAGACCATTTCTATACTAGTATCCTCTGGTATCTAGCTTTTCTTTCACAATTAATTTCTTCTTTTTGGTTGTCGGTGTATCTAGTCCTGACTTAGCTCATTTTTGCTTCCCTTTCTGCCTTGTTTCTTATTCTGATGGAAAGTACTCTGATGTGTTGGTGGCATGAGTATCTTGTGATTCATCTTGATTAGGTTTAGGGAATTACTTCCCCAACAATTTGTCATAGCATTCTTTTTGCAGCAGCATTTGCATTTTTTTGCCTCAGGTAGGTTGGGATGCACTTCTAGGAATTTGTCAATTTCCTAGATTTCTCCTTCTACCCCTTTCAGTGAGGTGATTTGCGTGTGCAGGGAGTCAAAAGTTGTTGATGATATTCTCCAATCTTCATAGAGTTCAATAAATAAGTAGATGGATACTAGTTCTCTCCAACCCATGTAAGCATGGAATAGGAGAGATGGGAGGGTCAGATGAGAGTAGGTAGTATATTCAAAATTTTCAAAAACCAACGTGATACTTATAAAAAATATAGCTTAGGATATTCCAAGTGATCTTTGAAAATACACTGGTTACTAACTCTCTACAAAACGCAGATACATGTGATTATATCGTAGCGGTTGCTGAGGAAAAGAAGATATCAGTGACTGAAGAAAGCATGTGTCGAAGGTACATCGGCAGTCATAGAAAAAATAGCGCATGAGGAAAGCCATTTTTAAAAGGACATTAGTGGTCGTAGAAAAATCAGCCACTGAAGGTATGAAAGTGGTCGAAGAGACAAGAACAAATGAAGAAAGAAAGAAAGAGAAGATTATGGCTAGGAAAACCCAATAGTAGATAGGAACCAAAAGGACTTCAGCAATCACAAGGGAGACGAAGGCCATGGTGATCGCAGAGAGCATGTTCCGTTGCTGTTTCGGAAGACAAAGCATCGACGGTGATCATGGGAAGATATGTGACCTTGGCATGGTGGTGGATAGGGTTAGAAACCCTAGATCATTTGTGCAAGAAATGGAGATGTCGAATGAAGCGTCGGTGCGAGATGTGAATAGGTTAGAGAGAAAGGTGGTTCGTAGAGAGGTATGACGATAGTCAAGGCAATGGGTGAAGTTGTCTTGAGGGAGGGGTGATTATAGTTTACCTTCCGTTGTAATAAAGGGAATGGAGAGAAGTGAGAGCTCAGTGACATTTATTGGCATCGCCAGATGGTCCCGATCAACATCAGTGGAGACAATGGATGGGTCACCGTGGTCTAGGGTTTGTTCTCTTTTAGTGTCGTCTACTTTTATCTCTCTATAATTAGCTAGGGCTTCATCGGAGATGTCAAAGGTGGGAAGGAGTGAGAGCACTAAAGAGTGAAGTTTTTATACCTTAGGGTGTAAAACCTAGTGGTCATTAGGATTTTGTCCTTAATTAGTCGAAGAGGATTCTAATCCTCTATTGTAATAGAGATAAAAAACTAAAGCCCAATCCTGAGTGTTCGATGATATTGTTCTACTTTCTTGTTGTCACTGATGCTGAAAAATTTCAAATGGTCACTTCAGATCAAAAGTCCCAGCAGTCAATGGAACTCATGTCTTTTGAAATTAACAAGTTTTTATGATAAAAAAACATTGAATTAACATTAAATCTAAGGTTTGAAGGTATTTGCAATGTCCACACACACAAGGGAATGACTTTTGAAATTAAAGAAATTGTGAAAAGTGCTTGGGTTGCCTGCCAAGAAATACTAATTTATAGTCCTTAGATTGACTCTCTATCTTGTCTCTTCATGGCTCTTCAGGTGGTGCGGGTTGGGGCTCTTCTAACTAAAGTTCTGATCTCCTCACCAAAGCTTCAACTTCATAATACCATTTTACTCTATGGCCATTCACTTTGAATGTACCTATCTTTTCATTGGTGATTTTCATTATTCCTGATGGATATATCTTCTCCACTATGAAGGGGCCAAACCACTTGAATTTGAGCTTACTGGGAAATAACCTGATATGGAAATTGAACAGAAGGACCTTATCTCCTATGCATACATCCTTGCTTTTTAGGTGGGTGGTGTGCCACACCTTTGTCCTTTGTTTATAAATGTGGGTATTTTCATATGCATATAACCTTAGTTCTTCAAGTTCTTTTAACTGTAGAAATCTCTTCTTGCTTTCTTCCTTAGGGTCCATGTTTAGAAACTTGATATCTTAGAAGGCTTTGTACTCTCGCTCCATCGATAGGTGGCATGACTTTCTGTAGATAAGTTGGTAGGGAGTAGTCCCTATCATAGTCTTATAACTAGTTCTATAGGCCCATAAAGCATCATCGAGTGTCATAGACCAATCGTTCCTAGTACATCTCACTATCTTCTCCAATATTTGCTTGACTTTTTAGTTTGATACTTATCCCTATCCTAACCCTTGCGGGTGGTAGAGTGTTGTGACCTTGTGTCTCACCCCATAATTCTTCATCAAGGACTCAAATTGTCTCTCTCCAAAATGGGACCCCCCATCACTTATGGAAGTGAGTGGGACACCAAACTTGGGATAAATGACCTTCTCAAACAACTTAATTATCACCTTGGAGTCATAGGTCTGGGTAGAAACAACCTCTACCCATTTTGAGACATAGTATACAACAACGAGAACATATTGATTTCCCTTTAAGGATAGGAATGGCCACATATAATCAATCCCCCATACATCAAAAATTTTGACCTCTATCCAATCAGACATTGGCATCTCATTCCTCCTTGAAATGTTTCCCATTCTTTGTCATTCATCGCATGCCTTAACATATGCTTGAGCATCATTAAAGAGGTTGAGCCACTAAAACCCTGACTGTAGAATCTTAGCTTCTATCCTTTCTCCTCCCATGTGTCCCCCATAAGATGAAGAATGGCATTCTCAAAGAATTTGAGGAACTTCCTCTTCTGGTATACACCTCCAATACAGATTATCAGCACACCTTCTGAATAGGAGATGGTCATCCCAGTAACAATTTTTTAGTCTGAGAATAGTTTCTTCTTCTAGTTGTATGTTATGTCGGGAAGCAGTTCTTGGCTTACTAGGTAATTACAGATATCGGCAAACCAGGGTAGGTTGGGTTTGATGGACTTTGCCATCACTAGGGCCTCATCTACATAGTTGTCATTGATGGGAAATGGATTTTCTTCAATAAGTACAATCCTTGATATGTGGTCAGAAAACCATAGTTTTTGTCTCATTTTTATGAATACTTTTGTGATCAAATTCTTGTGGCACCAAATCCCACCTCCATAGTATGGGCTTGGTAGCCTTCTTTTGCATCAAATACTTAATAGCACCATGGTTTGTATACACCTTAACTTTTGAGCCTATCAAATAAAATTTGAACTTATCGAAAGCGAACAAAATTGCTAGCATTTCCTTCTTAGTTTTTGTGTAGTTGACCTGAGATTCATACAGTGTCTTGCTGATGTAGCATATCGTGTGGTGTTTCTTGTCCTTTCTTTGCCCCAGAGGAACACCGATGGCATAATCATTGGCGCCACACATAATTTCAAATGGAAATAATATAGAATTTGGAAGATTGGGTTTGTAGTCAAAGCATTCTTTGAAGTATCGAAAGTGCCAAGGTACTTGTTAGTAAAATTAAACTCAATGTCCATTACTAGAAGGTTTGATAGAGGTTTCACGATTTTTGATAAATCCTAAATGAACTACTTGTAGTACCTGGCATGTCCCAGAAAACTCCTCACTTCAGTCATTGATTTAGGAGGAGGGAGCTTAGATATTGCTTCAATCTTTCAAAGGTTGACATTGATTCCTTTTTAGAGATTTTGTGTCCCAAAATGATATCTTTATGTACCATGAAGTGGCACTTTTTCCAATTCAGGACTAATTGCTTTTCTTCACACCTTTGCAGGATCTTAGATAAGTTCATGAGACATTGGTCGAAAGTGGAACCATACATAGAAAATTCATCTGTGAAGACTTCCATTATGTCTTCCAAGAAATTTGAGAACAATAAAATTAAGCATCTTTGGAAAGTGGCAAGTGCATTTCATAGATCGAAAGACATTATTCGAAAAGCATAAGTTTCATAAATATAGGTAAAGGTTGCCTTTTCCTGATCATCAGGGTAAGTTGGCACTTGGTAGAATCCTAAATATTCGTCCAAGAAACAAAAATATGAGTCATGCACCAATATTTCCAGAACTTGATCAATGAAGAGTAATGGGAAATGGTCTTTCCTTATAGCATCATTCAATTTCCTGTAGACAATACACATATGCTTACCTAAGACGGTCAGTGTTGCCACTTCATCTCCATTCTCTTCCTTAACGATTGTCATCCCTCCTTTCTTGGGTACGACATGAATTTGGCTAATCCAATTACTATCTCTGATAGGATAAATAATCCCAACATCTTGCAACTTTATTACCTCATTTTTCACCACCTCCTTTAGCATCTAGTTCAACTTCCTTTGTGGTTGAACTAGAAGCTTAGCTTCTTCCTCAATGTTTATACGGTGCATGCATAGAGCAGGGCTTAAGCCTTTGATATCTTCAATAGAGTAGCCTATCTCTTTTCAATGCATCTTTAGTTCATTTATCAGCTTTTCATCCTAATTTGTCGTCAAGGATGAGTTTATAATGACATGGGTTCTTTCCTCGTCATCTAGAAATTCATACTTCAAGACCTCATGGATTTACTTTAACCCATGTTTAGGCTTAGATGCTTCCTTTTCTTTGGGCGTCTACTGTAGGGACGCGTACATTACTGTCTCAATTGTCCCCTCTTTGTTATTGCTACATTCCTCTTCTGGTTGATTTAAATACTCAAGAATCCCAACTACATATGGGTCCTCAATACCAAGGTTAGGGTTGTTAAGATCTCTCATGAGTGGATTGACAATAGCATTTTTTTCTTGTACTTCTTCACAATACCAGTTGTAGTTATCCACAAAGTAGACCAACAAGGATAGGGAGGGTCCCCTAATAGCATCTTGGACATGATAATTAATGTGTTCATTTCCAACACGAAGAGTGATGATTCCTTCCGCAACATCAATAAGCACTCTACCAGTGGCGAAGAAAGTCCTTCCAAAGATCATGGGACATGTTGGATCCTCAACTATGTCAATCACAACAATGTCATAAGGGATGAAGAATTGCCCGACACAAAGAGGAACATCTTCCACTACTCCCACATGTTTTGTGAAAGTATGATCTGCCAGTTGAATTCTCATTCCCATTTTCACCATGTCAGTGAGTCCAAGACTTTGAGCTAAGGTGAGAGGCGTCAAACAGGTGCTTGCTACCAAATTTGCAAGTCCTTTCCACATTATCTCCAACATTGAAATGAATAGTGAATGCACCAGGGTCCTTCTTCTTTGTCGGCGTCATAGATTGAACAAATCCGCTTGACATTTTAGCAAGTTGTACAATTTCCATATGGTCGCCTCTTCATCTCTTTGTCATCAGATGCTTGAAGAACTTGGGAGGTAGGAAATTCTTCAATAGTGTCTAAAAATGGAACATCCAGGTGTAGTTTCTTCACAGCCTCCATAAACTTCTCACAACTTTTCTTTAGATGAGCCTTGATCAGTTTGTAAGGGAAAGGGACCCTTGGAGAATATGGTTTCTTATTGGCAAAAACTTCTTCCACTGGATACAACCATTCTTTTGTTGCCTTCTTTCCCTTGCATTTATCTTTATGCTTGCCCTTCTTAGTAGACTCTTCCTCCTCATGTACTTTTTCCACCTTAATTGGTTTAGGTTGCATCTTACTACCAGACTCATTTTCTTTGTCAACCTCCCCTTGCTAGATTTCTAGTACTTTTCTGGAGTATAGGGTGGTTATCTTTGTAGTCTGTGTGTTAGAATGGATCTTTCCTTGAGGGTTCATTATTAGTTCAGACAGTTGTGCCAGCTGTTGGTCAATTTTTCTTTGATGTGTTTGCATATTAGTCATCTATATCTGCATGAAGGTTAAGACACCATAGTTGGTGATAGCTCTTTGGGTCATCTGGTCATTCATTGAGACTTGCCTTTTTGTGAAATCAAACAGTTGGAACATCATGTCAGGCTGGTTGCTGCTCTTAGGTTGGCCTCAATCTTGGCAGAGGGTAAAACTTTCATTTGGGAGCTTAAAAGAAAATGTATAAAGCTCTAGGATAAGGGAGAGAAGAAGCATGAGGTGTGTAAAAGCTCTCCATGCATCCATGGCCTCAAACTATTAAGGACATACATGCATCCACACAAGCATCTAACCCACCATCCATGGAGACCAAATTAGCCCTCGTTTCATGATTTTGCAAAAAAAGCAAATAAATTGTTGCTTGATAGCTCCTAAGGGTAGCTCATCCATAAAGGGGTAAACCCTAAAATACCCTAGCGGAAAAACACCCCTAACTAAGGCTCAACCAAGGATAAATAAGATCAAGAATGATGCGAGAACATCCAAAGAACATAATACAAGTGGCAAATTGCAAGAAAAACCTCCCAATTGGGTAAATTATAGAAAAGTCTAAAATGTGTATAAAATTGCATAACTTGCACAAACAGTGTCCAAATTGGACAAAACTTGAAACTTAATCTTTTATTATGATTCTAAAGAATATCACAAGGTTATATTCAGGCTATAAGAATTCAATTAAGATAATTAAGTACTTTCAACACTTTAAGCAAGGTCAGGGGTCTCTCATCTTTTTTTTCCATAACTAAAACTAGGGTGATCAGGTCTCTTAAATTAACATAAGAAACATTCCCTATTTCTTCCTCTTCTTCTCTTTCATCATCATCCTTCATTTGTGTGTAGATACAATTATCGACATCATGTCCTCCTTCACCGTAGGTGGCACATTTCATGATCTTCTTGGCCTTGGCTTTCCCTTTTCCACCAGTCTCGTTCAACTATTTAACATCCAAGGCGATCTTTTAGATTTGGGTTGTTCTAGTCTCTAGGGCTTTTGACTCAGAAGATGGACCTTTAGACTTTTCCCAGTTTTTTGAATCCCTATCACTTCTCTCATAATCCATGTCTGCTTGAATGATGCCATGTTATCGATGATCATCATAGTATTCTTTGTCTTCTTGCCAACGAAACAACTTCCAGTGGAAACATTTAGCGTTGTTCTTTTTGCAGACGCTAATTCATTGCATAATGTGGTCATAATAAAACCCTTGTCATAGTTGTGACGAGGACATTTCCTCTCATATTCCTGAAATATTTCTCAAGATTCATGAAGATTCTCTCCAGGATTCTTCAAGAATCTAGTGATTTTATGCCTATTTCTAATGGTCTTCTCAATGGGGTAAAACTTTGTAATAAAAGAATCAGATAGAGGTACCCATCCATTAATGGACCTTGAGGAAGGATGAGATACTAAGACAATGCTTTTTCTTCCAATGAGAAGATGAACCCTTTGCAGTATATGACTTCCTGGGATACCCTCTTCATCTTGATCATGTTATATATGTTCTTAAAGGCGTCAAGATGGTAATAAGGATTCTCATCTTTGGAGTTACCTCTAATTTTTTTTTGGATCATGGCAATGAATGCAAGTTTCAGCTCAAAATTCACAACATTGAATCTTGGAATGATAATTGGGCATCTAGATTTGTTAGCTCTTGTTGCAGCCAAATCTGTGACGTCCCCAGATTTTCTAAAACTTAATCTGATGTGTGACGTCCAATTGAAACCTCACCTTAGTGAGAATCTCAAATTAAACACCCCAGAATAGGCTAAGAAGAAGAAAATCAAGGGAGTCAGAAGGAAACAACAGTAGCACATGCACATGAACAATAATAAAACCATACAACACATGTTCACCATTCACCATATAATTACATAATGAATTGTTACAACATTTGATATTACATATTGAACAAAAAACTTTTACATATACATGTAATACCACTAAATAATAGTTTCTTAAGACAATAGGTCCACCTATACATCATCTCACCACATAAATCACAACTGTCATGGTTCTTCAAGATCACATGTCCACATACCTAAAACAAAGATTACATGTGGTACATATTAGCATCATATTAAAGAATATTGTATTGAGTATGCCTATGTGTATTTTATATACCTCTCATTACTAAGCTTCGCAATAAGATAAAACTAGAACTAGACAGTTATAAAGAAGTATAAGAAAAAGCATATACTTGCACAAAGATGTTCATTAACAAAAGAGAACACATATTTTAAGCACATTTTCCATTATATCATTCATGCATTGAACACCGAAGGTTGAATGCATTGAAGGCCTTATGATCGACTACCAAAGAGTTGGATCATTTCATGATGTGATCAGACTACCAAAGAGTTGGATCACTTTCAAGTACTTTATTAATAAAGAGTAGGTACTTTATTTTCCAGCACTGGACTACCAAAGAGGTGAAGTGCTTAGATATAATGGAATAGATATATTATGTTTTGTGTGTTCATAGCCAAAAGTATGGAAAATCAAGAAAGATATCAAACAAGAACAATCATTTCATCCAATATCATATGTCAAGTATTTACTACACATATAATGCAATCGTATTGTATAATAATACAAGTAAGAGGTAATGGCATACCATGATCAAGAAAGACAAACCTAATCACATGATTGATATCAGATATATCATCATGTCAACGATATCTTGGTCAAACCCCTAGTTAAGACAAGATCACATATTGCCATTAGGATCTCATCATCTTAACCCTAGTTATGTCCATTAGGGTTTAGCAAAGTTCATTAGGATATGTGCATCATTACTTGCATTCTTGTCTTAGAATTATCTTCCTTATGTCATTTTCTATATTATGGTTCATTATCTGAACATTAGGTTCTATATCCTTTTTGTGCACATATTAACCCTAATTTATATACATTATTGAAATTAGGGCTACAACCCATGTATTAAGGGTCATCTTAATATAACATGAATTATGTGCATCTAACTGGTCTCACAGTTTCATATTAACTTCCAGTTACATATATGAGGGTGATCCTTAAATTCCATCATTCATTAAGCATGTTGGGGTTATTAGTCCTAATTAGTCATATGAAGCAAAATACATGATTTTGTGCATCAACATCATAGTCACTGAACTTAGATGGATTATAAACCTGATTATGGATTCACTGACATTTTATCGCAATTTTATATCATTGTTTGATATTTATTATCCATAAAACAAGTGTATAATATTGTACATGATATCACCTAATTTTATACATCTAGGTACTGATATAATTCTTTCATGTTGTTCTACTCATTTTTCTGAATAATTTAATAACTTATTTGTATTTTTCTTGTGATTGTTCTGTTTTCTATGAATTATTGAAGATCTGAACATTTTATGATTATTTACCTTTTTGGACGAATAGCATGTAGCCTTGTGGCCATAGGGCTGGCACAACTCCTTTTCTTATTGTGGGTCGGTTCTAGAATGAGCTGGCCCAATCTGTCTGGGTTCAATTCTAGTTTGGTTGGACCCGGTTGAGCTCTTCCTCTAACAATATACTTTTCTAATCCTGACTAGCTCAGCGTGTGTGAGAGGAGTTCGCGGATAGAAGTCACTTTCGTTGAGCTTCTCTCCGATGAGTAAACCATCATTCATGTGTGCTCATAGGCATCTCTTGAGGCCACCCTCAACTTTGGCTAGGTCATCCTCACCTCTACGGCCACTCATCACTTAGGGTTAGGTTATGAAGGCCCTTCTCCGCAAGGGCGCCGCCGCAAGGCTCTGGCACGGCGGAGAAAAGAGGGCGATAAATTCTCTGATCATCCTCATGCCAATCTAGAGCTATTGAAGCTTTGAGGCACCTCCATGAACTCGAATTCATCCTTAGAACACAGCAAGGTGGGCTCCAGAGCATCCCCGGCCTAATCTTGTTGCTTCTGGAAACCTTCTTCGTCTGTCATAAGTGAGGCCTCCACATATCCAAGCAGTTTAGTTTTGAGATTCCAGTGGATTCTGAGAAGCTTTAGACCTCTCTTGAACTCACAATCATACACTATTTCTATGGAATCCAACATGGCGGCAAGACTGTATATCTTGGTCATCGAAGGTTTCTTTCAAAATTCTATCCGTATCGTAGGAAGCGCAAAGCATTCAATGGATGTAATGATGAACGGAGTGCACCTAAACCTATACCAGGGGATGTTGTTTATGCAAGAGTAAAAGACATTGTCAATGAATTTGGTAAGAAATCACAATGTAGTATGGCCACACGGAGTGACAATTCTTCATTCAAGAAGAAGTCAATATTTTGGGATCTTCCTTATTGGAGTTCTTTGACAGTCAGGCATTGTATCGATGTAATGCACGTTGAGAAAAATGTCTGTGATAGCATCATTGGTACTCTGTTAAATATACCAAGTAAGACTAAAGATGGGATAAAATCTAGACTGGACCTACGTGAAATGGGAATAAGGTCAGAATTAACAGAATTACGTGAAATGGGTAATAAAAGAACATACTTACCTCCCTCTTGTTACACGTTGTCTAGAAAGGAGAAGAAAACGTTTTGTGAATGCTTGGTAAATGTTAAGGTGCCACATGGTTACTCATCCAACATCCGTAGATTGGTATCAATGAAAGATCTGAAGTTGATAGGTCTTAAATCTCATGATTGTCACACTCTAATGCAACAAATATTGCCCGTGGCAATTCGATCTATATTGCCGAAGCATGTAAGGTTTGCAATTACCTGACTTTGTTTCTTTTTCAACAGTCTATGCAGCAAAGTTATTGACCCTGATACTCTCGATAATTTGCAAAGAGAAGTGGTTGTTACCCTATGTCAGCTTGAGATATATTTCCCTCCTTCATTCTTTGATATCATGGTACATCTTGTTGTCCACTTGACTAGGGAAGTGAAAATGTTGGGACCAGTTTTCTTGCATTGGATGTATCCCTTTGAACGATACATGAGCGTTTTTAAAGGTGATGTTCGAAACTGTTATCGGCCTGAAGGGAGTATTATTGAAGGTTATGTGGCGAGAGAGGTTATGGATTTTTGCAATGACTTTCTCAGTGGTAATGACACTCCTGATAATGACAAGAATATTGAGGAGGGCAAAGGAATTTTGGGATCACGGGTGAAAGTAATCAGCCGTGAGCAGTTGGAACAGGCTCACTTGTATATTTTACACAATATGGATGAAGTGAGTGTTTATATCGAGGAACATACCAATTTCATAAAGAGACAACATCCTCGAGCAAGTTCAATGTGGCTTATTAGAGAGCATAATAAGACTTTTACTAAGTGGTTTGAAGATAAAGTATTACATCAACTATCTCAAACACCAAATGATATTACAGAAACTATCAAATGCCTCGCCTTTAAACCAAAACTGAATGTTATGTCTTATGAAGGGTTTGAAATTAATGGATTCACATATTACACAAAGCGCCAAGATGATAAGAGTGTCGTCCAAAATAGTGGGGTCACTCTTCAAGCGTCGACTATGTACTTTGCAAGTGCAAAGGATAAGAGTCCACGTGAAGCTAAAATGTCATATTACGGTGTCATTGAAGACATTTGGGAGTTTGACTACATAGATTTCAAAATTCCACTCTTTAAATGTAATTGGGTTGATAACACCAAAGGAGTTATAGTGGATGAATTGGGTTTCACTTTGGTGAACTTTGAAAAGATTGGCGAGAAGGGTGAACCATTCATATTGGCATCACAGGCGAAACAAATATTCTATATCGATGATCCTGCAAATGATAAATGGTCGGTTGTTCTTCATGGTAAAAGACAGTTCATTGAAGATCCTATAGATGAAGAAGAGTACTATGATAAGTATGATGACTCCAGTCCATTCTCAGTTGGGTTGCCAACTCCACAAAATATTGAAGCTAATGATGACTTATATGTGCGCGGCGATCACAATGAAGGATTTTTAATTGATAAAAGATCACAATTTTAGAGACATGTATGTTTATACAAATGCTAAATGTTTGCCTTTTTCTAGTTAATACAAATGCTAAATGTTTGCCTTTTTCTAGTTAATACAAATGCTAAATGTTTGCCTTTTTAATGACATTTTCAGATGGCTGACCATGATGAGCATGATGTCCATGATGAGCATGAAGTCCATGATGAGCATGTTGTCCACGATGAGCATGGCGAGGATACCAATGTAAGTTCTAAAAACATATCCTATATTTCTATAAAATTCATTATCTTCTAGTTATGTCATATATCTTATATTTCTATATTGGGCTAATTCAGTGTGTTTATTTTTGTCAAATTTTAGGTTGATGATGCACATGTACCCACTGAAGCACTGGAGAAACTTGATGCGCAGCACCAAACACTTAACAAGAAAAGGGGCATCACTCTGTTGAAGAAGTTAATAGCGCTTAGTGGCAGTGTATCCAAATTGGTTGTGGAGTTTGATAATGGAGGAAATGCAATTGGAGTGAACCGCAATAATTTTGTAAACTATCTTGGGTGTACCACTCGGAGCCATTGTGGTGTTAAGTATGATAATTGGCATAAAGTTCCTCAGGGGAAAAAAGACTTGATTTGGAAGGATTTATGCGTGAGTTATTATTATTTGCAATTCTATTTTGTAGATTACAAATTCTATTATTTGCAATTCTATTTTGGATACTAGTTAATAACATTTCTATTTTACAGAATCTGTTTGCATTGGATGAGAAGTTGCATCGTAAAAGTGTGATGCAACGCGCTGGAAAGATGCTTAGGAATTATAGGACAAATCTTAACAGAGAATACATAAAAGAGGGTGATAAGAAAAAGAAGTCAGCCCTTGAACAATGGAACTTCTTGGACAAAGAAGATTGGGACAATTTTGTTGCTTCAAGAAAATCTGAAGAATTCAAGGTATTAGGTGTCACTCCCAATTTAATTAATATACATTGTATTCACCTATTCAAGATTAACATTTAGTGATACTAACCAAATCATTAATGTGCATACTAACTAGGCCCTCAGTGACGCACAAAAAGCAAGGCGTGCACTGAATGTGCATGACCACACTATGGGTCCAAAAGGCTATGCAAGCGTTTGCCAAATACTACATGTGGAGTCTGCGGCTACTCAGGAGTCTGCTCCTACTCAGGAGTCTGCTCCTACTCAGGAGTCTGCCACACCCATGCCTCACCATGATATCTGGATAGCTGGGAGGCAAAACAAGAAGGGTGAAATAAAGAAGCCCGTAACTGCTGAGGCGGCTGCGAAAATGGTAAAATACAACTCTTAGAGCAATCGTTTGAATATTGATTATTTGTGGTGTTAACTTACCAATTTCTGTTGATGGTGATTAGCGGGAGTTGCACGAGTAGAGGAAACAAGGCACGTTCATCCCTCAGGGCACAAGGGATGAATTGACAGTTGCTCTGGGTAACCCAGAGCATCCTGGACGTGTTAGGGGTGCAGGCGCTGGTGTGGGCATCAAAGTATTCTTTGGGCCATCCCAGCGCAAACCCAGAGCGGGACTTTCTCAAGAAGAGGTAACCTATTCTTTTTTTAGAATGTTACTGCAAAAGGAAATTCAATAATAAGAAGATAATGTTTCTTTTATCCATGTATAGGAGAATAAGAGAGTTGAGGATATAGTTGCTAAGAAGGTCAACGATGTAGTTGCTGAGAAGGTCAAGGAAGAATTGCTGCGGTGGCAGGCATCTCAGGCTTCCAATCAGCCTATGGCGACCCACTCTTCTCCTGATGCACAGACTACGAGTAATCCTGGAGACCCATCGCCTAACACGTCTGCTGTAAGTATTGTTTATGACATTGTAGCTAGTCTTTTCAAGATGATATGTTTTCAAGATGATATGTATATATGTATAACATTCTTTACGTAAATTTGTAGGCATTGAAGCCATGCCGCTTAAGAATACAAGACTATGTTGTTGCAGAGGCGCAGGCTTACCCGTCCCTTCCTGGGGAAAGGTTTCATGGGACTCCAATGCCACATGGCTACGTTCATGTGGGCCCATTACGTGTGTTACCCGATTGGAGGGAAGCTACATTGCCATATCCCCACCCGGATATTGATACACTTGCTGAGGCAGAAGGCGGGGTCATATTGTGGCCCAAAACAGATGTCGTCTACACTACTAAAATTGTAAGATAAATTTACATTGATTTAGACTGTTAATGTGTATATATGATGTCAACTGATCTGAAATTATATATAAAGGTTAAAAAGAAGACCCCATGAGCACCTAGGCCTCCACCTCCACTTCCCGCATTACCAACTTGGGTTCCAACTGACCTAACATACCCGTTAGGTCCTGCTTGTAGGGGAATGGCATGTTGGCTACGGGCACATAATATACATTGCCCGATAATTGTTTCTTTAGATGCAGATTATGCAGGTCAATCATACGATAGCTCTTTATTTATAGAAGATATTATTGAGCTGTTTATGTATGATTGGCTGAATACATCAATGATAGAGACATGGATAAGGTGAGATCTTGTTTATACATCCATATACCTTGTGTAAGATCCGGTGATCTGGTTTCTTATATATTAATGCATACGTAATACATGTTTTGCAGCTACTTAGTCGAAGATCATTGCAAACAATTTGCATTTGATCATGTGGGATTTTTGATTCCATCATTGATTAGTATGGTAGCTAAAGACCCTGATAATGGTCAACAATACTGTATAGATGCTTTTACAATTTTTGGTCAGCAAAATAAGACGATAATAATAGCTCCATTCAATGTCAAGTAAGTTTACTTTATTTATAATTTGGACTTAAGAAAATTCCATTTTTATTGTGCATTTTGAGTTATTAATTGTTAACTTTTTACCTCTAGCGGTAAACATTGGGAGTTACTAGTTATTTTCCCCGGGACGTTCACTGTTTATTATCTAGATCCCACGGGAAGTACATTAAACACTAAAATTGGACACGTAATGAGAATACCATTATTCTGGTGAGAAATATTTCATTTTTGTATCTGTTAACATCTGTTATTACATTACTGTTTACTTATGTAATTTACTGTGTTATATTAACATGTAGGGGTTTAGATGCATTCAAAAAGGCTGGAGGAAGGGTCCCAAGGAAAAAGAACCAGCCAATAAATTGGTAGAACGTACAAGTTCCCGACTCCAATGTATATATTATTGATGTGAATTGTGCTTAGTTGTATTATTTTGTATGTTTCAATTTATAGTGCGCTACACAAGACAATGGTTGGGCATGTGCATACTATGTGATGTGATTTATGCAGATGATTATCAAACATGCCGCATTGGAGATCGATACCATACATGAGGTATTATATATAGTCTCATTAGTTAGTATGAAATATATCAATCTTATTTTTATATTATTACTTATATATATACATCATTCTCTTTGCATGTGTTTAAAACTGACAACACTATAGGTAAACGCTTAAAAAATATACATGCTCCATATACGATGGAAGCATTAAATGAAATAAGAGAAGAATGGGCAAAAGCCATACAAGCAGTGGCAACTGTAAGATATAATTGGGATGTTGATAGCGATAATGAATGATACTTTGTAAATGAATATTTCTGAATGTTAATACATGTATTTGAATGTTTCTATATGTGTGAATGTGAGAATTGAATTGATGTCTGAATGTATCTACTTGTGTGAAATTTTCCTTGGGACTTTTGCAGGTTTGTGGCCTGTTTGTAGGCTGATATCAATGGATGTCGTAAACCTGCGGTTCAGAAAACTGAACTGCAGGTTCTCATCCTGCTGACCAGCCACAGCAGGCCTGCAAACTGATATGAAAAAAAAATAGATATAGGCATCGGTTATTTACAAAAAACCGTCAGCAAAGACCTACAACGTCGGTTATTGGATAAAAACCGATGCCTAATAGTACAAACAACCCGACCGTGCAGGAAAGCACGGTCGTGGTGGAAAAGGCGTCGGTTATTCATATAAAACCGACGCCTATAGTACTAAACACGGCCGTGTAGGGAAGCACGGCCGTGTCGTCTTGAAGTATGGCGTCGATTTTTTATAGAAAACCGACGCCAAAAGGGTTCACACCACAGAAAACAGCGTCATCTAGGACTCTTTCTGCGTCGGTTACCAAGTAAACACCGACGCTATAGTCCATATAGGCGTCGGTCTTTTAGTAGATAACCGACGCAGAATGTGTCCTAGATGATGTCGTTTTCTGTGGCGCGAACCCTTTTGGCGTCGGTTATCTAATAAAAGACCGACGCCTATATGTTAAATAGGCGTCGGTTAAAAAACCGACGCCGAAGTGTTCGACCTTTAGCGTCGCCCACATAGGCGTCGCTCAGAAACCGACGCCAAAGGGGGTTAAACAACCAACGCCAAAGGCTGTTTCTGTAGTAGTGTTATCTCTAAAATATGACTAATCTAACCCTAAATATTTTAAAAGTTCAAGGTTTTCTTTAGTTTGAGTTTCATAATGAGTAAATTCCAGGCTTTGCTTTTGTTCATGCTCTAATACCACCTGTGATGTCCCCAGATTTTCTAAAATTTAATCTGATATGTGGAATCCAAATTGAAACCTCACCTCAGCTAGAATCTCAATTTAAACACCCCATACTAGGATAAGAAGAAGAAAATAAAGGGAGTCAGAAGGAAACAATAGTAGCACATGCACATGAACAATAATTAAACCATACAACACATGTTCACCATTCAACATATAATTACATAATGAATTGTTACAACATTTGATATTACATATTGAACAAGAAACTCTTATATATACATGCACTACCACTAAACAACATGATCTTAAGGCAACAGGTCCACCTGTACCTCATCTCACCACACAACTCACAACTCTCCTGCTTCTTCAAGATCACATGTTCACATACCTAAAACAAAGATTACATGTGGTACACGTCAGCACAATATTCAAGAATATTGTAATGAGTATGCCTACATGTCTTTTACATACCTCTCATTACTAAGCTTGGCAATAAGATAAAACTAGAACTTGGGAGTTATAAGGAAATATAAGAAAAAGCATATACTTGTACAAAGATGTTCATTTTTTTGGTGAATCAAGACCTATATTGCTTTTTTGTAAAGTTTTGTACAAGGAAATAAAAGGCCTATGAGTTCAAGGGAGCTCACCAAGATAACTGTACAGGCTAAAAGACAAAGAAGAAAAGAACAAAAAAAGAACAGCACCAGCGAAGAGCAGAAAACCACTAGCCAATAAATTGATTGGCACAATCCTTCACTAAGCACCAAAGCACAGAAGCCTCCATAGATTTGTTCTCATGAACTCTTATATTCCTTTCCATCCAGACCAAATGGATAATAGAAATGCCAATAGAGTGGCTGAATCTACTGGACATAGCAGTAAGGTCCTCTCTTCTAGCAGGAATGCAGCTGATCAAATTCTCATTGAAGGCATAACTCCATAAGAATATAGAGAACAGACAATCAAAAAGAATATGATGAGTGTTCTCGCATTCATGCCTGCAAAGAAAACACATAGATGGGGTAGAGATGCCCATTCTTCCCACATAATCAGTAGTAAGAAATCTCCCATGAGCATCTTTCCAGGAAGACAAAAGGAATCTTCTAGGACAATTAAAGCTCCAAACCCAAGAGAAGATTGGATCAGGCGTGCCACAGTCTCTAATAAGATTCCAAACACTCTTCAAGGTAACTTCACTCTCCTTATTAATACATATGCTATCCACACCACCAGAAGGAAAAGGAATACTAGCAAGGAATTTGTTGAACACCTCATGCAACCTGGATTCAGAATATCTCTAGTGGTTTCCATCAACTACATCACTAACTTTACAAGATAAAGGAAGACCTGATTTAATTATCTCTTTACTTCCAATGCAATCACACAGGAAAAGATTGTGAGGAATCCACGAGTCTTGCCAAATCCAAGTATTAGCCCCATCTCCAATCTTGTAGCTAGCCACTTTTTTGAATTCATCAAGATGCCTGATTAGTTGGATAACATAACACAATAGATGACTAGAGATTTCAAAATTCCAAATAGATTTTTTTGAAAGATACTTATCATGGATCCATTTAATCCAGATACTATCTTTCTTAGAAGCAATACGCCAAATATTAAACACAACAGAAGCTTTATAGACATCTTTAATCTTTTTGATATACAAACCTCCCTCATCTTTGCGTTTAGTAATGTCGGACCATTTAACAACATGAAGATTACTTTTTCGTTCAGAATGACCCCAAATAAAATTCCATAAAGTCCTTTCATTATCCTCACAAATCGAACTAGGACGAGGAAAGGAGGAAGACCAGTAGTGATGAATAGAGACAAGGGTGGAATTACAAATCTCTAATCTGCTAGTGAAAGACAACTGCTTGGTTTTCCAACCATCTAGCCTCTTCTTTAATCTATCAATCAAAGGAAAGCAGAACTTCTTGGAGAGTTTACCTATAAAGAGTGGAATACCCAAATATCTTTGAGGCAAGATGTCAGGTTGAATGCCCAGGGTACCAGAAATAAGTTCTTTATCAGCATCAAGGCTATAGAAAATAGAGCTTTTCTCATAACTGATACTCAAACCAATAATCTTAGCAAGATTATCAAGAACACCTTTCAGAGAAGTAGCATCAACAGCATCAACTTCCATAAAAACCATAAGATCATCAGCAAAATCTATGTGAGAGATACTCAAATCATTAGAAGCACTCAAAGGTTTAATATTCCCCAACTTAACCTCCTTGTTAATTAATTGAGTAAAAGTTTCCATAACTATGGTGAAGAGGTAGGGAGTAAGAGGATCACCCTGCCTAATACCATTAGTAGGCTTAAAAGGGGTAATGGGCTCTCCATTGAACAAAATCTCATAAGAAAAAGTATCAAAAATCTCTCTAATCCAAACGATCCATTTCATAGGGAAATTCATAAGCTCTAAGATCTTGAAAAGAGCATGCTAAGAGAAGAGACAGTATCATAAGCTTTAATGAGATCAATTTTGACACACATCCTTCCTTTCCCTTTAATCTTATTAAAGTCATGGATAAGCTCATTAGAAAGAAGAATAGCATCCTTGATGCTTCTTCCCTTCACAAAAGCACATTGATTAATGCTAATGACAAAGGGGAGAACATCCTAGAGTCTATTAGTGAGAACTTTGGATATCACTTTATAAACCACATTGCACAAGGCAATGGGCCTCCAATTCTTAATAAGATGACAATCATCATTTTTAGGGATAAGAGTGAGAAAAGAACGATTGGCCTCTTTTAAAAGCCTGCCAGATGAGAAAAAATCCAAGATAGCAGAAACAACACCATTGCCAATAATAGGCCAGCTAGTTTTAAGGAATTTACCATTCATACCATCAGGTCCCGGACACTTATCCACATTACGATTTTCAATAATAGAAATAACTTCCTCCTTACTAACATATCTTCCCAAGTGGAACTTTTGATCATCAGAGATTGCAGAAAAGTTCAGATCAGCAAGCTCTTCAGAGCAAGAATTAAAACCATTGTTGAAAAGATTGTTGTAAAAATCATAAATATAAGCTTTGATATCCACAAGATTGTGAACAAGAACACCATAAATATCCATAGTTTTGATATGATTCCTCTATCTTCGAATTTTCATAGTTGAATAGAAAAAATGAGTATTAGAATCCCCTTCACGAAGCCATTGAATACAAGATTTTTGCCTAAAGAATGATTCTTCCATGATCCGAGCTTCTATACCAGCTTTCCTACTAACAAGGGCAGAATTACACAACTCCTCATTAGTAGGATCATTATCAAGGAGGACCTGCAAATCAATAGCCTGTTTCTCAAGATTAATAGCCTTCTCAGAGAAGTTACCAATCACATTTTTGTTCCACTCAGACAGAGGTTTCCTCACCCTTTTGAATTTAGAATAAAGCACATACATAGGGTAACTGGAAACATCAGTTTCCCAAGCAAAAGAAACCAAATCCAGAATATCATTTCTATCTGCCCACGCATTAATAAATCTAAAAGGAGAAAGAACTCTTCTTTTCTTCCCAATAGCAAGATTCATAATCCTGTGATCACTAGTGATGTTAGGAATAAGAACACCATGAAACTCAGGATATAAGTCCATAAAGTTATTATTATAAAGCACTTTATCAATCTTGGAAGTAGCAAAATTCAAACCACTCTGGTGATTATCCCAGGAGAAGAATGGGACACTCATAGCAAGCTCAAAAAAACCACAGTTAGCAACACACTCATTAAAATCGTCCATAGATTTCTTAGTAGGCGGCTCCCTTCCAATTTTTTCATTGAAGTTCCTCACAGCATTAAAGTCTCCAAGGATGGTCCAGGGATCACAAATAGTATTATGAATATTTTCAATATCCTTCTAAAGAGCCTCCCGATCAAGACCAGGGTTATGCCCATAGACAGCAGTAAGAAAGAAAGATTTATCATCCACAACAACTTTAGTATGAATAAGTTGATCTGACTCAAAGATTTTAGTTAAAGAGCAATAAATACTATCCCAAAGGATAACAATTCTCCCAAGAACATGACTATCATGATTTGAGACCCAATTGAATCCACCAAAGAACTTATATAACAGCTTTTGAATCTTCCCAACACACACCTTGGTTTCATTAAGAACAATAATATGAGGCCTAAACCTTAAAACTTCCTCTTGGACATTAGGGGCTTTATTATTGAGCCCCCTAACATTCCAAGAGATGATGCTAAGATGTTGTTCATCCATAAAAACCAGTTGAGACATGTACTTCACTGGCATGAGGCCTATCCTCAGACTGAGAATCAGAGAGCTTGTCAAATTTATTAGCTAAGGCAGTATTACCCTCTTCAGAAGTAGCCTTCTTACCTTTACCTCATGGCTTTCTCTTCCTATTACCTTTAGCAATTTCAAAAGCAGGTCCAGTTTCTTTCTGTTCAACAGAGTTAGGAGGAGCTTCTAAGTTTATAACTTCACCCTCAATAGATGTGGAGTCAGGTATAAACATAGAGGCATCTTCTAAGGGGTCTTGGAAAATCTCTTCCTCTGTTTCAACACTTTCAGACATTTCATCATTAAGCTTCAGGGAGTCATTTAACTCTGCATTCAGTAAAATAGTACTAATAGGGACTTCATCTATACGACTCAGACCATCCTTTAACTCACCAACCAATGGAATAGTACCATGGTCCCTGTCAATCGTCATGTGTGAGTCAGGTTCCAGACTAGTTTCCTTGACTGAGTCATTCTGTACAGAAACAGTTGGAATTTTAGAAGTGGAAACTTGTAGATTAGCAGTAGCAGCAACAATAGATTTCTTAGGGACCCACACCATTTTCTCCTTCGACAACCCAGACCAATCATTATGACCAAATAAATTGCAAATTGGACATCTGCTAGGAGTCCATTCATACTCTAGCTGGATAGTATGTTTCACACCCCTACTACTAATGACATCCATCGATTCTAGAAAACTGGAAGAAGTAGGAAGAAGAACCTGCAGTAGAGCATATTCCAGTCTGCGATGATCGTAAGTGAACCTATCTGTCCTCAATGGAATGCCCAAGAAGGAGCCTATTCTGGAGAACATTTTTGAATCCCATAGCTCCAGAGGGAGATCATGGACTCTGATCCAAACTGGAATGTCCTCTAATCTAAATCTCGACAAAACTGCTCCAGGTTTCCATCTTAGTAGAATCAGTGGTTTACCCCTGACAAACCATTGTCCTCCTTCATTAATAGTTTCGAGATCTTCATCATTTGAAAACCTGATTAAGAAGAAGCCTCTCCCCTGACTCATCACTTCAATGGTTCCATTAAGTTTCCAGATCTGAGCTACATATCTTTGTAGAGTCGAAAGATGAACTTTGAAACCAATAACATAGCCTGCTAGACAATTGTTCCACTTCTTCACATTCAGATCCGCTTCTTCTTGTGGGCATACAAGAGCGTCATCCCTCACCTCAATATCAACTTTCTCCAATGTCGTGATGTCACTTTTAGGTTTCTTTATGAGTTTACTCCATAAGCTTGAGGCAGACGAGTGGACGACAACTCCAGTAGAAGCTAGGGTATGTGAAGATTGGGAGGGAACACTGGCGGCAAGAGGGTCGCCAGAGGCACTGCCATCGAGATCGCCAGAGCCTCCGCGCGTGGTCGCCATATCTCCCATGTACATCACTCCTACAAAGATGTTCATTAACAAAAGAGAACACGTGTGTTAAGCACATTTTCCATTATGTCATCCATGCATTGACCGCCAAAGGTTGAATGCACTTAAGGCCTTATGATCGACTACTAAAGAGTTGGATCATTTCATAATGTGAAAAGACTACCAAAGATTTGGATCACTTTCAAGTACTTGACTACCAAAGAATTGAAGTACTTTATTTTCCATCACTTGACTACGAAAGAGTTGAAGTTCTTAGATATAATGGAACATATATATTATGTTACGTATGTTCATATCCATAAGTAAGGAAAATCAAACAAGATATCATACAAGAACAATCATTTCATCCAATATCATATGCCAAGTAATTACTACACATATAATGCAAGCATATTGTATAATAAGCCAAGTAAGAGGTAATGGCGTACCTTGATCAAGAAAGACAAACCTAATCACATTCCTGATATCATATATCCTCATGTCAACTATATCTTAGTCAAACTCCTGGTTAAGATAAGATCACATATCACCATCAGGTTCTCATCATATTAACCCTAGTTATGTCCATTAGGGTTTAGCTTAGTTCATCAGGATATGTGCATCATTACTTGCATTCTTGTCTTAGAATCATCTTACTGATGTGGTTTAATATATTATGGTTCATTATCTAAACATTAGGTTATGTATCCTTTTTGTGCACATATTAACCCTAGTTTATATACATTATTCAAATTAGGGTTACAATCCATGTATTAAGGGTCATCTTCATATGACATAAATTATATGCGTCTAACTGATCTCACAATTTCATATTAACTTCCAGTTACATATATGAGGGTGTTCCAGAAATTTCATCGTTTATTGAGCATGTATGTATTTATTGCATTTGATTTAGGGCTATTAGTCCTGATCAACAATATGAAGCAAAATACATGATTTTATGCATCAACATCATGATCACTAACCTCAGATGGATTATAAACATGATTATGGATTCACTGACATTTTATCACAATTTTATACCATCATTTTATAAGACAAGTGCATAACATTTTACATGATATCACCTAATTTTGTACATCTAGGTACTGATATTATGCTTTCATGTTGTTCTATTCATTTTTCTGAACATATTTATACCTTGTTTGAATTTTTCTAATAACTGTGCTATTTTCTACGAATTATTGAAGATATGAGCATTTTTTTATTTACCTTTTTGGATGAATAGCGTGTCGCCATGTGGTCATAGGGTGGTACAACTCCTTTTCTTGTTGTGGGTTGATTCTAGGTTGAGACGGCCAGTTCTGTCTCAAAGAGGGGGGTAAATTCTTTGATCATCCTCATGCCGATCTGGAGCTACTGAAGCTTTGAGGCACCTCCATGAACTTGACCTCATCCTCAGAACATGTCAAGGAGGGCTTCAGAGCATCCCCCTACCCAGTCTTGTTGCTTCTGGAAACCTTCTTCGTCTGCCATGGGTGAGGCCTCCACACGTCCAAGCAGTTCAGTTTTGATATTCCAGTAGATTCTGAGAAGCTTTAGACATCTCTTGAACTATAATCATACACTGCTTCCCCCATTCTTTTCCCTCTCCTCTCTATGGTACCATTGGGTGGAGATACATCAAGGTTGGGGAGGTGGAAATCCCTCGGCTCTTCGTAGAATGCCTCAAATTAAGGGTCCCCACAAACCTCTTGACATGGAAAACTTGTTTTCTTCACCCGTAATAGCTCCTCATCCCACACCCTCACTGATCATGGAGTCGTGATATTGAAAAACTCCACTGCTTTGCTCTAACCGCAAGGTAGGGGATGACCACAGGCCAATCGATCTAATAGATTCAAGGGCTATAAAAGGCCCACACAGTCAATCCATGGCTAACTCTGCTTCAGCTGTGTGAGGACTTAGGTCTACATACTCCAAACTTTGGTCCATTATTCATCAAAATTTGACATTATTTCACATATTCAAACATATATATTTTCTTCTAGGATCCTCCAAACTTTATGAAACTTTAACCATAGATTATAATAACACGAGCTACATCCCCTTCCATTTTGGTGCCAATTTATCATTAATTGACCAATCAACAAATGGATCCAAAATAGCACATAGTTAAGGATATTATTCATGTTATCAACATCAAACAACTTTCCACTCCTTTCAAACTAAAGGAAACACCTTCAGGTGATCAAAACACACCTATACATATTCTAATCTCAAATCCATGAACATGATTATCCAACTGGGTATTCAAGAATACCAAAAGTTCACTCCATCACATCCTACACACCTTAAGAGAAATTGCATCCTCGAAATTAAGTCAAAAGTCCAATCTATCACAAAATCCCTAAGGGATTGACCTTCCTCATCATCATCATCATCATCTTCGTCTTCTTTGTTGTTGTGATTTTTACTGTTGTTCCTTCCATTCCTCCTTGCCCTCAGACAACTAGCTTCATCACGTCGTTGTTACTCATGCTCGTCTTCACTTGGCAGTGGAGAAGGCATCACACCAGGTGGGATGTCAGCTACTGGTTGTTCATGGTTGTAATCCTCCCTTTCAGATTATTGGTCATGTGGAGATATAACAAACTTTGCATAGTGGTTACCTCTACCTCAACACCCTCCTCCACAAGGTGGCATAATGATAGAAAGGTGGTCATTAAAAACTGGATATGTTTAATGAAATATTCAAGGTAGCTATGAGATGGTGGATTAAAAACAATGTTAAATCGAGTCTATTGCTAGACTTGAGGTACAGGTGTAGGGTGAGTAGACTCGTCTTCTTAATAGTATCGTTGTGCCTTGTCCACAACAATGGTGCAAAAAAGTTGACCGGTCTAAATCACATGCCCAAAAGGGAGCTGATCTAGAGTAGTTGGACTCTTAAATTTATAACCTGACACTCAGGCCCTCGCAACTATTAGATGGGACCCAATGTAGTAGATCGGGGTCGAACCACAGGGACAAGTAACAATGACTGCTAAGAGAATGGTTAATATTTTGAATCTCTCTAGGGTAGAGACAAGGTTCACAAAATTGTCTAGAAATGATGTTGAAGATGATGATATCATTACCAATGATGAGTGGTCTATATTTTCACACAAAGGGCGTCTAATAGGAAAGAAGACTCTTATTTATCTTGAAGATGCGATGCTAAAAACTACACATCAATATATTTTATCAAATTGTGTTGTAGTTGAATTGTTCATGGAGTGAGTTCATTACATTATTAAGAGATATGCATGTTCACCATTAGATGTATGCACACATTACTTATGTATTTGTTAATAGGGAGCACATTTTCCTGTTGGTATGTATGCCCATAGAGCAAGTCATATGATGATTGTAATGGGATACTTTGTAAATGATTTGAATAATAATAAAGGCAATTTCTGATCTATATGTTTAAACTATTTCTGAGATGATGGTGTAACATGATAGATGTCTAAAGAATGGTTTTACTCAATGACGTATGCTTTTAGGTTCAGGACCTAAACGATGAGATCATACGGATGTTAAGAGTATACATTCTTGTTTGGTTCCTAGTCGGTTGTTATTGTGGAAATAACCATAGACATCAATAACACTAAAGACTAGATTGTGTGTTGGTTGATGATAGAATCTCATTAGTCATGATATAGTGATATCAAAACAAGCACATAGGTACTTGTTAGAGAACAAGATACCGGACAGACCCACCGTGAGAGTGACACATGGAACCATGACTTGGTGGTCACAGTCAGCTCTCACAGTGATGGTAGTGAGTGTGATTCTTAGACCTGAAATCACTACACTCAACACATGTCGTTGGGTACACTTTGACATCATCAAACGCAGTCCTGAAACATGGGTTGTTATAAAGGTGATGATTGGGTGGCTTTGACACATGGGGCTTTTGAGGGGTGAGTGATAGATATGGGATTTGTCCCTCCTAAGGGAGTTTGATGTCCTTGGCCACTTGATGAGTAGGATTGAGAAAGGCATGGGCATGCACGTGTGAATCAATATGTGATATTGATGTCACACACATCTCACCCAGTCTGCTCTGAGATCAAGGAAATGAATGAACGTTGACAGGATGACTGTTCCATGCCTCGAGTTCATTCAGGATATCAGTGATAAAGGAATTATACATTCATTGTAACACCATTCACAGATTGTAGGATTGAAAGTTGTTCTCCAACTTTCTATTTCACTTGGGTAGTACTGATGTGTGACTAGGAACCGCTCTTTTCTTGTGAAGTCATAAGTGGTATGGACTTTCACTGCCAACGTGAAATGGACCTGTAGGGTTACACACATAGGATTTAACCTGGAATAGGAGTTTGTCGACAAACATGTTTAGATTGATTACTAAAGGAGTTTAGTAGTTCAATTAAACACTCAATTAATTGATATCTCAATATCATAGTGTTCAAGGTGTTGGACTGATTGATTAGAGTATCGGATTGATTGAAACCGCAATTGACTGATTTTGTACAATCTGCACTCCCAACCGATCGGCTCATGTTATGAACCGATCGGCTCACCTAGGTGAACCGATCGGCTCAGGTAGTGAGTCAATCGGCTCATGGACAGGGTGAATGATTGCTTTAAGTGTTGAAACGATCGGTTCAACTGTTGCAACCGGGCAAGTTGGAAAAGTAAAATTGGTGAGAAATTTCCTTTCGTTTCACTTGCCCAATTTGATTGGAACAAGGATTGGTATTTGATACCAATTAGAAACAAAAGAAAGAAAGTCAATCGAGAACTGATCAGGACCACGAACCGACTGGTTCATGGGTCCCAACCGATCGGTTGAGGTGTCAACTGATTGGCTCAGATCCCCAACCGAACGTTTGAGTTGTGAAACGATCAGTTTAGGTTACGCAGTTGGTTGTTTTTGTGGAAAATCTCAAACCCTTCTACTCCTGCTTTAGTCCTGCATTGCTCGGGATAGAGAACCCTATCCCATGACCCTCCTATATATAGGGGTATTGGGGGCTTCTCAAAGTACAACTCAGTGCAACCAGTTGCTCTGTGAAGTTGTCGTTCTCTCTGGTTTTGGTAACCAAGAGAGCCCGAGTAAGTGCTACCCGATAAGGGAGGCACAACAAGGGAAAAGACAACTGCAGAAAGCGACTGGTGGTAGGAGAGTGTGTTGGCGACTAGTACGGCGACAGGAGGGTGTGACTCCTTCTGATTCCTTGTGCGACAAGGAGATCGTAGTTCCAGGCAGTCCGTGTGGATGAATGTAGAGGCAGGATACCTCTGTCGCTCGGAGGACAACTGTCAATCCCAACAGTCCCAGTGAGACCAGGAGTCTTCAGTCCTGGTGCGACAAGGAGCTGCACAGACACCGTCCAAGACCAGAGGTGAAGACTGCGCAAGGCATGAGGTACTGTCACCGAGCAAGCCTCGGGACAAGGTATGAATCCACAAACCATCTTTCCTATTATATAGACGTTGACGCGATTCCTTTTGTTCTGGGTTTTGGGAGAAAATTTTTGTTTCCGCTGCTTCTCTGCCTCCCCTAAAACCCAACATTGCCATGTGAAGGAAATGAATCCATGTGCAAGACAATGGGAAATTAGTAGCATTCATATGAACACTTGTAGTTATTGGCATAAGAATCATGTAAGTCTTCCAAATTAATTTCATTTAACATGATTATAATATAATATTAATAGCTTAATTCATAATGTATACAGATTGAAGAGTAGGCTAAGTCATAAAATGTGTCATCAAATCTACTAACTCTAACTTCAGGACCACAAAATGTGGCAAAGAAATGTGTTGTATATGTAATAAATGGATATAAACTTCGAACCAAGGAGTGCGAACATGGTAAAAAAACTCAAAATAGTGGGATAATTGTGAATGTACAAACAGAAAGTTTATATATTTCCAAGGACAACCATCCTAAAATGGGTCAAGTTACCTACTATGGGGTACTCAGAGTGTTACACCCCGATCTCACAATTACCACTAATCATGAGATTAGGGCATAAAATTGAGGATTTATCGTAATACAAAGATAACCCTTAACTTTTTCTTCTTTTTCAAACTCTTTGTTTTCTTGCATTTAACCACATAAACTAACTTTACAAGGGAATATAAACATTGATTTCTCTAATCTAATTTCAACAGTAAAAATGCTTGTATGAACATTCATTATGTTTCTCATACTTTTAAGCACATAAAACTTGTTGATTCACATATATTGCTAAAGAGGAATAATACTATACATCATCATTTACAACTGTCTCTTATTTCTTTACAAGGACCTAGAGTGACATGGACCGACTGAACTTAACTATACTCAGACTTAACTCTTGTGGCAGATCTACTCTGATGCAATGATATCTTCAATCCCAATGGTTTCCCTAAAAAAATTTGAGTATAGGGGTGAGCCTACTCGCTCAATGAATGAGTACTTTAAAGAAATAGTCTAAAGCACTGATATAATTACAGATATACTTTTGAGCAACTGATATCAATTATAACAGCAGTAAGCTTTAAAGAGTCTAATAATTGACAATCATAAATATGGCAGGATGCTCTAGATATCTATAAGAGTGAATCAATATTTGAAATGCTTGACTGATCATAAAGAGAACTAATAATTCAGAAACATACAAAGAATAATTGAATAATTGTACACACTTGTTTGACCTCTCATTCATTTTATTATGCCCTGGTCATATGCAGTGTACTCTACATATGAAGACTTGTAGTGCACTACGATCACAGCATACAAGACTTAGAGGACACACCCGTGAAATGCTAAGTTTGACTACTCTCCTGGTCTACAATAGGGAAATGGCTCTCAGGCTTAAACTGGACTCCTCCTCTAACCTGAGCACACAGGCAGAGAGTCAAGCCACCTCTTGGCTTTTTCCAGTACTCTAGTGCCACCATGACTTCTAGTTGGTGTTGGATACTACAAACTATAATTTAAGGATACTTCCACTAGGCTTCATCCCCCGTGCCACGTGATAGAACATTCTGACCCCCGTATACTGGATGCTGCCAGGGTTAGTTCGTTTCACCCCTAAGGCGCAGACCTCACATAGGGGTTCTACGGTGTCAGGGCCCTTAAATCTATAATTTCATTATTTCCTATAAAACTCTTACTATGTTGAACCTTTTTCTTACTTATACTCGACTCTGGTATTTCTATGGCATCTCGTCTATTTAATTGCAGTTCAAATCACAACATGAATATCACTCTAGACCTGACAGAGCAATATACTCAAAAACATTGTAATTTACTAAGTAATCCATATACCATGCATGCAGGCAGATTGAAATTTCTTAAATAAACTAAACTCATATCAACTTGGCTCATATACGTTGGAATTATACAATTGATCATTGTAACACACTAACAAGAGTTAATTACTCGATATATTAGAAATCATCAGTAGCACTTGTAAATTATCTATAATTCCTCAAAAATCGAGCACATCAACCCAAATTCTAAGTTATGCATCACATAACTCAATTAAAAGTCAATTTACTTGACACAACAAGATTTATTTATAAAAACGTGTGCATCAACCCTAATCTTGAGTTATGCATCACATAACTTAATTAAGAGTTAATTTCTTATCATGGCAAGAATTATTAATAATAACTGAGAACATTGATATCACAATACTTCATTCATTGAACACCCTACCCTTAGGGTTTCATTTACCTCATTCACTTATCACATGGCTCTCATAAGGATTTCATGTGACATAAACATTCACTGAATAAAGACTACTATCAACAAATCATATAAAATCAATATATGTAACCTTGGAACTGAGATGAATTTGGGTTTCCATGCTATTCACTAGGATATCATGCATCAATAATAACATTGGATAAATAAAGTCTATCATGTCAAGAAAATCCCTTCAAATGGATTTCACGATATCTATTTGCAAATATCCAACTTTTCTCGCATCTAGGGTTTCACCCTCTTTACTGAGATATCAAACAAACACTATTCACTTTAAACGAATCAATATAGTATCTAACATATATGTACTATGAATTTAGATAAACAATCATTCATAACCAAGGGAATCTAGATAAGCAAATTTCTCTATTTACTTATACAACAAATTTCAGTCATAGACAAATTCTGTATATTTTAGTTTATTCTTATAACCTCTGTGAATACTTAGGGAATTCTCATCAGGATATATTTTATACATTTCTAATATTATTTTATCATCTAAAATTCATCCAAATAGAGAAAGAATCCATTTCATATCATTTTGCAACAACTTAGAACAAATTGACAATTCAGGGTTTGTAGTCGCATACTAAGCAATTAAAGATTATGGATGATTTAACCAATTTTCGTGCAATATACTATTTGAAGGAAGTTCCCACTCACCCTAAGGTTTGAAAACACCTTAAAAATGTATCCCATATCTGAAAATCTCGAATCCAAATCAAATCCCTAGCAATTCACCCGATTCTTCTTCCTTTCAACTCGGAAACCCTAGAAATGAGGAATTATGAAGAAAGAATGAGAAAATGGGAAGTTTTGATACCATTTTGGATCAAATCAGAGGAGAGACAGAATTTTGACATGTGAGAGAAGATTCACCATGAAACTATATCCAAAGAAGCTAGACTTACATTATTTCATCATTCCTCGGACCGCAAAACCCTAGCTCAGCATCTCCATCATTTTCTCCTCTCAAACCCTAACTCTCCCTCTCTCTCTCTAGAATTTCATTTCTCAGAATTTAAACAAAAATTATGAGAGCTCCTTGTGTGTTAGGTTGATCATATAGAGCAATTGAGCTACTGGGCTCAAATGCACTTTGACCCCTCACTAAACTTTTTCTTATTTCAGCAGATTTTTCTGTCATAATAAGGTTTCTGTAATTTGTGTATTTCAGAGCTCAAACCTTCTCCAAAAATTATGATAATTTATCATGTTTTTTATAATTGAGTTAGTAAGCTTAAATTAAAATTGAGATCATTCCAATCTCCCATTATATAATTAAATATCAAATAGTGCACTACTATCCAGAATTCTATAGAAATGTCTGTTACTGTAATTCATCTATTGATAAGGTCTAAAACATCCAAAAATTATGAAAATTTACATGTTATTTATTATTGAGTTTCAGATCTCCAGTTACAATTTCATATCATTTGGCATTACTAATAAATAAATAAAAATCAAACAATATATTACTAAACAACATTCTGTCAGTATGGTCGTTTAAAGTATATCTCGACCGAGAATGACTTTCAAAGAACATCCAAAAATTCAGAAATTTTTCACTGAAATGCACGATTGAGTTATACATATTATATATAAATTTCAATTAAATAAAAATTACATAGAAGATATGATAAATGATTTACCGTACTACTATCTTGATCAAATCCCATACTCAAGTACCATCAAAACCCTAATTTCTGCCAACTAGGGTTTATATTTCTCAAACCCTAATTTCTCAAACAATAGAAAACTTAAAGTTCTTATTAGGTTTAAAACATCATAATTGAATTATCATAATTAATTAGATTTAAGAAATGATCCATCCAATTAAGCATATAATCATCCAGGTAAACCCTAGTTTACCAATTAAGCTCGGATATGGTCATAACATAGAGGGATTTTTGAGATTAGTTACTATGAACAACTAAAAGTTTTATTGTTTAAAAGTTATTGGGTCAATGCAAACAAGAGCATCAAAAAAGATGAAAATGAATTTACAATGGTCAAAGTAAACCTCCTTGAATTAATTGATAATCCATTTGCATTCGCCTCTCAAGTACAACATGTCTTTTATGTGACTGACATCAATCACCGCGGGTGGACCATTGTGGTGCAGACTACTCCACGTTATACTTATGACATGGAGGAGAAGCTTAATGAAAATTTCATGGATGGGACATGCGTACCTAAAGATACTCATGTAGATGATTGAGAATCTATTTTTAGCGATGTTTGTGATGGATCTGATTTGGTTAGAGAAGATATGGAGGGTGTACTTTTTATGATGGGAAAATAATGAACAACTTGAATAAGATCACTTTGATCTATCATATGTAGTTTTTTCATTGTGTACCTTGATGTAGTGTTATAAGAATTTTTTTTCTTCATTTATTTTTAACTATGCATACCTTTTTCTTCCTTTGAAATGCAAACTTCTTTTTGTTTTGAATAATCAAATCATTGATTGTGTTATAATGTTTATATCTTATAGCTCCGAAGACCATTATTATTAACTTATATTTTATGCTAATGATTTTAACTTATTAATATTAGTTATGCATTCTATTTTTAGGATGTTGAAAAGATGTACACGATTGTTTTTTGCACGAGAAACTGATGATGCTAACAATGAATTAATTATAGAAAAAATGGTTGGTACAGTTACATGTCATTTATCTACTATTTTTCTAAGAATTATAGTTATAATAACTTACCTAATTGTTTATTTTTGCAGTAATGTCCAAACGATTACAAATAAATTGAGACTATCTTGGTTCAGTTAATGGTGATTTGGGAATGAAGGGAGGCTATCTTGGTTTAGTCAATGCTAATTTGGAAATGAAGGGAGGCTATCTTGGTTAATTTAATTCTGATTTGGGAACAAAGGGAAGCTATCTTGGTTCATTTAATGCTGATTTTAGAAGTTCAAAAGATGATTTGAGAAATAAAACTAATAAAAAAGTTGTTGCATCATTTGTTTTCAGCAACAAAAATGTTGAAGTAAATTTTAGAAAAGAGAAGCATCCCCATGTGTCTATGATAAATCATGATGTTTGAGTCGGTGGTAGAATTCTTTGTTAAATAATGGTACAAGAGTTGGTCATTCGATTGATATTTTCAATATCAATCATGAGGTTGGAGCTAGTCATAGGGATTCTTTGACAAATATTGGCTTGAGAGTTGGTCATTTTGTTGATAATGCTAATACTAACCATAACGTTGCAACTAGTGATAGGGAATATTTAGCAAAAAATGGTATTAGATTTGGTCATTCAATGAATAATTCTAATATCAATCATGAGGTTGGAATTGGTCATAGGGATTCTACGGCAAATAATGAGATCTGGTCATTCTGTTGATAATGTCAATATAGATCATGAGGTCCAAACCAATCATGTAAATGATGAGGACTTTCAATTTGTTGATGACGATACTACTACTCATCATGATGAAGTGGAAGGTTCTTGATTCTATAATCAATATTTTACGAAAACCAACTATTATCTCATATTTTAGCATATATAAATATATTGTTTTAAATATTTTCCTCATATTGTTTTCATTTATAGGTGGTGATGTGAAAACTAAAAAATGAGGATATTCTATGTTTCTCCAATTATGGAGTAAAATAGGAGATGCAAAATTGCACATCAGATTGGAGGACAATGGAGAACCCATTGGGCCTCATTAGAATGACTTGTCATCTATTTTGGGAACAATTGTTAGAAATTCATAATTGGAACCCTTGGGTTACTTATATTGGCAATAAGTACTAGCTGGAAAGAAAATACAGATATGGAATTATGTTTTGATAATGTATATTTATATAGAAAATTTTATTTTTCTTATAACATATGAAATTTACTCCAAAGGGAAAGAAATCAGTTCTACGCATAGTTAGAGATTGTTAGAGAATTTTCAATTTGAAATCGAAAGAAAAAATTATATGCACCACAAAGACAAAATAGACAAGCTTAATGATTTTACTTCTCGTGTTGATCCATTATAGTGGACTTTTCTTGTGAATTTTTGGGACTCTAGTGACAGAAAGGTAAGATAATAAGTTATATATTATGGGTTCTCTTTTCATGAACTATAGTCATGGAGTGCAAAGAATAGTATGAGTAAAAGTTTGTTACCACGTGTCATATATCAGGGTCGATGCCTATGTGTGTGAAAACAAATTTGAGTTCTTTTTCTTGTACTGATATTAATATTATAACATACACACATTCTACTTATACTTTATTTATCTATTAATAATAGTTGCAAAAAAATAATAAAAGGGGTATCATTAGTCACGCGCAATTCCATAAGAAGAAACATGGTACTCCTGTAGATATAAAATCCACTAAACTAATTGTAAGTAATTTATGAAATATTTGGATTTATTTGCTCAATTATTTTTTCATCATTATGGTTACTTTCATAGGAAAAGTTACAATCATTGGTTGAAAACAATGATGCAAATCTGATGAAGATGAAAAATGTTGATCAAATATTTGGTGCAAAGAAGGCTCGCAAGAACCATGAGACCAATGAGTTCAATCAGGAATATGTGGAGGGGTTTGAAGGTACAATCCAAGACCTACAACAAATTTGATAGATGTAAAAAATAGAATTGATAGATCTGAAAAAAATAAGAAAATCTAGAAGCCATAATTTTGGGAAATTCTAGCCAAAGTGTTCCATTTCAAGCAAATGAAGTAATTATAAATTTTTTTAGTAATAATTATAAATTTTGATTTCATTAATGTGATAAATGTATTGTGTTGTGGAATATGGAGATGACCACAAATGAAGGAACACCCATGCCACAAGAGTCATGTAGAAAAACCACCATTATCGAAAGACAAGTTGTTAAAAGAAAAAAACCTTTGCCTACTTATTTTAATTCTTGATATCTAAAATGTTACATGGTAATTCATACAAATTATAGGTCATGAGGTTGTTAAGTTACAATGATGGAACCTCAATTATATCTTAAGTACAAGTGATAGGTGTGAACCATGCTCTTGTAATAGGAGGATGAAAGTTAGGGTCTACATTTGTTGCTATTTGCATTGGCGTGACGATTAAACCTGAAGACCAATTGGTTAGGCCATTTGAAAATTATCAAATTGTTGAAGATGAAATTGGGGCAATAATAGATTGGCCAAAGAAGTTACTCATTGTTTAATAATAAAAAAATCACTATTTTATAAGTGTAACATGTCCATATAGTATTTTATATAATTATTTTTATTATTGTAGGTAAACTGCTTGGAGCGAGGCAACCATGGAAAGTTCATTTTGAATTCTATAGCTACTATTTTCCCTCTTTTTTATGGGTTTATAATATAGTTTTTGATGGATTTAAAGCTTGTCAATTCTAAGGATATAGAAAGGATTTAGCAAATATAGAAATATTTCATTCATCTTGTCATCAGTTTAAATATCTATGTGCCACATTTTATTAATTGGAGATATATGAAATATCCATGTGATGACTATTGATTCATTGGATTAAGTTTTTGTCTTATGCAATATGTTGAGTTATAAGCGTAGTGTGGAGTGATGTTGAATTAGTTATAAATGTTTTAAGATGGTAAACCCTTATGCTGAAACATCTGAATTTTCAAACCTTGTTTTCCATTTAAAAAAAGATGTGAAGTTCAATATTATTTTCATATTGCTGAATAATTTGACCTCTTTTATGTCAAGGCTTTGTTTTACACTTATGTGCATGTTCTCTAATTTAGCTCAGCCTACACATTGGGCTTCAAACTGACAATGACAATCACTAGACCCACAATTCATCTATTGAATATTGCTTACATACTTTATTCACATTCTCAATGCAAAAATAGAAATGCAATCTTATTTCTTACGATGCAGTAGATTTTGAATCGATCTACAACTTCACCTACCCATTTGTTGATGCCTCTTGAATGGAAAATTGACTGCAGCTCAGTAGATGAAGTACTTTGAGGTGAAGCTTCTAAACTAGTTTCATATTATGAAAATGCATCTTGATACATCTTAGCTTAGTAGAGCTTGTTTCCTTTGACTTTGGCATCATTTGCTTGTCTTTGAACTTTGTTTTTCATCTACACTTTATCCAATGCATCTTCATAGGATTTCTCTTCATCAATGTTTCCCATTGTCATTGCAAGAAACTTATTGAATAGGTTTGTTAATTGGACATTTTGCAGAAGAACTATAGGAACTGTCAAATTTTCATCTAATGGTGAGTCACGCTCATCTTTCAAAATGACTTATGGTATTATAACCTTTATTTTCTCGTGGCTCCTATTTTTGTAGATGGTCATAAAAGCTTCTTCTAAAAGATATTAGTTAGTCTATTATTGTGAATATGGAATGAGTTTGTTAGTCATGTATAACAGCCTGGTGATTTTTTTTGGTTCTATAGAAATAAATTCTGACTATAGAAACAGAAGGAAACCAAGTAAGCCAGGTGGATGGAGGATTACAAAGTGGAAATCAATGATTGTGAGAGAGGATGCTAATGGGGAGGGAAAGAAATGCCAAAGGTAAGAAAATTATTTTGATATTTTGGACACCATCCATATCAGGGAAAGAAATACCAAAGCTAAGAAATAGTGAAGGTCATGTCAGGATGCACCAAAGAGGTAAGATGTAAGAAGTTAGGATAAGTAGCAAAGTGATCCACACAACAATATTGATGTTAGTCAGTAGTTCACAAAAATTGTTATCTAGTGGCATCATGGAAGAAAAACTTAACACAATGCTTTACCTTCCATGTTCTTCTGTATTTCTCTAATGCATCATCCAAGCAATGATGCTTCCTAGAAGTAGAAGTGTCTATTTGGTTAGGTAATCTTGTTTTATTGGTCTTGTGTTTCGTGTTTGTTTTACTATTGTTTTAGTATTGTGGTTATTTGCTAGGTGGTTTGTGTTACCACTCAGTACTGCTAGGGGATTGGTTTGATCTTTTCTTTGTTGCACCCCCCCATACACCATCCTTCCTCATCTCTCACAATTTAGTTGGTGCATTGCAGGTAATGTTGTTGGTTGATGGTTGTATCAACACACACCACTAATCGTAAGAGGGGGATAGGTACCAAACTTTTGTCGTGGTGGGATTATCCACTTCACATCACTATGTTGTAAAGGACTTAATAATACCCCACATCTGTAGTTGCACATTGGGGATTAGGTTACCAATAAGAGACTTGTGACTGTAGAATACTTATTTGTCAATTGCTTTCTAGATAAGACACTCTAGAGCATCAAATTGGTTTGTCCTATACATTTTTAGTTTTAGAGAACATCTTAGACGCATGAAGTATGCTTTACTAATATTCACATTTAGGGTGATTGTAATCGCTGCAAGTGGGATCCGGCTTACAACTAGAAGATTGCAAACTCTTTAGAAAAGGCAGAATCCTCAGTTAATGGGATCATGATTCATCCATGTGGCTGTCTTTCCAAGTCAGTGTGGGATTCCTTGTATTACCAAGGAAAGTCTTTAGAAACTTTTATTGTCATACAACTCAAATTTTTTATTTTCAAAATTGGTGTTCCCTAATGATTAATTTCTATTCCTCCTCCTTTTGCTCATGTTTCTCTAACAATTGCAACTAGATTTCTGTAGCAAATTAATGTTATAAGAAGACTAGATATACCAACCCATACATTCAGGTTCATACTCAAGACATAAACTAGTATTCATTTACTAAAGTAGCCTATGTAAAATTAGTCTATGTTTGATTTGTTATGATGATGTCTAACTTCTTGACTTTTTTGAAGTAGCTCTTGTTATGTAGTATTCTTTATCTATGCATGTGGTTTTATGAACTGTATAATGAATTATTAGAGTTGATGGTAGAGCATCCTAGAAAATACTCGAGCTACTAAATGTATATTCTTCCAAAAATAATGAGACTGTGTAGTCATTGTTGGATTGAAACAAAGGTATGCTAACCAAGAGACATTATTTTAAATATGTTTGTCTTATTCGTGCCTCATGGTAGTGACTAATCATTTATGTGGCTTATTTATTTCAGGTAGATTTTTTTTCTATGGTGGTGATTTGGGTTAGGTCAAGATAATGAAAGCCTTCTTCATTAGGTATGCTAATGTGTTCATATTATTTGTATTACACGGGTTATATTTCTGGAGTTTTCATATGTGTTAGATGGTCTGCAATCCTAGTGGCTACTAGAAAGTATGCATCCTTGAGAAGTAGTTTGGCGTGGCTTTGGCCCATGTTGATCAATAACCTTTTCCTGCTCCATCAATTGCCAATAGGAGAATTGTGTGTGGATGTGCTACATATTGGTGAGGGCCTCATATATGGGCTAGTCTTCAACCTTAGTATTGGTCAAAATGTTAATGGGACACCTAGGTTAGATGTTGGTTAGTTGGATAGGTTAGATGTTGGTCACTTAGATGGTGGTCTTAATTTTTTGGGATTAGATGCCCAGCCTTGTTCAGTTTTACTAATAGCTCATTTGTATGTTTAGCTAATAGTCTTGTATATAGGCTTTATACTCGGAACATCTAAGGAATGTTGGATCTAATTACATGTAACTCCAACCAATTGTCTTCCCTGCTATATTCTTCTTGCTCATTTTAAACACATGTTGAGAATTTACAAAATATGAACAACTTGAATAGGAATAGAAGTTGCTACATACTTCCAGACCAAAAATGAAAATGAGAAGCTAGTAAAATGAAGATGTTATTAGGACATATAATATCTATTCTTACATGGTTAAATCTATTTTTTTATCATTGGTGCACTGATGCACAATTGAACAAAATAGATACAGAAACAAAATAGGGTTGTTGATGTTGAAAATGTACATATGCTAGTTTAGGCTACATCTTAGGCATAAAATAACAAATTGAACCTTGAGTTTAGTTCAAAATGAAGCTTGAATCAATATAACAGTAGCAAATAATCAAGTAGCTTCTAAAGGAATTGAAGAGAATCTAGTAGAGGCTTGAGATTTCATTAGCTCCATCACTACAACTAACTAGCTTCAAGCACTTAAAAGGTATATTGTTTAGGGAATTAGGAATGCCCAAAAGCAATGAATCCATCAACCAAGGAGATTGTGAAACCCCAAACCTTGCTTAAATGGCTGAACATGCTTAGTTATCATAATTTAGTGCTCAAAAACGTAATTAAACCTTTTGATAGATTTTTATATCTTATGACAAGCTTAAGTTTCAAGTTTGGTCCAATTTGGACACTATTTGAGCAAGTTATGCAATTTTATGCGCATTTTGAATGTTTTGGCGATTTACCAAAGTGAGAGGACTTATTTGCAATTTTTAACATACATACTGTTCTTTAAATGTTATATTATCATTCTTGAGCTTTTTGATCCGTGGGACACTTGATTTTACCTTGGTTTGGTGGTGATTCTCTTCAATGGTGAATTAGGGTTTACCCCTTCCTGGATGAGCTACCTTTAGGGGCCACCACCCACTGGTCCCCCTATTTGGTTGACATCTGATGGTCAACAAATAATAGTTACAAATTGTGGTCATCCTCTAAGGTCCTAGGCCGATGTTTTTTGCTGGTTTGGTTCTCTTGAACCGATGGTTCACTTAAAAGGATGATCAATCAAAGGTTCAATGACCTATTGACCTAGACATGATCAAACAATGGTCACCACCCCTCAACATCTGGTGGTGGACCTGGGAGGTCATCACCCGATGGTCTAGCAGACTCCAAAAGCTGGTGGAGCTACTTCTTGCATGTCTATGGAAGCTCTAGGCCATGGACACATGGAGAGCTACTAAGACACCTCATGCTTCTTCTCCCCCTTATCTTTAAGCTTTATATACTTATCCTTTGGCACACAAATGAAACCTTTAGACCCTTATCCCCCCCCTACATATAGAGATTCCTCTTCCTCTACTAGGTGGTAGTGGAGGTGCCCAAGGTAGAATAAGATGGCAATCTAACTTGTGCAAGTGGCTAGAGCTGAGATCAACCCTTCTTTTAGGGCTTGTGGAGCATCTTTGCTTATTCCGACCTAAGCTAGTAAGTTTCTCCATCTCTCCTTCATTTGTTTGGCTTTTTGTCTTCCTACCTTCCTCCAGGTCGGAACCATGGATTACCATGGTAAAAGTTGTTCGAAAGCTCAAAGAACCTACCTTTCCTGCTCCTTCTACCTAGGGTTTGCTTCTTTTATGGAGAAAAGTGCTAGTTGGCAGAGTTTAGAGCTTATGCTAGAGTTTTCTACCCTTTTCACTCGAGTTTTCTTGTTGTTTAGAGCCTATTCATCTTCCTAGAGGTGATTTTTATAACCCTCTTAGTGATTATTGCTTGCTACAAACTTTCTTACTCATATTGTTGCTCTAAAACAAAGATCTATGCATATAAAAGTTGTGCTTGCCTAGGGTTTCGATTCTTATGTTGTTTCTTGCCTATTTTCCAACACTATATGAACCTAAAATTATGTGTACGTTCTTCCCAAGGTATAAAATGACTTAGTTTAGGTTTTTATGACAACCATTGGTGCTAAGCACCTAATCAAATGATGGTCCATATTAGGGTTTCTAGGTTGTTATTTTCTTTAACACATGAACCAATGGTCATACCATGGTGACAACTGATGGTGTCAACCAATGATCCCTTGGGCCAGATGCAGAATCCTTTATAAGTTGATCAACTAATGGTTTAATGCCTTATCGATGGCATCTACTGATGGTGGTTTCAATTCAACATCCAATGGTGAAAATGGATTATAAAGCTGACATTAACAACCGACGATGACACAATGTGTCACAACCGATGGTTGATCAAGACACCAAAACTGATGGTGATTCAAGGGTTTAAATGTAGCTTCAATTAATCCCTAAACCAATGGTTTCTTGTCTCAATTGATTCAATGGTTAGACCTACACTCTAATTGATGGTTTTGAATGATGATCTTGATCCAATGGTTGAGATTGAATACTTCAACATATAATGGTTTGAATTGATGCCTACAGTATAATATGTGAGTTCTAATATGTGAATACAATGGTTTCCCCTATTTGATCAACTTAAGGAGCTTGTTTGTTGACAAATGGATGGTTGCTTTAAATGTACAACTAATGGTGGGTTTTACCCCTACAACTGATGGTACCCTTTATGTTATTAAATAATGGATGGTTAGGAATGGATGATGACTCGTTCTAGGATACAATTAAATGGGTCTATTGGTGGTTTGTTTAAGGTGTTTACTTCTATAAACAACCAATGGTTTTACCTTTTCAACAATCCAATGGTACTGGTTGACGTTGTGGTATCTTGGTGTGTTTTGAATGATGTTGAAACCATTAGAGGTTTGCCCTTATTTAGGTAGTCTTACATTTTCCCTCATATGTATAGAAATGATAATGACCATATTGTGTTGATCTACAACCCGAATGGGATATGGCTTGTTACACCTAATCCTAATTTAACCAAGGGAGGGTAATTGATCATGAATAGCCCCCTTGAATGATTAATAGACTCATGGAGTACTCTCTTATTGTGGTTGAACCCTAGTATGCTATAACCTGATGGTTACACATTGAGTTATGCTTGGATCCATACTTATGGATGGTATGGAATGTGATGGTGATGCTTCACCTTATGCAACCATGATCCAGTGGGGACACTATGAGTTAGGGTTTGGGTATGAGTGTTGATCATTAACATCAAAGTAACTTATCTTGTTCAACCTTACCCTATTGTTAATAAATGATGGTAGTTAGTTATGATACCCTTCCTTGAATGGTTAATATAATGATGGAATATCCTTCCTAATGATTGATTACAACTCTAATTTGTTAACTAGTGGTCATCATAACTTTATGATTTATGCTTTCTTATGATAAAATTATACACTATCAGTGTGATGATGGCCAATCATATAGATTCCTTATATGTTGATATAAAACGGATTGATCTTAATGATAAGATAACCCTGTAATGTTTCTTGTAAACATTTTTTATTTATTTAATGCAATATCATGCTGAGCTTGTGCATCACATGTGTGATGATGTTTTTTGAGCCTTATTATAAGGAATGAAAAGATAATGATGAATTTGTAGGGAATGATGTGATGATTTTAACAACCTTTGGGCATGGTTGAGCCTTCAATGAGGTGTAATCCTCTTATGTTGACAAGGGTTGATACCCTGTGATGTTGTGATAAGATTTATATCTTGTGATAGTGGGATTACAAGTGTAGTCTCACGAATCAGAATGAATAGTACCATGTGATGATGATGTGATGACAAGTATAGTCTCTTGATTGGTAGGTGAATAGTGCCTTGTGATGTTGAGATGAGAAATTATGTCTCACACATTTTATATCTTCTAAAGTTGTTATATAGCATTGTTTGCTAGAAATAAATTAGGGATTGTATGTTAATTTATTTGATGCAGCCTTAATTGACCCAATTGGCATAAATAATCAAGTGAAATCCTAATCAAGTACTGTCATGTGCTATAGAACCATTTCAACATCAGAAATTGCTGGTGGTGAAATGAGTATTCTTGTGGGAAATGCAGAGCGCATATTGTTGAATATGTGGGGGTGGAAGTCGAGTACATCCTTGCGTCCACAATTGCAGGTTGTGGAGGATGACTACGATTGTGCCTTAGATATTGTAAAATGTGAAAGGTAGCAATTTAACTGCATGATGCGTCTTATAGAATGACCATGTCCGAGCATGTTCTCTAGTGTTGTGACATGTAACAAGGGGGGACTTAGGATACCAACACTCCTAGATCTTGTATGAAACCCAACATCCCTTCATAGGGGTCGATTGAACTTTGGATGGTATGATTCAAACTCCCCATGACTTAATGAAAGATGTAATACAACTGTGTAGCGTATTTGTAGGGTTATATACAATGCTTCACATTGGATGATAACCCTTATTTTCCCTCGTTACATAGAAATGAGGATTAGTGCTTCAAGAGATAGTAGATATGCTTAGGCTGTAGAAATACTCATGATGTAGATGTGTACATACAATAGTCATGATATGAGAGTAGATATATTTCTAATGTTGATCATGTTGATGATGATACTTATCACATGTCATTATCTATGCTATTATTGCTAGCTTTGCCTCTATAACTAGAGGTTCTTACACTGCTAATTGTGCTTATGCAAGTATATGTGCTTATGTTGTTAGATCTACTCATGATGTAGATCTGCCCAACCTGTTAGACATGATAATGTTGTTGGCTATGTTTATGCTGCTAAACTTATTCATGATGATAGAGACGCTATGATACTAGACTAACTTATGATGATTAGCTATGCACATGCTACCGAACTTCTTATACTATTAATAAGGTAACTGATGATAGTCAAGCTAATGATGATAATTGTTATCTACTTCTTTATCTCATGTAAATCAACACTACTTCTAAGACTAATTATTATACATGTTTATATTGCCTAAAGTATTTAATTACTTAACCTATTGTAATTAATAAGTGGTGTTGAGAGTTATATCTCTCATTGGGACATGGGTCTCACCTGTGGGTCACCACATCCTTTTAGGTGATCGACAATAATGGAAGAAGATCCCTGATAGTGAGGGGAAGATGAAATGATGGACCTTAGAGAAGTTGTATAGGTGTTTAGTATGTCCTAGAGTCGTCCCTGTACTCTCAGGTCTGGGTAGTAAAGTTTATATACAATGCTTTAATTGATTTGAGATTTTGTTAGCATGTAGATGCTTCTTTATGTGGCATATATGTGTAATGTTATGCCGTGTATATATTGTGTCGTTGAGACCATGGAACAAATTGTATCAGATTCATGATATAGTATGAATACAAGAGAGACATTGGGCTTCAATGAAAATGTTTCTGAGTATGTGGTGATGTTGAAATCGGCTTTAATTTACCCTCTTTTTTGGGTTTGTGATTAATTAATGATCGATTGTATTTTATGTTTTTATTAACCTCATTTAGTGTAAAAGGTTATCACAAAGATAAAAATCCATAACATTTGAATCATTCCATATACCCCTAAGATACATGATGAAGGAACCCCAACTTAGCAACAATTAGAAAAAGAAAGAATGCTCACTCATAAAACAACAATAGAGACCTAATCCATTATCTTAGAAAGGAAAAATATGCAATCCAAAATAGACTTTCATGTGGCACCCCACACACTTCAATTTTCTTTTTATGGGCTACAATCTTGCTCTTTTGGTAATAGGACTAACATGCCATCTTCTGTTATAGATTCAGCTGTTTGTTTCTAAAAATCTAATTGTTGATGCATTATACTAAATTTTTTTGAAATTTTATAAGTTGTATAAGTTTACACTACTATTGTTTGAACATGGATCTAAGGGAGAATGATATGTATGAGTGTTTGAATTGGTTGGTTAGTACTATGAAGGGCATGTATATTGGACTAGCTTATATTGGATGGAAAAAATGTAGTAGATGACAACAATATATTTCTGCATATATTTTTGAAGGGCATGCATATGTAGATACCTAAATGAATTTTGAAGGTACCAGTCTAGATAGACATCATTGGCATATCATTAATTTTATTTTTTAGTACCACCATATCATGTTTTTGGATACTTTGTAGTTATTGATACTTAGGGTAAGTATACAAAACAATGACATTCAGTGCTAAGCCCACATGTTTTTGCAAGATTCTTAATGTGTCTAAAGGGATATATGATAGGGATAAAGGAATGACATGAGACCAATTTAGTTAAATTTTGAAACAATAAAGTGATGTTGAACATTATACATGCATGGCTATATTACAGTGTTATAGTTGGAGGAGCTGAACCAAACAATGCTATGTTGATGACACTAAGGTCGACAAGATCATATATGAACTTTTATGGAGCTCCATAAGATGGTCATTTCATATTCATGTATACATTGAATTCGTATAATGGCATATTAGTTTCTAAAACTTAGTAATATGTCGTATAAAATAAATTGTTGTTGACTCATGTATGGCCTTTAAAGTTGTCCCTTTTCTTACATGGTCATAAGCTTGTGTTTCTTCCTTGTTTGTGCTTCCCATAATTTCCTTTTCGTAGTGAATATCGACCAGTGCATTAATATGATTGAATCTTAGGTATTTTTATTACGACTTTTGTATTAAATTGACCTCCATATTACATAATATCTCACATTGTAACTCAGATCTGAGCAAGATAAGGAAGTTGAAGAAGAGGAAAATGTAGAACAAACATTGAGTGGGGTTCCTGAGGAATCTTCTATAGAGGGTGGGTATTGAGTCTTGATCCTACCTTTATTGAACATTTGAATCCTAACATCATTTATTTATATGGATGTGAATCATTTTTGGGAAAAAAATACACTATTTTATTTGCTTAATTGGGTGGTTAGTTTAGGAAATTGATGAATATGACCTTCTTGATCATGTCAGCAAGTTGGCTTTACTAGAGAAGTCGGGATTTTGGGATGGAGTGATAAATGTATATGGTGTATTGCATTTGATCTTCATCTTCCAAGATTTCTATATGTGTTCTTCCTTAGGACTCTTTTCTTGTCTCATATGATTTTAGAAAGCTACAAATTGGTCTGAAGAAGAGATGTTTAGAATCGTACTAATGTTTTTCACCCAAAAATTGAAAATTCAGATTTTACTGAAATTAGTAGGACATTTGAAAAGGTGTGTTTCTAGTGATCACAATGATCTATTTGGTTTAGCATAGCATGACAATGTCAACACATGATTTTATATATTGCACTCAAAATTGTAGTTCAAGTTTCTTAACTATGTTACTGAGTTTTCTGACCAAGTCATATTTGTTTATTTATTCTAGTGCAGCAAAATTAACAACTTACTCCAACCAAATAGAGAATATCATACTAGATATGCTGAGAAACGCTACCCAACAACAATACCTCATGGCCAAACTTGGTGACAATGTTCAATAATCAAGATAAAGTTATATGATGAGACGTAGGTTTACTTTAAATCCCTAAACCTAGATATCTTGCCGCAAGGACCTCATAGTCTATAGAAAAAAGTTGGAGAATTATAATATAAGAATTGCTAGCTTTTTGCCAATATACACTCTTACTCATCTATACCTATTATCTAATTATTATATAATACTTAATAGATCTGAGATCAAGGTTTTTGATCAATTTTGGGACAAAGCAAACAATTGACCATGTTCATTGAATAAATCATGCTTTTGTTTACATAAAGAACTGGTATCTTGGTTCTCTAAGTCTGTTCAAAAGTGAGAAAACTAAATGAATGTGGTCTGATATGCTGCAATGGTGGTAAGTTTTAGCACTGATGACATTTTAGAGGTAAAAGTGAAAATTGTGGTTGCATGGTTTTGGATTGTTTATGGTTTTATTATCCCATTGATTAATTAATAAATCATTATAGGAATAACCTTTAACTTAACATCTTCGTACTTAATGAATGAGTCTCTTGCATCAATATGTTTGTTACGTAGTAAATAAGAAAAATGATTAGTCAAATGCTTACAGTGAGCCTTCCTTGTGTCGAGTCATGGATAGAATTCCTATATTTGAAGTACAAAATTTTCTAAAGCCTGATGGCCATTGGTTTTGAGTGCAATCATGGTTATTCTTCTCTTACTTTAATGTTGAGCCTTTGTCTTAAAAAAAATCATCTAAGTTTGGAAAACTCTCATATTTCCTAACTGTGTAGTATTGAATATGATGTGTTATTCAATTTATGCTTATTGATGTACCTAGTTAATGTCTATGATGTTGTGTGATCCTCTTATCACTTGAAAGATACGAATGAGTTGCAAACTTGCTTGCAAGTTCAATTAGTTCCAATTTTGATGGGTGTAAGAAATTTTTGGTTTGGGCTCTATGATTGTGTTCTTCTCTTATCTTTCAACAAGTCTTTTAGGGAAATGGTGTCTGCAGATTTTTATACAAGAGAGATCTGAGATCAAAGTTTGAGATCAATTTCATCTCTAGTAGATGGATACCCCCTTGAGTCCGAATATTGAATAAAAAATTCTTACATTGAAAACGTTGCTTCAACTTTAAACAATTTAGGAGTAATATGAAATCATAACGACTTCTGGTTTGCTGGATTTTCCAAAGGCAAGACAATTTATGATCATATACAATATGGATCTAAATTGAATTAAATCCTCCAAACTAAACATGTTTATGTATCATTCCTTAAGTACTATTCCTTACAACATTGTTACCATTGGCAACTAGCTGCATGACAAACAACCTATATAGACACCTACACAGATGGTCCACTCTAGCATCCACAAGTTACTGAGATGTAATCAACTAATAATGCTCCTCCTACAAAATGCAATTATGTTTTTATTAACTCTTTGAGGTCTGGACCAGGACAAGCATTATTTTTTACTCTCCTGGCAATGTTGTACCCACACTTTAACCTGAACTACTTTGATTATTTGTGTATACTCATTGCACAACTCTTTCCTTTAATGAATTATTGGCTTCCATATTGTGTAATTTTACCTTTAACATCTCTTTATGGAACTCTTTTTTTAAGCATGAGTCTATTTTTGAAGTTAACACGTGCCTATCATGTTTTCTCTTTTTTGTTGGCTTGTCTATAAAGTTTTCATATCTTACAGTTCATCTAGATTTTTAAAACCTCTAAACTTCAGTCTCATTTATTGTAGGTTTACATTTCAATGGCAATATCATTAAGCTTGATGGTTTTGAAGTGGTTGTGTATAGGATCCTTCTTATGTGCTTCAGGGGCTCCTATATGTCAATAACTACATGTCCAACATTGATTGTGGTGACTAATGGAAGCAAAGGGTGTTGGTTTACAAAGATAGGCCTAATGCTGAGCCTATCATGAAGTTGAAGAAAATTGCTCATTACGTTTGTGGATGTTATGCTTTCTAGTTCCCAAATTCAAGGAACTTGATAACTTGGTTGTTGCACATGATGCACACATATAGTTATATCAATGACATATGTTGCTTTAGGTACTCGTACTCTAAAAATGTATGCTCATATTGTGGAAGTAAGCATTTATTCAATGCAGGTTGTTGTAAATAGGAAACATGGATGTCAAGTCCTTTAAGGGTGCATTTGGCATTGGAATATTTTTTCTAATGCCTTTAAACTTATGACATTATGACTAAGAATTTAACCTTATCATTTTCCTATTCCTATACATAAGATTCCTATACACAAATAATTGCATATCATACATGTATGGTTCAGTCCTAGGTAATATTAAAAATTGACAAACCATATGTAGCCCTCCTGAAACTTTTAGGCCAAGGGACACATTTGGATCGGTCACATCCCTATCAGGAAAACAAGCTTAGGTTGACATGTCAAGTGTTTAATTAAGGAGCGCTAAATATTAGTTGTGTGTGTGAAAGCTACAATATTTTGCATTTGATTTTCTATTTATGCTATTTTGACATGTACCCGAGCTGATTTTGTAAAAATTCAATTTGTGTGCCATGCATATCATGTATCTCCAGAGTTGTGCATCTTTTTATAGTAAAGTGATCATTGATTATTTGTCTCATTTTATCCATGTAGGTTCCTAAGTGAGCATGTGTGCTATTACTAGTTTGTCTTCACAAGATAAATAGGATGTCAAACTTATACATGAAGGTGTAGAATATATTATAGAGTATGAACTTTGTCAGGCTAGTGTAGAATGTGGCTACCAGGGGCTACTATCAGTTGGGCTTTTTGCCAACTAAGGAAATGAGGCAAAACATTTTTTTTCATATGCCATCTGATGAATGGTTTTAAAACTCAATTTGTAGAATCTACCAATAATTAGATATTTTTCCTTGGTGTAGGTGCTTTTATTAACTAGTATATTCAATGTTGACTTTTGACTTGTATTGGTCATGTTTCTAAGGTAATGACTCTTCTGATTCTCTTCTAATTTGTTTAGTAGTTTCAGACAACTATATACATGTTTCACAACTCATATAGTTTTTGGTTTACAACATCACCTGGGAAGTATCATGCATGTTGCAGGATTTGCCTACCTAACTTGCTTCTCAAACCAAGAATCTAGCCCCAACAATGCAAAAGAAGGCATGAGCCCCGAAATGAAGAAGAAGGTTGATGCAAGCTCTTCTAAACTGGAGTGATGTATGTACACATATACATGTTTAGGAAGGAGATTTAAGACAGTGAAAAAACAATATGAAGCCATTGATTCACTTTAGATCATGATCCACTTCTAGGGAAGAATTCACTAGTTTCCCTTGTATATTTGAGGATTTTCAATCTATAAAAGGTCTATATGTATAGCCTTTTCCAAAATATTGTGTAATAGGGGATATGAATACATCCTCCCCATGTCCGTTTACTGTTAAAATATAAATGAAAGTATGGTTTTTGGCATAATGAGTGTAAATTGTTCTAATTACTTGCATATTGACAATTTATATATATACTATATGCATAATAATATAACATATATGTATGTGTAATAAATGGCACTGCATATGTATTTAGAAGTATAATCTAACTAACTACTAACTAACTAACTATATATATATAAATATATATATATAAATAAATATATATATATATAGAGAGAGAGAGAGAGATATCTGTGTGTGCGGTAATTATTGCTTTTCCCTACACATTAACTACACATAAAACGTAGTAACTTCATCTTTTGTTACATGATGACTACATATGAAATTGTAGTTATACATTTATCTTCAATTACACCTACATTTATGTAAATACAATATCTAGCTACATTTCTTACTATATTTATATTTATAGTGAATGGATTATCTAACTACATATTTGAAACAAGTAGTTAAATCCTTTAGGTATACAAGTATATACTACAGTTTGTATATGTAAAGAAAAATGTAGCTAAAGCCTTTATCTACAAAATATGGGGTATTCGCTACATTTTTTGTAGTTAAAGACCATTTTTTGTAGTGGCTATGAATCTGTGTCAATATATCTAAATTTTTTTTAATAAATTTTGATACTTGCAACCTTGATCTCTAAATTTTGATATATAAGACTCTCTATCATCACTCTTGATACTTGTACTGATGAAAATCAGTGAAATTAGATTATTGTTCTCCAATGGAAATCTTGTGATAATAGACTCTATTAGTGATCAATCCTTGAATGTAATACTTTAGCAATCTTTTCTGAATCTATGTCTTAATCGGATCTAGGTTTGACTAGTTTACCACATTGATCATAATATCGACATTAGTCCTAGTATGAATTAAGTTTGGGCCTTGACACTGGTCTATATAATCTTGGGAACATGACATCATGATTGTGGATATATTACCACACCTAAATTTCATTGATATGACTTACAAATCATATTTTGGTCAATGTGACAATATGTCAAAATTCCTAATTTTAATGTTTAGGTATATTTTTACATGCCAAGACTTAATAATTTTGACTTGACTTACTCAAGATCATACTATAATCTTGGAGGTGTTCTTTATGCTCATATTGATATTGATGATGATATTTATTTTATACATTACATATAAGAGTCAATACGCTTGGCCTAGTCTACTTGCTTGAGATACAATGTTTTTACATAATAGTATTATGAATTTCTTATATTAACAAAACCCAAAATATAAAGCATAAATACAAACCTTCGTTTACCTTTCTGCACCTACTTGTATGTTGGGGTAAGGGCACACACCTCAGTTTTCCTTAATGGATCTACTTGTAACCTAGGTAAGGGTGAAAGCCTCAGATTACCTTGTTACCTACCTTTGGGAAAGGGGTCAAACATCAGTGCACCTACCCGTGTTGTTAGGGTAAGAATCCACACTTGGAGGGTTCCTTGGTATTCCTCAAGTGTCATGACTCACTTGGACCTGTCTTGTGGGATATTGGCCCTAACTTTGAACCTAGTGGTGATAACCACTTG